>CM042229.1:19438432-20824464 GCA_023566465.1 Cottus gobio | reverse complement strand
TTTAGACTTTTTTTGTACTCAAAGAACTAAAGCTTTCATCTTCTGTCCTGATGATTCAGGAGAGTTCCATGCTGATCCAAGCTGTAGTGCCCCAACTGTGACTCACGTAACATCATCTATGGGACAGATGAATAGGACTTTCACTCCTGGAAACAGCACACATCAGCATTTGTATGGTATTGCATATACAAAATAATCACAAATGCAATCAATCCTTCAAACAGGAACTATACACTGTTTGTGCCAGGCTGATTGTAAATTCATACAGTTGTGGGAGTTCCAATTAGCAAACCCGTAAAAAATTGTTCTTAGCCTGGGCAAAGGACATGTTGCCAGATGTGACATGAAAGCAGGAAAATAAATAGGAAACAGATGTTTAAAGACATGTGCAACTGCATTGTGGTGCAGTAAAGATGAGTTTTAATCACTGTAGACAACGTGAATGTAATCGAGAAACCCAGGAAAAACATAAATAAAGTTTTGACACTGACAGCACGGCTACGATGGAGCTGCATGCTGCTCAGGTGGTAAATACATTTTGTAGAGGAGAAACTATGTATTGATTTTAATGCCCTCTTGATATGTCTGCAGAACAAGCTTTACAAATTGCTCCTCTGCTGTCCGTATCAGAAGCCATGACACGGCTACACACTGCTGCCATTCAGCAGGGCAGTCGGACTCGCTGCTGAAGAGTGTTGTAAAGTCCATGCGAAGTTGAATGCTGTTGCTGGGAGCCCCGAGAACCGGCTCTGAAGTGCCAAGGAGACCAAATTGTCTTATTTGCATCTCAATATGTTTGAATAGCAGGGGCTTTCAACTGAGGGAGAGCAGGGAAGGGGGGCTACCCTGGAGGGGATGTGGTCATCAGACATTCTTTGCAGGGTTAGGTCAATCTGGACTGCTAATTAAATGTACTGCATGGTACAACTCCACACACTTTTGGTACCAGGTACATTACTGGATGTACTTTTCCACTGCAGATATTACGCCATCATCATCATCTGATCGTCATAGTGGTGCCACGTGAAACTGCCGTGACATCATCATCAACACAGCACACTGGGTCCTTTCATCGGCAACCGAACAGAGGAACGTCTGCGACTCCAAAAATGTAATGGTAGCGTGGCAATTTCAGACCCGGCATGTTTTTATCAGCTGGCCCGTTCTCACGCAAGTGACTATTCGGGTGACTGTTCTCTGACCAGTGGTCAGCAGTGTTTTAACTCCATCCTCTAGTATCGGCGCAGCTTATTTGTAACCCTGGCTGCGGTGGTACTGAAGAGTACCAGGTAAAGTCCATCTCTGCTGTACCATATGGTGGAAAGCACTGCAATAGATCCTGTGTAGTGTTTCAGCAACTATGAGATGGATTGCCATGGATCTTGCCATGCCATGGACAATCATTGTCCCCAGAGGATGAAGCCTACTGAGTCCCTCCCCCCTCCCCAAAAGAAAACTAATATATAATGATGCTGTTTTTGGTACAGACATTCATATTCCTCAGGATGAATTGTATAATTTATTTTTTTCATCTATCACTCCCCCACTAGGTTGAATTTTAAATACTAAAAACTAGTGCTAGTTCGCTAATTGTAGATTTGTGATGTATGCGCCCCAAACCAGGCTTACGGTTGTGCAGTGGTGTGGTTGTGTCATGTCTTTTGTTCCCTTGTGGCAAGGTTGTACAGTTCTGGATCCTATGTCAGCTTTTCACCACAGGCTCCAATAGTCTGAATAGATATAGTTGGGTCCTGCCCCAACTATATCCACATGTGAAGCCACATCCAGTTTGAAGCATTTTAGTCAGCCGCTCTAACCAACATCAGCGTACTGCAACAAAAGTTGCCTCCGGTGATAAAAAAGGCAGTATTAAGCACTGAGGATTGCTGGTGCACCAAAGGTTCAGGCCTGGCAGCCTGCCACAACTTGCTGAATATGGTGGACACACTGCTTTGTATTTGATAAGCAAGTAGTACAAATTGCTAATAGCTATACAGTTTAGGCAACTGAGAAACCTCCTGGTTTGCTGATTTTGCTGCTTATCATGCTTGAGAATCAGATCCCTAGTTAATCTGAATGGGCAGTGATTACTGCAGAAGTAACGGTGCTGTATGACTGTAACAGGGTTCCTGCTTGTCACTCGCGTGGTAGGAATCACAGACACGGTGGTTCGCTTTAAGGCTTTTATTTTGCCACCCTCCCCGTGCAACACACTCTTTCCGCTCCGGACGCTGCGCTCCGTGATGACGTCCCCCTGCGCCGTCCGCTCCCCTTTTTTCCCGCTGCTTCCTCTGGCGCTCCTTTATGGCCTCTCCTCCGGCCACGCCTGCACGCACACACAGACACACACGCACACACACACCCCCTCAGCCCAGGTGCGGCTCTTTGCCACAACTGCCCGCACCTGTTCCCTGAGCCGCCCTTCTCTCTCCCCCTCTGCAGCTGCGCTTAACCCCGCCCCTGCCCCACATACCCCCACCGCCCGACTTAGGCCGGGGAGCCACCGGCCTAACCGACTCCCCCCCCCCCCTCCCTCCGAGCGGGAGAGGAAGTCCGCCACGACCATCTGCGTCCCCGGCCTATGGACCACCTTGAAATGAAAGGGCTGCATAGCCAGATACCACCGGGTGATCCGGGCGTTGGTATCCTTCATGCGGTGGAGCCACTGGAGCGGAGCGTGGTCCGAACAGAGGGTGAATTGGCGCCCCAGGAGGTAGTATCGTAGGGAGTCGACCGCCCACCGGATGGCCAAGCACTTTTTTTCTACGGTGCTGTACCGCCTCTCCCGCTCCGACAGCTTCCGGCTGATGTACACCACGGGCCGGTCGACCCCCTCCACCTCCTGCGACAAAGCGGCCCCCACTCCTCTGTCCGACGCGTCAGTCTGCAAAACAAACGGGAGAGAGAAGTTAGGTGTATGGAGAAGCGGCTCCCCACAGAGGGCCTGTTTCACCGCCTCAAACGCCCGCTGGCACTGCTCCGTCCACTGGACCGGATCTGAAGCACCTTTACGGGTGAGGTCAGTCAAGGGACTGGTTAGCTCCGCAAAGCCGGGAATAAACCGTCTGTAGTAGCCCGCCAGCCCCAAGAACTGCCTCACCGCCTTTTTGGCCTTGGGTGGCGGACAGGCCGCAATCGCCGCTGTCTTGTCCACCTGGGGACGCACCTGCCCCCCCCCCCCCAAGTGGTACCCCAAATACCGTACCTCCCTCCGTCCAATCACACACTTCCCCGGGTTGGCCGTGAGGCCGGCCGCCCTCAACGACTCCAGCACCGCGCCCACCCGCTGCACATGCTCCGCCCACGTGGTGCTATGGATGATAACGTCATCCAGGTAGGCGGCAGCATATGCAGCATGCGGGCGCAGGACCTTGTCCATGAGTCGCTGGAACGTCGCCGGCGCCCCGAACAACCCGAAGGGAAGCATGGTGAATTGGAACAAGCCGTACGGAGTGGAGAAGGCCGATTTTTCCTTGGCCTCTGGCGACAGGGGAATCTGCCAGTAGCCCTTGGTTAAATCCAGCGTGGTAAAGAAGCGCGCAGTGCCTAGCCGATCCAGGAGCTCGTCGACCCGGGGCATCGGGTACGCGTCGAACCGTGACACCGCATTCACCTTACGGTAATCCACACAGAACCGTATAGACCCATCCTTCTTGACAACAAGAACAATGGGACTGCACCAGGCGCTGTGGGACTCTTCTATTACCCCCATCTCCAGCATGGCCTCTAACTCTCGCCGAACCACCTTTTTTTTGTGTTCTGGGAGCCGATAGGGCCGCGATCGAACCGTCACCCCTGGGGTGGTCTCGATCTGATGCACTATGAGGTCGGTGCGGCCGGGCCGGAGCGAAAACACATCCGCAAAACTCTCCTGCAACCTGGCCACGTCTGTCTGCTGGGCCGCGGAGAGGTGGGCTTCGCAATGGAGTGAGGCGGGAACCCCCAATTTTGGGACCTCAGGCCCCAGCTCCTCCCTCTCCAGGACTGTCGACACCAGCGAGACAGACTCCGCCTCCCTCCATGTTTTTAGGAGGTTGAGGTGGTATATCTGTGGGCTTCCGCCCCGGTCCGACCGCGCCACCTCAGTCGACCTCCCCGACCCGCCGTGTGACCACAAAGGGCCCTTGCCACTTGGCGAGGAGTTTAGAGCTGGAGGAAGGAAGCAATACAAGTACCTTCTCTCCCGGTGCGAATTGTCTCAGCTTGGCCCCTCTATCGTACAGGCGTTTCTGCCGCTCCTGGGCCTGGCGCAAATTCTCCCGTGACAGCCGACCCGAGGCGTGCAGCTTTGCGCGCAGGTCCAGGACGTGCTGGATTTCGTTCCAGCTGGTGCTCGGCCCCTCTTCCCAGTTTTCCTTAATCAGGTCGAGCACCCCTCGTGGCGTCCTGCCAAACAGCAGTTCAAAGGGAGAAAATCCCATAGAGGCCTGGGGAACCTCCCGCACTGCAAACAAAAGAGTCAAGCCATTTATCCCAATTACGCTCATCCTCGCTAATGAATTTACGGATCATGGTTTTCAAAGTCTTATTGAACCGTTCCACCAACCCATCCGTCTGGGGATGGTAGACGCTGGTTCGAATCGACTTGATCCCCAGTAACCCGTAAAGCCCTTTCAGTGTGCGTGACATGAACGATGTGCCCTGGTCAGTCAGAATCTCTTTCGGGACCCCGACTCGGGAGATGACCTGAAACAGTGCCAGCGCAACACTCTTCGCAGAGATGTTGCGCAACGGCACTGCCTCCGGATATCGCGTGGCGTAATCCACTAGGACTAACACAAAGCGATATCCGCGTGTGCTCCGGTGAAATGGCCCTATGATGTCCATGCCGAGTCTTTCAAACGGCACTTCCATCAACGGAAGCGGGCGCAACGGTGGAATGGCCGGGGAATTTACCAATTGGCATTCCGGGCAGGACGCGCACCAACGGCGCACGTCCGCCCAGATCCCCGGCCAATAAAATCGGGCCATGATCCGGTGCAATGTCTTATCATATCCCATATGCCCCGCCATTGGGTTATAATGAGCCGCCTGGAAAATCATTTCCCGGCGGCTCCTGGGCACCAGCAATTGGGTGTTTTCTTGGCCGGTCTGGGTGTCACGGCTCACCCGATACAACCGGTCTCTAACCACACAAAAGTACGGATATGTCTGCGCTGCGTCCGGGCGCACCAGCTGACCATCAATGCGTATCACTTGGTCCAATGCTGCCCTCAGGGTCTCATCCCGAGACTGCTCTAGTGGAAAATCTTCCAGGGATGAAATCTCCGGACCCGCCGAGTCGCCGCTGGCGGCTCTGCCGGCTCCCCCTCCCTCTCGGCAGCGTCGGCGGGCCCCGAGTCGCCGCTGAGCACCGCACACATATCGCACTGCCCTGGCCGCCGTGGCCGCACCCCGGTCACTTGCCCCATCAGTCTACCAAACCCTGGCCAATCGGTCCCCAGAATTAGAGGGTGCGTAAGGCGGGAGCTAACCGCGGCCTTAACTCTATGCTTCTTTCCCCGCCACCGAATTTCCACCGGGACTATGGGATACTCGTGAATATCCCCATGCACACACCTTATCCGTACCCGTGCAGCCTCCACCAATGCCCCGTGTCGAACCAGGTTCTGGTGGATCATGGTCTGCGTACAGCCCGAATTCACCATCGCCTGGTAGGTACCCCCCTAGAGACTTACCGGAACGCGGTACGTCGCTCCCGGATCCGGGGAGAGGTCTGGAAGCCCGGCCACCCGGACCACTTGGCCCACCTCCATCAAGGGGCAGTCCTGCTTTATGTGCCCGGGTTGGCCGCACTTCCAGCACCCCTGCCCTGACGCTGGAGGGACCCTCTGCAGGCTGGGAAGGCTGCGGACCGGCACCTGCTCCCTGGCCCCGGGTGGGGCCTCCCCCCGCGGCGGGCTCGTCTCCTGCTGTCGCGAGGCTGGGGCCGGCCATCTCCGTCTTGGGGTGGCGGTCGGTCGAGCGGGGCCTTCGGACCCCCCTATCTTCCCCTTGTCCACCGGGTACACCGCCAGGTGATCCTCCGCCAGGATCACCGCCGCCGCCACGTCCCCGGGCCTGTGACACCGGACCCAGGAGGCAGTCCGGGTCGGCAGCCCCTCCATAAACTGCTCCAAAACCACCTTCTCCACCATCGCTGCCGCTCCGTCCCCTGGTTCTAGCCACCGGCCCGCGGCGTCCCGGAGCGTCTGGGCGAAGGCGAACGGTCGGTCGTCGGGCCCCAGCCTCGCCGCGCGGAACCGCCGCCGGTAGTCCTCCTCCGACAGCCCCAGCCGGTCGACGATGGCCCTGCGGACCCCCGCGTAGTTACGTCGCGACGCCGCCGGCAGTCCCATGGCCGCCGTTAGCGCTTCGCCGGCTAGCAACGGCAGCAGCCGCACGGCCCACTCGTCCCCCGGCCAGTCGCAGGCTCTGGCAGTGTCCTCAAAAGCGTCAAGGAAAGCCCGGGCGTCGTCCCCGTCCGCCATCCGGAGCATCGTCCCCATGGCCAGCGCGGGATGGCTTTGGGCCGCCGCCGCCGCCGCTCCCGCCCCCTGGACGGAAAGGCGCTCCAGGGCGCCGGTCTGCCGCTCGACGTGGTCCTGGAGAGCCCCCAGGATCCGGTGAGTCACCTCGGCTTGCGACCGCTGCATCTCCGCCATATTGCTCATCATCTGGCCCAAGGCCAGGATCGGCTGTCCGGGCGCCTCCATCTTGCCTGCAGCCGCCACGCGAACCCACGTTGGGCGCCACTGTAACAGGGTTCCTGCTTGTCACTCGCGTGGTAGGAATCACAGACACGGTGGTTCGCTTTAAGGCTTTTATTTTGCCACCCTCCCCGTGCAACACACTCTTTCCGCTCCGGACGCTGCGCTCCGTGATGACGTCCCCCTGCGCCGTCCGCTCCCCTTTTTTCCCGCTGCTTCCTCTGGCGCTCCTTTATGGCCTCTCCTCCGGCCACGCCTGCACGCACACACAGACACACACGCACACACACACCCCCTCAGCCCAGGTGCGGCTCTTTGCCACAACTGCCCGCACCTGTTCCCTGAGCCGCCCTTCTCTCTCCCCCTCTGCAGCTGCGCTTAACCCCGCCCCTGCCCCACAATGACTAAACGCAGCACATTACTGCGCTGGACTAAATGTGTAAATGAACAACATTCAGTGCATGTCCACATTCAGACTGCTGGTAATGATAGCAGGAATTAAGAAAGGTCACTAACCCTTTTCACACACCATCTGCGGTCCAGTGACATGTCTCAATCGCAAACAGCTTTTGTCTCAGGGATGACGGGGATGATGATGAGGATGAGGATGATGAAAATTAGGGATGCAACGATACCATTTTTTACAAACCGATACGATACCGATATTTTTATTTGTGTACTTGCCGATACCGAGTACCGATACCGATACTTCTTAGATTTGGTCTCCATGAAAGTGCAATTAATTTGGAGGCAGATTTTATTTTATCCTCTGCAGATTATGTCAAGCCTATAGTACAAAATTAACAGAAGGCTATCCCAAGCTTTAAACTTCTTGTGGAAGTCCCTCTAATGTCGGACCATAAAACGCCCCGTGTCCGGGTTCATAATGTAAGCGATAATATTAGGGATGAGCAATTATATAGGAAGCTGTGTTCCAAGTTATGTTTCCGGTGCTTTTATTGTGGAGGGAGAAACGGAAAGGAAAAGAGTGGAATTGTGGGATATACGTGTGTGAAGGAGATAAAAAAGTGGTTCAAGTTACCCTGCAGCGTGTTTTCATTTTATTAGAATTACAAATATAGACACACAACAGACACTCGGCTACAATAATATCATCCGTAGCCGCACAACAGCGTCTGAATGAGGCCGCTGCCAGCGCTACTTCAGGTGGATCAGCAGCCGTTTGATTCAAACCGGCAGGACGGCGGTGATGACGCGCAGAGCTTCTCAATTATAGATGTATTAAATATGGAAAATTTCAACTCTCGCGTCTAACGTGCCGCCGGCGTAAATTTGCGTCTGTCGCAACCACACGCGTCTGTGCATAGACTTTACATGTAATCTGGTCGCGCGAAACATTTGCGTCGCGTTGGGACGGACTGATTACAAGTAACTCCGGGGCTGTCAGCCACTAACAAGAGCACTAATATGAGCACTAATATGTCATACACACGTATGCAACACCGGTTAATAAGCACAATATCGATAAAGTCTTGTATTGTACTCGCGTCTCACTTTTCTCCTGTCTATTGAAAGAAGTGAGCGCTGCGTAGCGATGATCCAAGATGGCGGCTCCAGATTCTGCTGTTGAGACAAACTGGCCATCTGATTGGACGGCAAAACAACTTGGATAGCGTGATTGGCTGCTCAGAAGTTGAGACTGTTGAGACAGTTGAGACAGAGAAGAGTGTCTCCGGCTCCGCCACGGGGTTGCTTCTCCACAAAGCGCGACCAGTTTGTTGTAGTGAAATACTGTTGAGTGAGTATCGGCTCTTGGTATCGGCCATTGAAACCGATGCGAGTACGAGTATTTAACGCAGTATCGACCACCGATACCGATACCGGTATCGGTATCGGTGCATCCCTAATGAAAATGCATGGCACCAATAGACCTTGTTATCGCTGCATTTTCTCTTTCCATCGTAGCTGCGCTGTCGTGAACCGGGAGAGGTCATGCGAGTGAACTTGGGCATCCTGGTATAGATTTCAAGCTAAGAGGATTTGTGTGCATTGCTCGCTCTCAGAGCGGCTCCGTTTTCCACAGGGTTTAACGTGAGATCCAATCTGCTGGCAGAGAAAATGCATCAACAGTAGCAAAACACAAAACGGATTTCTGCGATATAAACCCATCTTTTATTTGCATTGTTCACATTTCTAGACAAAAAATGTAAAGTACTTTTAATTCAACTGCAGTGTCTTTTTTTTGTGCTTCTTTCCTTGTGCAATTAATTGAATGTCCGCTGAGCCTACCAGGGCTACAGCTGTCACCATCTTCTTTTGATGTGTACAGTTACCATGGTATTGCGTGGAAAAGGCCCTGACTGCTAGTTGATACGTGACTGTAAGGTTCAAATGCACATATCACAGCAGACTGACTCTCCTCGTCCCTGTGTGACTACAGGGAACTGCTCGTTCTTGCTGGTCCGGCACCAGAAAGTAACTTTGAAGTGAACCACGTACTGTATGGCCTTTGATAAAGTTACTTTATCAGTAGCTTACCTTTTTATATGTCAGCGGCTGCCTGGAGGTTTTCGTGGCTACGATTTTGCCGCTTCTTGTCAAGTTTTTGTGTCATTGTAGATGAGTTTTTCATTTTGTAGATGAGTCCATAAGTCACATTTCTACCCAGATCTTTTACTGACCGAGGCATAAAGCTGTACTGACATACAATATGGTGCTTATTAGTAGGGCTGGGCAATAATTTAATATGATTATAAAGTCTTTCAATGGAATCATATTGTGATTGAATCATACATCGCGATATTGTGATACCCGTGGTTGAAATTCATAATAGCAACACATACGAAATCAACTTTCTCACCAAATCTGAATTGAAAATAATTCTGCTTATGGTAATACCCTCAGTTTAATTAAATGAAACTATTAGTCATAGGACAGATTTTCTTTCTTCTTTTTCTGTGATATCCTTTGAAACTTATTATGCAGTAAAAGGTATAAAAAAAATGTTGTTTTTTTAAAATATACATACTATATGTATTGAATTACAAGAAAACATGCTATCTAGGCAATTTGGGATATTTGTGCCATATCTCCCATCCCTACTTATTAGGGCAGCAGGTAAATGATGATACCATTTAACTTATTACAAAGATATAATGTGTGATTCCACAGATTCCTGCTTTTCGTCTTATGGTTTAGTCTTTTTGTACTTATGGTTGCTCCCTCTTCTTCTACAATGTTACAATGTTTCTTCGACTCCACGGCACAACTCCTAATAATTACATAATGGCAGTGAAGAGAAACTGCATTCATTCACATTCATCTTTTGCAGATTTACTCAAAATTCCTTCCAACTTTGGGACACGTTTGGAATAAA
The DNA here is from genome assembly GCA_023566465.1 of Cottus gobio. Taxonomy (NCBI): domain Eukaryota; kingdom Metazoa; phylum Chordata; class Actinopteri; order Perciformes; family Cottidae; genus Cottus; species Cottus gobio. The sequence goes on along the minus strand of CM042229.1, from coordinate 20,814,438 downwards.
CTCTAAATTGCAGCGTCATCCACCGCTCCGGTTAACATTTCCTGGCTCAAACCTGTGATAAGACACAATCTTGGATTCTAATGAGAATGACGGATCTCTACTGTGCAGAAACGACTCTAGTCCTGATTTTTAATCTCCTCGGAGCCCAGGCTCTGTCCTCTCTCAAGGTCGGCCATTTTATGGCTTTTCTGCTGCATCAGGTATTTGTGGGAAGCTCAGCCGGCTCTGCCCTGCCTGCCTGGCATACACAAACTTGCTTCCTCTTTTTTTTTGCCACGCACAATAACAAAATAGATGCGTATCGTCACGCCCACAGCATATGCATGCAGGCGCCCCCACCTGAAAGCACTCGCTTAATGTCCGGTGGGTTGAGCTCATGTCCTTGCTGTGCAACCTGGGAGCGGTTCTCGAGTGATTTAAGGGCCGGGGTTTACAGTGGCCCGGGACGAGAGATGAATTTCAACATGCACTTCACGCTCACATCACACCATTCAGTTTGCTGTTAGCAGTCAACATGGCCCTGCTCGACACTGTGTGTCGACACTGTGTTGGTTTGGCTGGAAGAGCGCCTTCAGAGCCACGCAAGTTCATCATCTTTCCACCCAGACGGGTCAAAACAAGGCGGCGCGTTAGTTTCTGATTGGTCCAGAGGGAGGCTCATTCACTCATGATTCATACTGTTGCCTTGTTGTTTTTTAGAACAAAGCTCCCTGAATCACAAACATCCTGAAAGACGTAAATTAACTTTTATTTTAGAGGACTTCCTGTCTCAGTTAAATGACTAAAAATAAATCTGTATTTTAGAATATGTATAGTCTTTGTAATCCACATATTTCCATGTCTATTATAGACATGTTATATGTAAGCCCCGGGAGTTGCATATGCCCAGCAAGTCTTTGTCAGATGTAGAACCAGCTGCTTCAGTGTGTCTTGTGAGGATCCTCTCCTCCCACACTCCTGCGCCCCCCACCTCCCCTCCGTCTCTCTCCTCTCGGCGTCATCCTCCAGGGATTCACAGTGCACAGCCATTCTCCACCACAGAGAAACGGTCCGCATGGACCTTTCGTCTCATCCGCTTGTTTTCGCCGGGTTTTTCCCGCTGTGCTCCTGTTGTCTATATTCGGCGGGACGATGACGCTGGATTTCATTGTGAGATCGTTATGCGGCGGTTCGTAATGTAGCAATAATAGCCAGCAGGGTATTCTCTGCTGGGATTATGGGTACTCTGATGAGTCAGTGGGTAGGAGATGAACACTGTTGATAGTCCCAAACAGGGGGTGACTCCTCCAGTTGCAAAAAGAAGTCATGAGAAAATTACTTTTCACTTGATTTATGAACTCAGTAAACATGAGTTTATGTCTCAACCTCTAGTTTCAAGTCTTCAATACAGCATGATGTTCATTTAGTACATTATGGTCCATTTAGAGTCAAATAGACCATATAGCAGGGGATGCTTTAGGGCGTGGCTACCTTGTGACTGACAGGTTGGTGCCACAGCCGTATACGGCGTCTCTACGTCACTCCTCCGCGGTCCAAATATGGTCACTTCTGCTCACTGGTTGCTAAAAACCAACAGGGCGACGACCCAAATGCCCGAACTCAAGGCTTCTAAACCGCAGTCCACAAACCAAAGTGCTTTGAGTGGTCGGAAGACTAGAAAAGCGCGATACAATCACATAGATAGCACAGTCCATTTACCACGACGACTGGTAACTTATGTTTATCGGTTGACATAACAAACAAACAATGGGTGACATCATGATGACTGCGTCCACTTCTTATGCTGCTTGTATATGAGATGGAGAAAGTGGTTTATTTCATAAAACATGGGTTTGGCTTGAAAAAGAAGAAACCATTGATATTCTGGGTGGAAATAGAGACTAGAGGATTTCAGGGTGGCCAATGATGGTGTCTGACTCTCCATGTGCCAGAATCTCCATGTGTTAACACCGAAGTGGAATCCTGCTTTGCAAAGCTCCATCAGCATGACTTATTTGATCTACACATAGACTACACACACCAATAATGACTACACACACCAATAATGATTTATTTTTGTGTCTTCTTCCTCCCTGTCTTCTTATCCCTCTCCCATGCCAATCACCCCATTCCTTTTCCTCTTTTTACCACAGTCCTTCCTCCCCTCTCACCCTTCCCCACCTTTTTTCCTCCCCTCTCTCATCTCTACATGTGATTTCTTGAATCTCATTTGTATTTCTCCCTCCTGATCTACCTCTTCACTTCCTCCCCTCCCTTCCCTCCCCCTCCCTCCCTCCCTCTCTCTGCTCCTCTGGCAGGCTGCTCATTGCAGTGAGTCAGTATCATGGAGGCAGGCAGCGGGGCTGCCGCAGCGGTGGGGAGTGCAGCACTAGGACTGCTGGGAGCCGCAGCCACGTCCGGCCATGACATCTTGGACAGGTAAGAGCGAGGGACGAGGCCGACGCGCGCCCTCGAGGGGACGGACGGGCCCGTCCTCCATCAGAGTGAAGCGAGGAGGACGAGTGTGTGTCTGTGGAGAGAAGGACCACACCTCAGGTTGTAGTTTTGGTGAGCATAGTTTGTTTATAGTCAGAGTAGGGGGAGAGTGAGTGAGTGTGTGTCTGTGTGTCCTATTACACTCTGTGTGCATGCATGTGTGTGTGTCTTCCTCTGTTTCATTACTCTTGCTGTATGGGAGGCAAATGCTCAGTTTTTGACAGTTGGAGAATCTGGTTTGGTTTCCTCCATGCCTCAAGGATAAATGACACCAGGGTATGCGCATGCAGAGGGGGGAGGAGGGCATTGCTATAGACTTGCCTGAGCACCGTAGCTCAGCCGAGCTCAGGGTGAGTTTGCACAGTCACCACCCCACTCTATTTAACCCCCCTCCCCCACATCAGCCCATAGCAACTGAGGCCATCACTAGCCTTCGCCGCCGGAAAGCCCTTTCACGTTACTGACGGGTGAGCCAGTCGGCTCCAAAACCACTGCCTCCACCGAGGGGCCAAACGGATCAGCTTTCAGCCAGTTACGTCATCACTACAGCTGTACACCCACACGCCCCGCGCACTGTTATCACACACACACCCTCAAGCATTCACACACAGATGGACTCGCCTCCCAGGGATGTTTTAGGACAAACATTGCAGTCACACGTGCAGGCGATGAACGCACACACACACACACACACACCACAACGTTATTCTTTGCCGTCGGGGAGGGAATGGGGGGGCTTCTCTGCATTTCAGCCCTCTCATTGGCTATCAGGTGCTGTTGAGGGGGGGCTCGCTCATCAAATCAATCACAGTTGTTACGCTCTCTGCCAAACTAATCTCCCAACACGTCCCGGGGATCTCCTTTGACACATTGAGCAAGTGGAGCTGGAATTAAGGCTGTGACTCATTTAATCATTTCTCTACTATTTCTGTTAGTCACCGCTCTTTCCGACTCCCCCACGCCTTCTCTGAGACACACAGAAATATACATCTACTCTTCCATCTGTTCCCATGCCACTCGACCAGGTAGCCAATAGCTTCCCTCGCCTACATTATTGCCATGGTGGCATGATGTGGGTTTATTCACAACGCTGGATTATCAGCATGTGTGTGCGTTCCTGGCTACACGTGTGTGCATCTGTCTGTGTTTTTTTGTGTGCAAATGTGTGCTGTGTGTTTTTTGGAGGTTATTTGGGGGGGGGGGGGGGATTACAGTTGAGGCTGCTCAGTCCCTCCACTTGTACCCCCTCCACCCCTCTACCCCTGTACCCCTCTCCAGTTCTGAACTGGGTCTAAATCCTGCACCGGGGTTACCATGGCAGCAGCAGCTTAGCATACATTAGACAGCGGTCCAATGTTACTACTGACTATGAGTGAGTGAAAAGAAGAGAAAGGAGGACAAAAAAGAGAGAGGGATAAAGAGAGAAGGGGAAAGAGATGCCCCTCTTCCGCTAAATTAATTCTAGATAATGTCACGTACAATATATGCGAGGGCGTGTGCGTGAGTCTGTTGACCATTGCACCGGATTATTTCTTTTATCAGGGACGACAGGTAGCGTGGTTGGCCAGGGCTCGTGCATTATTAAAGTTGTCCGGTGAGTCCTGGTGAACATGTTCTGCAGCCGGGACTGATGGGGGAGAGGGTCCAGATTTGTGGAAACCAGGCCCCCGAGGAGGTGACGCAGAGAATGAGGATGAAAATGGCTGTAAAAACTGTATAAACAGAGCAGTACAAGCGGCCAGGGTGTAACGTTCCATGTGCTTGTGCAGGCAGTCAATTTAGAGGGGCTAAATTTCATATTCAGAACATTGATTTAGCATCAAACAGCTATTATATATGTAAAGACACAGTGGATCAATTTCTACCTGAGCAGAGGGTGAAGTCTCGCTCTCGCTCTCGCTCTCGCTCTCGCTCTCTCTCGCTCTCCCTCCCTCCCTCCCCCTTATGCTGAGTCAAGCTGACGTGGACGTGTCTTAAAACTTGCATTCTCTCTAATGACCATTAGGGGGCCACTCCACAGTTGCAACAAGAAGTCTAATTGTTTAAAAGTCTATTGTAATCTCTAGTTTAAAGTCTTCAATACATCGTGATGTTCATTTAGTAAATTGTGGTCCATTTAGAGTCAAATAGACCAGCTAGCAGGGGATGCTTTAGGGCGGGCTTAATATGATTGACAACGTCGCGGGAAGCATAGCTGTTAGCTCCTCAGTATTTCGGCTGGCGCTGTTAGCAGCTTATCTGCAAGCTGCCGGTTCACCTTTCGCCATGTTGAGAGCCGTTGAGAAGCAATAAAACTGCTCCCGATCTTGTATATATTGCATCTTTTTACATCAGTAATGTGTTGTTTTTATATAATAAATTGTCAGTCAGCTAAAAAAGATGTGCTTTTACTTTAGATTGGGTTCTTAGGGTGACTAAATTATGTCTATATTTTTTTATCCTTTTACATATGTCTTCTTATTAAACCTTCATGACGCTCCACCATTTTTCTTAGTCCTACTCAGCATGTGCAAACAGTTGTCTAATCTCTAATGTCATCTGTGACTCTTTGTCACAGCTCAGAGAATAACCCTGATGATTAGATTAGATTAGATTAGATTCAACTTTATTGTCATTACACATGTACAAGTACAGAGCAACGAAATGCAGTTTAGCATCCAACCAGAAGTGCAATAGCAGTAAATACCAATATACAGATAATAATAAGTATTTTACAGATAATATGTTAGTGATATAGGTACGGGATATACAGATTGATTGCGGTAATATGTACATGTTATACAGGTTGATTTGTGCATTAAATGTAGGTAGACTATAAGCAGGAACTATAAACATAATTTACAAAAGGCAAATGGGCATATGATAAGTTAAGTAATACAGATTGAGTGAACGTTAAATAGTGCATAATAATAATAAACAGTAGCTGCCTAACGTTACTAGACTAGTGCAATGCTCAGTTTTTAGTGCAGACAGTTCAAAAGTGTTTGAGTGCAGGTGTAAAGTCTTTGGTCAGTGGGGAGAGATGATGAGGAGATGGGTTTGTGGGTGGAGGTGGTTGGGGAGTAGGGGGGGTGTCAGCATGGGGCAGAGTTCAATAAGGAAACAACTCTGGGGAAGAAACTGTTCCTCAGTCTGCTGGTCCTTGTCCGGAAGCATCTGAACCGTCTGCCTGAGGGCAGGAGGGAAAACAGTCTGTGTGCAGGGTGGGAGGCGTCCTTGAGAATGCTGCGAGCTCGACGCAGACAGCGTTTCCTCTGGATTTCCTCAATGGCCGGAAGTGGAGTTCCTGTGATGCGTTGGGCAGTTTTCACCACCCGCTGCAGTCCCTTGCGCTCCGCAACAGAGCAGCTCCCATACCAGACTGTGACACAGTTGGTTAGGATGCTCTCGATCACACAGCGGTAAAAGTTCACCAGGATGGCTGAAGACAGATGGTTTTTCTTCAGTGTCATCAAGAAGAAGAGGCGCTGGTGAGCTTTCTTGACAAGGCTGGAGGTGTTGGTGGTCCAAGACAGGTCTTCCGAGATGTGGGTCCCCAGGAACTTGAAGCTGGAGACACGCTCAACATCCATCCCATTGATGTGGATGGGCGCATGCTTGCTTCTTTTCTCCTTCCTGAAGTCCACGATGAGCTCCTTGGTTTTGCTGGTGTTCAGGAGCAGGTTATTTTCGGCGCACCATGTGGCCAGGTGCTGTATCTTCCCTGTAGGCTGTCTCATCGTTGTTGCTGATGAGACCAATCACCGTGGTGTCGTCTGCGAACTTGATGATGGAGTTGGATCCATGCATAGGTCTGCAGTCGTAGGTGAAGAGGGAGTAGAGGAATGGGCTGAGTACACAGCCCTGTGGCACACCGGTGCTGAGTGAGATGGTGGTGGAGCAGGTATGGCCTGACCTAACATGTTGAGGTCTGTTAGTCAGAAAGTCCAAAATCCAGTTGCAGAGGGAGGTGTTGGTGCCCAGGTCTCCAAGTTTAGTGATTAACTTGGAGGGGATGACAGTGTTGAAAGCCGAGCTGAAGTCAGCAAACAGCAATCGCGCGTAGGTGTCGGTGTTGTCCAGGTGTGTGAGCACAGAGTGCAGTGCTGAGGAGACTGCATCGTCTATGCTCCTATTGCTGCGGTAGGCAAACTGGAGTGGGTCCAGTGTGGGTGGGAGGGAGTCCTTCAGGTGTGCCAGGACCAGCCGCTCAAAGCACTTCATGATGATGGGTGTGAGTGCTACAGGGCGGTAGTCGTTGAGGCACGTCGGCTTGGAGTGTTTCGGCACTGGCACGATGGATGTGGTTTTAAAGCATGTTGGTACAGCTGCTTGGGCAAGGGACAGGTTGAAGATGTCCGTGAAAACCCCAGTGAGCTGTTCCGCACATGCCCTGAGCACACGTCCAGGAATGCCGTCAGGTCCAGCCGCCTTGCGTGCGTTGATCCGGCTCAGTGCTGTGTGGACAGTGGATGATGTTTGGAGAGAAGCGGCTATTTACCAGACAGGGAGGCACTCATCAAAAAGGCTATTGGTGTGAAATCCTGTTAGTTTTCCTTACATAAGTATTACCCAGCTTCTTTATATACTGCATTTGTTTTATGGAGCGCAATTGTGTTGGTCTTCCATCTTCTGTTTAAACTCAGAAACCACGGAAACGCCCAGGTGTTTCTGCAAATTTCTATCAACAGCAGAGGAATATTTATAGAGACATCAGGGAATATTTTAGTTTAGCATGGCTGGCTGCAGTGCTGGCTTTAAATGGAACACCACAGTACTCCACAGATCACATTACTTGGGAAATGTAAGATGATACGGGTTCATTAAGCTCCTGGTGTAAATATCTGGATGGCAGAACCCAATGGAAGCAGGAGCAGATAGACAATTGACGTCTTGTCCGCTCTGCCATATGCAGGACAGATGAAGTGCCTCAGTGGGAATGAAGCTAAACTGTTGGCCGACTGGAGAGACTTCCAGCCAGTGGACGAGATCCAGAACATGCATACGGTTGGAATCGTGTGCGCTGCCTGCTAATCGCTCCCTCCCCGTACTGCTTCCCTCCATATTTATTGCTGCGTGTTGCTTCCCAAGGCTTCTCCTTCGCAGTGGAAATGAAACGTGTGCAGGGTCCGCATTAGCTCCGAGTCTCTATTATTTACTCAGGACAAGCCACAATGAGCTCAGCACTGTAATGAGTCATATCTGATTTACTCAGACTGTCTCAGCCAATTCACCAGGGTCTGATTTTCTGAACCTCTGTGATTTGAATTGTGATCATTTCGTATACAAGATATGATTGTCCCAAACACAGTCTATTCTGCATTGTTAAAATCAGGTAATGTGATTTGGGTTCTTGTTGTTGAGGATGACCCAAAATATTTAAGTCAACTTGAAAAAAAAAACTGAACTGAGATGACATGGGGGTCGTGGTGGCAGACTAGCACTTAAATGAAATCATGTATATTTTGATGAAGACGAAACCATCTTTCCTAACTCATGTACCTGTTACGCCATAAAAAACGACCGCTGGTGTCGCGCGCTGTGTTCAAGAATACATCGGACCAATGCAGCATTTTAGAAAGTGGAACGTCTGTGTTTATGACGTTCCACTATGTTGGCATATTCTCGTCAACATTGTGAAACATCCTCTTAGCGAAGCACTTCATGTCGGTGAGCAGATGGATTTTTCTTCTGTGGATTGGTACAGCTTAATCCACTCCTCCATAGAAGTAACTTTCAATGTTTCCGTTTTGTAGCGTGTTTTAGGAATTTATCTGTGGCCTGTTAAATATTGGATCAAGTGAAGCCCCCGGGACCCTGTCAACAAGAAACCAGTGTAATCTTTTTTTCATCGACCGCAGTGTGATACTAAAGGTGCAAATGAAGTACACGTCATATTATTGGTATTATATGTGGGTATTATATCATGGTATGAGCCAATCGGATTGATTGATTTGAGCTCCCCATTTCATAATGTCCATTCCTCGATAATATTAAAGTATAATCATGAGTTTTGAAAGTGTCTCTGTAGCTACTGAAGCTAACGCTAGTTTCCCAGACTTACAGGACAGACTGCTTCACAGCCCTGAATCCTTGAGGAGTTCAGTATTGGGTTTTATTTGATGAGATAAGAACAATGGTGTCAGGTTCTTTAACCGGGCAACTCTGTTCATTTCTTACACTTGACAACTGCAGAGCCAGCTATCCGCCATGGACGTGCAGCGATTGATAATATCTTCGTTGTTTAAAAAAAGGTGACCAGCAGAAACACAGCCAACTCCTTAATTTTTGTCAAAATTGAAAATGGGGCACTTCTGACATACAAAGCAGAAGACAGAAGTAGCTTTTATTAGATAAGGTACAGTAAATTTACTGGTGACAGTTTTCATTATAGCTGAAAAAATCAGTAGTTGACCCACACAACGTGTTAAGGCTTCCTATCATAATTTCACAGTATGGCTGGTATGGCCATGAAATGGTTCTTATTTGCATTCTACACTCTTACATTTAACATTTTTTTAAACCGTTTTCTAAACTATTAAAATTAAACCCTTGACTTACTTCCACTTCCCTGCTGTTCTGCAGGTTAACAAAACCAGTCCGTCAGTGATCGAATGTCTTGAAACGATGAAACCAAGCTTGAATATCACCTTTGACAAATCTGCTACCATAGCTACTGCCAGATGCAGCAAGAAGAAGCTCAGTTACATTACAACGACGTGCACCCTAAAATAGTTTTTTTCTGGACATTCTTATGATATTGGATAGCTTGGCCGAGATTTATTTGCGTTCATGTAATAGTATAACTACCAGAGCAAGAAAAAGGCAACCAACTGTGTTTTAGTTTGTGATTTTTCCAGCTGTCCAAATCTCCGTTGATTTTATTTGAGGCCTACATTTCCGTGATAGGTTTGACTATCAGGCAAGTCAAACATCAAAAAGCTTGTCAAGCACTGCAGAGTTTTTAAGATTCATAGCTTCAGTATTCAAAAAGAGAGATGGTCATACAGTAGTGTATTCCTCGTGGATATGTTATTGACTACAACCAAAACAACATTTAATTATTGTAGAGCAGAACATGAGGCACATTGGATATGTCTTTCATCAGACCAGTACCATGATAATCTCTGGAGGGTGTTATTGGCAGTTCTAAAAGTGGCTGTGTTCAGTCCTGTACAGAAAACGTGCTATGCTCTTTAGAGCTGCTCTTATAAACATTGATCACAGCCATCCAAACTGGCAGCACTTGTTGCCTGGGTTTGGCTGGTTTTATTCATTTCTTGCATCCTAAACGGATTTGTGCTGTTTATTACGTTTCAACTGTCAGTTCCAAGTAAAAGCTTCTAACATGACTGTCAATGATCTTATTTGCTTTCAGCTGCCATTCTGGTCTCATTCGTAGTCTGCGGCTGTCAGTGCAACGTTCTGTCACCAGTAGCGGACACACATACTACAAATGCATGATCAACCTGGCTAGGGATTGAAAGGATTTAGGAAGCTCAGTTACAAACCAGTAAAAGGTATGTCTAGACAGGACTGGCAAGGGTGGGAGTCATGGGAGTTTGCAAGTCCGGTCTACATGTGCTTCATGGACTTGGAGAAGGCTAACGTCCGTGTCACCTGTGGAGGGTACTGCAGAAGTATGGGGTACCTGAGCCCGTTGCCACGAGCCATCCGGTACCCATGGAGTGAGAGCTGTGTTCCTATCTTCTGCACAAAGTGGCACGTTTTTACTGAGTGTTGGGCTCCAACAGAGTTGTTCCCTGGACAGCTTCCGGTTTGGGAACCCGAACATTTGCTGCTTGTTTGCAGACGATGTGGTTCTGTTGCCTTCATCGGACTGTGACCTCCGGCATGCACTGGGGTGGTTTTGCGGTCGAGTGTGAAGCCGTAGGAATGATCGTCTGCATCTCCCAGTTTGCATGAAGATGGTGAATTGCTCCCTCTGGATTGGGAGTGACCCGCTGCCCCGAAGTAAAGGAGTTCAAGTATCTTAGTGTCTTGTTCACGAGGGAGGGTGAAATCAAGCGTGAGATGGACAGGCAAAAGTGATGTGCATTGCATTCTTCATGCAAACAAGAAATATTTGTATATGTCTACAATAAAAGTAAATCAGATGTAGAACATGAGAGGAGCCTTCTGTGTGCGTCGTTACCGTTTGCTTGCTTTCCTGACTTTCACGTCATCTTCTGATTCACTTAAGCTGAACAATGATTGCTCTCGCCGACGTCTCCGCTGGCAATTCATCATGCTGAATGGGCCAAAAATCCACCAACTAGGGCAGACGAGCACCAACAGTGCGGGACACACCACAAAAACTAGGGCTGCAGACACTCAGTGGCAGCCCAAGTTTGGCAGAAGGTAGTGTGTCAGGGCCTCTAGAGACGAGTGAGCTACAACATCCGGCATACGATCCGGATTCCTCAGGAGCGCCTGGAAGCTCTTGTCCAACTGGAGACCCGATTGTAGACCCAAAACACACTGTTGAGATCATATACCTCGTTTGGCTTGGGAACGTCTCAGGATCTCTAAGAGGAGCTAGAAAATATATATATATCTCTATATATATCTCTCTCTCTCTCTCTCTCTATATATATATATATATATATATATATATATATATATATATATATGAGATATATCTTTCTTGATCAGCGTTAGACGTGCAGATCAATAGCACACCCATATCTGTACACGACATAGGAAGCTACAACCAGCATAAAGACTGGCAGCCTTTTCCTCTTTGCGAGTGATCAAGTTGCTACCGGTCACTGCGCCCCTAAGCATTTCGCAACACAATGTCATGTGACGGTGGTACGGCAGCTTTCTAGCGTGCGTCTCGCCCACCCTCGAACCTGTCAACCTATGTGAGTGAAACATCTTGTGCTTAACTGGCTGCGGCAACAGTGATGAAATACCAGTACATAAAACCCACCTGATTTCCGTTCAAGGTTGTGAGCGTATGTTGAGTCAGGCATTTAGAGGCGAGGCAACCTAATATCAGAGACACGACAAACTGGTGGCTGAGGATAAATGCATGAGAGTTTCATGTTTTTTTTTGTGATTTTGTGAGCAAATCAAGCTGCTTTTGCTTTTATTCACAGCTGAGCGGTTGAAAAACGATTGGAAAATTGTCAATATTGAAAAATGTGTTGTTTCTAACAGAGTTTAAGAGGGAAGCATTTGACTCAGCAGGCCAGGAGCTGAGGAAGTCTTCGTCCTCTTATATAGGTCGTAGAAGAGGAGAGGGTCAGGCGGAAAGCAGGCCAGAGTGCTGCTGAACACAAAGTTATAGCAAGGACTTCGGCCTGCCGTGTTGGGAGCAGGTGCTGGATGGAAGGAGCAGTTACTTTCTCCTTGCATGCCTCCTCACAGAGGAATGCAGGGAATGCGCCGCACTCCTGAAAGGAGAAGGTGCTACTTGGCGAGTGAAATGCTCCGTTGAAGCTCGGCCTTTATCTGTGGCGTCTGAAAGTGGCTCACACCGTCTCATTACTTCTCAAGCTTTCCCTGGTTAGTGGTGCTTGAAGTATATTGTTAGGGTCATTAGGGTCATTGTGGCTGTGGGACAGTCAGTAGCCTTATCACAAGTTATCACTGAGCACAAGACTCAGATTCTACATTGCTGAACCCCATGATTTATTTTTTGTAAATCCGCTAAGTAGGTTTCCATTTGGTTGTTATCAATACTTTTCTTCCATTTTACGGTGGGTTTAGGCAGGACCCAAGAGCAGAGACGGGAGGGTTGGTGAAGGAATGGGTTTTTATTGGATGACAGCTGGTGATTTGCAGGGCAAGAGGTGAATGCAGGTAGGGAGGCGGCTGCGGCTGTGCTGCGACGCAGACACGGATATCCTTGGCACAGGGAAGAAAAAAGTGTTAGTCATAAATTCAAGAATAGAAATCACAAGAAAAGACGCAGAGCGGCCGAGTGTCACACTACCACTGAGCTGACAGAACAATCTGACAGTGAGTGAGAAGGAAGCTGCGTATTTGACAGGATGGGTTTGATGAGCCATTTACAAGCAGGTGCCAGGTGATGGAAGCCACGCCCACAACACACACACACACACACACACACACACACATGCTGTATTAATGCGCTGAATATTAACTTTCCTTTTTTTTTTTAAAGATACATTAATGACTATCACGCCGTGGCTGTGTAATATCAGAAATGAATAGCCAATATGGCACTCGGCCCCTGCTCTTTACTGCACTCATAACGACGTCGATGATCGCCCGCCCTCCGGTTCCCCCTCAGGTTAACTCCGCCCGCACTTCTGCCGTTATTTGCGCTGTTAGCACCCTTAGCTGCTAGCCATCGACTCAGCAATCGCCATGTGAGGATCCATTTGGAGGCACTTGATATGTTCTGAATTTGGTGTTGAACACCTTTTACCCATCATTACTATTCTCCTAGTGCCTCCACTGGTAAATGCTAATCCTTATCGTCATGGAATGGACAAAGAAAAATGAAATTGATGCTTCGCTTAGAGCAAAGTGGCAGAAATGTCCCCACAGATATCGGTTCGAAGCCCAATAACCACTTTATGAATCTAGAATAAATTACCCTTTCGTTGCATCCAAATGCTAAATATTGATTAAATATTGAGTGACATATTGGCGACATATTTTATTTTGTATTATGTTTTGAAGGAATGCTGTGTGTTAGGCCTGCATTAAAAGGAGTAGAAGAGTACATGCTGCAAAGATGTGGATTCTAATCTTACAGTTTGAATCATGAAAATGAAAACTATAGATGACAGTGATAGAAATGTTATATGTTTGATACTCTAAGATTTTGATTGGACTATTTAGACTATTTACTATTACACTATTTATGAATGTGTATCTCTCAGTACATTCCGGTTGTAGCACTTTATTCGCTCTCACTTATTTTCTTCTTGACCTCCTGTCGAGTCATTTCTAATCGAGGTTATGTTAATGACCTTTCGTGTCCCAAAGCGGTGACTGTCTGCTCCATTTCTTAAGAATCTCAGTGATCTTTTTCAGCCTCACTGGCTTTAACAAGGTCCATTGGGAGTCTGCTGTATATATACTGTATGTCTGTGTGTGTGTTCGTTCAGTACCTTGTTCAGGATTTGGTGCAGTGGGCTGGACTACAATAATATGAATGATGGCATGGCATTTGTGAGCAGTCTGTTACCTTTTAATGGGCTTCGAGTTTATTATTGCGTTTACTGTTATCCTTTAATTGAGGGTTCATTTGGCAAAAGCTTAGTGTCTGTCTTTAACAATCTGTGATTTTAACAATAATGTTATTTTATCATAAACCCCCAATGGTCCTCTTGCATTTATTTCTTTTCACTTTTTGAGAACGGCTTTACAAACATTCTGTTCACTTTCTGAATTGAAAATCTGGGAAATATAACTGCAACAAGAGGAACAATTGGGATTATGATCGCTGCAGTTCTAGTCATACTCCCAAATAGTAGTCGACTCGTCAATCCATCATGGGAAATATATCATATTTTTCACCCAATAACAATGAGCAGTTCTGTAAAAAAGCTGTCAAATAACACCAGTAGTGGGTTAACAAATGTAGGAGGGGTGGACTGTATATAAGTGAACGTAGTCGTCGCGACATCACCCATTGGTTTGCCTCATGTTCTATGCTTTGGCCATCGCTGCTTTTTTTGCAACCAGTTAACAGAAGTGGCCATATTTAGATGGCTCTGGTAGGGCTAGCGACCTGTCAATCATAAGCTCATTTGGACAGACACAGAACCATAGGTTAGTCGACAAGGATTCACAGTGTCGACTCATGGTTTTGATTATCTTTACCCCTACAGGGTACACAGTATTGCACTAAGTTGTTGAGCGGAGACAAGTGTCATAATATGACTAAATGAGGAAGTAAGATCAGTGAGCGAGAGGGAGTACAGATAATTGCTTATTACTAAACTTCATTCCCAGCATCTAGACTCGGAGTACCCCGGCCCTTAAGCCCAATCATGTCAATGCAGAGACTTTGTTTCAGAGTTAGCTAGACGCCGTCGTCTTACTGCTACAGTCGATTCACCCTCCCCCAAAAACAACCATCGCTACTCTTTTTCAAATACTTTGGTGAGTCTACTCAGCTTTATGAGACCCATGCAGATGTAGTGTCACAGCTGCATTCAGGTGTGTGTGTGTGTGTGTGTGTGTGTGTGTGTGTGTGTGTGTGTGTGTGTGTGTGTGTGTGTGTGTGTGTGTGTGTGTGTGTGTGTGTGTGTGTGTGTGTGTGTGTGTGTGTGTGTGTGTGTGTGTGTGTGTGTGTGTGTGTGTGTGTGTGTGTGTGTGTGTGTGTGTGTGTGTGTGTGTGTGTGTGTGTGTGTGTGTGTGTGTGTGTGTGTGTGTGTGTGGTTTCGTTTCCATCATCGTTCTCCTCTCTGGAAACGGTGGCGATCTTTGAAGTGGATGAGAAGTCTGTGCAGAGAGATGTCTCATTCACTCCAAGTGGTCACGCTAATTCAATTAGACCTCCATCAGATCTATTAGTGTTCTGTCTGTTTTCATTTCCTTTTTTGGGCCTCTGCATGCTGACCACTTTATGTTCCTCCAGACACACAAAAGGTGGTTAGACATGGCCGTCTGAATTCTTAAGATATTCCAGTCACGACAATAATTCAGAGAAAAGCAGCAAATCCTCTCGTTTGAGAAGTTCGGAATAAGGGAGATTGAAAAATGCAGGTTAATTTCCTGCCTATTGACTAATCATGGAAGCTCTATTTCACAGGCTGAAAAAAAACAACACATCCAACTTGCTAGAGCTGAACACTTCTCGCTTGAAGGATACATATTTTACTTCTTTGATAATCGATAATTAAGTAATTCTGTATGAAGCAAGTCATACTCCTGAAACTGTGGACAGTTGTTTGGACAAAGCAAGCAATTTCAAGACATCACTATGGGTTCTGGACTAAACTTTTAATGGTCTAATAATTGGTGCAATACTCAGCAGATTCATGTGTGTGTTTCGGCTGTAGGGGCCTGAGGCCTGGACGTCACCTGGAGGACGACGACATTGTGCCTGAACTGGCTAACATCCACCCCAGAGAGAGACCCGACTGGGAGGAGACCATCAGTGCCATGGTGAGACACACACACACACACACACACACACACAGTCTCTCTTTTGCATATACACACATTTGCACACGTGAGACTGTCGTTTTGAATACATACATCAAAATCATAAACCGTTTTTTGCCAAGTGTGTTCATCGGTGTCCTGCTCGTCTCTCGGACAGCATCAGACGTTTGCGCTCTCCCATGTGATGTTAGATGAGTTCAGGGTTGCAGTGTGTGTGTGTGTGTGTGTGTGTGTGAAAGGGGCTCTGAGCGCCGAGATCCAGTGATAACGCCGCACCGCCCTCATTGGCCTGTTTGCTGCCTGTCACGTTCTTATCGGTGTTCCCTTTCAACCCGCTGGATTGATTAGTTGTGTATCTCTCTCTATCCACACTGTCTCCTCCATTGTCAGATATTGGTGATTAATGCCGGCCCTATCACTTGCCCACTCCTTCTTGTTCCTCATCTTGCTCTTGTGCGTGCTCCTGTGTCATCTGTTTATTTCAGCCCGTCTCTCTCCGAAGGCTGCATTCCATTCACCCGACAGCGGCATTCATTATTTCCTTCCCTCCCATCTTTGGTTCGGGTCTCATTTCTTCAGCATCGACAGCGCGTTGAAAAATGAGGCCGTCTCCATGGTAACGTGCTGAGCCACCCGTGGTCGGCGCGTGGTTGGAGCCCTATCGTGAAGTGCTCACTTCGATCGGGCAACACAGAGAGAGGGCGGCAGAGGGGGAGAGGAACAACAATCTCGCCAGGCTAATGAATATTGATCACAGGAGGCGGGGCTTGTGATACTGCAAGTCTGCTATTCTTTGTTCAATATTTGATACGAGAGGGACTCTGTGCCGGAGCGGCTTGCATTATGCATGTCTCCCGTGGTTGGAAGGAGGTGATGAGAAGTGCCGAGCAACTTAGTGTAAGCTGTCACACCGACGCCCTGTTGCACTGTGTGGGATAGATCCGTTCTGTGTGGACTGCATAGCGGCGCGTCAAAGGAACTAAACACTCCCGGATCCCTGCGACACAGTGATGAAGGGAATCGTACTCTCTTTTTTCAGTGATTATAGATCTGCCAAGACACACACAGCATTTAGATCTGGGTACGAGGAAGAGGCGTGCACAACTTCAAAGCTTTCACGACGATTTTAAAACATCACAGTCGAGGAACACTCACATGCACATTTTACTGGTAGAAAGTAGCTCAAGCTGAATGCTATATATAGTTGTAATGCTATGGCAGTTTGAGCTTTAAAGCCTTTATATTAGAGCTGTTATTGTCATCGCATCTGAATTTGCCGATTACATTTTTTGGATTATTCAATTAAAATGTCAGAATTAGTGAAAAATGCTGGAAGATGTGTCAGAGCGGTGAGTTTGCTGCGTTCCACCAGCTCTTTTTCGTCTAATAAAATTCATCAAATGTTGAGAAATATTCTCTCACATATTCGTCTTCAGAATTCTGAAAAGTTTCTCTCTTTCAACAAACTAAGATGGGCCTAATTTCCTCGTTAACTAATCATAAAAAATCCACAGTATTATTCTTTGTGGATATATTGCAGTATTTTATGGAGGTTGGTGGAATGAGAAGAGTCTGGCCCTCCCAGGGCCGACGCCGCTGACAGCTTTGTCCGGTGACCACCTCGGATAGACCACGACCTCATCTGCATATCACCTTTACTGTCGCTGACCTCTTGGCCGTCGCAAGCTGAATCCAGGAAAGGTTTCACCATCTCGACCTGATCAGATGCACACTGACCTTAGTCAGCTTTTAGATCTGTTTTGTGAATCAATCTTTTCCTTAACACCTTACCTCAACTTATTTTCTCTCCCAGGGTTCCTCCAACAACCTGCTGTCAGATTACTGAAATGAAAATCCCACACTGACCTTATCCACTGATACAGTCTGCCGGCTCCAAAATAGGTCCCCCGGGTTAATGTTTTGTTGTCCACAGCTGCATTGGATTTTTACACTAATTTAAGCTTAATGAAAACAATGTGCGTGTGTTATTTGTGAAGGAATGCATTACTAAAGACAGCGTGACTGTTCCTGAGCCCCCTGCGGTTAATGTTGTGCCCAAACACTGAAACATCCGAGCACGTTTGTAGCCCGACTAGTATTGACCGACCCCGTTTGAGCGGGCTTTGGTTGCATGCAGGTAAAAAGAGGACGAATGCAGAAATGCAATCTGGGAACCCACTGGATACTGTCAAGGATTTATGTTTATTAGCTAATAAATAAACCGTTAACTGAGTGTAATCTAATTTCGAGCTGCTTTGAAAGAATGATACCTTCAGATTTGATCAAATCAATTAAAAGTATAACGGAGCTGTACCCACTCCTTCGTCACCGGGCTGGCGTTGGAGGTCCAGGAAGTCCAGTTGGGAACACAAAACACCTCACATGAGGAACAGGTTTACAACTCCGGGAAGTTGTCAAGCAGGCAGTTCATTATTTTCTTTTTTTTTCGGGCAAGGATCATGAGGTGAACAGTAGAAGTGTTCACGTCACAAAAAAGTCCACGAGGACGGCACGACCCTCTCTCTGCACCAAATCAGTCATCAGAAACATTTTACAGTTTTACAGGAAGAGAAAAGAATGGGATCAAATGGCAAAATATGAGTGAACAATCATCACAGGGATATAGAGTTAGAACTTTACATTTTTCAACCCCTTGTGTCTTTGAGTAATCAATATTTAACTTTCACTAGCAGGTGATACTGTGGATTAGCTCATCAAACATCACAGCTTTGAACATCATTCATTATAATAGTGGGATGCTTTGGCTACAGAACGCTCATGATCATTTACAAGTCAAACAGCTCTAACAATTTACCACTTGACCCGAGCAACCTGGTGCTTCACTCAGCCTCTTGATTATTACATTTGTACACTTCCTTGTTATGAATTTCATTCGTTCACTTGCTGGACTTGATCTGAATGAGGTAGTTGTTGATTTTAATCCAGTAAACTGCGCCGTACCACTTAACCGTCTCACGTGTTCGTAATTAACGAATTCAAGTTGACATTCTGTCGGCTATTTGATTGTGTCTACAGAGCTCACGACAAACTGCAGAGATATGTCATATTTGTTCGCTCCAGCAACATCCGCTGACGGTCCTGTGTTTGTGCATTCTAGGCAAGGAGCGCCGAGATCCCCGAGCTAAGGGCGGAGCCCCTCATGCGCTCGTGCAGCAGCAGCACGGCCAGCATGAAGGTCAAGAATGTCAAGAAGTAAGCATGCACACACACGCGCCTCCACCTGTCTCCTCTGCCTCTCTTGTCTCCCCATCCCTCTGTTCATCTCGATGCATCGCTCTCAACTGGCTGTTTTTCACCTCTGTTTCCATTCCCCGAGTCTATTTCTGTGTCTTTCTCCTCCTCTTCTCTGTTTGCACTACAACCTCCTTCTAATACCAGTCATACACACACTTAGCACTAAGGTGTTATCATGAGCACAGGACAAAGTGGCCAACTGTGTGTGTGTGTGTGTGTGTGTGTGTGTGTGTGTGTGTGTGTGTGTGTGTGTGTGTGTGTGTGTGTGTGTGTGTGTGTGTGTGTGTGTGTGTGTGTGTGTGTGTGTGTGTGTGTGTGTGTGTGTGTGTGTGTGTGTGTGTGTGTGTGTGTGTGTGTGTGTGTGTGTGTGTGTGTGTGTGTGTGTGTGTGTGTGTCATGTTTGCAGACTTTGCTTCACCAAGGGCCACTTCCCGAAGCTGGCAGAGTGTGCTCACTTCCACTACGAAAACGTGGACTTTGGCACGATTCAGGTAAAAGACCCTGAAGCTTTTCCTCCTCAGTTACGTCACCACATTAATGGAAAGTTTCATCCCACGTGTGATGATGGAGCGATCGCTGTCCATGTGTCCGCTTCACCGGTTCTAACATTTTGGAGGGAGCTGGCTGCGTGAAAATACATGACATCCACGTTGTAGAAGAAGCTTTGCACCTTTTATTCATAGATGTGCGTTCTCTCTAGCTATTCCCCTGCACCGCTGGGTGAGAAATCTGAAAAAGATGACTCTCATAAAGACAGAAGTATGACTCGCATGCCTCTTCAAATTGACGTCAAGCAGACTTCATCCTTTTTTCTGCCGTCGATATCTCGAAGATGGTTGATGATTTGCATTTGTTTGATATCTTCCTGAATGCCCAATGGGCTCTCCAGCACAACCTCATCCATTCCAGCTCCACACACCTCAGTTGCCTGAGGGTTCTGTGTGTAGGAGTGGTCACTGATAGGTCTAGGTATTACATGTCTACCCTCAAATCAAACAAGAAGCTGATATAGCCTCTGTGGATTCATATTAAAGTTGCATTCTGATATCAAAGTACAGAAGACTTTGACACTTTCCCCTATGCTGACTAACTATCTGAACTTACGTTCAACTTTGGTACACAACATTGTGTTTACATTGTGAGACGTTTCCCGTGGCTGACAATACAAAATAAAAAAGCAATAGTAACAAGGGACCCACTGATGCCAGCATGACTAGGAAGAAAATCAATGCAATGTATGGTAATAGAGTGCTGCAGGGATGATGTCATTTTTGGAAAGAAGTGAGCATCGCAAATGTTGGATTATTGCAGAAAAGAAAGCTCTGTTGCAATCGCCAGAAGTGAAAAGCTAACGTTTAGGCTCTGTTACAAACTACAATATGGTCACATGACTAGAGGTGTAGTCATCTCATTTAGCCACTTGTTCGTAAGTGAGGTACATCTTCTAAAGCAGTTCATGTTGTCGAACAAAACGTTAAAATCGCTTCACCTAGTGTCCACTGCAGATATAAAAGAAAACATTGACTTTGAGACGAAAGATGCGGAAGTGCAAAATTGCTGACTCATTTTTGGTTCTTGGACTCATTCCGGCAGCACTCCATGTTAATTACTTTCAGGAGACGGCATTCATACTCCAGGCTTATCAGTCGGTGTGATAAAAGAGGATTCCACCCCTCTGACTTCATCTTATACACAGCTTTTTGGTGTAAAGCACTTCAGTTCCTTTCCTATACATGTGTTTAGCATCTCTTAGGGCCCTTTCACAACAACCTTGTTTGTTCCAGACTAAATTACAGATACGACATTAGGGTTAGACGGTTCTTTAGTGCGCTTGGATAATTGCAATGTGAAACCAAAACTAACTTGATCAAAAACTCTAACCTTGGTTCAGATGTGGCTCAGTATTTAGAAGGAACTTGGATAAAAGCATTTTGAACGTGGTAAAGGTTGTTTCTAGTTCATACCGTAGAGTCTGTCGAGGCCGTGACATTATACCTCCGGTGCAGAGGTAAGTGTAGTAGGTTTGATCCAGTAGTCAGCCGGGATTAGCACAATTAATGGCACACTACTGATTTTACTCATGCGGTGTGATTCTCTACACTCTTCTGTGGTTCTGGGAGGAGCTCTTGGAAGTTAGAAATGATGATGTCATGGGGAATATCTCACACATTTCTCACATATTTTGTACTGCAAGTTTGCGTTTCAACCCGAGGGTGTGGGATATGAACGAAGCAGGCACTTAGATGGGTCTGATGAAATACACCACTGACCTGTAGTATGGGCAATGTAGGAGCCATTGTTGGGTTGCATTAGCCATGCTAGGTTGCTCTGATTTTGAACATTATGTTTAGTCGCTCCTTGTGATGAACATACCTTTCTGTAAATGCAGTACTAAGTTGCTCCTTACCTGTTCTAGGATTCACAGAGTTGTGGACAATGGTCCATTTGCATAAAGGGTGTAAAGATGGAATGATTTAGCGGTTTTAAAGCAGCTTTCACTCCTTTTCCACCACATTTAGCAGCTTTGGCATAGCCCCGTTCCTCCCTCAGACGGCTTTGTCATAATGTCAAGAGACCAGCAGGGGTCAGCAGTCGGCTACATTTATTGCACACTGCCACCGTCAGGAGGCCGGGGAGAGACTTTGCTAAAACGCTTACTGTCTACTTCAGCCTGCAGGCTATTTGTTGATGTAACTCAGGTTACACCACAGAAACCATCCATTCATCCATCGCATGCACGATGGCAAGTCCTCAGCTAAAAGCCGTCGGTCTGCAGTCAGTTGATTGGTTCTCCCTTTGTTGTCCCAGCTGTGTGTGCGCTGGCTGGTCCTACTGTCTTACCCTTTGTGGATTCTCACAACATTGTCTTTTTGTTTTGCCGCTCCGTGGTTTTCAGTATTCAGCGGCGCGGCTCCTGCCTCTTCTCTGGAGTGAACACAACCTCCCCAAATGAAAAAAGTTGCATGTTCTTTGTTTAAGGGATTAATTGTTCTTTATTTGTTTGCTGTGTCAATCAGTATATTTTATGTATAATCCAGCATCAGCCATAAAAAATTCCCATTTTATGATTTAGTTACAAATGCTTTTTATTTGTCTCCGGACATGTTATTTTTATTGATGAATGAAAACATTGCCTCAAATCAACCTCTTCCATTCATCATTGCGGTTGTTTGATTGACGTGTCGCATGCACACATCCCCATGAAAAGCTGTGTGAAGCGCTGCCAACTGTCATCTGTGATAGCTGTAGTTATCACTAAAATGGTGTCTCCCAGTTTCTAAATGTGTTTTTAGTTAAAGCTCCACCAGTAGTTCTCCTTCAAGCCTCCCAGGTCGTGCAGTATACCGGACCGAGGTACGGCTCGGGTTGGCGTTGGGCCTTCTGCTTGGAGACATATTCTTTTATTTCCATAATAAAAAGCCTCGCTAAAGGAGAGTTTGAGTCAGGCAAGGTTTTGTTGTGGAAACATAAGGATGTCATCGTCAGAGAAGGCCAAAGAGGAGGGCGCCTGCATTCAGAGCAGCACTTGCGTGGCAGTTGTTTTTCTTTTATGATACTGGTATTTCAGGCTCTGTTGGCCTGTTGTTTTGGAAAAGTGGGGTTGTTTTTGTCCAGC
The DNA here is from genome assembly GCA_023566465.1 of Cottus gobio. Classification (NCBI taxonomy): domain Eukaryota; kingdom Metazoa; phylum Chordata; class Actinopteri; order Perciformes; family Cottidae; genus Cottus; species Cottus gobio. The sequence continues at coordinate 20,792,015 of CM042229.1, read as the reverse complement.
CGTGTGCTCATTGACACCAAGCCAATTCATTCCTCAAGTTTAGATTTTGTTATTCAAGTGTTAAAGCTTTTTCTGCATTTAAAAGATTTTAATGTTGTCTTTGTGTGTCATGAGCTACGATACGATCGGTAGACCCAACAAAGCCAAAAGGTACAGCCAGTTTCCATCCCGATTCATCGCACATTTTCATCACAATTTGTAAAATATTTGAAAAATGAATACTTTCCATCCACTACTGATGTGGGATTATTATTATTATTGTTAAGAGTTGGCTCATGGAGATAAACAGTAAGTGGCCAGCTCTCCAGTTGGAGTTAGGGAGACGCAAAATGAAGCGCCAGTCGCCTCAAACGGTGAACAACAATGTAGAAAACTGGATGTAAATAGGACTTTTGTGTTTACACGGGCCTCCAGTTAACCTATGGTGCATGTCTTTGGACTGTGGGAGGAACCCATGCTGCCACAGGGAGAATGTACAAGTTCTGGGATCGGGGATTGAACCTGAGCCCCTCTTGCTGTGTTTGTAAAATACCAGCATGGCCAGCATGGGGATTGAACCTATCTTCTGGAAAAGAGTTTAGGAACCACTACTCCAGGTTGGCACCTTTTACATACTTTGTGACTCCAAAAGATACAGCTGGAATATGACTTTATACTTACGATACATTAGAGACACACTAAGCCTAACCCTTATGCAATGTGCATTTCCATATCAAGTTTATAGTCTGTCAGGAGGATTCGGGGCCTCTTGCATGAAGGTGATTAATGACAAAACCTGATGGGCCTGCAGTTTCCATCCTCCACCGTGGATAGAGCCTCCTGAAAGGATAAAAACTATGGAAGTTGTGCCACCAGACACAGGTGTTCAATCAGGCAGCGGGCTCAGTGTAAGAACCATCAAGCTCATGTATGACGACTAGCTGATGTCATCCTAAAACTCTGTTATTCTCCGATCCCATGCATTTCTATAGCACACATCATGCAACGATGCAGCCCAAAGTGCTGAACAAAACAACAATAACACAATTTAACTGTAATGCAGAAAAGCATCACCTATTACATTACATTTCATTTAGCTGACACTTTTATCCGAAGCGACTTACAATAAGTGCATTCCACCGTGAGTACAAACAAGAATCAGAACAACAAGAATCAAGAAGGTACAATTTCATCAATAAAGTTCAACTACAAAGTGCTATCAGTAAGAGCCATTCCAGTGCTACTAAAGTGCTACTTCCTTTATTCAAGATATAGTCAGAAAAGATGTGTTTTTAGTTTGCGACGGAAGATATAGAGACTTTCTGCTGTTCTGATGTCACTGGGGATGCCAATGATATCGTTAAAGTAACCCAAATCATAAGCCAAATTGGATCAATAGCTCAAACTAGGATTTTTAAAATACACGAAAGACCTGTTTTTGTTGAGTTGTTTTGCTCATAAAACCGCTTTGGGCTGCATGCTTTCCTAATGTCTTTCTTGTTTACTTGCTGGATCATTCTCTGTGTTATATCAAATTTGCCAGAGGGGAGGTATTTACGATATGACGGAACCACTTTGCTAAACAATACCACCGTTGAAGTAGTAGACGTTAGAATGTAAGTGAACTCGTTGACCACATGCTGTTTATATTGAGTTCCAGCCGCACAGTGTTCTGTTGATGGGACATGGCTGTTTGCCTTAACCAGCATGTGTATCTAATAATGTGGCCATTTTCTGGAGATCTTCCTCCTCATTCCTTTATTTTTAAGTGTTTTTCAGTGTAACTTCTATCTCCTGGTATCCTCCCGACTCTTCTCCACTTGATGTCTGTGTTGAACGGCCTTCCCCTCTGCTCCCAGCACTACAGGCTGCATGATACAGTCTGCATCAGACACCAGGAAAACAACTTTATTGACTTCGACACTCTGTCCCTGTCGGTGCTGCTCGTACATATGGTTTATCTGCACCCTAGCATTTTGTCCCGTCTCGTCGCACTTGCACCGCCCTGAGGTTCCAACTCGTACACACTTTACTATTAATGGAGAGTTTGAAAACCGCTTGAGCTGCCGCCGTCCAAGAGCTGTGGCACAGTTTTCAACTACCGTTTGGTATACAGTGATTAACAGCGTCTGAAGTTATAAAAGGGAACTCCACTCAAAAATAGATTTTGTCTCAAGTCCCTTCCCTTCCCTGCGCAGAGTGATGAATGTGCAGTGTCTGTTTTCACATTCACCTGCTGCAGGAGGAGCGCTCACCTTAAATATAGTTCAACACCTCCAGTAGGGCCGGGCGCTATGGAGACAATTACATCTCAAAATGCCTGTGATCGAATACCACCATGTGAATATTGCGGAGTTGACTGTTGACTGTAAATATTTTGTCAAAGCACCAAGACAGTTTTTATACATAGTCATCAGTTAAGTGGATATAATGACTTAAGGCAGATAATAGAACAGATATATTAATCTGGAAAAAGGCCTTCATTTAATGTAATGCAGCCTTTTAAAACAAAGAAAAGACAGCCCTAGACTGGACCTACCAACAGGATTTATGACCTCACCGGCCGTCAATCACAGTTCCACATGCAACTTAGTCAAATGCGATGTGGAAGCTTGGAGCCTTCGGTGCACATACACTGAGAACACGCTATTACCCAAATCCCCAAAACCAGCCTGCGATTGAATAGGAGTCCATGGAGCAGAGCCCACCCATGATGCGCTACGATTGGCCAGTCTGCGTCCTGGGGGGCGGACCTTGGAAAACAGACTTTGTTACTCCCTATGCTCGCCCTTGATAAATTGGATATTAGTCTAATGTTAGTCGCAGCCCTGCTTTTCAACCAGCGTGTTCATCAAGCCGATGTTTTTTTCCTGCCATTTGTTTTCCTTCCACTGTGCCAGACGTCCAGCCTTCTCTCCTCACACACATCGAACGGCTGTGTACGCAGGAAGTGGAACGCACCAAAGAAATCCATACAGTACGGTTTTGACAAATGTTACTGCCATGCACACTGTACGTTTGGCAGGTTATAGCTTCATGATGAAAGTTGGTGATAAGCGGCACCTTTTGTGTGCGTGAGAAAGACAAAGACGAAGCAGGGCGCCGTGCTCGGCCTCCGACAATAATCACGGCGATCAATCTGAGTTTAACAGCTGTGAAGGACTGCCCCCACCCCCTTCTCAACAACAGTGACAAAGGCTGTGTGGGAGAATGAGAGCAGTAGGCCGTGTGTATGCATGCGGTCACGCATGTGATGGAGATTGACGGCCCGTCCTCTAGGCCAGCTCACTGTGTGCTGCTGTACGGCTGATGTGTCTCAGCTGCTCCCACCGTCAGACTGTGAAGTGACGTCAAACGTCATCCATCCATACCTCCCATCACTCGCCTGCCTGCGTCTGCCCGGCGAGCTGCGCATCGTGACACAATATGCTCCAGCTGCCCACTCACTTCTTTCTCTCACAAAGGGGCGAGAGAGAGATGCATGTTGAACTCCCCCCTCCCCTCCCCTCCAGCGGGACCCAATTCATCAACTGCAGCGCTGCACTGAAGACGTTGGCGGGCAGCACACACCCAGGAGGCAGGCTGCCCTTTAAAGGCCCAGTGGCGACTGACGGCAGGCTCCAGAGAATATTCAGGGTCAACGTTGAATCAGTTGTAGCTGTGCAATAGTTCAGGAACATATGTTAGTCTGGACAACGCAAAGATATAATGTGATGAAACCCCTCTATCACACATTCAGAGGGCCGCTTTCCACTCCCTGTGAGCCGGGGATGATGTAACGGTTGGACTCATTCTGCCCTTGTTAGAGGAAACAAAAGACCAGCCAGGCCACACACACACACACACACACACACACACGCACACGCACACGCGCGCACACACACACATTGACACATGACCACTCTCTCTTTCTCTGTCTCATGACCGTTATTGGAGGACAACACGAAGGGAAAATGTGAATGTCCTCAATGCACATGAAGTGTGACAAAATCCACTTCAGGAAGGAAAAGCAGCTCTATTTGTCATGACACTGTTAGAATGTTTCATCAATACTTCAAATTTAATTTAAACGTGACACTTTATCAGCTCAAGATTACGCCTGCTGCAGTTTGACATAAAGACTGACTAATTGAATCCAGTAGACTGTAGATAAAGCAAGTGGGCTGTGAGATTAGCTGCGCAATAATTAGGCTGTGTGACTTTCAATCCCAAATTACATGTGATCATTTACAAAAAGTAATGCCCACTGTGTCAAAATATGTTATATTATAAATCATTTTTGGGCTCTTATCAAAGTAATGACTACCATCTGCGTACGAGTTTTGACCGAAGTTTCAGCGTTTATTTGAATGTGGGTAGTGCGTCTCAGAGGGTTCGGGATACAGAACCCGTTGTTTAATTCCCCCAGTTAGACCATAGAGTGGAAGGTTATGTGCACCGGTTTCAAACCCACGGTTTTGATGGGCCTCGCATCCTGGTGACTTATTGAAAGAGAAAGTGTGTTTTTCAGTATATATTTTTTTATGTCAATGCTAAAAGACAATCACTCTCGTATGCATCCCAGTGATATTCATGCTCACTTTCACTAAACATACCGGCTGTCTCATATACTCTGTTTTGCAGCTTGATGGATTTATTTCCCCATTTCCACCTTCACACTTGACAAACGTCCTCTCCCTCTCCTACCTGACCTAGGAGGGCCTCCAGCGGGTGGGGGTGGGGAGATGGGGGGTGCTTGGGACGTGGGAACATTTCAAACTGCTGAGCTGGCTGCTGGAGTAACCGGGAGCGCTGGAAGCATGTTCGGAACGCCCCGGGCCCCTTTATTCTGGCCTCCGGAAAATGAAAAGGGGGAGATAGAAAAGACAAAGTTGCAATTTCCTCTTGACATCGAGATGCTTCTGGTGCTTCTGCATTCCGGGCGTTCCTATGTAAAACTGGAATGTTGAGGTACCTTGATGAGAGGCCATTTTGCTTCTCACACAACACACGTCCGGCATTACCAGAGTGGCCTAAATTAGTAGGATGCACATATTGACGATATACCATTTTTAGCTCGGTGCCCTTTCACCTGAGGGTTACTCTTTGTCAGGTCACTGCTCTTCAGCTTGTACTTCGGTGTCTAATGAAGTCTGTGAGCATCCGCACTCCAATAAACCTTCTCCTAATGGGATTTCTTTTGTGATCCTGTTTCCAAGTCTCGATCTCATCAATCGCCCTCTGTGTTTAACTCCCATCAGACTCCTCTACTCCTTTACTAGATTCGTCCTCATGGCTTTAGTAATGATTTTTGGAGTTGGTGCCCTCACACTTCCTCCTTTTAGCTCGGGAGGAGCGCGGAGAAGCTCCAAACCCCTCCGGTGCTGCACTGTGACAGAAATACCACAGCGTGGAAACAGTGTCATGGGAGACATTGTTTTCGATCACGACATTACTCTCCCGTTTTCCTTCCTCCCCCCTTCATGATCCCCTTTCACCGAGGACGATGTCGTTCCTTTCGTCTTACTTGCAGTGTGAGATCTGTTTGTCTGCCATCGGTTGGATTAGAAAGACGTGCGCACATTTACATCTCAATTCATGAAACACAGTGTCGCTGCCAGAGCCTGCCCTGGTTTTTGTGTCACGATGGCTGTAACAGTGAGGAGAAGAAGAGGAGGAGGAGGAAGAGAAGCAAAAGGATTTCTGGTTTTGGTCGTAGTAGACAAAGGCAGTGTCATCTCGTCCACCAGCCCTGAAGAAGCTGCACAATGTCAGCAAGCACTTGTTTGCTGCCCAGCAGCCGGCCTCTGGTGTGAAATGTTCTCATAGCTCTGGTTCGGAGTTGGCCGGCCAGCTCACTTATGTCACAGTCGCAGCAGAGAACAGGGGCGGGACAGACTCGCAGGAAACGAGAGCACAGAAGAAACGGCGTGGGCACTGCCACTTTTTTTTAAAGGTGGCATGAGTAGGATTTGTTTGGCTGCGTTGGTGAGGGTGTTCGCCAGCGGGTGAAAGGCTCACTCTCATTTTGGATCAAGCGTTGTCTGCTCAGTGTTTTTCTCCCTTGCTGTATTTGCGTGTTTTTGTCTGCCCGGTTGGTAGCGTCCTCTTGCATGCGTGCTCACGGTCTGGCACCCGGTCGCTTTGTTTTTATAGAGGTTGATGTCCAGAAACAATCCGAACACATCAAAAATGAATGGAGAGGAGAAAATCCAGGCAGATGCACCCACTTCTAGTGGGTCATAAGGGAGAGTTTGTCTGAGTCTATGCATTGTTTTCAGGTACTGTTGGGGTTTTAATGAAAGAGGATGAACAGATTATAATTTGGTGGTCACAGGTTACCACACAAAACACATCATTACATAATTAATTTGCTAATCGTGACTATTTCACACAAATGTTTGATATGATAAAGGTGATGACATTTTGGACAGATGGGAACGGGAACTGCAATGGGATTGGTTGAGTTGAGGCTTTACAACCACAGGGGTTGTTCTAGTTTGAAACTCCCTCCATGTCAAGCAGCGTACTCATGTGTGGCTAATCGCTGCCATGTCTAATGCAGTAAAGAACACATGGACGTCCTCTGTCACTATAGTCTGTGATCTCTCCTGGCTAATCTTCATTTTTATATGCAACAATAATATCATTTAATGAGGGTTTTAGCTTTTTTTTTTGCATTAGACGCTGGAACTTCCACTGTCACTCCATTTCCAGGAAAACGTCTGTCCTCCCCACATGTGACATGTGGTAAACCAGTCCAGCCTGTCAGTGGCATAGCAGAGCGCGGAGCTGAGTGAAATGGGTCATCTTTGGATTATCATTTGATATTCATCAGGCAGACTTGGTAGATTTGATGCTCCGGCCAGACGTCCCGTGCCAACCGAGGATCGGCTCACCTTGAACACAGAACTGTGCGGCACACTTTTGCTGCAAATGTTCAGCAGCAGGTGTTGTGAGGGGAACATGTGTTTTGTTAAAGTTTTGACCTGATTCACTTCAGGAATGAAGCTTGCAACAGTAAAAGTAAGTGAATTAGTTTATAGCCTGTTGAACTATGTTTTTGATCTTTTCTTTGTTTGGCGTTCAATGTCTTTTTCCTGCACTCAAACACGCGTGCACTCTCTTTCAAGCAGCACAGTTGGGGATCTCGTGGGTTCTGCAGGTCCCATGCAGCTCCGTATCCCTGTGGCCTCTCTTGGCTCCCACACGTCCTCCTCGCCGAGGCCGGCTGCCTGCTTAGGTTTCCGTTCTCCTCTCCAGCAATAGGTCTTTTTTTCTTCTTTTAAAAAAACATCCATCTCATGTGTGGGATGACACATGTGAGGTCATCGCAGCTGATGCAACCTCAACTTTTCTTTCTTTTTTTTGGTGGGGGGTTTGAGGTATTTGGCTGCAACCTGAGAGCAGGTTGTTCAGCAGAGGGGGGGTTAAGGCTATATTTTTGGTGACTCTCTTTCTACCAGACTGCGAGCTACCACACTCTGTGGTTATTCATTGTGGTGTGAATATTTAAATGCAGAGTTTGTTCCCTTGTTTATTTATTGCTGCATCTGCAAAGCTTCACTTATTGACACACTTGATTGAGGTGCTTTGAGGTGGAATGCATTGATGTCCTTTGACCAATCATTTGCAAAGACTGCTGATTTTCAAAATGCCACTGTGCAAAAGGACAGCAGAGAGAGGATTGCACATGTGGAAGGAAAAGAGGGGGGGAAAGACCTCCCCCCCGCCCCTTTCCTCCTGTGTTACCTCCTGCCCTCTCTCCCTCTCCTCTGCTTCTTTTCACTCCCTCCATCCCTGCTCTTTGTCCTGGGAATGTACCAACCGGAGAGGGGGAAGAGGAGGAGAGAAGGGGGAGGGGTGAGCCAGCATGTCAGGCAGGGGGGAGAGGAGGGAGCAGGGAGAGAATAGCATGCGGCGGAGGGACAGAGAAAAGCAGACCGTGAGGCCGGCAGAAGAACGAAACTGAAAGAAAATAGCTTTTTTTTCCCCCTTTTTTTTCGTAGGAGGGGGGAGATCTGGTCATTCCCTCCTGTTAAGTCCTGCTGCTAATATAATTGGGTGTTAAAGTTCTGCTAAGTGCCAGCAATCAGAGAAAGGAAGTAAACAAGAGAAAGCAGATAAGGATGGTAGGATGGGAGAGGGGGCAAAATGGAGGAGGAGAAAGCGGTCCCGTTGAGGAATCCACCAAATAACCACCTCCTCTCATCCTCCACCAGCAGCACTGCTGCCTCCCGCCCTCTGTCTCTGTGTCCCACACGGGGAGAGCTTACCCTGTAAGTGAAAGAAAGTGGAGAGCTGACATTTCCGTCTGCTGAGGGGAACAGGACTCTGCCAGAACGGGATGTGTATTCTCTCACACACTTGCTCAGAGAAATAGACTTGGGGACAGGTGTCGGAGTGTCAACCAGGGGCGGACTTTACGCTGCACGGCATGAAGGGAAAGAAAAGTGTGTAGCGGACTGAAAGGAGGAGTGAAAACCCAGGCTTGAACTGCTGTGAGTACAAAGTGTCTTTCTCTCTTTTTGACTGTGCCCTTTGGTTCTTTCCTTTTGGTTTTTCTTTTCTGCTGCTGCTCTTCAGTTGTCAGAGCAATTCTTCTCCTTTGTCCTTGTGTGCCTGCAGGACTCGCTTGTGTCCAAAATATGGCTGTTGGGATTTAGCTTTTTTCTTCTTCAAGTGCATCCCCATGGATGGGATTTATTTTGCTTTCACGGTACAAACGAGAAGGAATCAGAGCACACAGTGTATGTGTAGTTGTTCCAATATGACCTTATACAGCTTGAGGACAGGGAGAAAGTAATACTTTTTTTTTTCTAGTTGTCACAGTGATCTTTGTTGGGGTGTTTGTATTGCATTCCCTTTGCAAATTGGGACCGCAATACAAATGCAATCAAAATATAGTTTGAACTTGAACCTAGTTCATGCAGAGAAGCTAATTGTTGATTATTTAGTATCATCTTTTGTGAAAGACAACCTTCAGTCACAAAGAGTCCAGCTAGCCCAGGTCTGTCAAGATTGCAGCCCCCCTCTCACCTCCCCTCTTTGCTGTTGCTGGGCCATAGGGACAATGTGTGCTAGTGCAGGTTGGATCGAAATCAAATCATAACGTGGTGGCTGCATGCGTTGCAGAAAGCAGGCCTGGAATGGTAGACAACCTGTCTGGCAGGCCGCTCCGCTCGGGATCTGGCACTGGAGCTCATCACAAGTTGTAATTTGGATAAACATCTGGCCAAAAGCACTCGCTGAAATTAAGCTGTCCTGTGGAGCAGACACTAGTATCTTGTGTCTTACACTAAAGCACTACTAGTTTTTGTGTTATACAGTTGTGATGCAGCCAGGAGACGATCACAGTATGCTTCCTCACTAACTTGCTTTGCTTATTCAATACATGCCACATTTAACTTAACTCAGTAGATGTACAGTAGACAGTTTAGGACACGAGACCGGTGGCTAAATATGTCTCTCTCTAAACACATCTTATTGTCACAATATGACGAGTGTGTTCCTGCAGAGTCCTTCAAAAGAGGCATTCTGCTTCTACTGTGTGATTTTAATCAGTTGTAGACTACTGGGGCGAAACAATGAATCACTTTAAAGGCCTTGCCGTGAACTTTGTTAATGTGCCGGTGGGAAAGAAAGTCACGTCACCCTCTGGTGGTTGTGTAAAACGCCCTGTGTGTTTGGAAGTGCTGAACAGACTCTACAGACTCTAAAAGGGTTTGTGAAATTCATGTGTTTTGCTGACGTTTCGGCTGTAACACTTGTTAGTTCATAACTGTCAGTTCCTAATTGTTTATAACTTAGCATAGCTTTTTAAGCAGCTAGATTAAGCTGTACGTGTCAGTCTAATACAGTAAAACCATATGATTGCTCTGGTAGTATTAAAGGGATAGTTTGCATGTTTTGTAGTATGGTTTTGTGAGGTACTTATCCATTCAGTAGACGTCCCTAGTTTGTATAAACGGACAGGACTACCAGTACGCAAGCAAAGCAATGTACTGCTGTGGCTGTATTTAGACGCATACAAAAATCTATATCAGTTTAAGTGTACGCTATATTTGTACTATCTAATCCAGACTTAGCCCTGTGAAACACCAAACTTGGACAATATCACAAACTAACTAAGTGACTGAGGCAGTGGTAGACCAGCATGTCCCATGTTATGCAAGGTAAAATGACAGTTTTTGTCAAGGGAGACACACACACACACACACACACACACACACACACACACACACACACACACAGCAGTACGTTGCTTTACTCCCGTACTTTTGTGCTGGTACTCCAAACTGGGGACGTGCCAATAATCTATAGGTAAAACCGTTAAGTACCTCATACAACCCAACTTCAAAACATCCAAGCTGTCCCTTTAACCTTATTATCCAGGATGGTTCCCAAAATATTTGGCCTGCTGAACTGCCTGTCACATGCTCCCACTTAATGATGATGCTGTAGGAGCAAGTCGGTGAACCGGTTCCCTGTCAGAGGGAAAGACTGGTCGCACCAACTGACGTAATGTTCCACCGCTGGCCGTGACTCTGTTCCTCATGGAACAAAAGGCGGACAGTTGGCAAATGTGAGCGTGTACCCATCTTCATGATTACCCTGATGGTCATGACTGGTAACAGCTGGGGACCTACGCAGCCCCAAGGACACACAAGTAAAAGTCAACGGCCAGGCTTGCTGCTCTGGGAGTACATAGGCAAAGTAAATGCTAAATGGACCTTTTCTAGTCTTCCGACTACTCAAAGCGCTTTCACACTACTTGTCATCAATCACCCATTCACACCCTGATAGGAGGGGCTAAGGTTCCACCTGCCCAACAGGACTAACATTCACACACCATAGACACAGCTACGGGAGACATCAGATCCTCTGATTGAAGGACGGCCCTGCTCACCACTGTGCCACAGTCCCCCAAGTGGGGCCTGGAGCTAAATGATAATGCTAGCATGGTAACATGCAGATGTTTACCAGGTAGAACATTTACCATGTTCAGCATCTTAGTTTAGCACGTGAACAGTCCCACATTCCTAACTCCTATAGAATCATTATATAAAAAACCATTCACACCTAAACATTAAACAATATGACATACAGTGACTTTCTTAATACATACAATTACACATCTTTCATAATGTCCCTCATTATTTATCATATCCTTCTTACGCATTGTAATGTACACTTAAACAATCCTTTATTACACATGTACAGGCAATTTTAGGCTCACTAATCTATTAGAACTTAACACACGCTAACATTTGCCAGTAATGGGAATGTCGAAGTTTTGTAGGTGTTGTGGGGGGGAAATATAGTTTTGACCTGATGATGAGGGGAAAAATGTTCAGGGATTAGTAAAGTTATTACCCTGAGGGGATCTTGAACGTCTGAGCCAAATTCCACAGTGTTCCATCCAATAGTTGTTGAGACATTTGAGTCTGGACAGAAAGATGAAATGAAAGTCCAACAAACAATGTTGAAATCTGTGCATAAACTTGACAGCAGCCCAAGTGCAAGGACGCTGAAGAGGTGTAATCCATCATCGCAAAAACATTCCAGATAATGAACAAGCTGCTCTTGGTCTGTCCTACAGCACAGCTTCATTCTATTTTAAAACCACAATGCTTTGTATAGTTTAAGTTTTAGTTTGTTGCAAGAGTCGTGACCCCAGTCAGTCAAAACTGTTACACTTGTCTCCACAGTCCCTGTTGGTCTTTGGGCCGCTGTCCTTTTTTACTACAATATAGGTCCAAACCCTTAAATCCTTCCAGTGAAAAGCTTAAATGTCTGCCTCTATGGGATGCCTTCTAAAGTTTGTTCTTGTTGCTGCTCTGGGACAATGTCTTTTTACTTGTGTACCAAATGTGAAACATTTCCTGGTTGCTCGGCGCTGATGCTGAACAACAACAGCGGGGTAATTAGGTCATTTACTGTCATACTAGTTTGCCGCAGCCACAGAAACGGGCATTGTTGTTCCGTGGAGGCTGCTCCTCCGCTAACAACCGTCTTGAAATCAAGCGCTCTCTGAAACAAAAACACTTCCATGTGTTTTCCTCCCCTCACTGGCACCATGACATTGCTTCGACAATATCTGTTCAGTGGACCTTGGGAACACATAAACAGTTTTTATGCTTGCTGTTGTGAAAGCACAACCAGTTTCTTTCAGCTGAACAAATGCAGATTTAACCTAAAAAGCTGAATTAGAATCAAACATGTCTCTATGCAGCTGTGAGAGAGAGAGGTGACATGTACCAATTAGGTAGAAACCTACGGAGCCCTGAGAGAACAGCGCATTCAGAGATGGACCAATCGGGAAGAGCAGTGACTGGCAGGCCGAGTTCCAGTGGCATTGAACAATATTACCATTGTTTCTGATGGAGACTTGCTGCAACCTGGAACTACTTGCACATGTGCAAAGACCCATCTGGATGTGTGGATCTTCATAATATCTTCTGGGCTCGTACAACTCTGCCAAAGGATGTTCTTCTGCAGGAACTTAATATCCTATTACCAAAACTTTTACCACCCTGTGCAGCTTTGCTTCGAGGATCTGCCTCGTGCTACAAACATTTTGGATATGCTCCGTTGACATAACTTCACGTAGCTGGACCGATACCGTCACTTTGGTAGTTGAGTGCAGCTCACTGTGCAACTGACAACAATAGTACGAAATGGCGCCAATAAAGATCTCCTCACTTGGATGACATAACCGGGCCGACTGCATGTGCCTTTTAGTGCACGTGAGCGTGGCCGACCGGCTAACTCACGGCCGCCTCTCTGCTCTGCTCTCATTGGGCGGTTACAGCTGATAACGTGGTCGTGGAAGCTGAGAGCCCACCCTCCCGTTTCAGCTCTGCTGCCGTTGTTTGCGCTGTTAGCACAGTTCGCCGTGAGCCGCCGGTTCGCCGTCAACATGTTGAGATGCGATCGAAATGCTTCCAATCTTGTGCACCTTTTAATGAATTGTGATCCAGGTACTTGTAATGTAGTTGATGTGGATTATTAACAAAACTAAAATGTTTTTGCCTCGTTCTTAGCATTGCTTTTTTTGTTTATTTGCTAATTTGATCCAGGTGTAGTTTTTTGTAACCGTGGTATATGATTTTGGTTTTGTATATAAGTAATAATAATGATAATAAACAAGGAAAAATGCAACAGTTGGTAATGCCAAGTATTTTTCTCTCTCTCTCCTAAGTAGGGCAACTAACTGAGATCTGCTTCTTAAAACATACAACATAGTAACGATGAAGCTGTCAAAGCTTCATCGTTCCCTCGTTCCCTGTTCCCTCACACAGCTGTCCATAATTCTGTTTAGTGCTCCTAGCTAAGCAGATGGCTATGCCAGCACTCCAGCATCATGCTTGTTTCCTCATCTATATTTCATCAATATGTGGGCAGCCCGCATCGTTCCACTTGGAACTCATCAGTATAATCACCATCTTATACAATTCTTTTCAGACACTTCCTAGTGCTGGACTATGTTTGAATGTGTCCCCCTTTTCTTTCACTTAAGCTCCTTTCCCACAGAGCAACAAAAAAAAAAAACTCACCACCCACAAACATCTGGCTTTTGTCTTCAGTAGGAAAGGTGACAATCAGCATTATTCACTGGGACAAATGACTCTGCAGCAGTTAGTGACGGAAACATGACACCCAGGTGGACTCGCTCATTTCCGTCCCTTTTCCAGAGTTATGCTATGTGACCCGCATTGAAGTGAATATAATGAATACAATCAACAGGGATTGGGACCATTATTATACACTGTTAACGTACAAAACATCCATTTGATATGCTCCCCTCAAAGCCACCAGACTCCAGTCAGTCGTTTCCCCTCGCTGATCATCGAAACACGCTTCATTCAAACCGGACAGAAACAAAACAAAACTTATCTAAACCTTCTTTGTTAGTCTTTCCACTGTTCCAGCAATCACCAGCGCTTTTGTGACTTAGAAAGCCTGAATGAGTAACAAAATGGCCTATTTTTAGCGGGCTTTCCCATTGTTAAAAAAAGAAAAAACCCTGCATGTAATTTTGGTGAGAAAAAGGGTATTATTTAGTTTTGCTCCCCCCTTTTTTCATGCAGTATCTGTCAGAACTGTGATTAAAAGCTGCCTGCCTCATCCTCGCGTTGTCTGTATGGGCTGGAAAGCAATGTCAGAAAATGAAACGTAATATCTTGGGACACCTGAAGTAAAAGGCGATACTGAAACCTAATATTGCCTGGAAAGTAGCTTCGCAGTTAATAAGACATCTCCTCCACTGTTTGACAGGCGCTCATGTTTATTTAAAATCAGTTTTCTTAATCACCACCTCTGTCTGATTTGACTTCTTTTCTAGGAATAACCAAAGCTTTCTTTGTCTCTGTCTTTTCAGTTGTCCCTCGGGGATGAACAGTGTGAAGTGACGCGGAACGGCTATGAGTCGAAGGAGCTGGTGTACTTGGTGCACATATACTGCCAGGTAAGACGCCAGCGGGCTTGATGTGCAGTCATGCAGAAGTACAGATGCAGTACATACCCTAACCTCCCACAGCACGCATACACAGATATAATCATATACAAACTCCCACACTGACTCGTAAAGATGTTTTCATGCCTTCAAATGAGGGTTCTGTAGGACCCGGTCACATATCCAGCAGTCCTCCCCGTGTGAGAGCGCTGGCTCAAATTCCAACATTTCTGAAACACTAAGACATCCAAGTTCTGTGGGAATTTTGGAACTGGATAGAAAAAGAGCGGTGGACAAATGCCCGGATGGGTGAGAGATTCTGAGGAATGTCTGACCATAAGAACGACATCTTTAAACCCTGAGCGTTCTCTCTGAGCTTTCTCAGCCTTTTTTGGAGTGTTCCCATAATGTGGCAGTTCTATGTACATGGGGGGTCTTCCAGCTAGCTTGTGTCATGGCAGAGGTCTTGTCAACGGAGAAAGAAAAGTTTAATTAAAAAGTTAGTCATCTTTAAAAGACTAGAAATAAAATAATAACAGCCACATTATTTATTATTACATCATATCGTTTTGGAAGAAATCTGACTAACACCAAATTGTGCATCGCGTTAATGTAGAGCACACATGCACACCAGCTGCTCAGAAGCTTTGCCCCAACCGCCTCCAGTGACACGTTTGATTCTGGTTTCATGCATTTCCCTCTACAGATCATATTCCATTTGCACAACCTTGGCAATGCCACCAAAGTATGTGGCCGTCTACTTGGAAATTCCAACTTCTTGCAGCCATTGGGAAAACTCCTAAATCTACACTAGTTCTATTTGGAAAGGGGGGGGGGGGACTGGCAAAGAGTTTAAACAGTGAAAGTAGCACAGCAAAGTGAGATTGGTTCCACGGACCCAGAAAGGAGGGGGTGGGGGGGGGACCAGAAGCACCGTCTGAAAGTGGGGCAGGACAGCATAAAGAGCCCTCCCAGCGCGTCTCCACCAGGCAGCGCGTTTAAAGCGGACTGGAATCAGTGGGCTGAGCGGTGCACTGCAGTCCCAGTCGCACAAGCCCTGGCCTCTCTACAGACGGATCTTTCTAGGCCAAATCAAAGCCAAGGACTTTTTCCACCGCTAGTCTCTCTCAGTGGGTTTTGAGGTTTGAAGCCCCGTCTTACTAGATGAAAGAGACACAAAAAATCCATCGACGGAGCCTTAGAAATTCTTTTTAAAGAAAAGTTACATTTAACGTGGTGGATTGATCCTGCACGGTTGGCATTTAATCACTGCATTTCACCATTACGGGCTCAGTATGCTGTTGATGTTCTTCGATTGTGAAGGCATTTCCAGGATCAAAGTATACAAGTCAAAGAGAGACTTGAATACCATTTTAAAAATATCTTTTGAGAGACTGCCATTGTATTCAAGGCTTTAAAAGAAGAATGTCTGTGGGGATAAAAACTCCAGCGTCACAACAGAGTTGGGTGATGAAGGTTTTAGTGGGGTTGTGTTTCTTCTGATCGAGGCCGGTGGCTCTTCTTGTCGTGTTATTCATAAAGTTCAACTGCTGGCAACAAAATGTTTTGTGTCAATGTTTAACATAAGTGGGGCTACACCTGATAATGACATGACAGCAAGTCGCAAGTTAAAGTACATGGTAATTGTTTTACAAGGGGTCTAGCATCACCTTTTTATTTGTATGGCAAATAAAGGAAAAGGGAACAAATATCCCATGTATAACTTTGTAAACTGGAATTACCTAATTTGAGTGAGTCCTGTAGTTTGACTTTTTGTTTGTTAGGCCATTTGAGGTCATCAGCAGCAAGCTGCATGGACCTATAGACCTATGTATGACCCATAGAGTGCTGCAGGGACGTTGTATTTTAACCTGAAAGTTGGCTCTGCACTGATTCCCTTTGACAAAAGCCAATGGGATTAATTTATTGGATTTGAAATTGTTGCAGAAAACGATCTCAGAGGCAAATCAAGGTTTATCACACTTACGTGTTATGTTCAGCAAGACAATCGCACCACTTTTAAGATTTCTGAGTCGCAAATGCAATCGGCAGATGTAAAAAGCTAAAGGAACAGTCAACAGTCACATGAGGGTGAGTACACACAACGAGGCTGTAAAGGCAGACTAGTTCTGTGTGGTGACGTTTAATGTCCCGGACAACTTCTGTAGTGTTAGTTCAGCTACTTTATAGCAATTGAAGAGAAAATCATGGTTTTCATATCACGTCACTTATGGTTGTGGGTTAGGGTTAGGTTTAGGGTTAGTTGGAAACAACAGTGTGTCAAGAAAGAACCCTTGGAGAACACCACAAGTAATCTGACTTCCAGAGGAACTGGCGTCTGTCTCTACAACAGGGACGGTTCCATTAGACAGATGAAGACTACAATCACAAGTTGTTTTTTCCAGTTTAATCAGTCAGTACTCAAATTTCATAATTTGTATTCTTCCTTCTTGAAGTAGTTGACTCATGAAATACACGCCCATTTCTCTGATGGGTGGGGGGTGGGGGGAAGCACCAACTTAATAGCTCCCACGCTGGAATCCCGACGATGTAGACTCAACATTGATAATAAAACATCTAAAATAATCTGGTAATTCCTGTAAGGCAGCCTTCAAACCATGAAAAAAAAACACATGCCATGTCACATTTGGTATATTATTGATAAATTATAGTAGTATTCTATGGATTTCTACTGATCAATTGCTCCTTTTTATCTGTGTGATTTCATATTTGTGTTAATTAGTGAAGGGTTTGCACTACCTTGCGGCAGCTCTAAGGAAACATTCCTCACTTGATCAGTCAACGTGTTCCCTTGTCTGTTTCCTCGCTGGTGACCTCGTGTGTTTCTGCTGTCGTCCTGAAGGGTCGGAGTTGGATTGTGAAGCGCAGCTATGAAGATTTCCGCGTCCTGGACAAGCACCTGCACCTCTGCATCTACGACCGCCGCTTCTCACAGCTGCCTGAGCTGCCTCGATTGGACAGCCTGACCGACCAGTCAGAGGTCGGCGCTGAAAGCAGACCTCATGCGCACGTACACGTATACACACACACACACACACACACAGGCACATTAGCGCACACACTTGACGTATGTTTAACTGCAAACTGAAGCTTTCAGGGCTGCAAGAAAACATAATCCAATGTGGATTTAGATTGATGGATTAATGGATTTAGATCCCGTTTTCTTCACATTTTATCTTGAAATAAATCCTGGCCACAGGTAAAGGCTTATTGAAATACCTTTTTTTCACACATAATATGCCGCATTAAATCTCACACTGCTTTGTTTCTGCTCTCCCTGAACCATCCAGTACTTAGTCAGCCCTGAAATGGTAGTATTTGCCGCCCATATATATATATTGTGTTTGCTTGTTTTAGAGGTATCAGTTATCCAAATGAAACCTGTCACTGCTTTGATATCCAATATGATCCACATGGCTTTTGTCTTTGGAATGAACAGTTTGAAATGTCGCCAGATACTCCCCTCTCTCTCCCCCCCCCCCCCCCCCCCCCCCCAACACACACACACACACACACACACCCAGCCTGCCTGTGAAATGTATTCTGATCTGGACGAAAACCTTTATGGTCAGATTGAGGCTCTAAAAGGATTGCAGAGGTTAGGTATCGAATCCAAACTGGTAAAACCAGTTCATCACAGAGGGCCATTGTGTGCGTGTGTGCGTGTGTGCGTGTGTGCGTGTGTGCGTGTGTGCGTGTGTGCGTGTGTGCGTGTGCGTGTGTGTGTGTGTGTGTGTGTGTGTGTGTGTGTGTGTGTGTGTGTGTGTGTGTGTGTGTGTGTGTGTGTGTGTGTGTGTGTGTGTGTGTGTGTGTGTGTGTGTGTGTGTGTGTGTGTGTGTGTGTGTGTGTGTGTGTGTGTGTGTGTGTGTGTGTGTGTGTGTGTGTGTGTGCGTGTGCTTTCAGAATAATAGCTTTTACAAAGCTGCCTGCAGTGCTCCATCACATTTTCACCAGCGGCTGTGTTCAGGAGTCACTGTTCCATCTAATGTTTGCCACCAGTATCAGCGTACAGCACGAGGGCCCAGCAGTGAACCGTGATGCAACTGCAGGTTTAGATGAGAGCTCAGCTACTAAAGCCCAGACCAGCAGTCTGTTCTCATTGTTCTCAGTAAACCTGAGTGTCATCGTTAACTAAAATGTGGAGAACTTAAGTTCTCCTTGTAATTTGAAGTCATAGCTGCAAATGTCCTTTCAAGTGGTTTACTACCGCACTCTTCCACTGTGTAATCAGCTGCCTTTGTCACTCGGGAAACGCATAGCACAAGGAGCTAGTTGTTTTTAAATGCTGCTGAGTTTAGCGAGTTAGTCGTGGATCGTTGCAGTGGTGAGTGGTACCATCCGAAGTAACTGGCCTATGTGTGTTTTCTGCCTCGTTAGTCCGTTTCCCAGATGCTGTTGGCTTACCTCTCCCGGCTCTCAGCCATCGCCGACAACAAGATCAACTGTGGGCCCGCCCTCACGTGGATGGAGGTGAGAGCGCACTGCGGTTCGTCTTTATGGAGCACATGAGGGCCGATTTCCCTGAAGGGCTGCGCGGATTTTGCAGTCGGCGAACCCACACAAATAATAAAACATTTTAAATAAACCATGTAATTCTACAAGTACCCACAACCGCGCTGCCGTGCGAACAGAGTCTCGGCGGCTCCTGTTTTATTTGCATGTATTTAAGTTGGGTAGAAGACATTTGGCTTTCTATGCAAATGAGCCTCATTGCAAAAACAGTTGGATTCACAAGCTAAATTGAAAATGCACAACAATTTGAATGTATTAACGTTTGATTATTAAATCATGGCTAAAAGAGAACCAACATTGTTCTCATGCCTAATAACCTTGTATCTATGTATCTTGTGTTTGTATTTGTGGACATATTTCATTTCTTTTAGTATTTAAAAAAAAAAAAAAAAAAAGTAAGCCTCCTGCTAAAATTGCTGTTTGCTACAAACGCTAAACACAGTGCATCTGGTCCTCGTGCATAGATCTAATGCTGCTGTGATGTCCATATCATGAAAAGATCAGTGCTAACATGCAGTGAAAATATGAGCGTCTTTGGAGAGCTGGTAGTAACTTTCTCGCTCTCATGTTTCAATTCCTTCCTGGACGTTTTGAGGAGTGCGTCTGGACCTCGCGGTCTAACTAGAAGCTCGTCGCCTGAACTTTTAACTTTGTTCATTTGTTCTCTCTGCCGTTGTTCTGCCTTCTGTTTTTGGATCAAAGAGAACATTTACACACCATGCCATATAACCGCAATCAAATTAAACCAAAAGTTGCAAAACTTAATGGCCGTGTTTTTCACCGCTGTGTGAAATAACATATATAATGCAGCAAAATCACAAAGACAAGTGATACGAACTCCATGGCTTATGTAAGGAAGACGTTGCTGTGTCTTTTCTCATAGTCATTTGTGAGCCAATGGCTGCCACTGTTGAATTGAAGTGTAAGTCTCGTCTGTTTGTGTACTAGGTCGACAATAAGGGAAATCATCTGTTGGTCCATGAAGAGTCGTCCATCAACGTGCCAGCTATTGCTGCTGCCCACGTCATCAAGCGCTACATCGCCCAGGCCTCAGACGAGCTGTCCTTCGAGGTGACAACAACAACAGTACACACACACACACACACACACACACACACACACACACATTCCATCAGAATAATTCCCAGATATTTGCTCGTCTGTAGACAGACAAAGAAGCAATGGTGCAATAAAGCTTCTTTCAAATGCAAATCATAAAACTGTCAAAAGTGTTCGGCTCTTTTTTAAACAGATAAATTGTTCATTTGTAGTTTGTATATAGTTCTTTTTATATTGTTTGTTTTATTTATGCTTCTTGACTGTTTAGAGTACTTTCTTTTATTTTTGTATTATCTCTAACATGTTTATTGCTTTGCATCAAACACTAAGACTGAGTCCTGGTCTCTGACAACTTGGCAATAAACCTGATTCTGTTCCCGATGAGCAAACTCAGCAGCTAAATAGGTCCAGTTTCTGACATCACGTAGGATGAATTGCTCTGAACAATCCTTGAAGCTGCAATTGGTTCCTTTAATACAAATGACTCTTTGTCACATTTGCTCAAACTGTCACAGTAATACCTGAGACGGTTCTCTGCTTCCTTTTGGTGCTCCTGGAGGCGTTGGCCAGATCCCATCTTACTGTCTGTTTTCAGAAACATATTTTAGTTACTGATGAGCTGTAAAATGAGAGTTTTCTCAAGCAGTGCGGCTTTCAACAGCAGGGCAAACGTTCTATTTTTACAGCTTCACAATACACTGAAATAGGTTTCTGTGTTGTAGTTTGATCGGAGTTCACAAGCTTCACAACCACTGATTGACAGCTGCGTTCCTCGGTTCTGATTGGTTGTTTTCGGAAAAGGAAAATAATCTTGCAAACGCCGTTAGGAGCTTCAAAAGGAGGCAGAGCAACCCGAATGTACTTCTGTCAGGATATAGTGACAGTTTGAGCAATTATAACAGAAGTTATTTTGGCTCAGTGGTTAGCAAGTCCGATATTCAATCAGAGGATCGGTGGTTCAATCCCCAGCTCCGCTAGTCCATGTCGATGTGTCCTTGAGCAAGACACTTAACCCTAATTGCTCACCGTTGCTGTGTCTACGGTCTAATGTATAGCATGAAAGTCACTTTAGATAAAAGCGTCAGCTAAATGTAATGTAATTAAAGTTACCCGCAGCAGCTTTAACAAAACGATGCTCTCGCAATTGAAAGTTAAAACCTTGTTAAATAATTCCTTTTATTTTAGCATCACTAAGGTGACTGAGGTGAAAAGAATCTTCTATCTCTCCTCCTGGGGCAGGTTGGTGACATTGTGTCGGTGATTGACATGCCCCCGAAAGAAGACACCACCTGGTGGAGAGGCAAGCATGGCTTCCAGGTACGCAACTCACACAACACTTTGCATGCTGGGAGCAAAACAAACCAAAAATCACACACACACACACGTTTTATCTTTCTCGGTCTTTTCCTCTCTGGCTGTGAGCTTTTGATGAGGTTTGTACTCGAGGTGTTTCAAGGACGAGGAGAGAGCGTTGCTTTGTAAAAGCTCATTTCAAACACTCCTTGAGTTTGTCGAAAGACAAAGCGAGATCCGAATCCTCTTTCATGAGAAGCTTTTGAGCAGATTACGGGGTGTGTGCCGCCGCCTGTACCGCCGGACTGATTCATATTCCTACAGTCTTCACAACAATCCTGCAATACTGGAACTTTTGATCTTGAGGACTTTTGTTCCAATCTTCCCACTTTCATCTCTCAGAATCATGTCGTTGTCTATGTCCTCAAGGTACACATCACACAATCTCATTTTTGACTAGAAGAAAACAAACTGTTACATTGTGTATTAGTTATTTTGCAATGAAGGTCTATAACAATAGATCAAGACAGTGTATGTCCATGTTATATGTGTGTGTGCATAGGCTCCTTTTAGACAATTATGTACAAACCTCAGGGCCAGATTTACAAAGTGGGCATTGAACCAGTAAAAACGTTAGTGTTGGTGGGGAGATGAACATCCAGGAACTCCAGCTGGAGGAACATATTAGTGCTTTTAAAAGCTTTTCCATCTCTCTAAAGCTACCACGGTATCTTTTGGCCTCGATCGATCGCAAGGTAAATACGGTTAGCGCTACCAAGGAAGCTACCAGGATCGTGCACTTGAACGTGTGTTGCCTTGATGCAACTCACGGTTAACTTTCCTCCAGCTGATCCTGCATTTTTAATGCAGGATCGTTTTTTCGAGTCGTGTTTTTCGAGTCGTGTTTTCGAGCAGCCTCTTCGTCTCTACCATTCCCCTTGGAAGGAGTTCTGTCTTTCTTTTGGCACAAAACGTCTCACCTTCACTCAAGGATACACTGATTATAATTTGGTGTTTTTTTTTCGACCATAACTCAAATCTTGCACTTATCACTACAATGTAACACAAGTAGGATAAGATGATGGGGTGATAACATTTTGGACAGACATGGACGTAATCTCCGACTTGACTGGTTAGCTGAGCCATACTACCATGAGGCTGTCGTTCTAGTTTTGCTGGGGTCTGTGTTGGCATCCTTGATGCACCATCAGACCAGTTCCATTCAAATAAATGAGAGGACTGTGTTTGTTTTTTAAGAGACTGAACAGAACTGAAGCCCCACTGAACCTGGCTTTATTCTTTTGGTGTCTGATTTAACGCATTCTGCCCCAGAGTTTATCTGAAGATGAAATGAGGCGTCAGCACGCTGAGTCAGACAAATCAAGTGAGCCCCCCCTCCCCCCCCTCTTCTCAAGTGGTCTCAGGGTCCAGGGAAACCCAAAGAGGAACTAAGTGTTAAAACGACTTTCAATGTTGCCCTATCAGACCTCTGTCCTTTTTGTTCCCTGTGAATCGTGCTGCATTAATAATTAAACATAAGCATTAGATATTTATGAGGAATATTCTTGTGTGGTAGTAACACTGTCAGGTCGATTTTAAACCGTCACCCAATTGTGTGTCGAGGAGCGTAGCAAGCGCAGGGCCAACCAGCAACCACGCTGTGTCTTGTAAGTTTCTGTGTAAATATAGTTTATATTATTATTATTATTCAAACAGTCTTTGACTATGCTGACGGGATTAGTTCCAATCAGAATCTTTTCACTGCAGCAGCAAAGCTCCCTGCGGTTTCGAGGCTCAAGTCTGGCTGACCCTCCTCTGACCGTGTGTGTGTGTGTGTGTGTGTGTGTGTGTGTGTGTGTGTGTGTGTGTGTGTGTGTGTGTGTGTGTGTGTGTGTGTGTGTGTGTGTGTGTGTGTGTGTGTGTGTGTGTGTGTGTGTGTGTGTGCGTGTGCGTGTGCGTGTGCGCGTGCGTGCGTGCGTGCGTGCGTGCGTGCGTGCCAGCCTATAAGAAGTAGTCCTGCCAGTCGGGCTCACTGGCAGGGTGCCAGGCACTTACTGAGCAGTTCAGCCATATTTGAAGACCTCTGAACACGTAACAGAGTGGTTTTCCTCTGATGGACGTTGACTATCAGCCCACGATTGCCACTTTTACGTATGTGGTCTAGTCTGTCAGGATTCACGTTAACGGCTGACTGGAACTCAAACAGGACATGTGTGGCATGGATGTGGGATTTGAGGGACTTGCAGGGAAAATATCCCCCTTAATATTTCGAAAATGTCAGTTTGTCTCCACCCCCAATAACAACATGAAAGTAACACAACAATGCCGAGGGCGCAGTATGCAATCTCAAAAGCAATGCTTTTGCAACTAAGAAGGAGGATTAGGGCCACTCTAATAATAATTATCTGGGATTTAGAGACTCAAGTCATAATAGATGGGGTTGCATGGAATCATATCTGCATCTTTTAGCAGTTCTCACAATTCTTGTGAAAAGTTTGGAAGGCAGTGTGGTGTCTTTTCTTCTGGCCGGTAGCCCGCCCCACCCACCCCCTCTCGCTTAGAGACATCATGCCTCTGTCTGGCACTGTCCCTCTACTTCAGGATGCTTCCCACTGAAAAAGACCGGAGAAGCGTCTCTCCATCTGAGGTGGTGAAGTGAGCGTTTGTGTGGCCCGTGAGACACACAATGGTGGGATTTCTTCCTGTGTTTTCAATTAGTTTGG
Source organism: Cottus gobio (assembly GCA_023566465.1). Taxonomy (NCBI): domain Eukaryota; kingdom Metazoa; phylum Chordata; class Actinopteri; order Perciformes; family Cottidae; genus Cottus; species Cottus gobio. The sequence goes on along the minus strand of CM042229.1, from coordinate 20,767,991 downwards.
GTTTTCCACCGTTAATGAAGAGCAGCGTTCGGCCTCCGCACTCAACTTTGTCTCACGCCGAGAGTCCTGAACAGAGTTCTATGTCTGTCAGACGGTCTGGAGCGGATACCACCATATCAGCAGGGTAATAACCTAATGCCCAGCAGATTATAGGACAGGTCCATCTTTTCATCTTTGCAGATTATGATTTATTCTAACTAATTTACAACTTTATGATAGTAATAGTACTTATTTCTCAAACAACTACTACTTCTCAGAGAACACATATACGTGGGACATTTTTTTAACAGGAGCAGAAATCTTTCTTAAACCCACCTTGGGGTTAATAAATAAATTCAAGTAAATCTAATTTATCATTGACTTGAATACGTGCCACATGCACATTTAAAGAGGTTACTTCTCCCAAACAAAAGAGGAAGCAAATCATACCTAGATGCCTCAACAGAGATAACATGAAATGAGGAAACTTAAAGCAATCCAGAATGCCTGAGAACCGCATCATATTCTATTATATTTTGACAACGGCTGTTTGAATTATGTGTTTTCCTTTACATGAATATAGACTTCTGCATAAGAATGGGTTAGGGTTAGGGTTAGGGTTGTGCAAAGGACCAACATAGCCAGTAGTCAGGGGGGGTTGTGCAAAGGGGGGTTGTGCAAAGGGCCAAATAGCCATTAGACAGTGAAACATTGTGTAAACAATGAGTAAGATGAGGGCTGTGCAAAAGGCTAACATAGCCAGTAAACATGGCTCACCAGGAAACTGAGGTTTTCTGGTTTCATGTGTGACACGGACATCACCGGATCAGATCTCTGTTGCGGTGCTTCTTCCAACAACAGTCACATGATGAAAGTGACGACCACACCTCAGCGTGGACACGTGTCATCTCTCTCTCTCTCTCTGTCTTCATTTTATGATCTAGATGTGATTGTACTTCCTCCCACCTCACCCTGCCTGTCTCTCTCCACCCCTCCCCCCCCAGGTTGGCTTCTTTCCCAGCGAGTGTGTGGAGCTCATAAACGATAAAGTGCCGCAGTCCATGACCAACACAGTGCCGAAACCAGGTATTCCTCTTCCTCTTAATCCATTCACAGGATATGTGTTGGAGGGAAGTTATTATCACTGGCCCATTTTGTGTGTGTGTGTGTGTGTGTGTGTGTGTGTGTGTGTGTGTGTGTGTGTGTGTGTGTGTGTGTGTGTGTGTGTGTGTGTGTGTGTGTGTGTGTGTGTGTGTGTGTGTGTGTGTGTGTGTGTGTGTGTGTGTGTGTGTGTGTGTGTGTGTGTGTGTGTGTGTGTGTGTGTGACACCTTTCCAACAAATACTATTGCTGGAATGATTTTGTACAAGAGCTCTAATTCTTATTTCTTTAGACGAAATGAGAGAAAGGCATTAGAGGTATAGATATAACCTGAAAACAAATATACAGAGCCCCGTTAAAGAACCAAATCACGTTATACTCATCAGAGTAAAAGATAATAACAATACCAATATAACTTGAATTTATGAGCACGATACAGTGAAAGGAAACCCATAATTCTGACCCCAGATATAACCGGCTTATCGCATTATGTTGACTCAGCAGCGCTACGCAAATCCACTGCAAACAACGGTGCTAATCTATTGCTGTCCAGAGCAAACAGATAAGCTCCCAACACGCGCCCGAGAGTGTCAAAGACACATACATAACAGAACCCCTCCTGGAATCAAAGAGACCCCGTGGCAACATTCGGCGGCTTCGGTCTTGAGACCAACTTGAACTTTGCCCTCAATTCTGCTGGCAGCAAATTGCACACTGCAGCGTGAAAAGAAAAAGCAGTTGCTTTGCCCGAGTCCTTCTGACTAAACCTTAAACCTCCCCACTCGGCCCACGGCTCACTCTGCCTGCCCGCCCCCCTGCTTTTGAGCAACGATTTAATGCTTGTTGCTGTTGTTTGTTTTTTGCATGTGTCCTAATTTGTCAATCATGCTTTTTCTTTATTCCCCTCTTCTCTGAGTATCCGCAGGTCAAGTATATTATTCTGATATCCTGAATGTAGTCAAAAGATTTTCACACGAATTGCTCATTTTTACCCATCTGTTATTTATTAGGTCACTCTATTCAATAAGAAATATGTGGCTTGTTTGTAATTATCTCCATAGCAATAACCAAAGTCTAATATGTGGACGTCTGTAACCCGCGGATGTCCTGTTTTCGGTAATATTAACATGATTTCAAATGAGCAGATCCAGGATCAGGTTCATTGTCGGCAGCAGAGCGAATAGCTCAATGTCACAGCGTTGCAGCTGCCCCGCTTGTCCTCCGCTGCAGTGCTGTTGTTGGATGTGCAGTAGCATGTGTCTTGATTTGTTGCATCTGACTGTGACTCCTCTGCCTCAGCCTCCCCCTGCTCGGGCCTGCAGCCTGCTTCTTGGAGTCTCTTCCCTCCCTGTGCGTGCTGGTATACACACCTCATCCACCTGTCCACTCACCCCGCATTCGCTCAGCTCGCAAACACACACAAAAATAAAAATTATTTGCACACTTGTATGACATTGTTTGGATGTAATTAAGTTGTAATCCTTAAGACTTCCTGGTCCCAGGTTAATTTGATTTCTGCAGTGTGGTTGATTGCTACAGCCGAAGCCAAATCCTGGGGCCAGCACACACTCCTGGAACAGCTAATTTGTCTGAAATATAACAGAATTGCAACTAGTGCCTCTTTATTTTACAGTTGTGACTAACACATTTGCATTGTTGTTTTTTTTTACATCATGCCGTGAGCAACCTCCATCTGATTTTCTGCTGTAGTTTTCTGATGTTTTCAACAGCAGGGAAACACTAAACATTGTTGGTTAGCTTGCTGAGGAGTTGTGTGTGTGCAGCCCCCTCACCAGCAGCTACTCAACATCCCCCCTGAAATATTTCAAACGGATCTAAAAAATGCCAAAAATGTTGACAAACCTGCGTTTCCTGTGACTGCTTCACAGGTGTCAGCTGTGTTTCACTGGTTCAGTGTTTTTAAAGGGGCTGCAGCTGCAGGACATTTTGGGTTAGCATCTGCAGTAACTTAAAGGGATTGTTGGGGTGTTTGGATGTGAGGTTGCATGAGGTTCTTATCCCTAGTCTGTCTAGTACCTGCAGCAGATGTGAGGTTAGAGAAACAGACATTAATACTCCTGTGGAGGGGGCAGCAGCAACATGCAGTTCAGATGCCTAAAGGAGTCCTCATCCGTTAAAGTGTACTCTCTATTTAGAATGGGTTCACCTGGCAGCCAGACCGCCCTTTCCCACGGAGAACTGACGGCTCTGTTATCTTTATTCACTTTAAAGCCACGAGACTCCATTGACAAAAACAATAATTTTATCTCACAAAATACGGGAGTTGCTTGTCTACCGTTTGTTTGTGTTGTTGTCACACAATATCATAAATAACAACTGATCAAAGCAGCTGTACACCCGCAAATCAAGTTTTCTGTGACGAAAAACTACTGATTTTGTACTGTCTGATAGTGAGATAAAGTGTAAATATTCTAAATATGCCTACTCTTGAACTATCTAAGAACTATCTACTATTTTGCTGCTGCCCCACGTCCACAGCAGTACATTGCCTTTCCGCTCTGTTTCTCCAAACTCCATCTGCTCTAGGTAATACAACAACTATGGAGAAGTACCTCATGCAACTGCACTTCAATGATGAAAACTACTAGAAATAGAACAGAATGTAAACGCTCTGAATGGCTACTGCTGACAATAATGATGACCATGAATAGTAGCAGAAATGGGGTGTGTTTTCAAGAAAGTCTTAAGGATTATAAACTAGAGTTAAATTAAAGTTATCTCACAAAGCAATACTTGTTTATTGATGAATGCAATGTTTCTTTAATTGAGTGTACTTCATGCATTTTACTTTTATCTACCCACTGTCACAGAGCAGTTTATTGCCTCAGCCTCAAAGTGTCATTCCTATGCAAAGCCACTGACCTCACAGATCCAAAGTACTCCATACCCTGTTCTAACTTGAAGTGCTTCTCTCCCTCTGCCGACTCTCACGCCACCCGTCATCCATCCAATCCATCTGTCTGTGGGTCCATCTGTCCATTGGGCTGCATGCAGACTTGGAGATGGAGAGTGTAATACAGGACAGTGCATGGGTGGCCGACCCACTAAACCACTACAACCTAAGTTCAGGTAGACAACAATCCTTTGGTCGTGTTGCCCCGCCACTCCCTAACCAAAATCTAACTCCACAACCCATAGATGTGTTTGCACTCCTTCTATGTCTCGTCTGTACCTGTGGCCGTAGCTTGGGTTAGGGTTATAGCTTCACTCTTTACGCTGGAAAATGTTTTTGTGTTGCATTACAAGCTTTCAGGACACGGTAGATGGTGCTGTTTGTGACCTTCTCACACTTCTCCACATTATCTCAACACTGTCGGTGGACCAATAAGACATCTGAGCATGTGTGGAAATGGGTCTTTTTTTAATCTCCAGTGTTTCTGTGAACTTTCTTTCACTTTAATTGCTCCAATCTCACGCAAGAAAGATCTGTGTGATGCAACAGTTGCCATATTCCCCTATTAAGGTTGTTGCCTAAACTCCTGCAGATTCCTTTGACACAATAAGAGTCTCCTCAACCATCATACTACTGTACTAATGTAATGTAATGTATTTAACATGTGTTTTCTGTCAGAATGAATGTTTTGTGTGTATACTGTCTATCAATGTTTTTGGGATGAGATGTAGTAGAGTAACAATTAATCCCCACTCTTTTCGAGCGTTCCCCTCAAAAAGAGAACAATCTCACCCCTCCTTTTTTCCAGTTTCACCCCTTAAGGTGCATGCAAATGAGTCCAGGGGTGAGCCAGGTTACACCCGCACTTCTCCAAGCGGCTGAATGTACGCTGCGTCTGGACGGGGGGCCAGCTGTGTTTGTTGTGTGCGTCTGTTTGGTCGGAGCTGAAAGGCCACGGCACCCCTGCCGCGGCGCTCGGCCTTGATTTATTTTAATCCTTTTACAATGAGGGGGCCTGTAAACCCATCCATTGAGCACCGCGCTTTGTCCCGCAACAGTAAGAATCTCTGTCTCGCTCTCCATGGTGACGGAAAGAGCACATTCCTGCAGGGAGCCACGCAGCATTGGGAAAATATGTTTGCTTCTGCCTGGATCCACTCTGCTTCACCACTAACCTTTGCTGTTATTCAGCAAAGCCATGGAAATTGCTGACACGCTGTGCCGCTCCAGTTTAAACAGAGACCATAGAAGCTAGTTATTAGTCGTCCATGTGCTTGTGATGTTTCTCAGTGGAATCGGAGAACAGAGACTGCTCTCTTCAAAGTAAAAAAAATAGACTCTTTTGTTGACATCAATGTGAAGATAAAGAGTTTGGGATGACATATATTTCCTCCCCAGACAGCCCAATAGACTTACTAGTACCTGACCCAGATGTAGAGCCCCGTTCCTCTCCTCAGCCAGGCCTTCGTCGTGTCTGGGGACCAGTGATTTGGGCAGCTGTGAAGACAGCTGGTTATGTGAGGGGGAGAGAGGACCCGGAGAGAAAATCCCTGAGACAGAGTGAGATTTGTCCTCCTGTTCCTGAGGATCTCGGGTCATTTCCTGGCGCTCCGGTTCTGTGCCGTGAAACTATGCAAGGCCTCTTGTGGAACGTTTTGCTCTGTAGCTTGAATAAGAGACTGTCGTCATAGGCCGCACCTTTTTGTTTGTGGGGAGAGGGGGGCCGCTTCTGATTACATACCAACAACTCGGGCAGTGTTGTAAACTGAGTGAGTGTGTAAAGCACAAAAATCTATATATATTTATGTATTTGTTTACCCCTTTGTTCCCTTCAGTGGAATCATGAGAAACAATTGCCAATCAAAGTCTGCAGCTGCAGCACACTAAGTTGTATTGCATCATTATTGCGGGTATTGGTGTCTTGTTACGAAGACAAATTGTATCGTTGCAAAGCTTCATCCCTCACCCGCGTTTCACCAGCAGGTATAACATTCAGATTTACAGCCAAGCTCGTGTTTCCGGCAGCACGGCGTTCTGTTCCTGTGCATCAAAACTCAAAAAAACACTTCCTCGTCCCTGTCGCCTCCCAGGAGTGACAGATTATTCAGACCCATGCAAAATAGAAGCTTTACGACACCTGGCGTAACACAAAGCCCTCGCCCTGTTATGTGCTATCTGACATCAGGGCAGCAGCTTCCTGTATAGGTGACTGGTGTTTTTCACTAGGCTGCTAATAGTCTTATGACCTCAAAGCAAATCCACTTGTTGCTTCACTGTTTGCACCATGTCTGTGACAACCAATCTCACTACCGCTGTTCTAACTATGAACAATACATTTTCAAGGTATCATGACAAACATGTAACGGTAAAAATAACTTTACAAAGTGGACAAATGAATGAGAGATGAGTTTCAGGGAGAAAAAGGTCAGAGGTTTCACTGTGTATGTAGAAAGTTGTATCTTGCGGTCTGACTATCTAATTGCTGCTGCTGCACAGGACAAACTTGTACGAGATGAACTTAATTTGACTTTCTCAGTAATTTCCCCCAATGTGTGGAAGTAGTGCTGGCTGATGTTGGAGAGGAAAACTAATGTTATAGAGCACTGCATTACATACACGTAGGAAGAAGTATTCAGATGTTTTACTTGAAACTGGGGTCAGCAGCATTGAAGAAACTAGCAGAGGTACGCTAGATTTAAATACATTATCCAAACTGGAAAATCCAGCCCGTGTTGCTAACTCTTTTCCAATGAAAATAGCTTGCAGCGTTAGCACGAAGATCCGTTAAAACTAGCTGGCCACACTGACAGCCCGGCCCTTCATGGCCTCCCTCCAAACACACTCTCCCAAAGATATCAATATCAATGTAAATGTTGAGCTGAATACATTTATTACAGTTGTGCAACTGCCCCCATCAGATTTAATTATTTTTTTGTCTAAGAATCTGAAGGATGTTAAGAGAATTTAAACAAATTTAAAAATTCATTATCCACCCTAGCTTTAGGACTCTAGGGTTAGCTTTAAGTAAAAGTACAAATATAATGTCAAATTAAAATACTATATTACAAGTAAAAGACCTGCATTCAAAATACAGGGGTATTATCAGCAAATGTATAGAAGAAACATCAGAAGTAAAATACTAATTTGTATTTATTACTTGGACTTTGGACTGAATCTTTGTTCTTTTGTGAAACATTGGATACATCTATCTGTCTTGAATTGTACTCAAGTACAGTACTTGATTAAATGTACTGAGTACTGATCACTATGGCCAATATCAGAAAGAGAAATTTGAGGACCAGCCAAAAGAAATATTTGTCTTTGTGTCAAATTGAAGAGATCCCATGACGCAGTGGAAAGAGTCTGCCTCCAGTCTTGTGATTCTGGACCAACAACAAATTAGTTCAACTTTATTTTGACTCTACACGTCTAAGGGACTAAGCTAGTTAAAGAGTTAATAAAATAATGCTTTCAGGGGGATAGGAGGCCCCTCAGAGGGGGAGCGGATCTCAAGTCCTGTACATATGCTGGGAAGTAACGCAGGGATGCTGCTAGTTAGGATCGTGTGTACAGAGGGTGTTTACCACTCTGAACCACCAGCAATTGCCACTTGGCTGCCTGTCGTCCGTGCTGCCTTCAATTACAGTCGGGAATAATATAACCAAGCACATATGCTAGTCAGCATGGCATCAAGTATCCTTGCTTTAATATACAAACTCAAAGTTGGCGAATGGCCGCCCCGTTGCATTTATTCAGGATACAATTTGCTTCAATAATACTCGCAGCTTTGTAATAGTGTTATTAACAATCGGTAATTTCCCTTTTTTCCCGGGAGCACCTGAACGCAGCATCTGTAAACCAGTACGCTGAAGCGGAGTTCCGTGAGGATACTGGCTGACTGAGCGAAGAGGAAAGCCGACCCGCTCTCGTGCTCTTTGGGTCTAAACCTTCTCACTCGGTCGTCGTTTTAGCGCTTCTTTGTACAGGTTTGCGGTCCAAAAGAAAAGTTAAATAGGTAACTTAGTTGTACTTTGGACCTAGTTTGAAACCCTGTCAAAGCCCCAAAGCGAGTCCAGCGTTATGGAGCGAAGGTAAGAAATGCGTTTATATCTGGATTGTGATTGTATGTATTCTCTCTATTATCCATCATGGTTACGATAGGACGACACCTTCTCCTTTTGCTTTCTTAAAGGACCGGTACGGTTAGTTAGGTGTATGCTCCACGTATCGAGTTCCAGGAATATTAGGTGTGTGTGTGTGTTGTGTGTGTAAAAGACCGAAAACTTTAGAAGGTACAAAATTAAGGTCTTTTAAAATTCAGCTCTGGAGTAATTAATTAATTTAGCAAAGATACATTAGTAGATACAATAGTTCAAGTTGATAAGCATCTGAATAAATGATAAAGCAGTGCCATAGTTAGAGGCTCAGTGAAGTAAACCTTCATGAAAATTAGTTACTTTTTGTTTTAGATTTTCTAATTGAACTGTGAATCTTTTCAAAAAGACTTGGGTGGGAGTCCCACTCATTTGTGGCCCCATGTTTTGTACATTTCTCAATCCTGATGCGAATAATGATCTTTTGTGACACTTTGGTATGATTTCTGTTTTTCATTTCTTTGATGAGGGTTACAGTTGAACCATCATTATTGGACGAGGCCACGCAGATCCTCTCCTCCCTTTGCTGAAGTTGCATTGAGAGTTTGAACAATACGGCATTTTGCTCCGGCTATTGCCACACACTTAAAGGCCTCATGTCCAAACGGAGGTCACAGACGCCATGACCGCCTTTCTATAGGCAGACACTTCCTCTGGTGTTTACACACTAAACAGCCATCCAGAAACACCCACGGGAGATTGTAAGGATGCGTTAATGAGTGTTAACACAGTGTTAGTGTTCTGTTTTTCAGTTTGATAAGCAATGCAAACACTATCTTTGTGGCAGTCGCCTCTCAATAGACAAATGGCCTTCTTTTTCAATGAGAGCAATGAGGTCATGAAGTTGGCTTGTTGAATTGCTTAACTAGCTGTAAAAGAGACACTGCGATCTTTCAGAAATGACTCAGTCTCAGACTCATAATATTCAATCACGTACATTATTGTCAACACGTCTTTTCTGCATTACTAGAGACACCTAACTTTTCTTTGAAGGGCCCACCACACTGCACAGTAAAGACACATTTGTTAAAAAGTTAAGTTGTCAAGTTAAAAGAGCTTTTGGCAGATCCACAGATCACATTCCAGCCAAAACCTGTCTTCTCACGACATGCAGATTTCTGAGATAGATGATGTAATCGCATCCAACCCATTCACGTCATGATTTAATGAAACAGTAAAGAGGAGGACAGTTTGAATTTCCCTCTCTGCCACCTACATGGTCGTGGGTGACTGGAGTTTTGAGGGGTGTGGGAGGGCTGTGATAAGTGTTGTGATGCCCCAAGGAGCCGCGGTCACGCCTGCTGCTGCTGCTGCTGCTGCTGGTGGTGGTGGTGTATTCATGGAACACTGACACGCACAGTAGTTGTATCAAATATCTCAGGCTGGAGGCTGCTGATTGGCTCTTTATTGTCACTGCTGTCACTGCTCTACTTTAGGAAGCAATAGCACTCGGTTGTGTTGCTATGAAGTTGTGATTTTCCTCCGAGCTGCGTCCTTTGAGAGGAGCTCCATGCTAACTGAATGGAATGAGGCGTCGTTTTTCTCCCCCAGGTTGGAGCGGTGAAGCATGATGTTTGCCATTACGTCTGTAATTGTTCCTGATGTAATGCTTGGCCTCCCCCCCACGGCTCGTCATATCCCAGCCTCTCACTGAGCTCTCCTGGGGGAAACTTCTAATCATACTCACACAGTCTGTTCAGGATTCAACTGAAACCTACAACCATCCTTCACTGTGTTCAGCTGTGCTCTGTTGGGACTTTATCTGTTAATGCCAGCAAATACCAGGCATGGGCTCACGGCTCTAATTTCCCTAGCTGTAAACATGTGGGCCCCCACCCCCAATCCTTTGCTAGTGTGTCACATGTCAAGATTATGTCATCAGATTTTATGTTTGCAAATATTCCGAAATATTTGACTGAGACCATTCAATCTCAACTTTTTGTCTTGAAGAGGCACTCAAAAGTTTTACTTGGATTTTTTACTGAAAGCTTTACCTTGGATGTTGGTTTACCAGGTAGGTTTTGTACCTCTCAGCCTGTGAAAACAGTCTCCTGTGTCCCTCGAGGAGCTCTGAGGAAAGAACCCGATAATGTCATCAGATTTTATAAATCTTTATCAGTCCCACAATCCTTATATCGAATACCTTCGGATCTCAGCCATGAGCTTGTCAGAGGCCGTTTCAGTGCTGAGCGTGCTCACAGTGCTGCTGGCCTCTCAGACGAGGCAGATGGGAGTCTCTGTCCGTCCACCGGATGGTCACGCTTGCACTCTTCTGACCGCCTGACATTCAGTCTGGCGACGTGTTGGTGCGAGCCAGCACAGTTGCACAGTCAGCCCCCCCCTTCACCTACGTGACACCCACGGCTCTTCTTGACCTCCACTTTCCCCTGAAACGGGAAGATGAGTGTTGTTTGCGGAAGTTGATTCTGAATGGATTGCGCTGCTTCATTAAAACGGCCCACAATGGAGACTTAGGACTCAACAGTCTGTTTCAAAAGTTACTTATTTACTTGGAGAAGTGAGGTAGTTATAAATCTGTTAATTTTAAGATACAAGTGTGTTTCGAGCCAAAAGCACTCTATTTAAGAAAACATGGGGGATTAGAGTTTATTATCATCTGCAAAAAAACTCAGATGAGAAAGTGTATCACAAAGAATGGATGCTGCGGATCAAAATCAATCCACATTTTCTACCTCTTTGTCAAAACCAAATGCCACAAACATTACCCACAATGCAAAAGTGAAGAGAGCCACTACACATAGTTGCCTGACCATGACTAATTTATTTGACATTTCCCTGTGTGCACATATTTTTGTTAGTATTCTGCCCAAACAATGAGAAGCTGTTAAATGAATTCGGCTACAAAGCGACTTTCCATTCCCGTCAGCTCATTAGCTTTACTCCACTCTTGATGTTTGCGTTCTAAATGTACGCAGTGGACTGTCAATTACAAGTGCTGCACTCTGTTTGCTCCATCGTGTACGTTTAGCATGCCAGACAGGCAGCCTCATTAGCTTTTACCTAATGGTCTCTGGGCATTAGAGCAAAGTCTCACACAGTGCGTTTGTTTCGGATGGTTGTAAATAATGATATTCATGACGGCACACGTCTGCGTGTGTGTACCTAATGATGCCGTGTGTGTCTGTAAGTGAATCGTATGCTGTGAGTAAAGACGCTGCTGTCACACTTTTATTGCATTGTTGTTATCTTGCAAACACACAGCCGTAGTTTTCTTTGCCTCAGCTTGTTTTGGTTCTTTGGTCAGCAGTGGTTTACTTTCTGTTGTACTGAGACAGAAGCAGAGTACAGATGTCAGGTCTGTGAAACACATAAAGGACGTGGAAGGATTGTGACTGTGTTTTTAATCAGCTAAAGGAATTTCCCCTGGAATATAAATTTAAAAAAGTAAAACTGAACTGCGATCCCACGGTTTTCAAAAGATTTCATGAAGTTCCAGATGGCTGAAAGAACACAATGATCACAGATCGGACAGGTGATGGATGTTTTTAATACTGTCCTCAGTGGTACATTTTCAGCACGGGCTCCTGAGCTGCTGTTGGGTTCTCTTTTTTTTTTTTTACTAAAACCGCATGTCGGTTTACGTGTTTCAGAGCGTGGGCCGCGTTGCTGCTGAGCGCGCCACGTTCTTTCATCGGTCTCGGGGATTCAGAAAGAAGAGTTGTGCTGGGGAATGCAAGAGTATAAAACTGCAGAGTAAAGTAATAATAGTCGTCGGTCAAAGTCAAAGTCAGTGTGAAGTGCAGCACGATGTGAGAGGATCAAAGAGAGACGGCAGACCACTGGCACCGAGAGAACAGAGGCAAGGAACGATGAGTAGAGTGGAAGATGTGCTTTCCTTCAGATGAGTTGGGTCTGAGAGGAAAGCTTTCCCGGGCTGTAATGGTATGAAACACACAGTTCACCTGAGAAAGATCCCGTTCAGATGAGGATTATGAGGGTCCTCTTCTTCACAGCTTAACTCTATATGTTTTCACTGAGAATAAAGGCATCCACCCATCACATTGTGCGGAACGGGTTGAGTTTTGCCTATATTTAAGAAACCACAGCATGTGACATAATGCATGTAGTTTATTCATCACACTTTAACATGGTGAAATAGTTTGTTTTTAATCCTGCAGTCAAACTGTTTTGATCAATAAACTACTTTGACATTTGATTGATTTACATCAGTGCATTAGATGTGACGCTTCTTTGGTGTGTACTCAGTACATTTTGGGTTTTTGTGTCCGTTTGGCTGATAGACGACTTAAACCGAACTGAATTCTCACAAAGAAATGTTGATTTCATCTGTTTAACCCAAGTAAAGTAAAAAATAGACCCAAGAGTGGAAAAAGTCTCTGGTTTTCACTCACAAGATGTTTTTGAACCAATAACCGGGGTTGAAGCCAGCTCCATTGTCCCCCTGAAACCCCTCCAAAAGCATGCAGATTGTTGGGTTCACTTGATAGCCTTTCACATCTCCCTAAAGCAGAGGGAAAAAAACCTGGTGTGTAGTTTAAGAAGCTTACCACCCTTTCCCAGACATAGTATCTGATTAATGCGGTTTGGGTTTCTCAGTAGCTCGGCTCCTTCTTCTTTTTTGTCTTGTTTTGAAGCAGAGCGGAGGATACTGGTATTGGATGTGGAGGATTCTTTTGTAGTTGCCTGGGAGGTGGCATTTAAGAACGAAGCCTTCGCCTCAAGGAAACTACACATGTATAAAGGAAGGGTTTGCATTAGAATGAAGCTGAAATGCACAATGGGACAAGCCTGAGTGCCCTGTGTGGGGTTTCACTCCAGTCTACTAGAACCAGCATCAAACCCACACATACTGTATAGTAGTAAACGGCTGTGTACGACATCTAAGATGTGTCCTTCCTTCCTTCCCTCCCTTCTTCCTCAGTGTCTAAGAAGCACGGGAAGCTGATCACCTTCTTGCGCACCTTCATGAAGTCCCGGCCCACCAAGCAGAAGCTGAAGCAGAGAGGCATCCTCCGGGAGAGGGTGTTCGGCTGCGACCTGGGAGAGCACCTCCTCAACTCGGGACATGATGGTGAGATTCATGCAGACACAGGCTTTGATTTCATTTCTGCTCCCTGGTGAATGCAAACTCAAAACCTCCACCATGTTTACCAGTTTTTAAATTGATAACTGCATCATTGTGTCCCTTCCAATCATGTCATACTCACTGCTATACTCTGCTGCTAGGACTTTCTTCTTTTGAACAGAAATACTGTTTTCATTCACTAACTATTTTCAGTTGTTCCACTTTGATGTTGTGGAACCTGGAGGAAGTTTTCAGTCTGAATTAAAAAAAATGTTGTGCAGGGACTTATTGAAGTCTCTGTTGGTTGGCTGGCAACCTTACAGTGATGAGACCTTCAGGATAGTGGGTGAGCCCAGACAAGAAGCAGACATTGTGAATACCAGCTTTGAGTTGAGAATTGATGGGATTCAGAAGTGCTAGACTCAGTTGGGTTCTTTACATTGGATTCATTGTCCTAGAGGAAAATGTGTTTTTGCCAACAAAAGAAAGCCTGTGGTTCATGTTGATGGCTCTCCAGCCTTGTTCACATCTGGAATGGACAAGCGTCCTTAGGTGATCAGAGTTTGTCTGAGCCACATTCATTCACACACCAGTGTGTCTGTGAATGTGTCCCAGGCCATGTTGAAGCCCCGCCTACTCAACTGACGTGTGTGTGTGCGTTACTCAAAGTTTAGCAAAGGGTTACATGGCCCCTAATCTTTATGAAGGTGGTAGAGTAATGACAAACACTTTATTACTTTCACGCTGTCAAGATCGGCGCATTTCATGAGTGAAGCACCCGTTTTAAAACGTCAAAATAGCAGTTGGTGATAATCATTAACCGAGGGAAGCCAAATTCAAGATCATAAATAATATTTGAATAATAGTGTAGTGGCTACGTGTTTACTTACTGCAGAGGAAGTGAGATCCGATCCCAAGTGGTCCCTCGAGACACATGTGGAGACGCATTATTAATGCCAGGTGTGAACAGGGCCTTACTCTGCGTCTGGATATTAATGGTTCTCATCAGCTCACAGCAGTCAGTCCTGTCCTTTTCAAACAAGCGTCTGGTCACAGGTCAGTGTTGCATCGCAGTCACACATTTAATGGGTGATTGAGTCGATCCTTGACCTCGGCCTTACCTTGACACGGAGACATAAACCGTGCCGGGTCAAACGGTCGGGGAGTTCTGACCGACTTGTAAGAAATGGAAGACACATTTGATCCCGTGGGTCAAGAAAAACATAGTTTATGGTTTAGTAAAGAAAAACATTGAGCCTATGCTCCATGAAATACATGTTTCTTTCATAAATCTCCATCAAGACTTCTAGTTTTGAGTGACATGCTGACAGGTCAGGTCATGCTAAAGACAGAAGGATCCGACGACACAGGGCCGATGGAGAGCCCCCCACTCCCTCCCCTCCAACATCTCTGCCACTGCGCTAATGGCAGTTTGAGCTTTTAGAGGTGGGGAGGAGGGAGGGAGGGGAATCATCGCTTCAATCAGTTGAATGCGGTTGATTTAACTAGAATTTAAGAGGATTTATTTTCACTGTGTCCAACCCCCGACTCCACATTCAAAACGCGTGTTGTGTGTCTTCTGTGATAAGAGGACGGCACAACAAAATCTCCCCATGTGAAGAACTTGGAAAGGATTCAGCCGTCCGCAGAATGTGGCTCCCTCAAACCTCGGCCTTGTTGTTTTCTTTCTCTTTTGCTATGTGCGGAATTCGTCTGAACAGCTGCTTCGGCGAGTGTCCCACTCTCTGTCACCCTCTGAATGATGTGGGAGGCCTGGGAGGCTCCTACACACCATCCTTATCTAACACGCATGCACACACACACACACACACACACACACGACGCACACACACACACAGAGAGAGAGAGAGATAAATAGCATGTCTGCATGATTCATGGTTGGCTGAAGAGGAATTAGGAAGTCCTTGGTCAGTCCTGTTTTTTTGGTCTGTCTCAATCGCTGACATTGTGTGTATGTGATCTGCCTCATTCAAACACGCAGAGCTGCATCGATGTAGGATATGGGTTAAAGGGAAACCAAAAACACCAAAGAAAGACAAACATTTTGTTAAAGCTCTTCAGGGTATATTGATCTCTCCTTTACATGGGTCAAAAGCACTAGAAAGTTATTCACACTCGCTATTCCTTCGGAGCCTCCGAGCTCTGGCCTGACCGCTCTGGCCTGACCGCTCTGTACTCGGCTCTTCAGAAAGGAAAGGCTCAGTGAAGACTGGACAAAGATTGACGTGCTCTGTGATGACGTGCTGGTTTTTCTCTGTTTCGCAGTGCCCCAGGTCCTCAAGAGCTGCACAGAGTTCCTCGAGAAGCACGGCGTGGTGGACGGAATCTACCGCCTCTCTGGCATCGCCTCAAACATCCAGAAGTTGCGGTAGGAAAATGCTGTTCATTCGCAGCATTTTACTGGTTGATAACATGTGAATTCCATCTGTAAAAGAACGCAAGGCATCAGGATGACGTGCAGTGTAGCAGTTGTTCCTCATCAACATATTTTACTGTGTATCGTCATGGCAGGATAAGAACTTGGACTTTGGTGATCGGAGCTTTTACAACTGTTGTGGCTTGTAAAATGCAACATATTTGTCCTTGAGGAGTTCTTGTATTATTTCTAAAATGCTGTGAGGACAATGCTTACATGTAAATATGTAATTTCCTCACCAAACTCTCACTGAAGCAACGTTGGGTCGTGCTTCCAAAATTTCCAATGTGAGAGGAGTTCATCAAAACGTTGGTACACACTCCAGGTCATTTTTAAATTATTAGTGTAAATTGAGCCATAATAGCTTTAAAAAAAAAAGATGTTTTCATCTCTTAGGCTGAAATGCTGGAGAAAGAACTCAACACCCAAACAAATCACCCCTCCTCCCTCCCGTTCAGTTCTCCTTCAGAACTTTATACATCCGGGGCTTTCCCCCTGTCCTGTGGACAAGCTCATGTAAATATGCGTTGCATAGATTTTGCATTCATATATATTGGTATTACCTCTATGTGTCGTCTCACTTCTGAAACCAAACACACTGTTCATGTGCCGCCTGAGGTGGCAGGATTCCTGCGTAGCCTTAAAAAATTCTTGAAAAGGCATAAATTAATTCATCTCAAAAAACAAAGAAGCCTTAATTGGAATTACATCTTTAAACTCAATCTTTTCAAGTCTTTTCAAGAAATGTTGCGTGGGCACACACCAATCATCTGTAAAACACTACTGTGTCGTATTGCGCCACCAGACCACAGCAGTCGTTTATTGATGCACCGTTTGTTCAGAAGAAACACATTTGTTGACTCGACCTTTGCCCTCTCTTTCGCCAGGCACGAGTTTGACTCTGAGCAGATCCCCGACCTGACCAAAGATGTTTACATCCAGGACATCCACTGTGTTGGCTCGCTGTGTAAGCTCTACTTCAGAGAGCTGCCCAACCCCCTGCTCACCTACCAGCTCTACGAGAAGTTCTCCGTAAGCAGAGCCTCAACTTCTTGCTTCTGCTATTACAGCACTTGATTGTTAGCTTGCTGTGTTTATTTTTGGCTGCTATTATAGATTTAATCTTGAGACCAAAATGCTTATTCGTTTTAGTTATTTTTATCCTTTATATCTTTTGTCTAGTTTTAGTTGATGGACAGTCATTATATGGTTGTAAACTCTTAGACTAAATGTTTTCTCTATTAATTTAATTTAAAATGTATTCAAATATAAATTGAAGTTATCAGATTATATTTAACATTTCTCGCACAAACCATAGATTTGTCATGAAGTCAAATTGATGAATACATGAATATTGACATTAGATATCATTCTATTATCTGATGGGAAACTACCATGCAGGTCAGTGCAGTCACACCCACCTGCCTGTTCAATCCACTATCAGTCTGCACCACCCAGCATGCAACAGTTCATCTACCACAATCATCCAGACTGAGACAAGCAGGGCAAAGACGGACTGAGCTCCGACTGAGTTAGAGACATAGTTCTGTTTTAGCTGCAGTTTAAAAAAAAAAAACACTGTTGCATGTTTCACATGATCACCTTTAGTTTCAATTGATGTTGGTGCCGCCTGGTCTTAGCCACGTATACACAAGTGACTGATGAACATATTTCATCCTAGTTCAAGAATGAAGTTCACACTGTTCCATGCTTACCGATGCCCCAAAAGGACACTGATTGGGTGTGACTTAACTGCTCGGCCTCTAAGCAAAGAAAGTACATTCCTCTGATTTCTCTTAAAGGAATTCTGCTAATTTATCTTGCAGTTATGAGTCACAGACACCCTTGAAATAATAGCATTGCACTCAACACACCCTATCATTACAAATGTAGCAAACCACTCTCTGTGTCACTTGGAATGAAGACCTTCTCCAAGCACAACAGAGGTTCCCTGAGGATGGAGTAAATGTTTGCTGGTCGTTATGGCAGCTGGGGAGAGAGAGGTTGTGGCTGCAGACTGATGTCCCCTCCATGTAGCAGCGTGTACCAGGGATGACAAATGAATGAGCTTAGCGTTGTTGATACATCCCACTATTTATCTCCCCCTTTTGTTCTCACCCTGAAGGATGCTGTATCAGCAGCGACGGACGAAGAGCGACTCATCAAAATCCATGATGTCATTCAGCAGCTTCCTCCACCGCATTACAGGTCAGTGTAGAGGCACACTGCCCCCCTGTGGCAGGCCTGGGAACTGCCAGAGTGCAGATGCACGCTCATGCATTCACATCAGTCGGTTGTCTGTTAATGTTAAAATCATGGTTTTTTTCTGCTGCCCCACTGCATTGAGCGAAATCATTTAACAGGTCCCAGCTGGTCTGCGTTGATGATGATGAATGGAATTTCCTGTCCTTTTGTGAAAGCATACAAATGCAGATTTCTAAGTGAGATTCCTCTGGGGCTTTAGCACATAGTGAAATATTGATGCTCTGAAGAAGGAGCTCTATCGCAGCCATTAGTCTGCACATCACTAGTGGGAGCCAATTCAATCTGAATAAATGAATATTTGATTCCTAGGACCCTGGAGTTCCTCATGAGACACCTTTCCCGCCTGGCAGCATTCAGCTACATCACCAACATGCACAGCAAGAACCTGGCCATCGTCTGGGCGCCCAACCTGCTGAGGTGAGCCGCCGTCCTGCTCAAAAAGAACGTCCTTCACGTGCATGTTTTTGTGGTCGACACACTGTCAATCATCCCCTACAAGCCGCCTCCATGGGCTGTTCAACACTTCAACCTCAAATGCATCCCAAAATCTTTTTAGTAACTTAAACTCTTTAACCAATTTACACGTTTAACTCACCATAAAATGTTTCGCTGGTTTAAAGTGGAGCACTTTACTAAATTTACTTAAACAAATCTTCAGGTCCAAACAGATAGAGTCTGCCTGCTTCAGCGGCACAGCGGCCTTCATGGAAGTCCGGATCCAGTCGGTGGTGGTGGAGTTCATCCTCAACCACGTGGATGTTCTCTTCAGCACCAAACTCAGCTCACTAATACGCGAGGGAGCTGGTACGTAATGCTCTCGTAGTTATTTCTCTACCCACTGCTACTTTCTCCAATAAACACGTTCCACGTCACCAGGTCATAACTCGTTGTCGCGGCCCAAATCGCTGCTCGTTTCATCACCCTCCACTAAACTTCTGACTTTGGAGGAGGCCCAGGCCAGGACCCAGGCTCAGATCAACTCTCCAGTCACTGAGGACAGCAAGTACATCGAGGTGGGCGAAGGTCCGGCCGCCCTTCAGGGAAAGTTCCACACTGTCATCGAGTTTCCCACCGAGAGGTTTGTTAACTCCTCTGTTCACTACATAGAGACAGATATGTATAGTCTTAACTCTTACTGTAGATTGTGTTGCACAATACTTTAATGTCAGTTGAGCTGGAATGTGTCTCCATCTGCAGGCTGCTGTTAATACTGCAGGCAGTTATTTTCATCCTGAACCCTCTTGTCGCTATCTCTCCAGTATCAGACTTGCACAGATATCCTAAAAATGGAGATGGTGTTTCAAAATCGATAAATGTCTTGAATAATTGTGTCCCTGCGTCTGAGTCAGTCATTGAGTTGTGTTCTGTGTCTGCGAGTCAGGGAAACTAACTTTTCTTGCTTGCTTGTATTATTCATAGGAAGAGGCCTCCTATTAAATCCAAGAAGTCTCCTGTGGGTAGTTGGCGTTCTTTCTTCAACCTCGGCAAGTCGTCCTCTATGTCCAAGCGCAAGCTGCACCGCAACCCTAGTGAGCCCAATGAACTGAAGGCCATGGCTCTCGCCGGTGAGTCCTGCCTCCACAATTGGAATGAAAATTGTCCAGCTTTCACCATACAACTGTGCGTTTGCTCAGCCTTGTGTGACTAAATAAGGCTGAAACCTTTTCATCACTCAGGAGGCCGAGGAGACACCGCAACATTAAGATCAGCCAAAAGTGAAGAGTCCCTGAGTTCGCTGCACAACGTTGAAGGTAATCATTTGTGTCTTTACTCAGCAGAGTCAGTGTATATTGCTTTTCCAAATACTCTACAGTGCTGCCTAATGTTATACTTGGGGCCTGATGAAAGAAATAGTTTCTGAATATATTCTGTTCCTCCTTCAGGAGAGTCCAAGGTGTACCGTCCTCGGCGGCCGCGCTCCAGCAGCGACGCCCTGTCGGCCTCCTTTAACGGCGAGCTGCTGGACAGCCGGCAGCACTGCAACTCCTACGACAACCTGGGCACCACAGAGGACAGCGACGGAGACGACGGCCCCATCTGTGTGCCCGCCCTCATCTCGCCTCCCCGCTCAGCGGGTGAAGACGTGGACCTCAGCCCGCCGGACATCGGCATGGCCTCCTTGGACTTTGACCCCATGTCTTTCCAGTGCAGTCTCCCCGACACCTCTTACGCCTTCCCCCTAGACAACTCGCCTGCCGGGGCAGAGGGTTCCACGTTGAAGAGGAGTCCCGGCAGCGTCTGCGGCAAGACCAACGGCGCTGAACACATCTCTGCCACCTTCCTGGGCGGCTTTATGTCCCCTTTGTCGTCCGCAGACTTCAGCCTGGCTGCTGGGGAGAAGGTGGCAAACAAGAAACTGACCACTTCCTATTCTTACCCCGATAAACCCACACAGGCAGTGTCGCCTATTAAATGTGGGAAGACCAATAGCTTGACGCAGTTTGCCACTTCGGAGCTTTTCTCTACAGAGATGCCAGACAAGAGTACGGCTGCAAAGTTTGCCTCTTCACAACCGTTATCTCCTCCCTCGGCAGCCAAAGACTCTCCTCCCCTGATGGGCAGTGTGCTGCTGAGGGCGGCCGAGCCGTCGCTAAGTGAAGCTTTCCAAATGGAGCTGCACTCTAAGCTGGCGGCCTTTGACAGCGTGGACAGTCGAGAGCTGAAGGGAGAGGACGGCGTGCAGCAGGCGCCGGCTGCCGGCAGCCAAGAGCACCAAGGTAGGGAGCAGACCTTTTTCAGTGTAGTGTTTGGCGCATTTCTGACTTGACACTGCTTTGTTTCCACGATTTAGATTAAGGATAATGTCTAAATTAATTAATTGTGCGACTAATTGCGACTTTTTCCCTAGGTTTAGTTTTCCAGGGTTGCATGCATTTCATCTTAAACACCTGCTGCTCTCTTGCCTATTTGTTCTTAAACTATAGACCCCTTGTGTTTTTGTGTCCGTGCTAGGAGTCGTAGCTTCGGACTCTTCAAAGGACCTCACCCCTCGTTCCCTCAGCGCTACAGCTCCCACTACTGCCCCTCCTCCTCCTCCCCCTCCTAAAAATGCTGCCCGCATGTTGGCCCTGGCGCTGGCCGAGACCGCTCAGCAGGTTTCTATTCAGTCGCGGTCCTCTGAGCCCTCCACGCCGACGTCCCCTCTGCAGCCCCAGGAGGCCTCTAACTCCCAGGACTCAACACATCCACTGTTCCCACATTTACGGACTCCTTCCGAGGAGGGAGCAGGGAGAGGGAGTTCCCCGCCACCAAACAGCACGGCCCCAGCTGTCACCCCAGCTTTGGCTCATCCCTCCGCCTCCAGTCCTACATTCAAACAGCAGCCTCTAGAGGTGACCAGCACGATTACCAAGCCATCGGACTGCACTAAGTCCTCTACAACCCCACCTGGATCGCAGCCTGTAACAGACTCCACCCCACCAGACACTTCTTTTTACAAGTGTGCCCCACTCCCCAGTTCAACCAGCCTGACTTCTCCAATCAGGAGAAGTCCAGAAAGGCAGCAGCCTATCGCGGAACAGATCCCAGTCTGTACCAACTCATCTAGTACCACTCTGGCCACCTTCCCCAGTGGAAGCTGCAAAGACACTGGAGTCTTGCCACAGCTTGTTGCTGAGGTAAGTGTCATATCACTTTCATATGTAGACTAGTACTACTTATAAATTATTAAGGGTTGTGATATTTAGCTGCAGTAAGCACAATCCAAATGGATTAATATTTCATGCGCAGTATAACATGAGCACGTTATCGTGAAGGACGAGTGCAGCATTTTGAGAAGTACGCTTACAGTGAAAGGGTCAATATCACTTTCATCTCTGTACAGTAAATATTAAGCTACAACCAGCAGACTGTTAACTTTGCATAAAGGCTGGGCACAGGGGGAAACAGCTAGCTGTGTTCAAAGGTACAACAAAATAAAATAAAGACACTTTTACGCTTAGTTTTTTTGTACAGATAAGACAACAAGATGTAATGTTAATCAGTTGTAGCTTTAGAGGACCAGGTTGAATTTTAACATAAACAATCAGCTGTTTCAAGTCTTTATGCTAAGCTAAGTGTCTCTTGGTTCTACCGTCATACTAAGCATACAGACATGAGTGATTTGAATCATCTGATCAACCCTAAAATGTCAAATTGTTCCTTTAACTTGCATATATATTTTATATAATTAGGTCCCAATTTCATGATTAGGAATCCTGTGCTCTTTTACACTTATTAAAGTGTTGTATTATATATACGCAAACCACACTGTACAGTGGTTGTATATAACTATGTACATTTACTCGAGCACAATTTTGATAGATGTTAACTTTACTTAAATATTTATATTCAAACGTCTACTCTGCTAAATCTCTGAAGCAAAATATTGTACTTTAACTAGGAACTGGTATTTTTAGAATCTATTACCTGTATGCAAATGTTTGTGGTATACAGAAAAAAACAACTGTCACCACTTGTGTAGCTATGTGTAGTTTATTTGATGCTATGATTATTTCTAATGTTTTGGCCCGCATAGGTATGGAGAGATGATAACAAACAGACATTAGGAATGCATACCGTGCTGCTGCTGCTACTCTGTAACTAGACTGTACAGCATGAGGTGATAACTTATTCCACTGCAGCAACACCTGACTTGTTTCCTCAGCAAATAAGTGTTTTGTTCTGTTTTGTCTCAGGCCAAACTGCAGGAGACTGCACCTCCCCCAGTCCTTCCAAAACCCTCAGAACAGCCACCTCAGAAGCCGAAGAGGCAGGCCGTCTCACTGCCCCAGCATCAAACACAAACTCAGCAGCAGAGCCAAGCTCAGATACAGCCTCATCTTCCACCACAGCCTCACACACACGCTCAGACACAGGTCCAACCCCATACCCAGCCTCAGCTCCCCTCAAAGGCCAGCGCAAGAGTGGCCCCCACCTCTGCTGAGCCTGTTGAGAAGCCTTGGGAGGCCATAAAGCCGGTACAGCCCTGTACAGAGCCTGCAAAGCTCCCAGAGGCGTACGTACCCAAACCTCCGGTCCCTCCCGTCCGCACCATGGAGAGCAAACTGGCTACAGCGGCTCTCAGCCAAAGTGAAGCCTCCTACCATATCCTGGGTGAAGGCCCTGTGCCTGGCCATCAGCAGGATGCTCTGCCTCACCATCCTCCTTCTCCTCGCAAATCTTCCACACACCAGCCAGCCTACCTGTACCACGCTAAAGGAGAGCCGGTCTTCATTGAGCCATCTGGAGCTGCATACTACCACCAGAGGCCGCTGGGCCCCCAGTCCGTGCTACACCACTTCCGGCCCGACAGCGTCCCCCCACACCTGTCCTACGTGTCTAAATCGGAGCCTCAGATCCCCTACAGTGCCCGACTGGACAACAGATACAGCACTTTAGGCCCCAGGTCCTACCATCACTCCATGAAGTCCAGAGGAAACCCCCGCAGTGTGTACGTGTCTCCAGGGCCAGGGCATCAAGGTTATAACCATGACAGAAACCAAGGCTACCCCACCATCCGCAGAGTGCACTCACTCCATGTCCCTTCCACAATCCGCTCAGTGCCCATCCAAAGGACCGAAGTTCCTCCAGACGATGAAATGTTCTTCTACCAGCGGCCCGTGTATCAGTGCAAAGCCTACCAGCAGCCCCCGCCCCAGCAGCCCCCGCAGCAGCAGTCCTCACAAGCCGACTACCACGTCACCCAGCTGCAGCCTTACTTCGAGAACGGTCGGGTTCAGTACCGCTACAGTCCGTACTCTGGTTCCAGCCCTTTGGAGGCGCCTTACTATGACATCGACCCTTACGGCACCATCCGAGTCCGCCACGTCCACGCCCATGGCGGCCAAGATCCCGGGGCTGCTGCCGGTCGACCGGGCGGGAAGGCGACTGGGTACCACTACCTCGCTCGCCATGTTCTCCCGCCTGGGAAGGAGCACAGCTTTGTGAGCAGGGACATGCCCCCCGGTTACGGAACCACGGAAGCTGCCGCGTACCTCGCTTGGGACCCAGAGGAGTCAGAAAGGCTCCGCATGCACTCCATCCGCAGGGAAAGCAGGGCCAGACAGAAGATCAAAGGCCCCGTCCTCTCTCAGTACGACAACGTGGGCTTGTTCACACCATCTGATATATCGGGCTATGAAACCCTGCACCTTCGCAGCAAATCGGACCCCGGCAAAGCTGTGCTGGTTGCAGCAGAGAGCAAAGACGGGCGGTACCTCCCCAGACACATGGTGTCCGACCCCGACGTCCTCATGTACATGGAGACCGACAAGCATGTCCAGGGTGGCGCAGTGGGCGACAAGTCCGACGGGCTCGCCAAGCAAGGCAGTTCCAAGAAGTGCCAGTCCTCTCACTCCCTTCCAGCTACTCTGAGCCACAGTCTGTCCCATCAGCAGGAGGGCGGCCGGCACGAGGCCAAGTACGAGACCGCAGACGACGGCCGGTCTCAGCACTGGCAGCAGGACTATCCCGGCAAGAGGAACTTCACGCCACGCTACGAGTGTTCCGATTCTGACCACCACCAGAGTAGAGGGAAAACACCCAGCGGCTACCACATCACGGACGAGCAGCCATCAGCCCCCAGGGAACAACTCGGCCGCTCCAAACTGGAGCGATCGCACAGCGTCCGGGAGCAGCAGCAGCACTACAGCCAGGGAAACCCCGAACTGGACAGAGACTACTCGTATCAGAAACACGGCACCAAACCGGTGCAGTCCCACTACGATAACTTGGACGATTACCATCCAGTACCTCAGCCTCAGCCCCCTGTTCCGAAACGTGGGGGATCCGCCTCCTATCCCGCCCCGGGGTTCTCAGTGAGCCACAGCAACAGAGCGTACTCCACCGCGCTGGGCCAGGGAGCCTTTATCCAGACTGACCTGCTCATGCAGAGGCCAGAGGCAGAGATCCGTACAGAATGAAGCATTTAGGTCTTTAGATGTGTAGAAGAAAGACTATTGAGCTCCGGTTGCAGCCTCTGCAGGACAGTGGACTGTCATATCACCATATTTTTTGCTCCTCTGTATTTTTAATGAATTGTAAAGAAAATTGTATGACTTTTTACTGGAAGTCCTGAATGTACCTGAATTTACTGTCCAAGGGGTCATATTATTGTGATTGAGACAGTAGTCATAAATGTATATGATATGAAAGATGTACGGTACTTTTCACAGGATCACAAAAATGTAATATATATATATATATATATATATATATATATATACATACATATACATATACATATATAAATAGAATCACTAGTTTAAAAAAAGGGATTTAGTTGTATTTTGTTTTTTTATTAAGTGTGGCGCTGGGTATGAGCATCAACTGGGATTAAGGTTTGCATTTTAGAAATGCATGCACTCTCTTACAGAACAGTTCTGTGTACTTAACGATCCATCGCGTTCTTTCTGGATGTTACAGCACAAGTTATTGGAGGAGGGCATACATGTCGGTAGGGTTCATGTTCAGTCTCTCCGGGATCCGGCCGGGTGGGAGGTTCCATTAGAAGCTGTGATGGGTTCCTCTCGGTTAATATAGTGGTTTATCAAAGTCTTATTTTCTGTGTGACTGTGCCATTTTTTATGTAGCTTTGCTATCAACCGATTTAAGGACTTCTCACGGAATGTTTTGGTACTTGTACTGTTCTTCATCCGAAGAGGGACCAAGCGACTCTGCGCAGTTGTTGCACATACGGGATAAAAGAGGGGGAGATGGATGAATGCCTGTTGTACCTTTCTAGATGGGGAAGAGGTTCTATTTTTATTTCCCTTTTGTTTTTCCATTATGTTCACGGTACTTACATGAACTGGAGTAACTGAATAAAGCTGAAAACAATGTCCTCTCAAATAATGTGTGGAAGAACATGTCGCAGCTGCTTTGTGGAGGAAAACCCAACTTCTTGGTGATGAGCCTTAAATGTTGTTCCAACAGACCATTTTCATCATAGTGCACAAACATCGTGATATCTAGATTGTAGATCATCTTTGATTCATGACAGTTAACCTACTGGGGTTATTTGATTTTGTGTCAGTGGCCCCATTGGTTCTGAATATATCACAATGATTCTTATTTTTTTAGATACTTGGAGCCATTTATATTCAGGCTGGAAATCCATGTAAAGTACAATCATCTGGTATTATACTACATGTAATGTGTGGGTTACAATATGTTTCAAATACGTCTACATCCAGGTTGTACACAACTGTTTAACTTCTCGCTTGCAGGTTCTTCTCCTCTTGCCTTATTTAAAGCCTCTACCTTTTCAGATGGGGAACTTAAGTAAGGCTCTGTGTACTTGAATGTGAAAACGCTCTCGTCTCAAGTGAGAGGCATCTCCACTTAGATATGAAATTAATAAAACTGTTCAGGAATAGCTATAACCCATGTCTAATCATATGTGATGTTACTAATTCACCTGTGCTCGGTCCAGTCTGAATTCCTTAATAACAGGATTTATTTCGGAGGGAGCCCAAAACTTGAGGAGTTGTCATTCATTCTACACCGCTGTCTAACGTAATGTGTGTGACGGTTCATCTCCTTATGTTGACTTACAAATCAGCTGTAAAGCATGAAAGTAACAGATGTTTTTCTTTGTCATTCTAAATCATTAGTTGCAGTAGACGGACGTGCTGCTTTTAGAAAATGAGCTCAACATGTTAACTGAAGGGCTCTGTGGAGTTTCCCTGAAGGAAACTGGAATACAGATGTAAACACGCCAGGATTTATTTTCCTTAAATCAGCTTTATACATATTTAATGAGGAAGGAAATGCATTCAACACATTAGTCAGACCTATACACTCACTGTGTGAGTAACACTGAATATCTGTCTGTTAGAAGCTCCACAGGGCCCTTTAAACAGTCCTCTGCAGACTGCTTGGTTTCTAAATCACACTGGTTTGGAAAGAGGTTTATAGATTCTCTGAAACCACTTCAGCCAGCTCGACCTCCTCAAAGACCGCGCCTACCACCACCACCTGCCGAACGGATGCTTAGAACTGAATGCATCAAACTAAACTGCAATAGAGTTGAAGTCTTTTAACCGTAGTCTCAGTTTTTTAACCTTAGTCTCCAGTCACCCCAAACAGGTCCTTCTCCAAACTGCCATGTGCTGCTGCAACACGTTCAATTATTTTTTCTATGGCAACATAAAAAATTACCTTTTTTTTATTTACTTTTATCCTGAAATGGTATTATCAAAATACATCATTGCAAAGTAATGTAAAAGTAAAATCCAAAGGTTGCATGCTAGAGTATGTCTGAAAAGACCTAGTATATTGTGTATCAAAATAGTCTATAAAAAGCCATAATATAGTATGTCAAGAATTTATAGTTTGTAAAATAAAATCCTCTATACTACAGAATGTTAAACGTGTGTAAAAAGCCAGTCTGTCAAGAATTGTCATGTCATACTAAACAAGTTTCTTTTTTGTCGAAAAGTCACATTGTTCGTAGTATAGTATTTCAAAAAGGTTCTACTAGAAAAGTTATAGTATGTTGAAAAAACAGTATACATATTTAGTGTTAAAGTATGTAAAAAAAGGTCATATGAACAAAAAGTCCTTCGATAGTGTATTGAGTCAAAAATGTATTAAACGGTCACAGTATAGTACATCAAAAGACTTGAAGGCCAAAGTATGTCAAAATACATCATAAAAAGTGATGTCCAAAGAAACTATATTTGTAGCATTGTATATTTATTTTTTTAAGTTAATTTATTATGTTAAAGTATTAAAAGAAATAATAAGAAAAAACATTAAAAAGGCACCAGTACAGAATATCAAAAGAAATCTTAAAAAGTAATCACATACTGCGTCTTAAGTCATAGAAAGTCAAAGTGTATTGTGTAAACCCAACAACAACAACAACAACAATAGTATCATAGTGAGTTGAACCCAGGCTAGACTCTTTAAGGCTCAAGCCTCGAACCCGTCACGCCATCGGACTCGATACCGGAAGCACGTACGTATATATGAATGATTTGTTTGGAGATTAATCAGGACAAACTATAATCTCTTGAAGATCTATTAAATATACAACTATTTGGCTACCTTCTAAAGTATTCTTACTCCAACGTGTTGAGGGTGTAAGTTCTTTGCTGCTCAGCTACATTTGAAAGACATGGTATCATTACATTCATTTTAACTGACTTGTATCCAAAGCGACTCAAGGTGCATTCAGCCATGTTGATACAACCCAGAAGAGAATACTGCAAGTACATCCACTTTTCAGTCTGCAACAGGAGATGTGTTGAGTTATTAACACTGCTAATGTTAATAGGTTGAACACCCAAAAGAAGAAGTCAAATATACAAAGAGTTCCAAATACACGTTCCCAGTTTGGAGGGAGCCAGGGGTAGGTCTACTTTCAGAATCACTTTATTTTAAATATTATTCTATGACTTTGTTTGATGCCCCATACTTTTTTTTTTTTAACATACTATACTATGACTTTCTATTGTTATGTTGACATACCACACAATGTACTTTTTCCCTCTATATTCTACTACAACAGACTCAGTTTAGCCTCTGACGAAGTGCATAATCAACAAGGAGCTCCAGCGCTTCCTGTTCTTGCCTAAACTTTACATCACTTCTCATCCTTTGGGGTTCTCCAGCTGTTGGCCTCCTTTAAGTTGTGTTACTGCCCCTACTGGATTGACTCCACCGACCTTATCCCTACACCACCTACTTTATTTGGCATTTCCTGTGTCTTCTTTTTGTCGCACTATCCTAATACTGTTGTCACTGTTTGCTTATTTCCCTACAAATACCGACTGAAAACAGTTGCTCCAAAGGTAAAGTGTAACACATAACAATAAGTACAAAAATGTAGTGTGGTGGCTGTTTTACATGCAAATACATTTAGAATTTATGAATACAAATTATTGTGATCATCAAATTAGTAATCAAATGTATAGAGGACACCAAACAAAACATAAATCAGTGGTGGAAGAAGTACTTTAATATGTTACTGAAGTGATAGTTGCAGTGCCACAGTTATATAAATACTGTTACAAAATCATGCATTCATAATAAAGTACAATACTTGAGTAAATGTACATGGCAATGTATGTTAATTTCAAAATACATTGTATATACATTGTCTTTTTAGTTATTAAACTCCTGTGCATTATTACATTGCCTGTGATGATTTTTTACTTTTTTCTCGGGCATAATTATGATCATATATTGTGCCCGAAGTGTTCCCATTAAGTTTTGTTGCCATCTTGTTCAGTCATTTGTATTGCCCGCTATAGACCTAAATACTAAGCTGAAAGGTTATTTCTAGTACCGGCGTGTTGTCTCAACGTAATACAACTAACGTTTTTCAACAAAAGTTACAGTCGCGGAAACGAGGTGAGGCTTCAATGTTTACAAGCGTTGGCAGTTGCATTGTGGGAGACAGATGATTGACGCGGCCGCCATTTTGCTCCAGCTCCCTCTGCTTCCATTGTGTGAGAGATAGTAAATATCTGACACTGCCAGACAACCACAACTCACTCGAGTCCTCGCGGAGAAAAAGCGCCAAATTCAGCCTCGGTAAGTAAAATTTCTGTCACACTTTTTGGTTCATATAGTAACAGTCGCCGTTTTGTAGAGAAAACGAGACGGATAAAGTAGTTTCTGTGCTTAAATGTCGTGTTATTTCGACGCGGTGGAGAGATAGCAGCTCCCCGATGCCCGGCGGAGAGAAGGACGGCTCAGTACTTCCTCTGCCGAAAGAGCTGCTCCACTTCATGAGCGATTTCTACTTCGCTGTTTCGCTTTAATACACCGTCGCTTCTAGCGCATTAACGCTTATTCGATTGCTGCACTTGTCTGCTACGTTTTGTTGGTGGTCTTGTGTGCTCACGTTGTTTGCTTTTTAGGGGAATTATCAAAGTTTACGTCTCGCGCATTGCCTGTGTTTGTTAATTTGGGTCTGCGGCCATAATCTTGCGGAATCAGGCGGGGCTAAGGCCGCTCGTCCCGCCCTAAAACCCAGCAGACTGCAACGCCATTGGTCCTGAAATGCGACAGACACGTTGGATTGGTGTATTTCAGAAAAGGACCAGTTCAGCAGTGTGATTGGTGTGTCTGGAGCCGAAGGTGTCCGCATTGGCTCGGGACGGTGTGTCTGTGCAGCTGCCAACCCGAGGGGGGGGAAGTTTTCCCAGGCGGCCAAATGTGATTGACCATCACTAACTGAGCTAGATCCTCTGCTACGTGCTAGTGCAGGAGAACTTAAACAAGACGCTATACTGACCCTCATGCAGATATGTGGGTGAAAATAGTGACGATAATAAACGAATTCATGCATCACTAAAATGTTGATGAGTCTCTATTTAAATGATTTAACTGACTGATTTTGTATTCAGCTATATTTTTCCATACCTTTTTCACAGCTTTTTGTGCGTTTCATGGCTCCAAACATAAAAACATTGACATTTACGCTACATTTGCACCACGCATCGTAGGCTGACTGAAAGGTCACCAGACGGTTGGCTTAGAAACGATCGGTGGATTAAATGTTGAAATGATTACTGTCAATAGGGTGTTAAAATAGCAGCTCTAAAACATGTTGAAAAGTAGGAAGTATAGAATGAACAACACTCATGGTATATTTGTGACATTCCCTTCAGGTGATACTTCGTCGTAATGGCTCGTACCAAGCAGACCGCCCGTAAGTCCACTGGAGGAAAGGCTCCTCGCAAGCAGCTGGCCACCAAGGCTGCCCGCAAGAGTGCCCCCTCCACTGGTGGCGTCAAGAAGCCCCATCGTTACAGGTACCGCCTTGACGCCTTCGTTTTATACTTTTATTTACTAAAACCTCTATTTACTAAATTGACTTGCACTTAGGCCTACTTGCAGTTTTAACCCAGAGACTTTTTATTTTTTATAGACTACATGTAATTTGTACAGAGGGTAGATCCTGTTTAGCTTGTAGCGGGTTAAATTGACCTGTGTGACCTTTGTTGCGTGTTTCAGGCCCGGCACCGTGGCTTTGAGAGAGATCCGTCGGTACCAGAAGTCCACTGAGCTGCTGATCCGCAAGCTGCCCTTCCAGCGTCTGGTGAGGGAGATTGCTCAGGACTTCAAGACCGACCTGCGTTTCCAGAGCGCCGCCATCGGGGCCCTGCAGGTGTGTGTGTGTGTGTGTGTGTGTGTGTGTGTGTGTGTGTGTGTGTGTGTGTGTGTGTGTGTGTGTGTGTGTGTGTGTGTGTGTGTGTGTGTGTGTGTGTGTGTGTGTGTGTGTGTGTGTGTGTGTGTGTGTGTGTGTGTGTGTGTTATATTGATGAAGCTACATCGGTGTAATCCTTAAAACTGGTACACTTCTCCTGCTAATGTGTTGCCCCTCCCCCCTCTCTCCCTGCAGGAGGCCAGCGAGGCGTACCTGGTGGGTCTGTTCGAGGACACCAACCTGTGTGCCATCCATGCCAAGCGTGTCACCATCATGCCCAAAGACATCCAGCTGGCACGCCGCATTCGCGGGGAGCGCGCTTAGGCGGTCCTCCCCGATGTTTCACTTCTGTCCTGTTTTTCTTAACCTGTCCCCGCCCTGACTCCTTTATTCTGCCCCGAACCTTCACCCTCCCTCCCTCCCTCCCCCCGCCTGCCCAGCTTCTCAGTAGACTTTAGAGTAATCCTGATTCTGAAGAGATAGTAATATGTTGAAGTCTGGTCTCATAGGTTGTTTTTTTTGTCTTCACCAAATGTTTATTTTTAGATTTTTTTTTTTTAGGGTACCTTTTTCATGCATGTAAAAGGTTTTGCAGATCAGACGTACATGTGCACACATGACTGAAACATGCGTCACTGAGTTTGGGAAGCCCATCCCCCTTGAGCTCTCCTGAATTCTTCCGGGGTGAGAGGCGAGCGGGTGAGGTCAGTGTGGCAAAACCGAGCCGAGGGGCTAGTCTGCTTAAGGGGAGCTGCAACTTCCACAGCAGGGTGCTAATAAAGCTAGTCCCGAGGCCTGTGCCCCCTCTGAACACCCTCCCTCTACGCCCCAACTCCCCCTCCCTCCGCAGCCAGGCGGCTCGCTGTACTTCCACCTTCAAACCACCTCTTCACCTCTAATCCGCACTGGGACGGGGATGGCGCTCTGTTGGTCTGATTGTGTGGATGAGTGAGCTCTGATCTTTCAAAACACTTGTACTCAACAAGTCTCTTTTTTTTTTTGGTTGCTTAAAAATATTGATTACTGTTGTGGATATGGTGTCTATTTTTTTATGCATATAGTTCACGGATAAGCATCTCTTCTCATTACCACTTCCAAAATCATCAAATTTAAGAGAGAAAAAACTATTAATATTGCCAACATGGTTATCTTTATTTTGTGCAGTGATCTGATCTGCTGTAGAAAATCAGGAAGGGCTTCTCTATTTTCAAAGGCAACTTCTATTCTAATGGCAGCCACACGGGGGCGATGGTTTACCGTCTCCTCTATTCAGTTCAGTGTCGATCAGTCATCACACATTATGCTTCTCTCTGTCCAGGCTTGTCACAACAGTATGAATTTACATTATAGTGCAAGTTACACTGCATGTTTAGCGTCTGTGTGTCTCCTGCGCTCTGTAGATCTGATCATATAAACTGTCCCTTTCTCAAAATTTGTGATACACAATATAACCTCATATTTGTTTTCTTTTATATTTTTCTTATTCCTCGAGATTTTCAGACGTATAAATAAGCCGATCTTTGTATTTTCCAAATTTCTCATATTATGGTGGTAATAAATAGGTGTTAAAACAAATCAATGCTCGTTGGTGTGATTTATTTGCTTTACAGTTTGGTATCTCTTTGTAGTTATTTTGTGTCTCTTCATGGTCGTTTTGTGTCTCTGTGTCTCTTTGTGGTTGTTTTGTTTCTCTTTGTTGTTTTCTGGTTCTTGTGGTCCTTTCCCTTGTTCGAGGTGGTACGTTTGTAGGTGAAGGCCACAGGGGCCCCTGATTAACCACCAGGCCGTCTAATCTATTTGGTGTGTGAACACTGGAGGAGCAACACAAAGACTTAGTAGAAACACTTGGAGCGCAGTAGCAACAATAAAGAGTAGGTTCACATTTCAATACATTTAGTGTATTGACACTGCATCTGGCATAACTAGATGAGTGATACTGTACTACATTACTGTAGATGAGTGATACTGTACTACATTACTGTAGATGAGTGATACTGAACTATATTACTGTAGATGAATGATACTGTACTACATTACTGTATTATATTACTGTAGATGAGTGATACTGTACTACATTACTGTAGATGAGTGATACTGTACTACATTACTGTAGATGAGTGATACTGAACTATATTACTGTAGATGAATGATACTGTACTATATTACTGTATTATATTACTGTATATGAGTGATACTGAACTATATTACTGTAGATGAATGATACTGTACTATATTACTGTATTATATTACTGTAGATGAGTGATACTGTACTATATTACTGTACTATATTACTGTAGATGAGTGCTACTGTACTATATTACTGTACTATATTACTGTAGATGAGTGATACTGAATTATATTACTGTACTATATTACTGTAGATGAATGATACTGTACTATATAACTGTATTATATTACTGTAGATGAGTGATACTGTACTATATTACTGTACTATATTACTGTAGATGAGTGATACTGAATTATATTACTGTAGATGAGTGATACTGTACTATATTACTGTAGATGAGTGCTACTGTACTATATTACTGTAGATGAGTGATACTGTACTATATTACTGTACTATATTACTGTAGATGAGTGATACTGAACTATATTACTGTAGATGAATGATACTGTACTATATAACTGTATTATATTACTGTAGATGAATGATACTGTACTATA
Source organism: Cottus gobio (assembly GCA_023566465.1). Lineage (NCBI taxonomy): Eukaryota > Metazoa > Chordata > Actinopteri > Perciformes > Cottidae > Cottus > Cottus gobio. Next base: position 20,734,266 of record CM042229.1, on the reverse strand, counting down.
TTACTGTAGATGAATGATACTGTACTATATAACTGTATTATATTACTGTAGATGAATGATACTGTACTATATTACTGTACTATATTACTGTAGATGAGTGATACTGTACTATATTACTGTAGATGGGTGATACTGTACTATATTACTGTAAATGAATGATACTGTACTATATAACTGTATTATATTACTGTAGATGAATGATACTGTACTATATTACTGTACTATATTACTGTAGATGAGTGATACTGTACTATATTACTGTAGATGTGTGATACTGTACTATATTACTGTACTATATTACTGTAGATGAGTGATACTGTACTATATTACTGTAGATGAGTGATACTGTATTATATTACTGTAGATGAGTGATACTGTACTATATTACCGTAGATGAGTGATACTGTACTATATTACTGTAGATGGGTGATACTGTACTATATTACTGTAGATGAGTGATACTGTACTATATTACTGTACTATATTACTGTAGATGAATGATACTGTACTATATTACTGTAGATGAATGATACTGTACTATATTACTGTAGATGGGTGATACTGTACTATATTACTGTAAATGAATGATACTGTACTATATAACTGTATTATATTACTGTAGATGAATGATACTGTACTATATTACTGTACTATATTACTGTAGATGAGTGATACTGTACTATATTACTGTAGATGGGTGATACTGTACTATATTACTGTACTATATTACTGTAGATGAGTGATACTGTACTATATTACTGTAGATGAGTGATACTGTATTATATTACTGTAGATGAGTGATACTGTACTATATTACCGTAGATGAGTGATACTGTACTATATTACTGTAGATGGGTGATACTGTACTATATTACTGTAGATGAGTGATACTGAACTATATTACTGTACTATATTACTGTAGATGAATGATACTGTACTATATTACTGTAGATGAATGATACTGTACTATATAACTGTATTATATTACTGTAGATGAATGATACTGTACTATATTACTGTACTATATTACTGTAGATGAGTGATACTGTACTATATTACTGTAGATGGGTGATACTGTACTATATTACTGTAAATGAATGATACTGTACTATATAACTGTATTATATTACTGTAGATGAATGATACTGTACTATATTACTGTACTATATTACTGTAGATGAGTGATACTGTACTATATTACTGTAGATGGGTGATACTGTACTATATTACTGTAGATGAGTGATACTGTACTATATTACTGTAGATGAGTGATACTGTATTATATTACTGTAGATGAGTGATACTGTACTATATTACCGTAGATGAGTGATACTGTACTATATTACTGTAGATGGGTGATACTGTACTACATTACTGTATTATATTACTGTAGATGAGTGATACTGTACTATATTACTGTACTATATTACTGTAGATGAGTGATACTGTACTATATTACTGTAGATGAGTGATACTGTACTATATTACTGTAGATGGGTGATACTGTACTATATTACTGTATTATATTACTGTAGATGAGTGATACTGTACTATATTACTGTACTATATTACTGTAGATGAGTGATACTGTACTATATTACTGTAGATGAGTGATACTGTACTATATTACTGTAGATGGGTGATACTGTACTATATTACTGTACTATATTACTGTAGATGAGTGATACTGTACTATATTACTGTAGATGAGTGATACTGTATTATATTACTGTAGATGAGTGATACTGTACTATATTACCGTAGATGAGTGATACTGTACTATATTACTGTAGATGGGTGATACTGTACTATATTACTGTAGATGAGTGATACTGTACTATATTACTGTAGATGAGTGATACTGTATTATATTACTGTAGATGAGTGATACTGTATTATATTACTGTAGATGAGTGATACTGTACTATATCACTGTAGCGTAGCAATGCCCAGTAGTAATCAACAGCTGATCATGGGTCAGTTCTGCTTCATTTATAAATCGATGTGACATTACTCTGGTTTTGCAAGAAGCATTTCCTGTAACTAGTATTCATCACTCCCTCAGTGTGATCTAAGATGCTGGGTTTCTACTGGATTCTTACCACTGCTTTGAGATCAAATCTTTCCAACCAGTGTTAAACACGTTCAACACACCCTTATAGTTTTAAGCAGTGCTTGTAAATGGTAGCGGTGGAATGTAACAAAGTGCATTTCACTCAAGCATTAATCTATAGGTAGTTTCAATCAGTATCCTTCTCCTCCGCTACATTTGGAAGACAATATTATACAGATAAGTGATGTATTATTATTTATGTAAACTGCCTGTCAGTCCATTAAGTCAATCAACTCTCAGGGGACCAACACAGAAACATTCCTCCTGATCCTCCTCACCACAGGACCCAACCTGTTCAAGCTTCTCCCCTCTGGGGGGCGCTGCAGAGCACGTCAGGCACAACGCGACACTAGACACCTTCCTCCTGTAAGGTCCACTCTGACGAGCAGTTGACACCAGTCATATGTATATATATATATATATATATATATATATATGTTTTTGTTTTGTTTTTGTTTTGTTTGTTTAAATACTTTTTTTTAACATCTTGGTATCATCTCTAACAATATGAATGTAAACATTGCCGTATGTATTATACACTGCTGTCATAGCCACCTACCTCACATATGTAAAGCAACCTGTTAAATTATATATACTTAAAATATATATTATATATATATTGTTTCTTATATATGTCAATTGAATATGTGTATTCCTCCCTCTCCATTAAAGCCGTTTCTGATTTATTTGCCTTTACTGCAGTATTAGTGGATGAATACCCATTAATGTGTCACTAAATATATTTCAGTGACGTAATATATATTATTATGGTGTTGCTGCCTTTACTGGTGGCAGGAAACGCAGCCCGAGGATTTCTTCTTCGGGCCGCGTGCCGGGTTTTTCTTTTCCGGGCATTAACCTTCCTCAAGGTCTGCCCGGTGCCCTCCATCCCCCATCACATCTGCTCCTCCCTGGGATTACAGCCAAATGTCTGTCTGAAACTCTCAGTGCTGAGGGGGAAGATTACAAGTGCACTGCACCCTGCGAGGGAGGTTAACCAATCAGGGTGGTCAGACACAGGGATTAACCAATCACACCACGGAGAGGGAGGGCAGCGGGATTAAACCAGCAGAGTGGGATTAGGCCAGCGCTGAGTGCAGAAAAATGCTTTGAAATGTCTCTCACTGCAGTAGATCTGAATGTATTATCTAAATGATGTGACATTTTACATGGCTGATGACCAGAGGGTCAGATATGATTTACATAGCAACCAAAATAAAAGGAGATATTATTTTTTGTATCAATATTACACCAGAAATCTCTCAGGAGTGATACTTTCTCAAGCCATTTATATTGAATTAAAACAAGACTTTAAACCCTTAGGTTAGATGTGTTGGTAATATGATGGTCCCTGTTGTAAAAGGACAAACCTTCAATTAAATTTAGCTTTAAAGAAGAAGGCAAATGATGTGATGAGAGAGTTTTGGGAGGATGGCATTTTGTTAGGTAGAGAATGAATCCTCTCTCACCGCCCTGCACACACCTCCAGAAAACATCTCACATGTTTGATGTCAGAGTGGAGTTTGCGTGGTCGTAATCGGGTCATGTGGGGATTACCACATTGTCGGAGGAGTTGTGGGGGAGAGAGAAGGGGAACCACTGATCTGATAGAGACATATCTCAGCGCCGGAGTGATCGATGAAAACAACTGTAAAGAAAAAAGCTTTATTAAACTGCATTGTTTTTGTTGATTTTAAATGTTTGGGATGAGTATATGAGGGATACACATGGACCGAAGCAAAGGGCAAGACAACCTGAAGAAAACAGGCAGAGTTAAGAAAGAATAAATAAATAAATAAAAAAAGAGAGAAGAGAGATACTGCAAGTGATGGTCAGATAACAAGGAAAGGTGGAGGGAGGAAGAGAAGGCCGAGGCGGGTGAGATGGGTGAGAGGCAGAGGGAGACAGAGGGGGATAGGGCAATAATCCTAACTAATTCACTTAGGGCATTGCAGAAGGGAGGCTAAGAGGATTGGGACACTCCCAGAATCAGATAAACAAAAATAACCAAGACGGACAGCGGGAGCCGGCGCAGGCCGGGTGACGAGCACGACGGGCCGACCCACAACTCGCCTCCCGAGAGAAACTCTTTTCAAAGAATCTGAATGATTGTCAGTGCACAAAGTGTAAAGAATAGATCACTTTAATATGTCACAAAGCTTTTTTTCTCCTTTTTTTTCTCCATCAAACAGATTGGGATGATCAACACTGAAGACTAACACGCAACACAAATGCTAAGCTCTAAACGCAAACAAATTACATATTTAAATGTAGCATAAATTAATAAATAATAGCTTAAAACGATTAAACCCCAAAGGAGGAGGTGACCTCTAAGGACTTCAGAGCTCCGTCCCGTCCCTTTCACTCTATGACAATGCATGTTTCAAACAAAATGTGTATGAGTCGGACATGTTGAAAGCAGAGACGGGTCAGTGTGTTTCCGTACGTACGACTCCGGTACTCTCCGACTAACTCCTTAAAGGCTTTTGTTCCCCTATTTATGAATGTTTGCAGTCAGGCAGCATTGATGACAGTCACTGGTCCCTTCCTCTCCGAAGTCATTCAAATAAAATGCATTCCTACAGAGGTCACCTTTAGAAAATAAAACAAAAATCTTACAGACAAGAGAGATAAAATCAAAGATAACAAGTCCTCCAGCAGACATGCCTCACACTATCTCACGTGGGACTCGTTGACACACACGAGCGACACCCCTCTCTAGAGGACCTGGAACTTCCAGGAGTTTTGGTCCTTGTGATCCAGGCAGTCCATTGTGGTGAAGCCCAGTTTCCAGGCCTGCTGGTCCTTGTAGTCCAGGCAGTCGACAGAGGTGAAGCCCAAGGAGGAGGCCGTGCTGTAGCCCTGCGAGGACAGCGAGGCCGGGGACTGGCTCAGGGAGCCCCCCATTGAGGGCACATTGATGGGGCTGAGGGCGCCCACGGTGCCCGACAGCTGCGAGTGCATGGGGGACAGGTAGGCGCTGCAGTCCAGGCCGGTGAAGTAGGAGGTGGTGCTGGCGTAGCCTTGGGTGTAGGCCGACGGCTGGCCGTAGCTCATGGGGTAAGGGGAGGGCCGCTGCATGCAGGGGGCCGAGGAGGAGGCCAGGGGGTCGGGCAGGGGCGAGATGGCCGGGCTCCAGATGGACACGGCGGTGTTCCCGGTGCTGGAGCTCGGGACCAGGCCGGGGCCTGACTGGGCAGAGGAGGGGCTGTAGGAACCGGGCGGGTTAGGGACAGAATCAGGGACGCTGGGTTCCTGCAGCGGGGAGGCCTTCTTCTTGGGAGGACGGGGCTTGGACTGGCCACTGCTCTGCTGCTGCTGCTGACGGCACTTGGCACGGCGGTTTTTAAACCAAACCTGGAGGCAGGAGAAGAAGATGTTATAGGACGGAAAAACAAATATCTAAAGTGACACTGAAACAAGTGGGACTTATGTGACCAAAGAGATTTGTATTGTAAAAACATATGCAGGGTATAGCATAAACATTGTGGAAGTTTATTGGTCCCATGACCACAAAGAACAGCTCGGCCTCCATCTTGGCGCCGGCCTACTTCTCCCGTACCTGCACACGTGACTCGGGCAGGTTGATCTTGAGGGCCACCTCCTCCCTCATGAAGATGTCCGGGTAGCGGGTCTTGGAGAACAGGGCCTCCAGGATGTCCAGCTGTGTCCGGGTGAAGGTGGTGCGCTCCCTGCGCTGCTTCCGGGGAGTGGCTGTCCGCCCAAGAGTCAGAAAGGGGGATTATTATTCTGGCAGCAATATAGAGAGTTGACCTGAATTATGAGCACAACTCAGACCCATGACTTTTTTTAAGGCGACATGCCATTTAACTGATTTTTTCAGTCTTTCACTTTTTGAGTGAGGATGACAACAAATACAAATATCAATGGAAGCCTCAGTACATGCTGTTCATAATCCTCACTTGTTTTCTATATTCTGCTGGTGATAAATATGAATCTAAATGTTTTTCTGCTGCATTAATAGTCACCGGTTCTTAAGAGGTTTTCACCCCAGAAGAAGTTATTACTTGTATTAGTTTGTAAAGTCAAAGTCATATCTAAACAGACAAATAGGCGCATTTGTTTCAGAAGAAATAAAAGGGGGAATTATTAGATGCAGTCACGGAAATTTTGTCGATTTATATTCATCGGAGTGTGAGAATATTTAAGAACCCTGAGGGGAAGAGTGAGAAGAGTGAAATATCAAAATAAAATCTATGACAGACACTGAATTCAGGAGAGCGCGCCGATTGCGTTCCCAAGGCTTTCAATGGGCTCATTGTATCTATATTAACAAATGCTTCTACTAAAACATGATATCTACGTCAGCAGACTCGCATAAATTAAAAGAGTCCCCTTTACTTTAAATTATCGATATCTCGGAACAAAAAGTTGCAATTACATATTCTATTTTCCGTTCGTTAAATAGTAATGATACTTTTATTGTACGTTTTACTACTTAATTCGTAATATTATCCAGACCCTCTGTCAATACGCTGATGAAACAAAACGTTCATCCTTTCCTCTACTCTCGTTGCGCGCGTCCTGCGCGTCTTTACGCATCCTTTAGTGGAATAAGACTCCAAATTACAAGAGCAGCAGAGGAGACAAACACGTTGAAGTAAAACAAGAGAAAATATCAATTTATACTCACATGGATAAGCGATGGTTGTATGCAGCACATCCATTCCGGGGCCAGCCAGATTTAACCCGTTCATGGTGTAATGGGGCTGCTTTATGTAGGACATCATCCTTGCAGCCGGCTTTTAAGTCCTGTCGCGGACTTGTATGTCGAACACGCAACACAACAACACGACAACACAACAACACAACAACACAACAACCGAACAACCGTCGGCCCCTCGGAGCTCCGCCGGGGCAACAAGTCGGAGCAGACCACCAGAGAAGACTCCAACTTTTCTCCTTCCCTCCTCTTGTGCCTGCGGGGTCAGCCCGTGTGTGTCTGCCTGTATGTCCGCTCAGCAGCGAGCTCGTGCCGCGCGCTGCCCCCCAAACTGCCTCTGCGAGTCGGGTCCGCGCAGTCAGGTCATGCCGCAGGTGAAGTGGCCCCGGGTCCTCTGCGCCGGGCTGAGGTTGCTACTGAGTTTCTTCACCGGGACACGCTGCTAATTAGAGGGAGCAAGTGGCTTCAGCAAACCCCTCCCACCACGCACGCACACACACACACACACACACACACACAGGTGCACGCACGCGCATACGCACGCGCACACAAACAAACACACGCACAAGGCAAACCAAAGCAACAGGCGACACAATAAGACAAAGCAGGTTTATTCTCATTTGGTGAATGCCTCGTGGGCATCGTATTGATTGATTGTTTTTTCACCTATAGTCTTCAAAGTTTAAATCACTTTACAAAACATATATTTAAAGGCCTTTTTCTCTGAATTAGTCTGTTCTCAGACTCTGATTGTACAACATTTAAATGATTAAAACGAAGCAAAAAATACATTTTTGTTTTGCTTATATAGATGTGATTTTTTTGCAGATTTATGAATACAAAGATGTAACTAAAATTCCCTCTGTGAAGAACTTTGACTCCAATGTCACTAAACTGAAACAATAATTTTGAACCTGGCTTTATCCAATGTTCAGATTTCTGTAATTAGTACATACATGTACTTTATAATACTAATTTGCATATTTAAACATAAATAGTTAATTGTCTTTATGTGAGTAATCAACTGGGGAAGTTAAATGATGATAACTAGTTAATCTTTAGGTTCAAGTTTTACCTTATTTACCTGCCACCCTGTTTTTAAGTATGAATAATGTATTATGACAATAATAACATTAGTGAAAAATGTTATCAGTTTGAATAAAGTGTGTTTTACATGAGCTAGTGTGCCGCCTATATTTCTTATTGTCTTTTACTTTTGTTTTTGTCTGATCATTTAGTATTTATCGTCTGGATTTGCATGCTTTCATGAAACTTTTATCTTCATTCAATCCCACAATACAACAGTGGCCCTTACAGACACACCTGGTGGAGATCTGTACTCTATTGAGTGCACCTTTCTAATATACAACTGTTGAGTGAAAATAAACAGCAATCATTTATATTACAGAAAGATTAAATTAGTTATGAAAATGCTGCTCTCCTTTCAGTTCTCAGAGCTTTCCTCTGTTGATCAATACACCTGCTGCAGTGCATACCTTCACACATGATTGACAGATTACATTTATCACCAAAACAGCTGCAAACACACATGCTGCATTCAATCCCCCCACCACCACCCCACACACACACCCAGATGCACAAAACCGACAAAGCTCATTTGATTTATCATAATATGCTTTATCTGAAAAGTAAGTATCTTATCTCCAGATAAAGGGAGGAAAGACAGAGCAATCCGTTCAGTGGCGGAGCAGCGAAGGAGCCTGGAGGGACCTGCAGCCGCACGGAGGGGACATGGACTCTGCGGAGATTGGGGGAAAAAAGAAAGAGCAAACGGGCAGAAGAGAGAGAATGTATCGATAGGAGAGGAGGAGACGGAGGGGGGAGCGTGCAGAGGACTCAGAGCAAGTAGACAGCTGGCTGGACACGTTTGAACAGACATACAGAGAAACATGCGAGTCCTGGAGTCCCAATTTGTTTGTTTGGACACTTAGAGTATTGATCATGAAAGAGCCTGAGATACACACACCTGACTCTGGATATGCGGACGCATTGTTGGACACATTTTAAGTATCTATCATGCTCTTAAAGCCTTTGACAGAGTTTTTTATCATTATTTATATTTAACATGTTTGCTTTTAATTGATTCAATTTTTTTTTAAACTTTTTGCCTCTTAGAGCATTTGAATAACAAATAACTGGTTTCATGAAGGACACAAGGACATACAAATCTGCTATAATTGAATAATGGAATTGCTATATTGTTGAATTATTAAAGTACCATGAGGCATTGCAAATACTAGTCAAAATAATGCGGAGGTGGGATAAAAAATAAAAAAGAGATCTTTTCTGTGACTTATTTTTGTATTACATATATGTTACATGAACCCTGTTCTGGTGATATTGATGATGGTAATTCAATCCAACCCAAGAGTGTTCCAAAAATGCAAATAGGAAGTGGGGAAGAGGACTGAGCTGGTTTAATCCCCCCCCCCTCCCGCCCGCTTAAAGCTGCACTCACAGAGACGCATTCAGGATGAAGCAAGCAAATGTTTTTATTGTAACACCGAGCAGAGCTGGAGTTCTGTACCGACTGAGGCCGGAAGGAGATGGAAATAAGAGAAGCGTAATGGGGGGGGGGGGGGGGGGGGGGGGGGGGGGGTGCAGGAGAAGCAGGTGAAGGGGCAGAAGGAGGGGGGAGGTCCGGTCCTCATCCCCACTGACACACTGCTGCAGTTAATCCAGATTAGAGCGTCTAAAACAGGTCGGCTAAATCTGCGGGCCAGCCAGCAATACAGAGGCTGCTGTCAGCCCCAATCACTCACCCTGCACACACCCTGCACACACACACACACACACACCCACACACACACACACACACACACACACACACACACACACACACACGCACGCACACTGGAATAATCTCTTCTGTACAAACTCCACTAACCACCATCCCCCTTTTCAGTCCAGTTAGGACTTTTATCAGCTGGAGCTACATACTGTCAGACAACACACACAGACACACACACACACACACACACACACACACACACACACACACACACACACACACACACACACACACACACACACACACACACACACACACGTGGAAGTCCATTAAGCACCAGAGATGTTCACCAGTTCGTCCAGTCTTCTGAGAACAGACATCTGAGGCTTTTAAAACATAATTTAATGTATCATCACTCTTTTATTTATTAACATCAGCATCGATTAGTTAGCTGTAGAATAGAAGTTATTAACAGTATTGTGTGATGACACTGGGTCTCCAACTGATGACAGATTATAATCTACTGTATTCAACACGTTCCTCAGGACTATCAAACATCACAGTGGACTCTCAAGTCACTCAGTGTGCATTTTAAGTGCCCATCTCTGGACTAAAAACTATATCAAAGACTTATTATGTTGTTGTTTTCAACATCACTTCTGATTTATGCGACAGATGTGAGACTGGCACAACGGAGATTCTCTAACCTGTCGAGTCACCGCGAAGCCCAATATGATCATCACATTTAACATGTCTGAATGACCAATATTACTAATTCAGACTATTGAATAAATATCCTTAATACAAATTCAGGTGTTCATTTTACTACTCTGTCTATTTACAACTGTAGATTTCTCCCAAATCCACCCATGAGATAATGTCTCATTTGCATATTGAGAAAACTAATGCTAAAAAAATACCCTTAATGTACTGTTATGTTGATATCTGTTCGTATTGTATATATCGCTATACATCTGTTGTGTCTACCCTTACCTGAAGACGACATGAACACATTACTGTACTGTAAACTCACTACAGTACGTTGTAATTATAGTCCTCTCTGTGGTTCACACCAAAGGCCAAACCAGAGTCCTATTCAGAGAGTTCAAGCTCTGATTTCCTAAGTGTTGGAACAGGCTACAGGTGTTTTCACAGGTGCATTCTGGGCACAGATGATAATTGGGTGTAGTATTTCAATGGCAGTGGAAACAGCAACACAAGTTTCATTTTTGAATGTGTGTAGCTTTTTGCAAAGAATTGTAAAACGTAATGTAAAGCATGATGTGCTGCTGGTTGAGCGTAGCTGATCAATAGATACACTGCGAGGCCGTGCTCTGTCATTGTGCCACAAGTAGTTGTGTAGTACTTCAAAGACAGCAGTGATGTGTGTTGCAATGCTGTTGTGAGTGTTTCAGGTCACTGTGTACTGAGAGAGTCGCTGTTGGGAGACAAACGTGTGTTCAGCAACAAGAGTTGATCCTGAGACGGGCTTCAGGTGTCGTGGCTGCACTCGTGCATTTTGGATGTGAGATCAGCTGTTGTGCCGAGCACAAGATAAATGTGTTGCCAAAGAAAAAGGTTACATTCCATAAAAAACGTCTTATGCAAGATACGTCTGTGTGTTTGTGTGTGTGTGTGTGTGTAGTGAGTCAGGAGTGAGGTGAGGTGTGTCAGTGTGGAGGATGAGTGATTACAGTGGACAGTAATCCTGCAGATGGATTAGCAGGTGGTATTAAGAGAGGGGGGCTGGGTCAGTGGGGGACACTGCCACCTCCGAACTGTCACAATATGGAGCAGCAGCTCGCGGGGCCTAACCTCCGCCTGCTTCCCCCAAACACCGGACAGTGTGACACACACACACACACACACACACACACACACACACACAGAAACACTGAGTGGGTTCCCAAAGCCACTACAGTGTTGGTACTGCCTCGGCTGTAGCCTGTTGTCGGTCCCCACAGAGGAAGTCTCGTCTTTAGCGCGATGATGACCAGGCGTATTCCTTTTGGTTTATTTTGAAGATTTTAATTGAATGAAGTGCTCCTGCGATGTGCTGTGAGTTGGCCATCTGCAGCCGATAGTGTTATTTCACTCGTGCTTCCCCTTACCGTTATGGAAAGCTTCTTAGTTTCATAAACCTAACTTATCTGAATGGGTATTCAGATGTCAGCCATCGACCTTCCTCTGTATTGTGAACTTTGTAAAATGTATTACATTTGATGGAATGTTCTGTTTATTGAACTACATGAGGACCTTTGTTTTGATTGATGGTGAAATAAGGACTCATAATTAGGAAATACACATAGAACAATACTCCCTGTCCCTAAATAACTGAGCATGTATTCTCTTATTGAATTATAAAGTACTGTATAGGCAAGGGTTGCAGACCACTATGTTACGTAACATAAGAGAACATGCAAAGATTTGATTTGATGTTTCCACTACCCAGGTTTTGAGTTTCCTTGGTATAACGTAGGTTGTGATCAGTTTGATTGTTTAAAAGACTTTGGAGAATGTATTTCACATCACATGCTTCCTGGTTCTCTTACTGAGGCTGCAGTGACATAAAGCAGGAGTGTGTGTGTGTGTGTGTGTGTGTGTGGTCTCTAGCTCACTTGGAGTGTGTGGACCAGGTAGGCCGAGTCCCTGGCAGCGGCCCGGGTTCGAACCTTGGCCCTCTTGCTGTTGGTCAGTCTCTGTCTCGCCATGTCTCTCTATCTCTCGCCCGTCATATTCCAGCTGCCTTAATAAAGGCAATAAAAGCGCTAAAGAAATGTGCACTATAAGTATTGCTCTCATTGCCAGACTTTTTGACAATGTTGGCTTTGCATTGGTAAAGTAGAAACCAATCAATTTCAAATGTTATTTTCCAAAAAGCCATAGGTCTAGCATCTGAGATGGGAACAAATAGTTTAGTTTCTCGATACTCATCACAGGTTCAGCAATAAAGCACAAGCTACACCCCGAACCCTCTGTGACACGATTTGACTACTTTACTCATTAGGAGGAGACATACTAATAGATGAGAGGAAGGTAGTGATATTGGAAAGTGAAATAAAAGTGTGTCATTTCTTTTCTACTTCTTTATAAAAAGGGAGGATTTTTTTTCTCTCTCCATAGCCTTTGTAGAAAACAGCAGCCGGCCAACGGACAGCATTCAACAACTTGGCAGTGAGTGTTCACTGACATCTGGTGGACAAACGTCCTTAACTGTCTTTAAAGGGACTGCAATGTATTTGTTCTGAATACTGTAGATGCTGCATTGAAAATGTGTAATATGCACAAGAGTCCAAACGTATTGCATCAAAATAAACTTTTATATAGTATAAAGTTTATGTCATCACTGGGATATGATTATTGGTGCATTACAGTTTTTCTTGATTGCTTTGACCTGCTTAAAGAAACTGGGATCCACTCGGTTTTCATCGTCACTGTCTCAGCAGAGCACAAGACAACTCTTGCAAATGTGTTAACCCTTTCTCATTGGATTGACACATTTTCTCCACCCTTTTGCAGAACAGTTAACACGGATGTCATTCAAGCAGTCCAAACTGCATTGTTTTAGCTATGGTAACCAAAAAGAAACCATCTGTTCCTAACTATTAGAAACTACCTACATCAGTATGAAATCACTGAAGCACCTGTTTGACACTCCTTCACACAAATCTTCAATTAGCAATCAGTCTGCAGGCCTTAAAAGGTGCAGCGTCTGGGTTGCAAGAGAGGATATTGAATGTGATGTGGATGAGGCCATGTGGCCCCATCGTCAAGACAGAAGAGTATCAATAGTGGCTATTTCTTATACTTTACTGTAATAGATTTTATTTTGGCTTACATGTATTTTGTGTAATATTTAAAGTATTTCAGTTTTCAGCCACAGTTTGAAAAAAAGAATCAATGGAATCAATAAAATTTGCATCAAAGCATTTCTGATTCTGGATCCAATTCTTTGCAAGAAGGCAAATTTGACAACAAATTTGACTGGCATGAAAGCTACGTACAGTAATTGGCTACAATGACAAGCAATGGTGCACTGATTCTCACTGAGTGCTGTATTTTGTATTTTGTTGTCCACTGTGTAATGGTTGATTGGAAGAGCTCATACACTTGTTTGCAAGTTGTGTTGTTTGAAGGCAAAATTTGCTTTTGTTGCATATTTTAAATGTTTTGGCGCAGTTAGAGCCTTTTGCAAACAAAATGTGTCATTTCGACCATGAGTGCCACTGTTTCGGCCTGTGTGTTAACTGTTTTGAAAATGTGGAGTTTGAGTTGACTGCTGCATCAAAGCAATCAAGAAAAACTGTAATGTGTACATTACTTCAATAGTCAGCTGGTAAATGTGGGGCTTATTTTGTTGCTATGTATGCGGTAGGGTTGCTTGGGAATTTTCCCAAGGGAACAATAAAGTCCTGTCTTTATCCATAATGATATATATTAGTTTAATTTTTGATTTTATTTTGAATTATGATGTAGAAGTAAATAGTATTTAAAGGTGTCAAATAAATGTAGTGGAGTAAACAAAAGTGTGCGATGTCCCCCTGAAATGGAAAACACACAGGTTTGATTTGGGATGTAATACACAAACAATACCGGAAGGTGGCAGGATAACTAATGTGATGCCTCGAGTCAGTCATCAATTTACAACATGAATGAGAAAAAAAAGCCACGCTGCCTTTCAGAGCCTCGAATCGATGCGTAATAAGGCAATTCAGACAAGAAGACCGTAGTTAGTCGTTTGATTGTATGAATTTTAACTGTGTGGATTTTAATAAATTACCAGTATTCACTCTGTAATCGGGGGGATGACATAATAAATCAAATTGAATATAAAATAGATAAATCAAACAGAAGGGAGCTACGTTTCCGTGACATAATTAAGACATCCGCAAACCAACAGAGAACACATCTGCGTGATGAAATGGGAGCTGCATTAGTCTACATTGATCTTTTTCCAGAGAAACAGCCTTATTTTCCTCTTCGCTGGATCGTTTAGAGCAGTAAAGTCTGTATATCCAATAACCCTGAACGCACCTCCTCCAACCCGGATGTTTTGTTTTACGACAACAGAAGAATCATCAAGCAATATTCCCGAGCGTTTGCATTTCTTTCGTTAAAATGAAACACACTTCGTTATAACGAATGAACGAGCGTTACATTACGTGTTAACTAGCCCGTGTTTTGACCGGAAATCCCCATTTCTTGTCTGAGCTCATTTAAATTGAACTTAAATGGGAGTTCAGAAGCCACAAAAACAACCATGAACAATCTGAATTGGTGACATTTCCGATCAAAGTGGGGAGTTCCGTCTCATCCGCAGGATGCTGCGGGAGTCGTATCCCTTCGTGGAGGACAGCTTCAGCCGCTTCCCGTCGCAGAGCAACATTTACGGGCTGTGCCAGGCCGGGGAGCAGGAGCTGTTGGCGGCCACCCTCAAAGGGAAGGTGGTGTGCTTCAGATACCAGGAGCTGCAGCAGAAGATCCGGCCTGTGGCCAAGGAGGTGCAGTTCACCTACATCCCAGGTACCCCCGTCCCCGTCCCCGTCCCCGTCCCCGTCCCCGTCCCCGTCCCCGTCCCCGTCCCCGTCCTCCCGGCTCTCCCGATGCTAGTTGATACTTCTCCACATTATTGGGCTGTTCACTGCACTGCATTTATCTGACAGCTACAACTAATTTGCAGTATACAACATATTACATGGTTCAATAGCTCCCCTTCAAGCCAACAGTACAATGCACATGCTAATCCACAATAATGCATTAATAATATAGTATATCATAACTTAACAGTGCTTTTCTGTACATGGATAACTTTTAATTCAGATCATTTAATTGCATGTTGCTTATAATATTTTTGGTCCATTTCATCGTTTTCTATTTCTATGTCTACTTTAACTTAAATAAAGGATCTGAATAATTCTACCACCACTGCACATATATTGGCCTACATTGCAGATATACTAATTGTAAGTAAAAAAAAAAAGGAAACAAATAAAGTAAATTCCCAGGTACACAACAAAGGTGCGAAGTTAAAGCCACTGTACTACTAAGAGTAAAAGAAGCACAACATAATGAGAATGAGAACCAGGTCCGTCCTGTTCATTTTGTGTCCATAAAGATGATCACATAACCTGTAAAGCCACGTATGACTCCAGCCCATCAGAGACCGCGGTCATGCTCACTGTGCTCATAATAATGTCAGCTTTCTTTTTCCAGATGTGCTGAACAGTGACAGCTCCTGTCCTCCTCTCTGCTCCTAAACTGTGGCACGCTAAAGTAAAACAAAAAGTATTCCACATGACCTGATGAAATGTGAATGTGAAGCTCACTAAATCACAAGTAGCCAATTTCTATACTCAAAAGGAAATAAGCTGTTGGCTTCTTCAAACACACTAACTACATGTACGTTAAAAAGGCCAAGAACAACTTATATGGATTTTATTACAAATATTGGATTAATTAATTAATAATTATCTCACATTTATTTTCCCTATGTCCGTTAGGTATTACAGGTGATAGTGTAAAAGATAGCAAATTTCAGATAAAATGTATTCTCTGCCTCAAATAATCTCAGTAAACCAGCCCAATCAGTGTTTGCAGTGTTAACTATAGTGATCAGGTTTCCACAATGAAGTTTTTGTAACTTTGAGTCCTCCGTACACGATGCTTGATGCTTGATGCTTTTTATCTAGTTGATGCAGAGATCGTGTCAATCGATGCCTTCAACAAGTCTGCTCCCAAAAGAGGCCTGGTGGTGGGCATCACATTCGTAAAGGTACATTTGCATGTCGAGGTGTACGAGTCATAGCGAGTGCACATGTTGCTATCAGGGTGGTCAATACAACTCTAGAAGCTTTGTGGATAACGGCTGAACTCCTGCAGGACTCTGGTGACAAGGCCACGCCGTTCCTCAATATCTACTGTGACTACGAGCCCGGCTCAGAGTTCAACCTGGAGTCCATCGCACGTGAGTGACGCATGGCACGCTGATTGAGTCAATATGAGATAGATATATAGATGTATGCTTATGAAATAAAAAAATACATTTTTTTTAATTTAAAAAGGATGCTACTTTTGAACAAGTTTTTTTATTTCAGTGGACCTTTATTTTCTAATGCCACAATTAATAACCACAAAAATGCCCAGCTCTTTTTATTCCCATTTTGAATACCGTTCAGTTAGCGGCGGTATGCTAGCTCGCTAGCTAATTGGTGTGATGACGCGTTGGTCCAGAAAACCACCAGATGGAAATAAAAAGAGCTGGGAAGTAAACGTGGCCGTAAGGTAATCAAAGTCCGCTGGAATACATCACATTGATTTGTTTAACTACTCTGACTCATTAGTTATTTCAGGATTCATATCACAGTCATATCTATGTATTTCACGGGCACATGTATTTCTGTGTGTGTATTTGCTGCTGAACAGAGAGCTGCCTGAATCTGGAGCTGCAGTTCACGCCCTTCCATCTCTACCACACAGAGTAAGTCCGCTGCTGCAGAGGGCCGGGATACTGTGAACTCCTAAATATGCAGAGGCATTAAGCGGCGTACCTCGGGGGGGCTCATCCCGGCTTTTCAGTCTCACAAAGAGAGCTCAAGCTCACACCTCAGTTGGCATGGCAACTGCCGCTACCGCTGCAGGCCAAACCAGCTCCGAGGTTGTTTTTTTTCTTCAGCAAAGGGAAGACTGCTGCAAACCAGCTCACAGACGTTGCTCTGCTCGGCAATCTGTCCAGTAAATATAGTCCATGTTCACAGTCCAATCAGTGTCCCGCGATGATTAGAAAGCACGGCGTGTCAATTTACAACTGGGTTTGTAATCGCAACATAAAAGGACAATAATTTCTTTAACACATACTCTTTTCTATCTGCAGCACATTGTGATTATTGGTTACAATCGATTTAAAAAGGCCTTAACAACACAATCTTTTCCATTCGTATATTTTCACAATCGTATAAACACACGGCTTTGAGTATTCGTATCATTTTCTCCCTCTGTGTATAATACCAGTGCCGTGCCTCACTGACACTTTTATTGCTCCGCTGAACTGATTTCACAGCAGGAAACAATACTTTTACCTCATCTCACCCAATACGCGGCTCCCACTAGGTTTGTATGTGTTTTAGTGTAGTTACGGTCGCCCCCGTCAGTCAGCAGCGCCCGTACAGAAAGAAAACATGACAGCTGCATCTGGACCGTGAATGTCAGCGGCCTCTTCTCTCTGACAGAGTGCAGTGTGACGACGCAGGCAGAGAGACGGTGTTCCTGCTCAGCGGGCACGACCAGAGGATCCACCTGTACAAGGAGGTGTGTGTGTGTTTTCTTCCTCTTTAATTGGGTATTCATGCATACATGTGAGTATGTAAATAAGTGTGTTTTTGTGAATATATGTTCTTATGTGTGGGTATTATTCATTATTTAACACCACTAAAGTAGATAATGTAGTTCATTTGTACAACTCTTTTTATTATATATAATATATATATATTTTATCATAGCATATTTTACTTTGCCCTCTAATTACATTTATAAAAATGTAACAATGTATCCTGTGGAGATGAGGAATGGAAAATGAAACAAACAAAATCAATACAATATTAATAATCAAATGTTTTGTTTATGTATTTTTCAAGTAAATATACCAAAAGACCACTAGATTGTCTTCTCAATCAAAGTGTAAAAGAGGAGAAA
Source organism: Cottus gobio (assembly GCA_023566465.1). NCBI lineage: Eukaryota > Metazoa > Chordata > Actinopteri > Perciformes > Cottidae > Cottus > Cottus gobio. The sequence goes on along the minus strand of CM042229.1, from coordinate 20,716,029 downwards.
ACACAAGAATAATTTGTCACTACAGTCTTACTTCAATTTTGAAGCTGTTGTGATGCTTTCATCACATCATTAACTTCTTCAATAGATGGATTATGAGAATGTGGCTGTTCCCTTTAAGTTGAGTTTCAAAGATGGAAGCCACACCAAGAGTCATTGTTCTGTCAAAGAGATGGAAAGAAGCAACAGGAAGGCTTGTTTTAGTTTTTTTCTCAGCAAAGGAGATGAAACGAGGCAGTGATGAGTTCTGCATATCTGTAGGAGACGTTTCACTTTGATGGATCACGCGGCGTCACTCAGCTTCACCTTCCTGTTCCCAACAGAACGCCTCCCTCCACCAGTTTGAAGAGCAGCCGGTGGAGAGGCTCTTCCCCGAACTACAACAACTGCCCAGCAAGTGAGTGTGTGTGTGTGTGTGTGTGTCTCTGTGTGTGAGCCTGTGTGTGAGTCTGTGTGTGAGTCTGTGTGTGAGCCTGTGTGTGAGCCTGTGTGTGAGCCTGTGTGTGAGCCTGTGTGTGAGTCTGTGTGTGAGCCTGTGTGTGAGCCTGTGTGTGAGCCTGTGTGTGAGCCTGTGTGTGAGCCTGTGTGTGAGCCTGTGTGTGAGTCTGTGTGTGAGCCTGTGTGTGTGTCTGTGTGTGAGCCTGTGTGTGAGCCTGTGTGTGAGCCTGTGTGTGATCCTGTGTGTGAGCCTGTGTGTGAGCCTGTGTGTGTGTCTGTGTGTGAGCCTGTGTGTGAGCCTGTGTGTGAGTCTGTGTGTGAGCCTGTGTGTGTGTCTGTGTGTGAGTCTGTGTGTGCGTCTGTGTGTGCGTCTGTGTGTGAGTCTGTGTGTGAGTCTGTGTGTGAGCCTGTGTGTGAGTCTGTGTGTGAGCCTGTGTGTGAGTCTGTGTGTGAGTCTGTATTTGAGCTTGTGTGTGAGTCTGTGTGTGCGTCTGTGTGTGAGTCTGTGTGTGAGTCTGTGTTTGAGCTTGTGTGTGAGTCTGTGTGTGAGTCTGTGTGTGAGTCTGTGTGTGAGTGTGTGTGAGTCTGTGTGTGCGTCTGTGTGTGCGTCTGTGTGTGAGTCTGTATTTGAGCTTGTGTGTGAGTCTGTGTGTGCGTCTGTGTGTGAGTTTGTGTGTGAGTCTGTGTGTGAGTCTGTGTGTGAGTGTGAGTGTGTGTGTGTCTGTGTGTGTAAGTCACCGTGGCAAAATATTCTCCTGGAGACACCGGCTGGAGAAGACCACTGAGAGGTTTTGGTCCAGGTGTGTAGTTGAGAGAAATGAAGGCTGAGTTTGAAAGATGGGTGTGGTCTGAACAAAGGTGTCGGATGTTTGGGGGGGTAGGACGTAGGGAAGGGGGGTATTGGCAGTCACCCCCTGGTGGTGATCCCACCAAGTGGTCTAGTTGACTTTGTGTGGTAAGTAACGGGGTGATTGAGACCACCACCAACCACAGTCGCTCTATATTCCTTCGTGTTAATCGGCCTCATCATTTTCCTTCATAATGCAATCTACCCTGTTCCCAACTCTCGACTTTAAAAAAGATTTATAGGAGAACGTCAAAGTTAAAACCCCCAAAGGTGTAATTTAACAATGAGAGCATTAAACCAGGGGGAGGGGTTCCCCACACCTCCACCCCCTGCTCCTGGACCACACTCATCTTCAAACTCAACCTTTGTTTTTTTATCTCAACAACACGCCTGTGAAGCTTTGAGACCGGGGTCTCCTGGCAAACCCCTCTGTGGTGGTTTCCTGCTGCAGTCTCCAGGACAACATTCAGCCATGATGACTCAAACAGACTCGCACAGAGTCTCGTGATGAAAGCAGGACGGCAGCAATACGAAAAGAGAAACGATCTTCACAATGAGACAAAACAAAGAGCATCAAGACAGCGGAAGGCCCGAATCACCAGCATGAGTGTTGCATATGAATACGTCAACACGTTTGCTGAGCTAAATGTGTGTAAGATCCGTAACCGCCCATGTGCGTTGCCCTCCCTCCACGCAGTGTGCTATGGTTGGACATGTTGAGCATCGCCGGTGGCCGGCGACTCTCTGCGTTTGGCTGTCAGAATGGCTGCGTTGGGCTGGCGCTGGTCAACCACACAGGCCCAGGTGAGGGAGACCACACACACTATAATGGAGGTTCAGCTCTATCACATGACTGCTTTAACCTTCCCAAGTGGGATTGAGCAACACAGTTCCTTCCTTTCCTCCCTTCGGGGTTTCTGAACAAATCTTTGTTGCATTATTCATGTGCCAGTGTGCAGCTTAAAGGGCCTGCGACCCTGCACAGGATCTTATTGGGGCCGCTTAGACCTCAGCGAAGTGTTGCTGGGAACTAAGTCAGGCCGCTGGACCGTATCACTCCCAGTGTGTCCCACCCTAACAGGAGAGTCGGAGTGATGTCATTCAGAAGGAGGGCTGCTCCCACACTCATCTAAATATCGCTCACGTTGTGATTACAACAGCATACATGGAGAAAATGTTCAGCCTCCCAGTCAATTAAGTAGGAGATATCAGGAGTGTCTGACAGCTACAGCATCACCAACTTTGTGAAAAAGAATTAGAAAGCTGTCAACAAACCCGTGGCAAAATGCCTGCAAAGCCTCCATCGCTGTCAGTTAGTAAATAAAACCCTAATTCAACACACATGTATGTGCTGTCACTTCTCTTGATGAACTGCTACAAATACATTACGTGGCCAACGTAGAAAATGTATGCTAATTAAACGGTGTGACTACAGGGCTAGCAGAGGGGGCAACCATGTTGGAGTTATGGGCGAACAGTCCAAAGTAAATAACGAGAGGCTCTACCCTCAAAGGGCTATTGTGGTGTTCCTAGCAGAAGCTACTATAATAATATTACATATATAATATACAGGCTGAGAGAAAAGCAAAGTAAATAGGGAGTGATTTCAGACACAGCCAAAGTCTAATCAGTCGCAGTAATTAAATTCACGTTGCATTGTGGGTGTGCAGTCTTTTCAAGTAGTATGGAAATATTGCAAGCGAAGATATCATTTTTTCAATTCAAGTGTGGAAACTGTGGGGACGGGGAGGTACAGGGGGGTTCAACATATATAAATGCCTGCGAGATGCAGTAATCCTGATAATACTGCAGGACTGTTGCTCGGTGGGCTTTAAAGACGTATGATCTTTTTATTTTTTTTATCAGAGGTTTTGCAGAGCTGGCGCTTCCAGTTTGACAGTCCGATCTCCTCGGTGCTGCTGTTCCCTCTGAGCTGCCCAACCGAGCCCGGCCAGGCCAGCGGGGAGAAAAGTACGTTAGCGTTCTGTTTTACTTTCTCCAGCATCCCGGTCCGTCACGGTGGATAATTAAGTCTGGTCAAAAAAACTAAAACTAAATCAAGGATTTTGATGGTGTGCGTGTCTTTTGCTTTTTCTTCAGGTGTGGAAAGGGACGGCTACAATCTTCTGGTCACCAGCACCATAGAGATGGCAGTTGTCTACAGGTCAGAGTACTTTCTGAAGATATCAGTGGAGTCATCGCTTGGTTTTGTGCATTTTCAGGTAGACATCATTTCTGTGGTTGATAAAATGTCTCAGAACAGTGTGTTATTTGTGTGTGTGTGTGTGTGTGTGTGTGTTTTCTCAGAGATGTCCAGGAGCGAGGCTTGTCTCACTCGGTGTGCCTCTCAGAGAGTGACCAGTGGGATGCAGTGCTCTGCGCTCTGGTCATTGACCTGGATTTTGATGGACAGAAGGAGGTGCTGTTGGGAACATATGGGCAGGTCAGAGCTCCCCATTACTAATAGACTTTATTAATAGTACATTAAGCTAAATTTAAAATTCAGAAGCATTTCTATGGCCTGACGGTGGCTGAGCTGGCGGCACTTCCAGCACTAACAGTGTTTACCTGAGGGGGAAGTTCAACTTCCCCAGCTCCGACTGAGGACATGAACCTCTAGATCAAATACATCTCTTTTAGAAAGGCGCAATAATTTCCCTAAAACTGCTGCTCAGTGTGGCTTTTAGCAAGTGTTACTCAAATGGGAGGGAATTGTCGGGGACTATTTTCAGCGGTGGAATAATACACATTTGGTGCTCAATTGAGTATTTGGGGCTGCAGGACAGTGTTTATCCAGGATGGTTTTATAAAAGTTTTTGGACAACAATGGAGCTCTTTGTCACAGAGGAAAAATAGATATTAGGCTTTAAATAAGGACACAATATGTTTTCAACACATATATAACAATGCATAACTCATTTTAGCAACATTGTAGACGCAACTCCTTACCCCACTACAACAGCATTGCATGATAATAATGATGAAACATGAGATATCACGTTTGTCTTGACCATGTCCTCTGTCTTTCTTGCCCACGTAGGAACTTCTTTGTTACAAATTCCAGCCGGCAGGGAAAGGACGAGATGGACAGTTTCACTTGCATTGGAGGCGGAGCTTCAAGAGTCCTCTGTTGTCCATCATCTACTTGGACTTGACCGGGGACGGGCTGAGAGAGCTGGCTGTCCTCACGCTGAAGGGGCTGCACATCTTACAGGTGTGATGCAGGAAGCTGTGTTACATGTTGTGTTGTTCTGCTTATCACCGTGACAGACAGAGCGCCTGCTCACCAAGTCAAACACTCTTGAACTGGAGAAAAGATATTATTTCTAATAAGGAAGGACTTGAAGCGTCAAGTAGTTGCTGACCTCTACTGTCCACCAGAGGAAACTGCATTAGGATTGATAGAACAGATTCTGTCCCCTCTGATGAAGTATTGGAACGGATCCAACACAAATACCTAATGAAGACATAATGACCAAATAGTCCAATACAGTTTTTCATTTGCTTTTCTCCACTCAAATGTCTTTTTTCAGTCAAAGTGTGATGCAACATCCTTCTCCATCACTGAGCAGGCAAAGTTAGCATTAATAACTAGTTAAACAAGAAATATCACCAGCTTTTTCAGCTTAGTCCCCCAGATGTCAGCTCAACACAGGCGATCCCAAAGCAAAGCTTCAGCTACAACATTCCCCCAGTGGGCAAATTACTCAACCAACGTTCCTCCGGTCTGTCTCCACATACTCGTGTCTCACTCGTGTTGTGTCTCTCTGTTCCCCCCGTCTCTTCAGCACTCTCTCATCTGCACCGCCGATTTGGTCCTCGAGCGGCTCGCCCGCAGGGTGTCGGCACTCTCGGCCGGCCCCGAGCCGGAGTCGGCCAAAGAGCTGGACGCCGAAGAGGAAGATGCTCCCGCTGAGGAAGAGGAGTGTGCAGCTCAGACACCATCAACTTAAGAAAAGCAGCGTGTTTCTTTAGATCCTCATACTGATGGATGAGACTGAGATGCGCTTTTCCGCATTAACGCGTGGAACAGGAAGGACTTTCTCCGTATTCCTCGACAGTTCCACTTCCAGACCCTAACATCCCACTCTGCTCTGTGGTGGAAACGATGGTGGGCTCTAGATGCTGTATTAGTCTGCAGATAATAAATCACTGTTGGGTCTGTTCACTCTCACTGTTCTTGTTGTTTGTTGTGGTATTTATTTACTGTGCACTTCCGAACATGTCAACACAATGCCAATTTAGTGAGATTATTTCACTCCTTTCTAGAGCAACTTTCCCTTTTTAGTTCACTTTTCTGACACTCTGATGTGTCTCTGGATAGCGACAACTGTATCTAAAGAATTCCACTGGAACAGGAGCAGCATTTTTATAATTTATTTTAATTTGTATTTCTATATAAAACAAATGATAAATTAATATAATGACAGATTTGTATTCTCACACACACATACATGGCAAACAAAAAGGCACAATTGTGTTACCTGACAAGAGTCCTGACAAGAGTCTGGTGAAGTTGACTTCCATTTTATTCTCCCTTCACTTCCTTTTTAATAACCAATCTTCAGAAAAACCAATCTTCTCACTTCATATAAAACACAAGTTGCCAAACATCTCCACCAAAGCTGCAACTCAACGTGAAAAACGTTACTTCCGCATCCTGCATCTAAACATCCTGCTCTGCGGCCCCATCAACGTCCCCTGAAGTGAAGCTGACCTGCAGTCCTGTTGGAGCGGATCACTTTCAGGCAGGTGGAGCAGATGCTCCACACAGGCTGGGTCTGAATTTGACTGCTCACAGGGAATCACAATACAAGTTCACCATTAAAATATATATATATATTTTTTTTTTGTTTGTATTCCTATATATATATATATATATAAAGAATATATATAAAGAATATATATATTTTTAATTATCGGTGCTCACAAGTTGTTATATTTTGAGGTTCAGGAAAAGTAAAAGAAAAAAATACAAAAGCAATGCAAGGAACATTTACAACATTATTAAACGATACAAAAAGAAAGAAGAAGTATTTTCGTGGCGGAGGCTTCGGTCGCTGCTCCACACCGGATGGATGGATGTGTTTCGGCCGGTCAGTGGCACTGTGGTCCTCTCCGGAGTCTCCAACTATCTGCCTCCCCTCTGCACTACAAAGGCAACAATAACAACAGCTGCACTTATCGCGCCAGGGCTCCACAGAGAAACATGACGCGGGATGACTTAATGAAGGCTGCGTTCCTCCAGCTCGCCTCCACGAAGCTGTTGCACTTGTTTTAATGGCCGGTCGCCCCTCCGGACTCCGCGTTAGTGCGGCTGTATTTTTTTCAAGGCGCGGGGTCGTGTGCTGTGCGCGTCAACAATGAGGACCACGCTGTCGGAGCGACGCTGAGCGCGGTAAACGAGCGCGTTTCCACTCATTGGGATTTTTATTTTATATTTAGCCCGGTGAGGAGGGACGAGCGAGGCGGAAAGAGGAGACCGCGATCCCGGTGTTGTCTGACATTTTGATCCCTTTGAGACTGCTCCGAGCACAGCCCCCCCCCCCAAAAAAACTTGTCTTTCGTATCGCGGTGCGCGTTATGTGGTGGTGAGGGCGCCTAGTGTGTGTGCGTGCGTGTGTGTGAGGGGGGAGGAATAGCGCAGATTGATCTACAGCTCCGGTGGAGGGAAAATAAGAATTAAAAGAAAAGATGATGATGGCTGGTGGCGGCGGAGCGGCCGTGGACCACAACGGGATCTACTCCAACCCGAACCTCCACAGCCTGCAGCAGCAGCCCCTCATGGAGGCGGACAACCCGGACTCCCGCAAACGACCGCTGGAAACTCCGGCGGAGGAGGCCGGCTGTACCAAGCGCACCAACACCGGAGGTAAGAGGCTGCACGACGAGACGCGGCGCATCCACACGAAGTCTGTTGTTGCTGAACAATGTGCATGCGCGGGTGTAAAGTGAGACAGCAGACCAGTGCATGCACGCATGCATCCAGCAGCAGCAGGTTGGTTTGTCTGGACATGCAGCACCTGTGCAGCTGGCACTTGGGGAACACCGCCTGTGTTGTGGCTGTTACTTGGTACGCTGCGTATCTCCGCGGGGAGAGCGGAGCAGGCAGGCCGACCGGCCGAGTGGCCTCCTCGGGTCAGCTCTGCCTGTGAACCCGGTCACCTCGCTGCTGCGCTCCACATCTGGAGTTATGCTGCTTACATGAAGTATTTCATTCAGCGGCGAAGTGATGCTTTAGTGTTGCAGAAGAGAAGCCATCTGTTTAACAGTGTTTATTGTGGGGTTTTATTTTGTGTGTGCGTGTGTGTGTCTGCATGTGCGTGTGGTTGGGATTTAGTGGTACTTTTCTTGTGCAGAGGCCACAAGATAAATATGCCATTTTTTCTCCCCACGGATTTAAAAACAGGTAGTTGACTGGGCACTTGGGTTGGGGAGGCCGCAGAGGGAGGGGGCTCTCCAACATTGAATTTGGCAGAGAATGGAACCTTGAGTTCAGTTACTACTGTGTTGAAGCTATTATTTATATAAACCCTCAGAAAAGGCAAAGCCACCTCCATCACTTCCATTTTTTATTTCACTGGTAAACTCCACAGCAATATTATAATCTTATTCCACATAAAATATAAAAGAAAATGTTTCAATTAACTGAATAATTTCTTCTAATCTTTGGTATTCAATGTCATATAGACATGCAATAATGATTGCTGGGTAATATGAATGTTTTCCAACATCAGTCTCTAGCTCTGACAGCTTTCTCTTTGGCTCTACTTTCCCACACAATATCTCAGTAACTCTGTCAAAGCATATTCAATTCCAACAAATTGATTGTTGGTAAAATATATCCACAGTTAATGCTGTGTGAGTGTGTGTGTGTGTGTCTGTGTGTGTCTGTGTGCGTGGGGCCCATCTTAACTACCATACGCCACAGAGTTGCCCTGAGCTACACAATGGCAGGAGGCCTTTTGTGACGGATAACGGGAGCAGAACAGAGATGGCGTTGCAGTTGAAGTGCTGACAGAATCAGTGGTGAGGTCAAACATCTTGCCTCAGGAGTCCAGGATTCTGTAGTTTGGGAACCACCACCTATGAGTCATGGTGCAGTGCAAATACGTGTCAGTGGTATAATGTCTTAAAAAGCCTGGAGACAAGGTCCTCTGATCCTGGACAGTCCACTGTTTGTGTGAACACCGACATGATGAATAGAGACGTAACGAGCCGTAGTGTTCACTTGAGATGCACAATGGGCTTTGTAGATGTCTGGTTTCATTGGTTCCACTTAACACTGGCAGGAGTTTAGTGAGCAGGTTTTTTTTAAGCACAAATGTTGACGCGAGCTAAGCAGGACAACGCATGCAGTGAAATCACACACGCGTATAGATAGTAGGGTGCACTCATTACCACTTGTCGCCTAGATTCCTATCAAAGTCAGCTTATTTATAGGTCGCCGGGTGAGCCAAATCTCAGCATCTGTTTGGTGTTTTTGTCTCAACTGTCAGCACACTATACGACGGTAAAATTACAATGCTGACACACATAAAAGTCCCCAACTAACAGTTATTCCCAACGTCAAGCAATCTGTTGATTATTTCCTCGGTTCCTTTGTCAGATGTTTGTTCTATAAATGCCAGAAAGAAGAGGAATGCCAGTCAGCGCTTCTCTAAGCCCAAGATGACGTCCCCAATGGTCTAGTTTGTTCAGTTAGCCGTCATAGAGGAGCAATATTTACAATTAAGGAAGCTAGAATCTGAGAATTTAGACTTAATTTTCTTTAAAAATAAAAAAGAATCCCCCACAAATCGATCCATCGTTGCAGTGGGGAGTGGTGAGAACAGTGAGAGTGTGTGTGTGTGTGTAGGGGGGGTGGGGTGGGATGGGGGAAGCAGAAACACTGCAGTGCCATTTTAACTAATTGATCCTGATTTCTTTTTTTCTGGGGGAGAAATAGTGGCGGCCAGTATAGCATCAGCGAGGAGGGGAGGTGTGCGCACACCTGCCTCATCAGTAAGATGTCGGAGCGCGGCAGCGGGGATGGCGGCTGGCTCCGTGTGCCAGCCACTGCGCATCTTATTTCAGCTCGGGATTGTTCTGGTCTGCAGCTCGCAAGGACCACTTTATTCAGGAACTTCATGTTAATTAGAGGTCCGCGGAGAGCGCGCACCATATGTTACTGAAATGTGCTTTGTCTGTCTCTTTGTGTCCCATACACCCCGCCATGCGATGATAGCAGCATTATATACCTCTAACGGCACGGGTGCGTCTTTACCGCACCGCAGAAATGTCATTTCAGCAGGGCACATAAGGACCCTTGTGCCACTAGACAGTATTTTAAAGCACATTCAGCATCCCACATGTCCTCCATTAGCACCCCTAAAGCCACTGAAAGACCAGAGCAGTCACATGGTGTTCCTGCTTCTGGGAGAGTTTTCACCATTCATTTGTAGCACGCAGACTCCCGTCCAATATCCAGGTGATGAGAGTGGCTAGACGGTGTGAAATTGCATTTGGAGGATCTTAATGAATATTAAAAGTACATAATTCACTTGCTGCTGTAATTTCTATAATGGTATCACACACAGTTTCACCGGGCCGAGTCCATGTTCTTTCAAAGGCGTCTCTGTGTCACAGCCCCGCCGGTGATGCACAATTAATCGTGTCCCGATGATGGTTTTACTCTGAAGAGGCCGCCTTGTTCCTCAGAGGCAAAGGTGTTCCAGATGGCCTCCTACACACACGATCATATCTGTGTCGAATAACCAATCACTTCTTCAAGGAAGTCAACCAGACAGGACCGCTTGTGAGCTTTCAATGAGTGGCCGCCCTCATTTAGTGGAGAGAGAGGTGGACGCATGCAACGCAGAATGTCAATTATAAAGTGCCTCGCAATACAATCCACATATGTTGATCATTTAAAAATAAGTGTTAACATTGAAGGAACATATACAAGTGTAACTGTTTTTGTATGACCTTTAAGAGCAGATTTATAGTGGATTTATTAACATATATTTGACCATTTATAATGGTACATTTGTTTTATGCTGTAGGAAAAAGTCCTAAAACCCAGAAGTGAGTTCTTCCTATTCCCTCGCCACAAAGTCAGTGTTTTTATTTTTATTTGTTTTTGTTTAGATGCCTGAAATAAGGTCCGTCCTAAACACAAGTTTAAGAGATTTTAATATTTTGTCAGTAAATACCGCTTGAATTCTGAAGCTTTTGAAACGGTGGTTGCTCACAAGAGTCTAAATGAGAGGACCAAATGTACTCACTAGGACACTAGTCCTCCTATATCTTGGTGGTGGTGGCGTGAGGTCATGTGACCGTGGTGGAGTCCGTCTATAGCTAAGATTAGCTTTTTTCTTCTGATGATTTATATGCTTTAAAAGTCATAAAAGCAGTGTTCGTTTAAAGGTAATTATCTTGCTGAACAAACCGCCACAGAGCTTATTTTCTGTAATAATCAAAATTCAAAGGAAAAGCCCCAATGGCTTTTTGTGGAGGGAACCAACGCAATACTAACTGAAAAATTCAGTAATGGCAATAAGAAAAACCCTAACTGGGTAAACTGATTTCAGATCAACTGCTTTAAACCAAGCAGGGTCTTTGTTCACTCAAGTTATGTAAATTCAGTCTACAGGCCCTTGTATTGCTCTCCAGAATCACTCTCAATGTATTTAAAGCAGTTTTAGTCCAAATAAATGACATCCATATGGTGCAAGTCCGCGTAGCATTGTCTCTGAGGTGTTTGCATATGCAGTAGCTCTTAAAAATGTGAGTTAAAGAGGATAAAATGGCAGCCAATCTTCCGGCCATTCTGATAAGTATCTGTGGCTAATTTGGTCCGCAGCGCTGACCGAAGCTCTCGGTATAGCTGCGCATATACATTTAGACCATTGGTGTTTTATGTGACGTGTTTCAGCATCGCCCCCCATCTCATGTGCTCTACATGTAACGTTGGAAACCCACGGCCTGTCTGGCAATACTGGTAGACAGCCTGATAATCCTCAGTCGTCCCTGTAATCACCAGCCCCTCGACTGCGTCTGATATTGATCACGCTTTTTTCCTACCGAACTGATCATTAACATGACTGGCAGTTGCAACAAAGGGAAGAAAGCCTGTGCGCTTTCAAAGCCGAGCCCCTCGTTGTGCTTTAGGAGCTGTGGACGCTGAATGGGGGAAATTACTCTCTTTTTTATCAGCATTGCCCCTCTCTCCTAAGAATGAACATCTTTCATTCATTCCTCTCTAATTACCCATACTCTGAGCCCATGTTGCTGGCAAGCATGCGCCTCCCCAAAAGGTTGTGTGGCCAAGGGATTAGGTATGATCTCGTAATGTTACTAATGGAAAGGTTGGCACAGGAATGTGAGCTGTGTTTTTAATTTATTTATTTTTTGGTGGGAAGGACACAGGTGCCCTTGCAGAGCGATGTGACGTGAGCGGACTGTGAATTTGCCAGGTGGCAGTGAAAGACAGAACGAGAGAGAGAAAGAGAGAGAGAGAGAGAGTGATAGAAACGAAGATAGAGCAAAGCAGAGCGAAAAGGGGAGATAGATAGACCGTGAGAGGGAGTGGAGTCTACAGGGAAGCTGTGTCTATAGACCAGAGCATCTCTCAGTGAATGAGACTGGTAGAATATTCTGGAAGCCATTTCGCTCCCAAAAAAACAAGCGGGCCGCGGTGATACGGGTTTGATTTGTGGATGAAATCGGTAGCCCCCCCCAAAAAAAAAAAAAAAGGAGTTCCCTTTTTTTTCAGGTTCCTTGGAAATCACTATTAAATGAAGCTGACCCCCCTCCCCCCCCCATCCACACAGACACTCGCACATTGCAGTTTTTACACACATTCAGTCACTTAAGATACCTCTTGGCGTAAGATTTATAGGCGTAGTGATTGGCTTCATCACCCCCCTCCACAATTCTGCGGCACTGCCATTTGCAATGGTTGATGAGCCCCTCCGCCCTCCCAAACATGGCCGTCTAAGGGATTGGGGGTGGGGGAAAGGGAGGAAAGAAGGGTGGGTGGCGTAAGGCACGCTGCCTCAGATCACTCCTCCTCCACCTCCTTCATCATCTGCTTGTGCTAGCCGTACACCTCTTCAGCCACTGTTGAAGGTCACTCCACATGCCTGCTCGCTCGCCGCTGAATCCCGCTCCCTCAGCCACTTCACCTTTGTCACTTGCCACTAAAAAAAAGTGAGTGAATGGACTGCCATACTTTATAGTGCTGCGTCAAAAGAGGCGGAGTAGAGAAGAAAATTCAATTTTTTGGGGACCGGCATCGGGGGGGGGGGTGGGGACGTGACGTGCAGGAGGAAGGAGGCCACCCATTGGCCGAGCACGGTGTCAGTCCTGCGCGCTGCTGCAGACGGACAGGCCACTCGATGAATATGGATGAGAGCAGTGAAAAGGGTGATGCGGCAGGGAAGACCCCCCCCCCCTTCAAACCGATGCAGGCTTGAACAATGCGTGCCGTCTTTCACTGAAAACACTGAGAGCCTGCATTAGCATTTTCTCAGACAATTGAGGCTCTGGCCAGCTGCAGGCATGGCTCGGATGCTGCGGTGAAATCTCTTTTTCTGCGCCCACCGATGAATTAGAACGGCGGCGGAAAAAAAGTCGACTGGCCGCATTCCTCAACACTACCATTGCACCTATGCCTAGGCTAACGTTCAGATCCCCTTCAGAGATTGTGCCCCGGCATTGATGGCGATCTGACAGAGGACTTGAGCAGCAGCAGATCTCAGAATGGGTAAGCCGCAAACTCTTTTTGTCTGACTTGTTGAATTTGTCCGTTGTGTTCGACTGCGTGAAATTTCATACACCAAAGGCTCATTTGTCCATTATTGCGCGTTTTTTTTGTTCCGTCGTCCTTGCTGCCTGTCAGCGGCAGGTTAGTCCATTGAAATGCAGAATGGGTACTTGGAGGGGTAGTGGGAAGGAGGGAGGACGGTCACAAGGCATTTCCTCCTGACCCACCCCCCTTGAGTGACTTAACTAAACCCATTTGGCTCAGCGTCCGCTTCTATCCTCCTAGCCATCCTTCTAGTATTGGAGGTAGGGGGTTTGAACTAACACCCCACTGGCTCGGCTTCCCAAATGTGCCCACTGCTCCCGTTCCCTGGCGGATTGCAGCAACAGATTGCCATGTTTACTCTACCACATGACGCCATTAAAACCTGTTACTGTGATCTCAGACACTAGGACAGAATTAATTATTGACTAATGACAGCAAACGTGGCTGAGAGGGCGACAGAGGGAATCTCAGTGGCTTTCTCCCCTGCTGGGTTTACTCTGGTTGAAGATGAGTAGAAAGTTACGCAGTGGGTATTGGCTTGTCTGTCAACAACAGGTCTTTGGTTGTTTGCATCCTGCAATCAGCGCCACTCAAATTATATTCTTTGTGCGGCTACGGTATCAGATATCTTGGGATAGGAGCGAAGGCTCAAAAGCTTTACGGCGAGCGTGTCAGACATGCATGATCTTTATTTTCTCACCAAGGTCATTTTATTGTTATTCGTGGTGAGAAAAGCAAAGAGCTGACTGCATCAAAGCAGGAAATATAAAAACCAGATGGCCAGAGATGAACAAAGCTGGTTACGTGATGTCTATGTCCAGGTTTATCTTTATTTCTTGAGGATGTTCTCAGAAAAAGGACATACTGACCAGCACCTGATATATTTACTAGCTTCTGCTGGTGGTGATGTCTGGGATTTGGGGTAAATGCACGTAGGATTTGTTCTGAGCTTGTCTCCCCAACTGTGGCTAATTAATCTAAATCAAAAGTGAAATTCCATTAGCAATCGTTTCATTGTCTGCATACTTGTCAGAGCCATTGATTATGAGCACAAAAACCAGCCTGTGTCTGAATGCAACATGAGGGGCATGTTAATGCAATAAGGAGACGAGCTCCTTGTGGGCTGTGAAATGCCTTAATGTCACAATGCCATGTTCATTCACATCTAAATCTAATGAGTGCATTACTGAGGCAACAGGTTGGTCTCAGTGCAGGGTGGTCCACCTCCATCCATCCGTCTCTCCTTCCCACCATGCTGGTCAAGCCCCCTCCCCATTCCATACCCTCCACGAAAACATAAGATGCAGTGAAACGATGACGAACCATGTGGCTTCGGATCGAAAAAAAAAACGTATCACGCTACGCTCGAAGTGTGTTAGAAATCTCATCCTGCAAAGATGGACAGTGCCTTTCTTCACATCTCTGCCCGCTCGAGTGACGTCACCCTTGAGGCAGCTGCAAAAAGGATCCTACATGACGTCATTGCATCGGAATCAGCATGCAGAGGAGATCATTTGTAACCAGTGCTGATATCGCACCTGTGCCAAGTGTTTACCATGATGTCATCAATGTGATATTCGGAATTCAGTGGGGAATCACGTCCGCTCCACACAGCTATAAATAAAGCGGTTCTGATGTATTGTTGGCAGGTTCTTTAATCATATTGGGGTCCGAGCTCAATATGTTGGGGCGACTGTGGTTCAGTGGTTAGCGGGTCGGTCTTTCAACCAGAAGGTCGGTGGTTCGATCCCCGGCTCCAGCAGTCTGCGTCGTTGTGTCCTTGAGCAAGACACTTAACCCTTAGTTGCTCCCCGGGCGCTTCACGAGGCTGCCCACTGCTCCTTAATACTAAGGATGGGTTAAATGCAGAGAATAAATTTCCCCACTGTGGGACTAATAAAGGAATATTATTTATTTATGTGGCTGATTGCTTTTTACTAGATTAGCGCACACGTGATCAGGGTTTTCTTGGAAGGGACGCTTTTCCCACATTGGTGCTGATTAATTGTTAATTAGCATCGTAGGAGAGAGGAAGTTTCCCAAATTGAGAGGGAGAACCATGTTTGCCTGCAAATTCTGCACACTGACGGGCTGTCAATCACCGACTGCTACAAGCCACTGTAAGCCACAGAAGCCCCTTCCAAAATGGAGGAGATTTAGACCATCTTGGCAGTATACCCTATGAACAAATCTGTGGGATTGGTTCCCATATGTTCTTCTCACGTCTGTTAATTATGAGGGATCACTCTGCATTGGCATCCATAAGCGGCATGGGTAATGACTTCATGTGTTTGCATGTAGTCCTCTGTGTGTACCTTTCTGTCTCAGAATATACAGGCTACCTTTTGCAGACTAATTGGACCGCTAGTGCTGCACTCCTTCTGGTCATGCGTGTAACACTGGACCCTGGTTTGATATTCAGCCAAGAGGTTTTCTAAAACTCCTTGAAAACAGTTAAAATTAGACCTCTGCAAACTGGAAAGGAGGTCATCATTTACTCTACGAGGAAAATCTGGGACAGGACACAGAACATGTCACAGTCTCTGATAAAATGTGAACGCACTTTAAGCTGCTCAAAGGGCTTCTTCCAGATACCTTCCCTTTACCAGAGGAAGACAGACACAAGATATATCATTACCTTTCCCCATATAAGTCCAAGCTACGTGTCCCTATTGTGAATGTTCTGCTTGTTCAGGGTATTGGGGGGGCTGGTGTGTATGATGACGTGCAGAGCTGCTTTACGAGACATGACTCTTTCCCACTCTATGTGCCCCCCCCCCCCCCCCACAGAGGAGGGCGAGTACTTCCTGAAGGTGCTGATCCCCAGCTATGCAGCCGGCTCTATAATCGGCAAGGGTGGCCAGACCATCGTACAACTGCAGAAAGAGACGGGTGCCACCATTAAGCTGTCCAAATCCAAAGACTTCTACCCAGGTAAGAGTGAATCTCTCAGTATTTAAAATCGATGATCATATATTTATGTATGTATATATTTATGAGAGGAGAGTTCTGACTTATTACCCAGCTTTGGTGCAAAAGCGCATTTGATATGTCCTCTTCATTTGGCAAGTAATTGCAATCCATTTTAATCACAGGCCGTTCGTAAACACTTAGAACTTGAGTATCCTGAAGTCCTTGGGGCACCAAACATGTTGGAGCTTACAGAAGCAGCATTTAGGTCTGAAGGCCATTTTGAAGTTGCTTGGCTAGCAGGTTGCGCCACTGTGTGGCATACCCGGCGGCAATCGGGCGGCCTTCCCTACCTGGTGCATAATGCAGATGTCTGCACAGACGACACACGCAATGTAGGCCGCTAAGATTTCATGGACTCAAGCCAAGACAATCAACTAGACTACACACACTTTGCACACACATCCCTAAGGCTAATATCGTTAACAATAGGAGCCACTTTAAATCTTGTGTTTGCCAGAGATGTTCTTATACGTTTCTTTGAAAAAATTAATTCAGCATGAAAAAAATGACACGTCAACAAAATAAATCTTAGTGCATTAAGACCAAACGATTGATTAGTCGACTAAGAGGGCCAGCCCTGTTATTCAACAAGAATATTCTATCTTACCTTAAAAGAATGGACCACAGAGGCCCAATGTCGTAACAGAAAAAAAGAAGGCCTTCCCAGGATCAACCGGGTGTTCAGTGGTATTATAAGAGAGAACATCACAACACTATTCAACTATATTCATATTTGTGAATACTGCTAGACATAGCTTTTAGTTCAAAGTTTGTTTTTATTGTTTTTCACAACACAAATCACATTCACCATCCCCTACCCCTTAGAATAGCATCCATACTGCCCATTGAATCAACACAAAATAGTGAAAACCAAAAATACATACGAGCATACTAACAAATATTAACCTCCAGACACATACAACGAATAAATACATACATAAAGAATACAAAAGAAAAAGTCATAGAGGAAAGAGAAAAAAAAAAAAAAAAAAAAGGGGTGTCCATAGTAGAGGCATTATTTAAACAGATTTGTCAACATATTCAATAAAAGAGCGCCACAACTTATAAAATTGTTTTTCCGATCCTTTTAGTGAATACCTAATTTTCTCGAGGCAGAGACAAGACATCATATCTTTGATCCATTGGGTGTGAGTAGGCGGCAAGGGGTTTTTCCACTTCAGTAATATTGCTCTACGTGCAATCAGAGAAGAGAAAGCAAGGACCCTACACATTGATGCCGACAGCCGTATCTCCACTGGACCGACTCCAAATAATGCCACCAGAGGTTCTGGCTCTAATCTATGCTGAAGGACCGCCGAAAGAGTGAGAAATATGGATCGCCAGTACTGCTCTAATTTGGGGCATGTCCAGAATAAGTGAATTAACGTCCCCTCGGCACATTGACATCTACTGCACAGAGGGTTAGCACCAGGAAACATTTGAGCCAGTTTAACTTTAGATATATGAGCCCTGTGTAGTACTTTAAACTGTATAAGAGAATGCCGAGCACATATTGATGAAGAGTGAACTTGTTTAAGAACACAGTTCCAAGTGTCTTCGGAGAGTGTTCTATCAAGGTCTTCCTCCCAAGCTCTCTTAATGTTATCCAAGGATGAAGGTGCCAGATTTATCATTAAATTATAAATAATAGCAATTGAGCCTTTAGCCAGTACACTACATGAAAGGAAACTATCCAATGGATTTTCAGAAGGCATCGCTGGGAAGTCTGGTATAAGTGACTTAACGTAATGTCTTACCTGCAGGAATCTAAAAAAATTTGACTTGGGAAGATCAAAATGCAATACCAATTGCTCAAAAGAAGCAAAAACATAATTTACAAATAAATCTTTGAAACACTTTATCCCCTTGTGGGACCAACACTTGAATGAACCATCCTGCATTGAAGGTGAAAAAAAATGATTATGGAATACAGGGCTAAGAAGAGAGGGATCCCTAAAACCAAATGATTTCCTGAATTGGATCCAAATCCTCAATGAGTGTTTTACCACTGGGCAATCGACAGAAGGATAAGTGGTCATCTGTAATTTAGATGCAAGAAGTGCGGGGAGGGAAATTTGCTTGTAAGCATTTATTTCCATGTCCACCCAAGACGGTCTATTGGGCAAAAGGTGATAATGCCACCAATAAAGTATATTTCGTATGTTAGCTGCCCAATAATAAAACTTAAAATTAG
Organism: Cottus gobio; assembly: GCA_023566465.1. Taxonomy (NCBI): domain Eukaryota; kingdom Metazoa; phylum Chordata; class Actinopteri; order Perciformes; family Cottidae; genus Cottus; species Cottus gobio. The sequence goes on along the minus strand of CM042229.1, from coordinate 20,697,786 downwards.
GCAAAGACATACCACCGTTGCATCTAGGCCTCTGAAGGTATGCTTTGCGTAGACGAGGGTGTTTACCATTCCAAATGTAAGAAGAGATAACAGAATCCAAAGATTTAAAAAAGGACAGGGGAAGAAATAAAGGCAAGCACTGAAAGAGATAAAGAAATTTAGGAAGAACCACCATTTTAATGGAATTAATGCGCCCAATGAGTGAAATCTTTAAAGGTGACCATTTAGAAAGATCTTTCTTAATCCGTTCTAGAAGCATGCCGAAATTATGTTTAAAAAGGTGCTTATGATGGCGAGTGATACAGACCCCAAGATAAGTGAGCTTGTTCTTGACTAGTTTCAGTGGTATGTCGGAATACTGTAGTTGCGTATCTAAATTGTTAATTGGAAAGAGTTCACTCTTGTGCAGATTAAGTCTGTAGCCAGAAAACCGACCAAAATCCTCAAGCAAAGATAAAGCTGTGGGTAAAGAAGTTTGTGGATTTGATACAAAAAGCAGTAGATCGTCTGCATATAGAGTTACCTTATGTATGATCTCACCCCGGGAAATTCCGGTGATCTGTTGACACTGGCGTAAGGCGATTGCTAAAGGCTCAATGGCTAAAGCGAATAGTAGTGGGCTTAGCGGACAGCCCTGTCGGGTTCCGCGGTGCAAGTTGAACGGCTTAGAGTACAGACCATTGCTCAGGACTGTTGCAGAGGGAGCATTATAAAGTAATTTTATCCAAGAGAGAAAGACTGGGCCAAATCCAAATTTTTCTAGAACTAAAAAAAGGTACTCCCACTCGACCCTGTCAAACGCCTTTTCAGCGTCTAAAGAAACAACACATTCTGGAATGGCCTGATGTTGAGAATAAACCACGTTGAGTAAGCGGCGAATATTAAAAAATGATTGCCGATTCTTTATAAACCCTGTTTGATCAGGATGGATTATAGTGGGGAGGACATTTTCAAGTCTAGAGGCAAGTACCTTCGCTAAAATTTTAACGTCGCAATTGAGCAATGAAATTGGCCTATATGACGCACAGTCTAAGGGGTCTTTATCCTTTTTCAGTAATAAAGAAATACAAGCTTGATTTAACGTTGGGGGAAGAGTCCCAGTCTTAAGAGATTCAGAAAAAACAGATGTCAAAAAAGGAGCGAGTTGTACTGAGAATTTTTTATAGAAGTCTGACGGAAAACCGTCAGGACCTGGAGTTTTGCCAGATTTTAGAGAAGAAATAGCGGCCACCACTTCCTCCTGAGAAATCGGCACCTCTAAACGGTTATGAAGATCAGAGGATAAAGTCGAAATATTTAATCGACCAAGAAAATCTTCCATATCCCCCTGTGATGAGGGTTCAGATGTATACAAAGTGGAATAAAAATCTCTGAACTTATCGTTAATAGAATTTTGATCAGATGTGACCTCCCCGTTATCCAGACGAAGACCACTTATAATTTGTTTAGCGCGTAGCCCTCGCAGTTGATTAGATAAAACTTTCCCAGATTTTTCTCCGCTTTCATAAAAAACACTCCTAGTTTTCCTCAAAAGGCCCTCTATCTCATTGGTCGAAAACAAATCGAGCTCTGATTTGAGTTTAAGGCGTTGTTTATATAAATCTGGCGTGGGAGACCTAGCATATTGTTTATCTAATTCTAAAATTTCATTGGCAAGTGAAATCTGCTTTTCTTTAGAGAGCTTTCTTTTATTAGCACTGTATGAAATAATTTGGCCTCTAATATATGCCTTAAGGGCCTCCCATACTGTTGAATCTGAAACTTCCGCTGACCTATTAACGCTTAGAAAAAAAGGAATTTGGTCAGAAACACAGGAAACAAAATTATCATCTGCCAAGAGTGAAGTATTAAAACGCCAATTCCTCCTAAGTAAAGGCAAATTTGGAAAGGTTAGATCAAGAGTAAGAGGAGCATGGTCTGATATAATAATACTTTCATATGCACAAGACTGAACTCTAGGAATTAAACCATTATCCAGAACAAAGTAGTCAATCCGAGAATAAGAGTGATGGGCATTTGAAAAAAAAGAATACTCTCTTTTTTTCGGGTACAAACGCCGCCATGCATCAGACATACCATATTCAGAAAAATATTTGTTCAGGAAAATTGAGGATTTGTTTGCAGCACATGGTCTAGATGCAGAACGGTCAAGCACTGGGTCAAGGCAACAGTTAAAGTCTCCCCCAAGTATAAGGGAATGTGAGTTTAGATCAGGAATAAGAGAGAGAGAATGTTTAAAAAAACTGACATCATCAAAATTAGGAGCATAAAAGTTAGCTAAAGTTACATTCTTATTGCATAATGTGCCTGCAACAACTATGTAACGGCCATTCTTATCTGATATAATATCCTTTGGTACAAAAGGTACAGTTGCATTGATTAAAATAGACACACCTCTTGCCTTTGCTTGAAAGGAAGAATGAAAAATCTGCCCTAGACATAGCTTTTAAAAGACAGAGACCACCCAAAATGTAGCTGTAGGCTTTCAGGGGGTCTCAAGTGTCGCACACTGGGTTGTGCCCTTCACTGCAGGTTTTGTTTATAGTATTCACCGTTTCATGTCGATACATTTACTCTCTTTTCTGGGAAAATTGCACAGGGTGGGGGCATTTATTCCCCTCCAGAAAATGAGAACAAACTCTGTGACGCAGAGGACACGGCATGCATCGGAGGCAATAATTGTGCCGAGGAGAATCTCGCTCAAAAATGGCAACAGGGGAAGGGCGCTCGTGCAGCTCACTGACCTCCATCACACGGAGGTCAAAGCCGACCCGTCTTATCCTCCGAACACAAACGCCTGAGCCGTACGGGAGTCTGGCCGTTTGTCCTTCATGCCTCAGAGGAGGCTCCGACCTGCTGAAAAATAACAGGTGCTGAGCGTCTTGCTGCTTATTAGGTCCAGATGTTTTCTGTGATAACTGATGCAAGCAAATAATCCCTGTGTAGTTAGTATATTTTTTTTACTGTATAGACATTTAGAATATATAATCACCTCTTTTCATAGGACATAGTTAGCAGTGCACAAAATATGCACGAAAGAAATACAACAGAAGTTTGTTTTATTGTGTTACTATAGAGTCCAAAATCAGTCCTCTTGTTTTATTTAACTATTAAAACATATATATACCTATAAAACATAAAGATTAAAATCAATTTCCGATCATTATGGCAAACTTCATTATTGAATCTGTCCTGTGACCTCTGCAATTTCAGTCGATAATTTCGAGCCCAATATATCACGCTACAGGAAAAAATGCACAACATGGTTTGAATTTGACGTGTTCAGTAGGGAGTTATGTGTGATATATTGGACTGACAGAATCGTGGCAAAGAAGTAGCCGGCGAAGCGTCTGGGGAGAGGAAAAGAAGGATGTGCGAGCAAATATTTCTCCTGTACCTCTCTTCGAGCCATGTTTCTGCTAGCTGCGATGAAGGACCCTCGTTCAGAGGGCACGGCCCTGAAATTCTCCACATACGAGGCCAGCTATTTACGAGGGGAACCAAGCATGGCTACTACATTGGCATGGCAACAAATGAAAAGGAGCGATATGTATCCTTATTTCTCTCTTTGGATTGTGGATGTGTTCTTAGGCCACCACCTGCTCGGCCCATCCCCCTACTCATTATCGTGATGAGTGAGAAGAGGAGTTCAGGGAGAGGGTTCTGGCAACGATTTGATTGGGCGGCAGCTCGGGCCCACACAAATAAAATGAAAGCAGTGCTACTGTACGCTGCACAATAGTTGAGAAGTCAGTAGAAGCTAAAACTTAAAAAAACAAAAAAACAACTGTTAAATATGGGCAACTTGGTGAAGTTTGAAACTGTAAGATATAAAGAGTTTTTGAGGCCAGCAAATTCAGCATGTCAAAGTTCTACATCCGTTTTTATCTCGCGTTCATTGTTGAATCAGCTGCAATGTGGGCTACTACAGCATGCTAATGCCATTACACACAGTTCACGCCCTCCACTCTCATCCTGCGGCAGCCTGAGCACACACTCCAACCACGGCACCATCGCACACTAGAGAAATCAAGGGACAACAACCGATGCAGCCATTTTCCTCTGCAATCCTGTCTGTGACGGCTCGGTCTGAGACTCCCACACACACCTTAGCGTTTCCCATCCGTCAGCGTAAACCGCAATGAGACCATGAATGCAAAGGTTCTTGATGGGGACAGTGCAACTGTGGTGGGCGGAGATGGACGAGCAGGGACGGTGAAGGGTTGTGTGGTAGAGGCATGGTTGTGTGACAAGGGGGAGCAGGCCCAGAAATAGCCCGTTTCAATCTCTCTTTGTGGACATGACCCCATCTCCCAGCTGTAGTCAAGCTGCTCCGACGCACGCCAAGTTTCCTCTTTCCTCCTCCCCACTCACTGTTTTTTCTCACATTTGGTTACTGGTAGTTGGGCGAGTTCAGGCCAGATAAGATGACATCATACTCCTCTTAAAATTCTGTTTGCATGCTCGCCTCCTAGCGCATGGGCAGTTACTGTTTTTGTTTTCTCAACTGTTGCGCGGCTGGATTTACTCAAGCCCCCATAAAGGCAGCGTGCTATGCGTTCACCCACTTGTACCGCGCAATCGGCACACACACACCTACTCACACACATCCGCATATTTAAGCAGCTGCAGTGAGAGCCGTGGGAGTTCACGATTCGCACACAAACTTAGAAACTAAACTTCAAACCCTTTCACTTGGTGCTGCTGGCCTGCGGCCAAGTGCGTGTATTGAGTTACTTTGAGCAGCACTAACAGATCAGGGTGTTGTGATGTCATAGAAACACTGGGTGTATGTTTTCCATTATGTGATCATTAAAATATCAATCGTAATATGTGACCTCATATTGGCAAACTGTTCCATTTCCTTCTAAAAGTAGCAGACAGAGAAACCGGCAACGGCATAGTTTGCAGTTTTTCAGCTGTTTCTCCATGTGCAGTATATACTGTTCTCACTAACGCTCCCTATAGGACAGTATCACATCTGCCTGGGATGACATCATGGGCGGGGATTTCAAACTAATGGGAACTGCAGTCTTTTTCTCTCTGCATATTCATGCACAGCATTTCTTCCTGGTGAACAGTTGTTACTCTGTAGTATTCTGAAGTACTGTTGAGCTTTATGATGCAAGCACACAACCTGATCTTACACAAGGAGGTTAGTTTACTCGTCGCAAGGAGTGCTGCTGAGCCTGTGAATATAGATGCAGATGCAATCAGGGTTATCGCAGCTTGAGATCATTGAATATACATGTTTAACTGAGAGCCTCATTTCCAATATGAATAAAACGTTGAAACAACGTCTTAGACCTAAACTGAACCTAGACGTTGACAGGGGGTTGAAATATATATATACATATACTAATTTATATTTATATATATATATATATATATATATATATATATATATATATATATATATATATATATATATATATATATATATATATATACATATATAGACAAAAGGAAGGTTGCAACGTGGAAGTCGTCTCAACGTGCAGTCTTCAACTTTTAAAAAATATTACCTTTCCATATTCTGTCTTTTTCACCAAAATCCAGTGTAAGCAAGCTCCGTCCCACTTCACTGTAACTGGCTGGTTCAAGCGTCATGATGAGCCGGAGGCTTGGCAGGTTACATATAAAAGTACTCTATAACACTGTTTGATAATTCACTTATACTCAATAACGTCTACATTGTTTGTAAGCCTGGTTATTCTGTGGTTTTGGTGCGACATGCACGCCATTTCAACCCGTTTCACGCGAGAGGTTGTGTTATAGACTTGCTGTAGTTCTGCACCTTGGGGTATTAAAAGATTAAAGAAAATTAAATAAAGGGCGACTGTGGCTCAGTGGTTAGCAAGTCAGTCTTTCAATCAGAGGGTCAGTGGTTCAAACCCCAGCTGAGCCAGTCCATGTTGTTGTGTCCTTGAGCAAGACACTTAACCCTAATTGCTCACCGTTGCTGTGTCTACTGTATATCATGTAAGTCGCTTTGGATAAAAGCGTCAGTGTAATGTAAAAGAAACATTAATTTGGCGATAGCTAGAAAATTACCCGACTTCTCACTTGATTTATTTTCTCAGTAAAATTGTAATCAATGTCACATTTGTAAAACCGTTTACCAGTAAAAACATGTTTTATTATCATTTCTAAAAATGAAAAATACTTCCACAATTTGTATTAATTTGATACGCTTTGTGTAGCTCCTCTGTTTACATTGTAAATGGCAGTACATGGAGTCCACCAACACTACAATCTCACAATGTTTGTCCGCAAAAGGTTTATTTATTATTTATTTGTTAGAATTAGCACAGAGCTAGACATGCTGGAATGATTGCACAATGACCACCAGTCGTTTTCCAGTTCACGTCTTGTTATAATTGTGTCTGCAACAATTTGCAATTTGATCTATTTGATATATATTCCTGGTGCATACTTGCATAATGTCATTTTGATAGTTGAATCTTTGTTAAAGGAGAAGTCTGGTGCTATTATTCTTGTTGACAAATACTCACTAGAGCACCAAAGAGGTATTAATCCATCGCTGAAAATAGTCCCCGACAAATGCCCATTTACTCTTGTTTGACTTGTCTTTGATACAAATTGACAGTTCACAGCTATTAAAAAAAATGACTGAGCTTTCAGGATTTTTTAAAAATGTTTTCTTTAATTTATGTATTAGAAGCCAATGGTCTAGTTGGGCCACTGACAGGCTGGTAAAGTAGTGAGTAACGGACTATTGCGTTGTTGATATCAGTCTTTTCATGAGATTTGTTGACACAACAAAAATGACGGATATCGCCAACCTTACCCGTTACCCCCTTAAATGACAGTGTTCGACCAAAGATTATTTGTACCTTCAAACAATTGCAGTGGTTGAGCTAAGCATACATTTAAGTCCTCCTGCAGGACTGTACTTGTGTCAGTATTTCCTCTAAGAGTAAAATCCCTGGTGTATTTGAATGCAACACAGACATCTGATCCTACTGCAGATTTCTGGACGCAGGTATCCTGTTTCTCGCTACATTTGTAATTTATTGGTAAAAAGCTTTATTAGAGCGTATTAGAAACAGGTACATGACAGTCAGTAATTTCTCTGGCTGGCCAGAAAAAAGTCTATGATAATAAGCATGGTGTGTTTATTTGTCTTTTTCAAATACAGCAAGAGTGATTGTTCTGGTTAGGTGGTTTCCGAGTTTGTTTCTGATTTAGTGGATATAAATAGCATGCTACAAAAGTTTCCCACATTAAAATCAGTGTTTACGTTTGAGAAAAGCATGCCATATGGCCACAGCGTGACATGATGGATAGATACAGCACTCGGATATCCAGCAAAAACATTTCCAGCTCAATTTGTAGTGTGAATAATTACTTTGAAAAATCTGCTGATGTGATGACAGTAATTACGGGTGATACTTTATGTGTGGCACGCTAACAGTCTGAATAAATCCGACGAAGGCTTTGGACGGGCTGAGGCAGAGGCGGGCTCTCATCGCAGGAAAGTTCAAGCGACAAGACAGAAGTATTGAAACCTTCTTACTTGGGGATCGAGATAGAGAGTAGGGGTGGGGGGTTCACTCCCCTTGTTCACTCCCCTCCTGCAAAACAAGAGGACGAGCCAACTCCCAGCTTTTATTATGAAATTCGTAGCCCTCCAGGCAAAGGCTGATGCAAGCAATTTAGGGAGTGAAAACGCTGAGAATAGTAGCATTCAGATATAGTCTTCATGGTGTGTGAAGAGTTGCTGTCGTACATTATGGTCTCTGCCTAAGGAGGAAGTGACCTGGGAACGGCGCTGTCAACCCTTTCTAGATGTGGAGATGTTTAACGAGAGGTTGCCGTTCCAGGTAAAGCAGAGGGACTTCCTCACCTAGCAACGAATGTTGGAAAAGTGAAGAAAAAGCAACAATTGCTCAAAGCAATATGTCTCCGAAGGATAATAAGGAAAAGAATCACCGTCTGAAAGCCCCACTTTTTATGTTCACCTCGAGCGTAATTGAGCACACTTCCAACCTCATCATATTTTATATTTTGTATCCTGGCTGCATACACAAGAGCATTTCACACACCATGAATAATGTCCTTATACCATTTCCTCCAGCATAGACACCTTTTAATAGAAACAATATGGAATACCACAATTGATCTCTTCTTTTTCATTGTCAAACAACTGACTGGATATTGAACATTATCATACATAATCTTGTATGATGAATACATGTGTCGACATAAAAAACAGGACAAGCTTCAGTCTGTCAGGAACCTTTTTTGGGGGGTTTAATTTGGTCACAGTAAAAAAGTAAAAAATAAGGGTGTAAAATGTGCAGGACCTGTATGTATGTTTTATTTGTCTATTCTTTGTGCATTGTTCAGTCCTTTATGTCTGTTATCCAGAACTTAACCAGCAAACTATGGCAATAAAGGTAATTGCGGGTCAGGTGCCAGTCAGGTGCCCTTCTCCTTCTCAGGTGCCCAATTAGAGATTCCTACTGCTTTTCCTGAAATGCTTGAACTGACCCTATTGGCGTTTTACCTTCATTATTAGACATATCTATGGCATATAATCAATCAGGCTGGACTTTGACTAATTTCCCTGGATTCGTTTTTAGCATTTCCTGAGTTTTGATAAATGGCCAGGATGGCCGATACCGATCTGTGTGTGTCACCCAGTCTTGTAATTTGAGATTCACTTGAATAAGAAATGAAAATGCCAACGATGAAGTAGAGCAGCGCCTCTCCGAAGGCCTTATCAGCTGCTCTTCCCATTTGCAAATTTGACTCAATTAATGGAGAAAATGTGACACTTTTTCTTCTCACTAAAATATTTGCCTTATTCAGATTCATGCCGGGAGACATTTACTATTGACTTCAATCGGAGAACAGTGGAACGCTAAAGAGGCAGGAAGGTCGATACAAAAGGGAGAGTGTTTTAAAAAATCCTGCAAGCAAGCATAAAGGACTCGCTGTTGCATCACCTGTTTCCTCGCCTCGGCCCCTTTTCCATGGCAACGGAATGCCGGTTGGGTCGTCAATGTGGGTGTAGAAATAAGCCTAGAGGAGGATCAAGCGTGTGTGTAGTCCATTAGAGCTTCAAGGCAAGGACGGGCTCAGTAATACATCCCTGAAAGAGTTACATCATTGAAGAGGAATCCTCCCCCAACCACCACCCCCCCTGTGGCTCGCTAACCAAGCACGGCTCTTTCTTTAAGCTGTTTCTCTGTTGATTGTGTAAATGAAGTAAGCGAGGAATAGCTTAGTAATTGCGTCTCTTTGTGAAATGTCAAGGAGCATTTTTCATTGCAGAGACTTTATCATATAAATGTAGATTTTCGTCCAACCCCGAGCAAATCCCTCAAATCTGCTCGCCAAGTACGCACTCGGAGCACATTAGAAGAACTCATCCATTGTGTTTGTCCTCTCCCTTCTTCTGTTTTCATCTCAGGAACAACAGAACGCGTCTGTCTGATACAGGGTACAGTCGAGGCCCTCAATGGTGTCCACAATTTCATCGCGGAGAAAGTCCGCGAGATGCCCCAAAGCGCCCAGAAACCCGAGCCGGTCAGCATACTGCAGCCGCAGACCACGGTCAACCCAGACCGCGTCAAACAGGTGAGATACTGTACAGGAAGTGAGGTCACGAGGATGTGTGGTCATTGTGTGGTGGGGACAGGTCCCTTTCAGGACACCCCATTTATTAGTCATCGGCATTACTTGTTCTCTGGGCCATGACCCACAGTCTGGTGGGGTCAGGAAAATGTGAGAGTATGTGGTTATTTTTACCTACAGTCTTTCATAGCAAGACAGAGCCGTGTGGCAGCTGCAGCCTAAACCCATGGGATTAACAAATCGCAGAGTAAAGTGGGGGCTGGTACAGTACTCAGTGAGAGACATCCCTCTTACCGTCAACCATTTATGCTGTTAAACCTTTCCCTTGTTACCTTTTTATGGCTACTTCAATCTTTCTATTTCTCTACAGGCCAAATTGATTGTGCCCAATAGCACAGCTGGGCTGATCATTGGCAAGGGCGGAGCCACGGTCAAAGCGGTGATGGAGCAGTCAGGGGCTTGGGTGCAGCTCTCTCAGAAGCCAGAGGGCATCAACCTGCAGGAGCGGGTGGTGACCATCAGTGGGGAGCCTGAACAGAACCGCAAGGCCGTGGAGATCATAGTGCAGAAGATCCAGGAGGACCCTCAGAGCAGCAGTTGCCTCAACATCAGCTATTCCAACGTCTCAGGCCCAGTGGCCAACTCCAACCCCACCGGCTCCCCTTACGCCAATACAGCAGAGGTGCTGCCCAATGCAGCCGCAGCAGCCGCCACCGCCTCCAGCCTCCTGGGCCAGGCCGGCTTGACAGGAATGGGCGCCTTCCCCGCGACCATGTCCAGCTTCTCTGGCAACGATCTGCTGGCCATCACCTCTGCCCTCAACACGCTGGCCAGCTACGGCTACAACACTAACACCCTAGGTCTGGGCCTCAACCCTGCAGCCGCCTCTGGGGTCCTCGCTGCAGTAGCAGCTAGTGCCAACCCGGCCGCTGCCGCCGCAGCCAACCTACTGGCCTCCTACGCTAGCGATGTCTCCGGCGGTGCTGGCCACCATGCTGCGAGCCTTGGGGGGTTCTCGCTGGGTTCTCTAGCAGCTGCTACAGGGGCTTCCAATGGTTACCTAAATGCTTCATCCCCACTGATGGCCTCCTCCCTGTTGGCAACAGAGAAGCTGGGGGACGGGGCCAAGGACGTGGTTGAGATCGCTGTGCCCGAGAATCTGGTCGGTGCCATTTTGGGGAAAGGAGGGAAAACGCTGGTAGAGTACCAGGAGCTAACGGGAGCCCGCATCCAGATCTCCAAAAAGGGAGAGTTCATTCCTGGTACTCGGAACCGTAAAGTTACCATAACAGGGTCGCCAGCCGCTACGCAAGCAGCGCAGTATCTGATCAGCCAACGGATCACTTACGAGCAGGGCGTGCGCGCTACCAACCCACAAAAGGTGGGCTAAAAGGAAAAAGAAGAGGAAAGAAGGAAAGGATGAAGACAGAGATAGAAGGGAATTGAGAGGGTCACGATGAATAGAAAAAAGAAACGTCCAAATATCTGTTCAATATTTCCGTATCAAATGAAAGAATCGCAAAAGGAGGAGGTGGGGGAGACAACCAAGATAAGTGTGTGTGATATGTGAATGTGTTTTTAGGACTGACGTCCTGATGTTTTTTAAAAGTTTGTGTCGAGTCCTTTTGACGATGGTGATCAGAGTAAGCTGAACTGGTCCACTGCCAAGCTGCAGATTCAAGGGTGAGGCCGCAGGGTTTCACCCTCCTCCAAAACCTCATAGCTGTTCTGTTTTTTTGGGTTTTGTTTGGGTTTCGTTGGTTTTAATTTCAGTTGCAAACCTCAGCTCCCGGTGAGTTGAGCGAGTCGGATGAAGCTCCAGCCAGCTGATAGAGCTGTTTTACAAACCTTGCTCTTTGCGTACAATGCAGAAGGCATTGTGAACAGGGGAGAGGTTTTATGACAAGCACCTGAGGTCATCTCCGTCTACGGGGAAGCAATCTGCGCATAATTTCTTTAAAGAAGTCATATCTATGTTGACGTCTGTCGAATTCTGGCTCATATCATAATTGAAGTTTCTAAATTTGGGTATTTTATATTTCCATCCTTTATTTATTGACATGGTCTCATTCAAACACAAATAGATTATTTAAACCTGTGAATGCAGGTTGATCTGAATGTAAAAACAATATTAGCCTATCGCTATTTTTTATTTACAGGGATCAAATATTGTGTTGCAGTGAAAGAAATGTATAACTTAAAAAAAAAAAAACCCGGCCTGGACTTCACTGCTGCTGAGTATAGTTCAGGGGTTGAATAATCAATGTGAGAGGATAGAGGAGACACACAGGAATGTATGAATATATTTTACACGAAACACATCCTCGATGATGCTCCCACAAAACCCGGAAGCACATTTGCATATTCAGTCACAGCTACAAACACACGGAAATATGTCGTTTAACCCTTTCTTGGTGCTATAGGATTAGGTTTTTAATCTCCTTATACCATGAAATCAGAACCCCTCTGGCGACTATTAAACTAAACGTCCAGCCTGTTAGCAGCCCATTAGATCTCACCCAAACTCACCTTATAAAAAAGGATTGATTTCAGCCTGTCACGACGAAAAGCAATCCAGTCTTAATATCTCAAGTCCATCCTCGCTCCCAATGCAAGTTTTTTTATTTTCTTAATCTTCAAAAAAAATTGGCCATATTCTACATTTTCCCTGACGATACGTTTGCCTTAGTCACACATTTCCCAAGAATTAACTTAAAGCTCAGACTACCTTGAAGCAGTGTCTCACCAGTTCAGTCGGCACTACAAACGCGTTTTGATAAGAAAAGCTGTATGAACCAATATCTGTGAACAAAGAAACTAATGCCTTTACATTAAGGGTACCAAATAGTCACGACACACACACACACACACACACACACACACTAATGAAAGGGAAGTAGAATGACACTTGAAAAGACGGGTTTGGACTCACTTTGTTTTCTGGGAGCCGTCCTTCCCAATTCGCATCAAGACAAAACAAAACAAAACTTCAGTTCATCCAGGCAGCCTGTTATCGTCCCCAAAAAACACGTTAGCGCTCACTAACTGCGGGCGATTAAAACGCTGCGCAATGTTTGGGCATCGTTGTCTTTTTATGGGCAATCGTCGGTCTAATGCAGGGATGCTAATTGTCCAGAGCATTTCCCGAGCACTCGTAGATTACCGTGGCTTCCTTCTGTGCTGCTATCCATGGTGTTCATCCTGAGTACACTGGGTCTCTGAAGACTGCACTGTGAGACATTAAGACAACACAATGTAAAGCGTGTCTGTCCCCCGCCGGGACGCGAGTATATTTCAATGTGCACATCTATGTCATGTAAACCAGACCCCACCAATACTGACAGACGGGATATATTATATTATCCACAAGAGCATTTATACTCCAGCGTCTTGTGATGTTTCTGTTTACCAGCACCAATGCACTGCACTTCAATTAGCGGGCCGTTTGATTTTTTTTCTTGGTTTCCTGATCAGCGAATCACAAATTATTCCCACCACACGTTCCTGTTACGTCCACGCTCTAAAGACATCTTTCAATTGTCCCCATCAACCCAAGCTCTATGACCAGCTCCCTGACTACACGGCTGTGAGGGTTGGTGCTGAGTGGTGTCCCAAGAAATTCAGATGTTTTCTTTCCTTTCTTTTTCTTTTGTTTTGGGAAATTTAACGAATTGCCTTTTTCATTTCCACAAATTCACGTTCGAAGGTAAACGGATTGGAACCAAGCCTTTGTGTCTGAACATTGCAACAGTGAGCCTTTTACTTCCTAAACTGAAATCTCTCCTTTCACCACACGTCCTTCAAGGCTTTCACGCTCATCCATAACTACAATCTGGCCACTAGTGATAACCTTTTACTGCCCAAGATTTTTAGCATATAATAAGATACAAGCACAAAACAAGGGGATGTTTTATCAATGCAACTGGACTGCTTGACTGCAAGGGGGGCTCTCCGATCATGACATTGTGCCAAATGCTATTTCTCTCCGCCCTCTCATTGACTTTACTCTTTCTCTCGACATTCTTATCCCCCCCTCCCCTCGCATGTTGCTGTTTCTCGACGATCCGAGAATCCCCCCACGTCCCGGTCTGTCTGTGCTTCTTCCTACACCGTGCTCTCCCCCTCTTTCTCCCCCCACTCCCACAACGTCTTGTCTTCTCATGGGTGGCACGCTGGCGGTGGGAGTTATGCACTATAGGTCATAAGGGTATGAAAATATTTCCCCAGGCCGTAGAGTTCACAAGGCTACAAATGCACAGAAAACACCTGCCTCCGAAACTGTGACGCCCACGAGACCAACCAGCAAACGTTAGATCTCAAAGTATCAAATTCCCTCGATTTAAGAAGAACAAGCGTTTAGACCGTCAACTATGGCCTTTGAAGGGAAGAGAAAGTGTTGTTGTTGTTTTGTTTTTTCTCTTCCTCAAGAAGGCAAATCTCGCTCGATTAGATATTCACTCGTCGGCTGAACACAGCGTTAGCAGCCTCTCTAAAACAAAGCGCAGGAAGGAACGGAACGCATAAGATGGCGCGAGCAAGGCGGGAAACGTGTCTGTGACCTCAAGCAGAAAACAATGACATCCTTTATGCATATCCTCTTATCTGAAAAATGACTAGAATTCATTTCTGTGGAAATACAATATGTCATGTCATATGATCTATATGTACTTTATTGTAGCTATTCTAGTTTGTAGTCCAAATGCAGTCCAGCGTTGTCGATACAATGTGAACTATGTTATATTTGTGTGGATGATGAGAGTGCCAACTAAGCCTGATTAAGATTAGCTTCGCGATTTGTTTGTGCATTATGATGACTCATCATCAACCGGTGGTGTCCATATTTCTGTCATTGATGATTTAGTTTGACAGTAAGAAAATGTAAAGAATATTGGAAGCAATATAGTAGCATGTTGTCCTGTTTTGTGTTCTATGTCTGTTGTATGAACCTTTGAAATTACTAAGATTTTGAATGAATAGGTTTACATGTACTTTTTGTAAGTTATGAAAATGCTGCTATTTGATAAGTAAACTATACAAAAATATTTTAGTTGAAAAGATGTCTGGTCTGTTGATTAGAAACATGCTCTAAAAGGCTGGAGCATAAAACGAGGTGTATAGAATGCTATACAGTATTGGTAAGATAGTAAAAGTAATAATAGACTCCATAGTACAACCTGTGCCAAACTAGACCTCCGCAGCTTCTGAAAATTGTAGATGTGCGATCAAATGTTAGATATCAATAACTTGTTTAGAAGTGCTGATCAAGTGCCAATCAAACACCGTCTTTTAAGTTAAGAAAAAGATAATCAAATACATGACTTAAGAAAACAAAGGACAAATAACTTTTTTGTGCATTGTTTTATCCCATAGGTACATAGAGTAAGAGTTAAAGATTGTGATTTTTATGGATCCATGTTGTTTTACACACCATGCATTCCTTGTGTGTTTGTTTGACCTGTGGCTTCAGTACTGCTGTCTCACAAAATGTCTCTATAGGCCAGCATGGACTAAAGCATAACATGTTATAAGCATTCATAACATACCATTAACAATCAAAAATGTGTTTGTGGAGTTAGGTGTTATCTTTTTGCACGTCTTCTATTGCATGGTATCAAAGTAAATTATGGAGGAAAAAAAGAAAAGCTACAAAAATCTGCGAGGTGTCTCTCGCGAACATTCAAAGACATAACGCTGCATGCGGTCAAATGTAAAGCACTTAAGTTTACTCGCCTCATGTTAAAAAAAAGAGTTGTTTTTTTATGTTGGGAGTTGGGAGGGAGCTCATTATCGTCATGTTGGCCCGAAAAAAAAAGACACACACACACACACACACACACACACATCTCAAATCAAATTCTCATCAATCAAGTTCATGTCTCTGCACATCATCAGAGAAGATATTTTGATTTTCAGGTACAGAGTGAGGAGTATTAAAAATGTGAAACAAGCAAACGTGAAAATGTTATTCAGTGCATTGGCTCCTTGTGTTTTTGTTTTTTGAGGATATCGGGCATGCATTTGTTTCTACTAACAGGTGAACCTCATTGAACCTGTCCCTTTATGGATTTTGGATTTTTGTCACAGCTTGAAAGCCCAGATCTAATCTATGAATGTACCCATTTACTCTTTTTTTCTGTCGAATGTTATATCAGTCTTTAATGTAAATTCAGGGCAGGAATGTCAAATACATGTAGAGTTAATATCTATGTCAATAACAGATTTCAGCTATAGTCAGGTAGGCCTCACGCGGCCACAGTCATGATCCAGATATCTTTTTAACACAACTTCCGATTCGCTGTCAACATTATCTTGTTTGTTTGGTGTTGCATAAATGCACTTTACTGATCAGTGGGGTCATATTGGGTATGAAATGAAGCAAACCATGTTGGCTTTCAACAGTTATTTCTTTTCTTTATTGCCATTCTTGTTTTGCTCTGATGTTATTTTTATTTATTTATTCCCTTATCCTGTATGTTCTCATGAATGATGGAAAGGGCTGGAGTCTCAGACGATGTATAGATAAGTAGCACCTGTTTCATCACTCGAAGGCATCTCCTTCACATTCCCTTCAGCAGAGGTTTGGGTCACTGAGTGCTTTGTTTTTACCCAACATGTGAAACCTGGTGGGGGTTTTGAATACTTTTGGCCCTTTTTAAATGACTAATTTAGAATGATGGTTTTCATTTCTCCAGCAAATTGGGATTGGGCTGAAAGCACGGAGGGCAACCCTGTCCCCTTCCAAGTCACGTTCCCATACAACTAAACTGAGCTCACGATCACGTTAAGAGAGAAATTAGTTTTCTCCAGGAATACGGTTGCACTTTCTAAACTGCTTGGAATACGTGGTAAACAGCGTCAATAGAAAGAAACCAAAACAAATGTGTTTGGTTTAGTAAAAGACTTCCGTTTGGCTGAAAATAACTACGAAATAAACCCAAAACACAACTATCGTAAAAAAGATCATATTTTGGCTTCAAATAAAAAAATACACCAAACACCAAACAAAAACGCAGCCAAAGTACTCGGTTCACATGAAACAAGTCCTGTGTTTGTTTGACCCATCCACCACCTTCGTCTCCTCCCTATGACGATTCATTTGGAACTTATTTGTGATGCGTCAAAAGCAAACGTAATCCACGACAATCTTGGTACTTTACACTGCAGTTTTGTTGTATGGGAGCGAACCTCTTGATGCACGCTCAACATCTGGCTGATGTTACAGTCAGATCGGCACCAGCGAAAAGCAGATTGCCTCAGCTATGAGACTTTTGAGTGGTCAAGGCCCGGTTAACGTCAATTGATTGTTTCTCCCGTTATTTTGTGTCACAGACCGCTGTCGTTGCAGCTACTGCTTCCCATCTGAATGCCAATTGAACTACAGTATCATTCCAAAAGTTGTTGTGTTTGTTTTTATTTTCACTCCAAGCGTGTCCTGGACGTTCATCCGCCCCCACGGAGCCCTCTCACGAGAAGCCGAGGACTGGTTTTTAAAACACTTCAAACTGACTATACTGCTCGCTCCTCATTTAAAAAGCCTCTTGTCCCTGAGTGTCACTCTCAGCCTACACGCCGTCCCCATTTGTGTTCCGTTACACCGAGCATCTGCTACTTGTCCGCCCTTAAACGGATTAAGGTATTTCTGAGCCCTTTTCCTCTGAGAAAATGCGGGATTCTTTGCCAACCTGACATGAGGCCATTTTTGTCTTTGACCCTCTGAACCTCCCATGAACTTAGTTGACCTTCTTCATCCACGAGAACTCATTCATGTATGTGTTGGATATTTGACACCACTTTATCTGTCGAACTCTGCGAGACTGTTCTTTTGGTTATCTGCTGGTTATCTGGACAATTCTGCAGGGGTTGAACGCTTGCTTAAGTGTGAGCTGAAGGGAGCATGCCAATACCTTGCAACCATTTCCACCTCATTGTACATTTTCTTTCCGGGTTTCGGTTTTTGACTTCGTTTAACCTATGTTCTTTCCATCTCAGAGAAAAAAAATGGACTGACAGCATAAGATCAAATATTCCAACCTAAGAAAAAGTGATGTTTTCTTGTTGATTGGGTACATTTCTCTTGGATGTTAGCGACAACGCTTCTGTCTTTCGTTTGTGACGAGGAGAATCTGTGAAAGTCCACACTGTTAACTACCTAAAGGGCTTTCTAGGACAGCATTTATATGTCTTTTAAAATGAAACTATTCAGAGATGAGAGGGAAACGTCTTTTTGTGCCATTTTAGAGAAAAAAAAGTGTGAGACCTTTTTATGGCAAATATTTGTCAGCGAGAGTGCCAAATAATTCCATACTGAGCCAAAAGGCAGCCAGCCTACATAATTAATGTTAGATCACTGGAATGGTTACGTCCCATTTCCACTCCCCTTGAAAAACATCACCCTAATTGTACAACGTTTGAGCTCATGTACCATTATTGTTATGCTGCCAGTCTGTTTTCTGCTTTTGTCAGAGAAACATCTCAGAAGCAGTATATTTTCTAAATGACACTGTTGGTGAAAAAAAAAAGAAAAAAAGAAAAGACAACAGCTACTATGGTGAGGAAACTGAGAGGATTTTAAAAGTGTCATCGTTTTTATTATTAGTTTATTTGAACATTATTCATTAATAGATTTAACGGTAATGACTATTTAATGTAACTGTAGTACTGTGTTTGTAAAAGAAATTCAGTGAGTTGTGTTTTATGACTCGTGGACTACCAGTGAAGTCAGCATTTCAGTGTTAATAATTGAATTGTTTTTTAAAGATTATTTTTGCGACGGCAACAAAGAGTCATTATAAATGTTCATTTTAACATCACTTGTCTTCTGTTCCTTTCTTCTCCCCACCTTGTCCCTCGGCGCTGTCTCACTTGAGGGAAAGGTTGAGTGTTCACACAATTGCAACCAACACGTTCTATGAATAGATACATTTCTTTTTAACGTGTGTTTACTCAGACACGATGCTCATATAATGAGGAGTCAGTGCAACATCTATGTGGTCAAAAGCAGCATCACTTTCACACCTGGTTTCCATGAAATGATGTGGGGTTTGTTTCATAAAAATAGAATAGGAGCAGAACGGACGATGAACTGTTGCCGTGGTAATGGAGTGCTACAGGAGTGAGTCCTTAAAAACCAGGAAATGAGTCAGCTCGGTTCTTTCGTCTCCAAGTCAACAGGTTTTTTTCAAAGTCTTTTTGGTCAGATGTCTGAAATAACGTCTCTGTCTCTTAACAAAGACGTTTTGCTAACAAATGAGAGGACTACACATCCTCAAAAACACTAGTCCTCCTTTAGCTTCGTGGTGGAGACCTGAGGTCACGTGACCGCGGTGGAGTTTGTCTAACGTTAGCGTGTTACTGCTGGCGATGTATTCACTCTTCAAAAATCATAAAAGTGGAGTTTTCCAGAAAATAAGCTCTGTGTTTGCCACAGAGATTAATAAACTCCAGAGGAAAGATCCCATTGGCTTTCTGTCGATGGAACCAGTGTGATTCTAACTTCCGGATTTTAATACAAAAACACATCATCCCTGCAGCACTCTAGTACGAGTACAAAAGAAAATAGTGATAGAGCCGAATCGACATCTGTTAAGCCAATTCATACTTTCTTTCTTACATACTTTGTAAAAGGGACAGCCGGTGTTGTGATGAATACTGTTTCCCTCCCGAGACCTGAACCAACCGTTGTCCCTCACCCTAACCACCGAGGGGGGGGCACCAATATTTGAACAGGAGGGAAATCGATTTGACAGAGGATGACTTTGACATAAACCTGGTATGGCGGGACAATACACACACAAACTAGAGGCTGATGCAGTCGTTTTACAAGCCACGCCACCAGGAATGAGTCCACAACTTGCCTCAAGTTGGTGTACTACTAACGGTACACATAAAAATGGCCGCCGCTCTGACCACTATACAGTACGTCTGTGAATTCTACTCCTTTCTATTCTAACAATCTGTTTCCCGAGGTGTGGGCGTTAGGTAACGGACACTTCATTTAAGACCTCATTACGCTCAAGGTCGCTCTGTTCTTTTGTAGAGTGGACTTTGGTCAGAACCCACTCACAAACATTAGCGTTTCTTTTATTTAGTTAATGCAAGGGGTTGGTAATCTTCTTCAAAAACATGTTTTTGTCATATTTTTTGAAATTCTTAACATCCAAACAGCAATCAAAACCTCTGCTATCAGGGGCTGTCACCGGACTGCAATAAGCTTCATTTCATTTGGCCCGAATGCACCGATTGGGCGGTCTACCTGCTCGTCTCTGCCCGCCGGTCTCATTGGATAAGAGTTGGCAACACTGGGCCGGGATTTTAGTTTGGACACTTTTCTCAACATTACCAACCCTTTAGCTTTAGGCCTCCAACAGGATAGCTGCAAATATGTGTCTCCTCCGTGATCACGTATTGGTCTCTGCAAAGTAAACAGATTATGGGATTTTACAGCTGAAGGCCAATCCACTATTTTTACAACCTAAATGTCCAGCCCATTCACAAAGGTATTTATGGGAAGATGTAAGTTGGGAAATATCAATCAAGCACAGTCTATGCACACCTACACACCAAGAGAAGAGGTCTTATTAGGTAACATATAAAAGCAGCGGGCTAACATGCTATCATGTTTAGCAGATATGTTTACTATGTTCACCATCTCAGATAAGAGCTGACTTACTGACATATGCTGATTAACATGAAACAATGTATTTCGGACAATTCCATCAAAGCTAAATATTTCAAGTTGGTCACAAACTAGTATTGAACATTTAAATGTGTTTCCCCAATGAGTCACCAGAACATCATCACAATTCATCCTGATGGGAACATGAATTATGTCCCTCAGGATGAATCCAGTTGCAGATGATTGCAATCACCCTGAAGTCTTTGAGATATTGCAGTCTGGACCAAAGTGGTGTAAATTAGATTTAATTTGAGATTTCTCTGTTATGTCGGGGTGTATAATACGATGGGCATCTGATATTCAATGCGAGGCAATATAGGTACAATACGTCATCAACATAAGCCATGCATAGCTGGGTTGATCATGAATACACTGCCAGAGCCAGGTTGACACAGGATTATTGGTGCACTGCACAACCTAATGAAAAGCCTGCCTCGACCATTTACTCTGTTTATATTGTGGAAGACGATCTCTGTGTGAGCTCTGAGCACAGCTAGTGAGTACAATTCAAAGTTGTACATGTCAGACTGCCGTGACTTTAGAGCAACGGCGTCCATGAGCCACCCAGCGCACGGCGTTCCTCCTACGCCGTTTGACCTCATTCATCATCCAGCGAATACATCCCTAATCTGCTGAGCTCAGTCACACAAGAGCTCTGAGGCGATATCACACACACACACACACACGAACACACACGCACACACACACGTACACGGCCGTAGCCATAGTGAGTGCCCACAGTATTTCCTCTGGGAATTTGTGCTGTTTCATCAACCCCCGAGCTGCAGTTTACATTGTAAACAGCTCAGGTGTTTAAACTACGGCCTGCTGGTGGTTTTAAATGGCCCCTCCTTTGTTCTTCTTCACGCCGCAGCACTGAATTTTACATTCTTTTGATGAAATCATAAAGTAAAAAATCTCAATCTCGATATTTTGGAGAGATACAGCGCTTTCCCTCTTTTAATGATTAAATTCTGTTCTTCCCGGTTGCTTGTGGATTTTCATGAAAGAGACGATCCTCAGAATGACTAACTACCTTGCAAGTACTGCCTGAAACAAATACAGGCATTATAAGTCATTGGCTAGTAACCACCCTGAGGCCGCTGCTGTTTGGGGAGCCACATGCTGCCAATTTGAATTCATGAACTCCTCTGTGTCTCTAAAGCCCGAGAGTTAGAAGAAATAGTGCTTAAAATATCTGCTGCGTAGTTTAATGTTTCTGAAAGACCACCATATCCTCAGTCTTAATCTGCTGCATCTGCTTTATTCCCACTGTCCAATTTGCTTTTTCAAACCAAACCAAAAGCACCTCCCTTCACATTGCAGCGGCACAATCCTCCCACACTGCAGTGAAGTCTTAATGTAAAATATTCTGCACATCTCAACCCATCCAATGTCTCCTTTCCAGCTAGAATTGAGGTGTAAAACCCTGCAGCAGTATACATTTAAGGCACATTTGATTCCGGCTGTGAGAGAGGGCAGCAATGGGCTTGAATGATAAAATTGCGTTGTCAAGGTAACAAGTTGTTCTGAAGACTGCAAATATGTCGCACCGGGGGATGCTACTATGCAATATTTCAACCTGCAGCCTCCGTAGCGCTGAACCACACCGGCTCCTGCGTTTCACTCCCTCGGCGTCAAGCAGGTCTGCAGATGTAATATGGTTTGTATTCATAATTCAGAGATGTTTTAATAGCCGGTCTACCTTCATCAATGTTATCGAAATTATTCCCCTGCAAATCTCATTTGCAAAATCAAACCATTATAGCTGTCGGAAAACTTGAGGAGGCACCGTGGGTTTCTTTCATGTGATGAATGAGGGAAAAAAAGGTGGGGACTGCTGGAGAATAGAGATGCACTGACTGAGGCACCCTTTAACATGGCTCCTGATGTAACCATGGATACCTCTATTTCATGGATGGAGTAATTTTAGCTGGAGTGGGATCTGAAGGACAGATATCACTGTTTCTGCTCTGGAACATCATATTTGATCACATCTTAAATATCAGGTTACACTCCAGATATCTTGAAGCAAACAGCAGTTTAAGCCCGTAGGGTTCTGCAGATTATAAACCAGCAGGTGAAGAACATTGAATTTGAGGGAAAGCTGCAGAGTCGAGGTCAGTAAGGAAACACTGAATCATAATCCCGATCACTGCCACACCGCCAATGCTCACAGATTCTTCGTCCCGGGAGGTTTAAAGGGGCCAGAACGGTGTTTTGAAATTTGACATGATTTGTTGTTCGATCATATGATCCTGTTTCTGAGTGCAGGATGGTGGTGAGACTCATCAGTGGGGTGAGAGAACCAGAGGAAGTGTCTGCACTGTCACGGCG
Organism: Cottus gobio; assembly: GCA_023566465.1. Taxonomy (NCBI): domain Eukaryota; kingdom Metazoa; phylum Chordata; class Actinopteri; order Perciformes; family Cottidae; genus Cottus; species Cottus gobio. The sequence continues at coordinate 20,675,168 of CM042229.1, read as the reverse complement.
ACCATGATAGGACCGGCCACGAGGGATTAGAGGAGATGTAGCTGTTTGATAAAGACAGAGCAGCACCTGTCTTCAAGACAGGGAACGAGACACTCCGTTGTCAAAGTGTCAGAACACTCTTCTGCCAAATAAATTCACTTCTTTAGAGGTGGGTTCGGACGGGGAAGAAATGGTTCTAATCCATCAGGAACCGTGACACGATTAAATCTGGACGCCAACTAACACTTTGTCAAAAAAAAAAAAAACTATAGCGGGCATAGAGCTTCATGGGCCTGACTTAAATGCAGCAGTGCAGATGGAGAGGTTCGCATCAGCAGAGGAAAACAGTGACTTCAGCCGTGGCTATGCTGAGCTAATCGTACACTTATGGAAATGACCTGGACCTATTTTTTTGCATGCTGAATGCAGAATATGTGTGCTATAATTCAGCTCTGTCAAATGCTCTCTGACTCCACCTGCTGGTATTATCCAGTGCTTACATTCACACACGCACACACACCCTAACGGATCCCTGGCAAATAAATAAATCTGCATGTACAAAGGCAACTGGAAGGGGTGAGGAGGGTGGGTGCTGCTCTGCGACTGGGCCTCCTGGCCTCTGCAGGGCTGTGGCAGGAGAGGCAGATGATTGATGTCGACATTTGATCTTTGTGCCAATATTCAAATTATTCATATTCGCCCATTTTCAGGCCAGTTGGCCCAAGCATTTTGGTGAGAGGCGAAGTGCAGCTTGCTTGATATGTCACCCTGTAGAGATTACAAGGCGATCTTCCTGTGGAGTGACACTCAGTCTGTTTACACTGCAGTCTTTTGTTCTTTTTGAGTCTTTTTTGGGGGGGGAGGGGGGGGTTGTTGTTGGTTCGACATTAGAGAGACGACAGAGAGATAGGGAAGAACAACAAAGGACCCCAGTACAACCTAAAGGCTGTGAATTGCCAAGAATCTGGCGATCATGCCTTTTGCATGCAAAGATGTGGTTGTTTTGCATTTGAAAGTATTACGTACATTAACAATGTATAAATTAATAGGTTCAGGGGTGCATCACACTAGTAAACAACAGGATTAATTAATTTCCACTTATTTGCAATGGATTTCCTACGACAATGCACTTCCCAACATCATGCTCCTGCTTGTCTAATGAGCGATCATTGATCGTCATCTGTCGGTCTCATTCTGCCCTTTCTGAAAGTCGTAAAGATTACATTAGGCCGAGTCATTACTTAGGCCCTCAAACATCCAATAAACATTAGGATGTGAGTTATCAAGACCATAATTTAAAAAATGACTTGAACCAGGGTAACTAAAATATGTAAACCAGGCAAGTAACGTTAACTATTCATACTAATAAGAATCAGAATAATCTTTGACCAAATATGTGTACACATGCAAGGAATGTGACTACATTTGTTTGCATTGATCTCATGTTTACACAGACATAAAAGCGAGGAACAATGACAACAAAGCTGGACAGTTCAAGGTAAAGTACTATTCTGTACATAACAATACTAACAACTTAAAGAAATAAATAATGAATGTACATGGTCTGGATGATTTATAGCCTACCGTATTTGCATGTGTGTTATAAAACTATTGTACATTAATGCAATTATAGTTAATAGTATTACCAAAAATCGCATTTCTGTCCCCCTGTAAAGCGCATTCACAAATACCCCCCAAGCACTTCCTGGAACAGTGTAATACAGTGGTTACTAACTGGCGGACCGCGGTCCGGGTCCGGACCCAGACGTCGTTGTCTCTGGACCCTGGACAGAAAATCAATTATTATTACCGAATTATTAACTGTTGATGGATAGCTTCTATTTCACAGGCGCAGCTTTACCTGCCTTTACGGCTCTCATTCAGCGGTCCAGGAAACACTCCGACCAATCACACGCCTTGAAAATCCTGTCACTTGATCCTACTCGACTAATCACATGTTTGTATTGCGTTAAGCCCCGCCCTCGACTCGATTGAGACGTTCACACAAACACGGAGCGACAGGAGACTGAGAGAGACCAGATAGTTCGAAAAAGTACGTGAGTCAGAGAAGTTATTTCACTTGGCGCGCCAAAAGAGAAATGTGGACAGCTTAACCAGAGCCTTTAACTAAGAATGGACAGACTTATATGTTATTTATTCCCACAACCAGTTCAAAAGCAGTATGTTCAGCGATATTAAAAGCAGCGATGTGAAGACATCACGAGACAAAGCTCAGATCTTTAGAGCAAACGGACCGACTCACATCAGAGATTAAGGCCCAGAAAAATAAACCTAAGAGCCCAATATGATCAGAACCCTAACACATGAATTATTATGATCAGAACCCTAACACATGAATTAATATGATCAGAACTCTAACACATGAATTAATATGATCAGAACCCTAACACATGAATTAATATGATCAGAACCCTAACACATAAATTAATATGATCAGAACCCTAATACATGAATTAATATGATCAGAACTCTAACACATGAATTAATATGATCAGAACCCTAACATGAATTATTATGATCAGAACCCTAACACATTAATTAATATGATCAGAACCCTAACACATGAATTAATATGATCAGAACCCTAACACATGAATTAATATGATCAGAACCCTAACACATGAATTATTATGATCAGAACCCTAACACATGAATTAATATGATCAGAACCCTAACACATGAATTAATATGATCAGAACCCTAACACATGAATTATTATGATCAGAACCCTAACACATGAATTAATATGATCAGAACCCTAACACATGAATTAATATGATCAGAACCCTAACACATGAATTAATATGATCAGAAACCTAACACATTAATTAATATGATCAGAACCCTTACACATTAATTAATATGATCAGGACCCTAACACATTAATTAATATGATGACGTTAACAGAGGATAAATGAGCTGAACAAGTGGTTTAATAACCACAGATTAAGTCCATACACACACATTTCTTTTTAAATGACAATATAATATCTTGGCTCTTTTGATTGACATCACTTGACGCCTGAATAAACTGAATTTGAAGCTGCATGACAATTAAGTTAAATTCTTTCTAAAATGAAGGACTTTATTTATTAATTTAATTTATATAGTCACATTTTTTTAAAGCTTTCTGTTTAAATACAGCCTTTATTTTACTTGAAATAAGAGAAGATAATGTATCTATTATCAGAGTATATTATTTATAATTCTTCCAGTTAAATTTTAAATCTGTAATAATAAATATTGTTTAGATGTTAATTCATTGTACTTTATTTAAGTCGTTGACTATATACAGATGTTAATACAACTGTTGGCTACGTCAATACGTATAGCACAAAATCATGTAGTGCAAATTGGACATTATTGTGATGTTCCGAACCTTTGCATTAGGAAATTCTCTCGAACTGGACCTCGCAGAATTTTTGTTGAATACCCCTGGTGTAATATGTGTTGACTAAAGAAGCTCATGTAATGCACGCAGCAAGACGGCGATAGCAATTGCGCAAATCTGCGTCGGCGCGACTCATCTCATTGAAGTGTTTCGCATACCAATCGTTCTCTAGCCTGAAGCCCGAAGCGAAGACGGAAGCGACTGCGGGACACCATCTCGCAACACAGTTGCTCTCTGTAGTGCCAGTTGGGGCGTGTTGACGGACCATCCTGCAGGCTGAGTTTATAGCAACTCTCCAACTCAGCCAAGCACCCTGCTCGACTTGACAGAGCGCTGTCGCCTCACGGTAACGTTGAATACACACGTCAAGTGTTCGCTGACCAAAGTGTCGTTTACCTGAATAAAGATAACAAGATCGGATTAGATATTTGATAATAACGGTAGTTCCAGGTTTGCCGAACATGACAGATAGTTAGCTTGACGTTAGCTTAGCTAGCTCGCTGTTGCATATTTACAGGCTGCCGTCAGTACATTCCGTCTTAAATCCACCCTGTGGAGAAAAGAGGCTGCACGGCCTCGACGACACTTCAGTGCTTTGAGGCAGTCGTAATGTATTGGGCAAATAACTGAAGATAACCTGACAATGCTGTTATACGAGCGCAATGTTACGATATAATGCAAAGGTGGAACACGTTAACTCCCCCAATGTGAGCAATAACGTCACGTTGACGCGGAAGTGGCACTTTTAGTTAACGACCTTCTAATGTGCGTTTTAAAGTTCAAAGAAGACATGATAAACGTCTGATCAGGACAACCTTTTAATGTGGAGCTGCTTTTCGCAATCTGGGTGCGGCATTGCATATCTTTTCCATAACAGGAAGACATTTGAAGTAGGGGGGGCTAATTGGACTGGACGAACAGAGTAAAACACAAGACATCAACTCAACCAGGGCTGCTGTAAACACCCGTATATTTTTTTTTGTCGTGGTTGACGTTCACATTGACTTGTATAGCCTAGTCCATGTGTTTTGTTTTTTTGTGTGTGAACCACACAAGTTCTTATTAATAGTATTTGCATTGCACTGAATTCAGGTTTTTCTTGGGATTTCTGAGATACAGCCTAGCTCTAGTTAATTGTTATAGTGACTAATGCTTTTTTACCTGCATTACTCAAACCACAAGTGATCACTGCTGGCATTAATTTCTAATCATTGTAATTCCGCTAATGGCATGTATAAAACCATGATCCTGTGCTTCTCAAGTCAAGAATCAAAATCTTTCCCCTAAATTATTGTTGTGTTTTGCATTCGCAGTTGAAGGAAGATGTTTTTCGCCAAGAAATTCCTCAGTGGCGTCATCGATGTTGTCAGGTGAGAATCGCAATGTGTTACCTGTCGAAGCCAAAAAGAAGCGTGGTTTGTGACTTAACCTCTCCCGTCATTTTTAATCCTCTCTTTTGCAGCAACATCGACCCAAACCAGTTTTTGCCTGCTGACCCTGTGAGTGACTACGTGACATTACCTGCTCCGCCTGACCATCGCTGCCCTGCTAACTCTGGACTGTAATGTTTGCTGTGACTCTCTCCCGCAGGCTCCACCACGCAGGCCAGTTGTTTATGCCGAGCAGCATGAGAACGACGAGGAGAAACAGTTCCGCAGGGTCTTCCAGCAGCTTGCTGGAGATGTGAGTGCTATATCTACCTGTACCTCTCTTTGAAGCTCTGTTGGTTTCTGCAGTAATCGCACAATATCTATATATTATCAACGTAATTAATACTAAAAAATAAAAGTCTAAATGGTGTTTCAACTGTTTTAAAACACATTTCAACAGCATTCATTTTGTTCCACAATACAGTTGAGAATCTGTACTGGTTTTTGCTAACTTTGTGATGTTCACACTGTGAAATATTTGTCCTATAGGACATGGAAGTGAGCCCGTCAGAGCTGATGGACATCCTCAACAGAATCATTACAAAGCGTAAGACGTGTGCCATGTTTAGTCTAAAGGTTTTTACACCCCGGGGTGGCCGTAATGAATATACGACACAAAAAGGAAAACAAATATTGCCCCCACACCCGCCCCCCGCCCTCCGCCCTCCCTGTGTTCAAAGGCCATGTCTCTTACCCATCCCTGCAAGTATTTCTGTAGTTCTGTGTGATCTACCACACTCTGTTGTGAGTCAGCCCTTTGCAGTATGTGTACGCATTTTTATGTGTCCTTAGCAAAGAGGCGTACAATATGGTAACATGGTTTCTTGCATTTCAGATGGAGACCTGAAGACGGATGGTTTCAGCATTGAGTCTTGTAGGAGCATGGTGGCAGTCATGGATGTATCCTTTCTATCATTCGTAGGCTTTATGTGTTGTGTGAACTAGGTGGCGGTATGAAAAAATACACACACGTTCAACTGACAATAAAAAGGGATGTGTTTGCTCACCAGAACCCGTCACGCCCACAGCTTGTTGAAACACAGTAGACTAATACTGCCACAATGTGGACATCCAAACAGATATCCAGAATTGGGTCGAGCCGACTTCTCTTTTGTCCCGCTGTATTGGATGGTGGGGGTTAAAATGAAGGGGCCAGGATCACAACAATTATGGAGGAACTGTTGAAAGAGCTCTGACAAAGTCGGGGGGAAAACATCAGTTGACACTCATTCACTACTATGAATTCTTTACCACAAGAATGAGGAAGTCTCGTAAAATCATGCCTTGGGCAAATAAAGCATTTCACAGGTAGTGCAACTGTTTGTTTAGGATGAAGCCAAAGAATAAAACGACGTTGTTGTCTGTTCTCCTGAACGCTGTTACAGAGTGACAGTACTGGAAGACTCGGCTTTCATGAATTCAAACAGCTCTGGAACAATATAAAGAAATGGCAGGTGAGTACAGCCCATTTCAACCATCTGTTTTCTGAATGTACAGTGTGCCACACTTGTTATTTGATTAACTGCCTTGTTTTACATACACATACATTCATCTGTATACTGTGTTTACTGAAGGGCACATTATTAATGTGGTATAAATTATTTAATATCCTGTCGAATTAATCAAAGTAATAACCTGTTGTATCACACAATGTTGGTGCTTGTTCAATTAAGTCTACCACACATTCCCTCATTTATTTTTTAATTCTAAAATAAATAAAAGAATGCAGTCATTAATGTTTTTAAAGGCAATTCTCATATGGTTGGTACACCCATATTGACAGGTTGTTAGAAAGAGGAGTGTTTATTCTTTTTTAGGTTGTGAATCAGCTTACCAGGGAATTGTCTTGGCATAAATGCTTGAAATGGTTTTTATGGTTATTGTTTAGGGAGTGTACAAAAGCTATGGCACAGATCACTCCGGTCTCATCGGTGCAGATGAGTTGCCCAAAGCGTTCAGAGCCGCTGGTGAGTTCTTAATTTATTAAACTTTATTCATGCGAACATCTTCACAGTTATCTATGTTCGACTCATCATTCAACACTAAAAGCCTATGTGATGTTTGCTAAACACTGCCATTGATATACCACACTCAATAACACACCTTTACCCGGAATACACCTGTGAATGACTCAGTATTCAGAAAGTGTGTTTTAGTTTATGCAAAAACCTGTAAGAGCCACAGGTAAAGCAATGACTGCAGGACTTACAACGGTGCTTTTGATTAACCCTCGACAGTCATGTGGCTGTGCATGTTTAAACAGAAAAGGGTAGTAGTAGTTTCGGACAGACACCTACATACAAAAATAAGATCAATTATCCATTATTAATAAAAACAAAGGATTTATATATGAGTGGACAAGAGCTACATGGAAACTTAGGCAGACAGTCAACTTTTTCTGAACTCTGTGGAATGCCTCGCATCTTTGAGCTGCAGTTAGTGATTTGAATATCACGCCAGCGTTTTGCATATATTTGTATTCTCATCATCTGCTTATCTCTTCCACAGGCTTCCCCCTCAATGACCAGCTGTTCAACATGATAATCCGCAGATACAGCGATGAAAGCGGCAACATGGATTTTGACAACTACATTGGCTGCCTTGTGAGGCTGGATGCCATGTGCCGTAAGTTTGAAAGACCAGTGCGGAAATAAATGGGCTCAATGTGTTGGTTTAGCAGCTGCGTGATACGAATGATTGAGGCTGAAGATAAGATAAGATTGAACTTTATTAATCACAGAGGAATTTTTATTAAAGATTAAAATAAATAATACTGACACCATTGAAAAATATAATACAGTAATAAAAATACAAAGTGTATAAGAAGTGATGTTTACACCAATGTCTAATTGAAACTAAAATAGGCTAAAATTGAAAAAATAATATTGAGCAGCCTGATATAAATAAAGTTATATTGTGAGTGTGTGATTTGTCAGCTGTCCTTTCTGCAGAAGGGTGAGTGGTTGTTTGATGATGAGTCTGTTCTGATTCAGGTGCCTTCAAAACCCTGGATAAGGATAACAACGGGACTATCAAAGTCAACGTTCAGGAGGTATGCAGATCTCAACTCTTTGAAATCTCAGTGGGGTTTGACTGGAATTCAGAGATCTATAGTCATCCTCTCTGCTCTTGTGTCTTTTCAGTGGCTTCAGCTGACCATGTACTCTTGAGTCCAGACGTCGTCGTCGTCGTCCCTCCTGCTTGGAACCACTTTGTTTGTTAGCACAACATATTTTCTCAACCATCCCTACATACTCCCTGTTATTCAGCAAATCCCTTGTGTGTGCAGGTTTCTTTTTTTCAAATATTTTCAAAAACGGAGGGGTAGTGGGATTGTTCGTCATTCCATTATATATATATTGGGAGATTTGAAATGACTGTATTGGCAACCATGAAAAGCACAAACCTGCACTCACAAAGGTCCCCATCAGGTGCATAAAGACGACAGGATGCTGAACTGGTGCCATTTTGGTCCACTCGTTTGGCATTTGCTTTTGACCTTCCCCTTGCCCCAAGAGGAGGCAGGCCAACATTGAGATGTTTTATACTCAGTAAAATTTGTACAAATGTAATGTGAAAAAGCAGGAAGCTCCATGTTAATATGAGGCTGGTCTCACAAAGATTGTATGTCAAGAGGGGTCTATGGAGGTAGGCCAATCATAGGTTTTGTTCCCGAGTCTGTTTTAGCGCCAAAATGCGGACAAATATGTTATTTTTCTGCTAGAGTGAACAGAAGTAAACGATGCGATGCTGTAGCTTGATTAACCATGTTTCTGTTTGTCGTTTGGACGGCCACCCGCACAGTTGTTGCCGATGCTTTTGCTTAATTATAGCCTGGTGGCTATATGTGGGCGTGTACAGATTGATTGACATCTCCGTGCCTGCTGTTATTTTTTTCCCATCACACCTTTAGCGTTTGCATTAGAAGACAGGGTTTAAGTGGATTCTCAGAAAAGCTCCACCCAATTTCAACATGAGCAGAGTGACTAACTGGAAACACCTGTAAGGTTGTGCAGAGAGAGCGTTGCTTAAAGGTTCAGCATGCTGCATGTTTTTCAATTCAGAGAATTACTCCAGCTCATCCAAATCATTCACTCATGAGAATCACAAGGGTCTAAGTTGCCCCACCCTAACAGGAGTGGTCAGTCAGTGTGTACACACCTAAGAAGAGGTCTAAATGTGGCTAGATTTAGGGAAACTGGTCTGGGTGGACCATGTCTTTGCAGAGACTTTCAGCTTTGTAAAGTTACACATGTAGCTAAAGTTTCCCTATTTGTTTAGTCTGAATACTTCACATTCTCCACCTCTTCCGCAGTTGATACCATCTTTCTTGTCACTGTCCTTTGCTGAGCACCGCACAAGGCGACTGTGATTGGTTTAAAGAAATACAAACCAGCCAGGGTTTTTTGGTAATCTTGAGGAGCCAGATCTTTCTTTAGCACTGCATTCTATTTGTTAGACCACAATCCTATTCATTATCTTTGTGAAACCAGCCACAAGCCTCACTGAGTGGATATTACTGTTCACTCAAACAACAATGTGGGACAGCTTGCCTTTTTTTGTATTACTTTAAGCTTAAAGAAAATTAAGGTAGATGTGTAAATTGTGGTACACTTGCACCGCAGCCTATTGCAAACAGATCATGGTTTAATGATTTGTATCAGAGTTGCACTGTATATGCTTTGCGATGAGGAACACCAGTGCTTCATCCTTTTTACTGATATACAATAACAACCCAAGAGGCATTGCTTTGTTTGGGCATGCTAATATGTTGCTATTTCAATTCTGGTAATGCAACTTGGCCATAGCACCCTCTGTTTCAGCTCACCAACCACTTTACTTATCGCTGTGTACTTGTTCAAAATGCCTGCACCGGATAACGCCAGCACAATGTGTATATTGATGATATATAATGTATGTGTGCCACTAATGCATGCAGCCAATAGTAGAGATGGCATAATTAAGTGTTCTTAACCATGTAGTTATAGCCACAGCCATTAAACAGTTACTGAAAAAGTGCTAGGTGAAATAAATACCTGTGCCATATTTGGAATAAAAAGGGTATGTTATATGTGTCTATCTTATTCTTGATGCACTACGAACAGTTGTCACAGGCTACTTTGCGTTATTGATCAATGACTAAGGGAATTTCCTTTAGGCTGAACTGGGATCTGCTCCTGGACCAGATTGGCAATGGCTATTCCATTTTAAATATAACACAGCCCAATATATTTTTGCTCAAATAGGGAGTTGTAGCTAATATTTAGCAAATTAATACAGATCAGTGTGCTGTTTAAAAGGTGGGTATGGTGCTTTAAAGCTATCTATCCAACCTGAATGCTTATGTAACCGAATCCTAAAATGCTTTAATTCATAGATACTTAATTATTCAATTCAGTTTATTTTGTACAGCCCAAAATCAAAAATACAAATTTGCCTCTGAGGGCTTTACAATCTGTACACATACGACATCCCTGTCCCGGGAACTCACATTGTATCAGGAAAAACTCCCCCCAAAAAATATTGAAATACCTTTTTACAGGGAAATAAAAAGGGAAGAAACCTTCAGGAGAGCAACAGAGGAGGATCCCTCTCCCCGGATGGACAGAAGCAATACATGTCATGTGTATGTGTCATGATCTGATACATATAACTTAAACCAGTTTAGTGCTGTACCTTTAATACCAATCACCTGTTCTAGTCTCTGTAATAAAATGTCATGGTCAATGGTGTCGAACGCAGCACTAAGGTCTAACAGGACCAGAACAGTTACAAGTCCCCTATCTGATGCAACTAGAAGGTCATTCGTAAATGTCACCAGTGCTGTCTCCGTGCTATGATGCTTTCTGATTATATTTAATGTTCCTGTTGCGTATGTTGCTGTTACTGAGCTACACGTTTGTATGTGTGTGAATGTGTCTATGTGCGCGCGCTGGTTGTTGAATCAAGTCAAGTTAGTTCACGATACCAGGGAATACGCATGCTCCTTCAGAATAAAAGCACCTTGTTACAACGGGGAAAGTATAAGAAATAAAACGAAGTAATGCAATTCGCGAAATCACAAGATGAATCCTAGTTAACGTTCAACGTTAAAGCAATACTTAAAGACCCTGTACTATAGCTATACTAATATCGTTATGTCCGTCTATAATCATTCAGCCAGCTGTTCTAAGCTAACTCAGCTAGCCAACAATCGCTTACGAACGTTAACCGGACATCTTTTGTGTAGCGTTAGCTTCGCACTGGCTAGCTTGACAGTAGCTATCTTGTCCATAAGGAAGTTTATCATTACGTTTCTGGACCAAATCCCAACTTCCTAGACTTGGGGGTATGTTCACCATCTCATTAACATGTTTTTGTCGTTATGATATCCCTCGTGAAGTGAGGTTTCGTGAACGAAGTGCTTCATTAGCCGTTTCTGACTAACGTCGCTTTAGCTGATGTTGTCTTGCTGCAAAGAGAGCTAGCCTAGTGTGTGCTGTTGTGTAGCATTAGACCAACGCTAGTGGACTAAATGCATGTTATATGAGGGACATTAAAGATATTTTTACTCGTAAACATATCGGGCAGTGTGGGTATCGAGGTGCCGTTAATGAGTAACTATGAGTGGGCCCTACATATTGCTTTAGCTAACTAGCTAACCAGGCTGTCGCGTGCGTAAAGCGACTGTAGCATCGTCCATTGTCCATTCACTCTCACGGCTAGCACTGCCATTGTTATCATCACGCTAAACCTGCTCCATTCCCCCGATTGACGGTATGACAACAGCTAGATATGTGCACGTAACTACGTTACAGTTAAAATGTTGATCATATTAATTCATTATTTATTCAGCTGTCATATTCAACCAACCGGGCTCACGTTATTCCCGCACCGCACGGTCATTGCCCAGCTGTTGAGACTGAACGAGCGTTAATACTCACGTTACTCCCCTTATCTTTCGTCAAGTCAACCTTTTGTGTGGAGCCTTTAATCTTAGTCTCAATTGTGATTTGCAAGATCGAGTTCATGAATTGATGCAGAAGTGACACAAGTAAGTCGATTCATCTTTAACGCCGTGCTCTTTTGACTTTGTTGTTAGCACAACACCGCCTGACGGACAGCTGGAGAAACTGAAGCTCAGCAGAGACTACAAAGTAGCTGGATACCTATTGACACCGCGGGGAGGAGGATGTCTTCGCCAGTGTACTCCAACCAAGACAGTATTATCCGCTTCAAGAAAAGAAAAGCTCGCTTCTCTTTCAGCGAAGTCCACATCCTGTTGGATGAAGTGAGGAAGCATCGGATGGTTGTTGTGGGTATGTGATTTTAAAGTGCTGATACCAATCAGTTTAGATGATGCACTTCAGGGTTTGTGCCTGGGAACCCAGGAATTGGGTGATTTTGCATTGCGGTGTAATCAAAAATAGGAAATAAATAAAGCTAAACAGAGGAAACAAAAGGGTTTGGTGATGCACAGGTATAATAGGCATTACAGTAAATCTTTGAATATTATACAATGTTGAATGTGATCACACCAACAAAAGGCATTTGAAGGGAAGTGCTTAAGGACATTTTCTCTCTCCTCCCCTCCTAAAGGCAAATTCAATCGTGGTGTGCAAACAGACGTGAAGAAGCGAACGTGGGCAGAGATCACCGCATGTGTCAATGAGATCGGGGAGTGCCAACGGGAGGTCATCGAGGTCATCAAGAAATGGTCAGACCTGAAGTGTGACACCAAGCGGAAAGTGGCTGCCATGCGGTCGGGGACTGTGCCCAACAGGGGCCTCAACTCTCGTCTCTCCCGAGACCTTAATCAGACTGAGAAAATAGTGCTGCAGATCCTGGAGATGGACCAGGAAGACCAGAGCTCGGCTGACTTTGGCCCTCTGGGAGATGATGATGATGTGCCAGATGAGGAAGAAGAAATGGACGAGGATATGATTGGAATGCAGAGTTCTCCAAATGGAACGTTGGACGAGGCTGTGCCCCCAGCAACCTCCTACAGCACGAGTGAGTGCCCAAAACCACTAAATCCCAGTCTGAACATCAAATTGCTATGTAACACACCAAATAATAATGAACAAATCAATGTCCCCCTTCTCTCAGGGTATTTTGCTCCACTATTGGCTCACATTTTGCCATATTGTTTTTTGTTGTAAACCATTTTAAATGCTTTGATTGTTGCAGGGGACACGTCACAATCTGCCTTTGATGTGCAGTACGAGGTACCTGCAACAGAAGGTGAGTTGTCAAGAAGAAGAATTTTCGCAACATGTTTGAGCAATAAGAAAACACTGACTTTTTTTTTTCTTTGACTTAAGATGCTGAAGCTGCATTTGGAGACTCGGATGATGACCAAAGGGATGAGGCGCCTCCTTCCACCCAGGCTGCAAAACCAACAGAGGATCACCAAGGAAACAACGGCATCCAGAAACAAGGACAGCCCCAGACGTCGTCCGCTCAGTCGTCCGCGCCACCGGCGACGGCCTCGCTTCCAACGCCCGGTCAGCGCTCGCAGGGCACGAGGGACAGCATTCTGCGCAGTGCATCGCTGAGCCTTCAAGAACAGCACGCCACCAACATCCTGTTGGAGACGGTCTCGCGCTCCTTGGAGCTTCTGTCCGAGTCGGTGCAGCAGCTGGCAGAGACCCAGCAGGAGTTTGTGCGCGAGTCGCTGCAACTCCAGCGGGAGACAGTGCAGGTTCTCAGAGACTTCACGGGCGGAGCCATCGCGCTCATGCACGACAAACTGAACGGGCGGCCGGCGTTATAGCGACGAAGCGGCAGACTGAGACGCCCAGTTGTACCACTGACTGCATACATGGCCTTCGGGTCGGACTCCACCGCTGGCTACTGTACTTTTTGATAGTACCCAAAAGATGTTCTGTTCTATTTAAAAACTGTATTCGTAGAAACGTTGCATCGATGGTTTGTGAGGTTGCAGGGAAATGGATTGAAAAAATAACTGATGTTGGCCACGAAGAAAAAACATATGGAGGTCTAGGATTTTATTTAGGACTTTTTTAGGACTACTGAAAGTGAGTCTCCTACCACTTACGCTGTAAAGCTTCTTTTTTTTTTTTACTTTGCATACACCACATTTACAGCCTTTTACATTCTTTTAACATTGACATGCAATGAATGAATCTTTGATTTGAAAAGTCTGGACTAATCTGTTCATGTATACTGGGATAAGTTGCATCAGTGTCTGGAGATTATCACAAGTACTGTAATGGTGAGTGGATTTCTGTACCTGGCCATTATATGGTCTACATGTCTGAGTGCTAAACAAGGTGTGTTAGATATTTTGGAAAATACTTGTAACTGAATAAGTTGTGATTGTCTAAATTATCTTAATTGTACAATGCAAACATGAACACTTGAATATGAACGTTTGAATAATTTCTTTTAAATATAAAATAAATCCCTCATGTATTTAAACAGAACAAACGTCATATTACTAGCCGTGAAGTGCTCGAGTGGAGACTCTCCATCTGGATCTTCCCCGTCTGGTGTTTTATTGGCTTATAGCCCGCATTTTGTATTGTTTATGGAGATGAAACATTTCAAATATCCTTTTAATTTTCTAATGGACTGTTAGAAACCCTAAAACGGCAGTAATGGTTCAACTGTTTTCAACATAACATTCGGGATCCTCATTGGTTCGAGAGGTTTGTCATACTTGGCTCTAAAACGTGTAAATATGGCTCCAGCTGTTTGGGATTGTGTATCGTAGACTTTAAGTGGTTTACTTCTAAACTCACGGAAAACATGTCATACATGCCATTAATTGTGTCCAGATATTGAAATGTGTTCCTCTGTGTCATGGAGCTCCATTATTGTCCAGAAACTATAAAGAAGTGAGTCATGTTGTAGTTATGTTTGAATCAACCCCCTATGTGTAGTAATCCACCGCTGAAAATAGTCCCTAACAAATGCACATTTCCTCCTGTTTGAATAACCTGCAGTACCCAGGTGATTTTAACTTTTTTTTGTGTGTCATCTATTTTAAAGATGTACATCTGAAGTAGGCGGGATATTTACGATATGAACAAAGACGGTAGCCTTATCCTTTGAGCTTAGTCTTTTAGCAATATCTATCTTGACTCTGTGGTCAGATGATGACAATGGCCTGACAGCTACAGATGTCCAGCCAGTGTTGCATCTTCATATAAATTGCAGTAGGGGGCTCCAGAGGCCAGACTGCTGAGGAGACACAAGAGGAAGCCATGTTCAGGGTTGGCTCTTCTCAACAGTGCACAATGTCGAGATGTTCCGTGACCTGCTTTCATCACAGATTCAAACCTGTGCTCAGAGCTGCAACCTCAGACTCTGGCAGAGCCAACCTTGATGAAATGGAGGAAGACAGTGGGTGGCACTTCTTAAAATCATCTATCAATAAAGATAACACGATAGAGGTATTTAAGACGAATGATAAAAAAAAAGCAGAGCTGGTTGTAGCGGTCCAATTACAGACCGGAATGAAATACAATAAAACAATATATATGATATGTCCCACTTCTCCAAAAGTAAATGTTTTTTTTGTGTATATATATACACACACACACATATATATATATATATATATATGTGTGTGTATTTATTGCACTCTGTTGAGTCTTTAGCAGGCTGATTGGATTTCAATACAATTGTTGTAGTCCAGATAGTCAAAGTGCTCCACTCATACAGCACTGCTTTAGACCCATGCAGAGTCAAAACCAGAACCATCATTACCATCACAGATGGGGAGTTTCTCAGCTCCATTTATGTTGGTAGCTTTATCGCCTAACGCACACACTCCCAATTGTCTCTCCACAACAATGGAACAGTCTCTTTAACGTAGAGTGATACTGTCAAATGCTATGCTTTCACAACTTTATGGTTTTAAAGCGGTGCTCGGCTGCAGATGTGTGCATCCTAAAATGTGAGCCTTAAAATGAGAGCATTACTAAGATGCAGAAATGCCACACGAATGGTAAAAACTGAATAAACAAACAATTTTTAATCATGATTTTGCTGTGGCTCTGCTTAATGCACTCCTTACACACTTATAATTTACAAATGCATCTGAATAAAAAAAACTTTTCTTTCCATCGACAAAGTTTGTTCAGGCCAAGCTGAAGTTTGAGATGAATATTTGAACATTTCCATTTCTTTTTCCATAAAGATGCATCTGTAAGGATGTTATAGGAATATAATTTTTAGGATGGGGGTTCCATTCTTAATTACTCATGAAAAACAGACGTGAGCGTATGCACACACACACTTGCACACACACACACACACACACACACATGCACGCACACACACACACACTCACACACACACACGCATAAAGAGGGAGAGTTAAGTCACATTGCATTGTTCCCCTGCTGCAACCCCTTCTGCTCTCAGTTGGCTAAACAGCTGCCGGGGGCCGGCCTGCGTGCCGCAGCAGGGAGGAGGAGGGCGGGATGCAGCAGGGATGCAACAGTCCGCTGGGGGCTTCCCTTCCATATAGCTGGAAGGCAGGGGGCAGCATTAGTGTCTGGCTTGGAGAGAGGGGGGTGGGGGCTCCTGAATAGGCAGCTGTATTCACATTGTGCTCCGGTCTTTTACCTTCAGTTCTTTACGGAGCCCTTAAACCTGAGACTTAAGCCTATCTGAAAGGGCATTATTCACTTTGAGTACCATAAAACTGTGTTCTACCCCGTCTGCTTTCTTTAGAATAAAATATGCTCTATTTTACATAGAAAGGGAATATTTACACTAAATCTGTGTTTGATTAAATTCAGATATTGAATTCCTGCCAATGGCTGCATTTATCTGTACTTTTCCACATGTGGGTGAACATCATGCTGCATCAGCGGAAACAAATGTTAGGGATCCACAATAGGCATATAGACAGTGAATACAGTGAATTTTAACTTATTGTTAGTCGCTTTGAAAAAAAGTCAGCTAAATTAAATGTAATGTATTACATGTAAACAAACTGCATATAAGAAAGGAGTTTGATTGGACAAAATATTGTCCATAAATGCCAGTAGAGCCGTTATATGTTGCTCCATCCTCCTTTCTCGCAGCATCATCCTGGTGACATTTGTTCAGGTTTCTGCAGAGTTGGTGGACATCTGTCCATAAGAGGCCTGGACTTAGAGAGGCACAATGTAAAGGGGGAAAATAAATCTCTCCATCGATCTGTCCCTCTGCAAGTCTATATGTAAGTTTCCTCCCCCTTTCTATTGCCCCAGTTGACCCCGGTGCCCTTTTCCTTTTCTTCAGTTTGCCTCCCCACCTGTTCTCATTCCCTCTTCCTCACAGCTCCCTCTTTCATCTGCCATCTGCCAGCGGAGGACCGAGTCTGGGCCTGGAGAGCAAAAGGTAGGAAGGACTGGAGGAAAGGCCGCTCCGGCCCTCGGCTTGGACGGGATTGACTAATTGTCATGCCTCCTTTTGTGCCGCGACAAAAGGGTAATTATACATCTGCTGCTGAGCCAAACAGTTGTGTTTCATTTACCTCGTCGTATCTGTTGACTCGGGGTGGAGTTACGACGTGATCAGTGACTCACACAGACAGATTTGTCTTGTCCATATGTTGAGGCAATAATCAGACTGTATGATAGAAGACTTTTAAAATGTTTGTCAATGCAGATTTTGGTAACGCCCATGTCTATGATGCATTAAAAATATACTATATATATTAACTGTAAGAACCTGCTTACAGCACTGCAACACATAATAAACACTAAGACAAATGTCTAATGTTATAAAGATTTATTTGTTCAAGCATTACTTTATTACATTTTTACAACATGTGCACTGTAGTGTACAACAGGACTTTGTTAAGGACAGATCATCGTCAATGTACTGCTGGAAGTACTGCTGTGGGCTCCAGTCTCTATTTGGGTACCATCATGTGCAATTCTGTATTCTTCCAACAGGCATGAACCTAAGATAAATACAACTGTTAAAAATAAAAATGTTAAAGGCCTCAGAAGATGTTGGTGTTGGCCCAGAGGACGGGCCTCTGGCCCTGCATCTTGGTCAACTTCATCTGGCTCCTCACCTGAGCGCTCACCCTCTCATCAGGTCTAGGTCTAGGTCTGAATCTATCATGACATTTCTTATTCAAAGCCTCATAGTGTATTATAATTCATAGTTCTAATGCATTATAATCTTTTTTATAAAATATCATAATCCTTGTAATAATGCATTGTAATACTGTTCTGCAGGAATGAGTTCTTAAACCTAGACACGAGTCAGTACTTTTGGTTTTTCCCATGTGTTCTTGGTGAGATGTCTGATTTAAGGGCTGAACACAAGCTGAAGAGATTTAAAGGTTTTATCCCACGATGTAAAATACGTCAGTAAATACCTCTCTGGTGAGTTTTGAAGCTTTTACGTGTCCTAAAAAAGAGGATAACCAGTGTGATGCGAACTTGGTTGATCTATAAAAAATACAACATACCTGCAGGACTCTATTTAATCAATAGTTACTCTAAGTGGTCATTGTTGGCTTTAAGCAAAGTAAAAAGGTAATAAATATATGCCAGAACAACTCCTCTAGCAAACAATGAGTAAGTTATTATCACATTATACTCAATTATGACTGATTATAATAGATTATAGATAAGAGTATAATATATTATAACTATGGGAATTAAAATACAGTAGTAAACTTGCAAAGAATGTCAGCGAGTGACCAGAATTATTATGATACTTGATCCTTTATATGTCCGTATAAAATGCTCTATACTATAGATGATTAATGCTCTGGATATCGTAAAGAGTGGCACACTATAGAGTCTATAGTGTGCCACTCTTTACGATATCCAGAGCATTAATATAGCAGCCAACAACTATTGTTTATGTAAAGAGAAAGTCATATCTACCTGAGCAGAGCATGACGTCTGTGTGTGTTGTAATCTGAGCTTCTCTGTGCTTTGTTGTCACAGCCAGGCCGACACACTGCGCTCATATGGTGGTCACAGCTTGCACCGTTAGCACCGCTAGCACTGATAGCACTGTTAGCACCGTTAGCACCGCTAGCGCCGTTAGCACCGTTAACATTGTTAGCACCGCTAGCACCATTAGCTGGTTGAGAAATGCTCCCGGTCCCGTGTTTAGCACCTTCAAGGGCTCAGCAGGAAACCGGACCATCAGACAATGAGACAATTCACAGCAGCACATTAGCGCTTTGCCCCAGGGGATGATGGGTGCGATCGCACCAGTGTCGAGCTGCAAGCTGTTCACGAATAATGGGCCCAAAACAGGAAAGAGACACCTGAGCCCAACTCTTTGTCTCCGATACCCAACATACCGACATTATAGATCTCATTATGGACAACGTTAGAGAGCCACGGCCCAGCAGCAAAGGAGGCCCTGATTTAAAGTTTATGGAATAGTGATAATGAGTGAGTATGAGTTGATGGATTATTGGTGATTATTGGCACATTATGATATGGATGCAATGGATCTATAAAGGAAATGTCATGTTTAAAAAAAACTTTTGACGAACAGTTTTTGTCAAAACCTCTTTGTCGAAACTGAAGAAAGCACAGCACAGAGACGGCATGGGGGACCTTCTAACTGCATCAGATAAACAACTCATCTCTGTACTGACCCACTCTGTTATGTTGTTAATTCTGGTCACATGACACCTATTGCACTTCTTTCCATCCGGGGAGAGGGAACTATATCAACTCTTCTAAAAATGTTATTGTCGCATCACATAAACAGCTCTCATGAGTACAAAATAGGTATCTTTTTCATTTGTAGCATGCTGTAAATATAGACACAAATATTTATATTCTCAATACTTATGATAGTATCAGACACAATTACTTTAATTAACGGGAGATAAAATTAACATATTACAGTATATACTGTAAACTAAATACAGTATAATTGTAATTAAACACTGTCTTTACCGACACCTCTGATTTCTAAGGGATGTAATTGGTTACAGGTGCATAGATGCATTCTAATATGTAGAATATTATATATCTATAATGTATTTCTAAATTTGAAAATCTCTCTGTAATGTACTTTGGTCAACAATAGTGTCTAAATGCACCCCGTGAATATATCCACTTGGCTTGACTAATCTTCAGAAGTCTAATCATGAGACTTAAAGAGGAAGTAAAGGTTTTGTATGTGTGTGAGGGCTAAAGGAAGAGTGGACGGACATATATCTGAAGAGATACAGTGGAATATTTTCTGTCCTTGTCACGGCCAGCCAGTGATTTGCCCAATAATGCACCTCCAGAAGCCTCACGCCCCTCTGCCTCAACCATAAATTAACACAATGGGGGATGTGTGCATGTTTAGGTGCCTGGCGACTCTACAGCATCCAGCATCTTAATGAGATCAACAATCAGCCGAATGACATGCATACATTATAAACTGTGTGCACACCTCCTATTGTCCCACAGTCAGACAGCCGGCTGGGGCTGCAGGAGTGGCCACAACAGGTCGACTTCTCCCCCGAGAGCCTGTGGGGGTCAGATTTGCAGCAGCTATCCCCCCCTCTCTTCAAGAGTCCTCAGGGAGAAGGATCTCCAAGCTGCTGTGGGCTATGGATGAGGCAGATGCCGGCCACTCAAACTAGTGGGAGGTCGGCCGTGTGTGTGTGTGTGTGTGTGTGTGTGGGGGGGGGGGGGGGGGGGGGGGGGGGGGGGGGGTATGACATGACTCCTCTTTGGTTCCCATGCCCCGTGGCACACTCGTGTCACGCTCCTGCAAGTAATACAGATGACAACAGAGCGGGGAGCTCTGCGCACTGTCCATCTGCTGTCCTGACACAAAGACGGCGCGTCCTCCTCCGTCGCTGTGTGGACACACGTTTCAGATGAGCGTTTCCGTCCCTCAAAACACAAGCTGATGATTGGGTTGGGGGACGTAGGAGATGTGGTCTGATGGATGGGAGGATGTGCCACACACACACACACTCACACACACACACACACACACACACACACACACACACACACACACACACACACACACACACACACACACACACACACACACACACACACACACACACACACACACACACTCACACCAGGGTTCATATAGACACAGGTGTCAAAAATGTGTTAGCCATATATATACACTGTATATATTTTTGCATTAATCCACTTTGTTTATTATTGAATTTCCTTAAATTGAATACGCTCTGCTATTTTTATTGTATTTGTATTTTTCATACTTCATATTTTAAGTTTCCTATGTCTTCTGCGCTCCCTTCTGCTCCCGCACACACCTGAGTCCAATCGGCGTATCCCCGCAGCTGGAGCTCGTTGGATCAGCGGCGGGGATTTAAGGAGCAGAGTGGACAAGATTCAGTGCGAGTTCGTGCTCTAAGGTCCCGCCGAGTATCGGATTATACACCAGGGTTGGAGATCAGAGTTCGGACACTTACCGGCTCGGGAGCCAGGAAGTGAGGGACCCACTGCTGCCTAGGAGGCAGTTGTTTTTGTTATCTCGGGTTTGGCCTGGGGTCTCCCTGCCCAGCAGTCGCCTGTATAGGCTGTCGATCCCGGAGAAGGTGGCAATGGAGGAGTATATCACGGAGTCGCTGGCCGCAGGGTTGATTCGGTCCTCATCATCCCCGGTGGCGGCAGGGTTCTTCTTTGTAAAGAAGAGGGATGGAAGTCTCCGGCCCTGTATCGACTACCGGCAGTTGAACGACATTACGGTCAAGAACAGATACCCCCTGCCTCTCATGAATTCCACCATGGAGCCCCTCACCCAGGCGACCATCTTCTCCAAGTTGGACCTCCGAAGCGCGTACCACATGGTGCGAATTCGGGAGGGGGACGAGTGGAAGACCGCCTTCAAGACGCCCCGGGGGCACTATGAGTACCGGGTGATGCCATTTGGATTAACCAACGCCCCGGGGGTCTTCCAGGCACTAATAAATGACGTGCTCCGGGACATGCTGGAGGAGTTCGTGGTGGTGTACCTGGACGACATCCTGGTATTCTCCAGGTCCCACGCCGAGCATGTCCAGCACGTCCGTCGAGTACTCGGGCGCCTTCTCCAGAACCAACTCTACGTGAAGGCAGAGAAGTGCCTGTTCCACTCCACCTCGGTGGAGTACCTGGGGTTCATTGTGGAGAGGGGGCAGATCTGCGCCGACCCCCGGAAGATCCAAGCGGTAGTGGACTGGCCGGCGCCTGCTTCACGGAGGGAGTTGCAGGGGTTCTTGGGGTTTGCAAACCTTTATCGCCGGTTCATCCGCAACTACAGCGGCATGGCGAGACCCCTAACTGAGCTGACATCCCCCGCCCGGCCATTCTTCTGGTCCCCCACGGCCCAGGAGGCGTTTCAGGACCTGAAGAGACGGTTCACCAGCGCCCCGGTCCTGCTTCACCCCGATCCGAGGAGGCAGTTCGTCGTGAATGCAGGGCTGGGGGCAGTTCTGTCCCAGTGGGCAGAGGGGGACCAGAAGGTGCATCCCTGCGCATTCTTCTCGCGACGCCTTCTTCCCGCTGAGGTGAACTACGACATCGGGAATCAGGAGCTGCTGGCAGTGGTGGCTGCCCTGGAGGAGTGGCGCCATTGGCTGGAGGGGGCGGAGCAACCGGTTGTTGTATGGACGGACCGTAAGAACCTCACATTCATCCGGGCAGCCAGACGACTGAATGGGCGACAGGCACGGTGGGCCGGCTTCCTCAGTCGGTTCGACTTCTCCCTCACCTATCGCCCAGGGTCCCGCAACATGAAGGCGGATGCCCTATCCCGCCTCCATCAGAGGGAGGGGCCAGCCACGGAGGAGCCAGCACCCATCATTCCGGGAGCCCAGGTGGTCGGCAGGATAGCCTGGGGCATCGAGACGGTCGTCAAGAGGGCACTGCACGACCACCCGGCTCTGAGTGCCATTCCCCTGGGCAGGCTGTTTGTTCCCGAAGTGGTCTGGCCCCGAGTTCTCAAGTGGGGCCATGCCAGCCAGCTGGCCTGCCATCCCGGGGTCCACCGAACCTTCACCTTCCTGGCTCGGCACTTCTGGTGGCCAGGAATGAGGAGTGATGTGGGGGAGTATGTGCAAGCCTGCCCCGTTTGTGCCCGCAGCAAGCCTTCGCACCAGGCACCTGCCGGGTTGTTGCAGCCCTTGCCGGTTCCAAGCCATCCGTGGTCCCACGTGGCCCTGGACTTTGTAATGGGCCTCCCACCCTCCCAGGGGAAGACGGTGTTGCTGACGGTGGTGGACCGGTTCAGTATGGGGGTCCACTTGGTGGCCCTTCCCAAGCTTCCCTCGGCAGCGGAGACGGCCGAACTGCTGATGTGCCAGGTGTTCCGGCTCCACGGCCTTCCGCAGGATGTTGTCTCAGACCGGGGTCCCCAGTTCACGTTGCAGGTATGGCGGGCATTTTTCAAGGGGTTGGGGATCTCTGTTAGTCTTTCGTCTGGTTATCACCCACAGACCAACGGGCAGACGGAGAGGGGCAGACGGAGAGGGCCAATCAGAGCGTGGAGTCGGCGCTCCGCTGCATGGCTGCCAGGAACCCGTCCGCCTGGAGCCAGTTCCTCCCCTGGGTGGAGTACTCGCTGAACTCCCTGGTAAGCTCTGCCACCGGCATCTCCCCGTTTGAGGTGGCTCTGGGGTACCAGCCACCTCTGTTTCCGGCGCAGCAGCCAGAAGTGGCGGTCCCGTCCATGCTGGCTCACCTGGACAGGTCGCGTCTGGGAGACCACGGACCGGAGCAGCCAGGGGGCCAACCGTAGCCGCACCCCAGCTCCAGTGTATCGGCCGGGGCAGAAGGTGTGGCTATCCACCAGGGACCTCCCCACACCACCGGACGCCAAGAAGCTGGGGCCCCGGTTCGTGGGACCCTTCGGGGTCGCTAAGGTGCTGAGTCCGACGGCGGTGAGGTTGAGGCTGCCGGCGTCTATGCCGGTCCACCCGGTATTCCACGTGTCCAGGGTCAAGCCCGTCGCCCACAGCCCGCTACTGCCACCGGCCCCGGAACCCCCGCAGCCCACGATGGTGGACGGGCACCCCCAGTGGAGGGTTCGTCGGGTGGTGGACGTTCGACGACGGGGCCGGGGGTACCAGTTCCTGGTGGATTGGGTGGGGTACGGCCCGGAGGAACGGAGCTGGTTATCCCGTCGGCTCATCATGGATCAAGGACTGCTGGCCGCCTTCTACAGGGCCCATCCGGAGAAGCCTGGCAGGTTGCCAGGTGGCTCCCGTAGACGTGCTCTAAGGTCCCGCCGAGTATCGGATTATACACCAGGGTTGGAGATCAGAGTTCGGACACTTACCGGCTTGGGAGCCAGGAAGTGAGGGACCCACTGCTGCCTAGGAGGCAGTTGTTTTTGTTATCTCGGGTTTGGACTTGTGCTACCTGCCCCGCTGCCAGTTTAGGAGGCAGTTGTTTTTTTGTTATCTCGGTTTGGACTTGTGCTACCTGCACCGCTGCCAGTTTAGGAGGCAGTTGTTTTTTGTTATCTCGGTTGGACTTGTGCTATCCTCACCGCTGCCAGTTTAGGAGGCAGTTGTTTTTGTTACCTCGCTTTGGACTTTGTGCATTCATTGAGTGTCTGAAATAAACCACGCCACATCGTTGGCTAAAGGAATTACGCCTTTGTCGTGCGCTTGGGGTCGGGGAAAACATAACAATCTATCTATCATCCATCTATGTAGTCCGATTTTTTTTGTAATTATGCCAATATGAAACAGCTGATCAGCTGTGGGGGTATGTCATTTTTGCCTTTTTTCTTCAGGAGTGTGATTTATTTATTTTTTGATAGAGCAGAAGAGGGGCTTTTATCCTATTTCACATCCCAGATTTCCTCATTCTTCCCTTGTAAGAATTGTTGAAAAGAGATTTTATTTTGAATCTTATGTGAGTGCACAATCCTCGGGACCAAAAGCAGCACCGAGCTGGAGCCATATGGGCTTACTGCTGTGATCACTATTTACCAGCTCTCCGCTCACATCATTCACTGTGTAACTTTGGCCTATGTTGTGTATGTTGTCTGCAACTCATGTTGTCTCATCTTTGTTACAAATATTAGGCCAGTTCAACCTCAAAATAATAACCAGGAGAGCACTTTTTAAAAAGCTGACGTTGGAAATACACTGTTACTGTAGTTTGTATTAGTCATTATTATCTCTCTTTTGTTTGAATGACCTACAGAAATTACAATAAAATCTAAATTGTCTCAAAGCAACACCCTTGGAATTCCTTGGAAACCCTTGGGACCCCTTTATAGAATTCTTGTTCTGGACTCAAGACTTTGACCTAAAGGTTTTGTGCGCTGCTCCTCAAGTTTATTTTTTACTCCTCCTCTTACTTGACATACTGTGTGTTCGTTTGTCCTGGTTGTCCTGCAGGGAAGCGTGCCAGGATATAGAGGGCGCCTCCTCAGGCACGCGTCCTCTTTGCTCGTTAGAATATGAATAGGACCCCCTCTCCCCCAAACCCCCCCCCCCACACACACACCTACTATCGCCATACACAGACACGTGACGTGTGCACAATGTGGGATTCAGAAACAGGGCAGACATTTTACGCCACGTTGAAATCTTTGACTGTTTTTGTTTTTTGTTCACATGTTTTGTCCACTGCGGTCTGAACAGTTTTTTTTCTATCAATACAGTGATTGTATTGATAAAGATGGATCACATCTATATGTCAATGACCATCAGTTGGGATGCAGACGTGGTTAAACTCTCCTCCAAAATTATATGACTCATGCGGGTTTATGCGAGCAGAAGGTTGGATCTGTGTGTGCATAACACAAAGTGTATGTGTGTTTAGCCTCGAACCAGCGACAGGTGCTGAAGCTCCTAAAATCAATACGGGGTTAGCGGTTTGTGGGTGCGCACGCCACTGAGCACGCGCGCGCGCGCGCGCGTGTGTGTGTGTGTGTGTGTGTGTGTGTGTGAGTGGTGGTGGTGGTGGTGGTGGGGGGGGGGGGGGGGGGACGCTTTGGGGAGACAATAGCCGCGGTTTGGAGCCCCCACACGGTCGACCATGTGCCGTTGATTACCATACAGCTGTTCGCATGAGCTCCAGTCAAAAGCAACACGATAGTCCCCCCGCACACACACACACGCGCGCGAGCACCCCTGCCTCCTCCCCCTCCCCAACCCTCCTCCAGGCGCAGGAGCGACAGCAGAGGCCTAGAGACGCACACAATACGTTCTTATCCGGGACCCTGCCCACTCTTTGTCAAGCACACACGCGCCAGAGCAATTATAATGTTAAAGAAAGACAAGGGCTATAGCCATTCTCCCCGCTTCCTTCTGATCTTTGTTTAGTGTGAGGGTCAAAAAAAGAAAAGAAAAAGAAATCCAAACAATGATTTATAAATTGTTGTTCAAGTTAACTGTTTGATGAAATGCGTGAGGTTATATCAAATTCCCCCAAATCTGATCGCCTTAAATCAAGTATATTCCCTTATGACGTATTTTTCATATGGGGTCTAGTCGTATGTTGTTAAGCCATTCACTTATAGATAACACTATATAAAATGTAATGTATCACCTAAAGTTGTGTTTGCGGTTTTCAAGCCTTTTACAGAGTGTTGGTTGAACCAATGCCTTCGGGCCTCACTGCCACCCCCACGTTATCTCACTCCTCTGGGTGGTTAGATTCATGCAGTAATGCACATATCTGCCCGCGCCAGCTTCTTATGCATATTCCTATGAAGCCCCCCGTCCAGGTGTAATGTGGGTTGTCTAAATCCCCAGGCAGTCGCCCTATGTCCCCTGGGGTCTGCTCCGACTCCACCTCTCTGCCCGTGACGCGCAATAGCGGAGGGTATAAAAACCACTCACCGCCGGTTACGCACCAGAACAAAAACAAGAGGAACGCGGAGAGGCAGGACCCGGGAGGAGAAGAACATCATCAGGAGACACGGGTTTAAGAGAGAGGACGGATCGCAGAGTTCAAAGTGATGCCAGTTTTTTGAGTTTTTCTTCCACAACTTTTGAGGAATATTATTGCACGTGACGAATGCGGACATCTACTTAGACGTGGAAAGCAAACTTCTGAGAGGAAATGGCACATATACACCTGAGATACCTCTTGGCGCTGGCGTTAGTGCACGTGGTAAGTGCGCACAAAGAATGACGCACTCAAAATGTCTTTTACCCGCAGCGTGTCTGATATGTGTTGTTTTCCCTTTTTTTCTTGCCATTGCAGGTTCTGTCCTCCGGTGTGTTTGAATTGAAAATCAACTCGTTCCACACGGCGCAGCGCATCTGCAGGAGACACCGGGACTGTCACATATTTTTCAGGATTTGCCTAAAACACCCGGAGGATGTGATCTCCGCGGAGCCGCCGTGCACCTTTGGCACCGGACACACCAACGTCATCAGGGCTGATCACACCTCCATCTCCAGCAGCGCTCCCATCAGGGTGCCCTTCCACTTCAAGTGGCCGGTAACTAGAACCTCACTGCTGTTGATGGTTGAATGCAAAGTTTAGACAAAGTTGATGTGTCAGATATGACGATGTGCACCACTGTCATTGCACTAAACGAGTTGCTTCCTCTCTTGTAGGGAACCTTTTCGTTGATCATTGAAGCCTGGAACGCCGAATCTCCCACTGAATACACAGGTAGGGTTTCCTAAAGCATTGGACTCTGCAGTTTACACCAAGATGCTTCACGCGCTGCTGTCCATCCATCCCACGCGCCCATGCATCCTCGCAGCATTTGTTGTAAAGATGTCCCTCCCTCTCCGCAGACAACCAAAACAACCTCGTGAGCCGCCTGGCCACCAGGAGGAGGCTGGCCATCGGCGAGGACTGGTCCCAGGACGTGCACTTCGGCGAGCAGAGCGAGCTGCGCTACTCCTACCACGTCTTCTGCGACGAGTACTACTTCGGGGAGGGCTGCGCCGAGTACTGCCGGCCGAGGGACGACACGCTGGGCCACTACACCTGCGACGAGGAGGGCAACCGCATCTGCCTGGAGGGCTGGAAGGGGAACTACTGCTCTGAGTGTAAGTGTGTTCTGATAAGTTACCAGAGCCCGCGAGCAAGGCACCTAAACCATGTCGTTTCCTGGGGAGAAAAACACGAGATTAAATCACACATTCCCTAAATACATTGATTTTAACCGGCTATTTTGTAGTCTTCTATAATCACAAAATAGCGTTTCTTGAGCGAATAGGTCATTTGTAATTGTGACAAAAGCCTTTAGATCCACTATGTATAGCACTTCTCAAAACCAAGTCACAAACTATTTGACACTACTTGGAACGATTTAGCTCTTCAATTAAATATAATGCGGCAAATAGAAGTACAGATTAGAGTCAAATGCCAGGAAAAAAGCAATAGAATAAACTCATTAAGTTAACAGCATCCTTGTGAAAACTGTTTACTCCAATAGAGGATTGTCTCGCACTAGTTTCCAATCCGTACTCTCCAAACACAAACCAAACCCACACTAACATCTGAGCTAGTAAAGATATTCAGACAAGAGTGCTGAGACTGTACACGTCAGTAAGGGACTCAATATTTGCAAAGAAAGACCACCCAGACCTTTACTCCCTATTAGACTTGTAAAATGCAGACTCAACTTTTATTAAGGGGGGATGAAAAGTGTTTTCATCCTTGTTTTTTCTTGATCTCCCACAAAGAGAGGAATCTTTTCAGAGTGTTTTATTTCTCTGACTGATGTCCCGCTGTGTGTTGTGTGCCACTCTTGCAAGACGGTCTGCAGTCTTCCATCTGCTTTTTGTTCTCTGTTACAATGAGAGAAAGAGCTGTGGCCCCAAATACACACACACTCACACACACACACACACACACACACACACACACACACACACACACACACACACACACACACACACACACACACACACACACACACACACACACACACACACTCACAGATATCACCTTGAGAAGTGTGTGTGTGTAATTGGGAGATAAAAGAAAGCGTTTTTCTCCGGCGGTGTGCCTACCAGCTGCTTGGCTTAATACTTAACCAACAGTGAAGTCTGGAGCAGGGCTGGGGTCAGACAGGGGCCCTGTACATGTGTGTGTGTGTGATGTATGAGAAGGCGTGCCCATTGTAATCACACACCCTCCCTTTCCCCTCTCCTCTCCAGCCATCTGCTCGGCGGACTGCAGCGAGAAGCATGGCTACTGCGAGGCCCCTGGGGGCTGTACGTGCCGCATGGGCTGGCAGGGCCCCTCCTGCAAGGAGTGCGTCCGCTACCCAGGCTGCCTCCACGGGACGTGCAGCCAGCCGTGGCAGTGCAACTGTCAGGAGGGCTGGGGGGGGCTCTTCTGCGACCAGGACCTCAATTACTGCACCAACCACAAGCCCTGTGCCAACGGAGCCACCTGCACCAACACGGGCCAGGGCAGCTACACCTGCACCTGCCGGCCTGGCTATGGAGGCACCAACTGTGAGCTGGAGACCAACGAGTGCGACAGCAACCCCTGCAAGAATGGAGGCAGCTGCAACGTGAGTGCACAGGGAGCCAGTCTATTGTGTTGAAAGTAATAATACAACAATAAAAGGATACAAAATGTAATACTAAACACACAAGCTTAAATAGTAATTATAATGTTTTGAGATAAATAAAAAAACAGGTGGGGAGACAAGGATTTTGCAATAACAGTATAATATATAATATTGCACTTGAGGGTGGTGTCGGCAGACAGAGTCAGCATCTGAAATACTGCTACTGCACTAGTGGAACCACAATGTGTCTTCTAATGTGAGCACAGTGTTGCAAAAGGTTGGCAATGACTTATAAGCCATTAGTTGTTGGTGCTGAAGCTGCATACGTTTGCCCTGATCTCATCTGGAACACCTCCAGCACCAGACCTCCCCTTTAACGCTCCCTCCCTCCCTCCCTCTGCAGGACCTGGAGAACGACTACTCGTGCACCTGCCCGCAGGGCTTCTACGGCAAGAACTGCGAGATTATCGCCATGACGTGCGCCGACGGGCCCTGCTTCAACGGCGGCACCTGCGTGGAGACGACGACCGGAGGCTACACCTGCCGCTGCCCCCCCAGCTACACCGGCTCCAACTGCGAGAAGAAGCTGGACCGCTGCAGCAACAGGCCCTGTCTGAACGGTGAGTGGCGACACCTGGTGGCCAAAGTGCGAACTGTCGCTGTCGACGCTCCTGCAACGATGCCGCACAAGTTCATGCCGAGAGTTTAAGTGTAACACATGTCCTTCTGTCCCGTGCCCTGCAGGCGGTGAGTGCCTGGACCTCGGCCAGAGCGTCCTGTGCCGCTGTAAGGCGGGCTTCACCGGTGCCAACTGCCAGGTGAACATCGACGACTGCGCCTCGACCCCGTGCCAGAACGCCGGCACCTGCCAGGACGGATTGAACGACTACACCTGCTCCTGCACCCTGGGGTACACGGGCAAGAACTGCAGCGTGCGCTCCGACGCCTGTGGCGCGCGCCCGTGCCAGAACGGCGGCACCTGCTTCACCCACTTCACCGGGCCCGTGTGCCAGTGCCCCAAGGGCTTCATGGGTCCGAGCTGTGAGTTCACGCTGCAGCCCAGCTTCAAGCCGGCGCTGCGCCAGACCTCGCAGCCCTCCTCCGCGACTCTCACAGTCTCCTGCGTCCTGTCCGTCCTGGTGCTGGTCCTGATCGCGGGGATCGTGCTTCTGAGGAGGAGGAGGAGGAGGGGGCTGCAAGGGAGGAAGCAGCTGAACGAGAGCGCGGTGTACAACGACTTGGAGACGGTCAACAACCTGGGAGGCAGCGAGAGAGAGGCCTTCCTCGGCCCCAACGGCCTGTTCAAGATCAGCAACGGCACGGCCCGCCTCAGCCTCTCCCTCTGCCCGGAAGGGAGGTCCGGCTACCGGCAGAGCCCTGTGGAGAGCAGCCTGGTCCGGGGCGAGCGCCAGGACTTTATGTGGAGGGACGAGGCCGGCCTGGGCTCCGGCGCCGGGCTGAGATGAGAACACATGCACCTTCACGGGGGAAGGAACACTAGCACTTGCTGCTCCTCGCTCTTCACGCACAGTGAAGAAAAGGAGCGAAAGATGAAAACCACTCTGCTCATGCAGAAGATAATGTACCATTAACAATGTAAGCGTAAGAAACTAAAATATTGACAAATGAATTATTCTGATGAAGACGATTTACAAAGATTATTGAAAATGTATATGGGGCAAAGCTCTTCCATGTTCAAGACCCAAAGAAAGAAATAACATGATCCACTCTTCATAGGACCTACAACTCAAACCAAAAACAGGAAGTCACCACACTCTGGAAAACCTGCCCAAAAAAAAAGTTTTACTGGATTATTGTTTGTAATATGTTTGATTGTTTCTCATTTGTTTTTTAAAACACTGCATTCTTTGTTTTGCTTTTCAATCTTCCTTTGGACATTATTTCCTTATTGTGCGTACCATCATTTTGTATTCTTTATATTATTTATTTGAAAACTTATGTTTAATTCTCCACTTTGATTGTCACAGATGTAGAAATATATATATTTATATGATGCCGAATGAAGACCGACGCTTGATGTTTTGTTGTACCTGGATGTTTAATGAGGCTCTGAGGGCCGTGTGAAACATCCCAAAGATATTCAGAGCAAGTGTGAGAAAGAAAAAAGTCAGCCATTACTGTAATTTATATTTATATAACTTATGTATATAAGCTGATCACGTTGCTCCTTCACGTGGCATTTTTGTGTTCATACCAAAGTTTGTGTTATGTTCCATGTTTCCATTCTCATTATTTAATTTCATCATATTGTGGTTGTGATAATAAAATATTTGCTTTGATGCGACTCTGGATGAGAGTCTCTGTTGTGAATGTTTTCTCAATTAATTAAGTAGAAAGAATAAAAGTTATGTTACATGTTTTCTCCGAAACCCAAAGATGTTCAATTCACAAGTCTCTGAAACAGGGAAAAGCAGCACATCCTCACATTAAAGAAAACAATAATGCGTTTTTGAAAATCACATCAGTTTATTCAGACTTTGACGAACACCCTTTCAATGAGATATTACATGATGTACGATAATAATGATGCTGCGTTGCTACTGCGCTATGCAGATGTGCATGCACAGACCTCTTAGTCGCGTTGCTCCCTCTCTCTTTTGGGTGCAGAAGTCCCCGTAATGCGTGAAACACAAGCTACAAACACAGCTAGACCTGAGGCACGTTTAAGAATAACACTTATTATGTATTATTCCATTGCTGGACTACAGTTTCTGTTTGAAAGAGCTTTTGGTATATGTTTAATATAACATACATTTTTGGTACGGGTGTGAGGTTTCAAAATATTTGGAAGTTCAGTCTTAGCTCTAAGCTTTATTGAGTAATCAGTGTATTCAGAATACGACACTCAGACTCTTAAGGACAAGCATGTCCCCAATGAAACCCATTAAAACCACAATGTTTAATCCCACTGCCAGTATATATCCATGCATTTTAATATATCAGGCTCTTAATAATGTAAATAATGTATTTTTAAATATAGTTTTTACAATTGTTTACCAGTGCTATGTTCTCTGTTTGCCCTATGCTAATGCTTGCTATTTACTGGTGGCCTCTCGGACATCGCTGCTGTGTGTGTTTAATGCAATGCATCAACATCTATGTTGATGCTAATCACAGACATCCCAAACTGTAAACACCGAAGAGGAGCGGAGCGGCGCTGTGGGAGCAGTGGCGGACTCCAGGCTGTGTGGCCGCATGCGCTAGGGGGCGCCAGAGAGCAGCTCTCCTCTCGTGTAGGCCGACCTATGACCCACCGCAGCACTTTCCTCCACGTAGGCACTATCTCTTGTGTTCTCCCTAGTAACTAGTACACTTCGGGTTTAAAACGAACTCCCTTGTAGGACCATTAATTCAAACAGCTATATTATCTATTATGAAACTTTTTTAAATGTTTCTGACACTTGGAACAAAGTCCTGATTCTCTCTCTCTCTCTCTCTCTCTCTCTCTCTCTCTCTCTCTCTCTCTCTCTCTCTCTCTCTCTCTCTCTCTCTCTCTCTCTCTCTCTCTCTCTCTCTCTCTCTCTCTCTCTCTCTCTCTCTGTGTGTGAGTGTGCATGATCACAGGAGTGGGGATCAGGTGAGACGGTGTTTCAGCAAACCGCTAATCCCCAATCAACCATCGGCTTTAAAAACCGGGGTTCAACTCCGGCACGCGGCCAGACTCAGTTGGTATGTTTCCAGCCTTTTAAGATGCACACATATATATTAATATCAAACTGGAAACCTGTGGTGTCCGTTAACAAACAACTTTATGGGCTATAATTTAGTGGGATTTATTCATGCAATGGTTCACTTGTCTGTTTGTATAACAATCCTGTAAATAAACACCCACGTCGTCGCGTCTCAGTCACGTCGTCGCGTCTCAGTCCAGTCCAGCCCCCCACCCCCATCTCTCTAACCAGTCGGACCAGTCTAGACCAGATCAGCCATGGCAGCCGATCGGAGTGGGGCGACGCGCGAGGAAACGGACGAACTTCATTCATCGGATCAGGGGTTGTGTCCGAACCACGGCGGCCCCATCCCGAAGAGGCACGCCCGGGTTACCGTGAAGTACAACCGGAAGGAGCTGCAGAGGCGGCTGGACTTGGAGAAGTGGATCGACGAGAGCCTGGACCGGCTGTACTCGGGCCAGGTGGGTGAGCAGCGAGCAGACAGACAGAAACCTCCTAGGCTGCTCTTTTTTTTTTTTTTAGAATATTCCCCACTGTGTTGTATAATAAGATTTAAAAAAAAAAGTTTTTTAAAGGTGCAACTCCCTTCAGTTAAATATGGCAGAAAGCTTTAAATATAAAGTTATTAGTCTTGCAGAAGGTAGTCCTGAGGCTCAGCTGGGGCCCCCCTGGGTGATCTATGAAGTGGACCGGAGGAGAGGAGAGGAGGGGTGGGGCGGCCTGGTTCTCCTTACATGGCCATAAGCATCCTGTATGTGCAGGTCCACCTCCGTCCCCTTCTCTGAGATCTATATCTTTCTCTGGGCTGGCCTTACATGGGCAGTGTGGAATGGATTGAAGGATGAATTATTTGGAAAAAAGGGAAAGAGGGGAAGGGGAAGGAAGGCGCCGTTGTATAAAAAGATCCCAGGAGGAGGTAAACACTGCACATCTGGCTGCCGAGGCCGCCGGCGGGAGCAATTAGGGGTCTGGGGACTGCAGAGAGGATGTGCAGTGTGAAGCAAAAAGGACCAAACAGGCTTTCACAGAGAGACGATGGCCTATTCATATGAAGCGCTTATCCAAAACAATGATCATATGTAATATAAAAGTAGCGAATGGTTCAGAATATGATTTTAAAGGCGACATATTGTGCTCAATATTAAGTTCAGTCTGGTGTTTTGGGCTACTGCCAGAACTTCTTTACATTCTTTAATGTTTAAAAACAGCTTTTTTTTCATACTGTCCATCTGAATATTCCTGGTTTCACCCTCCGTTTTAACATCTGTCTCTTTAAGACCCCGTCCTAAAAAAACCCAGTCTGCTCTGATTGGCTTGCAAAAACAATATGGAGCACCTTTGCAAAGGTAGAGCTGTGGGTGGAGATACTCAGACTGGGGTCGGTATATTCTAATGAGCCCGCATGTGAGGTATGGAGAGGAGCCACATCCGATTGGCTTTTTGAATCACATGTCTTCAGATCCAAGCAGCCCACACTAAAACTGGCTGGGCCGGCTTATTCCACAGTTTGCATGGTTGGTACACCAGAAGGTATGTGTGCACAAGCACCGGAGAAGTGACTTCTTCATGAGGTGTCCTCTTAAATGTATTGAATCTGTTTTGTTGTGATATGGCCAATTATGATAACTAACAGACACGTATGAGTTTGCTGAACCACGTTATGTCACACACAGAAACAGAAAAGCCGTATTGTTGTATTTTAGGGCAGAAGGACCTGTATGCGTTTCAGGGACCAGATGCAGGTGGCTGGCTGTGGAGCTGGAGTCCTGTATGTGTCACGGTCCTGGTTCTTTTTTCTGCTCGGTTGGTACAATGACTGTTTGTTCAAACAGAGCGTGCCACTGTTTCAGTATGCCATGAACATTGTTGCTATTCAGCCCCTTAGCCCAAACATGCAAGTGATGCATCTGCAATGTGTGGAGGCTTTGGATTCAGGTCTTCAGTTGCACGTCACACTTGTAACATTGACCTCCGTGAAGAAAACACAAGTACCTTAAGGATTTTAATGCATATACATTTAATGCTGCTTGAACTATTCCTCAAATATGCACATTTTATCTATAGGGCCAGTGTTTCTTGTGCAGAAATGGAACATAATATGTTATCTTTGGTGGGAGAATGTAAGAATGGTTGTGTTTTCATTAACTTAAAAATAAGCCGTTCATATTCACGTTTTCGCATCAGTCGCACTTCTCTGACACGATGGAAAAGTTTCAGTTGGTGACAATCTGAAACTTCACCACTAGATATCCCTAAAACAAATCCAAAAAGAGTTTCAAACAATCCCATATTTCTTAATCTGAATTACAGGGGAAAATGAACCTTGTGGGAATAAAATATGTAATTTGCTAGAAGTGTGACATACTGTAAGTCTCGCTGAAGCTTTTGATGCCTGGAGGCAGGATTTCTGAGGAAGAGTGAGGTTCAGTCAGTTGAACCAGATGACAGGTGTGTGTGTGTGTGTGTGTGTGTGTGTGTGTGTGTGTGTGTGTGTGTCTCTTTAAGACTGTGTTTTATCCATGTGTTTACATCAGGAAGGGGAGATGCCAGATGAGGTGAACATTGATGACTTGATTGACCTGCCTACTGACGAGGAGCGGGTCAAAAAGTTACAGGTAGCATAACCTGCGTGTC
The DNA here is from genome assembly GCA_023566465.1 of Cottus gobio. Lineage (NCBI taxonomy): Eukaryota > Metazoa > Chordata > Actinopteri > Perciformes > Cottidae > Cottus > Cottus gobio. The sequence goes on along the minus strand of CM042229.1, from coordinate 20,639,616 downwards.
TATGATGCTGTATCATGTTCTACTGCATTGCTCATGGTTTCATTGGACTTCACTGTTAGTATTCTACCATAAACAGTTTTAAGGGAAACACTGTTTATGGTGGAATACAGAAATTGAATATATGATTATGTGGCTGCTTTGTAACAACATAATCCCCCTTCTGTTGACAGGAGCTTCTTCAGAGGTGCAGTAGCAACACAGAGGTACGTTTTTAACGTGGAAATTACATTTATAAAATTACATAATATGTCAAGATGCGTTGTATAATGAAATGCAGCATACACACACTGGTCACATGCTCTTAAAGTGATGCTGCAGCTTCCCACACCTTGTCCCATCACAGCGCTTCCCTCAACAATAGCTTTCTGTGGCCGTTCACTCTCCATTTGAAGCTGAAAACAATCAAGTCTTTCTGGACTCAAGTGTTGCCTCGCTGTGGCCTCCCTGGTGGTCAGAGATGCCAGCACAGTGCAAGAGAGCAGGGAGGGTCAGTGTAGCTGCTGCTTTTCTTACCTAGACTTAGTTTATTGGACTCTCGCGTGGAGCAGCGTTATGACATATGTTATGACATACGTTATAACATACGTTATAACATACGTTATGACATACGTTATGACATACGTTAAAACACTTTGGTGTCCTTGTGTATATTGTGCATTAATCATTCCATCCTGTTTAAGTGGACATTTAGGCTCCTCTTCTTTGAAAGCATTGCACACCCTTCTCAGTTCTGCTCCTGTCAGGGCGCAGGAAATAGTTCTAAAGTTTGCATAAAAAAATACCCCAAAGTTTATCTGCGTTCATATGATGCTTAAACAAGTCTGAGTTATCAAATGAAGTCTGCTTCTTCCAAAGTTACATTTCTTTTTCAGAACACTTTCTGTTGAGCCGCTGTGGATGGACAGCGACACTAAACAGGGATTTCATACTGAAAAGGCCGTAATGTTAGAAGATGGATTTGTCCATCTCCAACTGCTGAAGCCTTATTTAAACATCAGATAAACTCTGGACTGTATATTTGGACAGTGGATTTAGTGCATCTGGAGGGGATCTCCTAAAAGCTTGTTTGAAGAGGAACAATTAAATGTTTTATTTAAACAAACAGAGCTGCTTACCACAAAAAAAAGGTTTCCAAGAAATACGCCACATGGCGCCGCCTGAGTTAGTATCTAGAGGCAAAACACAGGCATAGGTCTCATGGCTCTCCACTGTAAAGTAAAGTAGGCTCAAAATATAATCAACTTTATTATTGCTGTTAATTAATGTCCATAAAAGGAAAGCTGAAATGAATCTATACTCATACAAATGTTTACAGTCGGCCTTAATTAATGACTGGAGCTGCTTGTTTTGCTCACCTCCACTAGCGTGCTGTTGCCATAACACACCATATCTGGATCGCCAGGCCGTACACTGAGCACCACAAAGTCAGCAGCAGAAGAGGCGAACCAAATGCTCAAAGAAGTGTAGTCGTCTGGTGATTTGTTTTCCGTGATTAAAAGTTCTCATCCTCCCGGGACTCTGCTGCTTTTCGCAGGCGCTTTTCCATCTATGGACATGTGTGTGAGTGTTTGTATACACTCAAACACGCAAATGATTAAACGCTACACTGTTTCTTCACTCCTACTTGCTGTTTGTTTAATGTTCTGGTCAAGGCTGAATTGTTTTAGTCATTTATTGTTGGTCTTGGAACACATAGCTCATACAGATAATTGGCTTTTACTATAATAGTGTTTTCACTAATGGTGCCTGTCTACTGGGATTGAGATGTTTTCATAGCAAGTATCTTCCTCTCACAGTATGCTTTACAAAATCTCTTAGTGTCTTTCTAAAACATGCATACATTCTGCATGCATTGTCCATAATATATGGTAAATCTACTTTTAAGTAAAGTTTAGATTATAACAGCGTAACATCTTTTGAAACATGTTCCCATCTTACACACAGTTGTCAGTTGTATATTTCAGAGTGCAAAGTCAATATAAACTGTCTAAGTTGAAATCAACACAATCATATGTAATTAGTGTAGCAGATGTTTGTGATATTCTTTAACTATTGAAATGCCAGCAAATCCCCTGAAAAGACCAAAAGCAACAGCGTGTTCGACCAGCCCTCAGTGCTCTTCAACTTCCTGTCTGTGGCTCTAAGAAAAAACAAACAGCTGGGCATTGAAGTTTTTAGCAGATCTAACACAAACAGGAGAAAGTCATGAATTTGTTGAGTACGAGCTAAATGTCAAGTTGAACAGTGCTATAAGATAAGCTAGTGTGGGAATTAGGACGCACATTGAAAATGTACACAGAGGACAGAACTCACGGATGTTGTCAGACAACAGGTTGTGGTCGCACTGACCGATGTGCTCATGTGACCCCCGCTCCTCCTCAGACCTTCACCAGAGAGCTGGTGGCCAAGCTGGAGGGAGTTCACAAGCAGGACGAACTGCAGAGCGAGGGCATCGAGCATCCGGTCATCTGCCACAGCCACCCTCGCCACGAGCCCTACCACTTTAACAACCCACAGCGCTCCCACCACACCCGAGGCGAGAACCAGACCCTCTGACTCCCACCCACCCCATGGAAGGCAAAGAAGGAAACATCTACCCTAAAAACTCACTAATTAGTACGTTTTGTGGAGTTGATGCTCACAGTGATCATGAGGCGGTCACTGCTAATGACCAAGAAATAGTCCGGCACACAGCCCGCCTTAAAAACCAACCACAACAGTTGTATTATTTCCCAAAATATCAAACTATTTAACCACATAAAAAACCCAGTATTGACATTTATCATGGGAGGACTAATAGAGTGCTGCAGGAAATATGCTGTGCTACATTTTATAAAGTAACGTAAAATAAAGAAATAGGACATTGATCCAGAAGACCACTGTCCGTGTCCCGTGTGACACCAAAAGTAAACAGATCTTTACTATTATTACGTTGCGTTGTTATGCTTCAGAAAAACCATTCAATATAGAAACGTACAATGCCAACATCGTGGGCCTGTAATAAGGTCTGTGGTTCACCTGTTTTGTTTTGTGAGATTCAATTTGACGGTGAATATCCCTTTTTGTGAATTCTGAAGCTTTTTTTTGTCTTAAAACAGCCGGTTGCAAACAAATGGCTAAATGAGAGTAGAGGAATGTAACGTGAGCTTTTTGCTCCTGGTGATTATATTTACACATCAAACATCATAGAAGGGCTGTTTGCTTTACAAGATGAACTTGTTGAGCAAAATGTGTGAGTCTTTATCTCAAACGTCTGTTTGCCACAGTCTGTTTTAAACGTCTGTTTTTTCTGAGGCTTTTTGCAGCGATAAGAAACCTACTGGCTCCTGACGAGGGAGCCAGTTTGGTGCTACTTCACTGTCATTCATCCCTTCGGTTTTCCAGATGTGTCGTCACAATTACTACATTTTGATTCTGTAAAGAAACACTAGACCTTTGCAGGGGTTGCTAATAAAACAATGTATAACACTGTGTGTTACTTTGCTGTGCTTTGGCAGTGCATGTGTGGATCATCTGAACAGTTTAAGAAAGGCAGGACCAGTTGATTTGCACTGGACGAGTTCATGTCATCGTCTTTGTAGCTTCCAATGTCTTCCAATAATCTAGTCTTATTACAATCTTCTGTATCAGAGTGGTACATGAGTTATTTGTGTATCTCTTGCTGGTCAGGATGGTCCCATTGGGCATTTGTAGCTCTAACTACGAAAAATAATGTGCCCTTCTTTTTTTAGATATCCCTCAAAATTACTTTGGATGTCATCCATGTAACCTTGACATAATAAACAGGAACTAGCAGGCTAATAAACCAATTTATTTGTGTTGGTTTGAAGTGGTTTTCAAGGAGAGACGAGGGTGATTAAGAGGATTGTGACGCCTCAACGAATCTGTTCCAGGTTCACTGGTCTTAAAAATGGTCCTGAACTTAAATTCATACGTGAGCCCACGTATTATTTCAGTTTTTTTCATCTCACTGGTCTGATCTTTCCACATTAATAAAGCCCTGACTACCTGCGGTTACTCAGAGACACTTTGCATTTTAAGCGTTTGTGCATAGATTATGCTTACCGAGTTTCATCAAATTAGCTGAGGATGTCAACTTAGAAAAGGTTGTCAGTGATCAACTTGTTATCAGTCAACTCACAATGAGGGAAATATAAATTACTGCTGAATGAAACTAATATTAAAATATCCATAATCCCCCCTGAAGAATACATGTTTTATTTTACCGTTTAGTTGTTAAAATAGCATTTGGAACTTATTTTATGACGTAACATTGATCATTTTATTGATCAACTTCAGTTTAGTTAAAATTGCAACTTCAAAAGATACAAGTACTTCTTTATAGTCACCACCATGTCATGCAAATGTATTAATACTGTATATATTGAACCAGACAGGTAGAAACAGAGAAAATGTATTATTTTACATTTGATTCATTTATATATACATTTGATTTACAATGGGGCAACAAGGGACTTTGGGGGCACTGGCTCGTCTCTGTTGTCAAGTTTAGTTGTTTGACCTCTGCCAGCTCATTAAAGTCCAACCAAAATGACTCAAGGTCGTCATTCACAGTGGCTGAAGCCTCTCTGTCAGGACTCTGTATCCGGATGGTCTGCAGGTTGGATGGCTCCATCACATGTGTGTTGGTGGGAGGAGCCTCCACCAGTACTGAGGCCACACACAGCCTCTTGGCCGGGTTGGCTGACCTCTCCCGAAGTAGATGCTGCAGTACAAACAAACAAAAACACTGACTTGGTAGAACATGATAGAAGCTTCTTCTATGTATTTTGACTATATCGTAGTCCAATATTAGCCTGTGATTTCAGTTTTCATCTCAGTTCACATGAAAGCAAGCTGTGATCCTCAGAAATATTGTGCCTTCGGACAGTTTAGCAGCCAGTTGGGCGGCACTGGCAGCCTGGGACTGGTCCCGCTTTCTCTTTACTCTCTACACAAAAACAAAAACGTTAGATTGAGTGTCTCTCAGAGCAAACCCACGTACCTTCTGTTCTAGAAGGCTGTTGACCACTGCACTCCCGCTGGTGCTGATTTGGTCCGCATATTGTGGCCTCTGCTCTTTCATAAAGATCATGAAGGCGTTGGGAGGCTTCTTCACATAGGGCCCTTCCTGGTGCAGCTCGACACGCTTTCTCTTTCTGTGGAAATACAGAAGAAAAACAGAAGCATTTTAGGAAGAAACACTAAAGTGAGCAGAATGATACAAGACATAGGTGAAATGATTCCTTTTCGGTGTTGTTCAATAAAAAAGACGGATAATTAAACATACTAATGCAAGAATCTTGGTAGACAAAACAGCAGAGCTCGCTTACTTATCGGTGCTCAATATCTGTGTACACGTGTGTGTGTGTGTGTGTGTGTGTGTGTGTGTGTGTGTGTGTGTTTGCATTCATGTGTGTGTTACTTACAGGTATCCAAAAAGAGGCCGGTTCTGGACCCGCTGTGCAGTCACATTGTTCCTGGAGAAACAATAGAGAACAGTATCATCCGTCTGTCAGGAGACGCCACTAAAGAAGATCTCACTGGTTCACTGATCGAATTAAGCTGCAAGTATGTTGAATTATGAGTTGATCTTGAGCTCAGCCTGACAAGTGTAAGTCTGACACAGACAGTTCATACGTTTATGAATACATTGTTTATTTAACCTAACAAATAAATGCATCTTACTGGCTGTGGAGGAGCTGCAGGGTAAGCGGTTGCTGCTGCATTCGGGACATGCTGGACAATAAGCTGGTTCTTTGAAGAGAGGGAAGGTTAGACAGCCATTATACACTCATCTCAAATGTATGGAAACACTCAACAGTAAAAACAATCATGTAGGTTTCTGTTAAATTCTTCAAGAAAAAATAACTTGGGACGAATATTCTCTAATTCCAGATCTTTAAAAAAAAAAAGGATTACTGCGTCATGGATAAATAATAAGCCCAAAATGAAACAACCTTTTTATTTTATCATGTTGTAAGTCAGGCAGGGTTTGTAAGTCATAATTGTAAAAGGTTGCCATTTAAAATTAAATCATTTTTCTTTTTTACACTTAAATGTAATCTCGGCAATGAAGTGGGATATTTCCCATAAATTAAACTTCCCAATTATGAATAATAGGCAGTTATTAATAATGACATTAGAGTCCGCTGCCACTGGGCCACGCCCCCTGGCTGCCGCTACGTCAAGTAATTAGTACGATATATGTTTATTATTATCACACGAGACAGTGTGTAATTGCATACATTCATATAAACACAACCACAGCGCTGTGTACATGTTGCCCTCCCGTCCGTGTATGATGGCGGCGCACCCAAATAACGGTAGCAGACTCCTTAAATACAGTTATAACAATGTTTTAATGAGGGTGCTGTTACGCTCTTCTCTTCCGTTATGTTGTTCTTCTGAGAAACTTGACAAAGAAGCGTGGATACAATGCGCAGAGAACCCAATAGTGGTGAGATGACGACACCTACTGGTCATTTTAAATATTACCCACATTCCGTGCATTTTCTACCTGGGCCTTCTGTGCCGTCTGATATTGTATACATAAATACGTGCATGACAGGATATTAATTATATAATAAAAACAACACCATAGACACATTAACACAACGCTACTGCATATGTTAAAACACAAAGAGCAGTTCATCCTCCTCTCTTTGTTAACATCGCTTCAGTTCCAGTACCAGGTCCTACTCGATGACCATGGACCAGGGAACAGCCGGGCCTCCCAGTTGCCCTTCAGGAAAAAGTTTCGACAGTGGCAGTCCATATTGGGATGGTCACCGTCAAACATGCCAGTCCGTAAAGTTGACGCAAAACTGTCTACAGAAATAATAAAACTATTTATACTGCACAGTAAAATAGTCCTGCCTTCAAATGTTGACTTCAAGTAAAGAGTGAAAGGGAGACATTATTAGCGTAATGTAAATGTACGTGAAGTCAGTTTAAGGTGGAGCTTTCAATACAATATGATGCTTTTTGTAAATGTTTAATTTATAATAATGCAACATATTTTAATTGTCATATTTGGTGAGTGAATTTGCAAACGTAACAAGTAACATTTCAAGGACAAAGGAAGTAGTATCCAGTTGAGGACTTTTGGGGTCTTCTATCAGTTACTATGGGGTACAGTGAGTCAGATTAGACACATAATTCAGTATTTTGTTTTATACATAAACATCATAAATCGATGGCTGTTTGGATGTTTAATTTGATATTATTTTAATTTTATTGAATTTATAATTATAATAATTATTAAAATTAATATGTTGGGGATTTTGTCAAGAATATTTGTGATTTGCTGGGACAACATCCCAAGATCTTTTTTTTTTTTTTTTTCTAGTTTATTTGTCAGGGACAATGCAGCGCACATTATTACATACATAATTTATCATAGACAAAGCCATAACAATATGTGTAGATGTGTTGCATAAAAGGTTTCTAGCCAATAGGCTAATTTGCAACCCCAGTCCCTGGTCAGACCTTTCTAAATACATAATCCACACAAAAAAAAATAAAATAAAATAAAATAAAATAAAAAATAAAAATACATAATATAAATTACTCAATCATATAACAAATACATAAGTACAGACATTAACATTTTACATAATCACGACCACATTACACAAAAGATCACATCACTTAAGAGCCCAGCATAGATGCATTACAACCAGAATTTCTCAGTGGCTACATATTTGATTGTCTTTCAGCCAATGTTTCACCTTTCTATTAAATGTTTTCAGGTCGGTTTCTGTTTTTAATTCCGTTGGTAAATCATTCCAAAAATGTATCCCTATCACTGAAAAACTTGACTGGCCAAAAGTGGTTTTACGCCCTTCTGCTATGCAATTGCCACCCACTGCTCTCCTAGTGGCCACTCTCCTTGTGTTTATTTTTGTCACAAAAGGGCAGAGTACGGCTGGGGCTAGATTATTAGTGCATTTAAAAATCAGTTTAAGAAAGGAGAACTTAATAAAACTATCAAAATTTAAAAACTTATATTTCTGTACAATCAAACAATGGTGCCACATAATTGATTTCTGATCCATTATTTTCAGTGCCTGTTTGTATAATGATATGATGGGTTTAACTGATGTCTGGGAAGCTTGGCCCCATACAGTAGCACAATAAGATAAATGGGAAAGTATCATAGCATGAAAAAACAGCAAAGCTGCCTTAACAGGTATATGATGCCTAATCAATTTAAAACAGTTCAGGTTTGTCCGGACAGTCTTACAGAGTTTGTTAATGTGTCTATTGAATTTGATGTTTAATTTGACCGTATGTGTATGTTGATTTTCTGATTTTTCTGTTTTGTTAATTAAATTAAATTAAATTAAATTAAAAGAGGAGCATTAGAAAAATGTAGATAAGGATCATGTTGGACTACAGGTTTGGCGTGAGACGGTCATGTTGCTTACTAGAGTGGGACAGAATGTACACTAGGTGGCACTGGGGAGCCATGGTGAGTAGCCCATCCATCCATCCATTATCTGAACCGCTTTCCTCCTCTTATCCTTATCCTCTTTAGGGTCGCGGGGCGCTGGAGCCTCAATGACAGCTGGTGAGTAGCTTCCAGGTATATTTGCTCCCCACCCCCCCCACCACCACCCCTCCCTCCTCCATAGGGTCTCTCTTAAATTTTTGCTTTGCTTTGTAAATTTGTTTTTATTCTCTGAGCCATTTGGACACACATCTCATAAATCCTTCAACTGTTAATGCTGTGTTGTCCGTGTGACCTTGAAGCCGCAGACAATATAGCGGCAGCTCCACCAGTCGAACGTCATGTTAACTCATATCAGTCCACTTAAGTCTTCCGCTGAGGAAGATGGCACTGCTGATGGTGTATGAATGGAATGTTGGACTCAAGGCCACTGGATCATCCTCATCCCTCATTATCTGGAGAAATCAGTCACAATGAACACACGCACACGCACACACACACACACTCGCACGCACGCACGCACGCACGCACAAAGCACATAAAAACCCTACAGGGGAATGCTCTGTCCTATCCTTACTGTATGCAGTCAGTGTAATTATAAGGGTCCCCAGAGTGCGGAGGGGGCGGAGGGTCACTGGCATGTGGAAGAGGAGGAGGGTGCGTGGGCAGGGGGGGTGAAAGGACGGGTCGGGCCTTTCCTCAGGAAAACATATCACCTTCCACCACAATAGAGCCCGTCAGGAAACCACAGGCAGCCACATTGCTCTCTTGAGTCACTGAGTACTCTTCGGACACGCTCTCACACTCAGCAGTCGCACACACGCATGCAACACACTCCACAGACCTGGCAGCCTGCACAGCCCAGCACACTCCAGGATGACACTGTGCTGAAAGCACTGAAAGTTCAATCTCATCGGGTGAGTGTCAATGTTCCAATGCCTGTGTTTCTCTGTGGATGTTAGTGTGTGGGCATTTCACCACACACAAATGTTGTGATGTGTTCCCTTTAAATAGGGTAGAAACAGTTGATATAATTAGGGAGCACACATGTTATTTGAGGGGGGATTCTGGTCTGACTTTAGTTCTCAAGATGTTCTGAACTGAATGAGGGCTGAATTGGTCCAAGGGTTCTATGAAGACGGAGCCCTGAAGGATGGCTGCTCTCCTCACGTCCCCTTTGGTTGGTCGTCAACACCTTTACAGGGTTTTCCTGTCTTCTGAGATGTCTGTTAAACGGCAGGAAGAGGAGTTATCGAGTAGTTTCAGCCGCACACACAATGGTACAAGGCTGTCAATCAAATAAATTAAGTTTATGTAATTTACAAACGCATGCCACAGTTTTAGTTTACCTCAAACTGAATGAAAGCTGAGAAAGCCATGGAATGCATAACAGAGTATTTGCTTCTTTAAGCCTTATACAACATTTAGGATGTCTAGCTGATGGGCAGTTTTGGAAAGTTTGCTATCATCCCTACTATAAAATAAATTGTGTATTAACAAAGATGTTTAAATTTAAGGAGAGCGTATCACCAAGCCAGACATCTGGGGACGTGGATCCTATTTGTCACGGATGTATTTCTACAACTAAATGATTTAAATGCCATGGTGTTAATTGTCCCCTTGATTATAGAGTCCAGCTTGTTTGCAAAAAGTCATTATTTTGAATTCAATGTCCCACTAAAAACAAACGGTTGTTCCCACTAATGGAGCTGCTCAGTGGGCAGCAGCAGGGGACTGTGGGGAGACAAGGACGCCTCCAGGTCTGTGCATTCAGAACTAAGAAAGTGGATGTGGACTTTGCAAATTCAATATCAGGAAGGTGGCTATTAATTGAGTGTTTGCCCAGATGTGCTTCACCCTTCAGTCATTTTAAATCCAAAGATGTGCATTTACGTCCTCACTCTTTGATTCTTTAAAGTTCCCATTGATTAAGATTATTTATTGAGGCTATATTATTGAATTTTTGTGAAAATGTTTAAAAGTGAAACTACTGTACACAATTCTCTTAGAATATCGTGCAGGTGGAAGTGTTTAAATGCTTTATGTCTACATTGGGCGATGGCTAAGATCACAAATGTCAAACACACCAATATTAAATGAAAGGTTCCTATATTATCTAAAACAGTACTCACATGTGTTGTATGTATATATACATATAGATATATATATTTAAAAAAACATTCAAAGTTACATTTGAAGCGGTTTGAGTTGTCTTTCATCCGAAGTGAAAGTCTTTGTCATGCAAAAGTCCGGCTTTTTCTTTCCTCACAGCAGCATATTCTTAGTAAAAAGACCACTTGATCTCTTTAAATCAGACTTAACTTTAAATCATACTTAACTAGCTGGAATGCATTTGTGAACACAATGATGAGTCGTTTTATTATACATGTGGACATATGTGTTGTTTTAAGACGGACTTTACCAAATGTGAACCTCTCCTTTAAGTTGTGTGGCAGACTCAACTATTTACCTTTAACCAAGATGTATTTTGGGATACACTATGTCCATAATAAGAAAGATAAATTGGGCCCAGTAAAATAATGTTTTTTGAAATAAAAGACGTGTTCCCCAAATCAGCAAAAGTAGAATTATTATTATTATATAAACTATTTCTTTCTGACTAATGTAATATTTCTATAAGGCTGAAGGTCAGCAGGTGTAAACGAAACAATATTTTGAATACATATTTCCTATTTGCTAAGTGAATGCATTGCATAACCAGGCATTGCTCCCAGTTATATAAACTATGGCTGATGTAGCACCAGAAAAAAAGTTACATTTCCTTTGCACTGCAAGGATGGAGCCATGTCTGGATAACCTGCTTATTTATGTTCTATGGTAGCAAAGTTGCCATATGGGGCTTTAAAAAAATAATTTATCATTAATACTAAATGTGACATTGTCTTTGTTTTGCAGTTTGGTAAAATCTCAAGTGCAACCATGCCTATTCTGAAGAAGCTCCCAGGAAGGTCCAAGAGCTGCCACGAGTTCCCCAGAGTGAACGGGGAACTGATCCTGCCCCGGCTGGACATGAATGATATCAATGATCTGAAGGATCTGAAGGACTTGAACAGGAACTTAAACCCCTTCGAGGATGTGGACCTGTACGAGGGTGAGATGCACGGAGGCGACATGGGCCTCATCATGGGGGAGGTCAGGGGCAACCTCCAGCTCAGGTCCTGCCGCGACGGAGAGGAGGAGGAGAACGAAGTGAACGCAGAGAGGCACGGGGCCGGGAACCCCAAAGGGAAGCCCCTCAGGGGGACCCTGGAGCGCATCTGTGGAGTGTCGCCCCTCAAAACCCTTGGAAAGCTGGGGAAGGGGCTGCGCATATCGGGACGCAACGTATGGGGGAACAACTCTCCCCACTACACCCCTGGAAACTCAAACAGTCTCCCACCAGAGAGGGAGAAAAAGAAAGGACTACGCAGGGGCTCCGAAGGAATTATGACCCTGCTTCGGTGAGGAGGGGTTGGGAGGAGAAAGAGTTAAACCTAAGAAGATTCTAGCTGTTGTGTCATTGAATTGTGAATTTCTGATATAAAATAGTAAAAAGTGCTTCAGCTGCTGTGGATGACATGTCTGGAGTACAAACAGAAAAAGATTATTGTATAAACATATACAGTATAGTATGTGTATATATATATACTATACTATGATATATATACATATTGAATAAACCCAAAGAACCACATGATTTTGTGAAGATTAAGTAGGAAAAAAGAAGATGGGGCTGTGGAAAATCCATCCATTATCTCATGAAGTAGAATGAAGTCGTGCAAAAGACTTACAAGAGAACATTTTTAGGGTTTTCAAAAGCAAAAGAAAATAAGTAACATCACAAAACCTCAACAGAAGGGACCCTTAAAAAAATGCCAAACAACAAAGTAATGTAATTATAACAGAAAAAAGTTATAATTCAATTACATTTATTTGTATAGCCCAATATGACAAATCCCAAATTGGCCTCAGAGGGCTTTACAATCGTGTGCAACATACAACATCCTCTGTCCCAGGACTCCCGCATCCGAAATGGAAAACTCCCCCTCAAATAAATGATATAAGGGAGCCATTTTGAGTCGCAGTGCATCAACAGAGCTCTAACAGTGTAATTAATTAGCCTCCAAGTCCCAAAGGAGAAGTTAGCATTGCTGCTGGACAGTGATATAATAGCATACAGTGTGCTTATTTCCTGAAGCCTTTTTTTAATATGCTATAGCAACTTGTTGATCTACGGAACTTCTTTTGTGTTTCAGCGACTTGTTGATTACTCAATGGGACTATTTTTAACTGAGGCAGTCATGCTCACAAGTTTGTGACAAGTATGTGGCATTGCAAACATAGCTCCTACTGGGCCTGATTGTTAGCACAATACACACCTCAGGTCTCATTACTGTTTATACATTCCTGTATATGCAAAAATCATGTGGTCTGATAGTGTGCCTTGTATTCTCGGTGGAAAGTCATTCATGTTCTTTGTTGCTGCTGTGGAAACTGCAGGATTACAGGTCGACGCAAGGAGGAGCGCAGAGAAAGCCTGCCCAGCGGGAACCTGAGCACTGACGGTGAGGCGGAGGCCTCCAGACGGCCCTCCTTCCTCAGGATGGTCAGTATGGGCAAGCTGAAGAGGGAGTCCATGTCAGACAAGGCATCCCAAGAGGCAGAGGAGGAAACAGAGGACGAGGAGCCGGTGGTCAAAACCAGAGAGCCCCTCTCAGGTAACAACCAAGGAGCCCTCAAGTGTAAAAGGTCCAGGTTAAGAGATTTAAAAACATGACTGAGAAGAATCTGTCTTTCGTGAGGAGCTCCCATTCAAAATGTGCTCTTCCTGGTCAAGCTTCGGCAGTACTTCCTCCCAATCCTAGACGGCTCTCTGATGAGGCTGAGAGATCCCCAGATCCCTGAGTCACTGGGTTCAATCACCACCAGGCTGTGAAATCAGGAAATGACTGCACTTCCTCCCACCCCAGGTTCCTCTAGATAGAAGTTCGACCAGGCTACTGTCCACAGGCTCCACGGGGAGCCTCGCTAGGAATAGAAGAGTGTGCCGAATGAGCAACAAATAAGCCTGTTTGTCAGTCAGGCACACGCATAGCTACTTAATAACCATAAACAGATCTCCCAGTTTGCATGTCAACCCTTTGTTTTGTTGCAAATAAACACAGCTGCATCTTTTTTCTCTCTTCTCACACCCACCAGTGCTGGAGATACTTCAGTTGGTCAATCACAGGGACCTTCTCCTGGCCGACACACATATTCAGGAGCTGGAACGAGAATGCGAGCTGCTGTCTCTCCTTCCAACTGCTTCCACCCTTACTCCTACCCTTAGTCCCAGCACCCCTCCCGGTGTGACTCCCTTTTCATCCTCACCCTTCGATGACTCCCTCAGCACCAATGCATCATTGGACTCAGGCCGACGGAAGGTAAAGGACGTGGAGCTCCTGTACGAGGCCCTGCAGAGGGAGATGTGGGACGTAGTGCGGGAGTCACTCCGTCAGCCCAGCGCCGGGCCCAACCTCGGGCTGGTGGTGCTGGTGATCCAGCAGGAGGAGCATGCCGATGCTGCCTGGGCCCTGAGAGAGGAGACCAAGCCAGAGCGAGAGCCCCCCCGGATCCAGCCAGGCCAGCGCCCACGCCGACTCAAGATAAAGTGGAGGCAGGCTGTGATGGAGGCGGCAGACTGGAGCCTACCGCACCAGGCGGACACCCAGGCGGGCCAGCTGGCCTCGTACCTGGATCGCCTGAGGAGTCGGATGGTGGACGACTTGGATGCAGCGAGGAGGAATGCCGTGTCCATTTACCCGGAGGAGTTCGCTGCCTTCCAGGTGTACGTGGACAGTTACCATCGAGCCGTGGCAAAACGTCTCCGGACCATGACCAGGGGGCCGCTGCAGATCACAGACGTCTACTCTTTACTGGACTGGTTCTACAACATCTACAACAGGTAGGGCGCCTTATCAGACAGTGGTCCTCTCAGGCAATCTGGCAAAGATGATACTACAAACCTGGAAACTGGACTTGTTTCTTAATGAGTTCTCGCTTTTGACCAGGGATGTCCTAGGAACCATTGGCACAACTGCACCCATCAACTACGCTTTGCTGGAGCCCATTCTGCCCCAAGACACAGTGGAGCGTCTGGAACAAGACTGCATCAGTATCGTCAGGGTGAGAAAGGCTCTTTTCACAATGTTGTTGTTCTAGATAGTAGACAGGTTTTAAATTCACACTGTGATTTTTCAGGAGAAGGTGACCATAGAGCTGATTCAGGTTCTAGATGAAGAGGAGAGGCGATGGGCCCAGACCTTGCACATAGAGGAGTATCAGTCCCACCTAGCACGCTCAGTCATCCAGGTACAGTATGTTGTCATTTTCCATGTGAAATGTACCTTTAGCCTAAGATGCAGCTGTCTTATTGCTCGTGTCTTTCTTAATTCCAGAGGTTGAAGGTGGACTTGGACAGATCTACATCTGTCAATCAGTGTCTAGGGGCAAGAGTGGCTCGCTGTAGTCTCTTTGGACTGGCTGACTTTCTTTACAAGTGAGTATACTATCAGTGAGGCATAAATAAATGAGGAACTGTTCGCAATGTGCTGGAAATTGTAGATTGAAGTATTACAGATTCATTTTTGGAAGGGACCCCAGTGTTTGTATAGGATAGGAAATGATTGTTAATTTCTAGGTTATACTTGTATTCAATAGGTCTTTATAATAGCTCTATGTTTCCAGTTTCCAGAGGAAGGCGGAGATGTTTCATGAGACTCAGGCTGAATTTGGAGACAGAGGGGACGGATATGTCTCCAGGACCGTAGCTCTGGTCAACTGCTGCCCTCCTCTCAGGTAGATTCATCATTCAACTAAAACAAATTTCCATTTCCTGCAGCAATTTGCTGAGAGTCCAGCTTCCCTTACTCTTGTGTTTCCTGTAGATCCCTAGTGGAGCGCTGCAGGCAGTGTGACTCACAGGGCAGCGAGGAGACAGCGCAGAGAGCCAACTCCTCCCTGGACCGGATCATCAACCAGTCAGTAAGGGTGCTGACCGACAGACTGTTTGAGCACATCAGGGTAAGTAAGCCTCATCTCAGTCCTGAAAGCGGAACTATGGCTATGTTAGAAATTACCCTATTGCAAAAGAAACTCCAAAAGTATGCGCTTATTGCATCCCATCTACAGCCACAGATTCCAGATTATTTATATTTTGTCAGAGCATTTGATTTATTGATTGCTGTCAGTATATGAAGAGAATGACAACAACAACAGAACATGTTTTTGTAGCAGCTTGCTATCAGCAAACGTGTTGAGTAAATGTATTGTAACCCGAGCTTGGTCTGTTCTCTTTTCAGCCTTTCTTTGACAAACTGGTAAGAAGGAAATGGCTGAACAACACAGAGGCCTTTGAGGCCATTGAAGCCAGCATTAAACAACACTTCAAGAAATTCAGAAGGATGGACTCTCCACCTTATCAGGTAACACTTGTTTGATGGAACAGATGTGGTGTTTAACACCTGACAGTGTTTGCTTGAGGGTCATATGTAACCAGTCAGTGATGAGTTGTTTTTACTGACTGACAGACCCTCGTGGGAGAGGTGCATAGGCGGGTCCTGGTGGAGTATGTCCGAGCCATCATGCGGGGACGGGTCATCTGTACATCCACCAAGATGAGAAAGAGGATGGCTTTCCGCCTGCAAGATGAGGCCAAACAACTGAAAGGACTCTTTAAGGATCTGGTACGTTATGTCATTAAAGCCTAAATACCTTGCAATGAATTTATACTCTGTAGTGCTAAGTACAGTCAGGACCTCTAGAAGATATAAAAGAAAAAAAGACAAATGTATTAAAGACAGAGCTAATGATTGCTGTCCATAAACAAGATAAACAATTCCATCTTGCTGATTCTTAAAAACACTGAGCAGAGCTGGCACAGGGAACACAGAGTCTGACCCTTGAGCTTCCTAGGTCAGGAATACCTCAGACAGTGTTGATACAGCAGCGAGCTATGAAAAATGGCTGCCGTCAGTGAGATGGAGATGGATGGACCGGGCTTACGTTAGCACTTGCCAGAGGAGGGAAGTTAGTGTTAAACAACTGGGCCTGACAGCGTGGCGTTTGCCCTCTTTCTGTGCACGAGTTCAAACAAGTGTCCGTCACCTCGGCTGACAACAGGAAGCTGCTGTGTTCAGGAGGAACTTCCTGTTCCTGTCAGATAGCCGGCTTTGATGTGGCTCTGGGATGGCCTTGATGGCCTCTTTCGCCGTGGAGCGGGATGAAGTGTCTGTGGAAAATGGGGGCGGTGGGAGGGGGTTGAGTTTTTAATGGCTGTCTAAAAAAGACTTCGTTATTTTTAGTGGATGCCAAGCCAGAGAATTCTGCTTTCTTTTTCCTGAGTGTTTGAAGGAAAAACACAACCTAGAAAAACAGAGGTGGAGCTTTGTTATTCGCTCAGTAACTCAGCTTAATATTTGGCCTCTGGCCTTTAAAGGCATTAATCTGCGTTTCCTCTGAAGGCTTCTGAAAAGCACACAATTAATCAGGTGAAAAGGTCATTTGGACCAGCAATAACAATTGAGTTGATCCAAACAAAGTCCAATTTAATGCTGACTTGTACGTTTTAATGGCAATGACAAGTTGTTGTTGCGCGCTAATTAAACATTGTCACTGTGCTCTTTGTCTCCCCTGTCTGCCTCAGGACTCAAGCTCCTCCTGGTTAGACAGCATCGTCTGCCACCTAGCTGACATAATTCTGCTGGAGGACACTCCGTCCATCCAGATGGAGGTGGCCGTGCTGGTGAAAGAGTTTCCAGATATACGGTGAGCTGTTTAACAAATTAACAGTGCTGGGAAATGCAACCAAGAAACAGATCTTCTCTCTACTGTACACCCAAAGGCCCTATATTCTTTTATGCTTATTGCTACACATTCCCGGTGCTGTTTTTGGCACTTTGCCAAAGCATGGAAAAAGTAAGACTACGTATGTTTTTTTTCTTTTTTTTCGGGCACAATGGATCAAAACAAGGAAAAGGACTGCGGAAACATATCTACATTAACGTTTCTATTTTTGGAGAGGGGAGCGGGTCTGTTTTGAGAATGGATGAGGCCTCGAGGGGATGGAGAGAGAGGGGGGGATGTCCCAGGGCTGTTTGTGCACAAACTCAGGTGACGGCTGGCAACTTACGGCCGCGCGTGACGCACAACTCTCAGTGGAACAGACAGGAAGCTGCTGCCGAGTACTTCCTGTTCCTGTCACCCTGCAGGAGACAGACTGGTGCCACACTTGGACTCAAAGGGGGAGAGGTGTTAAAGAGGAGGGCAAAACATGGTAGTTCAGACAAGGAGACATGCTAACTCACCGCTTGACTCACCCCTTTTGTTTACCGCATGGCATCCCCTGCTGGAATTTTAGGAGATCAAAGGCTGCCGGCCTTTCTTGACTTTTTCTGGGTGCTTTGTTGAACTGCAGCAGAGTCCGTTCGTACATACGTTGCTGAGCCTATACAATTCAGCGCTCCAAACACAGGCCCTCTTTATTCAAACGTGTCTGACAAGTGCCAACTCAATTGCTTTGTATAAGTCATAAGAACAGCTTTGGGGTCCCAGTATCTTGCCACTTTGATATGACACTTGCTTTCGTTTTAACCAACACTTCAACACATTGGTTTGATGTAGAACCCTGTATTTATTACATTTCCTCTAGACTTGGTGACTTATTGGAAAGTGAGAAAGCCAAGAGGATTACCAAAAGTTATGACTGCCTTATCTCGAGATAGAAATAAATCAGAATCAGAATCAGAACCATTTATTGCCATGTTTGTTTTCACATTCAAAGAATTTGTCCTGGTGGAAGGTGCATACATTTAACATTTAACAATAAACATTTAACAGTAAACACAGTGCAATAAATGAGAATGAATGAATGGATGAATGAATATTTACAATTGAACAGTAGAACATAAAAATATAAAAAATAAGATAAAGTGCATAGAAAGTGCATGGTATGTAAGTGTTGTGTGAAAGTGGCAAATGTAATGTTAAAGTGCCGAGTGTATTTAATATATAAGGCATGAGGGTGTGTGCAGGGGAGTGTCCAGTGGGAAATTGTCTGGGGGTGACAGAGTGAGTCATGTCAGTGGGGGACCCGGGCTCTGTTGATGAGCCCGACTGCAGACGGGAAAAAACAGTTTGTGTCCAGGGTGAGAGGGATCAGCATCAATCGGGCGATCAGGTCCATCAGGACCAAGACCTCACGCCACACCAACAGTGTAAACATCAGTCAAAAGTGACTATTCTAGACAATCCTCTCAAATAACTTTTTTGCACTTCCGGTTCCCCCCAATGTGTTTTTGGTTTGTGGACTGAAATAAGTTCTGTGGTTCACAAGCTGAAGAGATGCACTTTTTGCTTTACCACATTAATACATCAGTCAATAGCCCTCCTTCATGTGTCTTAAATACAAGAGGCTAAATGAGACACTAGTCCTCCTTTAGCTTAGTGATGGTGACCTGAAATCATGTGACCGTGGTGTTCGTTTATAACCTAACGTAACCCTTTTTACTTAGTAGTAATTATGACAAGCGCAAAGGACGAAGTTGACATAAAGAGCGCCAAAGTCCATGTTGGGAGGAGGTCCCAATAGATTGATGTGTGAAACCAAAAGCTACACTGACTTATTTGAACTTAAACTTGGTGTATTTGATTCCCGTTCAAAACCTAGGCTTGGTAACAAACATACTTATTTAAAACCAAACCATCGTCTTTCTCTTCACCAAAGTAGTTTTGTTTCAATTCCCTACGTGTTTGAAACTGCGGCCGTTTCTCCAATGGTCCTGTATCGCTTTGGGAGTCATTGGCAAACAGCCTGTGTTCAGGTATCAGGATGTGTTTTATTTTTCACAATTTGTATAAACAAGGATTGCAACGTAACAAGTTCTGAAATGCAATGTGGCATAATCCTAAAGTTGTTTTTAGAAAACATATGAAAAAGCAAGCTAAGACAAATAATTATATATAAATGTGGACAAACACATGTTGTTCTTATTATTGGCTTACATCAATAAATAAAGCATTAGTCATGATTTATTTACATAAAGACCCTTGATAAATGTGCCTTTCTATGTGGAAAGTAGAACCAAATGTTCTGTTCCTTCTCAGGAACTGATGCTCTGACTCAAACAGGGTCAGAGCATCGGTCAAAGTCATGACAGCCTTTGACGACACCAAGCAGACCAAATTTCCATTAACACCCGTCTCGCCCCTTTTCCTCCCCGTATCCTTCCTCCCAACAGGAAGAAGCACGTCTCCACCCTGCTGAATATAAGGGGGATGATGCGGCAGGCTGAGCGCCAGGAGATCCTCAACATCGTGAAAGACTTTGAGTGCCGCAGCGCCCTGGTGTGCCGGGACCACGCCCTCTTCTCCGACATCCCCATCACCTCAGAGGTGCACTGCATCAGCCTGGGTTTCCTCCGCTTCGCCATGACCATCTCCAACTGGTTCTCAGAGCACCGTCCCAGGCGGCGCCGGGGGGCGAGGGGCGGAGCCGCAACGCCTCAACCCGCCGAGGGCCAGAACATGGAAGACGTGAATAAACACCACAGAGAGGACTAGCAGCTGGCATTCGTGTTGGGAGAGCGGTCACAGACACACGCTGTGAAGATAGCGATGCACCTTGACCCAAAACTGATTGCACCAAATATTGTTACCAAAAACTTGACCTCAGGTACTGCTCGTACTGTACTCACTGACATTTCTCCATCTCAACATGTGCATTTTCTTTTAATGTGAAACAGACTGTGCATGGTAATAATCACGATGATTTATCAGCTGATCTAGACATCTACAGAAGCAAACAAGTGGTAACAAATATCCTGAAAATGTAACTTTTTTTTTTTGCTTTTTGTCCCCCAACCCACAGAAAACAACTGCTATCAGATGCAAAGCAATATGATTTAGGCTGTTTAACATGTATTTACCCAACCATATATACCCACTCTCTGGTTTATAGACCACGTGTATGCAAGGATAGTGTATGGACGTGGAAATGTTTTGAACTCTCACTGTGAATGAAATGGATCTGTTGCTGGAAACATAATAAAAACCCATTGACTGGGTAGACTAAACAGACTCAGCTGCTCCCTCATTGTGTCCTGCTTACCAGGTGTTTGTAACCATCTTAGATTGTCTTGTTTGGGCTACTTCTAGCTTTAGGTGCCCCTGAAGGTTGGAGTGTCAGACATTAAGTCTACGGTTATGTTAAACAATGGTCAAACAGACGAGGGTCTGACGTAGACCCACATGTACACTTCATGCGTTCATTGTTTATGTCGAGGACTTGGCAGCTTTGTTCTGAGATCTCGAAATATGGGGCTCCGCCGCGGCTGCTATGTGACGCTCTCACCGCCGTACAGCGAGCATAGGGTCACGCACCCCGAGGCCAACAACGGGATGTTTTTGGATAAACAAAGATTTCCTGTTGTCCACCGAGGTGCCAACGGATGCTTTTATTGGAGCCAAGTTTACGTTATGCGCTAGGAGGGAACTTCCTCTCTGCTGCTCAGAGTGCACAGCAAAAGTAGCCACGGAGCCTTTTCATGTTTGAAGCTGCTCGTCGGCTTCTCAAAACAAATGCCGGCCAGCATCGGCAGGGGTCATTCTGCACAGTGACCTCTCCGAGCCGGCAGGGTCGATATCTAAATGTGAATGAGCATCTGGCTGCGTGGAAGTGTAGCAATAACTGCTGTATTCAGGGTGAGGGGTTGTACGGTGGTCGAACACATGACCAGACTTCATCGTGGTAAAGTGGTCATGTGTTCAGGCGTCTCATCGTCACCGCTCAGCAGCGAGGTCAGTCGGGTAACGTTTGGTCAAAGGTCATCCAGGGGACACGATGGGCCTCAGCTGATCCAATGCATCTATATACTAGATATGTTAGACCAATAGCTGGTAGATCTGTTTACGTTTTTGAAATTAATTTAGTAACAAATGTGTTTTGTGTATTTAGCACAATCAGATCATTAAAGCAATTTTTTTTTCAAATCCTGTTTTTTGTGTTCCATTTAGGAGCAACTAGTGATGGAAGCAGAACATATCACATAAACATTATTATATAAATAAAATAAATAAATAAATAAAATGTATTATTATTATAATAATGTTTGTCCTTGTGAGGTTTTCCCATTAAAAAGTGAATTTACCCAAGTCTTACATCTCCCCTCATGTAAATATCCAGAATCAATAAGTATGTAAATAAATTATTTCAACTTTTCACATCACATTTGTGTAAATTGAATACTGGACAATGATTGGCTCCCAAACAAGCTGTGATGTCATAAATCCTACAGTCGTTATTCTGCACAGTGAAGCTCAAACATCACATTGAAGTAACACACAGTTTGGAGTCTTTCTCTTTTAGTTTGACTCTTGTCTGTTGAGAGTTCCCTCTGGAATGCATGTTTAGGGTTTTTTTATCCTTTAAAACTGTAAATAGGATGTGAGTCATATGTTAGAGGTTAAATGCAATTTAAAGGACAGTTGATGAGTTACATCATTGATTTAACAAGTTACATATTGGCTTGGAAGTAGTGCATTATAATCATATTAAGATAAAGATGAAAAACAAATACATCTGAACTACAGTAGATAGATGAATACCTGACAAGATATTTATTAAATGTACTTTACTTATGTTTGGCTTTTTGATTACATTGCAATCCTATTTTTAAGAGAATAATACTTGTGCTTTGAAGTTGTATCTTCTTTGAATGCATCATACCACACAAGTAATTTCATTAGAAACATTTTAATTTGTTCTGTAGAACTTTTACAAATAACAGGTATGCTATGATAAGATTTAAAAAGGATTGTTTCTGTTGACGGTCATACGGTCAGATAGGCAGCATTGCAGACGTTTGGGATCCGGATACATCGACCTTCATGATGGGCATTTGCTCCGAGGTGAGTTATTCTTACTCTTTTCGTAACTTTAAGAACAATGCTTCTCACTTTTTTGTTGCGTTCACGCGTTGACTGTCTCTGAGATTTTGCAATGCATCCAGTCCGGCAGCCACTTCCTCCAATTGACATGTGTTTGATTTACGGCTAAATATAACCAGCATGCAAACTTTTGAATGCACCACAAGGAAAAGACTCATACGTGTTATACGTTTCAAACATCCTCAACTGTTTCTTCAAGCTGTTTACCTGCTCCCAGACAATGGATCTCAGATAACTCTGACCCTGGAATCCACCGCACGTGTGTTTTTATTTTGAATATATTCTTCGAATTTGTGCGCCAGAACAGGAAGAACATTAAGTGAAATTGGCATGGACTGAATGTTAAGTCTGGCAGAGTGGCTTCTGAGTAATATGTATACTGGAGAACATTATCAGACATCCTTTGGTATAGTAGACTGAGGGCGGATGTTGAATCGTTGTTTTCCAGGTATCCCAGACGGGGATCTCGGTCTGAGGATTGCAGGTAGGACCGAGGGCCAAACTCTTGGAGGTTCCCCTCCATCAGGCCGCTGGAGTTGAAACAACCCACGGTATCACAATGCAATCCCTGGGAAGCACTCCCCTGCTTCCTCTCATTAACGCAGCTCTGCAATGGAAAACCCATCTGGCTCTATTCGGACTGTTTGTTTTCGGAAGCGAGCCGTGCCCTGTCTTTGTTCATACTGTCATGCACTTTCGGTGGTTCCACTCTTTTCTGTTTGTTTGCTTCTCCTGCAGCATACATAATATTCAATTAATTAGACTGCCGTGGCTGAGCGGGGCACTGGTCTCAGGCTGGTTCTGATCACTGGAGCTTGTTTAGTCTAGACGGGGACGCTCCACAGTTTTCCCGTTCTGGCTTCAGCCAATAAATATATGCACATAACTGAGATATGGGCCTCATATAGCAGCTCGATGAAATATTGGGCTAATATTGACCATTTTAAATAGACATCAGACCATTTACCTTGTCCACTTCCAATAGATAGAGCATTCTCCTCGATTCTTTTGCTATAAAGGATCTCCTTCATTACTGCCCACAACTAGCACACTCTACACATTTTAGATTGACTTCTAAACTTATAGAAAGCCAACATCAACATGACAGAACATGACAGTTTGCTGTGGATAGGTGACTATAAATTCCTACACTTGTTGTCCTCACTTGCAAATACAGTCTCTTTTGAAAGTTCTCGCTGCTGATGCACGTGAGATGTAACTGTCAAACAGCATCCTTTAGATGCTGATACAACTGTCCTTTAAAAAATTAATAGATTTGTTTTTTATCTGCAGGGGCCGACTGTCAAACAGCATGTCTCAAGATTGCAATGCTTTTCAGCAAAACGCTGAGAAATGGCTCCTGTTCCCAACTGTTGCCTCATGACAAGGCTGTAGGCCTAAGTTTGAGTGCAAACGCTAGTCCACTCACTGCTCACTGTTGTGAGTCTCAACCAAACCTGCAGCATGACTGCATGCTGCAATATATGAAAACCAACTGCTGCTTGGAAGGAAGGAAGTGAAGAAAAGCTTTGGAACGTGGCTCTCAGTAAGACATGTTTCATGCAATTTGTGGTTCGTGGGTTTCATGCAAACCACAACATGTCTTGCCATAACTTTTTTCTTTAAAGCAGTCATTTAACATTTTGGGAAATATGGCAATAGCCACTCCAGGAGATGGTTAGCTTAGCACTGTTGTGTTACCATCAGTGGTAAAGTGGAGGTTGAGGTTTAAAATGGCCAGATATGTTGACCACCTGGTAACACATTCTCCTCCTGATGCTGTCCTATAGCAGCTTTTCAACCATTTTGGGAAACTTCCTTGGTTTAAGAGACTACATTTAAAGTGCCAGTGAAACGGCCGTCGGAGCGCCTTTATCGTCTGTACTGTGACGTATCCCCTGGTGAACAGTTACAAGAGGGACTTCAATCAAATCTTTCGCATTTGATTGGACCGCTGAAAAGTTGGTGGGCTTAGAATGTAGCAGAGGCCTGTGGCCCCACACCACACCTCCCACGGGCGATATTACAAATCCTACTATGGGGAGTGGCTTAACCCGCCCTCCTCTGCCTCTGATTGGCTTATTCTTACTCAAACCCCATCTAATCTCATTCCTCTAACCCTAACCCTAAACCAAACAACCCTGACCAATAAAGGCGAGTCAGTCAGAGGCAAGGAATGGCGAGTCATTATTTCACTGTCCAAGGATGCTGTTGAGCTTCCCATGTCACTAAAAGTTGCAGATTGATATTTTGCTTCACAGAAAGAGAAAATTCTTTGATGTTGATATACAAATATATGGAGAATTTTTTTTTTTATATGTTTTTATTTGCACATATTGGTGTGCACTGTTCATTTCATCATGGTTTTATAGGACGTTATTTAATCACATCAAAATAAGACGTCTAACATGAGTTTAGCCTGGGGGGTTTTGGTCGAGGTGTGGCCACGTCAGTCATCAGCAACGGGTCATTTATTTGTGGTTATGTAGGCACTTAGGAATGACCCGTCGTGACATGACCCGGCAGGGCCGGATTCAATAGAGTGAACCTCCTGTCCTCTCCCATGTCCAGTCTACACCGTCTGTCAGGATGGCTGCCCACTTGAACCAAAACAATGGTGCACTCCGTCACTCCTGATGGGATATCCTGATTTATGTTATCTGAGCGGATCCATCAAGTGGATCTTTATTTAGCGACGAGGAGGTGCTCGGCCCTGCCTGCCGGTGCCCACTCCACTCCAGATCGAACAGACACGCCAACCTGTTTGTTTCGTTATCAGCCGTCACACTGAATCAGCGTCCCCAGGCCTCGGACGCAGACGGAGCGGAGGAAGTTCAGCTTTGTTCAAAGCAGGGACCACAATCTAAAATAAACTTTGGCACTATCTTAAATCGTTTCTTATTCGTAAAAATGCATCCGCAAAACAAGCCTTTTATTTTTTCCACATGCTGATACGCTTGATTTGTGCTAAAAGTCATCCTGGGTGGATGCAGTGATATAAATATTTTCGCTCAGGTCTCCGCTGGCCTGATGCCACTTACACTGTAAACATCCCAACCTGACCAGGTTATTTGTTTTCCTTTGTTTAAACTATTTTGACGTCTGTATAATAGTGAGAAAAAAACAGGGGGAGGCGTTGTCCTGAATGTCTGTATTTATGCGAGCACATCCCCTGGCCTCACAGACCCGGCCAACGTCACTCAACCAGTGATACAGCGATAAACAAGACGATGGAAAACCTTCGACCTCCAGGTGGGGATCATCATGAATGAAGCAAACCAAGTGAATTAGGATCTAAGAAATCAGGCGTTCTGCTTTTTAGCCATGTGTGTCTCTCGAGAGGGCAGCTAGTCAGTCTGTCTGTTGCCTGGTTGATGATATAGATCTGATCACCAGGCCATTGCCTGGTGATCAGATCTATATCATCAACATCTGACATCTACTTAGGTCAGATTCTATAGAAGTCTATGAAATAATGACTCTTGATTTATTCCCTCAGTAAACATTATAAACATGAGTTTATGTCTCAATCTCTAGTTTCAAGTCTTCTTCAATACAGCATGATGTTCATTTAGTAAATTATGCTCATTTAGAGTCAAACAGACCATAAAACACTCCTCCACATTTCAGATATGGTAACACTGCTCATTGGTTGCAAAAAAAAAAAAAAGTCTATAGCGTCCTGATGACTACGTCCACTTCTTATACACAGTCTATGGTTTACTCAAATGATTTTACATGTGACACTTACAATGATATCACCTCGACAATTCAGCACACACAGACTCATATTTTCCAAGAAATAGGTTGTTGTGCTGCAGCGTTATGCCACTAGTACATGGAGGTAAAAATAGATGAGAGGCTAAAGACAAGAGAACAGAGTGGCAATGACAGTGAGCGACTGTGCTGTCAGATCTTTTCACGGAAAACAGGGTGGACATGCGGACATCCTTAAAGGCTGTGTACTTGTTAGGGAAGTCTATCCTAGAGGCCTCACCTTTGCTCCCTGGGAGGAATTTCTGCACAAACACGATCACGGCAGCCTCTGACAGAAGGCAAACAGCACAAGCTTGTTTTGTTACGCTCGGCCGTGGCTTGCCTTATCATATGTGGAAAATCCTTTTGTATTATTATAAGAGTCTGTCTGAGTGTGCTATCACAACTCAGTCCATCAATAATGTATTTTGCTTTCACATAAAAATGTCCCTGAATATTTTCCTGATGATGAAAATGTCTTTGTCTGCCAGTGTTTCTGTCAGTAAACAAAGCCCCCCTGCTTGTCCAACTAAAAGCCACTACGTTATCAGCAAAGAAGGCTCCCCCGTGTTGTATTGTCGTGTTCTCCCCTCTACCTGCCAGCAAGTTGTCTGTTCCTCTCCCAAGCAGCAAATTTATTGACCCAGGCCATTTGCAAGAACGGAAACTACTTTGCATGGCAAGGAATACGTCTAGGAGCTGAACAATGGCTGCTCTTGTGAAATATGGCAACAGGGTCTCACCTTTGGCTCTGTGTAACTTCTCCCCCGCCTTGTTTGCGTAAGCAGGTTGTGTTCTGTACCCCATCAGGAAGAGGTGTTGCAGGAAACACAAATCTTTTTACACAAAGATTTTAGAGTCAACTTTCACTGTTTGGACCCCAAAAGAGAGCGTATCCGCTCTCTCGAGAAGGTGAAAGTCAGGGTCGAACAGGAGTGTGACCGTTGGCCCAGAGCGGCAGGGAGCCAGAGGCGCTCAGCACTGGCTCTCTGATTGGAGGCCGTGTTGTTGCCACATTGCTACGAGGTTATGCTGACCTACTGTGTAACCTGTCTATTGTGTTTAATTCCAGCAATACCAATTATAATTATATTAAGACATTATAAACATCTTAAAGAGGAAATAAACGTATTAGAAGAAGTCACTGACACAGTGTTGTACATTGTGTGCAGACTAGGTGGAGGGTGGGAAAGATGGAAATAGATATCTGCCATATCTCGTACTATTCTTTGCCAATTGAAGAATAAAAGCTATTTATTTCTTTTGACTCCCGATCCCAGCAGTGGAAGAAGTGTCCTTTACTTCGATGAAGTTCATAATACCACAATGTAGATAAACTCGCTTTCAAATTAAATTAAAGTATCAAAAGTAGCACGAGGCATCATATAATGTGTTTATTACACACTGCACATTACATAACTGTTTTATTATTATTTCTGCGTTAACGTAAATGCAGCATTTTAGTGTTGAAAAATTAGCTAAAGAGCCATAAAGAACCCGTATAAGCTGAATAATAACAAAATTAATGTAGAGCCTATTAGAGGCTATTTTGGCTGTAATTACTTAAGCTTGGCTCAGTCTGTATTGTGTGTTTCCTCATCGACCCCACAAAAATAAACTATTTGTTAAGTTGTCGGTGGTCATCAGTATGAAAAGTAATTCTAAGACGTTTGACAAATCCGGGTCAAGATACTCAACAACTTTGGGTTCCGATAGAAGCATAACATTTTTAAAAACATGTTAAAAAACATTAAATGGGAAAAGGATTTCTTGTGACTATCCCCTCAGCCAAGTGGACTCTTATATAAGTAGTGTAGCAGAATATAGGATGCTGCAGCAAAGAGCCCTTCAACCGAAAAATGAATCAGCATTTTTGCACTTCTGGGTCCTTCATCTCCAGTCAATGAGTTTTTTTTACGGTTAGATTTCTGAAATAAGTTCTGTGGTTAAAGCAAGCTGAAACAGGCTTTTTTTCAACATGTTGGTTTACGATATAAAATACTTCAGTCAATACCCCACTTGACAATTTAGAATGAGTTTTTACGAGTCTTAAAGAAGGTGGTAGCTAACATCATAACGTCAACACTCTGTACGGCCTCCTTGATGTCCCTCAGGGGAAATGCTTTCGCAGAAGAAGTAAGCGCACTAAATCAAATTACAAGTTGGGAGATAAGTGGTGGGGATGGGAAAACATATGCCAGTGTAGCTCCTTTATAGCCTAACATTTGCTTTTTACTTCTGGTGATCGTACTCCCACTTTGGAAAAAAGATGGAAGTGGTTGAACAAAACGTGCAAGGATCATAAAATTTGCCACAGAGTTTATTTTCTGCAATAATCCAGAATTAGTTGGAAGAATTCCACTGGCTTTTTGTGGAGGGGACTAGTGCGAAGCTAACTTCTTGGTTGGACTACAAAGATACGTCATCCCTTCTGCTCTCTACAGCCAACTGTCTTAGTGAGGCTTTTGAACTGAAAAAAAACGCAATATTCATAACCAGACAAAGCATTTATTTCTCCTTAATTTTCATCTGGCTCAGAAGAGATTTGTGGAAACACCAGAATTCTTCTTGCAGTCCAGATGAGTTCGAACAGTTTGAAAGCTCAAAACCATAAAGGGTCTTTTACATTACATTTCATTTAGCTGACGCTTTTATCCAAAGCGACTTACATGATATACAGTAGACACAGCAACAGTGAGCAATTAGGGTTAAGTGTCTTGCTCAAGGACACAACAACATGGACTGACTGAGCCGGGGATCGAACCACCTATCCTCTGATTGAAAGTCAGATGTGCTAACCACTGAACCGCAGTCACCCCAGTCTTGAATGCAACATGTAGTTCTGGCAGTATATCTCACCCATTGGTGACCCCCAGACATTATTCATTAGCAAAGGGTTAAAGTGTGAGCCTCGTGACTCCACATCCTCTGTCCTCCTGCTGAGGGCCAGTGGTTCCACCGAACCCAGTGTGAAATGTAGCCCACTAGGGACACCTACAGGTTTTGTGGAGGTATTGCATGACTGGGGAGATAAAACACAATGTCCCACTGTGCTACTTCTTGTGTTTGTTATAAAAATAAAAATAAAACATAAATGAAATGGCCCCTGACACACCATGTGTATACCTCTGCAAAACAGTTCATTGTCCATGCAAAAATGTCTGTGTTTCCTATGAGTTATTTATCAAAAAACAAGCAATCAAAAAATAAATCATGCCCGCTGCGCTCTCTCCTACTCTTGATAAAATAAAATAAAAACATCGACCCGCCGCCCACCCAGTGCATTCTGGTCCTGTACCTTTTTACTTACTATTAAATAGACTGAACAACAAAATAATCAAACTAAACAAATAAATATCAAAAGAAAAATCTAGAGGAAATATAATTTAAATAAAGCAAACATCTAGAATAATGAAACAATACTACTTATGAGGAAAATAGCTACATACAAATAGATAAAATAAATAATCAGTGCCTACCAAATGAGCCTACCATGTAGTTTAACCAGCTTGATTAATGCAGAGTTTATTTTCAACATGTTTAAGCATATAAAGTATGTAGATCTTTTTTTTGTACTTTTTTAATTATTATTGTTTTACATTTACACAAATCCAGGCTGTTAGGATGCCCCAGGGATGACCCAGGACACGCTGGAGGGATTATATTTCCCAGGTGGCCTGGGCACGCCTCGGGATCCCCCAGAATGAGCTGGTAGATGTTGCGGGTGAGAGAGGAGCCTGGATCAGCCTGTTGAACCTGCTGGCACCGAGACCCGACCCCGGATAAGCGGATGAAAATGGATGGATGGACAAATCCAGGCAATTGTGGTTGTCTATGTGGTCATCAGTTACACATTGCCATCCTCTGGTGGCTTTCAGGTGATATTACAAGACCAAGCGTCCAGGCCTTCCTATAAACCTGAACCGGCGCTAACTATAAACCTGAGCCAACCCTAACTATAAACCTGAGCCAGCCACAACTTTATATCTAAACCAGCCACAACTATAAATCTGAACCAGCCCTAACTATAAACCTGAGCAAGTCCTAACTATGAACCTGAGCCAGCCATAACTATAAGACCTGAGCCAGCTCCAACGTCATATCTGAACCAGCCCTAACTATAAACCTGAACCAGCCCTATAAACCTGAGCCAGCCCTAACTATAAACCTGAACCAGTCTTATAAACATGAACCAGCCCTAACTATAAACCTGAACCAGCCCTAACTATAAACCTGAGCCTGCCCTAACTATAAACCTGAACCAGCCCTATAAACATGAGCCAGCTCTAACTATAAACCTGAAGCCCTAACTGAGCCAGCACTAAACACCTGAGCCAGCACATGAACCTGAACCATCCCTAATTATAAACCTGAGCCAGCCCTAACTATAAACCTGAGTCAGACATAACTATAAACCTGAACTAGCCCTATAAACCTGAGCGAGCTCTAACCTGAAGCCCTAACTGAGCCAGCACTAAACACTTGAGCCAGCACATAAACCTGAACCATCCCTAATTATAAACCTGAGCCAGTCCTAACTATAAACCTGAGCCAGCCCATTATAAGCCTAGTGAGTCTAAGCTTAAGATCTTAAGCCTACATGCAGTTTCCGGTGTGCTGATTAGCGGACGTGTTAGCATGAATATAATTGTTCATACATTTTGATCGCATTTCAGACACAGGGTTTAATTTTAAAGGATTCCTATGATATGAGAGTATTCCTTGGCACCCAAGTGCACTCACTGTGCATGCAAACACAACCCAAGATTTAACACCAGATCATATACAAGCAGAAAACACTGAACTGAATCAAAAGGTTTTTGGATGAAGAGGATCTGTACTTTGGCCATATCTGGCGAGTTTTCTGCACAAATCTAGGCTGCGCACACCGGCTGTGGGTTGTGTTGTGTTGCTGGACCTGTGAGCATCTCCGATGTGGCGCACCTCAGCTGCTTCAAGCCAGCCGAGGTTAGAAAGATCCGAAGGGAAGCGAAGAGATGGTGATTTCCAAAATAAAGGTGTAACATGTGCGTCTTTGATGATCTGGGGCGTTCACCCTTCCATCTTCCACACAGCAAGAGGGCAACAGTGACAATTCATGTCACAAGGCAAAATGTAATCCAAAATATAACAATACAGCAAAGTATTGTTATAATAATGTTATTTCCCATGTTTTATGAGTAAACAGATTACTTAATATGCACATGAGCACACAATAAGTTAAATATAGTGTTTGTGTAATTATTGTTTATGTCTGTGATATATTTACTGTGGACACTTTTTATTTTTATTCAATAGCTTGGATCATATCATTTCGTTTAAAAAAATGGACTCCAGGTAGTTAGTTGCCACGTGGTCATACTTAAGGAGCTCAGACAAACTAATCAGCAGCGTATCACTAAATTCACTTTAATAGAATGATTTGCAGGGCGTCTGTTATTTTGCTCCTCATGTCTGATGGCCCTACTTTTGTCTCTGGCTTTGTTCATTTGTCTTATTTGAATTGTGTTTTGATGGAGCTGCATGTCTTACATTTGAAAGGTGATACATGATGTCAGGGTTTAAAGGTGTTTTGGTGTACCTTTACAATAACGTAGAACCACGTGTCAGTATCATGGAATGCCAGCAGCACCGCACACTTAATAACCCTTCACGATGAAGACTGTTGCATGAGCAGGACTGTAGTACTTTTAGTGTGTAGCCCAATATGAGATCCAATTCATTCTTGTTGATTCATAAATGCCTTTACGTCGAAGCGAGAAACCGGAAGTGCCTACTCTGTGCATTCTTCCTGACTTTATGGTGGTGCGCATCTCCCCGACCGGGAACACCGATTTCTGAACATTCCGACCTCCCCCCCCCCCCCCCCCCCCGCCGCACCGCGAGCTGTGTTTTCCTGCGAGCTTGCTGCAAAAAAGGGGAAGCGGGCTGCACCTCGGCGGCTTTAAAGTGAACCAGCGTACCGGCTGTGGCACAGGCGGACGGAGATGCCACACATCCAGCAGCAGCCGTGTTTGTTTTGCGTGGCGAAATGAGGCAGGGGTTGGAGAGCCGCCTCAGAGACGCTGGGCTCCGGCCAAACACCGCCGCATTTTAGCGCCTCATCCGATGCTCGGGACCTGCGTTGCATTACATTTGCTGCATCGGTGATCCGGCCGTGTTTGCTGTATTTTCTTTCTTTTTTTTGCAAAGTGCATGGTGGAAAAAAAAAATGCAGCTTGTTTGAGAGGACCCCCCCCCACCCCCCTCCACACACACACACACACACACACACACACACACACACACACACACACACACACACACACACACACACACACACACACACACACACACACACACACACCTCCAGCCCCCCTCTCTCCTCCAGATATCCGTCGCTGCCATGACAGGCAGAGGTCTCCTCTCGACCGCGGCTCGGCCGGCTGGAGAAGAGGCAGATTGATTCGGGGACGGTCGGGGTCGCGTCTGCGGATGTTATTGTGTCCGTTCGGAGCCCCGTGAATAGCATCCGCGCGAGCGCATCGCGATTCTCACTCAGGGAAAGAGGGGAGAGAGTAAAACAACATGTCCTCTCGGTCTGCATTACCGTCTGGGAACGACAGGAGTACTGGAGACCATGTAAGTGCAATTGCAGCCTATAGCCTGTGTGTTTGTGTGCATGCAAAGGATACACCGTGCATCCTTGCAAAACAATAGATAAGTATATTTCCTAATATATATGTGGCATTCATTCACTGGGTTTGTTCACACAGTGTAGGCGGTGGGAGGGGGGGGGGGTTAATTGATGCTGCTATATGTTCCTCATTGGGTGAAAGGATGGAAAAACAGGTTATATTGGATGGATATTTTTAAGCAGAAGAGGCTCTTTTATATATTTCATTTTTTTCATAAAAAAGGGCTAACCTTGAGTGTCTGCGCAGGGAGAGAGCCGATGGCGAGCCAAGAAGCCCGGAATGAGTCCATCCGCATACACTCAGCGGATATGCGCAGAAAGCCTGAAAAACCAGCTGTCACCTCTTATTATAAGGCGGTGGAGAGATAGTGATGTCACATTAGACTCCTTGCTGCTGCTGCGTCCTCGCTGTGTGTGTGTGTGTGTGTGTGTGTGTGTGTGTGTGTGTGTGTGTGTGTGTGTGTGCGTGTGTGCGTGCGTGTATTCCCCAGAAATTGGATGGGTGGGACGTGAGCGCAGAAGGCCACAATAAATGTATGGAGAATATCTGGGTTTGTTCGCATGAAGCGAAGGGGGATTACTGCGTAAAATGATGTGCAGTCCTTTGCTGCGCAGCCTACAAAGCGCCCAACCCCAGAGCCAGTGGGTGTCAGACAGTGCCATACATTCAGTACAGTGGAGAACAGTAGCGGCCTCTAATGAAGACAGAGGCAAAGGGGATTCATTCATGTGAGACAGACGGAATATGAATCTATCTGCACACTCCTTATGAATGTGCCCTCCATAAATGGGGACATGGTTGATTGACGTTGCATTATGGCATTTCTCTGCCCTAAACACTTCTGGCAAATCCCCCCCCCCCACCCCTGTTTGTTAGCAGAGCTCTCAGCACAGAGGGATGGTTAAGCCAGTAAATGTGTGTGTGTGTGTGTGTGTGAGTGTGGGGGGTAGGGGGGGATGTGCACAAGCGTGTGAGTTTACACTAAGTGTGAGTGCACGATTGAATACGAACGCAGAGCCGTTTCCTTCCACTTAAAATGGATCTCTGGCTCCTGATGTCAATTAAACGATGGTGACAGATGAGTGAATGGGGGGAGGGGGGTTGTGTCGCCAGGTGTGAGGCCCTATAGCACCCTTACCGGCGTCTTTAGATTTGGAGAGACATGGGTCCAAATTGGCTCAAGGTGGAGCATGAGAACAGGGAAGGAGGGAGTGTCTGAAGGTGGGGCATGAGGCTGCGTGGTTGTGTGTCTGTGTGTGTAGAGCTGAGAGCAAGATGACTGGGGGGAGGGAGGGGGAGGGGGGGGGGGGGGGCTGGGTCTGGCCAGGGATCACTGTGCCATCTGCTCCCTCTTTCCAGCTATACATCCCTCTCTCTCTTTCCATCCTTTCATCAGCTGTCTCCTTTTACTCTGCACTGATATCCTGGTTTCTCCATCTCCTTCCCCTTCCCCTGGTCCGCTCCCCCCACCACCACCACCACCATCATCATCATCATCATCATTCCCCCTCTGTACTTTCCTGGTCACATGACAAGAAGCTGTGATGCATCCGGCTTCGTTTGTGTAAACGCACGTTGTTGTCCTCCCTTTGTCTTCCGCTCGGCTTCCTCCCTGAGCGTTGTCCGTGACTCAAGCTTCCGAGGCGTTGTGGTCCGGAGTCGAG
This sequence comes from Cottus gobio, assembly GCA_023566465.1. Taxonomy (NCBI): domain Eukaryota; kingdom Metazoa; phylum Chordata; class Actinopteri; order Perciformes; family Cottidae; genus Cottus; species Cottus gobio. The sequence goes on along the minus strand of CM042229.1, from coordinate 20,605,081 downwards.
GCGGTAACGCTCCAGGGCGAGTTCAGGTTTTCCGGCGGGAAGGCATTACCTCCACGCTCTGTCGTATCGCATGAAGACATATTCCGGAGGTCAAGTGGCAGATTCTGAAGGAGATGATGCTGAAACCCAAAATGGAAATTACGTGCTTCACGTGCCGGACAACAGCTGTTAACCCAGAAACGAAGGGGCATGTATTCACATGCTCGGCTCAGCAGCACTCATTTTTTTGAAGAACAAAAACACCTGGTGGAATGGCTCTGGTGACTCCCACAAACTCAGCAGATACTTTACTGTGTCTCACCCCCCCCCCCCCCCCCCCCCCCCCCCCCAATCTTTATCTTTAAAATGGTTTAGCTGCTGCCTGAAAACAGCAGGTTGTCTACATATTGTTTGGCGAGGAGAGTTCATAACCACAGTCCCACAGAAGGGACTAAAGCAGATCATGTAGCTTCTGGAGACCACCCGTGCTCCATGGGTACAGGTAGTCCTGAAGGCAGGGCTGGGCAATGTATCGATATCGTGATACGTGGTTAAATAATTAAATTTTGTATATTGTGATACTGCAGAAGTGTCTTTAAAAATTCTTTTTTTTATCAAACTGTTCTAGTTGCTCTATTATTCACCTTTCCCCACTTAGACACTATATCCACATTACTGATGGCTATTTAAACCCTGTAATATTGATATTGAGTCTCCCTTCATGAGGTTTGTGGTGCAGCTGGCATTCCATTATACTGATGCCATATGTTTAATGGTATTTGAGTGTCTCCATATAGCCCAGCCCTATACAGAAGTGGTATGTTGTTGGCACAGTGAAGGACCACCCCTTCTCTCCTCTCTTTTTAACCCCACCCACACACTCATTTTCTTTGTTTTCCAGCATGTGGCGTTGGGGGCCAGCCGCTCCGACAAGGCCACCAGCCAGTCCAGCCGCTCGCTGGGCGCCCGGTGCAGGAACTCCATCGCCTCCTGCTCTGACGAGCAGCCGCACATCGGCAACTACCGCCTGCTCAAGACCATCGGCAAGGGAAACTTTGCCAAGGTCAAGCTGGCCCGCCACATCCTGACGGGCAAGGAGGTGAGACATGGGGCCGTGGTGGGAGGGAGGGAAGACATGGATGATGAGTGCCGGGTGAGGAAAGACGGCGGTCAGTTGATGTTGCTGGTGTCATGAAGATGTGATTCGCTCGAGTATTGGGGGACATATCATGTATCTGTACCCACAGCTTGAGAACTTCCTGGTCTACCATATTTTTCTCACAAGCCAATTAGAGCATTCTTAAAGAGACGGAAGCTGAAACGGAGAGTTTCAGTCGGAGGGTGAACACAGGTATATTCAGACAGGCAAGATGAGCAAAATCATATGTTTTTGAACATTAAAGCAGGTAAACAACCCCAAATACAAGTATGAACCTGTGAATGAGTACAATATGTCCCCTTTAAATCTGCAACGTCACAGTTTCCAACATATTGTAAAGAAGTAAATCTTATGGATGTAAATGTGACCTCCTAATTGAATCTACTCCGATAAAAGCTTCTCCGGTCAAAAATTATTTTTCAGTCAAATATCAAGCTAGTAGATCGATTTAAAGCAGATTATGTTAATCCACAACGGTACCACTTTATGATAAGGTACATTTTGTGAAATGTTTATATGTTAAAACGAATTGCTTTATAATGCTTAATAACCCATTTAATAAAGTTTAATAGATCACTTATAAACTATTGAGAACAACTTTTGGGATTATTTCATGGAGACAACCACTTCTTCTTAATAGGTTGTTAAAAATGTATAACTACATTGTTACCGGAAGAAAAGACAAACACTGGAAATAATTTCCAACCAGGCAACCCAAAATGTACTATGATAAATGACTCAAGGCTTACAGCTTTAGTAAAATGATGTATCTGTCAAAAAGCCATTAGTTGTAATTTACCCATTGTAAAAGATGTCTCCATTGACACTGGTGCACAGACATAGATGTTATTTGTATTACACTGAGATAGGGCTGTATATTGTTCAATAGGTAGAGCTGGTAATGACTCAGTAGGAATAAATGGAGGCTGTTTTAAGGAGAGGCACATTGCTGGTTTGTTTACTTTTCTCATCAAAATCTTGCTTGACATCTCTTCCAGGTTGCAATAAAAATCATTGACAAAACTCAGTTGAACCCAACCAGCCTACAAAAGGTGAGTTTCCCGCTCTTCATAGCAATGGCCTGTTTGAGGAACATGTGCCTTGTGCCCTCAGGTACAGAAGCTAAAACAAACACACACACACACACACACACACACACACACACACCATTTCATACGATCGTCCCTCATCGGCAGCAGCCAGGCATCAGGCATGTGGAGGGTTTTTGGTCACATTGATGTAATTCAACAAAATAGGCGTCACGCCTTCAGGGACTCCGAGAGGTTCAGGTTTATCCTCAGCTGTTCCCTCCTCCTTGGGGGAGAGAGAGCTCGTGGGATGTGATGCTGTTTGGCAGGTGCTAGGGACTGGATGGGAGCGAGAGGAGACCTCTGCTCCGGAGATCATCTCTCTCCTCTCCTTCTCTGGGGCTAATCACTGCCCTGAGAGGGGTGGAGGAGGTGGGGGTGGGGTGACTCATCTCGGAAACCGCGGTCACCCAACTCATTCTTTTTGTGTGTGTTTGCGTTCTTAATTCGTCCAGTCTGCTATGTTTGAGGTTTGGTGGCCATTTCGTCCTGTCTTCAGAAAAGCTTTCTCTGTTTGTCACAAAGAAAGGCTTTTGATGGACTGGACTCTTTTTTTCTGCTTCATTTTCCTGCTGTGGTCAGCAAATTTGAGTTTTGAGCCTGTATGGTGGACTCTGGAGGTTTGTTGTGTGTGAAGGTCAGAGGCGGGAAAAAAAGTGGACACTTTGGTTTCGCCACTCATCAAGGGCAACCGCAGCGTGGTGCGGACGCACACGTGATTCAGACACAGGGAGCAGGAGGGCCCAGATCAGGAGGGCCGGGAGCAGGAGGGCCCAGATCAGGAGGGCCGGGAGCAGGAGGGCCCAGATAAGAAGGACTGGGAGCAGGAGGGCCCAGATCAGGAGGGAACAGGAGGGCCCAGATCAGGAGGGCCGGGATCAGGAGGGCCGGGAGCAGGAGGGCCCAGATCAGGAGGGCCGGGTGCAGGAGGGCCCAGATCAGGAGGGCCGGGATCAGGAGGGCCGGGAGCAGGAGGGCCCAGATCAGGAGGGCCGGGAGCAGGAGGGCCCAGATCAGTAGGGCCGGGAGCAGGAGGGCCATAGGACAGGAGCGCTGGGACTAGGAAGGCCATGGGGGCAGGAGGGCCATGGAGGCAGGATGGCCCGGAGCAGGAGGGCCCAGATCAGTAGGGCCAGGAGCAGGAGGGCCATAGGGCAGGAGTGACAGGAGCAGGATGGCCGGGAGCAGGAGGACTGAGAGCAGGAGGCCCGGGAGCAGGCGGGCCATGGGGTTAGGCGGGCCGTGGGGGCAGGCGGACCGGGAGCAGGAGGGTCGTGGGGGCAGGAGCGCGGGTCGATATCCGGACACGCCGTGGCTTGACGTGGAAGGTCCGTCCGTCACAGGTTGATCCCGTCCTCGGATTTATCTTCAGTTTATCTCAAGAACACATTAATCTGGATCAGGTCAAATAAGTATCTCGCAGTGAGAGAATATTAGCACAGACAACCGATCAATCGACCCATATTTGTCCATAATACTGCTTATGCATGCACATATGGATAAGAGCGTCTCCTCCATTTAGCCACAAGTGCTCTCTCTCTTATCTCCTTATACCTCCCTCTTGATTATTTAGATTTTTGTTGTTGTTGTAAATTATCTTTTCCTCAATCACATAGCGGTGACCTTGGGTTGTTACAGTATGATCAAAGCTTTAGTGCATAAAAGTTCTCTTTTCCCAAAACCACCCATTGGCCCTTTGATCGCTGGCTTCCTGTAATCCTGATACTTTGACTCATCATATTCCTGGTGCTTATATAATGTACCATACCTGCCTTGAATATTAGATGCTCTGCAGCAACTGTAATCCCAATTTGTATGTTATCCTGCCTGGTGCTTTTTTTTTTCTTGGACCGGGAACCGGCTGCCGCGAGAGACAATGGAGAGCAGAGAGGCAAGCGCTGATTGGAGAGATTGCTCTCAGTATTGGTCGGTGATGATAGCGGGACTTCTTTACATACCCGTGGGCTTGAGAAAATCCTCAGCACCGAAGAGATGAAAGAGCCAATATTAGCATAATCTGGACGGTAATGTATGTAGAGAGGAGAAGGAGAGAGGGAGATGTATTGTATAGTGGAGGGTAAAAGAGGGGGAGGAAGAAAGGAAGAAGGAAGTGAAAATCTACTCTCGACATCCGTGAAGAGGAAATAGCAGGTTATCAAAGGAGATCTGTATCCTGGCCTCTGATGTTGGAGGACACCAAACATGTGTCAGTTAGAAATGATATATCTATTTAATACTTACATTTGAACGCAATATGTTTACATCTGCTATATCGTTAATGGACGCCAGCAGCCTTTATGGCCACGGGGCACGCGTGTCCCTCCCTGTCAGCTTTATTGTAGCGTTGCTATTTATTTGCGGTCATTAGCGATGGCCGGGGTCGAACATGTTGCACACGGGAACATGGGATTGTTTATTGTTTTGACGGATCTGACCGCTCAGTGCCCGGGGTGGGATTAATGGGACTCCTGGATGATGAGACGCTTCTGCACTACGTATCCCAAGATCCCCTCTGAACACAGCTGGAGAAGCTGGGGAAAGAGCCCGGTCTTAATACTTGGGTCGCTATGGCAACAGTGACGTTGGGGGCGCCGCTTGAGGAGAAGACTGTCGGAGAGGAATTGAATGAAGGGGAATGGAGGACAAACAGGAGGGGTGGGAGGTGGGGGGGGGTTGAGAAAAGAGGATAGAAAAAGCTTATCGCACCATCCTTTTTTTTTCTTTTTTTTTTTTTACCCCGGTTGGTGGAGTTGACGACATGAAGGAGAGTCACTGGTTTCAGCGACGGCCTTTTTGTTTAGACATGAAACCAGGGGAGCTGGCTCAAAGCTGTCCCCCAGAGGAGGCAAAGCACACCACAGGCAGAAGCAATCGGATGGAGAGAAGTTTTTGGCTGCAGATTCATCCCATTTGGTTGTGTTGTTGTTGTTGTTTTTAACGGTGAGGGGGCTTTGTTGGTTGTCGTCAACCTCGCAATTCTCAGAGACGGCAAGTGATGGTGTTATTTTTAGGACAAAAGTATAAATGTATAAATGTGCGGCCATTTAATCTGTGAAGTAGTGTATTAAAACAGCTGCTTTCCACTGTAGTGCTCATTCCTACGATGCTGTCAGACTCATGATGGTTTAAAAGAAGAAGTTTCAGAATTAATGCAGCAAAAATGTAGGGCATCATCTTTTTTTATTACGAACCTTCATCTTTTTTGTTAACACCTGTTCCCTACATTACCCACAATGCAACTCAACCGCTAACGGTTTGGTAGGAGATTCGGGCATGTCGTTGGCTAGCAGCAGCTAATGTAGCCTGGAGCCTGTAGGAGAGAATTTGTTCAAACTTGTAGTCTTCAGACCCAACTCGTGACATCACTTCCTAATCTGGAGCCACAAAAGGCGATGTGCAACTCTTTTCATTAATGCATTCAGCGGTCCTCCCCAACACCTGGAAACACACTGATACAGTAGCTATGGTAACAATATGTTAATCTTCCTCCACAAAGTATTCTGCAGCTGCTCAAAAGGCCAAATTTTGCATTCAGAAAACTATCAGTACATTTTTATATAATTTAAGGCTAAAAAATACTTTTTCATGCACTGATCAATTTAGAGCTTTTGGGCTATTTAGCTTCTATGTCATGTCTTTTTTTTTAACTAGTAGAGAGGAAACGTTCTAAAAACACATTTAGGTGTTTTTCTTTAACTACTTTGTCTATTTACAACTGTAGATTTCTCCTAAATTCACCAAAAGCTACTATTAAATACTGCCTCCTTTGAATGTCTAAACATACAATTTCTGAAACGTAATTAATTTAAGTAATGAACTGGGGAAGTTTCTTTGCGGTATCTGTTGGTTACATTGTGACCCTACTCACCCGGGTGTCCAGTCTGTCCATTGACAGTAAAGGGAATGGACTCGCAGGATTCACAAGACATTAGTGTCAGCTTGTGAGTCCAGGTGAGCCTCTGCCCCTCTGACGAGGAGCTTTCCACTCCCTGTTGGTCCTGAATCGCATCAGCTTATTCCAGGGGACTCAGTGCACAGATTGTTTTTTGGGCTCAAACATTTGCTGACGTTATCCACATCTCATATTCGTATGTTTACAAGAAGAACAACCATAAGGAATCATCACAAGTGTTTTTCAGTTATTTAACCACTGACCTCTTAAAATGAGAAAAAAGAAAAAAAATCACTTTGTCAGCCTGACCCGGGATCTAAAGACAGCGTCTGAAAACACTAGGTCTATCCATGTCTAATATCACCAAGGCATTAACATTCCGTTTTCTTCTTCCCAGCTCTTTCGGGAGGTACGAATTATGAAAGGGTTAAATCACCCAAACATAGGTAAGGCACATACCTGCATCTCAATGTGTTCGTGTGTTTGAGTGCTGCGTCGCTGCGTGTGTGTGTGTTTTTGCGTCTGTGTGTGTGTGTGTGTGTGTGTGTGTATATGTGCCCAGACTGAATGTCATGCTTTGAGTAAGCTTCCAAGCGTTTGCTGACCGAACCGTAGCGAGCGACATCTCAGGCCTCATATGGAGGTCACCAGGTTTGATTGCGTAAAGCTGAAATGCCATATGGATAAAAATAAATAAAAAACACAGCATTATGGCAGGGTCATTGATATTTAGATAGACGGCTGCGCTGTTATTTTTGACGGGAGCAGGATTTGTTGATATCTATTTGATTTTAATCTGCTTCTGTTTTGGGCCACAGTGCAGCTGTTCGAGGTGATCGAGACGGATAAGACCCTTTACCTAATCATGGAATACGCCAGTGGAGGTGGGTACATCGGGCCGGCGCGTCCGGGAAATACTATTGTTTGTAAAGGATGCTGAGGGTCACAGGTTTAGTGGAACTACAGCTTGTCAATGCACCGACTGGGAATTCTCAAATACAGTTTGCAAGAACAGTTCACACATTGGGAAATACGCTCACTTGCCTTCTTGCAGAGATTTAAATGAGAAAAATAATGTCCATATGTAAGATACAAGGGCTAGCTGTTTCCAGTCTTTATGCTAAGCTAAGCTAACACACATTTACAGTACAGATAAGAAAGAGCATGTTTGGTAATATATCTTAAAGATACACCGTTTTATTCTCTGCAGTTGAGGGGAATTATGATTTTTTTTTAGCTTGCACTGTTAACAATGCTGAATACTGTTGAAGCCAAAATATGACCTTCTGTTTCAGTAGTGTTTTTTTATTTTTTTTATTTAAACAAGTCAAAATCAAGTGAAATTATTTACCATTGTTAAGTGTCTTTTCCCACGGTTTAAAAAAAGAATGTAGTGTTGAATTAGTTTTTTGAGCGATATGCGTCACTCTGAGATAGCAAAACCCTGCAGTCACCATAAGATGACTGTGGACTCCCACATAATAGGTGCTGTACGGTTCCATATCCAAACGTAACATGGAGGTATGGAACCACAACATAAATTACTGAGCAGCCGCCATGCAGTAATGGTGCTGCTGTTAAAACTGACTTTAGACACGGTTTCAGGAGCGATGGCAGCACATTGCATCCAATCCTTTTTTTCTTCTTTTTGCTTCCATTAGTCTCTTTTATGGTTCTATTTGTGTCGGTTTCTGGTCACCAATCCCGTTTTTCTGTGTTCTAGCCCAAATCGTATCGTTTGCTCACTGTGACCTTGGAGAATGTCACAGACTCAGTTTCAAATGTGGCTTTCTGTCAAGCCCAAAGTTCCTTAAGTTGAGGATAAAAAAGACCATAAGGATGCTTTTTATGGAGTTGTAGTGGTGCCTGAATGGCTAAAATGAACTATCTATCTTCATAAACAGTATATTCAAATATGCATAAAATGACTCCCAACAACAGTTCTCTCTAAGGGACTGTACAGTGATGATAGATGGGCGGGGTCAGACAAGGAGTGGGTGTATGGAGAGGGCCTTTCCTCATTTTATTTAGGGGTGGGAATCACCAGAGGGCCCATGATACCAAATTATCACCATACGATATTATTGCTATTTTGCAATATTGCTTTATTCTGACTTTGCGATATATTGCAATTTATTACCCATTTTCATTTACAAATTGTGCAGTTTGTCAACATCTGTTTTTATCTTATAAGAATTAGTTTTCACTCGACTAATCTCACTTTAGTCCATTTCTAATAGGCCAATCTGTAACCAATGAACTTAAATATACATTATCATCAACCGTTTCCTTTTACTTTTTGTTTAAGTCATCTGTAGCGGTGATTTGCATAAAAAAAGGGGGGGGGGGGAGCTTGTACTCTTTATTTTAATAGGATAAGATGATGACATAATGGCATTTTGGAGAGACAAGGGTGTAAACTGCAACATCATTGGTTGGCAAGGGCATAGAGGCATGGGCAATAATTCTAGATTATGAAGTGACATATAAGATGCAACCCCACCCACCCCACCTTAGTCATTTACAGTCCATTCTTCTTTTTCTTCTTCACTCAAAAAAGCTTTTCGGTCATTGAGAAGTTATATTTCTACCTCATATTTTCTGTCATGAGCAAAAGCTTATGTGGCAGCAATGGAAAAAAACAATCTAAATGTAAAGCCAATGCCAAATGATACACTGTATGTTCTGTTTAACAGTCAAGCATATGCCATAGAAATAGAATAGTAGGACAGACATTCCCATTCAAATCAACGTAGCAGGATGGCACCTTAACTTTAGCCATATTAGCCGTTAGCCATATTAGCCGTTAGCCATATTAGCCGTTAGCCGTATTAGCCGCATAACCCCTGAGTATATTGGATTGAGCAAAGGTGCATTGTATTGCTTGTGAATTCAACTTGTTCATGTTTATGAGGAAGATTGTGTTATTTCCTACCATCCAAAGCCACTTTAATGTAACAAGATATAAAATGTGAAATCGATACTTTCATTTTGCTTGTAGGTGGATTTTGTTACATTTTGTTACCCTACTGTACTACCGTGTCATTTGCAAGTGCCTGCGTCAAGTGTTGAATGTAAAAAAATAAATGTTACATTTTGCTAGCCGTTTCCCCGTTTCCTGTTTTTAGATGCTAAGATAAGCTAAGATAAGACAAGCTTCACATTGAACCGACAGTTAAGAGAATGCAATCACTCTTCTCTGTGATCTTCTTCTGTACTTGAATAAGCATTTTTCCCAAAATGTCAAACTCTTCTTCTGAGTCTGTGTCATTCTCTGTTTTCCTGTGGCCACAAAACAAATTTCTCCTCGCGGACAATAAAGTCGACACCTTGACAGCACTTGCACCTTATACATATTAATAAGTGAATTGATGTGATTGGAATTGATTGCGTGCATCAGCAATATGTAATGAAATAGCAATAATGCTTCTGGCTTCATGAGCCGACTGATCTGTCTCCGCTGCTCACAGGTGAAGTGTTTGACTACCTCGTGTCTCATGGGAGAATGAAGGAGGTTGAAGCCAGAGCCAAATTTCGACAGGTAGGAATACATTGCCTCTTGGATACCCGCATTGTACCGACCCTCACATTCAGCCGTCAGCACTTCAGCTTTGTCTGTCTCCCCGTGTTCACAGATTGTCTCTGCTGTCCACTACTGCCACACCAAGAACATTGTCCACAGAGATTTGAAGGTGAGAGGCTCTGACGATGCTTTGGGGGGCTGCTTTTCAGAGAGCTGGTGGATGAAGGCTTGTCCAAGGTTTGGGGCATTTCTTCCACTGACAGATTACACTGAACAGAAAGTTATAATCTGGGACTAGTCTTAATCTGTGTCTGTGAAAAGGGCCCATAGCATCTTAATCGCACGGTGAGGCACTGGTGAGTGGGAAGGGTAGGACGCAGCCTGGGCCTGTTCTATTAGATTATTAAAGCCCCAAACACACGCAGTGACATATAAACAGTGTGAGTCATGTACAGTATCCATGTTGTTGGACAACGCAAGCTCCGCCTTCACCCCTCCTTCCCCCTTCCTCATCAGTCTCTCATTTGCTCTCTTTTCCCCCATTCTGTTTTTGTCCATCCCTGCTGCTGTCTCCTTCTCCTTTTTCAACATCAATATATGTGCAACTCAGGCGGAGAACCTTCTGCTGGACGCCGACGCCAACATCAAGATCGCCGACTTTGGCTTCAGCAACGAGTTCACGCTGGGCAACAAGCTGGACACGTTCTGCGGCTCGCCGCCCTACGCCGCCCCCGAGCTTTTCCAGGGCAAGAAGTATGACGGGCCTGAGGTGGACGTCTGGAGTCTCGGAGTCATCCTCTACACGCTGGTCAGCGGCTCGCTGCCCTTTGACGGGCAGAACCTGAAGGCAAGTGGATGAGAGGGACCGGTTACATCCCTCAGGGGGTTATGGTAACAGTAATGGGTTCACATGTGTTGAAATGTTTCCAACAGCCACCTGATTTAGTCAAGATGACATGTCTGTTTCTCCCCCCCCCCCCCCCCCTCTCTCTTTCTCTCTCTCTACATATATATATATATATATATATATATATGTGTGTGAATATGTGGTGTTTTCACACCATTTAATTTGGCTGTATAAAACCCATGTAGTTCGAAGGTCTTTTTAGCATCATTTAGGGCTGAAGGGTTTGGTTTACTTTCAATGATATTATCTCTGCAAGATGTAAGACTGGAAAGATCATGGGACGATCAAGCTTTAAAGTGGTGCTTTTGTGTGATTATTTGTGGAGATACTCTGATACGACTGTGTCAATTAAATCAACGAATCGTTTAGTTGAGAAAATCATAAGAGTGTAAGTCAACGAAGAATTGCCTCGTTCGAGGATAGCCCTAGTGTGTGTGTGTGTATCTAATCTCATACTACTAGACCCATCAGCCTAACATTTTAAGGTAGGGGGCCAATTCTGTAGGGCAACTGGGGTTCACTGGTGAGCAGGGTCGTCCTTCAGTCAGATGATCGGCGGTTCGATCCCTGGCTCTGCTAGTCAATCTTGATGTGTCCTTGGGCCAGACACTTAACCCCAAGTTGCTCCCAAAGCTGTGTCTAAGGTGTGTGAATGTTGTATGAATGTTAGATAGATCCTGACGGCAGATGGCACCTTGCATGGTAGCTCCTCCCGTCAGTGTATGAATGGGTGAATGTTGACAAGTAGTGTGAAGGCACTTTGAGTGGTCAGAAGACTAGAAAAGAGATTTACAAGTACAAGTACAGGTGCTGGTCTTTTGGGGTTTTTGTCGTGGCTCGAAAAATTACATCCATGGAAAGGTTTGAGCATCTGCACGTTAATTCCATACGTGATATGTTGTGATCCGCTAAAGTTAGGCACGATACGAGGTGGATAAATCCCCTGTTTTTCAAAGAAAGGTTCGAGATAAATAAACCAAGTACAAAAATAAATGTAACCTGATTAGTAGAGAAAATTGTTTGTTAGTGTTTAAAAAATATATATATTTCTCCTCATCGGTTTTTCCTATATGGTATTATTTTATGTGTATAGAATAAATTATTTAGACTAGAGATTATTATTATTAGATTATCATAGATTATTGACCATTTTATCTCTACTCCTAATGTCACCCCGATGATTAGTAGTAGTGTGAAAGCATTATTCTCGGTCTTTATCTGCTGTAATGTTATTGTGTAATAGAACCCTGCTGCTAAAAAAAAAATCTTAAAAAAAGGGATTTTTATCCAAAATCCAGCAGATGGCAATGGAAGGCCCCCTGTAGCTCTACCAGCGGACTGAGACAAATATGTATTTAACCCGTCTCATATCTGACCGCACCCCAGCGTACTGCCTGCAGTGAGGGACCTGTGGACTTTTATGTAACAGACACATCTGGCTGGTTTTATGGGATGAATTGTTTTAGATACAGTATGTTGTAATTTAAAAGTTCAACATAAACCAAAGTGGTATTTATGAGTGGGGGAGTCAGAGTGTGTTGTGATGCAATGTGCTGTCACTGTCATATTGGCCAATACAAAAGTAGCCTCTTCTTACCATATTTGTATAAAGAAAAAAGGCATCTGTGCATCTGCTTCATAGATTGTATTTAAGAACATCACCCGTTGGTTTGTGGGCTGCCATTTTGAAGCCTCGAGTCACCATCTTGGATTGCGGCTGTTGCCATGTTGTTTTTTCACAACTAATGAATGGAATTGACCATATTTGGAATGAGGAGTGGCGTAGAGACGGCGTGTACGTCTATGTCTAACATGAGATAGATCTGTATGTCTAACGTGATAGATCTCTATGTCTAACATGTGATAGATCTGTATGTCTAACATGTGATAGATCTCTATGTCTAACATGTGATAGATCTGTATGTCTAACATGTGATAGATCTCTATGTCTAACATGTGATAGATCTGTATGTCTAACATGTAATAGATCTCTATGTCTAACATGTGATAGATCTCTATATCTAACATGTGATAGATCTGTATGTGTAACGTGTAATAGATATATATGTCTAACATGTGATAGATCTCTATATCTAACATGTGATAGATCTGTATGTGTAATGTGATAGATCTCTATATCTAACATGTGATAGATCTGTATGTGTAACGTGATAGATCTCTATGTCTAACATGAGATAGATCTCTATGAGATAGATCTGTATGTCTAACATGTGAAATATCTGTATGTGTAACATGTAATAGATCTGTATGTCTAACATGTGATGTGGCCAACAGGAGCTGAGGGAGCGCGTGCTGAGGGGAAAGTACCGTGTGCCCTTCTACATGTCCACAGACTGCGAGGGGATCCTTCGCCGATTCCTGGTGCTCAACCCAACCAAACGCTGCACCCTAGACGTGAGTACACACCAGCACAACTTAGCATCGCGGGAAATTCAAACGCAACTGAAGCTTTTTCTGTGTCTCTGTTTCTACAGCAAGTCATGAAGGACAAGTGGATAAATTCAGGGTACGATGGGGACGACCTGAAGCCCCACATAGAACCTGTTGAAGACTACAGTGATGCGGCTCGCATAGGTGAGTCAGCTGGGCCGCTGTTACTGCTAAGAGACCATAACACACCTGGTCGACGTAGTCCAGATGAAAGATGTTTTCTCCCGCTGTCTCTTCTCTGGCCTTACACATGTGGTGGTTTGTGTTCCTCAGAGGTGATGGTGGGGATGGGCTTCACTTCAGAAGAAATCAAGGACTCTCTGCTCAATCAGAAATACAACGAAGTCACCGCCACCTACTTACTGCTGGGCCGCAAAGGCGATGTGAGTTATATATGATCTACCCAATATTGATGCATGTAAAGTATTCGGCTGACTTACTAGCCAGAGCAACAGGCAATGAATGAAAAACCAGGTGGACCTTTTCCTTGACCACCAGTCGTACATGCAAAACTATTATTCTTACTATTAGAGCTAGGTATCAATATTTGTATGAACCAGTTCCAAATATAGTACTTTTTAATTCTTTACTACCTAAAATATTGACATACGTTTCAACTTTTTAAATGCAAGCGTTAAATGTCATCTGAAAACAGACATACAAAAAGCTTGCTTTAATAAAAATACATACTAATTTGCCTTGTCTTAAATCAGAATATCTGGAGTGTATCGCCACTCCTTCTTTCTATGCCGTCTGCTTTGTTCTACTGAGTTAGCTGCTTAGAAGAACATAAAAGAAAGCTTTGAAGGGCAACAAGGAAATGTCTGCTATCAAACTGGAATATCACTTTCCGTTATAGGAGGCCAGTGAGGCTCGGACAGCTAGTAGCCTGTCTCTGGCGAGGGTACGGCCCAGCCCCATCACCAATGGGACCAACAAGCACTCCTCAGCCACCGGCTCCTCTTCATCCTCCACCTCCTCCTCACATAGCAAGACCCAGCGCAGTGCCTCCACCTACCACAGGCAGCGACGACACAGTGACTTCTGTGAGTCTCTTCTCTAACTTCTCTGACCTTTTATATACAAAGGGTTTCATCTCAAACCCAGCCAGGAGGTGCTACAGAAAACCCTTTTTCTAAGAGTACAGGGCTGTGACTAGCTATACCTAGGAGATACATCTTGAACAACCCACTCGAGTGTATATGCAGAATATTCCTTACACGAGTCTCTGTGTGTCTGTGCTCTGCTGTCCTCCACAACAAAGGCGGGCCCTCCATGCCCGTCATGCACCCCAAACGGAGCCCCACTAGCACGGGCGAGCGCGAGCTGCGGGAGGGACGGATGCCTTCACGTAAGGCCAGTTGCAGCGTGATGGGGAGCCACAGCCTCCCCCCCTCCAGCCCAATGGTCAGCAGTGCCAACAACCCCAACAAGTCTGAGATCCCAGACCGCCGCAAAGACATGACCGCCACCACGGTGAGTGGCAGATGTCCTCCTCAAGCAGAGAGAAGAAAAATGTATGATTCAAAAATCATCAAAAAAGGGCAGCACTTTTAATCTCCGATCTCGGCCCATAATCAGCACATTTGGACTTTTTCAAACTGCAGAACTGAAGTTAGGAAGCGTCTCAAAAGTCCTTGCAATTGACCAAGAGAGCTTTTAGATTTTTGTCTTTAAGTTATTTTGCATGTTTTGGGAGCAGCTTAAATCATAGATAGACATGAGGCGTATACCAGGAAGTAGAAAACACACTTTAACAAAGATAATGTATCTTCTTTGTGTGTTCTGAATGTGATGCTGTCCCAGTGTGTCATGGAATTGGTTCCACTGAATATCAAAGTGACTTAATATCCTGCCTCTTACCTTTTTCTCCTTTCTGCAGAATAACATCCCTGGAAGCACCATGACACGCAGGAACACATATGTCTGCACTGACCGCTCAGGCACTGACAGACACTCTCTTCTGCAGAACGGCAAAGACAACAGGTACCGCTTGTGTGTGGGAGGTTTAAATATTTGTTCGTACAGATCTTTAATAGGCAGATTAGTAGTGGTACTATTTGATGGAGCCACATCAGCATCCGTCAAGCAATAACATAACCTCAAACCCAACATTGACTTAAAAAGGTACCTTCTGCAGTTTTGTTTTGAGGAGGCCATATGAAAATCTGAAATAGAACTTCCCAGAACGTCTTGGAAACTTTCCAACGCTACAGTTCTACTAACATTGTGCCCACATCTTCAAAAATAAAAAAATGAGACCTTTTTCTTCCATCATACAGCTATTGAATCTGAAAATAAACTAGAAGCCAACACACTGTAAAGGCAATGGTGTACAGAAGTAGAGTCCAAAAGAAATCCATGAAAAACTGTTCAGCTTTTTATTTAAAGGGTTTTTATCTAATTCACAATTCAATTGTGAATTGTACGGCGTAAGTAAGAAGTATGGAAATTTGGACTTTATCTAAACAGTATATACATTGCAGGAAACCAAATAATGGTAGAAACCATGCCGGGGCTAGCTTCTGACACAACTGTTCCCTTTCCTACTCTGCAGCTCCTTGGGCCACCGCCTGCCACAAGCGTCTCCCTCCACGCTCAGCATCTCTGGCGCCGGAGCGGCCGCCTCCTCCTCATCCTCGGACCGGTGCCGCCTGACCCGAGGCTCCACCATCCGCAGCACCTTTCACGGGGGGCAGTTGAGGGACCGCGGGCCCCCGGTTTACTCAGCCCCGCCCACTTCCCCCACCTTGTCCCACCATGACGCCAGCCCCCTGCCCCACGCCCGCACCAGGGCAACCTCCAACCTCTTCACCAAGCTGACCTCCAAACTCACTCGCAGGTAGATGCATGCCACGTGCCACGTACCACCAGCTGGATACCACGCTCAGAGTTTGTGCATTAGATGTGAAGCTACAGCCAGGAGCCTGTTAGCATAGCTTAGCATAAAGACTTATTTGTGCCATACTAATCTAATCTGGCTCTAGCTTCATATTTACAGTACAGACATTCGTGGTATCGATCTTCTCATATTTTCCAAAATGTTTACTGACTACTGAGTTGTTTCTACTAACTATTCAGAGCTGCAGATGTCATAAGTTTAACTATTCATGTTTTGTTTTGAATTAAAAGGGTTTTTGTTTTATACTCAAGCTACTAATTTCCCTGTTCACTATTTCAGTCAATACATCTTTTTATGCCTTGAACCTATAGAGGGGAACTACATGTCGATGTTGTCATCAGTTGCCCAACTCTTCCTACCTCTCTAAACTCCACATAACTTTTATCTTATTAGTGTTTCCCAAATATTGTTGTATTATCATATGAAAAGGGAATATTTAATCAGAATATTTTTAGATACCAGTATTGGAAATGCCTCCGTTGAAGCTTAAAATTCTGGATTGGGTATTGGCGATTGAGTCTGTGCACCGATCTGTTATCACGTCTTATAATTTATTAGCTCATTGATGCTACACCCAAACAACAACAACCCCTTTCACTCGCTACCCGATGAGTACATCCTGGCCGATCGGTACTGCACCTACACCTGAGCTTAAACACTCTTGTTTACCATATTTCTTTCCTAATAAAGCTACATTGTGGAAAACAAATCTATGTTATCATCAGCAAAAGAGCTAGTCAACGTTAGCTGTTAGCTGTTAGCAGCCGGTGGCCAGCACGGCCCTGCTTGGCTTGATAGTAGAGCTAACCGCTAACATACGGAGGTTCCATTGAGTTTCATGTGTGTGCCTTCAAGCCCTATTCATGAAGAATTATAGTAAGGCAAATGCCGTCATGATGGGTTGAAATATAATCTTGTAAAATGTAACGTTTGGAGAAAACCTAGGATATATCCAGTTGTTTGAAGGAGATTTTTTCAAAGCAATATAAAATAGTTATTAGAAATATAATTCTGACCTTCCAACACTAGCTCTAAGCAGTTTATAATATACCATTAAAACTTCTCATGCCAAGATTAGTTTTTTAATCAAAGAAAATATATAGATAAAGATGGCATGATGTATCAAATGTAAAATATGTCTTCAGAAGCCCATACATCACAAACCAAGAATATCAAACCTACGATATGAAATCACGTCGTTCTGCCTTTAAGCCTGAGCACAGTGCTGGATATGGATCCATGCTTATCAGAACATTGTATTCACCCCGGCCTTTTGGCAAGCCCTTCTGTGGCCCTGGATTATCCTCCACTGCCCTCTCTCCCAGTCGTCATAATCACACATGTCTAATCTTATCAAACCTCAGCTTTATCCCCACCAATCGGCTCGTGCGCTGCGCTCTTATTCCACCACTTGCTCTCCTGTGATTCAATTATATTCTCTCTTATTCCCCCGAACCCACCCCCTGCTCTTCCCTCTTTTTCTCCATCTTTATCTTGTTGTGCTTTCCCCCCACTGTCATGGCATCAGGGTCAACCTTGACCCGTCCAAGCGCCAGGGCTCAAACAAAT
Source organism: Cottus gobio (assembly GCA_023566465.1). Lineage (NCBI taxonomy): Eukaryota > Metazoa > Chordata > Actinopteri > Perciformes > Cottidae > Cottus > Cottus gobio. Next base: position 20,587,611 of record CM042229.1, on the reverse strand, counting down.
CAGTCTCGGGTTGTACTCTGCCACAAGGATCAAAAACAGTTAGTAAGTTCCCAAGTCTCTGGCTTCTCTCTTGTCTGCCTGTGCTGCCTGACTTCTTCATACCTCTATCTATGAATTCTTGCTTGTCTGCATGCCTTTGTTAATCATCTTCATATTCTCATGGTCCCACACACTTGGTTCCAAGCATGGTTGCAGTCAAGGAAGATTCATTTGATTCTTATCTCTTAACTTTCAGTTGTGATCCGTGTCATTGTCAGCACAGACTGGCTTTAACAAGTCGTTTGTGACCCTGGGTGTAATTGTACCTTTAGAAATTGTGTTTTATGTTTTCATTTAGTATTTGTGGTTGATGAGTTGACAGTCATTACATGTTACTCCATGTGTTTGCGAGAATGGATGGGAATGCGTAGTGCCATGAACAGAGGTGACTGAGAGTCAAAGGACTGCATTTATATCTGCATGCTTTGAAACTTGTGAGAAAATGTAAACATGCATTCCAGTCAGGTGAGGACACACACATGCTTGTTGTTGTTGATGCTTGCTTGGTCTCACTGTATGATACCCAGCAGGGCTGCACAATTAATCCAATATCAATCGCGATCATCAGGATTTTTCACATTCTGCAATTAAGTCAACATGTCTTTTTCTGCATATCAAACTAGCCAGCCACGAGGGGGGCAATCCAGATGTTTTGGCTTCTTGTTTGGCTGCACGCCCAAAGGATGCTTTTTGGCAAAGATGACACATTACAAGCTCAACCAGCAGTGTGAAATGGTACACACTTCCTGTCTCTTAAGGGGGCGCGGTCATGGTGCGTTTGACTCTCCCCTTCACCTCGTTTGGAAGAGGTTGTGAACATCGTGTGGATGGATACAAGCAGATTGGGTTATATGTGCATAATGCAATATATGTAACACTAGTTATTTACAAAGCTAACAGCTATATTTAGCAATACGAACATGTGTGTTGCTGAGACAGTGATAGGTCTCCAACAAAAGTTAATTTCCCCCAGGTTCTGAAAAATGACATTTCTGTGTCTGAACGTTCGGAAAATATTTGACTAATATTTACTTTGTTGACTATCGAGCAAAGGAATCGGTCATAATCTGTGTTCACGTTCCCCATTGGAGGTGATTGACTCAGGACTTGCCGCTCGTCTCCTAAAGGGGGCGCTGCAGTGGCAGAACCCACGAGACCTGTATATTTCTTCTTTTAGAGCGCAGACGGGCAAAACGTAAACGACCTGAATTGCGCTAAATATTTGCACAATAGCAAGAACAAGTGAATAGCAAGAAGTGAAAGCAGCGCTCTGTTTACTTAAATGTCTAATTGCAACAAAAAACTAAATGTGTCGCTAAAATGAATGAATAATCGTGATGATTAACCGCAACCTATATTATATATTATTTTAATATTGATACAAAATAATCGTGATTATCATTTGGGCCTTAATGGTGCAGCCCTAATATCCACTACCGCCTGCCATCCCATGTGAGAGCTGCTCAGAGGGCTCACTTGGCTCTGGGCGACCACCTCTCACTCTGCCTGTTTTACCCACAGGGTCACAAATGAATCTGAGGGAATCAGGAGATTTGCGGTCACAAGGTCAGTGCTCTTGTTCCTGCTGCAGGACAGCTCTTATAGATAGATGTTTTCTTTTTTTTAATGAAAAAAACTTGTATAAAGCAACCAATGTCTAAATCATATTTCTGATGACCTCCCTAGTTGCCATCTACCTTGGTATCAAAAAGCGTCCGAGCCCCGGGCCATCGGACGTGGCTGGGATCTGAGAGGCGGTGTGCGGCGGGACCCTGCGGAGGTGGTTCTGGCCCTGCGGGAGGCGGCGTTCGGGTGTGGCTGCCAGGTCCACCATGCCGGCCCCTTTCTGCTCTCTTGCACCCACGGCGTGGCAGGGGGCCGCGTGGCTTTCGAGGCCGAGGTGTGCCACCTTTCCACGGGCACCTCCGAGACTTCTAACGGAGTGCGCTACACGCGACTCTGGGGGACGCCGCTTGCTTTTCGGGACATTGCCACCCAAATCTCCAAGGACCTTGAACTCTGAACTGAGGGGCATGTTTGTGTACGAGTGCTTGTTGTTGTGTGAGCGAGTGTCGGATGTGTGCTCGTAAGTGGAGGTTGGGGTGGAAATAATTGAAGAAAAAAATAGCAGAGAAGGGACGAGGGGCTGGACCCGAGAGAAAAGACTACTCCTTCTGTCTCTTTCATAACTACCCCCTAAACACACACACACACACACACACACACACACACACACACACACACACAGATTCACGCACACCTGACCCGTAAAGTCACACAAACTGAGGCACCCCAATCACCCACCCAGCTCAGCCCACTTCTTCACTGAGCGACTGCACCCACTGGACCTGGATCAGACGGAATCTAGTTGAATATTTTTTATCGCTACTCTAGCCATATTGACTTTATTTTGTTATTTATTGCTCTGATCACTTTCACCACAACAGAAAAACATCCTCTCTTGTATACCTGACGTCATTAATCAGCCAGTCCTTTTTTTAATTTGTATTATTCTTTTTATGTCACCTTTTATGTACACCATATTTCCACCCCCCGCCTCTCCCCCTCCTTACCGCTGATTATCTGCTGACTTTCTGTCACCTGGGGAAAATAACAGGCACGCCGTGGATTACGGTCTGACTCAATGGTCAGGCAGGCAGCCACAGAGGGTTGCGTTGTTCTGATTCGTGTACATACGGCAGTGACAACCGCACTGGATTAAGGTCAGTGGGGCTGACAGGCCTGTGAGGCAGCCAATCAGAGGCCGACCCTGGAATACAAAAAGCCGCCGACATCTTCCGCTTCTCGAACCGAGTTGTCACCTCTCAATCACATTAGTTTTCTCTGCAAGGGAGAATTCAAACATGTAGATAATGTTTATTGAGAAACCATCTCCATTGTTGGCACAATTGTAATGCATACAAGAAAGAAATGCCATGCTCCGTTTTAGCTTTTTGCCATGGAATTAAATCAACACAGCTGATTTGGTCAAATATTATTGAGTTATATAACTTTCCTACCATTGTTGTCATGACAACCGCCTCTATAAAAGAATGAATAGAGAGGCCTGCGAAGACCACATACAAACCCGCTGCTCTCTGGTTGGCTGGATTCATCGTTGTCAGCGCTGGTCATTGTCAGTACAACTTGTTCAAAGCATTTGGATTTTCCCAACCTCCCACCCCGTTTCATCCCTTTACCTTTTCTTCAAAAAGCATCGCACTGAAGACAGAGACACACTCGTGAGAAAACCTTTCAAACTAAAGCCCTCAACTCTTTGGTTAGGTGATTTCAGGTGGTGCAAGAGCGACCATCGTGCAAACCTTGCCCCCGTGAAATCTTGCTGTCGTCCCGCCGCAAAATAACAGCGATGCTCTGGTTTCTTTTCCGGTGCAGTGCAGTTCTTTGGGTTCTCTTCTGTGCCATGTGCCGTCATCTCAGTACGTCGTTGAAAGCACCAAAAGCAGATCAGGCCGAGCAGCGAAACTCAGTGACCCACTCACCTTCACACGCACCTCTAAGCGTGCCCCCTCTCCCGTTTGGGGGCACAGTCTATGAACTGGCCCGCCTGTTGTCGGTGACTTTGTGGGCTGCGGGGATCAGGGGGGAGTGTTCCCAAAGGCACGACGAAGGCAGTGTGCACAGTGTTTTCTTCTTGTTAGTCCAGTTGCCTTTAAAGCGAAACAACCCCCGGAGCCTTCATACAGTGCATATTTAATGTAAAAAAAAAAGAACAAAAGAAAAAAAGAAAGAGACAGAAAAAAAACGAGAAAGCTTTCTATTCTCCCTCCCTGTTTTTAGTGAATAACGTACTGTGATATTTACGTAGGCTACAGAGATCATGTTGTTTGGCTGCTGATTTACTGTTAATACTATCTCTCAGTTGTGGCTTTGCTCATGGTGACCCCAAAATGCCCCACCTTCTTCCCCACCCATCATAACCCCCCACCCCTAACTCCCTACATTTAACAGGGACGCCAACCGTGACCCCTGTCCACCACCTGCGAACGTATGACCGCCTCTTTTCTAACGTCACAACGAGCGTTTGGCTTTCCTCAGCTCTTCATTTGACACCCCGCTCTCTCGCGGGTCGACACTCAGCCATCGTCCACACTGTCGCATTGTAGACCCATGTACGCCATCTTCTCGGTCCTGTTTGGCGTGTGCGGTTTCACGGAGCCCGTTGGGGGAAGACCTCCTCAGGGTGAGAAGCAGACACCAATGTGGGCACCAGGAGTTTCTCATTGTGGTGTATATTAGCATTAGGTAATATAGACCTCAATGCACTTTGCTTTGACTTGAATCAGCTCCTTCCAGTGTACCTGTACAGGTAATACCCAGAACTAGCCACTGGAGGGCGCCAATGTCTTAAATGTGAAACACTTCAATTTGTGGATATTTGCACAGGTACTTTATTTATTTTTTAGAATAATATCATTTAAAAAAACAGGATTTATATCAGTCAGTTGATGGCTGTATATAAAATATATGAATATAGTATATATCTTAGAGCTCAAGGTTTATTTATAGCTAGAGCAAGGGAAGTACTTCTAGTTTAAAGCAGATTCTGTCAGTGACAATGGGGAACAAAACCAACCTGCAATCCTGCATGACTTCAGAGTTTGGGTTTTAGGGGAAAAAAATTAAACGTGATGCACACCTAGGATTGGAAGCTTTGTGAAATGCAGACACGATCGTTTTTTGACATGAATTAATACAAAGAAACGGTGCTAAATGTAGCGCCCAGTTCATCCCCCGTTCACAAAAAAAACAAACAGTGCGGCTTGGGTGGAACACAGTGACTTAAGTCCAACTTGTTTGCTAGAGGATAGTTTCAGTACACTCCCAAGTGTGCAGACATGCCATGAAATGTACCACAATGTACACAGTGTGTTAGAGAAATGTTCAGTTGTAGTCCCAGAAAGGACACTTACATTGGGAATCAACTGGGCGGCTTCGTTCGACTTTAACTTGAATTTACAATAAGCCCTGAACGTGTCGAAAGCCCTGGGTTGCATTCAAGCCATAGAAATGTCACATCACTGTCTCCTGATGGCAAACACAAATCAGGTTATTTGCGAGGCCTTTCAGAGGCAATTATCGAGGTGAAAAAAGCAAATAACTTAGTGTAAAACAACTCACTCTTAGTATAAGGTGGATGAATTGTCATGAGGTGGAATCTACTGTGAAAAAATCTTGAAATGATTTGGTTGACCTGCTTGTTGAGTAAACATGTGTACCTGCTCAGAGACTGGTCTGGTTTTAGATGGTACAGTATTAGGACGCCAGGGGGCTCAGTATTTAACATGCACTGTCATTTCCAAACAGATGTTTGGAAACAGCTGGATGTTATATGCAAAAGAGACTAAAGAACACACAGTTTGACCTGTATGAGTAATTTTACACTGCTCCACTGTTTGATTCCTCCCCTCAGAAACAAACTGTAAACTGAGATTGAGTGGTTGTGGTTTATAAGGAGAACACGGAGCTGAAGATTAATAAAATTCACTGATGTTGGCATTTTCTTTTCTTTCATTTCCGGTGTTGTTGTCATAGTTGCGACACACAATCTGAATATTTGTCAATGGCTTCGGATCCTCTGACACGGTGAGTATTGATTTGTGAAGATTATACTTTGTGAATTGTTATTTCTCATGCTGTGACACAAAATATCATAATGATTCATGTTTTATGGGGTGATATTTTTTTATTGAGCAGTATGAACAGCGTCAATAGTCATTACTTTTTATAGGAAAAAGTAGGTGATGCCACGTCTGCCAGGCGAGCCCGGCTCAGTGGAGGCTGATCCCAGGATGTTACCAACCAACACAGGAGAACGTGAAAAAAAGGACGAAAGAGGAAAGAAAAAAAACTGGACGGAGGAAAAAAGAGGTGCGCAGAGTCAAGAGTCTCTTGGTGAGCGGCTGTTTCCTCTGCACGCCCGTCAGCTGGCTCGATTGCACATGAATGGTCACGAGATAAAAACAAGATTGTCCCTCTTTACTTCTGTGCGGGGATCATGCTGTCGATGGCCTCTCCCTTCTCCAGTTTCTTCTCCATCTCGACCATGAGCTTGACACCGTCAACCACCAGCTGGACCTGAGCCACCTCAGAGGAGCCCAGACGGTCGGCGTTGGAGATGTCAAACACACCGCCCACGGAGGCAGTGTCCACACCACCTAAAGAGGAAGAAAGGTCAAGGGATGATGTTAAGAGTACGCATCACACCTTTGAGTCAAGAATTCTGTAGCTTCTCCGTCAACATCCTAATGGACCTACAAGCTAAAGAGTGAATAAATTCGTACCTGTTCCACGCTTCTGCAGACGCAGCCTGGTGAGGATCTCCTCAAACTTGGGGTGTGTGCTGAGCTTGGGCAGCTTGACGTGGACACCACCACGCAGGCCGGTACCCAGGTTGGAAGGGCAGGTCAGGATGTAGCCGAGATGCTCGTTCCACATGAAGCCGTGGTTGTGCTTCTTGAAGATCTCCTCAATCTGGAGAGAAGAAAAGGGAAGTCAGAGTTGCATCAAGCAGTAATCCACACTTTGATTTTTGACCTTGTTTTATTTATATGTACCTTCTGCAGGCCAACGCAGAAGCGTTTGAAGACCTCCCTCATGTTGCCGCCCTGCTGCATGGAGATGACACGCAGGTGGTCCTCCTCGTTCACCCAGACCAGGAAGGTCTTGTTGTCGTTGTGCCTGGAAGGAGATGGGTGCAACGGATCAGCATATGGTAAAAACAAACAGGTTACGCCGTCACATGATGAGCGTTTTGAAAGGTGTTTTCACTGCTGGCCCACTGACAGTGATTGGTGGTACTCACATGATGCCTCTGCCGTCGGGCCAGTCACGGGCCATGCCGGCGCAGGTCAGCAGGGGAGAGACGGGCTTGTCAAACAAGAAGTGATCACTGATCAGCTGCTCCTGCTCGGCGTCAGTCATGGACTTCAGGGGGTAGTACTTTCCCTTGAACTCGCCATCCAGGCTGGTCAGAGCTATGGGGACGCATGTACTATTAGGGGACTGATTGTACTACTTTACAACTGCGATAATCTCAATGTGTGAAGCTTTGTAGAGTGTCTCCTGCCAATTAACATTTTGCTGATTTTGTATTAAATGGACAAGCACAACAAGAGTGTTTCCTTGTCGGGTTACTGGAGATTCAACCTCTTATCCTTAAGGGGCATAATCTATTGTAAGGCCTTGCTTGCCTATTCCTTTGCATACATTTTGGACTCAAACTATTAATAACTTACCCTCAACGGACAGCTTCTCAATGGCTCTGCGCTCCCCACGGCTGTTGTGGGGGGGCAGGGTGAATCCCTTGATGCTGCGGCCGGTACGAACGCGGCTGGACAGAACGTAGTTGGGGTCCAGGTCGTCACCACCCTAATGACGAAATGCTTAATTACAAAGCGAATCAGAAGCATACAAATGTAGCGCACTGGGCATCATCATCTGGCTGGAGATCAATGAACCTATCCAGTGTAGTGTTTCTGGTTTCTGTTCCTCAGAGTCTTTACTCACTAAAGACTAAAGGTCTCAATGTTCTTTGACAAACTGGCGTACTGCACCTTCAGGTTCTCGAAGTTCAGGTCGGTCTTGTGCTTGTCAGTGGGCTTGTATCCATTATGACGATCGGAGATGACGGGGTCCAACAGTTCCTTGAAGACCTCGTAGGACTCCTCATCACCAGCGACACAGCCAACAGTCATGATGAAGGGGTGACCTAAAGGCAGAATGGGGAAAGCAGCCGTTAAAAGAGGGAGGAAAGATGAGAACTGTTGTACAGGTTTAACAAAAAAATGCAATGTGATGTTATATTTCAGTTAGAGCTATGAGGCTAGATGATTTGGTCGACATTGAAGTGTCTCTCGGGTCTCACCAGGGTTGTCGACACCAGTCTGGATGACGTCATCCACGGTGTAGCCACTGGGTGTCTGCCTGTCCCTAATCTTGCCATACAGCTCCTTGGTGAGGATCTTAGCCATATGGTTGTTGTGCTTGGACAGGTCGGGGAACTCATCCTCAACTTTGTAGTTGAGTTTGAAGTTGTTGTGGGTGTTTCCGAAAGGCATGATTGCTTTCTAACACTGCAAAGTGAGGGAGGAACAGGTTGTCAAACTTGAACAGAGGCTCTGGATAATCAACAAACAATTCGTCCTAATTAGATACTACTCTACCCAAAAAAATTTCTTTGGAGATGTTGGAATTTTTTGGAGACAGCTGCAGAGTTTAACTGGTTTTGGCAGAGGAATCCTGGTAACAAGTGTCACTCAATTCTCAGCGGCTCAAATGTCCAGTTAAAATAGAGCTGGGGCAGGAGCACATGATGCCTGGGTATTTTTAGCATCAGCACATCTGACCCTTTACCGTTTCTTTAACATGTCCCCAGCATATATCAAAGTATTTTAATTCTCTTGGCAACCCTAGTTCTCCAATTCACACGTTGACACCTAGAAAGAAATGAAGAAGTCTTTGCTGGTCGTGCTTTACATACATACACCCTTTGAAAACACTCTGCACCTCTTTTGTATCACACTTGTACACTCTAAACCCTGCAGGTTCAAACACTTAGTGCATCCCTTAAAGCTGTCGCTATGCTAAACTCCTGACACAAGGCTGACCAGCCCGTGATGCCTCCCTTCATTCCGGTGCTCCAGCCAGATCTGTTCTCTCCTAATTGTCTACACAAGTTACCTTTTAATATAGTAATTTGTTTAATCTTGCCTTGATAGACGGATCACATGAGTAATAAACGACTGACACATGCAATGACGCACTTGTGCCATCACATGAAATGCAATCCAAGTTTGGTGAGCCAAATTGGTTTAGGAAAGTGGCATTTTGAATGCAGTTATCACTTTGCCGAAGAGTAATTGTCTTTAAGTTAAAGGCCAAAAGGCCATCTTAAAAAAGTTGACTCTGAGAGAGCTAAAATCAATTACTGGATATCCAGGGCCTTCAGGCCGAGTCTTACGTGCATCAAACTGTGAAGCCGTCCACATAAATCAGCGTTCAATTGAGAGCATACATGTTTGTAGTGATACAAGTTAATGCAGCTGCCTTTTTTATGTTGAGAAACAATGAGCTCAATGACCTCTGATACCTAGTATGCTTTACCCAGAATGCATCATAGTGATTCAAACATCCTGGAATTGTTGTGCATTTATCCTTTGATTTCCTCACAGACTTTAAGTGCAAAACCCTTCATCACAGGCAACAAACAAAGCATCCAAAAAAAAAGTTTTTCTCCGTTCTAAATGTTTGAATGGTTCTCCGAATCCGCACACGCCTCCCCATATCTTCCCCTCCTTCTTTAACTCCACACAACTGATGATGTCTGTGATATTCATTTACCTTCACAGAAGACAAGAACAGAGGTAACAATCCTTGGGATCAGATCCTGTTCACCACAGCCAAAATAGGGGTCACCCGACTCTGGAGGTCTTTGCTCCCTGTTTATATACCCGGTGACAGTCAGCCATTGGCTTGTCCATTTTAGTGCCTGCTGCGCCCCCATTGGCCAGATGCTTCGTACTGATACTCAGAACAGTTTATGAAAGGGACGCATTTACATCTCAGTCATCCAAGACGGTTGGCCTACTGCAGCTGTACCCTCACCCCTCTCACCTTCCTGCCCCAACCTCTAGCTCCTCTCCCCCCTCACCCACCCTTGTCCCATACATAGCACCATACGGTGGGGAGTATCTGAGAGGGGAGGAGGAGGTATGTTGAGGGGGAAGGGGTTGTTGAAGCCTGTGAGCTCCACTTTTGCCAACCATGTCGTGCAAATCAGGGGTCCTTGTGTGAGGCATGAAGGTTAGAAAGAGTTGGTATTTTTCTGTCAACTCTGTTACGTTGTTCTTTCTATTGCTGATCCTTACTTATCCGATGTGAGTTACCGGGACAGGGATGTCGTATGTGTACAGATTGTAAAGCACTCAGAGGCAAATTTACAAAATAAACTGAATTGAATTGAATTAAATATTCCCTCATCAAATGGCTGCCATGTAGAAATGCAGCTCAAAGACACATTTTATCCAGCAGGTGGGAGTCAGAGTTATCTCTGACTGATATCTCGTCAGGAGGAATGCTGAGTATGTTAATCCTAAATGGTTTACGGTTGATGGATACCTCCTTGATGATGAGTAATGACCCTCTGATGGCAGAATGGAAAGTATGGACACACCATATTTAACAGCAGCAGCTTGTTGGGGTGAATTGTGTCATGAACTGGCTCAAGCAAAAAGGAGGGAGTTGTTGAAGTGAACTTCTGGGATGAATTAAATCAACGATATGCGATAACAAGGGTGCAGGGATGAGTAAATGATGTGTACAAAAAAAACAATCAGAGAAAGGGGACAAAGAGGGGCCTCCCAGACCATCTTAAAAGGCCTCCCAGACCAGAAGAACTTCCTGACGGCCTCCACTCTGCTTGGGTTCTTCCTGACAGCGGACTGCAGTCAAATAGTCTTTTCATCTCAGGAAGGTTCCTAACTGAGTGAAATGACCCAGAAGTGTCTCAGTGGCAGTCATAAGAGCTGTTTGAATTCTTAAATGTTAAGGAAAAGTGCTTCAAGGCTTCCTTTCTTATCTCCTTTAGAATCGGGTACACTGGACCATCCTTTACCAAAGGACAGGAGATAATACAGTCCCACAATTCCTTGCGGCAGCACCACCGACGCACACTTGCGTAACTTGCTGTTTTTTCCTTGTGACCTTATGAATTCTCCTTTACATCTTTCTTTGTACTCATGACGTAATGACCTTCAACTTTGATTTAGAAATATAACACTAGGAGTGTAACATAAATAGACTTTTTTTAACAGACTGAACACTAATTTAAAAAAGGCTATTGTATTGGATAGCATAAGATAGGGGCTACTGTGGCTCAGTGGTTAGCAAGTCTGTCTTTCAATCCGAAGGTCGGTGGTTCAATCACAGGCTCCGGTAGTCCATGTCGTTGTGTCCTTGAGCAAGACACTTAACCCTAACTGCTCTACGGTCTACCGTATATCATGTAAGTCGCTTTGGATGAAAGCGTCAGCTAAATGAAATGAAACGTAATGTAGATTGTACAGATGTTGTTGCAGTGTTGACCCCACAGACCCGACTACGTCAAAACAGCCATGAACCATTCTGGCTCTAATTGATATGGCAATTATCAGGCATTGAATCTCTGGTGGTAATACAGAATGTTGAGAATGAAAGATGATGCCATCAATGCATCTGCTCCTCAGCGGCTTCACTCGTTGCTTTTGTCCAGAAGAATTGAAAGAGATTTATTTTATTTCACTTGCAGTATTATTACGGCTGTTGTTTTCATCTACTGCTGCAATCCGTGATTGAAATGTAAACAAGACGCCCCTGCTTTCTAACATGGCTGCTCTTTGATCCAGTTCTGGTCCACAGGGATCCATACCTGCCAAATTCTCCAGACAAGCTACGCCACCCCCAACTTTTTCAGCAACACCACGCTCGTTGGCCTGTAGCCAAAGTAAAAAGTTACTCATCAAATCCAAATCCATCCACACGGAGAGAAAGTTGGCGGAGACACCACTGGTGGAAAAACTAAAGGTGTGGTAACAAATTAAAAGGGGATCCATAGGAGTGGGGGGGGGGGGGGGGGGGGGGGGGGGGGGGCTGTGGGATGTCCCAGCCATCTCTGCCTGGCAGCTGACTGGCTGACACCTGCTTCTTCCACTCTTCAGTATCATTACCACCCCTCCCCCTGTCTGTACAACTCCCCCTCCCTCCCAAAAATCCAACCCAACCCTGCTACATTCTTCAGTCCTTCTGCCGTCACATATGTTGTCCACCACGGGATACAACATGGTTTTGTCTTGTGCATATAATTCAAGCACAGTGGTGATGCCTGTTTTCTTTTGCATGTGACATGTCAGTAAGACTTGCAATAGGTTTGGCTCACTTTTAATCCCTAGAAGGAAGTGGTGTCACCTGCAAATGTGACACCAGAGAGCGCGGCTCGCTGCTGGCTGACATTTCATCCAGAGCAATTGAATAATGTCAGTCCAGAACAGTTATGCAACAGGGCGGTGACACGATGATGGGCCTTCTGCTCATGCAGGAGGCCCATCATGAGCCTCCTGCATGAGCAGGCTCCACAATATGCTGAAATGTCTATCAGGCCTCTGAGATGTTCTTTTTTTTATTATAAATGATGTGGTTACAGCCAGAACAGTTTCATTACACTCATTAGGCCTTGTGAAGGAACCAATATTACTGATTTGGGTTCGGGTCCACAGTTTGTTCTTATTTTGTAGTAGCCACTGATTTCTGGGATTCATCCATGTTTTCTTAGTTTTGCTCTTCTCTTAGGAAAGACAACATTTTACATGGTCGCATTCATACGAATATAAAAATGAAAAAGAAACATATGATATATAAAATATGATATTGTAAACTTGATTAGATGATATTCATGGTATAGAGTAATTATTCTGAATGGATTATGAAATAAATATCATTAGTGCAACTACCCAAATAAGAATAGTATAACTAATGGTTGATATTGGATGCTTCTGAATGGCTTAAATACGGAACGTCAGGACTGATGCTCTTAAAAATCACATGTTTACTTTGTTTAGATTCATTCAACCTTCTCTCCTGCTGAAGTTCTTCTTCTTACAGAATTTGTAGGCGTCTCCCAGAGTATTTGCACATGGCACAACACCTGCCCTTAGGGGGAGTTACGTTTGGTGCATCTGGTATTAACTGCACTTGTTTTTTCTCTGAACATAAAATTACGTAATAATCTATGAGAGTAATGTTCCTGAATGAAGCCCAATTTATTTCCTGAAACCTATGAGTGTTGAATTTCAACAATTTCTGTCTTCTCATCCCACAGCGTTTGTCAGAGGAAGTGAGCATTAGTTTGTAGCCTTGCAGGACGCTCTGAGACATGTACAGCTTGATCCCCAGAGAGGAATCTACACCAACTGCACTGACCTGTGTCAGAATAGCACAGTGTCAAGCGGCAGCTGCGGCCAGTGACCCACTCTGGAGTGTGAAGTGAGAGCGTGCTATGTCACACTGCTCCGAAATGGGGGAAATGTACAATTTCATTATCTCTGCCATGATTAGTGAGACTTGTCAGCAGTTCCTCGATTATGAGACCATTTCAATGAAACCTGCGTGGAAGAGTAACATTATGGGCTTGGCCAACACATACGATGACATAGTGAGCCCCTATAAATAACATCTTTATGGCAGACTATATTTACAGCTTCTCTCCCACATCAAATGCAACACCTGCCTGTGAAGAACGAGCCTGGAGATGCACACATTATAACATTTAAGGGGGTGTATTTGTTTATTTGCAAGATAAAGATGTGTTTATGTTCAACTTAAAGAACACACTTCATCTCTAGCCTGCCTGAGGCCTTTTTTTCAGCTGTTAGCTGAAAAAAAACTATGCTATAATAGGTGTAAATATTGATTATGCAGATTACAAATAGGCTGATTTGGATGTTATGCAAGCTGAACTTTATTTTGCACGCCTGCAGTGTTTTACTTGTTGCAGGCCCGTTTGAGTGCTGGTGCTTGGACTGAAATTCAAGCCACCAGGGTCACGTGTATAGTGTGGTCAAGAAGAGGCTATAATTGTACCAGACTCGCTGGTCCATCTGCACCCTGTCAAACAGGAGCCCCCGCACCCCCAGGACCCAGATTCAATTTCATCGAGTCAGTTCTCTGTCAAACTCAGACTGGTCCAGACCTCTCCAAGCTCGTCAAAAGTGGAACCCATTTACTAAACTTTGCAAAAAAGATAATTAAAATGAAGCTGCACCGATGTGGTGAGTGCAGCAGCCATTCTGGATTGTGTTGAGTTAGTAAAAATACCAAATACAAACATTTCTGCTGTTTTTGTACACAGAAGTTGAACAGCTGCCTTATTTTCACACTGTTTATTGTCAGAATAAAAACGCTTATTAACTACCTTCTACAAAGAAAACGGGAGGTAAAGTGAGATTAGGGATTTGGCATTCGTCCTTCACCACAGCATTAACAAGTGAGTCATGCATGTGCTGCTGCTCAGGAGATGGGTCACGGCCCTTTCAATAGGATTAGCTGGACCCGAACACATGAACACAGCATGCTCTAGTTGGAGAATGTTTATCGAAGCGTATCAAACATGTATCGGTGCATCTGAATGAATGAATGAATGAAGGGCCGGCATTCCAGAGGCTTGGAGTACAGTATGTGACCGTGGATCATTGCACATGCTGCACTGTGCACTGTAACATGCATACACCTGGCTCAGTGCTACATATAGCATATATATAGTGTGTAAGTTTGACCTTCATAGGATTGTTTTCACATTTGTTCATTTTAATGACTCTGCATTGAATGGATGGATTAATTTAAGGGATAATCAGGTCTATTGACACTTTTAATATATCCTCCCATTTTAAAAAGGTATTCTAGCGATACGTTTTAGTTTTCAGCTCCATAAATTTAGAAGGCCTGTGAAAGGCAGATTTTATTTTAAATGTTTTAATTAAAAGGGGTCAAAATCAAAGCAGCATACCCTAACATACACAACTGTTATCACAGGCTGTGTAATGCTCTTCATGTGTAAACTGACCTTTATGTGTATAATCAATAGCCTGCCCATTTAACCAGGGTTAAAGCGGTAACATCATTAGAGGGGATTCTTCTTCGGCCACTAAATGCAGAGCTAATGTTACTTATCAGGCAGTCAAAGTTCAGCTCACAGTAGTCAGTAAACCCACAATGCACAGGGGCACAAGGGTAGACAACAGGTGTTGACTCAGTGAACATTACCAGGTGGGGCAGTGATGACAGCAGCCTGCATGTCTCTGCCTGCACTGAAGAGCTCTTACGGGTATTCTTTTCTAAGCAATGGTGCTGCCATTTTTTTTTCCTAATATAAAATTATCTTCAAACAGACTTGTCATATGATCCCTCTATTTTAATGTATTTTTAAACTTAAGGGATTTCCTTTGAATACATGTCTATTAAGTCACTATCTCACGGAGGAAACAAATGTTGACCAAGCATTTGGGCCGCTGAGGAAAGTCTTGCAATATTTAAGTATTTGCAGTAGGAATCGGGGGTCTGCCTCCAGTGCATACGCACAGAAAATGGCAACATGCTCACAATTAAAAAAATAGCATGTTGGTATGTCATTTTGGGATGCAGCCCAGGACTTCAGACTGCTAAACTCAAAACACAATTCCAATGTTTTCACTCAAATGTAAATGCTCAAACAACCAGGACTGGACACCTTCGGGTTGGCCCTCTAAACACCTGTCCACATAGGCTCGTGACACATGTTGACAATTGGCCGCTGATGTATTACTGAATGTCTGTTACATAATCTGACCGTATGCTGTCCTACCTTTTCAGCACAGCCTATGGCCTCAGAAGATTAAACACTTGAACAACAACGCTTTGGCATAGCATTTAAATGGAGTACGCCCCCGTGTGTAGAGTGTGTGTGCATTTTGAACCAGTGTGTTGCCCTGCAGCAGTACTCTTCAGACGCAGTGTCTGCTGCCCCCTGTTGCTCTGCTCTGGCCCTCTGCCAGACATAACCACTGAGGGGCTCTGGCTCCATCTTACGTCAACAGCAGCTGAACTATGAATTATCCTCCGTGACGTGAAACCGCACGAGCAGTGTGTGCTATTTTCAATTTGTGCATCCATCTGCTTTGCCTGCCTTGTGATTTTGCTCTATACTTTTGCTTCCTCCTTTTGTGCTACCTTTTATACTTTGTTCAATTTTGTTGTTAAATTCTATTCTAATTTAAAATACCTGATATACATTTTCCTTGAAAGGTAAGGGAGTGTGATTGGGCCGTAAGATCGCTCCGCCGCTGTGAAACCTAGCATGCAGTGAAACTAACCAATGAGAGGCGAGTGTGCCCAGTGTTTACTAATAAAACCCTTCACAAACATTTGTTCTGGGTTCATTAGCCTTAGCCTAAACATCTAACCAATGCAGTGAAGCTGTAAATGGTCTGTGGAGACTGAGCGCTAGTGCACCCTCGATCGTGAATTTTATGCTGCATCAAGTCTGAACAGGTGATTTTGAGGTGTGTGAGGTGTGTGAAGATGCTTCTGTCCTCGTTCCAGCGTTGTGGAGCCAGGATTTAGTTCAGCAACAGCTGGGCCCTTTCCTCATTGGGGCAGAAGAGAGCCAATTGGCAGATTTTGCAAAGCATAGTGGACGGGCTACTTTGTATGTAGCATTTATAATAAACACTATGTTATTGATGTGGCTCCACACAGCTGCTGCAACAAAAGCTGTTGTGCTGAAAAGACCAAAACAATAATCAGCACTACTTCCAGAAAATGCTATTCCTCCATTCTGCTTCTAAAAGCCTCAGGCAATAAATCGGCCTATACTAATATGTAAGCAGTTTGAAGTTGAGTTGGCTGATGACTGCGCTGCTGACCGTACTGCTGGAGTCCACCAGGTGGAGACATTTGTAAAGTATTTGCAGTGTAAGTTGACCCGGTCCCTCTGCTGTCATCTCTGCAGCTCTACGTGGTTCAGATGGGTTATTGAGACATCTCCTCTCCATCTGAACAATCCAATGAACTGCAGATCACAAACATGTGTAACTCTCTGGTAAGACAGTGTATACACCGTACACAGGAAAGGTTTTGCTCCGTAACTGTTTCCAAGCTTCACCAGGCCGGTAACAACGCGGCTGACAGAGGCTGTCCATCATCTTCCTTTATAACCCTGAAGGAAAATATGACTCCCTGAATACAGGCCAGGGTTTTACACAGCTACATGTCCACAAGTCAGTGTACATATGCCAAGATGATTCTCTTAGTTTCAGCTTATAACATGATTTTAATAATAGCTACATTTTGGTTATGATAATTCTCCTTGAAACTCACTACACGTCCATTTAGGTTTAGTAACAACAATGTACTAAATGTATGGTATAGTGTCAGGAATTAGAATAATGGTGCATTATTTTGTATATATATATATATTATAGTATAAGCTGGATATATACCCTGCCTCTCTTTTATCAGTGCTCTGCAGCATTGTACTCCATATCAGTGCACTTAAATTCTTCTCTGGTTGTAAACCCCCTATGCAGTGCAAAGGTCCTGTCACCATGGAGAAACCATATAGGGCCAACGTGCTTGGTAAAGAAAGCATGAGACCCAGCAGGCTGGCATATGACCAGCACTGCTCACTGGAGAACGCAATTGATTCATAGTTCAACGGTGTATTCTGTGGACTCTGGAAACAATTGGAAACTATTTCAGTGGTTACTTATAACTCATTAAATGATAAATTACACCGATATTGAAATGATACTATACAAATGTCTAAAAAGTGTGAACAATACAACTTAACTTGAGGCCATGAATCATGATGTGCATTAATTAGTAATTGGTGGCCTCTACTTTTTTTTTAATTAAATGAGCTATTAAAAAATAAACATAAGTGTAAAATAAAGTTGTGTACATGTTATAAGCGGATTGGTGCTACAGGGAAATTCAGAAAAGCTTTCTGAAGCTTTTTATTTTTTTAAATATAGAGCTTTTTAAATTATTTTTTTTACTCAAACACATTCATTATTATTTAACACCCGCCATTATGTATACTTGACGTTTCTCATAACCTTTTTCTGCCTTTGCTCAGTGTTAGGGCTACATGGTCACCTCCGCGTCATCATCTCGCTATTGACCCGCTGTGACTTTAAGAGGCCCGGCTGCAGCGCGCTCTGCGCGGCCTCACCTCCATTGCAACACCGGGGTGTGGCATATGACTGGAATAAAAACCAAAGACTTCCTGAAAACACTCGTGGAAGAGTGAGACCTCATCGCATCATGTCTGAGTGGAAGAAGAGATGTGAGGCTGAGTGGAGCCTGCAGGGCGCGCCGATGCCCGACAGCCTGGACTGGAAGTCCGTCTATGACGCTAAACCGCTGGGGAGAAATATGCTGAAGAACCCGTCACCGTACGGTAAAACAACAACAACAGCGTCAGAAACACGGCTCGTGCGCGCTGCTGTGCTGCTCTGCTGGCTTACTTATACTGATCAGGGGAGTTTTAATTACAGTACTCATCCAGAGAATGGATCAGTTGCATAGCGGTCTACAGATGTTAGTGCGCGTGCTTGCTGGTTTTTCAAAAGTAATTCCAAGAGTTTCAAAGTTGTGGTTTGATTCCTTAATTGATCCTGAAGTAGTTTCGAGATGCATCCCTCATCAGGGGCGGACTGGGGGGGAAAGTGTCACGGGAGTTACAGTCAGACCGGCCCACTCAATTCATCGCACGTATCGACCAGTCAGTGGCCTACTTGAAAAAATACCCACACTTAACATTATTTGGGATTATTATAAAGAAATTACATCAACTATGTTTGTTTTTTTATAACATTTGGATCCACCAATTTGCCTGGATACAGTCATGGAATACAATGATACTGACTCATGTAACACCCCGAGGAAGGTATAGTTTGCTAGATGAATATGCTTAACTAATATCAGATGGTTATATAAACATATAACTACAGAGCCTTAAGTAATGAATGTCAGCAGAGAAAGACCACACAATAAATAAACTGGAATCAGAGGGTAGAATTAGTATGAACTAGAATTAGATTTATAGCTTTTTTGTGGGAGGGGCGGGGGAATCTCGAAGTCAGTTTTTGGCAAGAAGCTAAGAATTGGCGAGTCACGCATGCGCAAGCGTAACCTGTTAACTGCGTAACGTAGACAGACAGGCTGCAAGAGGGTCTCCTTGCAGCCTGTGTGTGTGTGTGTGTGTGTGTGTGTGTGTGTGTGTGTGTGTGTGTGTGTGTGTGTGTGTGTGTGTGTGTGTGTGTGTGTGTGTGTGTGTGTGTGTGTGTGTGTGTGTGTGTGTGTGTGTTCTTGTTCCTCTATTCCGGTGGGGACCTTGACCTGAGTGCACACAGACCCATGGGGACTCGTGTCACCGTGGGGACCTAAAACGAGGTCCCCACGGGCAAACCCCTCCCATTGGCTTCAGAACAGTGTCTAGATACGCCCCATGCTTTTTTCTAGGAAGTCCCCATGAAACCCTTTTCAAGACAAAAATCTGTGTGACTGTGTATGAAGGCGCCCCTAGAGTATACACAGGGTACTGCAGTCCCCACGAGGTCGGTTGTTCTTGAAGTGTGCATCGCTGTTTGTTCACTCTCTTTCGCCCCCTATTGGTCAAAAGTAGTATTTAAGTTTGGCAATTCATTTAAAACTTTATCTTGATTTGTAAATATAAATACACAAATACATATATAAATAAATACTAAATATATATGAATATTGATATTACTATAGTTGCTATTAATATTTAACTTTTGTATAATATTTAATTATTATTAATGATCTCATCATTGATATTAATAACAGCAATAATAATAATAGATCTAAAACTATATTTGATTTCTTATGCCATGTCAGTGGTGTAACATGAATTAATACGGATATTAATAAGGTCTTGTTTTGTTGCACTGTAACTCTGTATTATCGGGCTGCTCTGCTGGGTCTCTCAGGTCTCTACAGTTGATCCAGAATGCTGCAGCCTGCTCCTAAAATCTAAATAAATATCAGTCAGGATGGTTGTACATATTACGCAGCAGGATAAAGAGTAACTCTGAATTTCTTCATTAAATAAAAGATACTAGGACATTTTGGGTTTTACATATTTTTCTGGAAATGATAGCCCTGTAAAATTGTACTGCTGATTAAACATGGTGCAAAACCACTGTAACTGCACTATTATAAATTGCCTTCACAAAAAACTAATATAGAGGAGGTAGAAAAGGGTAGCTGCAGCTTGTGAGAACTGCTGGCACGGAAAAGAAATTACGGTACATGAAAGAGTGAAATGTAGAAGGGCCCACTTTGAGCACTAGCCTGATGAGTAACAACTTTGTTTGGATAAGTTTCTGTAATTAGTGAAGCATTTTACTGCTGTTTAAGCAAGGTGCAAAAACACTGGAGCAGCACAGTTATGAATTGCCATCACGAGAAACTGATACAGAGGGGGCAGAAAAGGGTACCTGCAGCTTATGTGATCTGCTGGCGCAGAAAAGAAATTACGGTACACGAAAAAGTGAAATGTAGAAGGGCCTACTTTGAGCACTAGCCTGATGAGTAACAACTTTGTTTGGCTAAGTTTCTGTAATTAGTGAAGCATTTTACTGCTGTTTAAGCAAGGTGCAAAAACACTGGAGCAGCACAGTTATGAATTGCCATCACGAGAAACTGATACAGAGGGGGCAGAAAAGGGTACCTGCAGCTTATGTGATCTGCTGGCGCAGAAAAGAAATTACGGTACACGAAAAAGTGAAATGTAGAAGGGCCTACTTTGAGCACTAGCCTGATGAGTAACAACTTTGTTTGGCTAAGTTTCTGTAATTAGTGAAGCATTTTACTGCTGTTTAAGCAAGGTGCAAAAACACTGGAGCAGCACAGTTATGAATTGCCATCACGAGAAACTGATACAGAGGGGGCAGAAAAGGGTACCTGCAGCTTGTGTGATCTGCTGGCGCAGAAAAGAAATTACGGTACACGAAAAAGTGAAATGTAGAAGGGCCTACTTTGAGCACTAGCCTGATAAGTAACAACTTTGTATAGCTAATTTTCTGTAACTAGTAAAGCATTTAAGCAGAGTAAAATTAGCAAACTATATAGTATACTAGCAGATAATCGCTAGTTTACTAATTCTACTCTGCTTAAATGTTACGAAAGATGGTCGCAACGGCAAGCTTGTGGCCAGCAGCAGCGCTCGATGTAACGGTCCCTCGGCCTAACTCCCTGTCTGCTCAGGAGAAAGATAAGCTAGCTAGCTCAGTAGCTAGTCTTCTGGCTGAGCTAAGTCTGCTCTCTTCCCAGTAAGCTGCAACAACACTTAACAGCCCCACACACATGTGTATGACAACATAAAATATGTACTAGCATTAGCTCTTCAGCTAACAATATCACACCAAAAAAGAGGTCATAGTGGAAAACTAATCATCACTAAATAGAAGTGTTAGCACTGGTAGTCCTGTTAGAAGTGCAGCTAGAACAGCCAAAAGAAAAAGCCGAAATACTAACAGCATCATAATGAGTATAGTCTGGGCTTCCTCAAGGTAATTTGGCACAACAAGAAACTATAGACAATAAGGCCCAGTCTAGAGCATCTGTCTGAGGCCTGATGGACTTGCAGTGATGCTAGGCATTAGTGACAACGAGCTCCTTACAATCATTACACAGTTGTATGTGTGTGTATATATATATATACATATATATATATATAGGGAAAAGACTTAATATCCTCTCTCCGACTACTGATGAAGATATATACGCACACAGTATAATGTGTATGTATTTACACAAATGCCACCAGAGAAGGACTCAGCGGCTCACGGTTAACTGGACCAATGGTTCTGGCATTCCAGAATGAAGAAAAACAGCACTATGATTTATTTATGTATCCATGTATTCCGTTCATCGTCTTTAAGATAATTTTTTTGTCAAACCTTTCTATGCCTTTTCCATCTCCAGGACATTACATGCATTTATATGCAAGAGCATCTGTATAATACAGTGCATCCATAAAGTATTCACAGCGCTTTACTCTTTCAACATTTTGTTATGTTACAGCCTTATTCTAAATGGATTAAATTATTTTTTTCCCTCAAAATTCTACACACAATACCCGATAATGACAAAGTGAAAAAAGCTTTTTTCAAATGTATTAAAAATAAAGAACGAAAATATAACACGTACATAAGTATTCACAGCCTTTGCTCAATACGTTGTTGAAGCACCTTTGGCAGCAATTACAGCCTCAAGTCTTCTTGAGTACGATGCTACAAGCTCGGCACACCTATTTCTGGGCAGGTTCTCCCATTATTTTTTTGCAGAACCTCTCAAGTTCCATCAGTTAGATGGAGAGCGTCGGTGCACAGCGATTTTCAGATCTCTCCAGAGATGTTCAGTCGGGTTCAAGTCAGGGCTCTGGGCCCCTCAAGGACATTCACATAGTTGTCTTGAAGCCACTCCTTTGTGGTCTGGGCTGTGTGCTTTGGGTCGCTGTCCTCTTGGAAGAGGAACCGTCGCCCCAGTCTGAGGTCCAGAGCTCTGGAGCAGGTTTCATCCAGGAGGTCTCTGTACATGCTGCATTCATCTTTCCCTCAATCCTGACTTGTCTTCTAGTTCCTCCCGCTAGAAAACATCCCCAGAGCATGATGCTGCCACCACCATGCTTCACTGTAGGGATGCTGTTGGCCAGGTGATGAGCAGGGCCTGGTTTCCTCCAAACAGGACGCTTGGCATTCAGGCCAAAGAGTTCAATCTTTGTTTCATCAGAGAATGTTGTTTCTCATGGTCTGAGAGTCCTTCAGGTGCCTTTTGGCAAACTCCTTTATAGAGCAACTCTGGAGCTCTGTCAGAGTGACCATCGGGTTCTTGGTCATCCCCCTGCCTAAGACCCTTCACCCCGATCGCTCAGTTTGGCTGGGCGGCCAACTCTAGGAAGAGTCCTGGTGGCTTCCATTTCCGGATGATGGAGGCCACTGTGCTCATTGGGACCTTCAATGCTGCAGACATGTTTCTGGACCCTTCTCCAGATCTGTGCCTCCATACAATTCTGTCTCGGAGGTCTACAGACAATTCCTTGGACTTCATGGCTTGGTTTGTGCTCTGACATGCACTGTCAACTGTGGGACCTGATATAGACAGATGTGTGCCTTTCTAAATCATGTCTGATCACCTGAACATAGCAGGGTGGACTCCGGTCAAGGTGTAGAAACATCTCAAGGATGATCAGTGGAAACAGGATGAACCTGAGGTCAATTTTGAGTGTCATGGCAAAGGCTGTGAATACTTACATGTGAATACATGTACATGTTATATTTTTGTTCTTTATTTTTTAATAGATTTTCAAAAATGTCTCAAGAACCTTTTTCACTTTGTCATTATGGGGTGTTGTGTGTAGAATTGTGAGGAAACATATTAATTTAATCCATTTTGGAATAAGGCTGTAACATAACAATGTGGAAAAAGTGAAGCGCTGTGAATACTTTCCGGATGCACTGTACATTCTAATATCAAGAAAAGTTTCTTGCACTTTGACCTAATTGAAATTTAAAGATACATCATGTAAAACCTGCGAAGCATTTAAGCAAGGGAAATTAGCAAGCTAGCTAGCAAACTAGCAGACAACCCACTAGTTAGCTAGCTTGCTAATTCTACTCTGCTTAAATGCTTTACTAGTTACAGACGATGATCAGCTGGTGGCCAACAGCAGTGCTCGGTGTAACGGTCGCTCTGTCTAACTACTGAGGCCTACTCAGTTGAAAGATAAGCTAGCTTGCTCAGTAGCTAGCCATCTGGCTGAGCTAAGTCGGCTCTCTTCCCAGTGAGCTGCAACAACACTTAACAGCCCCACAGACATGTGTTATCATTATGACAATGGAAAACCGCTGAATGTCCTATTCTATATCTATGGTTGCATCCCTTGTAGCTAGCAACGCTCATTGTTTGGTAGATTATTACATTACATTTCATCCAGCTGACGCTTTTATCCAAAGCGACTTACAATAAGTGCATTCCACGGTTACAAACAAGAATCAGAACAACAAGAATCAAGAAGGTACAATTTCATCAAAAAGTTCAACTACAAAGTGCTATCAGTAAGAGCCATTTCAGTGCTACTATAGTGCTACTTTCTTTATTCCAGGTATAGTCGAAAAAGATGAGTTTTTAGTTTGCGACGGAAGATGTAGAGACTTTCTGCTGTTCTGATGTCAATGGGGAGCTCATTCCACCATCGAGGAGCCAGGACAGAGAACAGTCGAGACTTTGTTGAGTGTTTAGCTCGCAGTGACGGAGCTACAAGCCGATATTGTTGTAACAATTGACTGTATGGTGGATACAGGAACATATGAAAGAAGGAGCAGGCTTTGCTCTTTGCTTATCCACTTGGGCTTCATATCGAGATTTGGAGACTTGTAGTGCACCCACTGACCAATCATGTCGTTGGCACAATCATTTTGACTATGTCTATAAGGATGGTGCCAGTGCAGCTCATCTTCTGGCAGAGTGCAACAAATCCTGAGTCACCAGATTACTCAAAGAATTGGAATTACATCCAGTTAACTACGGTTTCTATGTTTTGTGTACCACAACAACTATATCTACTATCTGTAGATCCGTCTTCAGGAAATTACATGAAATTATAAGCAAGATCATATGTATAATACATTATATTTTCAAGTTCCCTACACTTATTTATAAAATACATTCATAAATACTTGTTCTGTTGAATACAAGGGCTTATAAATGGTTGTAGTTTGTTTTTATGAATATCAATGTTTGTATAATTTTTTAATAATGCTTCTATTGATTAACTTCATTAGAAATGCTTGTGTCAATTCAATCTCCTTTTTTAGATTTTATTTAAATTTGTACATATTTTATACTAAATTCTAGTAATACCACCTCACATAAGCAGGTAATTGATATAAACCGTATATTTTAGCAATTACTATTACCTGTCTAAGTTATTAACATGGATCCTGAGCTTCCTCTTGCTCAGTGACCAAAGGGTTGGGGGATGGGCGTGGACACGTGGGGACGGTGAAAGTCATGTTCTGTGTAAAGTATCATACGTTTCTGTTCTGATACATCACACACACATCCTGACTTGTACTGTCCCCACTGTGACCACGGCCCATGAGGACGGTGAAAGTCATGTTCTGTGTAAATGATCAAACGTTTCTGTTCTGAGCCATCACACACATCATGACTTGTACTGTCCCCATTGTGACCACGGCCCGTGAGGATGGTAAAAGTCCGGTTCTGTGTGACATTTCAAGTTTCACTTCTGGCTTAGTCCCGCCCCTCCTCAGCACATGCGCTCGGGCCTGCATCAGATTGCAGGCAGCTCTACACGTGACCTGACGGCACAAATCTTGATGGAAATGGTGAGTTTTTAATGCTTATACTCCTTCCTAATGTCACATTACACTGTTACTGTTCGTACTGCTTGTATATGTACTGCATATATACACAGAGCTATGTTGTAATGTGATAGGACTAGCTAATGTTAGCTAACACTAAGCGAGCAGCTAACGGCACATGCGCCAAAGTCAAGTGAAACTGACCTGAGACCAGCCTTCAATTATCTAATTACGGTTAACTATAAATATATAATTTACACATCGTGGGAGTTTTACAGTTGCAATATAATGGGATTTAGATATTTATTAGAACTGATGTTTTATCATTATTATCTTTTCACACTGAATGTTAGTATTATGCTCAACAAAGTGATGTATTTATGTAGTTTTTGGAACAAGGGGGATTTTCTCATCTCCCAAGCTGCGAATATACATAATATAAAGAATATAGAGAGCATGATGAACACAGAGAGAGAGATAGAACTATGATAGAACTAGTGTAGCCTCATGCACATAGTCAGTCCTTCCGTTGTTCGAAAGTATAATTGACTTACCAAATATATATTAACATTGGAAAAATGTTATAATCTTCCCTAAATTCACATAAATGTCATGTCAGATCTACCTTTAAACGGCAAATACCTCCGAGGCCTCAATTTTGATTATTCAATTACAAAAATTGTTCAAGTTTCACACCAGACCTTTGCTATTACCACAGATTATCTTGAAATAACAAAGTTGCACTCAGGTTAAAACATTATATTGTTACAGCTGTATTACAATGAGATCAAATTAGTCACAGTCAACTTTTAAAATGTAGTATTTTTTTCACATGTATGCGGATATAGTAATTCAAATGGCCATGGGTTTTGAGTTAGAATATTTAGCCTCATAACAGAAATAGATCTCGTTACTATAATTTGACCGAGAATAAAGTCTTATAAGACCAGACTTTAGTCTCGGTCAAATTGGGATAATAGCAGCTCAGGTGATATCTAAATGATTCATGTCATAATTTTAATTACAAATTCTACCACGACAGCTTGAAATACTGAGTATTGTGACATGTTTAATTTGGACTGAATGTGTCCTTTTTTGCTTACAGGAGGATGGAGCATGTTTTTCATCCGCTGGTGGCAGCTCTGAATGCACAGGTGAGGAGGGGAGGGGGTTGTATATTGAGGTTTGTAGGAAGTTGTTTGTAAAAGTGTAGAATATTATACTAAATACATAAAGGAGTCTATACGTTTGCTATCCCTAACTGATCATACTCTCTGGGTTTAGGTCATACAACTATTTAAATAGGAATGCAAATGAAACACATTTTTTCCATCAAGGTTTGAACAGCCTCATGTTGCCGTTATTAGTTCATCGTACACCATATTAATATTTTAATCCTCTGTAATATATTTGCAGGCGCTGATGACTTTGACCCTGACCAGAAGGAAGAGGTAGGATGTCTTTGGGTTCTTGTTTGACAGTTAACCTGCTCGACTGTGTAACTATAATAGACATCAAAACAATGATACAGTATTTAATTTCTTACAGACTACAGCTAGTTAATCACACATATTCAACGTGTTACTACAATGTTTTCCACTGAATTCTATTCTAAATATTCACTAGACTCTTGT
This sequence comes from Cottus gobio, assembly GCA_023566465.1. Lineage (NCBI taxonomy): Eukaryota > Metazoa > Chordata > Actinopteri > Perciformes > Cottidae > Cottus > Cottus gobio. The sequence goes on along the minus strand of CM042229.1, from coordinate 20,560,997 downwards.
CTAATAGCAGACCACTACTTAAATGAAAACGGATGTAGTCGTTGTCTTGGATGGACGAATAATTAAACAGATAAAATGCTGAAATATACTTGGGTGGTGGCCTATATACCTGGTACGTATCTGTTTCAAGTGTGTAGGTCAAGTGATTGAGTCAGGTTCTCCAGCTGCATAAAGTAAGAGAATGTTGTGTCTGGCTGGTAATATATGGTCCACCCCTCTGAAATCTTATTTGAATAATATCAGCTTTTACCATCACACAGAAGATTTAGTTTGATGTTTGACTGCAGAACTCAGTTCCTCAGTCTGTTAAACTGCCATCAGTTTAAGTTCAAAGTAAAATGTTCCTGTGTACCAAAAGTATTGAATATTAAAGGGAGCAAGATTTTTAGATTATGTCAATGTGCAGCCATAATGATAGCTAAGAGATCTTAGAATGAGGCGGTGCCTTTTAATTAATTCAATTGTTTGCATTGGAGCCACTTATTCCTAATGTTGGATGTAATATAAGTTGTAGGGTTTATTCTTTGATTATTTATGTAAAACAGCATACATACACAAGAATAAGCAATGTTTTCCACATAATTTGATTATTTGTGGCCTAGTGGCTGTTAATAAACCTGAGCAGCCTGCCTGAGTAAAGTCTGTTAAATAAAATCTGATTGAGGCCTCCATGCAACAGCTTATTTTTAATTTTGTAGGTAGGTAGCCTGTCTAAACATTTTCTGATGTTTCTTTTTAAGGAAGAAAACCAGTGGTCCAGTGACAGTACCATTATTCTTGACCCCACTCCAGATGATGTTGATGAGGACATCAGTGTTCCAGAGCTCAGGAGAACCGACAGTGTAATTGTAAGTTTATTTGCAAAACTTTACATTCTAACATGAGAAGGGCCAGATTTACTGCAATCAGGGTATTTTCCTGCATCGAAGACACAGTGAATACAAAGTAACAGCCACATTTTTTATAGAAAAGTCAAACTGGTGTTGCAAAATGCCTTCACAGCAGTTTGCTGCCCCTGTGTCTACTTGCGTCCATTTGCGTCTTTGCATTGACTTTGGCAATAAGAATAACACATATTCAGTGTAAGAAAGTAATGCTGTGAATCTCACATCAATAGATGACCGTCGTGACTCTCTTTAACAGATGTCATGGTACTTCTATTATATATCAGGCCAATACCTGGCTAAAACGTAATATAAGATCTATGAAGGCCAATCCCTGTCATAATTGGAGAGCGCAAATGAGCTCCACGCGCGCGTGCAAATCCCAAACTGCGCGCGTAATTTACTTTGACGAGCGCTTTTACGTCACTCCGCGAGCAAATGTCTCTCTCTCGCGAATGTTTAACCTGCTCGCTCGCGAAGCTTCAATCTGACAGTAAGTGGGCGCAGCCAGTCACCATCGTATCTCAACATCTAATTGGTTACAATCCTTGTCTTTGGATTGGCTGGATATCACATCCAGGAAGAGACGGATGAACCCAGTCTTATACACAGAGGACACATATATAACGCACAGTGTAATGAGTGGGCCAGTCTGACAGTAACTCCCGGGTCACTTTTTCCCCCAGTCCGCCCCTGATCAACTGTGTATATGTACCCACTGTGTATATGTATCCACTGTAGCGGTTGTGTACTCCCTCCCTCTTGCGTTGTGTTATTAATTCAGTCACACTTGATCTTGTATTGGCTCCAACCGGCTGTTTAAACAGGCAGAAAGCTCCAGTAGACTTGTGGCACAGAGATTACGTACTGGCAACGTAACAGACACACACACACATTAGCTTCCTCATAGCCCACCTCGTGGTAACAAGCCCCGGAACACGGAGATAACGTACTGGCAACGTAACAGACACACACATTAGCTTCCTCATAGCCCACATCGTGGTAACGAGCCCTGGAACACGGAGATAACGTGCTGTATACTGGGTCACACCCACATTAACACCCACATGTCTGTAGACCCACATACAAAGACATGGCTCAGTCTCTACTGGGTGCTGTAGACTGGGTTAATCTGTCTCTTCCTGGATGTGTATGTATGTGATATCCAGCCAATCCAAAGACGAGGATTGTAACCAATACGATGGTGACTGGCTCCGCCCATCTAAATCTACTCAAGAGCGAGCAGGTTACAGACACGAGCGCAGATTGAAGCTTCGCGAGCGAGCAGGTTAATAATGCGCGAGAGGAACTTTTACTCGCGGAGTGATGTAAAAGCACTCGTCAACGTAAATTACGCGCGTGGCTGTTTGATTTGTGCGCGCGCGTAGAGCTCATTTGCGCTCTCCAATTATGACAGGGATTTGCCTTCATAAAGATATCTCTCTCTCTCAAGATTTTGAAGTATGCACACTGTGAATGTTGTTCTGTAGTCAAGTTTAAAAAATGGCCTTTTCTAGTTTTAGTCTAGTTGTTATTGTTTTGTCTGGACCTTTATGAACATTAAGTGCTTGTATTAAATATATTAAAAGGCTTTTATTCTCACTTTGCTTGCGCCTTAATAGGTTCGTCGGATGAAAAGATGCCGCTGGTTGGGGAGGTCTCTGGCAAATCACACACAACAAAAGGTAATCTGTTCAAAGTGTATTCAGTTTCTCCCCTGGGGTTCAGTGCGTGGGGTATTTTTAAAGTTATTTAGCGAGTCCACTGACATGAGATGGGTTTCTGACAGTTGTTCTGTTGTAGATGTTGAGTTAAGTTTAATCAAATTAATCAAGAATTTTGACTCTCCTCTCACCTGTCTTTTCATACTCCCCTGTCATCCTGTTTAATAATCAAAATTAAGTAATTTCATTACATAACTTCATATATATAGGAGACAAAACATGTGTAGCAACTCATAATGTAATAACTGCTCATACTGTAGTGTCATCCACAGAATAGAGAAACTTTAATAAGAACTGTGTGATCTTGTTCTAGCAGGTTATGAATCTAACAAGATACTATATTTGAGAAAAACCTTTAGGTACTTGCACTTAAATTGAGTATTTTCATTTAACTCAATACCTCTAGTTATTTCAGAGGGAATTCACTTTTTTTATATTTTTCAATTTTAGTTACTAGTTGAACTACTTTGTAGATTCAGATTCTCTCCAAAATATAGATACAACTAATAAACTATGATATATCATTAAGTAGTGTGTATTAATAAGTGTATTAAGTAGTTAAAATTAGCTCCACCATTACCAGCTGCAACATTAAAGTTATCAACACATCAATGCATCAATAATATTATCCAATGATTTCGGCCTACCGTAAATATATTATTTTTCTGCATAGAGAGTATTCTTTACCGTTCGATACATAGAGGCATATATTTATGCTATCTCTGTGTTTGTATCACAGGCAAGCACATGGTTTTAGCATATTAAAGTAACTGCCATCATTATGAATGAAAAATAATTCCACATGCTAAGAATCATCCAGTATATTCAATTGAGAATCATCTCTGTAAAGGACTCATTTCTTCAGATATCTCTTAGTCTTATATTTTGTCACATTCAGGAGGCTTCGTCAGCTTAAAACTGATTGATGAAAATGTCTTCTCCACTAAACGGACAATGTCCAGTTGTTTTACATGATGTTAGTGTTGGTAAACATCATACTTATGCAACTACCGTCTATATTTCTATTGCTAGTTCTATTTCAGGTGTTACTGAAACACCTGAAATAGTGGTTAGCAAGTCTGTCTTTCAATCAGAGGGTCGGTGGTTCGATCCCAGGCTCTGGTAATCGTGTCCATGTCCATGTGTCCTTGAGCAAGACACTTAACCCTCATTGCTCACCGTTGTTGTGTCTACGGTCTACTGTATAGCATGTAAGTCGCTTTGGATAATAGTGTCAGCTAAATGAAATGTAATGTAAATACATACGTTACTGCAACTACAGCTTGATCTCCTAGTAATTCTGGTATTATGAGTACTGCTACAGTCAATACCTGTTGTCATCACAGCCTCATTACTTGCTGGTTTTTGAATAACATGTAATTTCTGTCTCGTTTGATTCAGGGTCCAAAAAAACTAAAATGGACAAACGAAGAAATCCAGGCTGTCGAGAAAACACTTATGGACCACATCAACTCTGGGAAAGTGCCTGGAAAAACTCAGTGTCTGGACTGCATTGAGGCGTCAGGATTTGCACTTAAGGGTAGGAGTTGGGTGGGTGTCAAATATTATGTTAAACATCGCAATGATGCGTTAAAGCGAAAGTCTATTAGGTAAGTTTTTTACATTCATCACTTGACTTAAAAGCAGCTGCAATACCCCATACCAGAGTGGTTGCTGTTGTGTTATTGTGGAAGCGTTCACCTTATTGTATTATGGCTATTGTGTTAATGCTGTAATGTTTGTCTTTTTGTACTATTTCTAAGGCTATATTGATCTGGTTGTATCATATCACTTCCTCACTTTGAGGAAGTAGTTTTTGTTTCCTTTATGGTTAATAAACCACTTTTGTTTATCCGTTTGTTGCCTGTGAGTCAACTTAGTTCAACTTAAATACAAAGCACTTAATATTGCAGTATCACAACTGTAATGCTTTCAACCGTAATATTCACTGCTGTACGGAACAATATTGGTGTTATATTTCTGAAAGATCCACAGAACCTTTAAATACAGCTGTGAAGTTTGAACATTTATATTGAGTGGAGTTTAATATACACAGATAATGAGTCATTATACAAGTAAAACATTTAATGGTGAATATACAAATGCAATATGAATTGAATTAACAAAATATAATACAGAAAACAAAAACAATGTATTAAGCTGCTCAGTGTTTCTAAAACCATATCCTCCATTGCATACCTTTTATATAGGATTGTAAGTGGAACGAATAGACGAATATTTAACAGTGTCACCTAGTGGTGGTTTGTGTTATGACACAATAGGAGCGTCCCCACCGGAATAGAAAAACCAGACAAAAATTAAGTTTTATAAATTTGAGACATTTTGTTATTTGAGTTCATATTTTGGTTCCCAGGACCCCCAAAAAATTTATGTGATCAAAAGTATGCTGTTATTCCATTTAGAAAGTGGTGTCCCCACGGGGCACATCTGTGCAGGCGTGTCCCACGGGGCACGATTACAAGTATGTGTGTGTGTGTGTGTGTGTGTGTGTGTGTGTGTGTGTGTGTGTGTGTGTGTGTGTGTGTGTGTGTGTGTGTGTGTGTGTGTGGTGCATAAAAACGGCTCAAAAACGACTTTGTCTGCGAGCGAGTGTTGAGAAGGCTGGAGTGATTGACATTTAATAACACCTAAAACAAAGTTAGACTGACGGAAGAGATTAGATGAGTAAAGAAGACGGAAACCATGAGTGTGAATACAGATCGCGAGGAGTAGTATAAGTATTTGTCAGGACCGCCGGGCTCGGGAAACGAACCCGGGTCTCTGGGGTGAAAAACTCTCGGGTTAACCCGTGAGCTAATGAGGACCCGTATGCAGACCTGGAAATAGAGTTTTAGTTTTTATTCAGGCAGCGGCTTGCAGTCCAACAAAGGTAAACATCCAAAAGGCAAAACAAAACTTCGACAGGAAATCAGGAAGTCCGGAAGATGCGCCGGGACAGGATACACTTGTTCAAAAAACCAAGCGGGGTGGTCTTGTGAGGATCCAGATGCCACGGCTGAGAACCGCTACTCCTCCGAGTGAAGTTACTTGAGAGTAACATGCACCGTGTCTTGACACGCAAACGTCGCGGTGACGAGTCCAGTCTGCTGCCTCGTATTTCTACTCTGGCCTTAATTAGGAACGAGTCCCAGGTGTGAGCCCGGAAGCCGGGCCCCATCCCCCAGCCAGCCCGCTGTACCGTCCTTAGGTCACCAGGTAGCGCCAGTACCCCATAGCCGGAGTCCCAGACCGTGACAATATTAGTCATGGAATAGTAATGGAATTGTCATGGAATCAGCTGTGTGCATCCCGGCGGACTGCAGATGTCTTTAAGGCAGCTTAATCTGCTTAAGTACATGGTAGTGCGTGGATAGCAACTAAAACAAGAACATCTGCCAACAGTCTGTCTGCGATATGATCAATATATAAGTACCACACATCCATGAAACTGGGAAATGCAAAGTGCAACGTTATATGATATACAAGTGCAGAAAAGCATGACTTGTATGTGACAATGAAGTTGCATCACTCGTCACAATACTATTCTATAATGATATCTCTATTCCTCAATGTAAATGTAGCCCCTTGTTGCTTGGAGCCATGCAGGTCGTCTTGGCTTGAGTACAATGGAGGAAATTTGAATTTAACTTGTTTCAGAACCATCTGAAAATGTATATGAAATGCTCAACGGCAATTTTTTCGAAGCGCCATGGAAAATATTTCAGAGATATAAAAAATGTCAACCTGAGGGGAAACAGGAAGACGGAGACCCAGGATGGGATGAGGTGAGGCTTTAAGAGGCATGTGCATATTTACTAAACCTATACTATGAAGAAGTATTCATCATTAGAAGAAGACGTTGGCCAATCCAATTTGTAACGAAGGTTTAGGGTGGGAAGAGAGGCATTGATGTTGTGTTGGAGGGGCTGTACCTAAACCTACAAAACTTCAAGGGACTACTCTATTGACTTGGGTTAAAGAAGAATGTTGCAAAGTCAGATTCTTCAGTGGATGTTTACTTGTCCAAATAATGCCGAGGTCAGCTTCATGAGCTGTTGACGGGTACTTACAGAGTGTGTTTGTCACACAGAGGCACACCCAGTGGCCTTATCCTTTGGCTTTAGGTTATTTACAGTGGCTTCAGTGGGCGTAGTGCCATTTACAATTGTCCCTTTGTCTTCTCTCAGGTGTCAGCAAGGACACACCTCCGCCTGAACCCGACCTGCCTGAAGAGCCAACACGTGGACCTCCACAGTTCCAACCTGCAGGTGAGGCACAGGAGTGTTCTGTGTGTTTGAGCTGCGGAAATTAATGATTTCTGTGAAGTCTCAAATCAGGTTGCTCTAAAATCACAGGCGAGTTCAGCGGCTGGACCACGAGCACCGAAACCCTCCCCTACGACTCCAGTGGCATCCCAGCAGGTGCTGTGGTCTGCCAGTTGCCTCGCTACAGGTGGGTGTCACCGTAGGGGTCAGTCGTTCAGCAATGCAGTTGGTCAAAACAGGGGTTACCTGTGGGCTTATGATTCCACCCACGATAGAGGGCCTTTATAAGGCCTGGACACTCAATAATGTGCAATGTGCGTGTGGTAAATGTGACGTGTGTGTGTCTCTCTCTCTCTCTCTCTCTCTCTCTCTCTCTCTCTCTCTCTCTCTCTCTCTCTCAGCTGGTTCACCATGGAGCAGGTAGTGGACCTGAAGGCCGAGGGACTGTGGGACGAGCTGCTGGACACCTTCCAGCCTGAAATTGTCATCCAGGACTGGTGGGTTATTGAGCAACCCCACCCCACAGTGATTACTTATCACTGTGGTTCTTATCAGTTTGGTTCGTAGATGACACCGTGTACACAGTACATGTTTTTACAGTCTGTGCAAAGTGTTTGAATCGCCTCGCCCCTGGCTCCCAGCTCCTGGGTTTGTCTGGACCATACGCAGGAAATAGGGTTGTTTGTGATAAACAAGCCGCTTGCTTTTTGCTCGATTAGCAATCCAAGTGCAAATGCGAGTTGATATTACATAAAAAAAAAATTCAAATGTTCATCATTTACGCAGCATTAAAGTACAATCTACTAGGACTTTAACCATTCACACCTATGGGCAATTTAGAGTCCATTTAACCTAAGCTGCATGTCTACACGGACTGGAGTATGTTTGCTTCTCGGGCCACCTGTGGCTCACACACTGACATTAACATCTATGCTTCCTCTGTCATGGATTACATCACCACCATCATTGATGGCGTCACCACAGAGAAGCAGATCACCACATACCCCAACCAGAAGCCATGGATGAGCAAGGAGGTGCGACTCCTGCTAAAGGCCCGCAACACGGCCTTCAGATCGGGGGATGCACAGGCCTACAGCACATCCAGGACTAACCTGAGGAGGGGCATCAAGAAGGCCAAGAACTGCTACAAGCAAAAAATAGAGGGTCACTTCTCCAACTCCGACCCCAGACGCATGTGGCAGGGCATCCAGGCCATCACTGACTACAGACCCAGCAACCTCACCCCCACAGCCACAGACATCTCCTTCCTGAACGAGCTTAACCACTTCTATGCTCGCTTCGAGAGGGAAAACAGAGACAGAGCCACCAAGACAACTCTCCCAGCAGATCACCAGCCCACCACACTCTCCTCCACTGCTGTCCACACAGCACTGAGCCGGATCAACGCACGCAAGGCGGCTGGACCTGACGGCATTCCTGGTCGTGTGCTCAGGGCATGTGCGGAACAGCTCACTGGGGTTTTCACGGACATCTTCAACCTGTCCCTTGCCCAAGCAGCTGTACCAACATGCTTTAAAACCACATCCATCGTGCCAGTGCCGAAACACTCCAAGCCGACGTGCCTCAACGACTACCGCCCTGTAGCACTCACACCCATCATCATGAAGTGCTTTGAGCGGCTGGTCCTGGCACACCTGAAGGACTCCCTCCCACCCACACTGGACCCACTCCAGTTTGCCTACCGCAGCAATAGGAGCATAGACGATGCAGTCTCCTCAGCACTGCACTCTGTGCTCACACACCTGGACAACACCGACACCTACGCGCGATTGCTGTTTGCTGACTTCAGCTCGGCTTTCAACACTGTCATCCCCTCCAAGTTAATCACTAAACTTGGAGACCTGGGCACCAACACCTCCCTCTGCAACTGGATTTTGGACTTTCTGACTAACAGACCTCAACATGTTAGGTCAGGCCATACCTGCTCCACCACCATCTCACTCAGCACAGGTGTGCCACAGGTCTGTGTACTCAGCCCATTCCTCTACTCCCTCTTCACCTACGACTGCAGACCTATGCATGGATCCAACTCCATCATCAAGTTCGCAGACGACACCACGGTGATTGGTCTCATCAGCAACAACGATGAGACAGCCTACAGGGAAGAGGTACAGCACCTGGCCACATGGTGCGCCGAAAATAACCTGCTCCTGAACACCAGCAAAACCAAGGAGCTCATCGTGGACTTCAGGAAGGAGAAAAGAAGCAAGCATGCGCCCATCCACATCAATGGGATGGATGTTGAGCGTGTCTCCAGCTTCAAGTTCCTGGGGACCCACATCTCGGAAGACCTGTCTTGGACCACCAACACCTCCAGCCTTGTCAAGAAAGCTCACCAGCGCCTCTTCTTCTTGATGACACTGAAGAAAAACCATCTGTCTTCAGCCATCCTGGTGAACTTTTACCGCTGTGTGATCGAGAGCATCCTAACCAACTGTGTCACAGTCTGGTATGGGAGCTGCTCTGTTGCGGAGCGCAAGGGACTGCAGCGGGTGGTGAAAACTGCCCAACGCATCACAGGAACTCCACTTCCGGCCATTGAGGAAATCCAGAGGAAACGCTGTCTGCGTCGAGCTCGCAGCATTCTCAAGGACGCCTCCCACCCTGCACACAGACTGTTTTCCCTCCTGCCCTCAGGCAGACGGTTCAGATGTTTCCGGACAAGGACCAGCAGACTGAGGAACAGTTTCTTCCCCAGAGTTGTTTCCTTATTGAACTCTGCCCCATGCTGACACCCCCCCTACTCCCCAACCACCTCCACCCACAAACCCATCTCCTCATCATCTCCCCCCACTGACCAAAGACTCTACACCTGCACTCAAACACTTTTGAACTGTCTGCACTAAAAACTGAGCATTGCACTAGTCTAGTAACGTTAGGCAGCTACTGTTTATTATTATTATGCACTATTTAACGTTCACTCAATCTGTATTACTTAACTTATCATATGCCCATTTGCCTTTTGTAAATTATGTTTATAGTTCCTGCTTATAGTCTACCTACGTTTAATGCACAACATGTACATATTACCGCAATCAATCTGTATATCCCGTACCTATATCACTAACTTATTATCTGTAAAATACTTATTATTATCTGTATATTGGTATTTACTGCTATTGCACTTCTGGTTGGATGCTAAACTGCATTTCGTTGCTCTGTACTTGTACATGTGTAATGACAATAAAGTTGAATCTAATCTAATCTAATCTTTGGACCGTGGTAGAACCCGGAGGGAACCCACGCTCACAGGGACAACATGCAAACTCCCTCTCCCCTAGACCCCTACGACATATACATGGATGGATCCACTTATTATTGGACTCTTAATTCCTCAATATATGTTGAATTGTGTGCCTGGCTGTACTACTTCTGCTTGTTCAGTTGACCTGATGTGCTGCGACTTTAAAGAATCTCCAGTTGCACCAATAACAATCCCCTGGAATGAATCCGTTTGAAGTGGAACTAAATAACACCACCTCTATTCCCCATTAGATGAATACAAACAGACAAAGATATTTCCCGGAATCTCCATGGAAGTTGACAGGAAATAAATTAGACCTGTTAAATAAGTTGTTAGCCGCATCTTCTTTTTCTCTGCGTTCGGCAGCATTTATTAATGTGCTGCCATCGGATTTCTTGCCAGATTACACACTTTTAAAGCATCTGTCCTTCCGTCAGTTACGAGGAGAGTCAGCTGCATAACTCCATCTACCAGCTGCACGTGAAGTTACTGGGTGCAGACCAAAGCACAGTGATCTCAGAGCACACCGCCCACCCCACCGAGGACCGCAGCGCTTACTCGCACAACTGGAAGGAGGTGAGTTCCTGAGCGCCCTGACAGCTCAGTGATCAGGATGACTCGGGCCTGTAACTGCACGTCTCTCTGTTGACCTGCAGGTGTCCCACGTGTTCTCCGGCTACGGACCAGGGGTGAGGTATGTCCACTTCCAGCACCGGCTGAAGAACCAGTTCCTGAACGGGTTCTACGGCACGATGTCCGGCGGCAGCTCGGTGGTGGTCAGACCCACTAGAACCAGCGCCTAGGCCCAACCCTGCAGAAAGCTGCGATGCAGACAGAGTTGCTATCTCACTCGATGTAACCTACCAGATCAACACATATTTCCTTGTAATGGTTATTATTGGTTTGATTTGAATGCACTAAGAAACACAGCAAAGTATGAAACCCCACAAGATAGACATTTGCATTCATTTTGTATTTGCTATACAAATAAAGGGGGGGAAAGGAAATTTATTTTTGCTGTTGTTTGAGCAACCATACACTGTTTTGTGCCATAAATAAATAAAAACGTATTTTGCGCTACGTTTTATTTGAGCAAAATGTTCCTTAAAAAGACTAATCTGCATGGATCAGGCACGGAGTGCACTGTAAACAACCTCTCTGACCTCTCACTCAAAGTTTCCAGTGGTTTTGTAATAATTAAATGGTGACGAGTAGATACATGAAAGATTCACAGTTCATGTTACTGCGGGAATAATCCTGCCCGTAATGACCTAAAACTCATGAATCAGGAGATAAAGATTTGTTTACACATTTTTTAATTATTTGTGGTAAAGTTATTCTCAATGCTATACTCTCCATAAAAGAAATATAAAAAATGAAACGGGTACAAACACATTCCAACTTCAGTGAGATTTACATGTAAAGACACTTCATGTTGGTCTGAAGCCATTTTCCCTCTTTTTGTTCTGCCTGCTCTCCTTTTAATAATGCATGTGACCTCAATGCTGCACAATCCTTTTATTTACATATATCTTTCAGGCTTTAATCAGAATATGTATGCTACATGGATGTCACATCAATGTGTAGTAGTAATAGTTATACCACCATAAAGGCCAAAAGGAAAAGTAAATCTCACAATACACATTAGCGATCAAGAGTTTTGTCTTATGAAAAATAAACATGGTCTATACGTTCATGGAGTGCTCAGTGTGCCTTGTTCACAAGCCTTCCAATAATTTCCACCGCAGAGGATGATAAAGAGAGACATAAATAAAAGCATAAAAATAGAAAAACACAGTTATTAGAACCACGCACGCAGTAGTTCTCTACCGACTGCATGACCCAGGACATGATGGGAAATGTCTGCCCGTCTCCAGATCAGAGAGGTGACCACGTTTTGTAGAAAATCCTTTTTTTCTGTGAAATTGTAATATTTCTATATACATATGTGGCAAGACTCGTCTTGCCCCGGGAACAATCACTCACAGCCACACAGTGGGATCAGGTTTCTTAGGCGTCTCTTTATTATTATTTACTTCCGCCGCCGTCCGCACGCTCCACTCCGTTCCACTTCCGGCGCCCCACGACGTCTGCGCCGCCGCTTCCGCTGTCGTCGGCGCTGCCCCCGTCGCCGGAGCTGCCGCGGCCGCCGACGTCTGCGCCGCCGCCTCCGCCATCTTCGGGGCCGCTGCGCCCGACGTCTGCGCCGCCGTCGTGGCTGTCGCGCACGCCGACGTCTGCGTCGCCCGGGCCTTCTGGCGGCTGGCGTCGGTCTGCGTCGCCCCGACCCTCGGACGCTTCCCATCGGTCTGCGTCCCCCGGGCCGCCAGCTCCTGCCGCTTCCCGCCGGCCGGGTCCAGCTGGGCCAGTTCCGCCGTCGGGCCGCCGCGCGGGTCCCCCTCCGGGTTCCGCGACTGGAACTCCTCCGCCCTCGCGACGGCCCCTATCAGTGTCGCCGGGTGGCGACCCCTGACCCACTCGGCCATCCGGGTCGGTAGTCGCGCCACGAACTGTTCCATGGCCACGTCGCTCACCACCTCCCCGCCCTCTCGTGCTCCCGCCGGCTGCAGCCACCACCCTGCTACCTCCCGTAGCCTCCGGGCGAACTCCTCCAGGGTCTCCCCCGGCTCCTGCCGAGCCGCGCGGAACCGCTTCCGGGATTCCTCCGGGGTCAGCGGCGGCGGCCCCCACGCCATCGTCCCCGGTGCCGCCGGGACCCGCACCACCTGCGCCACGTCCCTGACCTCCGGTGCCCCTGGCACCCTGACGCCAGCCATCGGCGCGTATAGCGCCTCAATCGCCGCATTGCCATCCTCCATCGGCTGCCCTGGCTGCCGTGTCCTCCCCTCCGGTATTCCCCGTTGGGCGCCACTGTGACAACGTTCCTTGATACCGTGCGAGTCACGGAGCTCCATACACAGACGCGACACCAGGATAGCACGTTTACGGCCTTTATTGGGCATTTTATACACACCGGCATTCAACACGCTCATGCCCTGTCCAGCCCTCCCCCCCTGTCTGCGTGGCTCTGGGAGCTTTTATAGCTCCCCTCCTGCCCACGCAATCCCACGATCATGTGGATCAGCTGTGCCTCCTTACGAGACACAGCTGATCCCCATGATCGTCCCCCTCTCTCTCTCTCCCTCTCTCTGTGCCGCAGGCGCGCTAGCCACGCCCCCGCCCACAACATATTTTGTGGTTGATAAAAATAAAGCTCATTTATACAATCTACCAAATCAAGCAGCAAAGGGTTTCACAGACATATAAATAACATAGGACAGCATACAATACATACAAACACAAGGAAGGTTTAATTACAAAACATATATTGCATCTGTATTCACAGCACCTCACTTTTTCCACATTTTGTTATGTTACAGCCTTATTCCAAAATGGATAAAATTATTTTTTCCCTTACAATTCTACACACACAACACCCCATTGCCTCAAAGTGAAACTAGTGTGTCTGTTTTTCTGGTGTTTCTGACTCCATCCTTAATATTGCATGGCCCTGTCCCTGTCTGGGTTCAAACCCAAGTTGAAAAAGCTTGATCAAAAGTTTTTCTAATTTATTAAAAATAAAGATGGAAAATATAACAGCCTTTGCGCAATACTTTGTTGAAGCACCTTCGGCAGCAATTACAGCCCCAAATCTTCTTGAGTTTGATGCTACAAGCTTGGCACACCTATTTATGGGCAGGTTCTCCCATTCTTCTTTGCAGAACCTCTCAAGTTCCATCATGTTGGATAGGGAGCGTCAGTGCACAGACATTTTCAGATCTCTCCAGAGATGTTCAATCGGGTTCAAGTCAGGGCTCTGGGCCCCTCAAGGACATTCCCAGAGTTGTCCCCAAGCCACTCCTTTGTTGTCTTGGCAGTGTGCTTCGAGTTGTTGTTCGGTTGGAAGATGAACCGTCGCCCCAGTCTGAGGTCCAGAGCGCTCTGAAGCAGGTTTTCATCCAGGATGTCTCTGTACATTGCTGCTTTCATCGTTCCCTCAATCCTGACTAGTCTCCCAGTTCCTTCCGCTGAAAAACATCCCCACAGCATGATGCTGCCACCAACATGCTTCACTGTAGGGATGGTATTGGCCAGGTGATGAGCAGTGCCTGGTTTCCTCCAGACATGACGCTTGGCTTTCAGGCCAAAGAGTTCAATATGTGTTTCATCAGACCAGAGAATTTTGTTTCTCATGGTCTGAGAGTCCTTCAGGTGCCTTTGGGCAAACTCCAGGTGGGCTGTCATGTGCTTGTTACCGAGGAGTGGCATCAGTCTGGCCACTCTACCGTACAGGCCTTCTGCAAAGATGTTGTCCTTCTGGAAGGTTCTCTTCTCTTCATAGAGCAACGCTGGAGCTCTGTCAGAGTGACCATCAGGTTCTTGGTCACCTCCCTGACTAAGGCCCTTCTCCCCCGATCACTCAGTTTGGCTGGGCGGCCAACTCTAGGAAGAGTCCCGGTGGTCCCAAACTTCTTCTCATTGGGACCTTCAATGCTGCAGAAATGTTTCTGTACCCTTCGCCAGATCTGTGCCTCGGTACAATTATGTCTCGGAGGTCTACAGACAATTCCTGGGACTTCATGGCTTGGTTTGTGCTCTGACATGCACTGTCAACTGTGGGACCTGATATAGACAGGTGTGTGCCTTTCTAAATTTTGTCCAATCAACTGAATATAGCAGGGTGGACTCCAATCAAGTTGTAGAAACATTTCAAGGATGATCAGTGGAAACAGGATGCACCTGAGCTCAATTTTGAGTGTCATGGCAAAAGCTGTGAAATACTTATGTACATGTTATATTTTCATCTTTATTTTTAATAGATTTGCCAAAAACCTTTTTCACTTTGTCATTATGGGGTGTTGTGTGTAGAATTGTGAGGAAGAAAATGAATTGAATCCATTTTGGAATAAGGCTGTAACATAACAAAATGCAGAAAAAGTGATGCGCTGTAAGCGAATACTTTCCAGATGCACTGTATCTTGTGTGGTTGATGATAATACATATATATATATATATATATATATTAATGTAAAAAGAGCAGCAAAGTGATTCACAGATAGACATAAAATTAACAGCCTAACATGGTGTGACTTTTTTTTATTATGTCCCGCTGGAAAAACACACATGTATGATTTGTTTTACTTGCGACCACCAACCGCGTTTTTCTTTTTTACAATTCCGCCGTGTCCTCTGAAGCAGGAATTTCGGAGGAGACCGTGAACGCAACACGTCATCCTCGCAGGCGTGGGCTCGCAGCATCACCGCCGTTAAGTTAACGATGCGATGCGAGTGTACGGGGAAAAGTTCACTCTTGTGTGAGTTCAGCGGCGAGTCGGCACGGGGATAGTTTTACAGGAGCGCGTGTTTCCAGACTTCCAGAAGTGATGCCAGGCTCCGGTGGAGCTGTGCCATAAAGCCCACAAGGTAAGAGAGCACGGAGGGGAAGGGGGGACAGGGGTGCAGGGGCGGCGGATAAACTGGCTTTTTGGGAGTCCGCTCACGGCGACGCCCTCGTGACCATCCGTAGTTTTGATTGATAACGTTGCCCGCTGATAGGAAAGAGGTAAACAACCCCTTTAATATAATTTGGACTTAATATAACATTATTAGACTAATAGAAAGAGTTTGTCATGAAGACAGGGGGACATTTGGCTCAGTGCCCCCCATCAACACAAAATAGTATATTTTATTTTCTATCTATTATAAAGTTATGATTCAGCAAATAAATCCATATTGTAAGAGGCATGATGTCAGTAAAACAAGGGGGTGAATGTGTCTAATCTTTAAGAATGAGTGAGACACCATAACTCATCCTTTTTTTGATCATATGTAGCAAATTGGGACAGCAATTTAAATGTATTTGTGCAACCTTGTCGTACAATGACCAAAGAACACAACCTTGTAACCTTGAGTAGAAATTATTTAATTTCAGTATCCTTTATTTGACACTAAAAGTAGCGTACTAATAAATACTAATAAAGTAGCAGCAGACTACTGTACTCCCTGGTTTCAAACCAGTTTGGGCCATAACCTTCGCCTTATTATCGCCATATGTGTTTGCATGTTGTACATCCACCACTGGGAATTGTCTTACCACAACTGTTCGCTTATTGTTTATTCACCGTGCAACATTCAGTTGATGCTGTAAAAACGTCATCCACCCGGCGGGACAGCAAGAAGACACCTCCACCTGCCCAACGCAGGTGGTTTAGTTATCAGCAGCCTTTTCTGCCACTCATCTACCACTGAAGGAATACAACTTAAAACCGGATCTCTTTTCCAGTGTGTGTGTGTGTGTGTGTGTGTGTGTCGTGCTGGACACGCAGAAGGCCCCCACTGGTTTACACTGAGCGAAAGATCCCTGTTCCTTCCTCCCTGACCTTCAGAGCCGTCATTAAAGACGAGCAGACCGGCTGCGTCCCACTCGCCCGTCTCTTGTGTCCACCACAGCACGGCTGCCCACGGGTGTGTTAGGGGTTTATGAGGTGTGAGACAGGGCGGTGTTGACTGCAGACATCCCCTCACACATTGGCAATCTCTTATTTTTTGATTACCACTTTTCAGAGAAGCACTGTGATCACTCTTTTGGTTTTTGAATTTGAAAACCAAAGCATTTTTTTTTCTTCTTATGAAAAAATGACTTATATTTATTCATACGTGTGGCGTTTAACAATGGAACACAATGAACTCTGTGTCGTTTCAGAACAGAACAGGTAAATTACACAACGCTAGAAACAGAAAACCCCAAAATCTAAAAATTATGGCTATTAATAGACATACTAGACCTGAAATGATGAGTGGATGAATTGATTGCTCTGCAATCAATCAGCAGCTTTTTTTAAAATGGATCATTAATCTTTTTGTTTCAAGCATGAAAAACGCAAAACACTTGCTGTCACCTTGTGTGTGAATGTTTTCTCTTTTATTTTTCTCTCTTTAAAAAAGAATATTGTAAATTGTGCATTTTGGGCCGCTGTCATAAGTGCATTTTCATAGACAAAACCCATTAATCAAGAAACTAATCTGCAGAGTTATCCATAATAAAAAATAAATAAATAAATGTAGGTCTTAGACGCCAAATCCAAGCAGTCCACCACTAAAGCCCGGCTGACACTTATCCTGAAACGCGACCTCCCCCCACGTATGTGACGGCTCAAGTAAACCAATGCTGCATCATTGTGCACAGGCACCGATATGCCGCGCCATCGCAGGTGCCACAGGACAAAAGGGCCGTGCTACACCTCACGTTTCTTTTGGACCCGACTCTCCCGCTGAAAGCCTTTTTCATCCACGTGATTTAGGGAAGCCAAGACCTATGGATGGGTCTCTCTTACCCCGAGCGAATTAGATTACTGCACCTCACTTTGTTATTGATGTATGCTACGATAATGACCTACGGAGGCCCAAAGCTCCCCCCCATATCCATGAGGACCGGAGAAATGATGTAATTCCCAGCCGTCATGCTCAGATTTGTTTCTTTTTGGGGCTTTACTACCTCGTTTAACAATTGTAAAGCTGGAGGTGACGGCAGTGTACAGTCGGCCTCTCTGTGAGTGTGTGTGTGAGAATGGGAGAGGAGAGTTGGTGCCTGTGGGGGTCTGTTTTGTTTTCACTGACCCTCTAGTCTATTGTGTAGTTCAGGCCCGCCGGCTGCCTCTGCATATTTTGTCGGCCTAAACTGATCGTTGCCCTGAATTTGAAGCGGCTGCGGCGAAGAATAAAAGACCACAGAAAGACGTTTGATACGGAAACGGTGGGTCGTGGTCACGTTGCCTTGTCCTCGTCTGTCAGCTTCCTGTTGTTGCTCAGGTCGCTCCACCAGCCAATGAACCTTATGAGCAATATGTTACCTTAGACTGGGTAATAAGTAGATATTTCCTCCTGAATAAGTCACATGAGGGGGGCAACTTCCCTTCAAAGATTAGTGATTGCGCACGTGGTCTGTTTTTCTGGTGTTTCTGACTCCATCCTTAATATTGAATAGCCCTGTCCCTGTCTGGGTTCAAACCCAAGTTGAAAAATGCCGTCCCTTATAAGGTGACAGGGCTGCCAGAGGCCGGGGGCAGGGTGTCTCAGGTAATGGAAACCCCAGGAGCTGCTGTCTGCTGGCTGTCAGGCGTTTGTCTACCGGACCCTCATCTTCCGGCCAAATGTGGCCCTCTCTTTCTTCGCCCGCCTCGCCACCGCCGCCTCCTTCACAGTGATCCCGGCCCGAGGGGCGCACGTGGAGAAACCGTAGAAAAGAGAAAGTGTAAAGTTTTTGTTTTAAAGCAGAGGCGAAATTACTCAAGGGGGAGAAACGAGAGCCGAGCGGCTTGGAGATGTCAGGTGGGATATTTAGCTCAGAGTCAAAGTGATTAGAGAAGGAGAGAGACGTTAAACTCCCTCCCCACCTCTGAATCTATGCCATGAGATGATGTAGCATTATGCCAGTGTTTCTACAGCGATACAAACACATGCATCGACTTCACATGCATTGACTTCCCCAAACAAAAATATATTTAAGATCCATGTAGTAGACATTGAAAATTAACTATAAACCAGTAGGAGAAATGGAGCTGGTGAAAAACGGGAAAGTAGATCGCCGTACTTGAGGACAAGAACAGCGTGGCAGCGTGCCCTCTGTAAGCTAAGCCTCCGCGCTCAGCCGAGCTTGCACGGCTGCTGTCCAGATTGATGGTAATTTTGACCCCGTGGAGATGGGGGCAGAGACTGTGGGCCACTTGGGGTTATCTTCTGTCTGGGCTTCAAAAAACAATGTATTCTGCTGCTGGTTCTGATTGAGCCTGTGTGGGTATCTTAAAGCATTTTGAAAGTTGTCTGCGATCAGTCTTCAGAGCTGGATCTCAACATCACAGGTACCTTTATTCATGCACTCTGCACGGAGGAAAGCGTGGACATCCACAACATCCCGACAGTGTTCTAAAATCCCTCAGAACATAATCAGAACATTTACAACTCGCTTCTCTCTCTCCCCTGATCCACCCTCTACGACGAGCATGCAGCTGAACAAAGCCTTAAGTGACATTAAAGGTATACTTCTACCACAAAATTATCTTTTGTGTATCAATTACTCCCCACAAGTTACAGTGAATTCTTGAAGGACACTTGGTGTTCCTCTCATGCCTCCGCAGAGAACGGAGAAACAGAAAGCTTCCAGATCAGTGGGGGATCGTTTCACCGATCAGTGGCTGCTGTCCAACTCTTGTGGTGTCTTTAAGGACATGGAAAGTGAAGCCATGACTCAGACGTTCCCGTCTGGATCCAGCTGTTAAATGTGTAATCTGATGTGCACTCCATCCTGACAGGCTCTTCACTCTCACTCGGTCAACAATTAAAGTGCATTCATAATTCAGTCCAGTGACTAATGTAACTTGTTCAAACATTTGCAGAGAACTGTGCTTTGTGGAAACAACAAACCCCGACTTGACGGTTAACTATAAATCTATAACGGGCCATGCTCTGCTTCACAAATTCTCTGTTCTCAGGACCAGGATGAATGTACTCGTTGGCGTTTTTTTATTTTTAAAAGGCTGGTATTTATTAGGATATTTATCACCGTCAGCTTCTGGCGGACCCATTGCATCTGTGTGGCACAAGGTGCCGTGGACACAGCGTGTCGGGCGGTGAAACGTGAGAAATGTTGGATGTAAATAAAACCATGTTTACAATGTGTCCTCCACAAGATACCTTTAATGCCTCATTAAGGTTTTGGCCCGGTCTCCACCCCTCTATCTATCTGTCTGTCTGTCTATCTGTGCGTCTGTGTCCCGGTGGATCTTCTTTCACTCTGAAACGTCGGGGTTCATTGATAGGCCCATCGCAGCGGGCCAAAGCCTGTGTTACTTATTAACGGGGTGGATCTCTTTCCTTTCTTTACTTTAACTGCGAGCAGAGAGACCATCTAACTGCCTTGATTTGTGTGTGTGTGTAACTTGAACAGACGTTATTGTGCAGCAGTGGAGTTGTTTTATACCGTATTGCTCAAAATCAAAGAGAAAATTGCTCGGAGCTGCAATCCACGAGGCCGCAAGAGAAAACAAATTAATTTCCTCAATTATATGCGAGAGTAACACCTAAGCAACGAACATGTAGCAGCAAATTATACAAAATAAATGACCATAACCCTCCCCTAATTTACCTACATGTCCTGACCAGGGGCGGACTGGGGGAAAGGGTCCCGGGAAGTACCGTCAGACCGGCTCCCTCAATACACGGAGCGCTGCCCACTCAATGCATCGCACGTAGCGACCAGTCAGTGGCCTACTTGGAAAAATACCCACACTTAACATTATTATGGCTGATTATAAAGAAATTACATCAAACATATATATTTTTTTAACATTTGGATCCACCAATTTGCCTGGATGGACACATGGAATAAAATGATACTGGCTCATGTAACACCCCGAGGAAGGTATAGTTTGCTAGATGAATATGCTTAACTAATATCAGATGGTTATATGTACTGTATAACTACAGAGCCTTAAGGAATGAATGTCAGCAGAGAAAGACCACACAATAAATAAACTGGAATCAGAGGGTAGAATTAGTATGAACTCAGTGTTTCCCCTAGGATTACAGCTCTCTGTTTTTTTTGGCGGGGGGGAATCTCGAGGTCAGCTTTTGGAAAAAAACAAAGAATCGACGAGTTGCGCATGCGCAAGCGTAACCTGTTAACTTGCTTAACATAGACATTTAGGGAGGGCTGGTTGGTGATGGAGGTGGGCCGTATTGGACTAGCCCAAACCTGTCGGCCTACCGTGGATTTCCCCGGTATCCCCTATGGCCAGCCCACCCCTGGTAAATCAGTTCCATGTGCCACAAAAATAAAAATCAGAAATGGGGAGAAATAACCTTTCAATTTGTAATATAACCTCCTCCCAGGATCTGTATTCGCCCACATAAAGCACAAAAAGGAACTTATGCCAGACCAGTTTGATTACACCAGTACTATATAACTATTTGGATTAGCCTCATCCTTCCACAAGCAGAACAATTTAAAGCTGCTTTAATAAATATTTTAACGGTGGATCAAATACTGAATACCGCACAGTGTTTTGAGCGTCTTTCAGCTCGTTGTTTTGGTCAACTTTCAGCCAGCAGTTTTCAGTTAAAACACTCCCATAACCCACTGCACACCAGCTGACCGAACAGCAGGCGTATCAAGTGAGCAACTAGCTGTTGCACATAGTGCATCCTGGGTCTTTGTCAATGTTCAAGCTGCAGTTTTCTTTCTGTCTGTGATGTATTGGTGATGGAGAACGGCCGTGTGTGTGCTAACACAGACACGCTTCCAGGCCGTTTCTGAATGCACACGCTCGTCAAATTAGACCAACTGATTCTATTTTATTTTCCAAAACAATGCTTATTTTTCGCAAATGTTTGCATATTTAACCAAAGCGGAAATCAGCTGGGTTAAAAGGAAAGACACTTTTAATAGTAATGACTGTAGTCTGTGGGTATAAGACATATTTTACGTGATATTCTCCTCCCCTTCATTTTGCAAGGGCACCATCATATGAAGGTAGATTTGTGTGTTTATTACGCAAACAAAAACAAATGTTTTGAGAGCAAATTTCTCATTTGTAAGTACATTATTTGTTAGTTTTGCTTATGAAAGTATAATTTCTGGCTGAAATTCCAAAATCTTGGCACTCAAATCAAAAACCTTTGCTCTCCAAAAAAAAACCTGCTCTAAAAAAAAAAAACACTCTCAAAACGAAAAGCTATGAGTTGAGTTTGGACATAGTGGGCGGGACATACGCTGATGAATGAGGCAGGAATTTCTATTGGTGGGTTTGACTTGGCTCTTTGCACACTAACGGGAGGTTACGGTGAGGAGGACATGGAGGTATGTTGACATTATATTGCTGTTTTGTCAAAATTATTTTAAATGTAGCAGCACACTTTGTTTTCAGGTTGTTAGAGTCTCTTTTTTAAAGAAAATATGTTTTGTTTGAGTGCTGTAACATCTCAGTACTACAACTTGCTTCACATCTTGGAGGAAGATGGCTTTATTGACCATTCAAATGCGGCTCTCATCTTTATTCCCAGTCTACAAAAAGATCTGCAACATTTTGTGGAGACCTGGAATTGCCACGCCTTAAGAAGAGGGAAACTTGTCCCCTAATCAGCTTTGGAGGATTGGAACGTACCTGTGCCAGAGCCAGATCTGCAGGAGGTAGTTTGTACTTCACATTTAGCACAAGGACAAATAAATGCAATTTAAAGTATGGTATTCACTAATTTGCTATATCTCTCTAACCTAAATTAATAAATATTAACATTGGATCATCAACAGTTGTGAAAGATACGAGGCAATGGCTATAATTGTAATTAATGTATGTGGTTGGTTCATCTCAGATCCTGCAAGCAGAACACTTGGAAGATAAGGAATCTGACTGTGCTGATTTTACATAATTACAAGTAATGCACAGTAAATAAATACTTGTGTGTTTATTTTGCTCTCACGGTATAACAAGGTGGCATAAATAGCTGAAGTATAAAATTATTCTGGAACATTTTGTTTGTTTGTTTTGTTTGCCGATCTTCCAAAAGCAGATGTCTCCACTGTCCTCCACTGCACGACTGAGGATACAGTCAAAGCCTCTCCTGCAGTGTTGCCATCAGGTTGTGTATCTTGAAGAGAAATACAAAGTTTAGACCAGAATAAATATCTCCAGTCATTTTATATGCAACGAGTTAAATATAATGCTTATTAAGTTAATTTGTTGACAGCTTTTAAAGATGTTATATTAAACAGAAAAGGTTAATTGTTCCTAAAATTACAATTTTAATTTTTAAAGGTAGTTAACCTCTGTTTCAGGGAGTGAGTGAAGACATTGATATGAAGTGCCAGCATTTGCAGAGGCATCTCTGTTTTGCAGCTGGCTTTCGCCATCAGTTCAAACTCTGGTGCACTTGCAGGAAGAGGTGTTAGCTCTTGTTCCTCTTGAAGAGGAACAAAAAAGTTTAGTATAAAGTTTTTCCTGTACTAGAGAAACCTCTCAGTATGGACCCAGTTTATCCCTCAGCCTCCAGAGAAACTGCAGAGTTTTGTCCTTCCACTTCCACCTGTGAAAACATAACACAATTGGATAACTTTCTAAAAAGCTTAAATAAAGACATAATTAATGTTATATGACAGTTACGTAAAAGTACTGCTGCCATCATGGTAAAAACTAGACTAATGACACATTTGACTGGCTCATAAACATGAGTGCATGTCTGTATATCTGGCCATTTCAGTTTGCACTGAAGATCTCTCCATAACCTGACTCGTTCAACTTCAGTTTATCTTCATCAAGTGTATACAAGCCAGTAACCTCGTTGTAACCTCATCAACTGCACTTCCCTCGGTCGGAGAAAACCAAACTCATAGGATTTATTTTAAATTGTGTCATTCATGCGTAGATAGCTCCTTAGCTAACAGTCACACATCAGATGCATGAACCGTTAGCTCACTGTGGGCTAACGTTACATGCACGCAGAAAGTGGGGCTGCATGTCAACACAGCAGCCCTCCATGTTCTTTAAAAAAGAGACGCCACGACTCTAACAACATGAAAACTAAGTGAAGTGCTCCTACATTTAAAATAATTTTGACAAAACAGAGCAATCTAATGTCCACTTACCTCCATGTCCTCCACCGTAAGTGCAAAGAGCCCAGTCAAACCCACCAATAGAAACTGCTGTCTCATTCAGCAGAGTATGCCCCGCCCACTATGTCCAAACTCAACTCCTAGCTATTCGTTTTGAGAGCCCAAGTTTTTTTTTTGAGAGAAAAGATTTTAGAATTGCAGCCAGAAATTCTAGTTTCATAAGCAAAACTACAACTATTGTTTGCGTAGTAAAGACACAAATCTACCTTCATACCACCGCTGCATCCTGGACTTTTTTTTACCCCCCTTACAGCAAAAAAAACATTATTGTGTGGAGCCAGACCCTTCACTGTGGAGTGGTGTCTGGCTCAGGTGGCAGCCTCTGGCAGAAGTAGGCTTTAAACCGTTATTCTCTCTCCTGACCACCAGAGGCGACTCCTTTGGTTCTATAGAAGTCTATGAGAAACAGACTCTACTTCTCTCTGGATTTATTCCCTCAGTAAACAATGTAAACATGAGTTTATGTCTCAATCTCTAGTTCAGGTCTTCTTCAATACAGCATGATGTTCATTTAGTAAATTGTGGTCCATTTAGAGCAGGGGTGCCCAATAAGTCGATCACAATGCTGCGGGTAGATTGCATGCCATTAAAAAAAAGATCCTCTCAACGGCATTTGCCACTTGATTGACATACAGAGCAGCCAGTCCGAGAGCAGCCAGTGTGCAAATTAATGTCGATCACCATGGACGGTGCACCATGATCGGCCACTTGAATGTATTTATTGCCAAGTGCAGGGAGGACGATGTTTACCCCGACTACCTTAATCCTTAATTACCACAGTATAATACACCAACAAGCATTATGAGCTAAAATGCTAAACATGAAAGAGATAATGGATGTGGCAACGAAGATCGCCTGTTCTATTCGAGCGAGAGCTCTTCAAAGATGGCTGTTCCGTGCACATCTGGAGAAGGCCAACTGCGACCACTCTGACTTCTTACACACTGATGTGAGATGGCTTAAAAGGGGGAAAGTTCTGCAGAGATTCTGAGAGCTTTGTCCGGAGATACAGGAGTTTCTCCATGTTGTTAAACATGCAGAATACAACCAACTAAATGACGATAAGTGGCTGCTAGACTTAGCATTTCTAATCGATCTGACCAACATGTTGAATGAGCTTGATTTAGAGCTGCAAGGAAAAGACAAAAACGTGGTTAATATGATCAGCTCAGTTAATGCTTTCAAATGAAAAATACAACATCTGTCCTCAAAGCTGCAGCGCCATGATTTGGTGAACTTCCAAAACCTTGCGTCAGAGCTGGAGACGCAACGGAAGGTTGTGACAGTGTGACAGTGACAGTGTGCGCTACACAGAGCAGCTTGACAAGTGTCTGACAGAGTTCGACAGACGCTTTCAAAACTTTGCTTTATTGGAGCCAGTCGCTACATTCATGTGCTACCCATTTTGGGAAGACATTGAGGTTTATTCACTTGCATCAAAAATTGCAACGCTGTTCCACCTGAACTCGTCTGGAGGATGAGATGTTTACTACAGGCTGACATTCAGCTGAAGGCCAGTGCTCATGGACAGTTTTGGAACTTACTCACAGAGGAAAAGTACCCAAACATGAAGAAATGCACTACCTTCTTGACTGCATTATTTGGCTCTACTTATTTATCTGAGCAAGCCTTTTCCCACATGAAGAATATTAAGTCCAAACACCGTTCCACCATGACTCATGACCATTTGGAAGTCTGCCTGAGGCTGGCTACCAGCAGCTACTGTCCAGACTATGCAACCCTGGCTGATTCCATTCAGTGCAAGTCATCAGAGTAAAATGTAATGAACAAAAATGTACAGAATTGTACTGTGTCATTAGGGTTCATGCAGTTATGCAAGGTACGCCAATATTGTAAATATAAAGAATATAAAGTATACTTGGTATATATGTATACATTAATAATGCTACATATATAGCATTATTAATGTAGGTATATCTTTTTGACTTGGCCATTTTAAAAGTAACTCGCAAGCCAAAAAATGTAGGCACCGCTAATTTAGAGTAAAATAGACCATAAAGCGGGGTATGATTTAGGGCGGGGCTACAAGGTGATTGACTGGTCTCTACCACAGTGTCTGGGAGTTGTCTGTGTTTTATTTTTTTCCCCTTTCAACCCTTTCAGAGTGTGTTTTAAATTAATGAAAGTAACATTTTGGTCCCCTATTTGTTTAGCATTCGGTTGCACTTAGCTCCACCCTCTCGTATCACTTCTGGTTGCAAAGAAACATGTTGACTGCCCAAAATGCAGAGCTCAAGACTTCAAAACTTCACAATGACTACGTCCACTTTTATGTCTATGTTCTGGCTATGGGAGACCAGCTTGATTTGAAAAGTCCATCTGTCTGACAGTTTAGGCTATGAATAAGATGACATTTGTTTTCATTAATTCGTGAATGAATGGTCTCCTCCGCTCTGCTTGTCATGAGTAGCATCCATCACCAGACAGTACCCCACTGTCCGGGTGCAGGAAATAATAAACTGTCCAAGGTGCTAACTTGTCTCTTTTTGCTGGCGCTGCTACCCGTGTAAGATAACCCCAGGCAATCACTTATTGCTGGTGGTGACGGATACTGGTAAGTGAGAGGAGCTGTCACCCAGCTCACTTTTCCCGTGCGCTCAAGAGGACGAGGACCTATCGACACCCCAGGACCCCAGGACCCCCGTCTCCCAGGCCCGAGAAGGACTTGAAAGAAGAGTTTGATGTTGTTTGCTATCGCCAACTTTTACCATGAACACGGAACATGTTGTTCCTGGAGCCGAATCCAAACAATGTCCTTGAATCAGTGTCACGGCAGAGGAAAGCTCTAAGCGACAACGATCTGTCCATTTACCTCCCCATTTACTCCCTCTCTGAAGACGTACTCCCTTTATCCACCAGGCTCCTCTCCCTGATGATGTTTACAGAGCTGCTTGCAGGTGACATGAAAGGAAGCGATATCCTGCTATATTTAGGTGAATGCATCAATCAATAATGCATCCAGCTCTTCCAGCGCTGGCCCCCCTTGATTATCCCACACTCATAAAATTGCCCCGCGAGGCTCAGCCGCATTCGGCAGGTCACCGGCCAAGAAAAGGCACCACTTACCACAAAGAGCAGATCTGGATCTGGAGCTGGTGGTGCATTTCCTGTAGGTTTAACCATAGAAATATTGAAGCGTTTGCTTCACAAATGAAAGTGTCATTTAACACTTGTCTCCCTGCCTCTCTTGCTTGTGCGCTATTGTTCTCCAAATATGAGCATGAAGGAAGTTATTTTTGGTGAGCCTACACCCCCCCCCCCCACACACACACACACACACGCACACACACACACACACACAACCCCCCCCACCACCCTATCAGTACCCTGCTGGTGTAAGGTGGCCCTCTGTCTGAGGTCGTGGTAACCATAGCAGGCCTTGGAAAGTGAAATGCGATGCGGCGGGCCCTCTGGGCTGTGTTTCTGAATCACAACTCCATAATGAGCTGGCAGAGCTCAGGCTGCATCAAAGATGCAGCACCCCGTATCTATTATCATCTCCTGCTGCACAATAGTGCGGGAGGGAGGGTGGGTGGGTGGGTTAGGGAGGGAGAGGACCGAAGGCTTTCTGCCACCCCGCTCACACCCGTACTTCCTCACGCCGCTTTATACCGCCCGCTGAACGTTAGCGCACGTTAGCGCACGTCTGACGATGTCTGTGTGTTACCATTATTATTATTATTATTATTATTAAGCCTTTTATCCTGAACGGGCATTACAAATGCTCTAAGAATGTTCAAAAGCAAGATCACACTTTATACATTTGTGCATCAACAGTTGCTGTGTTCAGGTGATGCAGACGTGTCTGGGACATGGTTTGTAATTAAGTGCTTTTCCAAAGTCAAATTACTGTATTACAGTTTTAAGGTTTACTCATGTAACTTACCAGCGATGGAGTCAAGCAGGACGGTGACAGAGTAAGTTAGCCTAAATGGTAATAATATAGATAATTAGAACATTTTGCAAGATTATTAGAGAAAACAACCTGTCAAACTACTGAATTTGACAGAAAACCGTGACTCCGATTGTAAAAATAATGGAACCAGGAGAGGCACAAGACTTTTGTGAACGTTTCCGTGTACTTAAATGTTTGTGGGGTTTAGAAATGAGAGCGTAATGGGAGTTCAGAAAGTTTGCTTCATGGGAGAAAATTGTGATCCTATTTAACATGGAGTCCAATGGAGCAGTTTGTGACTTGTTGCTTTCAGGCTTGCTGACAAAAAAGTAAAAGTTTGTTGGATTCCACGACGTATTTGTACAAGAAAGCACAAGATTTCTTACGTTTTGTACTAAGAATTATGCCTGACGAGTGAAAATTGTGGAATGAATGGCAATTTACAAATTTCTTTTTCGCAAGCGTCTCAAGCTGCACCGTGCTCTAGCGATGACATCACGTGCTCTAACATGCGCCATACAAACACATTGTAAACTAAGAAACGGTCCGAAAATATTCCTAAACTTGAACAATGATTACATGAAAACTTATAGCTATCAAAAAATGGCCAATTAGGAAAATAAACTCCATCCTTTTGTTAACGTTTCAAAGGTTCAATCATTTCTCTACATTAAAGTATGGCAAGTAACTATGGGCACAAAGATGAGTGTTTTATTTGCTCTCTTCACGTCGAAACCCCATTCAAGTGAATGGGACAATTTCTCACTGTTTTTGGCACTTTTTCGGCCGGCCGAATCTCTTAGAAAAGTAATTCCACACGATTCCCGATCAGGCTGCACGTTTTGATGTATTTTGTACGGTTCAAAGTTTGAGGGAGAAGAAGAATAAGAAGAAGAAGAAGCTGAAGCCAGCAAGATTACATGCAGTATGCCTGCCAGCAGGGCTCTATGAGAAATATATAATTGCTATTTAAACAAGCCTTGTGTTGGTGGCGATGGTAAAAAAAAAACAGCAGCACGGCCCCAAATGGCATCGCTGAAATAGAATGCATGGGAGTGTGCATGAGTCTGTCTGTGGTTACTCATCACCCGCTTGGTATTACAGAGGATTACCTGCCAGATTTTGTGTTAGTCAAGCACATTTCATCCTCACATGTCTCACAAAACTGATACTATGCAGCCGGTTTAGGTGTCAGTTTTACAGGATGGCGATACAGTGCTTTGAGTAGGAGATGCAGAGTTGTTTTACAGCAGCAGCAATGTTCTCCATGCATTTTTACACAAAGAAATGCACCACTTAAATGGGAATTTTACAAACGTAACTATTCTTGCATATAAATAGCTAGTGTAATTCAGCAGACTAAGACAGAGGCCACGACCGTGCTAACGGCTCTGATAGGTGATAAACAATATTTCGTGGCAATCCGTCTTGTAGATGGAGAAATATTTCAGTGTGCGCCAAAGTGGTGGGCCGAC
The DNA here is from genome assembly GCA_023566465.1 of Cottus gobio. Lineage (NCBI taxonomy): Eukaryota > Metazoa > Chordata > Actinopteri > Perciformes > Cottidae > Cottus > Cottus gobio. The sequence continues at coordinate 20,531,805 of CM042229.1, read as the reverse complement.
CAGCCGACAAACCTTATTGCCATTTGCGCAATAATTATGGAGCAGCAGTGGTCGGCAAGAAAATGCTCACAATGCTGATTAAATATGTATAAAAATGCAAGTAAAATGAGAATCTAAGACATGAAATATTACGTTTCAATATCGGGATGCAATATAACATGTATACAACTTAAAAATAAGTATATATGTTGTATTTTATCCCTATAATTGTAATCCAACACATGGATACAAGCGTCATCATTAATGGTCTTGATAGTGGACCACTTCACAACGGATCAAATGAGTAATTGTAGTGTTTACACCGTATTTACACCAAATTGTTCGTTTCCCCAGGAGAGTCCTCTGACCCAGCGTCTCCCCCCCCTCCCCCCGCCCCTCCCTGGTGACCCCTCCTGACTCTGGAATATCATGGACGACCTCCCCGTCCACCTCTCTCCGCTCCTCCTCCTCTCCTTCCTCCTCCTGGCCCACCCCTGCGCCTCCAGCGCGCCGCAAGTCCTGGAGCGAGCGCCCGCCTCCCAGCAACCCCAGTCCTCCGCTAACGCCACGGGGTCCGGCAAGCGGACCTGTCCTGGCATTGTGGTGTGCAGACCCGGTATCCTGCTGCCGGTGTGGATGCCACTCGACCCCCCGCTCGGGGAGCAGGCGGGCAGGGCCGTTGTCTACTTCCTCTGTCTCATGTACATCTTCCTGGGTGTGTCCATCATCGCAGATCGCTTCATGGCGTCCATAGAAGTCATCACCTCTCAGGTACTGAACCGCATGTTTGTAGGAGAGGAAATGCCGATACTCATGATTCTTACTTTGTCGATTGTAGTGAGCAATGATGAATTCTACTCTCAGATTGTGACTGAGCCCAAAGAATCTTGGGAAATTCAATGCACCATTACCCCACAGTGAACGCTGGAGAGCATGCTTGCTTGAGGACTTGCATTTTTAAACAAATATCAAAGTACGATATACAGTTTACTCTCCAATCGTATTGGACTCCTTTAAGATTTGATTTAGAGTACATAGTTTGCATACTTTGACCAAAACTCTTTAGTATGTCTTCAACATTCTCTGACATTTTTATTTAATTGATTGCAACTGGAACTTGTATATATAAGTCCGGTGGAAATAGCATCTTTGGCATTTCTTACAAATGTCTGCGCTTGCAGGAGAAAGAGGTGACCATCACCAAACCGAACGGGGAAAGGACAGTAACCACGGTGAGGGTCTGGAACGAGACGGTGTCTAACCTCACGCTCATGGCCCTGGGCTCCTCGGCGCCTGAGATCCTGCTGTCCGTCATTGAGGTGCGCCCATCATTCATCTCTTTAACCTGTGCTTCCATACAAAGAGCTGCTGCTGTTATGTTCCACATGCTGCTCAAAGAGACACAGAAATCTGTGACTTGCAGTTGCATATGTTAAGTTTATAATTGACACATAAATCAATCAATTATAATTATAAATTGATTAATAAATGAATTAACATCAAAAATTTATGAAAATTAGGGAAACCTCTCGCAACCATCAATGTGAAAGAAACATGTTTCATATTTATACATGGATATATTTCAACCTATAAATCTATTTCCATTTTTTTGTTATTTTGGTTGTTTCATGGCTCCTAAAATCAGTTTTTTAAAAGGTCTTTGATTTGGATCTATGCAACGTTTGTTTTTTTATCCCTAAAGGTGGTTGGGCATAACTTTAACGCAGGGGAGCTCGGCCCGAGCACCATAGTGGGCAGCGCCGCCTTCAACATGTTTGTGATCATCGGCCTGTGCGTGTGGGTCATCCCCAACGGAGAGTCTCGTAAGATCAAACACCTGCGAGTGTTCTTCATCACGGCTTTCTGGAGTATTTTTGCCTACATCTGGCTCTACCTCATACTGGCCGTCATCTCCCCTGGGATTGTAGAGGTGTGTTTCTGATGCTCAGCAATGTGTTTCTGTATACATCAATAAAGTGTCAATAAAGTGTGTAAACATCTCACCTTGCCTGCTTTCCCAGGTGTGGGAGGCCGTGGTGACGCTGCTGTACTTTCCCGTGTGCGTGATCTTGGCTTGGATCGCTGACCGTCGCCTGCTCTTCTACAAGTACATGCACAAACGTTACCGCGCCAACAAGAGGCACGGCATCGTGGTGGAAATGGAAGGTGACCTCGCGCCCAAAGGCATCGACGTGATCATGGACAGCAAGTTGTCGGACGGCGGCGCGTGCCCCGGAAACTCGTCCAGCATGACGGTCTCTGTGCAGACGGGCATTGAACTAGACCAGAACAAAGATGAGGTGAGACCGGTGGCTTGGGGGGATAACATTAGGAAATTATCCTGGGGACGTAAGGGTCTGAGTCTGTTGATGAGACCAACTGGAGACAGGAAGAAACCTGTTTCTGTGGCGTGACGTCTTGGTTCTGATGGACCGCAGCCTCCTGCCAGAGGGGAGGGACACAAACACTTTGTGTCCAGGGTGAGAGCGGTCGGCTACAATCTTTCTCGCCCACTTCAGTGTCCTGGGACGAACAAGTCATGGAGGCAAGGCAGATTGCAGCCAATCATCCTCTCAGCAGAGCGAATGATGCGCTGCAGCCTGCCCTTGTCCTGCACTGGCTGCAGCTACCAGACGGTGATGGAGGATTAGAGGATGGACTCAATGATGCAGTGTAGAAGTGCACCATCATTGTCTTTGGCAGGTTGAACTTCTTCAGCTGCCTCAGCAAAAACATCCTCTGCTGAGCCTTCTTGGTGATGGAGCTGATGTTCAGCTCCCATTTGAGGTCCTGGGTAATGATGGAGCCCAGGAAGCGGAAGGACTCCACATGTTGACAGAAGAGTCACACAGGGCGACTGTGGCTCAGTGGTTAGCAGGTCCATCTTACAATCAGAGGATCGGTGGTTCGATCCCCGGCTCCGCTAGTCCATGTCTATGTCTCACTTAACCCTAATTACTCACTGTTGCTGGGTATACTGTAAGTCGCTTTGGATAAAAGCATCAGTGTGATGGGTGGGGCGCATTCTTGAGGAAATCCATCTCCACTGTCTTTAGAGCGTCTTTAAAAGGTAGGAGGAAATGATAAAGCTACTACCAGGGGAACATCTTCTACTCGCTCAGGCCCACTGGTGGATCGTGTTTTTACTTTTCATGCCACTTAATGAGAATTTACAAGGTAGTTTTCCTGGGACTAGTAGCGTTCAATGCCAGCAGGATACTTGATGGGCACAAGTGAAGACAGCAAGAGTCTTAACAGCAGGAAGTTGATAAATAAGAGGCAGAGCAGTAGGAGTCTAAAAACAGTTCTGCATGCTGGCTGCAAGTATACTAGTTGCATTTCATAAAGTTTTGTCATTAGGAAACACCAATACTTTGCTGTTGAATCCCACCATACCCTCTTATTATTGCTAATAATGTGGTTTCCTCTTCTCCGATAGGTGGTCCGCATCCTGAAAGACCTGAAGGAGAAACACCCGGACAAAGACTTGGACCAGCTGATTGAGATGGCCAACTACTCCACCCTGGTCCACCAGAAGAAGAGCCGCGCCTTCTACCGGGTCCAGGCGACGCGCATGATGATCGGCGCCGGCAACATACTGAGAAAACACGCCGCTGAGCATGCACGCCGCTCAGCAGGCCAGGAGGCCGACAAGGCCACGTGCTCGTACATTTGTTTCGAAAGTGCACAGTACCAGTGCACGGAGAACTGCGGCTCCCTGAGCCTCTGGGTGATCCTCGAGGGGGGCACGGGCCAGAGCACTTTCTATTTGGACTACTGTACAGAGAATGGGTCCGCCAATGCCGGGGCCGACTATGAATTCAATGAGGGAACCCTGGTGTTTAAGCCAGGGGAGAGCCGCAAAGAGATCAAGGTGAGCATATATATATATATATATATATTCAAACTCTAAATGAGCAGTGACCTCTCCACTAATATTAAGTGTTTTATATCAGTGGGACTATGGCTGTCCAAATAAATCCTTGACTCACACTCTAACTCAGTAACAAAGAACCACACAAAAGCTCCACTTTAAATCTTGTGTTTACTAGTGATGTGCACATACGTTTCTTGAAAAGCATAAAAACGACTGAAAGAAATCTAAAACGGACAATTAGTGGGCTAATCCACTATGAGGGGGAGGCAGCCCTGAATTGTACTGCGAAAGAGTAACGAGGTATGTTAGTGTGTGTCTGCATTCCAACTGTCACGGCCTTTTGAATCCCTCTGTTCTCCAGGTGGGCATCTTGGATGACGACGTCTTCGAGGAGGATGAGCATTTCTTCGTGCGTCTCAAGAACCTGAGGCTGGAGGAAGAGGCGGCCGAGGGGACGGGGACCCCACCCAAAGGTCGACTTGTGGAGCCGCTTGTCGCCACCGTCACCATCTTGGACGACGACCACGCCGGCATCTTCACCTTCAGCCAACGCGTGCTGCGCGTGAGCGAGAGCACCGGCACGCTGGCGGTGACGGTGGTGAGGAACTCGGGCTCCAGGGGCACCGTCGCCGTGCCGTACCGAACGGAAGACGGCAGCGCCAAGGCCGGGGTGGACTACGAGCACGCCGTAGGGGAGCTGGAGTTCATCAACGAACATACCAGGTGAGGCGCAGGCAGTATCGGAGGCAGGGATTGGGAAATAAGATACAGGAGCCACAGGGTGGAATGGATGTAGTTCCTAAGAACATTAATCTATTCCTGGTGCCAGACATTGGGACTCTTGAGGTTGCATCTTCCTACTCTTCAACATACCATACATTAAAACAAGGATTTTACATGATCAAGAACCCTCAAATAAATATTCTCAGTCCATTAAAAAAAACGTCCATCTCTTTGGTGCAAAACCCACTGCATGTGGACTTTGCTATAATAAAAAGTTAACTTTTTTTTTTAAAACAGACTATATAGAAAGACTTATAACATAACATAGTTAAGGTTTTCAACTTGTATGAAACCATAACTTTATCACAAGGCGATAGAGGGTGGCAAAGCCCAACCGATTTTTTCCCTACATTTTCGCACTTGGCCAGATCCTTGAGAGTTAAAATAATAGACATGATCAAGACTTCTTTTTCAAACCAGCGGTAGTGCTACACAGCACCCTCAATGCTGTTCGATTCATACTACCGTGGCCCATTAGTGCTGCTTGTAGGAAAGGGGACTCTGACCCTCACTGAAAGATGAAGTGGAGGAGGAATTACATGACGACGTGATGCCTAAAGACAATCCCACCCCCCTGATCAGGTGTGGGAACCTCTAGTCACCCCATGTAAACTGATGGATCATTTTCCCATTAAAGTTTCAGGTTATATAAACTGTGTTTGCACATGGACTAATTGTACATTTAGTGAAAGACTTGAAGGACCATCATTAGGTGCAGCACACTAAAGGGGTGTCAATTTGTAGCTCATAGTTAATGGAGAGGCGTTAGGGTGTGGAGTCTTATTATTTCCTCTTTTCTCAACCGGGACCAGCGTGCCGTGTTTATATGTAAACTTGACTTCCAAGTTGTCAAGAATTCATCAAAACATCAATTATGCAGACTTTGATTATTAACCAGGTTATTGCTGTGCTTCAAGTCATTTAGTTTAGTGCTTTTGCTTTGGCACTCTGAGGAGCAAGAGTGCATGCACTATGTTATCAAGCATGAATCATTTAAAGGCCTGCTGCGATTCATTATTTAGGTCACTACAATTTGCGAATGAGATTTAGACGGTCAAGCAAATGTTTAAGATGTGGAGGTATTTTATAATTGTGGTTCATATTTGGTACTGAAAAGTGTGTGTGTGTGTGTGTGTGTGTGTGTGTGTGTGTGTGTGTGTGTGTGTGTGTGTGTGTGTGTGTGTGTGTGTGTGCGCGCGCGTGTGTGTCCAGTCAGATCTTACAGGTGCGCATTATAAATGTGGAGGAGTACGAGAAGCAGGAAAACTTCTTCATTGTGCTCGAGGACCCCAAATGGTTGAAGCGAGGACTCTCCGGTGAGTGTGTCCTCACGCTACGATAGTGATGTGCTGCAGCGTGCGATGATGGTCAAAGAAGACGAATTGCTCGCTTTTTCTTCACGCGCAGTAGATACCGAAGGTCTGGCATCGAAAACAACAGCAACGCGGGCGGCTGAGCGCCGGCCACCAGCATCACAGCCAGTAACTGAAGATTACAGGCAGCCATTCACCGCTGTCTCTGTTTCAGTGTAGAACGGGCGCCGCAGCCTATTGTTAAATTTAGTGTCCCTTTAGTGGCCTGCTACCAATGTGTCAAAAAATGAACTGGATATGTGCTGGTTACTGGAGGTCAAAAGAACCAATGGCATTAGATCGTAATGCACGGTAATTTATATCAGTGCACTGTGCACGCCGACCCGCTGAACAAAGAATGATAGAGATGTTTTTTGTTGTTCCTGTTTTAGATCAAGCCTCTCTGATGTATAAGGCTCTGTAAATAGTGTTGTTGTATTGTGTTGAATCCCTGACTTTCTTTCTTCACAGCACTGCTGCTAAACCAGGGTAAGATAGTCTGTGTGTTAAAGGTGCCATGTGCAGCATTTGTAAACACAAACACACTATTGTGGAACTGTAAATCTGCCTATAGGCCGTGGATGAGGCCAATGGATGCCGTAGGCCCAAGTCAAGTTACTGTGTTACTGAATTGGATCGTAAACGTCGTCCTTGAAATGAGTAGATCCCCTGGCCATCGCTCCCTTCTGGGGAAAATGATTGTGTTACTGGCATTGTGTGTGTACTTTTATGCAAGTCTTTCATCACTGTCAGAAGCTCTGAAAACTTTGGCTCCATTTACGGTATTCCTTGTTTCCTGCTGTGCTCAGCTCACAGCCGAGGCTATGCTCACCCTGTTATAAAGGAAATGCAAAAACCCATGTACATGTGCAAAGGGTGCTAGGGTGTGCCACCACAGGGGGTGGGGCCAGGCGAAATGCTGAGGATGGCAGAGTCAGGTCCACTGCAGGTGGGTCCCTGCCACCCTTCACTTCCACTGTGCCTTCGGGGGTTAGCGCCAAGACCACTGAAGGAGAAGGCCCTTCTACCGGGGCTGGCTCCTACTGGTTATCAAGGCATAGCTCATTATTTACCAGGAAGCATCCAAATATGAATATCTCCCTACCTACCTCTACTTCAGATGTGAAATACATCTTGGCAGTGCTGGGTGTTTTACTCCCAACAAGCTCTGAGTTAAGGATGGGCATGGTCAGGGTTACGACCACGACTAAAGTCTGAGTCAACTCTACTCAACTCAAGGCCTCATCAATATATTCTCTGAATGCTACAGAGAGCACCTTTAAACGCGTGTGCAGAGTGTTGAAGGTCGGTTTCTTCTTCATCTTAATGCATCTGGTGTGGGCCCTTGTATCCTCTGCTGAAGTTTGTGTGGTTTTTGCAAATGACACAGTGAATATAAATTACAAATGGACATGGATATTTAACATCTGCGCTCGCTGACAGGCCACCCCACTCCGGAGGAGGAGGATGCCCGGAGGATCTCGGAGATGGGAAAACCCATTCTAGGGGAGCACAGCAGGCTGGAGGTCATCATAGAGGAGTCCTGTGAGTTTAAGGTGTGTGAGTGGCTGATATATGCTGAATAGAGCAATGAATACAAGACATGTATATTTCAGCTTAGGCCCATCGGGAAATGTTAAGCTCATGCACAGGTGCAGCTTTAAGGCACGTTTTAACGTAATATTACATCTGCATGTCTCACGTTCTCTGTGAAATACGCTGCTATCTGCTTTTGGCGGGGCATACGAGCTAACTTAAAATATATACATTCTTTATTTGAGTGGCGGCTCCTTTTAAAAACGTTAACAAATATGTAAGCACCTCAAGGGTTGAGGGTTGTTCTTATTTAGTATATGTGTTAGTATATGTGTTTAAGCTCATTAACCAACTCACATCCTCTTACTCACCAGACTCCCAATGGAGTACTAGACCAGGTACAGTTTCTGTGTGGGATGGGGATGACTAGGTGTTCTCTTGTCTCATTTCCTCATCAAACTCTCCTCATACTCTACTGATTACAAGAGCATCCGATATTCATACCTACCCTTTCCCCCTTCTCAACTTCCCTCAGGCGTTGCATGCATCTTGATTTGAGATGTGTGTGTTCATTCATGTGTTCTGTGTGTGAAACTATGGGTGGGTTACTTTGGAGTAATATTCAAATTCTGCAGCAGAACAGTGAGGCCAGTGGTTTTGTGGGCGTGCTATTAACACGTGCCATGTTCATGTTTGCCATATTTGCTTTGTATCTCACACTGAGGCTCTTATGAAACGAGCTTACCTCTCTGGTGCTGTTAAATATGAATATTAAAGATGCTGTTAATATCTTCTTATGTTAAGATAGGTAAAGATATATATAATAAAAGCCTGTGGATCCATCTGCCCTGTGTGTGTTAATACGAGCTATGACTGCCTCTGTCTCATTACTTCATGTGTTGTAACAGAACACAGTGGACAAACTCCTGAGGGACACAAATCTGGCTGTGGTGCTCGGCACTCACTCGTGGAAAGAGCAGTTCATTGGAGCGGTCACAGTCAGTGCAGGTCAGTGGCTGATTTATGTTTTTGTCTTTAAACCATGTCATGTGGACGTCACCTGTAGTGACTGTGTTTGTTCCCTGCCTAGGGCGTAAATGAGCATTTGTGACAACTCTGGCATGTTTATGTTTACAACATTAAAGGATGGTAACATTAACCTTTATTGAGTATAAATAAATAAATGTTTACAATTAAAATGTTGGAACTGTTACCACTCTCTGCCGGTCATCTGGCCGTTGAATATGAAACCACAGCCTGGAGCTGATTAGATTAGCTTAGCATAAACACTTAGAACAGTTCATATCTCATGCTCACTAACATGTCATGTCTGCAAAAGGAGAAGTTGTGGCCTTATGGGCGGCATCTAAAATAACAAACTATTCCTTTTTAGGAGAGTGTTAGGAAGGTGAGCTTTGTTTGATTGATCTTCACTGTGTCTCCTTCCAACAGGAGACGAGGATGAGGGACAGGAGCAGCGAATGCCCAACTGCTTTGACTATTTCATGCACATATTGTGCGTTTTCTGGAAGATTCTGTTCGCCTGCGTCCCACCCACAGAGTACTGGAACGGCTGGGCGTGCTTCATAGTGTCAATCTCCGTCATTGGTTTCTTAACGGCCATTATTGGAGACCTAGCCTCCCATTTTGGCTGCACCGTCGGCCTGAGGGACACCGTCACCGCAGTGGTCTTTGTAGCTCTGGGGACTTCGCTTCCTGGTAAGCGTTACTAGTAGTGAGTCTTGTTTTTTTCCTAGAATTCAGTATTCCAGAAGTTTTACCTGTGTTTATAAGCCCCGAAGGGATCTTGTACTGGATTAAACTCCTGAACTATTTGTTAACTTCCTTTTCCCCAGATACCTTTGCCAGTAAAGTGGCTGCCACTCAGGACCAGTATGCGGATGCGTGTGTGGGCAACGTGACGGGGAGCAACGCGGTCAATGTGTTTTTGGGCATCGGAGTGGCCTGGTCCATCGCTTCCATATATTGGCAAGTCAAAGGTAAGGTCTTCCGCGTTGACCCCGGCTCGCTGGCCTTCTCCGTCACACTCTTCACCATCTTCGCCTTCCTCGCAATGGGGCTGCTGATGCTGCGCCGGAGGCCGTCCATAGGCGGCGAACTGGGCGGCGCGCGGGTCTCCAAAGTCCTCACTTCGCTGTTCCTCTTTGGACTCTGGTTCCTCTACATCCTCTTTGCCAGCTTAGAGGCCTACTGCCATATACAGGGCTTCTGAGAACGCACAGCTGGGGAGAGTAATGACTGCACAATAAAGAAACAACACACACCACCGGGACATTCACCTGTGCAGTTCTGTTCCAGTGACTTACCACGGAGAAGACTTATCATCACTTGACAAGCTGCTGCCAAGGTTCTTAATAATAATGTATATATACATATATATATACACACACACATATATATTTATATATATATATATATGTATATCGCACATGCAAAACTCTGTACGTCTCCCCCAGTGCAGGACAGTTCCAGTCCACTAAATAACATGCAGTGACTGTTTTTGATGAAGGAGAGCGAAGCAGGTCAGCGCGTACTCTGTGGAGTCACTGGGTTTTGCTTGATTCTGGCGTGATGCCTGATGGTTCATAACCTGGATTTCAAGTTTGGTCTTCCCTTCTCCTCACGCTTATAGAGGCTGGGTCAGAGTAGGCGGCCTGACCCGGTAATTAGATAAGAAAAACAGTGACAGCTGCTGTTACACAGATGTGCAACGTAAGTGTGTTGCCATGCTTATACCATGGCCACTTGTCTATGTTTGTTTGTCAGTAAGCATTAACCCACAATAAGGTCTATTTGCTCAAAGCAAAAAGTGGCATTACTATGCTTACCTCCAGTTTGTGCACACAGATTTAGAGCAATGGTAATAAAACTGTTGACTGGAAGCGTTTGAGTTGTCTTGTGTACGACTTTGAATGGACCAGCCAGCCAATCGGAAGAGTTTTCTTCGGGCATGGTATGAAAACATAACTGAGCACATTTTGGTTAAAATCTACAGTTAGGGGTAAGCTGCTGTTGTGTAATTATCTCACACTGATAAATTGTGTTTCTCTGAGTTATGTGACGCAACGTATTGTTTAGTGTAATTTAATGAACCTACTGAGTCAAATCTCACTACAAGTATTGATAATAGTAAGCGATCCGAAATGCAATAACCCTATATTGGAACCTATAATTTACAAAGAATTACACAGGCAATGAGTTTCTAATAAGCTATGGAATGAAAAAAAAATGTACCTAGTATCTGCCATTGAGTGTGATTATTTGAAAGTGATGATTCATTCACCCTGAAGTCTTATTTGTGTATTTATCGATGGTGTCATTTCATGTCTTTGTATTTTAATGTATTTGAGCTGATATGAACAAAATACATTGTAATGCATTGCAAGCTGTCATAATTACATTGAAATTTTGAAATTTTAGCTGAGCGTGTCTCCATTCGATGAATTATTACTTCCTCATTAGTGCAAAAGAAGTGTCTACAGCTAGATAGCAGTCAGTCTTCAGCTTCAGGACTGAGGGTTAGAAATATTTCTGAAAGTGTCAAAGTGTGTTGAAATGAAAAAAGCAGGACTGGAAAACTCAAAACAGACATCAGATACAAGTCAAGTCCTTGACGGAGCAACACAGCAACACTTTTCATTCTGGATAGATGTAAGATAATAAACTCACTACCTGAGATGCCAGTCTAACGATTAAAGCATGCAAGATTGGTGCCTGGACCCAGCGCTGTGCTAAGGTCTAAAACAGGGACCCAACTCTGTGCTAGGGTCTAAAACAAGGATCCAGCACTGTGCTAGGGTCTAAAACAAGGATCCAGCACTGTGCTAGGGTCTAAAACAAGGATCCAGCACTGTGCTAGGGTCTAAAACAAGGATCCAGCACTGTGCTAGGGTCTAAAACAAGGATCCAGCATTGTGCTAGGGTCTAAAACAAGGATCCAGCATTGTGCTTAGGTCTAAAACAAGGATCCAGCACTGTGCTAGGGTCTAAAACAAGGATCCAGCACTGTGCTAGGGTCTAAAGCAAGGATCCAGCATTGTGCTTAGGTCTAAAACAAGGATCCAGCACTGTGCTAGGGTCTAAAACAAGGATCCAGCACTGTGCTAGGGTCTAAAGCAAGGATCCAGCATTGTGCTTAGGTCTAAAACAAGGATCCAGTGCTGTGCTAGGGTCTAAAACAAGGATCCAGCATTGTGCTTAGGTCTAAAACAAGGATCCAGCACTGTGCTAGGGTCTAAAACAAGAATCCAGCACTGTGCTAGGGTCTAAAGCAAGGATCCAGCATTGTGCTTAGGTCTAAAACAAGGATCCAGTGCTGTGCTAGGGTCTAAAACAAGGATCCAGCATTGTGCTTAGGTCTAAAACAAGGATCCAGCTCTGTGGTAAGGTCTAAAACAAGGATCCAGCGCTGTGCTAGGGCCTAAAACAAGGATCCAGCACTGTGCTAGGGTCTAAAACAAGGATCCGGCACTGTGGTAAGGCCTAAAACAAGGATCCAGTGTTTCCCCTTGCATCAGTGGCTGATAGTCATCACTCCGAGTAGAGCTGTCTCTTCGCTTGTGTAAGGCATTTACCTAAGCCCATTTTCTGTAACCAGTTTTCATGTTTTGTGGAATACAAGGTCAATTGTGGAAAAGTGGGTGAAAGGACTAACATTTTGTGTTACGTTGTGCTGGAATAGTCCTTTGGAAATGTAAAAAAACACAAGGACAAGGGTGAATGTATGTTAATGATGGAAAAAATCCTACCAGCATATGTACATTCTGAGGTTCCGGTAGGCATAAAGTAGTGGTGGGTTAGGGTTTTATCATTGTTTTTGTAATAGTTTTTTATGAATGACAGGGTTGTTACATGTTAGCAGTGTTCCTCTCCGCTGGGACTGTTTTAAAATGTGTAACCAATGGTTTATAACCCCACGTATGGATTAACCCCACCTCCTCTCCTGAAGGTCAATGATTGACGGGATAAATCTATCTAGATTTGTAGCATCTGCTGCATTCATGGGAAATGATAAAACATGAGCACCAGAGTTGAAATGCCACTATGGCTGTCAAGTCACAATTTTAAGAGGAAAAACTTTTTATTTATTTCATTTTTTATTCAATAATTGCACACGTACAATTTCATTAGTTGACAATAGCAAATGGCAAAATACATTGAAATATACAATTAATTCAACAAGCCGGGGGGGGGGCAGGGGGGGGGGCAACCGTAGAGAGAGAGAAAAAAAGACCCCCCAAAAAAGCATACAATAAAATAAAAATAAAAAAGAGGACACTAAGGCATGATAATTACAAACATATATTACTGGCAACCTGTGGTGGGCCATGCATTTTATACCTGGGCCTTCACTGCCGTCTGATATCGTATACATACAAATTCGCATTACGGGATGCTGCGTCATTAATGAACAATGCATGTAGTCCACATCAACAAGGACCAGTCACATTTTGTATAACAAAACATGACAAAACAATCCAAGTCTATGACAATCACAACAACGTCCCTTCCAAACGACTACGTCTGCACTTTAATCGTACTTTAATCTGCAAAGACCTTTGGCCGCTCTTCTTCCATAGAGACATAGAGGTGAAATCTGATTGGATAAAAGCTCTCCTTAAAACAAGCTGCACTGCAAGCAGAAGAGACCTATGCAATGAGAAAATAAGCTAATAGGGAAAAATAATTATAATACATGTAGTGTATTTGTGAAAACAATTAAATTATGAAATAGCTATACCTTTGTGATTCTGTTTAGGCTAAAAGAGAAGGCTTAGCTGGCTCTGATGGCCCACCGCTCTTGGCAACGCTAAGGTTCAACTAGGTTTTTGGCTTGTAAATTTACACTTGTGAATATAAAATTTGGCAAAGAAAATTAATGTATAATATACGCCCTTTTTCTGTCTTTGCTAACAAATCAAAACATAAATGTTCATAAATAATACAAAATATTTGTACAAAACATCGCTAATACATTTGGAGCCATTTTTCCTTAATTTGGAGAACTGACAATGCCAAAAAAGACGAGGCACAGGTTGAGCTGTGCAAAAGGTACAATTTATGTGTAAATCTTTCTTAAACTTCTTGAGAACATGCTTTACAGGGTAACACTTATGTAGAATTCTGAAGGAAACCTCTCTAATCTTATTTGTGAGACAATATTTGTGGGGCAATGACAAAACTTTAATCCAAGGAATATTGTTTGCAAAGTTACTAAAATATACTGTATGATGACATAAGGCTTTGAGATGAATTCACACTTAAAAAGAGAGCAAATATTCTCACTGGATGGTGAGAAACACATTTTTGCACAAGTGGTGTCAACAGTATGAATAACCAAATAAACATGAGCTGGACATGAAGCAAAGAGGAAAAACTGGTGTTCATAAAAAATAAAAAGTCATCCAGTGATCACAAACTTTGATTAGTATTGGAGGAGACGCATTCATGAGTAGAACATTTATAATTATTTGAGAATACAATGTGATTTTTGGAACCCACGCGGAAATCAGCTTGCTATGGACAATGAGCAAATCGAGTTGTTGCTTTTGCAGAGATTGAACGAATTTTGCTTTCAGATGTCCAAAAAGGTATTCCCTTTTTCCCACACAACCTGAACGCAGCAATAACCCGGCACAGGGGACAGGACAACATGGCTGCCGCTGCGGGCCGATACTACGGAGAAGGCGGCAGAGCAACGAAAAGACAGAAAACTGAGGAAGGAGGAATGACAACGGTGAGGCGTTCCCTCTAGCTTTCATAGTCAGTGTGTTATTATGCTAAAACGTGCTCGGTTTAGTTGTTCTAAGAGATGCTTTTAGCCTGACAAAGTGGTGCTTATCTAGCAGCTAACGGTTAACGTTAGCTGAAATATAGAAGATAGCCACATTACCGGTCGTTATATATATCTGGGGTTGGAAGAAAAACGTTAAAGCGGTGACTGAGTTAGTCTAATAAATATTGTAGAACTTTAGCTACTAAACGTCACGCAGTTAACCTTTTCTTTACTGTAAAAAAAAAAAAGATATATAGTAAACCATAAACGTTTTCTATTATTGTTAATCTCCAATGCAATAAGGGTTATTTTATAAGACGGGCTGTCTTGGTCTGCTATTCAGGCCCAACTAACGTTAACGTTAGTAATATCGGACGGACTGCTGCGCCTTCTTTTTCCACCAGCTGTGGACATATTTCATGAACTTACAAGCGTCATGTTGTGTGTGCTCGTTTGCAGGAGAGCTACGATGACCCTCACAAACCGCTCCCCTCCTCGGTGGTGCACATCAGGGGCTTGGTGGACGGCATCATGGAGGCTGACCTGGTGGAGGCCCTGCAGGAGTTTGGGGCCATCAGGTAAAAACTGCAGTCTGTGTATGTCTAATGTGCTCTTTGTGTTCTTCACTGGTATTCATGTGTCAGGTCTCATGTGACTTAATTTGTCAGCATTCATAATAACCTCTTAAAATGCTCTCACAGACAACCCAGTCCTTACCTACTGTCATCCTATCAAGCTGTTACGACCATGTAGAGTAGCAAATATATATATTTCAGTGTTTTTCCAGTGGGGTAAATGTTCAGTTGTAAGTCAAAGCCACATGTGATATGCTACAACTACTTCTTTAATTAAAACAGGCTGTGATCAAAATAAAATGCAAAGACAGGGTTTAAAAATAGGCCGCTGCAAAAGATGTAAATGAAAGATGTATAAAACAAATAGGTTCACCTCAGAAGTTTTCAACAACAATAACAGACCGTCGGCAGTGTGGACTGGCGCTGTGTCTTCCTCCATGTTGCGAGCGAGGGGGAAAAGTTTTGCTAGTAGAGGGAAAGTGGGTTGACAAGAGATGTGACGTAATCTAGCCTGTAATTTTTTTCTTTAAATCTTTATTCACAGTTATGTTGTTATGATGCCCAAGAAGCGGCAGGCCCTAGTGGAGTATGAGGACATGAATGGATCCTGCAACGCTGTCACATATGCAGCAGAGAACCAGGTTTACATTGCCGGTCACCCCGCCTTCATCAATTACTCCACAAGCCAAAAGATCTCCCGACCAGGGGACTCCGATGACACTCGGAGCGTCAACAACGTACTGCTTCTCACAGTCATAAACCCCATCTATCCCATCACCACGGTAACTTTATTATACAAAATAACTGCATACTTTACTAAATGGTTACAAATTCAGACAGAATAATGTATTAGATCACTGTACATGTTGATGTCAGTTATGAGTCTGGCTTCATAAAAAATAAAGGGATTCGATCATTTTTTCTAAGTGCTGAAAAACAACTGTCTAGACAATTCTAGACATACTGCTGCCAATAAGTGCATCATTGTAAACGCATATTAAAGCATACACATGTAATATTCTGCATCAGCATGGTTGTAGCAGCATTTGCATCTTTCTTCACTATAATACCACTACTGAATTTTCCTTCTTTTGACGTCACTGAAATATTTTTAGAGAAGCGTTTAAAGATTTGGCTAACAATTAGCAAGTAGTATATGGTTATGTTTGGTTATACATGATATTTTTCAAAGATGATATGAGTGCTGTGGAATTGAGTGTGCTTACTTTATTAGGAGTAATACATGAACTTATTTGTGTGCTTCTGCAGGACGTGCTCTACACCATTTGTAACAACTGTGGACCTGTGCAGAGGATCGTCATCTTCAGAAAGAATGGTGTTCAGGCCATGGTGGAATATCCTTTTCAGTGATTGCCTATATTTGGACACACTATAATTATACTCTGTGTTGATGTTTAATTAACCCGGGCCCCTCAAAAATCTTGATTTTCATCAGACCTCACCTTAACTCATTGCTGCCACGTTTGACTCGGTCCAAAGTGCTCAGAGGGCCAAAGCCTCTCTCAATGGGGCAGACATCTATTCTGGCTGCTGCACTCTAAAGATTGAGTATGCCAAGGTAAGCGTATGGCCATGTCTAATCAACTGTGGTGCCTGTTGAATTAATGTTAGATGTTAATGAGAGGAAACTGGTTTTGATATTTTTTGTAATGCAATCTACAGCCAGCACGACTTAATGTCTTCAAGAACGACCAGGACACGTGGGACTATACAAACCCCAACCTCAGTGGCCAAGGTAACATGCAGTCCCCAACCCTTTCTTCCCCCTATATTCTTCCTCTCTTCCTCTCCTTCCACTGTATGGGATGGTTAGGGCTCTCTGCCTCCGGGGTTATTGCCTTTGATCACAGGCGAATGGTTTCATCCACCGTTCACCACGCTACTCAGCTCAGTGGTCAGAGGCAGTATTCCCGCGATGCCTTTCACAGTCTTCATGCATTTTTCTCGCCACACAGCAGGCTCAAAGTAAGGGCATGAGGAGCAACCTCAAGGGCAGACAACCTTAATTTCAGGCTCATGCATGTGAGAAGCCCTACACACTCGTCACAGTAGCATAAGTAGGTGCACCATTTCTTACGCAGGTCCACATTCCCTACAGAGCATGTCACAGCTACACACCCTCACAGCCCTGCCTACTCTACACTACAGAGACTATCACACCTGTTGTCATTCCTTCAAACATAGTGGAGATTTTATCATAGCTTATATTCAACATTGCACTAGCCGGCTGAGTTGACTCGTGAGACCATTTGGCACACCTCTGGTTAAAGGTCCCATGAAACCACTCCTGAGATCTTGAACATTTCTCAAGCTTGGATTTACTGAACAGGTACTTCTGCATGAGGGTGGGACTTAATGATAGGCAGGCTGGGGTTTGAGGTTAGGTGGATCAGAAACACAATGATCACCATCAGTGACACGTGATGTTGAGGATTAAACATTGAACTGTGGTGTTGAGTGTTACCATTACGATCAGCAGAGACAAAAGCTGCTGTGTTTACATTTTTATTGGATGGATGATTTTGCATATGTTTCAAGTACAGAAGTTATTCAAAAATAATGACACTTAACAGTTAGTAAATAATGCTGGGTTAAATTTGTTGCTATGTTTTGCATGTAACCATTGAACAACAGATCTGGGACACAAGAAAATTCAACATTTCATGGGACCTTTTATTGTACAACGTATATTAGAAACAAGTCGACATTGTTAAGCTTTCAAATCAATATTTTTGGCAAAGACCAGATAATGTGAACATTGTTTTTTAAATGTATGGATTATAGCATTTGTTATTGGATATGTGTTCAGTTGATGTAATGCTAAAACAATTTGTTTAAAAATCAAGAACTTAAACAAGCTCCTTGCATGCTTGAAACCTCCATGAAAGAAAAGTAATCAGCCACTCGCTTTATGATGGCAGAGATCCTTCTTTGCCACTACAATGACAAAAATACAGGTTAAAATACACAATACTGCTCCAGGCAGCTAGGCAAACTGTTAAGTAGTCTGATTACTGGGTATGGGATGAAGACGATGATACTGCAATTCACATTTGCCTTAAATTCTGTGTGGTCAGCAATACTGTAGTTTTAAACCGGATTACAGACAAATACTTTACTTAAGGGTATCTGTGTTAAGGAATGCTTTTTTTTTCTTCATTTTTGGCCAATCACTGTTAAATGATGTAGTTGTTTTTTCTGTACCAGAACCACAACATGTACATTCCAGGTCTTATACAGGTGTTCGACATCTTATAGTTTGTGCTGCCTTACGAGCCAGAGGTACTCCTTGTGTCCTCACTGTGCAAACTCATACAGGCTTATTTCAACCTTTACAGCTACAGCATAACAGCACCCACAGCCACAGCTAATGTAAATCTGCTCTGTGGCATACATCGGACACAGTGGGGCAACAAATACCGGAACACAACCTCAACTCAGTACTTCCTTATTCCAAGTCCATCATCACAACTACCTCCACCACCTGACATGGGAGTCCATTTTATCTTTTGGTGGTGATCAGTTGCCACCATTTCAGTTTTGAGGGACAGAAATACTCCTACGGCCACGCGAACAGACACCTCGCATATCCACCACAGACTGATGTTGATAGATTGATAAGCATCTACCCCCAACTCTCTGCCTGTACAGCACATCTCATCCGCAGAGCCCACCGAGGAGTCACAACACATTGATGATGAGGGCTGGGAGGCAGGCGTGTTGGTCGTTGGGATGTGCCTGCCATAACACAACCACAGGGAGCAACAGAGGAGTTTTCAGACACACTCAGCCCGACCAGGGAACAGACGATACCACACACTGGGGCACTAAACAAACAAAAAAGAGGACATTCCCGTTTTCAGATGCTAACACCGCTCGTCTCTACCATCCTTGGGCGAACACAACACAACGAACCGAATATCCACGGCAACACACAGCTGAATGGCCATGACAGCACATCGTCACGCAGATATTCCAGATGACTTATGTCAAGCGCTAGACGCCTTCTCCGCTTTGCCAGTGGCTGACGGCTATTAAACCAAATAAGCAGGCATCATGTGAGCATCCATTTTTTTTTTTTACATGAGAAGAAATATCCACGGGGGGGCCTATGAAGACACAAGCATCAAACACCTATCAAGCATACAAGCACAGAGGCAAACAGTTCAAAGCTCCTTTCCTAAAGCTTCCTACATTTATGGACTCTGTTTTGTTTTTTCCCCTGTATCTTCCTCCCCATTTTCCCTCCTCCTCTCTGTGCTGTTCTTGTGTTGTTTCTGCGTTGTTTCATTTTCCCTTTTTTTGCACTGGCCCATAGTTGATGCCTTTAACGCCTCCCGTGTGATGCAGGTTTGGCTCAGTGTGTCTGTGGACAGACAGCCCATTCTCAAACGGTGCAAATGTCCTGCTTTGTGGTCAGAGCACGGTAAGCTGGAAATGAGCCCTTTGAATAGGAACTGTCCAAACAAACCGGCAGCAAGTCAAAACCCAGCATGGATGTGTGGATGTACTTTTCTTTCTGGTGGTTGGGATACAAGGAAGGGAAGAAGGAAGAAAAGACTGAAGAGGGAGAATGAGTTGAGGCTGGAGTCAAGAGGTTGGCAGGTAGCATCCTTGCTGAAGACTGCCCCCTACCTGCCCACTGTGTCCCATGCTCCATGTGTGGTGCTGTAAGTACTTCACAGAATGAATTCATAAAAGTAGAAAATGATTGTGAAACTAAAACGTGACTGTTGCCATCATGTTAATACTACAATGTGTTAAAGGCCCACAGCAACACTAGCAAACAACAGATGTCAGTCATAGAATTGACAAACTGGCTCTGAATTGTCTTGCTAAATTCTATAATGTATTTTTATTTTTTTCTCGTTATACTTCCTCATGTCGGGTTGCCACGCGCCTTACCATCTGCGGGAATGAGTGGGGTCAGTCAGCTGTTAACAATCAATTTCATCGAAGAAAAACACTTTCATCAGGAGGGATTGAAAAGCATTATCTAAGATTTGGATTTTACTGTCTTGTAGCACTAGTCACTGCATGGTTGGTTATAAAATTAGGATTTTATTTTACAGATTTGGGATTTTCTGGATTTGGGTTTTAGTTCAGGTTGTTTTTATTTGGTTGCACTGTTCTCAGGTTGCTGTCCCATCTGGTGGTGACACATAATGAAAACATTAAAATAGGTCGTTTTATTCTGTTCTCTTTATGTAAAAGAAAGAAAATCTAAATTAGTTATATTCAGATTGTATATATAATGCAACATTCTATGCAGAATGGGTTGTGGAGGTGCTTTCCCAATTTAAAGTCCCAATATTTGGTGACTACTCCCAGTGATCTCTCCTCATATTGCTTATTGACGTGGGACTTGAGTTGCACATTCAATGAGCAATCTGCAGTCCAGGGTGCATTATAAGCAGCCACCAATTTAGTATTAACTCCACATCCGTTCCAGTCAGGGTTGGAAATTAGCACTAGTCAGCGGCCAAATGCCCGCCAAAACAACAGCATGAATCTGTTGAGTGTCTGGTAGATTTTGCAATCCACCAGACAAAGATAGTAAATAATAATAATATATTTCATGGAACAGATGTGAAATGGATTAGATGTCACAAGCAAACTGTAACCAAAATATAAATACGTACGCTGCAGTGTTTCTATACGGTAGTGTGGCTCTCTCCTTGTGATACATTACTTATAAATATTGGTTATTTTGATTATTGCAGAGCTGCGTTTTCCAAAAGTAGTGTAAGTTGAGATGCATCATGAGAAACATTCAGGCTTCATTAGGGTTTATTTTTGCATTTGGTTCATACTTATTGATGCTCCTCAAATTATATGTAGTCATCATCAAGCTATAGTTATGAGGAAGAAAGATTTGTCAATCTGCTAAACTACAGGAAGTTGTCTTAATAAACCGGGTTTGGTTGAACAGAGCTTTTTCACATCAAATATTATGGGAAAACATCACTACTTACTTTTTTGTTGATTACTTTAAGCCCAGTCTACAAATCAGGTGTCATTTTTTTCATTCTTCCACAATGTAACTTCGTCAAAACAATTGATGTCAATGCACTTCTGGTATTCTACGTCTGTCGTATCCTGGTTTGTTTGAACCTGTATAGTTCTCATAGTTTTTTCAATAAAACATGCTTAGAGCTCATAGCACTGATGCAGATTTAACCCTCTGATCTTCTACTGAGATCTTTCTACTCCATGTAACTGTTGAGCATGTAATAGGATGTTGATACAGTGTTGCCAAATTTATACTCTCTAATGTTTATTTGGATTTGACGTGTGTATATGTGTACCTGCACAGATGCTGATGGTGAAGGCAATTGGAACAATTCACAAGGTGTGTGTGTGTGTTTGTACTGGGATGGCTGATAAAAGATGAAAGCTATTTTTCCAAAATCACTGCTAAAAAAAAAAAATCTCCATTATGTCACGTATTAGATTCGCAAAATAGAGCTTGCAGACTTTTTTTTTTGAACACCTAAAGTATTAACCCCCTCTGTTGCATGTCAATCACAACCATGTCCCTTAGAAGGCTACGGTACCTTTTTGGATATTCTTTGACAAGGAAGCTGTTTTATTGGCAACTTTTATTTGACCATTTTAGATCCCAATGCCAATCCTAACAAACGCCAGAGGCAGCCGGCTCTTCTGGGAGACCACCCACCTGACTATGGTAAATATCCCGTGAAGACATTGGTCTGACATTTCGAAGAATGGATCACACTCCCAAGACTGTATCTGTACCTCAAATGTTGTTGTTTGTCCCCTCTGATGAAGGTGGCCCACAAGGAGGTTATCATGGCTATAATGAGGACAGCTACGGCCCGCCTCCTCCCCACCGCATGGGGCCAAGTATGGGCGGGCGTGGTCGTGGCAGCCAGCGCTACGGCCCTAGTTATGGGCCGCCGCCCCCCGAGTACGGCCCTCACGCAGACTCCCCTGTTCTTATGGTCTATGGCCTTGAGCCCTCTAAGGTCAACGCTGACAAGGTCTTCAACATCTTCTGCCTCTACGGCAACGTAGAGAGGGTGAGTGGAACACCTTCGGAACATGAGTCAGTCGACACCAAAAACTGACGGCTGCATACGTCATGGGATACGTCTAGCATTTGTTTGATTGATAGTGATTGCTGGAGTTGAATAGAACACCTGAGTGACGTGTGTGCATTTTCTCTTTTAACTGAAAAATAATTGTCGTCATTTTTGTTTCAAGCCAAAACATGTTTGTAAATAACTCGTCCATTTAATATCTCCATGTTTTAGACTGCTAAACAAAACATGCAAATTTAAGTCATGGCCTCATAAACAAATCAATCGTATTGGTAATGAAAATCAGAATTTGTCCTAGAACTTGCCAGTTTCATGCTTGAATGTTTTTCTTCCTTCAGATTAAGTTTATGAAGAGTAAGCCCGGAGCGGCAATGGTGGAGATGGGAGACTGTTACTCTGTGGACAGGGCTATCACTCACCTCAACAACAACTTCCTTTTCGGACAGAAACTCAACGTTTGGTAAGAGCAGCTGTCTAGACTATTACCAAATAAGAGACTATAGACTAGGATTGTCACGATACCAAAACTATGACTTCGATACGATACCTGCAATAAATATCACGATACCGATACCAGAATTTGATGCAATACCACAAATACAATATGGTACTGGTATATTTATCTATAATAGTAATAAATAAAACATCTGTATGGTTCCCTTTTTTTACTAGCTTGTTCTTGCCCAGCTTTTCAAAACCTCAACAAATGGCATTAATATTAGCCTACAGCAAGATATTAATGAAAACTACATGGTGCCATCATAGCATTGATTATACACGACTATGTATGCCTATTGTTTGGGGTGTCTGTCTGAAAGGTGCTTTGCCATGTCTGACGTGTCATCTCTCGCGCTGGGCAGCCCCGCCTCCTTAAGCCCCGCCTCTTTGCAGTCAATAGGTTTGTTCGCACCGTAGTAGCGACGCAAACAAACTGGGTGGCCCAGTGCATGATGGGAAACGCTTGGCTCTCGCCACATTTTACTTTTCCCCCTGGCAGTGTGTCCAAGCAGCAGGCTATTGTGCCAGGACAGTGCTACCAGTTGGAGGACAACACCAGCAGCTTCAAAGATTTCCACGGATCCCGCAACAACCGCTTCACCTCCCCGGAGCAGGCGGCCAAGAACCGAATTCAGCACCCCAGCAACGTCCTACACTTCTTCAACGCACAGCCCGACATCTCTCCAGAGATCTTCAACCAGGTAAGAAAAGCCTCCAGGGTTCCATTTGTGAGCTGCACATTTTTAACACAACGCCGCCTCAAACCTCCACTGAAACTGGTCTTTCCTTACAGGCCTGCGAAGAACTGGAAATCAAGAGCCCCACCAGTGTGAAACTTTTCACCGGAAAGAGTGAGTACTATGAGCTACAACCAGGCCAATAATATAAACTGGCTTTGACGTTTAATAATATTATTGTAGCACCCCGTTGCTGCAGAGACTCGGTTCAAACACTGTAAAGGTAAGCACACGCAAGATCCAGCATTCTCATGCAGCTATCTCTTTATTGGAAGAGTAGCAATGGTTGGTGTAACCAGTGACTGCTGGTTTGGCGGGCAGGAGGAGTTCAAAGATCCTGGGCCATGATAGGCAACACAGACAAATTTAAAGAAAAATAAACAAGAGACCAAGGCAGCGTTCCACTAACGTCTGTCCAGCAACCCAGCCACCCCACTTGGATGTCCCCCCGGCTATGATTGGGTGCACTGCTCAGGAAGCTATGCGAACAGCTGTCCCCACCGTACCGAATGCCTCCCAGACCCCGACCTCCCGACGCTCGTACGACACCCGACCACCATATACTGCGGGCCTACACTACGTCCTGGCCCGTTGCGAGATAGCAGGCGGACGGAGCCTCGGCACCCTCGTTTGTGACGGCGGAGACACGGAAAACAGCTCGGTTTCCCAGCAGGTGCACCTTTATCACCAGTCCAGCGGACCCAATCACCTCTCCCCTTCAGTTCCACCTGGTTACTTAAGATTACAGATTCTGAGTCTTTAATATTTTTCATAAAGTGAAGTAAAGAGTGGGTAGTAGTAGTTGTTAAATGTGTGTAATAATTCAAAAATATTAACACACAGTTCCGTATTATTTGTTTTAATAACCTAATCAGTCCTGTTGTGTGGTACAAAAGGTGAGCGGAGTTCATCTGGCCTCCTGGAGTGGGAATCCATCAATGATGCCATGGAAGCCCTAGCTCTGATTAACCATTTCCAAATGAAAAACCCCAGTAAGTTCTCATCTCTTTGCAATAACATATCAACATTGTTTGTGAATGCTGGTTGTGTAGTTTTACCATGTACTGTACATACAATAGCCTTTTAGATTGTCTTTTACCTCTATCTTTAAAATGCATGGTTTGTTTCCTCTTCCAGGTGGGCCTTACCCCTACACACTGAAGCTGTGTTTCTCAACCACACATCATGCCAACTGAACACTCCCCACAAACCATTTGTAATGTTTTGTGTCTTCGCATAGTGTTCTCTACAGTTCTGTTGTTACGCTCCTAGAAAACATTCAATCAGTATTGACAAAAACTAGGACTGCTTTGCTTTAGAACATGTTACTTTAACTATGATTTTGTATGATGTATTTACTTTTACCATGTTTTTCAATCTGTTTTATTTTGTATGTTTCTGACACAAGATTTGAAGAAAGGAAAAAAAACACTACCCTGAAATAATTCAATGTGGACCTTAGTTTGTTTGTTTTTTGTTTAATCATGTAGAACAGTAATGATGTGAATACTGATATAACCAGTGTTCATGTCTCCAGAGATTTGCATTGTATCGTTCATTTCTTCACTCTTGACAGGGAAACCTCCATGTTCACAGGGAGGTTACAAATATATTGGCACGTTCTTCAAAAGAGAAGCAGCTGTAGTTTTCTGACATCTTCGTCCCGCAGTGGTTCGGGTGCCTTCTGTATGTTGATACCTGAACTATAGAGGATTATCATGAGGAAGATTAAAGGTGGGCGGAGATGAAGGAGCTGGTTATCAGTTTAGCCTCTGTCAAGATGCCATTGTCAAGTCGTCACCTTTTGTAGTAAACAATACTGTGAATATAACTTTGGCTGGAATAACTCAAGAGTTAGTGTTTTCAATTTCCCCTTACCAGCATTAGGTAGCTTGGATCGGGCTGAAGCCCCATCACTACACACAGGTTGTTTGTAGCATAATGCACTCAAACCTGCACTGCATTATTTTCAGTATTACTGTTTGTATTCAGAAGTGCTAGATGAATTAAAGCAGTTTAAAAAAAAATATAATAATAATAATTGCCTTTTTTACTTATTCACATAAACTGTTTTATATTATTTATGCATGTTAGCAGAATATCCAAATTACACTTGAGCTAACTATATACAAAGTATATGTAATATACTTGTATTTTTTTTATTAAAGACCACACTTTGAGTGTTGTGTCGCTGTTTGGATTATTTGCTGGCTGTATGCATATAGCCTATACCAGTGGTTCTCAATCTTTTTCCAGTGATGTACCCCTGCAAAATATTTGAAATATAATTGTAAAGAAATCTCACGTACCCCCTTAAGTGCCTCCACGTACCCCCCATTTGAGAACCACTAGCCTATACTATATAGCCTATACTTGTGGTGTACTTGTGTTTCCATACCAAAATAAATGGAACACAGTTTTCTAATTAAGTTGCACACATACGTAACACAATTATTTCACACGCGGACCATTATTTCAACTTGAAACATGTAGTTTGAAAAAAACTTTAAAAAAACTACATCTCAACTCCAGGAACTAGATTGTCTCTGAAGACACCACGTGTCCTGCTCCCCAGCCACGTCACACACGGGTGTCAAGATAGGAAAGGGTGTCTGTCTTGATGCAGGTCACGTTAGCTTACGTGAACCATTGTAGTTCATGTTGAAGTGCGGGTTCCAGCCACTCATACTAACTGGCGGTAAAACAACTCGTGTCGCTCGGTTCATCGCCCACGTCACTCTCCCGTGACCCGATACTCCCTAGTAGTTCAATTGGTAGCGTTCATAATACTGCAGAGAAGAAAGCGGTGGAAGCAAAGAAAACTACAACTCCCATGGTGCCCTCAGCCTCAGTCGCGTAGGTGTTTCCGGTGTCTTATAACATTTTACTTCCTTCCACACAGACCGACACGATCAAATCGAGAAAGAAGACGTCGCCAACTTTTAAATGCCGTCGTCCGCGGTCGCGTTTTGAGCTCATTCTCTCGTTTCGTTTCCATCGTAAAATGCGCGGCGCGCGGCGTGGTGGCGTCTGAGAATAGAAGAACTGTTGACAAACGCAGACCGTAACGTGTAGGCCTCCCGAAGAAAGTTTGGTCGAGGGCCTGTAAACAACATGTCCTCCGCCTCGCAGCCTTCCTCCAGACGGCAGTGGTGCTACCTCTGCGATCTGCCCAAGATGCCCTGGGCCATGCTGTGGGAGTTCAGCGAGGCCGTGTGCCGGGGATGTGTCAACTACGACGGCGCGGACAGAATAGAGCTCCTCATCGAAACTGCCAGGCAGCTGAAGAGCACGCACGGAGTTTTAGACGGCCGGTCCCCCGGTCCTCAGCAGGGCAAACCCAGCTCGGCCGGGCCCCTTGAAGCAGGGCGGCAGCATGGAGAGCGTATGGATAGGGGGAGGGGTGAGTATGGGGTGTCTTCTCGCCTCCCCAATGGGCTGCACAGAGCTGAAGATGTGGCCCTGTCAGAGGGCAGCAGGCAGAGCCCGAACACACGCCGGGCTATAGTTGGGGCTGTTCCTAGTCTCCATGGCACCATATCCCATGCCTTGATAGCTCAAGGGTTAGTAGCGGCCCCTCATGGGCTTCTTGCCCCCTTGTCAGGCTCCAGAGCGGGGGCCACGCCAATCACTGTCTCCGCAGGTCCCATAATGGGTGACTCTGGCAGAAGACAGGTAGTGTCCCTGGGTGTGGGAGCTAGCACCTCTGCTCTGGTGGGTATAGATCCTGCATTGTGGAGGAACAATGAAGTGATGGCAGAATTAAATGAGGTGGCTCGTTGTAGGGTTGAAGGCTGGCCCAACCGCCCCAAAGCGGTCCGGGACGTGCTCGTAGCTCTGAGCAGCTGCGTCCCCTTCAACGTGCGCTTCAGGAAGGACCACAACCTGATGGGCCGCGTTCTGGCTTTCGACACCAGCACATCGCCGGAGTTTGAGCTGAAGGTGTTTGTGGAGTACCCCGCCGGCTCCGGGATGATCTTCTCGGGCGTCCCGGACCTGGTCAGGCAGATGTTCCGCGACTCGGCCAAAGACGCAGGTAAAGCGGTGAACTCTGGGCTGCGCTATGTGGAATACGAGAAGCGGCAAGGCACGGGAGACTGGCGTGGGCTGTCTGAGCTGCTGAACGATGGCGTGCGCATGTTCAAAGAGCCCCCGATTCCAGAGGTCCTGCCCCAGCTGGATGCAGGGTTGCCCATGGCAACCGCTGGACGCTCTGTACCAGCAAAGAGCACAACTCGCCGTCGCAAGGCCTCCCCGGGCTCCGAGAATGGGGAGAGTGAAGGGAGGCCCGATCACCCGGCGAGAGAGCCCTGGCCCCGGGGCGCGTACTCCGGCATGGAACCGCTCCCTGGCATGGCCGTCCCACAAGAAGGCCCGCCCCGTTTACACAGCCAGCCCTCGCCCATCTCTGCGCTGATGGGAGTCGCAGACAGCCTGAGCTCCAGCCAGATGACCAGAGATAGCCCCGGCATGTCCACAGCCCACTCCTCCTCAGCCGGGCGCCCCACCAGCGGCAGCCCCTCCACCGCCTCCACCTCAGTCTCCCAGGCAGCCTTGGGGCAGGGCTTGAGCGCGGCGGGCCAGAGCAGCAACGCCGGCGCCGGGGAGTCCACGAGCAACGCCCAGGGCACCCTGCTCTGCTGCACCCTCTGCCGAGAGCGCCTGGAAGACACCCACTTTGTCCAGTGTCCCTCCGTCCCGCACCACAAGTTCTGCTTCCCCTGCACCCGGGGGTTCATCCGCAGCCAGGGTCAAGGCGGGGAGGTGTACTGCCCCAGCGGAGAGCGCTGTCCCCTGGCCGGATCCTCCGTGCCCTGGGCCTTCATGCAGGGAGAGATCTCGACCATCCTGGCCGGAGACGGAGACGTGACGGTGAAGAAGGAGAGCGATCCTTGACGTCTCCATCTTGTTGGTGGTGAATGGTAAGACTGAGAACACGCACTTCTGCCTCTGTCTTAGATCAGCCAACACAAGGGGCACGGCGGTCCTGAGGGACGGACATCAGCTTAAAAGAAACATTGTTTTATTGCTTTTTGTTAGGGACAGTGCACCTTAATAAGACGTTCCTTTAAATGCTGTGGTCCCTGGACAGATGTTACAAAAGTTACCCTAAAAAAAACAATATTGGACTGAAATTACAAACTTACACATCATTTTGCCTTTACAAGCATACAGAAACAAAAGAGAATATAAATATGAG
This sequence comes from Cottus gobio, assembly GCA_023566465.1. NCBI lineage: Eukaryota > Metazoa > Chordata > Actinopteri > Perciformes > Cottidae > Cottus > Cottus gobio. Next base: position 20,503,387 of record CM042229.1, on the reverse strand, counting down.
TAGAAACATCATTCAGGACACTATTAAGAGTGGAACACAGAGGCTCATAAAAGTACACATGCAAATCATATACATGAGGGATAATTCTGTCCAATAGAAACATGTACTAGAGACGAGATGATGCTGCGTTGTTAGAGACTAAAAACAAACAGCAAAATATGTCAAATATATAAATCGGTCTGAGGCAGCAAAACAAAAGAGATGCATGCTGGGAGATGAGGGTCCACTGACAATTGCAAGACAGACAGGTGACAGACGACAGACAGACTGAGGACAGTAAAGTGTAGTTGCGTTCTAGTGCAGACAGAGCTGGTTACTAATGAACCATCCATCCATTATCTGAACCGCTTATCCTGTTTAGGTGTAATTACGTGTATTTTAAATATGACAACCAAAACAGATTAAACTAATCAAAACCAATGTGAGTTCCCAATAAGAAATGTAAAAAAAATGTTGCAAAAGAGATTATTGCGAATAATAAACACGATCAGTGTTGCAACTGTAGTACTGTTTATTATTATTATTATTATTATTAATATTATTATTATTCAGCTTGGCTTACAAAGACTGATCTGCAAAGCGGGTCATCTGTCCCTCCTCACGCTCCCTCAGTTGTGATGTTATCTTCCAGACCACACGAAGGTGAAGGAAGGAGCTTGGACCGTAGATCAGAAGAATGTTTATACAGCATGCAATTGCCCCAATAATTTGGAATGCGCAGGTTTTTGCGCATGATCGGCCTCGTGCGTAGACATGAAACAAAGAGGCCGGCTGTCGTGGTGCCAACAGAGATCTCAATAGTAGACGCTGATTTAGAGATCAGATTTGAGACGGGGAAATTCACAAGTTGCTCTGTAGACGGGGTGACATAAACACAACGTCGTCATCGCCACAGCCTCTCAGCTGTGATGTCTGGCAGCCCGGTGTCTTCGGCTAACCGCCGTCTCTAATATTAGACCTGGGGCTTTCTGCAGGGTTCACCAACTTTTAAAGGCAAGACTTTGTTATGAATTTATTGACCTTTTATATCCCACTTTTGTACTCTTGCTGCAACATTTTCTAGTAGTATAAGTGATCAATTACTGTGACCTGGACCCCAGACGAGTGGCAGGAAATTGATGGACGCATTAACCAGTTAATTTTTCTTCGCTAAAATGAGCTTTATTATGAGTGGATTGTAGTTCATGGGCGCATAACTAGCCTAAAATAACCCATCACTGCTCCGTTAGAAAAGAAAGCCCCATTGTTAACCTGTTTGTTTAAAATGTTCCAAATCCTGACCCATTTTTCTTCTTCTCTCCCCTCAGTGGATCAAACACTTTGAAAGCACTTCCCTATTATCTCGAGCAGAGGTCCACGTCGGCTGCAGTTCATCATGTGTGCCTCTGAGAACAGAATGACTCTGAACCCCAGGAGAACTGCTACACACACACACACCGCTAACTAAAGAGAGACGCAACCGTCTGTCGGGGGAGGAGGAGGGAGGGCCCTCGGCTCACCTGCGAAGGCCGAGCTGCTTGTGTCCCAGCTGAATGTGGAGTCCTGAACCAAATCTCTTCCCCTCTTTGTTCCAGAGCAGAGGAGGCCTCGTTGTCAAAGCCCAGGATAGAAAGCACACGCTTGTTTTAGAAACGACAATCTGTTTTGGTCCTTTTTGTTTTTGTTCTACGTGTTGTCCCGTGCAGACAGAGGACAGCAACGTTTGACAGAATCAAGCAATTCATTCTAAAAAACAAAAACAAATGAATGTTCAAAATGTGGCAAAACCAATTGGTCCTTAAAAGTTTGAAGAAAAAAAAAAAATGTAATCCCACAATATGTCTCGTAGGTATTCTCCTGTTATCGTATGTCAAAAATGTGAATTTACTTTCAATATGGCTATGTAATTTCTATTTTTGATACAATACAAATTTCTATGTATTTGTTTATAGTGATACGAAGACCAAAGGTGGCTTCATGCTCAATGTAATTTTATTGTATTGTAGCTGTGTATGCTGTACTCACTGATGACCTCGGCGTCAGTCACTAATTTGTTCATCTATCACAGAGGTAAGCTTGTCTTTGTCTATTTACTTTTTTTTTTAATTGTATGTATGGTAAGATAATTAGCACCACAATCTTCAATGGTTAACCCACATACTCATGTGACCTGAACAGGTCAATTCTACAATAAATTACAAAATAGCTATGAGTCACACTTTATTCTTTCAGCCTCACAAGTGCAGCACACCGTTGAGACGTCATTTTTTTAAGAAACTTTATTTGATAAATATTTGACAGAAAATTGTGAAACCCACACCAGAAAAAAGAGCCATTGATGCAGTAATGGCCACTGAATTAAAAGTGAATGTGTAGAGTAAACAGCATTATAAAGCGATCAGACATTCTGAATAGAAAATGCACGACTTGATTTAAGCACACACCAGTGCACCAAACAAAAACTAATGTTTTGTAAACACAACTAGAACCTGTTCTTTAGCTAACATCAGACAATAGATAGTTGATCTGTAAACGTATCGTTTGTGCACAAGATAGTGGTGTAAATCCTTTGGTTCTTGACGTGGCCGGTTCTGAGCGGCCGTCTTGTCGGAGCATGGCGGCGGTTCAGAAGGGGCACCCGGTGTCCGCCCCCAGGGCCTCCTGAGCTGCTTTCATGGTCTCTCGCTTCACGCACCTCCAGTAGCCAGAAAGGCCGTTCTGATGCTGCACCTGAGGGCGAGACGGGGGTTATGCCATCCGACAGCACTGCTCATTCAAAATGCTACACGGGAGCAATTTACAACATATCTACTGATTTATAAGAAAAACAAGTATTTTTATCTTTGCAAAAAGGTAAATCTTAAGTGTGGAGAGTGTTTCAGCAGTCAATTTGATTACTTACTTAAATAAGGATCAAGGCCGTATGTGCGGTGATGAATAAAGACAGTCGGGACTCACCTTCAGACCTCGCAGCACTCGGTCTTTCATCACGCCCATGAACTCCTTGTGGCTCAAGCAGTTGTCTCCGTCCATGTCGAACAGTTTGAACACCGTGTCCAGCACGCTCTCGGACAGATCGTGGCCCGTGGCGATCCTCACGGCTCGCTTGAACTGGGCTGCGGTGAGAGGGAAGGAAAACAATGGCGTCACCTGCTGCATATTCATTGTGCAGAGCCAACGGGCCACATTCTGCTCGACAAAGACTCACCCATTCCAACGGGACGGTTGGCGCCGGTCACCAGTTTCACGGAAAAGGAGAAATCCTCCAGGTTGTTGGCGAAGAGGCAGAAGGCTTTGAACTCTTCAAATGTGATACTCTGCAAGACAAGAGGTCCACTTCACTCTAGTGATGCGTTGAAGGATCTTTTCACATCATTTTTGAGAGGGGGGGGAGCGTCCTCTCACCTGGCCGGCGGGGATCCTCCTCCTGATGTTCTGCCAGTAGATTTCGTTGTCTTCCTCGTTGGTGTAGTGGAGCAGCCACTCCGCAAAGTCTTCTCTCCGCATGGTGTCCATACCTCTGGAGAACTGCAGGAACTCCATCTCCTGGACTTCGGCCTGCAGGTCCTCCATGAACCTGAGGAACAGAGAACGGGATGCCTGAAGACCCACGAGTCCTGCTGAGGCTGCTCACAGAAGAGCCTGTAGCTAAGAGTTGGTGCTGAAAACATTTACAACTAAAAGGTTGAATGTAAAATGTTTGTTGATTTCATCATCAGATCAAACCTCTGCTCAGATTTGAAAAAGAAATGTTTGTAATACTTTCTACAAAAGGTGTATATTTTGGAAATAAAGATGAAAATATTCCACATGTTTTTGCAGGATTCTAGCCACAGAGCTGACTGTAACATCTAAAATGTAGACCTGAACACACCATGTGATCACCGACTGCAGCAGGTGTGTGTGCGTGTGTTACATTTCCTTACCTGCGGAACTCCTGATACTGCAACTTGTTTTCTCCTCTCTTGCCGAAGAAGTAGGCCTGAAGAGTGGTGTTGGCGCTTTCTCCGTCCTCCGCTGGTTTCTGTAAACATCCGTGGAATGTACAACCACACCAAGCTTTGTTACTATGACAATTGGCAATGCTCTGCATTAGCGATGCTCAAAAATGACTCGAATCAAGCTCGGCATCCCTTTGAAGGGAATGTGAATAACCCACCTCTGAACTGTCTTTGGGGACTTGCCTCTTACTTTTCCCAAGGATTTTCTTCAGCTTCAGAAGAAGAAAAAAACAAACAATGTTAATGTTCAACCAGAGAAATTGAGAATTACCTTGTGCACTGGATTTTATTAAATGGCTCAATGTGAACATAGATCCCTCGTCACTGAACTGCCATAAGAAATGAACAAATAGGAGTATTATACAAACATGTATTAAAACCTATGTCTACTTCACACACAGACACTGGGGCAGACGACAGGCCGTGCACATCTTCTCTTACGCAAGGCTTTGGGCTTGGTCACAACATGAGAATACGCATCAAGGTGCATAGCGTGCCGACATGCAGCCTACTGGCCCGGTCCCGGTCTGGACTCGGCAGAAAGAGAACAGGTCTGGTTGGAACAGACAAGTGGCTCTAAATAAATGGACTAAATTGTGGCGCTGACTAACGCTGAAGGAATGCAAACACACGACCGAGTGGAAAAAGGGGCTCGCAGTGCGGTTCTCCCTCACCTTCACGCGGCGCCATGGTCCATACTTACACCAGTGGTGGCATCAGTGCTTGAGGCAGCATTAAAAAGGTGGCAACATATTTTAAAATTTGAATGCACGCACACACACACACACACACACACACACACACACACACACACACACACACACACACACACACACACACACACACACACACACACACACACACACACACACACACACACACACACACACACACACACACACACACACACACACACACACACACACACACACACACACACACACACACACACACACACAACAGAATGACAATCCTCTCCAACGTCCTCCCATGATTACAGCGCTTCCATGTGAAACAAATTTGTGTTGTGGTCAGTTTTCCTGAAGTAGTATAACAGTATAGTTAATTTCTCGGCAATAACAGAAGAAAACTAAATCCGGAGATGTCTGGGGTCTTACCTTGAGAAATTCCTTTTTGTCCACCTGCTCGTTGCCGTCAACGTCGAGCATTTTGAAAGCTATGTGAAATCCTGTGCGTGGCTCTGCAACAGTAATGTTATCGTTATGTAGTCAGTTATAGATAGAGCTATACCTGTATATTTACCACACACACACACACACACACACACACACACACACACACACACACACACACCCCCACTCGGTCAGTGGGGCAAAGTTGCATTTCTGCTGCGACACAGCCTGGAAAACAGCGTTTAAACACAAATCAGGTCAAACAGCTGCTCTGCTGACATGTGCAGGTGTGCAAAAGCTTGGACAACCAACAGAAGGGGGGGGGAGGAGCGGAGCAGTATTCTTGAAGAAGAGGAGAATGTGCACGTGCATCCATTTAGCACAACATCCCAGAGAGGTGGGGGGGCTGTGGGGGTGCAGTGGCTCATGCAAGGGCTGGGATTCCACTTACTGGTCAGGATGGTCAGCAGGAACAGATACTCCGTGTAGGATATCAAACCTGCAAAGGAATGAGCGCTGAATTTTACTCGGGAAATACGATCACCAACACATCTATTGATTGGCTTCAAAAAACAATTGTCCTCTGTGTTGGCCGTGGACAGACAGAAGACTCACCGTTGTCTCCTATGGATCTGAACAGCTCGTTGCCGGCCCGGGCTTTAGAGGCAGTCCCCAGCATGCTGTTAACTTCCTGCAAAGACGCCAACAAGAAAACCGGTCACGGCACAAAGTGACTCTCCATGGGTCGTTTTACTCATTTACACAACGTGATGGTGGAAGCATACTTTTGTTGTTAGGTGTCTCTTCTGCAGCTTTCCTACATGAGGAGGAGGAAGGAAGATTTATTGATAAGAATACAACAACATATTTATTTATCACCCCCATGTTTTTATAAATCTGAATGTCAAGAATGAATCTCAATATCTGACTGAAATCACATCACTGGAAAAGATGTGCAACACAACGGGTCTAAGTCAGGGGTCAGCTGTATCTCCTCCTTGAGAGGACAGACTACCCATCTCTGGCATTAATGGAGACAGGGTCAGTGCAGCCTTACGGTCAACGTTCTCGAGCATCACCGAGAACAGGAAGTCCCTCGGGGTCATGTAGGGCTCCTGGTCGTAGACCACCGAAGCGAACTGGTTGAAGCGGACCCTTCTGGGGGACGGATAGGGGGCTGAATCAGCGACCTGAAACAGCACAGCGAGGGTCATAAAGACACGACGTGAGGACGCAGCGTTGGCCTGACAGCGGTGCGTCGGGAGGGGCGGGGCGTTGTTGACACTGAAGCACCTGACGCCCTTTCTGTAGTTAAATATTAATGAGTGCCGCTATTAGTTCGACTTATTTTACTCGATTTAAACCCTCAGACATGTGAAAGCAAAAGTTGTCACGTGTGTTAGTGTGCTGTCTTTACTCACTTTTGGAACCTCCGCGTGAACGGCGAAGGGCAGAGTCCTGTTGTTCGCACGATACTGGTAATAACAGATAGCCCCAGTTCCGATAACGGACCCCAGGATACCGGGTCCCACGGCCCGGCGCAGTGCTAAACCTTTCAGGGACCGAGAGCTTCTCAAAACGTTCCTCAAGACGGCGGCGACCCTTACCCAGCTGGCCATTTTACTGGAAGCTAGCTCGATAGCTGGCTGTGTGAACTCCCAAGGCTTCCGTAGCTGCGTACTGTACATGGGCAGAGAGCCTCACTCCTGGTCACGTGACGTCCGCAGGTCTAGAAATGCCATACATGTACTTTTTAATGAATAAAGGAATTCAGAGAATAATAATTATATATAATAAAGATAAACACATCCTGACCAAATCTATGTAAACGAAAACTTAAGCAACATTTTACAAATTCTAAAAGACAGGACTTCTTTCAGTGATCTCATATTCAAAGATCCCCTGCAGATGTTCTTAGTCATATATAAATACTCAGCTTTGAATATTAATTTGTGTTTAATATATTTTTCTCATTAAAAAGTTAAATTCAAATGTTTATAGTGCTCCCTTGCTGATAAATCCTGAATCTATGAAAATTGCAGATCATTTTCACTTCAAAAGCTGAACTTCTGGACAGAAGATGTCTCCTACTTCACCGGAAAGTATTTTCTCATTTTTGGTAGACGTCCAGCTGTTAAACTGAGATTTGAGGTGAGCGCAGAGAAACCGTCTTCCTTCAACAGATGAAAGTTCTAGTGTCCATAGCGTATCTTATAGACAGAAAATGGATAGAAGGTTTATTCTTTACTGCAGGAGAAGGACGGCAATCTGCTTCCAGGAAACAAACACTATGCCATGCGTAGTTACAGATAAGTAATAACAGTAATGTTATTTTTTTTTTAAAGAAAGAAGCTATAAATGCAAAACGCTTAATGTCTTCGAACGCGGCTCCTCTTGCAACAGGTGGGCTTTGATTTAAGTTTCTTATGTAAACGAGGAAAATGTTTTAGTTTAAATAGATGTCTGTTAAGTCACTGTCAATACACCTCTTCAATTTACTTGTGCATAAAGTGCTGCAAGGTTTTATCTCGTCTCTGATAGCATTGCAGGTAAGCAGTGACTATGGCAGAACAAATAAAGAGCGATGGCTGCGGACGTTGAAATGTCAAAAACAAGTACAAATCCAAAGAAACGTCACACAAGCGACACCAGGATGGACCAGGCTGCAACCTCCGGTTCTGCCGAGTAAAGCCAATGAGGCGTCTTAAAACTTGCATTATCTCTCCTGAATACCAGGGGGCGACTCCTCTGGTTGTATAGAAGTCTATATAAATGACTCTACTTCCCTCTTGATGTATTCCCTCAGTAAACATTGTAAACATGAGTTTATGTCTCAATCTCTAGTTTCAAGTCTTCTTCCATACAGCATGATGTTCATTTAGTAAAGTATGGTCATTTAGAGTTAAATAGACCATAAAGCAGGGGCGGGGCTACAATGTGATTGACAAGTCGTTGAAGCTACTACTTCAATCCGTGGCTGACTTTTGTGAAGAGCAGTTTGATGTAGTCTAGACGTTGTCCTCACACCCTGAAAAATTCTTCGCAGTGTGACACAGTAGATCATTTCATCAGTTTTGGAAAAAATAACTACTTTGACCGTGTGTAAATTCTACTTAAAATCAGAGCTCAGAGGAATCAGCCATATTCAACCAAGTTTCACAGAGAGATTCAACTTATGTCCCATATCAAACCAAAGGCATTTTCATCCCATTTCGGAAATGATTTGAGAGATCCGTGGAGGTCTGACCATGTATTTGGTCTAATCATAGTAGGAGCACCACATTGTGTATGGCTTTTTACAGTATTACCAAAAATGCCAGAATACAGTGATAAGATATATCAACATTTATCTTGGTCAAAAACTATTGAGCAGTGATTCATACAATGTATATTGCAATTTTGAATAATCAGACACAAGAATTCATGAGGCTCCTTGAGATTCCTCTTAGAATAACTGTGACACTCTAAAGTGTCCGTCACGGGCCACGCTACAAACCTACAGAGGGGACAAAAGACAATGGCAAAAAATTAAGGGATGAACAGATTTTATGAGACAATACGATATTTCATATTTCCACAGACAGATATTGGCAGATGTTACTCAATTTCAATATACACACACATATAATTCAAATGTACAATCTGAAAACACACATCAAGTTGTGTAGTTTGTGCAATACCGTGAGAACAGACCCCCGCATCGGCACCGCTGTCTTACGCCGTGCGCGGTGGCTTTGCTTTAGTGCAAAAACAAAAAGCCTTTATGGTTTTCTTACTCAGATAAATTATTAACACCCTCGCAGCACATTTTTACTTCAAACCGCACATACGTAGCTCAAATGAGATTAGGCATTTTTACATCGGCCGCTGTAAGAAAGCCGTAAATACAGCATTAAAAAATGTTTGCGTTGTGCAAGTCACTGCATGTAAGAAGCAAGCGGGGCGGCTCTGAAGCGTTTAGATAACCCCTTGACATGGACACGTGTTTTGGGAAGTACCAACCCTTCAATGGATTTCCCCTGCAGTAGTTCAGCTATAACTCCAGGGGGGACTTATGTGAACGCACACCGTCTTTTAAAAAAAAGTATTTTTTCTCGTTTTCCTCATTTTATTTTTCAGTTAAATGTGTTTACACATCTATACTGTGTGTTGGAGCACCAAGGCTTTAGCATGGAGGACGTGGAGCCCATTGTAGCCAACGCTAATCTACCTCGTGGCGAGGTTGTGTCTTTTCCTTTCGCGGACACTGAGGGAGCTACAGTTGAAGTCCATTGTCTCAAGAGGGTGCGACTGAGTGGAGAACCACTGGCCCGTGGGTTTTAAACCCATGTTGAGGAACAAACTGTTTCAGTGAGTCATGTGACCGGCGCGGGAGTCCACGTCCAACTGCATGCCAAGTTTGCATCAGTTTGGAGGTTTGTTGTATTTCATAGCAGCCTGTACGCTTGTACGACCATCAATGAAGGAAACTAAGTTTGCACAATATATATGTATATATATATATTGTTCTTTTTTTTCTTCAGTCATGGCATATATGCTGCCCATTTCAGTTTGACTGTCACTGTTATAACATTGGAGGGGGGGGGGGGCATTAAAAGTGATGGGAAGCAAAAACCCTTACAACGCATGTGGTGATGCAGGCTAAATATTTGCCATGAGCAATTACAGCCACACGAAAATACTACAGCTCCAATGTCAATGATAAAAAAATATGTATTGCGATGACTGTCATGTTTGAATAAGCAACTGTTTTGTCTTCTGACCCACTGCTTCAGCAAACACATGGCACTTATGTAATGAATAAAAAACCAATGAAGAGAACATTCACACCGTAGCATAGCTCGTCCGGCCGCAGTGATGCACACCGTCACTACGGTCCTCGAGTCAGCGCCTTCAGATATGGCTGCATCTGAGATATGCTTTTGATGTTAGAAAGGAAGACTTTTTTTTTTTTTACACTTTTGAGGTGCAGCTTAATCGATGGAAAGTTGCAGCTGCTGCCCGTGTTTTACTGCACACTATTCCCTCTTATGTTATTCATGTGTACAATGTGTCAAAATGGCTACATTTTCCTGACAACTTAAATTGTACTTAAAAAAAGAACTAATGCATTGCAAACAATAGGCGGACTAATTCCCGCTCTTTAGTCACTTTCCGGAGCAGCAGGTACTGAGCTGCCCAGGCTAGTTGCACTGCTCAGTGGGTGATGTATGAATGAAACACACCTCTCACAAACACACGCTGCTCAGGCTGATATCATTACACGCTATTATTGGGGCAACTCCTGAATCTGAGAAGAATAAATAGGCATATAAAAATACTAGCATACCTCCAGTATGTCCGGCTGCTCTTCCCTGGTAAAAATGTGTTTCACGATACTGGTGTACTTATATACATTATGCTATTTAATAGTGCCTCCTAATTTGCATATTCTTCATTCAGATGTCATTCATATATTTGAGTGACGGTTGTTTTTCTTTATTTGTGGATTAATACAAATGTTTTAATTTTACCCATTTCAGTTCAGAGTATTGTTTTATTAGAGCACAGGATTTATTGGTATACATACAAAGATAGGTATATACAATTCATGACTCGAATCATGACAGTTTTACATTTAACTTGCCTTTTGATGGAGAGATTCCGATCGGTTTGAACTTCAAATGAAACACACAGGGTACGGAGAGGCTCAACTCTCAGCGAAACCGCTTCAGGGGGCTGTTTGTTTTCTTTTACAATTTTTGGGGCACCGCAAAACGCGACAGCGACGAAACATTTCAGAGCTGAAAATCAATACATTCTGTGGGAAATGAATTGCAGTAATACAGTACAAACAGCAGAGGGGCCATTTGGCGTCTTAATTCATGTCACAGATCAAGGTAGTCTCTAATCTGGTATACCCCTGTCCAAAAAACCAAACCATCCCTTTCTTCTCATGCGCGCTGTGGTGTAGAAGACTACCCGACTTTGTCAAACTTACCTCTGGATTTTCAGAAGTGGACCATGATAGTAAAATACAATTTGCCCCCCCCCCCACACACACTCACATTCAATTATTGCAATTCCAATACTGCCCGACCTATTTCACGAACATAAAAATAAAGGCAAGTTCAACAGGTGCACTAGTAGACTTTTTTTCATGCAATGTTCAGATTTTTTGTAATGTATACAAAGGCATCGTGTCACATTAGGCTTAGTATTACTTTGAGCATTGCCACTTTGAACACACCTTGGATTAGAATTTGATGGAAAGTTGTTTTTCTTCTTTTTTTACATGGATCGTCCAGGACAAAAAATAATAATAATAATAATGAAAATTGTAAAAAAAAGAAAAGAAAACTGAGAAGAGACCGTAGAACTGTGTATTCATTGACACCAATGAAGTCAGGTGGGTAACACCAGCATTCCGTTATATTAACATGATTCAAAGCTGTGACTGGATTAAATGTCAGTATGATTAGTATACAGATGTGTCAAGTGTCTAAGGTGCACAACTGCCTGGAGTAAGCTCACGTGGATGTGACAAATCATAGAGTTCACATTTGCGATTATTCCTTGTTTCCTCTTCACCCTTGTATCTCTTTGACAAAGAGAAGAAATAAAAAAGTATATTGCTTCAAAAAAACTTTTTTTCTTCTTTTTTTTCTCTTTTTTGATATTGTGAAACATTTCATTCACCGCTTCTCGGGTTCGTCTAGCTAGACAGAGCGTTACATTATCAGTCAAAGATACATACAGAAAGATGCTGTGAATCCAAGAGATTAAACAATCAACGATGGGACGTGACGGTGACTAATTCCTGGGACCACTTGTTGGAGTCTGTCTGGGCCGACCTCCTATCTACCAGCAGGTGGCCCAATGCAAGCACTGATGTATTTGCCTGGGTGAAGGGGAGGGGCTGAGAGATTACTCTGTCACAGTAACAATAGTCAGTCCGAGGACCATGGCCTCGGTGTGTTCCGGCTCTGTGACTGAGGATCTGCAAACCTAGCTGCACATGCTCTCCATCCGTCCCTCCCACCCACCGCCTCCTACGCCTTTAGTCAGTGAGTAATGTTAAAAACACAAAGGGGCTCCTCATTTGCTCTTCCCAGACGTGCTGGAGCCCCCCGCCCCGCCCTCCATTTTGTCGGCAATTTCCGACGTGTCTAACTTCTCGGAGCCGTCCCCTTTCTCTGACCTCTCCTTCTCGGACCGCTCCTCCCCTTCGGCCAGCTCGGACCTTTCTGACCTGGCGTCGGCATCCCCCTCTGACTTCTCCTTCCTCTCCGAGTTGTCGGGGTCCATGGACGAGGTGCCCGGCTTGTCCCACTTGCCCATGGACTCGTGCTCATCTATACAGGTGGTGATGTTTGAAGTCCAGGCCTTCAGGTCCTCCTACGAAGCAAATGACACACGTCTTATGTAAGGAGTCTCTCTCTTATGTAATCTTATTCTTTTTGCATGTGTTTCACATTGTGTTTGGAGGATGAATCATTTCATCATTTAAGATCACAATTTTAACCTGCAACAGAGAGGAGAAAACATAACGTGGCTCTACTCATGGACGAGAGGCTTGTGACAGCACGAGATGGCAACATTAATGGTGTCATCATGGATGAGCGGTAATGCTTTTTTGTGCTCTGAGCACCAAAAGCCAAGTGCTTCCATTATATTGGAAAATAATTTGCAGACTGCAAACAAAGCTGCAACAAAAAATTAAATATAAAACGATTTAATTTCAGCTGGACATGATGAATACAATTCTTCCATAAGTCTCCTGTACATCTAAGTACTCTGAGGAAAAGGCCACACATTCCATAGGGACTGCATTGAGATAATTCCCTGAAGCATCAAAAAAATAAATATTCCTCTGTAGTTGTACTGACAGTATACTGTGTATTCTGCTCATATCCTGTTATTTAAATAACACAAAAGGAAAGGAAATTAAAAATAGACAAACTGATGCAATGTCTGACATTTATTTGCATACGACGATGATCAAAAACATGTAAACTGTTTTCAGTTTTTAATTGTTTTACTTTAGTCCATTTTGCTGCACTTGGTTAGTTTTAAATCTATTCCTTTTTTCTCATTAGGTTTTTACTCTTCAAAAGATAAGGCTGATGATGATATTCTATATGTATTTTTTATCTTCTACCAATCTCATGGAAAGACCAAAACCATAGATGAAGCGCAGTCCCTGCTGGCAAACGTTAGAGAGAAGGTCAGCGACTGTGGCTCAGTGGTTAGCAGGTCTATCTTTCAATCTGAGGATCGGTGGTTCGATCCCCGGCTCCACTAGTCCATGTCATTGTGTACTTGAGCAAGACACTTAACCCTGATTCCTCACCGTTGCTGTGTCTACGGTCTACTGTATATCATGTAAGTCGCTTTGGAGGAAAGCGTCAGCTAAATGAAATGTGAGTTGGCTTCCTCTCGAAAACATATGAGGACCTGGAAGGGCGCTCAGGATGGAACCTTGTGGGGTGGTGGGCTTGCCTTGAGAGCACTGATTGTCCCCTTCTCAATGAGTTCATGTCCCAGTTCCCTCTGGGAGACTGAGTTTGGCCCAATCTTCCCATCTATGTTAAGGTATGGAAAACCCATTTTTCAATGGACATACTTAAAAATATTAATATAAAGAAATATATATATATATATATATATATATATATATATATATTAATAAAACATGTAGTTACCCCTGATGCTGTTTGGACCTGCTATGGTTCTGTTCCTAATGGAGTAATGTAGCAAGCTACGATGACTACATAGTCTATTCAGTGACGTCTCTTATTTGCACTTACAGGTGTAGTCTTTCATGAACCGTATACCGTCTAAAGTAAGTAAAGTGGATTATGCCCTATGTCTGCTTTTCTTAAACATGACTCAAATGTAAATGTTCTTACCTCATCCTTTGCATGGAATGCCAAGTTGATTCCATCGTTCATTCTGTTGCAGAGGAAATCAACAAGGATTGTCAGTTTCTTATGCACAGCAATGCCTTTTATGTCTCTAATGAATACTAATATTGCACTTGTTTAATATTCTTTGATTTGATGTTTTTCTCTTAAATCTGATCTGATCATTTCTTATTTTATTGTAAAGCAACATCACGCTTGAAAATCTGTAAAATCTCAAAGTAAAATCACAATTCCTGCCACAATAGAAAAGCTCTTACTGAAGAATGAAGACATTTTTCTTTTTCTTGTATCCCATTGAAGGATCAAACGTGCAGTTACAGAGGTCAACAGGGGGCTCCTCATTGTATGTTGTGGTAAGGTGCCTAGCATCCTTGTAGAAGGTCAGCTGTCCCTCCTTCAGCACACAATATACGTTCACCCAGGACTTGCTGTAAAATGAAATTGACACATTAAGCCGCTTTTAACAGATTATGCTTGATGATATACATGTCACATAACTGGGATCAATGAGACATAGGTTTCTTTTATACAAATGTGTATTACAATATAGATTGCAACAACACACAATAATAATAAGGATATACTGTCCTGTAATAAACATGCGACAAGTCACGATAAAGGTACGACAACAAACTAAAGATTAAAAATATTTTTAAAACAAATTGACTAATTTGAATTTACGTTTTGCTAAACCCCACCTCCTTAGTTATTGTTGCTCTGACTGTCAAGCTTTCCATTCCTGCAAGGCACATATGCAGTTGACAATGATAATGGTGGAACCATCAAAGTTCACATTACTTTTAGAAGCAATGGGTGCTTGATTTATGACAGAGGTTCACAAAAGCAGGCTTCTCATTCCCAGTAGACGACTGATGATTTTGCTGGCTAAAACGACTTACGATAAAACTAGAATAAACTACATTAGTTGGAAACTAGATACACTTGATCGCTACACACGATGATATTGTACCAGAAGCTGCATTAAAGGAGAATAGTCAGCATCCCCACTAGTTGATGTTCCATGTAACGCACATGGAAAAAAAGAAACAGCATTTCTCTTTTGTTGCCATATATAGAGAGTTAGTCTTAGTATTACAGGTATAATAAGGAAACCTAGTTTGGATGCTTTACTGCACATTTTACAACAGTTTGTTTTACATTTAACTTAAAAAAAAGGCTTTTAGTATGAGGAATAGCCGATTTGTTTGGCTGACTGCTGGAGTGTAAACCTCCCAAAATTCAATAGAATTCAGGACAAAGTTGCTAGTGTTACCCAAAGCTCTCACAGCTTCCCATCAACTTCCACACATTGGAGAAATACTACACAGTGATTGTGACCAGAGTTTTTTCTATCACCTAACCCCACAAATGACTCTAGGTACGGCCCCTTGGCCTTGGAAGTAAAGATCGGTTACTACTGTAGGTTGTAAACTAGTGAGCTGGACATGCTATCATTGACATCTTATGTTAGAGCAAATACATACACTGTTTTATCCATGCCTTACACCTGACAACAACAGGCGTTCTGTTGCAGTTGCTAGGCTATGATTGGACAATTGCTTGTAGGCTATGGGGTTTAGCGAATGGTGAATTGTAAGCTACAGTATTTTGTATGGGTTTTATCAGGAGCGTTGTACCTGTTTGGGCTTCTCTGCTGAGCTTCAAGGTCAGAAGCGGTGGCCTTTTTGCGGTAGAGGAAGCCTTCGTTTTGGGCAGTGTGTGAAGGTGGTTGAGGTGTCGTTGGGGCACCAGTAGCTGGAGCTGAGCGAGATCGTCGTGACTCCTCAGGTTCTTTCGGACGGGGCCTCCTCCTGGGTTTGGGGCGATCTCGGGCACGAGGGCGTCCGTCAAAACGAGTCACGGGTGCCGAGAGGCTGCTTGTCGGGCGATAAGGCTCTCCTCGTGCCTAAGAAAGTAGAAACACGAGATCGTGACACAAAAACTACTTAACATACGACTGTGGCTCAGTGGTTAGCAAGTCAGTCTTTCAATCAGAGGGTCAGCGGTTCAAACCCCGGCTCAGCCAGTCCATGTCGTTGTGTCCTTGAGCAAGACACTTAACCCTCATTGCTCACCATTGCTGTGTCTACTGTATATCATGTAAGTCGCTTTGGATAAAAGCGTCAGCTAAATGAAATGTAATGTAATGTAATGTAACATACACAACACCGTTGTGATATACTGTATGGAAGCTGACTCACCTCTGCTGCCTCTCTCTCCTGGACCTGTTCTACAATCTCTGCCATGGTAGATCTCTTGTCCCTAAGTGATGACAGACATGAGTCACCCAAACAGTGAACACAATCAATATAAACTCATTAAATATCATTAGGCTCACAGAGGACAGTGCTGACTGGGAAAACAGTAATACCGAAGATCATTAGAATTTCACTGTCACCAGCAGGACTCGTTCACATACCCTGAGCGTTTGTCAGAGCCTTCCTTAACAGAGCCCTCCAGGTCACTCGAGTCCTGCCTCTGTAGCCTCTGCTTGTTGTTCCCCTCCTGTTCGCTGGACGACTGCCTCTCCAGGCGCCTCCGGTAGCGCTCCTGACGCACAATCAGCGGCAACTCGTTTAGCCTGGCCTGGATCTCCTGCTCGCTGGAGGTCTGTCTGCCCAGCTTGTACTCCCTCTCTCGCCTCAGATGGTCCATCTGAGGATCAGATCGGCTGCCACGGGGATCCCTCTGGAGACGGCCATGGAGGAGCTCCAGCCCCGACTCTGGCCCCGCCATGTCTGCCATTGGGATGTCCCCAAACTGTTCCCGCTGCACTCTGCTGGCCTCTAGGAGTGGATTTACAGCCTTATGGATGTGGTTGATTCTGGGCTGCATGAAGTCAGCTTTCAGATGCTGCCATGCATACGCCATTTTAGGGTCCATGATGCCACCACTCTGCGCCAGGTAACCAGAACTGCCCAGACTTCCACTGCTGTAATGATTTTGTGCCAGAAAGCCTGAGCTACCCAATCCCCCACTACTCTGATAATTCTGTGCTAGGTATCCAGAACTCACCATATTAGGCTGTGGTGCCAAATATCCAGAACTCCCCGTATTAGGCTGTGGTGCCAAATATCCAGAACTCCCCGTATTAGGCTGTTGTGCCAAATACCCAGAACTCCCCATATTAGGCTGTTGCGCCAAATACCCAGAGCTCCCCATATTAGGCTGTTGTGCCAAATATCCCGAACTCCCTGTATTAGGCTGTTGTGCCAAATACCCAGAACTGCCCGTATTAGACTGCTGAGCCAAATACCCAGAGCTCCCCATATTAGGCTGTTGTGCCAAATATCCTGTACTCCCTAAATTAGGCTGATGTCCCAAGTATCCAGAACTGCCCATATTTTGATGTTGAACCAAATACCCAGAACTTCCCAGGCAGAAGCCAGGGCTTCCCATGCCTCCACTGCTTGGCTGCTGAGCTAGGTTACCTGAACTTCCTAACCTGCCACTGCCTTGATGGTTTTTAATACTACCCCCACTCCCAGTTGTCAGTCCAAAGTACCCAGAGCTCTCTGCACTGCCAGCAGTTTGATGGTTTATCCCAAGGTAAGTAGAAGTGTCTGCTCCACCACTCTGAGAAGTCAGCGCCGAGAAACCAGAGTCACTTCCACCCCCAACCGTCTGTTGGTTCATTCCAAGGTACGAGGAGCTCACCAACTTCCCACTGCTCTGCTGTTCCAATCCGTGGTAGCCTGATCCATTTATAACTGGCTTGTAGCTGGTTAGGGTTGAGGACAATCTCTGGCTTGCAGGGGTGGCACCAAGATCCAGACTGGTCTGTAAGGGTTTGTGTTCTATATGTGCATGTACAGTCTGCCTCAAGAAAGATGAGGTAGCACTGGTTGAGGGAACGCTGGGAGTCAGACATGATAATGGGAACATCCTTCGGCTGGAGAGCGGGGTTGTCTTTTTCTCCTCCTCTTTTTTCTTCTCAGCCTAAAGAGAGAGTTAACTAAATAACTAATAGCACTACATAAACTCAATTAAAACCAGAAAACAAAGAATGGTCCAATAGAATATGGATACAACAAGTTATCAGGAGTGATCTGCTTATTTCAAAACAGTCTGTTTTATTGGCTACTAAGCAATGTTGCATGAAAGGCAGATGGGGTGCAGGGAATGAGGGTACACCACATGCAGTAAACCCATAAACGATGCAAACTCATGGCTTGCGCCATGCCTGCTAAGCAAACACACATCCCAAGGTCACTTTTTTTTTCCTGCAGCAGCATTAAATTGTGACTCCACCAAAAACTGATTAAACATTTATCTACAGTCAAGCTTACTGCGGAAAGCTGGCGGAGAGAGCTGAAGCGTTCTTTCCAGGTTACAGCAGCCTTGCGGAAGGCCTCGTGGCGAAGGATGAGTTGCTCAACCTCGTCTGTTTGAGCCCGGGCCCCTCCTCCCTCTGGCTCTCTGGAGGTGATCAGCGGCTCTTTGGCCTTGAGCCAGGCTTCCGCCTTTACCGTCTCCTGGGCAAACTGGAACTTTTCCTGCTCTGGAGGGGACAGCAGACCAACAGCATGGTTACCATCTCACCAACGCACACCCCAGTAGAAATCCGTTGTTAACATGCTTGTTTACATCGCATTATTTCAAAGTGAGTGTGTAGCGTCAGGGCTCACAAGAAGAACTATAAGATTCATACATGATTCATGGTAAAAGGATAAAAGTGGGAAAAAAACATTTGTAGTTTGAGCCCTTTTGACGTTTAACATAGCGTTGTGTTAAAAGCTGCCTGTCTGGGCCGTCTGGTGAGTTACTCACTGCGCTGTAACTTCTCCTGGTGTTTGTCCCATTTCTCAACAAGATCCCTCTGCTTAGCCAGAAGACTGTCCAGCTTCTCTTGTATCTGTGGTGACAGAAACATTGCAGTCATGGCCACAACAACACATTGCTACATCTTAATCAAGTAATTGTGTGGGTATTCCTTTGTTGCATGTGTGACAATCATTCAAATGTGTTGCACTGTTTAGTGAACCCGACCTCCTCTGATGCAGGGTTGCCGGCAGCTATTAGGATCTTGCCCAGATCTGCACACTGCTGTATGGTCTTGCTGCGGCCGTCTACTTTGGCTTTCAGATCCTGATGTTGTTTCATCATCACCTCTAGAGCCGTCAAATCCCTGAGAAGGGACAGATCAGATTATTCAGATTAAATGCACCAAAATACTGTTAGGGAATCCTTATACCTGCAGAGTGTAAGATGTTAGCAGTATGCATGAACTTTCTCCCAGTGAAGTGCCACAGACCATATATAAACCACAAAGCAACCAGTAATGAAAGTAGATGATGTTATTTCAGTTATTTATTAATCTGTTGAATATTGTCTCAATGACTCATCTTAATTTCCTGTTTTGAACAAACCAGGATAAAAAAAACAAAGATATTCAGTTTACAATCACATGAGACAAAATAAAGCAGAAAATATCCACAACTGAGAAAAACTGGAACAAGAGAATGGCTGGCATTTCTGTTTGAAAATGAATTTATCAAAATATTAGCTTTTACTGTTCACCAACTGATCAATGAATCGACTTAGTTGCAGCATTATCCAGAACATGCAAATCTGTTTTCCATCTTAACCAGTCCCAGGGTGCACATGTTCATGCATATGTTGATACATCGTCAGCTGCTAAACGATTTCAAAGCCAAGTGGACGTGCTCTGAGCTTATTCCACTGTGGCACTGGTTGGGTAGAATGACAAATACTGGCAGTGATCACGGTGTAAAATGTGTAGCCAGCATTTCATGATATGGAAAATTGAATAACAGATGTCATGAGGAATTAGGTCAAGGTGGAACAGCAGCCTAATGCGACACTTAAATAGTGTCTACAGGGACTGCACAAGACCACAGAGACTTTTAACACTGAACCACAAAATACAGCTACTAAAGCTGGACCACAGACTGGTGCACAATGGTTTTAACCACATCTCAAGCCAGTTAACAACAGCAGAAGTCTTACCTGGGCTCATCCCATCCGATCTGGCCCATGATGCCTTCCATCCACATCAGGTTTTCGCGCACCACTGAGAAGAACTGCACCTTGTCTGTCACCGAGGTGACCTGGACGCGACTGGCCTCGCAAGAGCCCAGCAGCTCCTTCCAGGCCTCCATCACCTCTATCTCTTTGAGCATGATGGCCTCGGCCTTCTCACCAGCATAGATGGTCCTCAACTGGGCCGCGTTCTCCTGCAGCTGCCTCACCTGCACCAAGGGATGAAAGCAGCTTAGCGGCTTCATCCCAGTAGAATATAATCAGCTCGACAAACGGTTGTGTTTGTAGAAAATACATTGACCTGCTTTATATATTGAGTTTCTGACCGTCAAGCACATATTGTACCTCTCCAGTCTAAGGGCTGGGTGAGTCCGTGTATGTGGAGTTGTGTCTCAAAAATCACTTTGGTGAAATCTATATGCCCTCACCTTGTGCCCATGAACAGGAAGTGGGCGTACGCTGTGTGCCTGATGGGTTCAGAAAGAAATCACATCACTTGCCTGTGCGACGAGCAGTTGAAGGGCATGCTCAAAGGAGTGCATGAGTCTCTGCAGGGTGGCCGGATTGGTGATGTTGGCTTGGCACGCCCTCACCTCTGGCAGCTGCTTCATCTTCCCCGCGATCTGAGCCAAGACCTACAACACAGGACAGCGTCGTTGTCACGAGCAGCTTTAAAAATAGAAGCCGCGTGTCACGGCCAGACTGTCTACCTTTTCAAATAGATCCGCGGTACACCTGGATCACAGGCGGATGTTTGTTTCTGCTGTACCTCTTTGCAGTCGGTGAAGAACTTGTGCAGCTGGTGCGACGCCGCCAGCATTTGCCTGCGGGTCTCCATCAGCTCCAGGAGGTCGGCCCACGACTCGTTCAGCCCGTCTTTCCACTCGGCGATGGTGGCCGCGTCCGAGTGGCCGCAGTCGATCATCTCGTTCACCATTTTGTTCACCTGCTCCATGCGCTGCTGGCCAACGTTGTTGGTTTCCGTGGCGAACTTGGTGAATCTTTCCTGAAGCACCTGGAACACAGGTGAAGCACACGACACTGCAGAGACTGCACACAGTAACACAAGCTGAGTGCAATAATGCAGTTCATCGACTGATTGCGATCTGCACCAGGAGAAAAGGTATTAGTTTGTCTGCGTGCGTGACTGTGTACCTCGTTGTCTGTCCACGGCTAATCTCGCATTCTGCTGGACAGTTCAGCTTAATATTTCTGTGGCTCACTTATGACTATGCTATACAGGATGTGGTGAGATAGTAGTCATGAATGAAACGTAACCAAAACACTTTTCTTTTCTTTCTTGTTTCTTAGTTTTCATGAAACATTCATCCTGGTTCAAAGACATTCAGTCACAGTTGTCATTCAGTTGTATCAACCTATGCCTTACAAAGAAACATTGTATTTTATTTTTAGTAGTTATAGCTGCTCTCTTATTTCTGTTCGGTTCTTTTAGTATGCAATTCTTTATTGGTTTTCATTTATATCAGTCGCATTCTGTGACACACACAATAGATCTATAGTTGATTTAATTGGCGTAGCAGTCATCAAACATTGGGTGTTTTAAACTGTTTAAACTAATGTACTATCATTATTCATCACACTTTTTTATTTTTTATTAGAGGGAACATTTGTAGCATTTCAAAGTTATCTCTGCCTTGTCTGTTTAAACGGTTGCAGGTCTTGTCAATGTTCTTTCTCCTCAGCTTTGGTAGCTGTGGGGCAGAATGCCATCCGAGAACATCCTGTTCTCTTTGCTTGTATTGCAAGCTAGTTACGTTTCCATCATTGGAAATGGCTTCATTATGGTCAAAAGAATCCAGAAGGCGTTACAGATGAGGACGTTTACGTGCACATTTTAGATTGTTTTGCCTGACGTGATTATTCAGCCGGAAGTAGGGAGGATATGGCCAGCAATCTTTCTCATTGTATTTTTTTCCCTCCAAAGAGGAGTGAGAGACTCCGACGAGCTGCTGCTCCACGGGCAGCTGCCATGCCAGAGAGATGCGGGGGGTATAACAGCAAGAGAGACGCCATATTTTCACATCTTACTCTGTGAATTAAGGATTAAGTTTGACTAAACCAGAGTTGCTGATTGTTGGAACTGTGGAACAGAGACTAACGAAGATGTGTTTGGTTAGTGTTTGGTGTATTTTGTCTGTCCAGTTTGAATGAAGCGTGTTTTACGATGAGTTAACGAGGCGATTCTAATTCTTAGTTCCGCCTCAAAGAGAAACCTGAATTCAGGTATATGGTTATATTTTTCTGAATATTAACTTTATTGACATTTTGTTAGTTTATGTTGTTGCATGCGTGTATGTGTAGGCTCGGCCAGCACGAGGCCCAGCGGAAGAGATAAGCTCTCTCAGTCAATACAGCACACACTGGGGAATTTATTTTCACAGTGGACTACATCTACCATGAGCACTGATTGGACATCCACATAAAATGTGTTTAATTTCCCCTTGTGTCATGCTTAATACTAGTATAAAACAAAGCATACAAAAGTCATATCCGTGGTGTACAGAGGCCAATGGCAGCCAATGTTGCTGCTTAATTAAAGAACCCAGAAAATAAATGCTGTGATCATGAATGAATTCACGACCTAAAGATAACAAATGATGGTCATAATGGAAATATGAAGTACTTATTCCAAAGCATTTTCACTTGGCTCATGGAAACATAATGTTTAGTTTCATTAAAATCAAATTATAATCTCAAAATTAATATAGAATATCAGATAACAGGGCTTTAAAGTAAAATATTTAATGTTGCTTTTTTTCATTTAGTTTATCTTTAAATAAAGACAACCTACAAATTTAAGCTAAATTGTAGGTTGTATTACAGTCTTTCACCTTTTTGTATCACAATAAATACAAGAGGTAAATAAATAAGTCAAAGGCCTTTCAATAAGAATAACTCACGACGTGATAAGACTATATTCATTGAGTTTTCTATTACCGCTTTCACACTTGGGCTCTTGTGTGAAAGTAAGACACTTTTTTTGTGAAACTGTATATTCAACTTTATTTAAATGTATTCCACTTGTTAAATAAAAAAAAGCAATGGCATTTAATTGCTCTGATGTGAAATATGTCATGTAGTTTAAGCAACCCAAACCGCGCTGATGAACTGACCGTGACGTCCTCCAGGTCGTGGCCCAGCTCAGTGGAACTGGCCACCGTCTCCCGGTCCGTGATCCACTTCTCTAGCTCCTCCACGTCCTTGTTGAGCTGGTAGAGCCAGTACTGCTGCTCCAGCTTGGTCTTCCTGTGCTCCACCATGTCCTTCAGAGACACATACAGCCGGTCTATGTGCGTCTGCTGCTTGGTGAGCTGCTCGCTGTTGAAAAGAGAGGGAAAACGAAACGTTACAGCTGCCAGCGACACGAGCATCGGCAATGTCGCCCCCGTGTTCTTGGGCCATATGTGCTGCTTTGTGAGTGCACGTGAGCCACACCTTTCTGGGTGTCCGAGTTCCTGTAGACGCTGGCACTGCTGGGATAGCATGCCTACTGTCTCTGCGTATGTTTCCACCGTTAGCTCCAGAGCCAGGTGGGCCTTCAGCAGCTGCAGGGTGCTCGCCTCATCCTGAAAACGATGATCAGAACGACGTCAGGATTCACTTTCACAATGGCGACAAGAAAGAAATGACCCCGTGTGAGCAACAGCGCTGCCCGTACCGTGCCCCTTTCTTCGTTGACCAGATGGAGCTTCTGACCAGACAGCCAGGACTCCACTTTAGCCGCCTCGCCGTAGTACTGCTGAGCCTGCAGCGTGGCGTCCAGCATCACACACCGCCGCTCCGTCTCCAGCTGCAAAACCTCCCACAGCTGGCGCACGTGCCCGGCCCCTTCGCGCACAAACTCCACTTCGGGAGTCCTCAGCGAAGCGATGATCCCCGCGCGGTCCAGAACCTCTTCTACGCGAGCCCGCCGCCCTGTCAGCTCCCTCTGGAGTGTCTGCAGAACCAATCGGAGGTGAGTTCCCAAACTGAGCGTGCTTGGGTCACATTTCAGCGGACCAAATGTTGTCTCTGACACTTACCTGGTTCTTTTTTACATGCTGCTGTACACTCTGGAGGTTAGTCCCATAATCCTTACAAGAGGCCAAGGGAAGCCTCTCCTGAATCCACAGCTATCAAATAACCACAGTCAGGTCATTACATTTCTCAGAATCAAACATGGAAGCCACGGCACTGATGCATTGCCACATGCATTCCTTCTTTCACAGTCTGATTCCTTAACATGCACCATAATACCATATACTGAAGGGAATTAAAAACAGTGTATACGGAAGAGGAAGTATGTGGAAGGACAGGATGGGGAACAGGTAAAAGAAGTGTGCACTCACTATCTCGTCTTCCAGGTCCTGGGCGACCTGGTGCATCTCTTTGGAAGCCAGCAGGATGCGGCGTCTCTCCTTCAAGGGCTCAATGAGGCGGACGATGCGGGTCTCCACCACGCCCGACTGCTCGGCGCCCTCCCTGTCACCTGCCATCAGCCCTCGCTGGGGAAGGCAGACCCCCTGCAAGCTACCCAGCTCTCCCACATCCTTGTAAAAGTCCCCAATCTGAGACTCCATAGCCTGCACCGGAGGGGAAGGGGGGGAGGTCATGTTACAGCCACATGAGGGACGGACAAACACCGCACACATCAGCGGTTTTCCTATCGGAACATTTTAGGGTTACGTAACGGCCTCACTTTAAGGGGGGGCGGAGGGGGGTTGCACAATGCATGTAGTGCATATATTCATGTGTTCAAGAACACGCCGCAACAGCTGCATGGGTGGACACATGTCGGCGACGGGAAATTACATAAACAACAGCGAGCTGAAGTACGCAGTGTGTCAAAAGGCCACATTAGAGAGTTTTAGTTGGACAAAGTTTGTCATGGTCACATGACATTCAGAACAAAGGTTGTTTTTTTAATTATTATTTTAAGTCAAGCCCAGAAGTAGAATGTAACTAAGTACCTTTACTCAACCACTGTACCTAGGTTTTCTGAGGTACTTGAGTATTTCTATGTCATTACAAAACCGTGTCCAACTAAGGTTCAACATTCCAGATATAAAGGTCAAACCTGTCACATTATCATGCTATGGGTGCAGTGGAATATATTTGTAGACATTTGAGTGCAAATATGGAAATGTAAGGTGAGGTTGAGAATTGATGGCGGTTACAACCAACATAAACCCTTCGTGGCTGAAGAGCCGCTTCGGTTTACACGTGAAAGAATCATTTGGGTTTCGGGCGACACTGAGTGTACTACAAGGGAGCTCTTGAGACTTGCCTGGAATTTCTGGAGCTGCTCGTTGAAGGTGGGCAGATGGTGCGCCTGCTCCAACTGGGGGGGCTGCTGCTCCAGGTGGGAGAGCTGGTCGTCCAGGTCCGAGTAGCTCTTCACCGCCGGCTCGGGCTTGTTGTTTTCGAAGAGCTGGCGGGCCTTGGCCTTGGTCGTGCTCTCCAGGTCGGACCAGCACTCTCTGATCTCCTCCAGCTTCTGCTGAACCACTGGACGCAGCTCCGGCTTCTCCTGGATCAGCTCCTGACCCTCCTGGACACAGGAAGTGATGACCTATTGTTAAACACTGGCCAAAACCATCAGTTTAAGTCACTACGTGTTGTCCCAGGTGTTAAACCTATCAGATTTTTTTTTAAATAGGACATTGTGTGTTGGACTGTTGTTTCTTGGCTGAGTGACTCGTGTGCTGCTTTAATGTCAGCGTTGGCTTCCGGGGGCGCTTTCAATATGGGCTGAGATGATTGTTGCTTCACTTGCAACCACAAATCTGTGAACTGCACATGTCTGTCCACCATTTTAGATTCCAAGTTCAAAGAAAATCTATTTCTGAAATTTCTGAAATGGTGTTCATTCTAAAGCCAACAATTTTAGGTGATTGATATTCTTCAATGGATCGTCTCCACCAAAGGGAATTATCATTATTTATTTATTTATTAATTATTATTAAAATGACTATATCTGCAGCCCTCAACAAATCTACACAACATGCTATTCCAAGCCATGAACTGGTGAATCTTGTTTTAATAGATTACATTATTGCAGAAGGGCTCTGTTCATGGCGCTGAGAGAGAGTGGCTAAATTCAGTTTTGTCCACAAAAATAGCTCGGGACAACACAGGGCCATGCCAAGTATGGAGCACCCCCCCTGCAATCAGAGAGGCAGGTGTGTGGGGCAAAGTGTGGCCTCGGGCTGACCTAAAAAATCATGCGTGATAAGTCTAATAAACGCCTGCTCTCCCCTCCGCCCGTGCTCCTCTGCTCCTCTCCCCTCCCCTAAATCTTGGGCTTTGTTCATGACGTGATGTGGATGAGGAGATGCGGGGAGATCAAAGCTTGTAGCCCATTCCCCTTTGTGTCAATGAAGCTCTCCCCTGAAACAGATTATCACCGGTCTCCTTGAAGGTGTTGGAGGTGCTTCGACAGGATTTTGGAATATGTTTTCTTGCATTTATGTCATTGTGACTTTGAATCTCTGCAAATTTGATTCATATTTCTGCTCCACATTCCTCTGTTGCATAGGATCATCCTTTACGCAGCCTGTGTTGTAATAACAACCGTGCACATGATGGATTCCATCTTCTAAATTCTGCCTCCCCTCCTTTATCTTTTTTTGCGAGGAGCTGGACCTATATCCTATGGCTTTCATAATGCAGTGCTGCATTCCTCCTCTTGGCACCGGCTCTCTGCTTAACTGCTGCTAGCGCTCACTCGCTCACCACCCATCTCTCTCTCTCTCTCATTCCTATCTTCCCCCAGCCTCGCTCTCCCTCTCATAATGCAGACCCAGCAGAAAGCGCATCTCTCTCTCTCTCTCTCTCTCTCTCTCTCTCTCTCTCTCTCTCTCTCTCTCTCTCTCTCTCTCTCTCTCTCTCTCTCTCTCTCTCTCTCTCTCTCTCTCTCTCTCTCTCTCTCTCTCTCTCTCTCTCTCTCTCTCTCTCTCTCTCTCTCTCTCTCTCTCGGCTTTACTGACACACAGTGAGGCAGAGGGAGAAGAAATCAGTGAGGGGGGTGGAGAGCAGAAAGGCAGAGTAAAAAGGAAGAAGGGAGGCAAAAAGAGAGGGAATCAAAGGTTTGTGGGGCAGGAATGAGGCTGCGGGTGTGTGCTACCGCCTGGGCACAGTCGGATCCAAAGGGCATCTGCAAAAGCGAATGTTCGAGGCAGTCGCGGCTGACGAGTGCGATATTTGAATGGCTACCACGTAGGAATCGTGAAATTACAGCAGCAGAGTTGTGTTGCCGAATTCTGCAGGCTTTTCTTGTGATGCTGATGCAGCACAGTGAAGTAGTGGGCGGGATTGGGGGGCTTGTTTTATACTACTGGCAAAAACAACAATGTGTTCACACCCACTGGATGCATTAAACACCATGCAACGTATGCCGTTACCTGCAAAATACTGAAAAGAGTTTGAGTGCTGCAAATACCACTTAATGTAGGCAGCTTCCTTCTTTGATGCCATGTCTCCCCTTCTGCCCAACCCACAATGCAACACTGACACGTACGTATTACTACGGCGACGTCCAGTCGTTATTTACAATTCTGGATTATTCCCACTTGATGAAAACTTTCAGATGTGAAAAATAGTATTTTCAAACGTCTTGGATTAGTAAATTCTACTATTTCGAAAATGCATATGCTAAAGAGTGAATGCATGAGTGGCGTGTAATGCATGCAGCAAGCTCTTTATGAAAGTAACATTGCCATCATGACAGAAACGTATTGCAGTTGTTTGAACATACTGTCATAAATAATAAGTCATGTATGTAGTAAATAAAAAAATAATTCATGGGCATAAAATGCAGGATGAATGTAATAGACCAAAAATACAGATGTGCAGGTTTTGGGTGAGTAATAATACAAAATCAGAAGAAAAAGATTAGGACAATAAATGCAGCATAATAAGCTAAAATAATGTATTCATATTTATTACATTACATTTCATTTAACTGTTGCTTTTATCCAAAGCGACTTACATGATATACAGTAGACCGTAGACACAGCAACGGTGAGCAATTAGGGTTAAGTGTCTTGCTCAAGGACACATCAACCTGGACTAGCGGAGCCGGAGTTTGAACCACCGATCCTCTGATTGAAAGTCAGACCTGCTAACCACTGAGCCACAGTCGCCCCGTTTATTATGAAGAACAGCAACATCTGGAGAGCAACATAAAACAGCAGGGGGAATTAGTCTATAGTGCATTAAAGACGTGACAAACTGTTACTTCATTGTAATGCTGGTACACGATTTATTGAAAATTTACTACGACAAGTTTAAACCTCTGCAAGTCGTCCTTGGATGTTGAAAATATGATTCTAAACTGTTTTGAATTAAGAGAGTTTTGGAAATACAAGACTTTTGAAGAGCATCAGGACAATACATAAAACACAAGTAATTTAATAAATCCCAGTGCAACGTTGATAACGCTGGTGTGTGTTTTGGAGAGACGATGTCAATTGCAGCTGCATTTCTAGTGCCATGCAAACATGTTGCACACTGTGGTGTTTGCACGCTGCTGTTTTATAACATGGGATCAGTGACTATTAAATAGATGTGCAACAGAATGCCCCAATCAGAAGCAAGTACCGTTAGCTTTAACCGTATGTAAAAGATGCTCATATGCTAGCTAACGCTTTGTTGGGTTGAAGATAAAAAAAGCACTTTTGTACATTAATTCACGTCATTGACCAGGTTGATTACTTCTCACACACAACAGCCACAAAGAGCTGGTGAGGTTTAGATATTAGTGTCAATATGTTTGCAAACTTTTCCAAAACCTGCAGCAGACATGACATCATTAGTTATGCTAATATGATGGTAGTGTTGGCTGTTTAACAAAACAACAAAAGTTGACACATATGTGTGTGTAGTACTCATGCAGATGTCTATAAACCATGCAACAGGCTCAGGATTATGTGATTAGCTACTGCACCAAACATTTGATCCCAACATGTGCTACATCGTATCTGCTACTATCTGACAGGAAGAGATGATCTTTGATAAATGCATTCAGAGAATTAACACAAGCTTCCAGCGACAATGTATGAAGCGCTGCAACTTCATGTCATAGCGGGAAATACATTTCCGGATAAAACAATGTGATTGCTAATTGAACAATGCATAGTTTAAATCAACCAAAATACCCAGAAATTGCATGTTTATGCTTAATATTTACTTTAAGATATCACATAATAGATGGGACACAATTTAAATAGAATAAAGGATCTTTAAAAAAGTCCTGTCTTTGTAAAATGTGTGACGTTTAACATGACTTTCATAATAGAAGAGATGAAAATAATTGAGGAAAATTGAATGCAGATACCATACAAAGACTAAAACCAACGTTAAATGGATCCTACTTATTATTAATATCTAAAGCCTTCATTAACGTGAACACAACACCGTCCTGTTTCTCTAATCTGTAATCTACCACTGAAAGTAGTCCCCTACAGACGGTAGTGAAGTTGTAAAAGTATTAGCCCGTTTCACAGAAGACATTGTGGCTCGGCAGAGCAGGAAAAGCATGCGTTACTGACAACATTAACAATGGCTTTGTGTCCCAGTAAGTCATGACAGCGAGCCGCACGCACAAGACCTGGACCTGGAATTCAGCCATCATTCATTTTATTAGTAGCACTATATTTTCTTACTGATACGTTCAGGTAGGTCTTCTCCAGCATGCATTGCTATAACTACAAAAAATTGCTCTAATTTGTAGATATCACACGAAATTATTATGTATGTTATCCACGTATTCATGAACAAGGAACTATAAAAGCCCACGCAGGGCAATATGTCATGAGGGGATTTATTTGTTACATAATTTGCATACATAAGTATCGGGACTTGCATAGTTATTGGAACATAAACATCAATCTTTACCTAAATCTAACACAGTAGGTTTGTTGCCTAAACCTAACTGAGTTGTTTCCTGTCCATATGGAAGTCCATTTTGAAAAGAACGAAGACGTGTAACGAGCGGAAAATCCCACGTATTGCTGGCTTTCGCAGGAAAAATTAGGAGTACCTTCTCGTAAGATATCATAGGAACCGTTGTATGAGGATACGCTGATATGTTAAATTAAAGTCTGGGTCAAATGCGGGACTCCCCCAGAAGACTGGTATCCGGATCCTGTGTAAAACCAAAAGCAACATACTTAATTTGAACCTAAAACATGATCTTTTGCTAACCCTAATCAAGTAGTCGTGTTCCCTAGACCTGCACGGAATTAAGACTGCAGCTTCAAAAGCGCCACAAGAGACACTATAACTTTGATGAATACATATGTGGAAATTCAATGTATTGCTGCTTTGCAGAAATGTACAATGCCGGAAATAATTCAAGGATACATTGAAATACATGTTCAATGCACGTCTTCGAGTCACATATAAAGGAAGGTGAAGATAAAGAGTAAAAAAGTGATTTTAAATATTTTTTCAAAAGGGCAGCCGCTAAATATGAAGACGCCCCTCATATATTCTGCATGTGTGAATATGTAAGAGGCGCAGTGTTTATCAGTCAGCCACTGATCCATGGGCTCCAGGCGGACAGGCCCATGGTTTGTCTGTGCGTTGACCCCTGAGCCCACGCTGAGGCTCGGCACAAGGTCGGCCGTGAGTCCTCTCACTCACACACACACACACACACACACACACACGCACACACACACACACACACACACACGTCGGCCCGGAGCTGTGTGGCCCAGCTTCATGTGCTGAGTAAGTACTGAGAGAACAGAGGTGAGGGGTGGAGGCGGGAACACTTCCAAAAAAGGACAAGGAGTTCTCCGATCGCGGCGTCATCTTTTCTCTCCGTCTCTCAGGTAACGATGGACAGAAAGACATGGGGGTTGATTATGGGATGCTAGCAGGGTCGCGGAGACATGAGTGTGCCTGCTACCGTCTGTGTGTGGCTAAATTGTGTCGGTCAGCACGGGAGAGACAACCTCTGTAGAGCGGCCATCTTTCTGTCAATCCTTCCAGTTGGTTGGATCTGGTATTTGGCAATAAAGGTTATTCAAACTTGCTGATGATTCACAAGTACAGCAGTATCCTGTTCCAAACTGAGATGCAACTCTATTAGAGGAACTCTCTGTGTCTCTCTGATCAGAGTCTCGTGCTTACTTTGTATTATTATGGAAAAATATAAAAATATTGTGCACATTTATTAAACGCAGCTGGTTATTGGTTGGAAGGTGTAATGGTGCCGTAGTGGTTTAAATAGATGCATACCCATAACAATAGACGGTAAGAAGTGGCAGTAGTGGTTTGTGTTCTGCCTTTTTGAAGCCTGGATTACGACCACTGCCATCTTGACTTTTCCCAACCAATAAATGTAAGTGACCATATTTGGACTGTGGAGGAGGGACATAGAGAATTTATGGCTCTGGTAGGGCAACAACCTGTCAATGCCCTTTAAAGCCCCACCTTAAAGCATCCCCTGCTTTATGGCCTATTTGACTCTAAATCAGGGGTGCCCACACTTTTTTGGCTTGCGAGCTACTTTTAAATTGACCTAGTCAAAAAGATCTACATTAATAATGCTAAATATCTATCTATATAGATATATATCTATATAGATATATATTAATAAATAGCATTATTAATGTATAAATATACAGAGTATACTTTATATTTACAATATTGGCGTACCTTGCATAACTGCATAAACCTTTATGACACAATATAATTCTGTACATTTTTGGTCATTACATTTTACTCTGATGACTTGCACTGAATAGAAACAGCCAGGGTTATGCTGCGTTCACACTGAATGCGGCACGTATTATTCGCGAGTAGATTACATGCAAAGTCAATGCACAGACGCGAATGACGCGAATAACTTGGGCGAAAGATTTGCGTAGTGAAAGCCAATCAGCGTTGAGAAGCTCCGCATCATCACTGCTGTCCTGCCGGTGCTGAATCAAACTGCTGCTGGTCCGCCTGAAGCAGCGCTGGAAGCAGCCGTCATTCAGACTCAGTTGTGCGGCTACAGATGATATTATGAACCCGGACACGGGGCGTCTGATGGTCCGACGTTTGAGGGATTTCCACAATAACTATAAAGCAGAACTAGTGGTTAGTTCAATGGTGGATGGCGGAAACGGTACCATTTTTACGGAGATAAGCCACGGAGATATCCCTGCCCCCTTTCAGCCGCGAGTAAAGCAAATGGCGCAAATTAACCACATAAAGTTGAGTAAACTCACGGGAGTAGCGAAGCGCAAATAATGCATTCAAGCGTCCGACCATGCGGGCGCACCGTCCGTGGTGATGGACATTGATTTACACAAATGCCGTAGGGAGGATACTTTTTTTTTTTTTTTTTTTTTTTTAATGGCATGCGATCTACCCGCACTACCCTGGCGATCGACTGGTCGATCGCGATCGACGTATTGGGCACCCCTGCTCTAAATGGATCATAATCTACTAAATGAACATCATGCTGTATTAAAGAAGACTTGAAACTATAGATTGAGACATAAACTCATGTTTACAATGTTTACGGAGGGAATAAATCAAGAGAGAAGTAGTCATTTTATCATTGACTTCTATACAACCAGAGGAGTCGCCTTTTGATGGACATTAGAAAGAATGCAGGTTTAAGACATGAAGCATTGGCTTCACTCTTCAGAAGTGGAGTTTGCCTACTGCATGTAAACTGCACTATTGAACAGGTAATAACATGTTATTTGTCTTTAAAGAAACAATAGCTGTTAATTAAATTAAATGAAGAAATGTTTCGAAACCCAGTCACATTTTCTATATAGTGTATATTTCAGTGATCTGTGATAATAAAATCACATGTGCTGATCAGACACCAACTCAAGTGTCCTCAACTCGAGTCCAGCTTCTGTTGAATGAATCATTCATTCTGTACCAGTCAACGGACATACGCATTATTGATTCATTTGCTGGTTATTTTTCTTGACTATTTAGATAATTTGCTTGGTCTATAAAATGTCAGAAATCAGGGATAAAAAGTCGTCACCATTCCTTAAAGCCCAAATCCTACAGCTTCAAATGACTTGCTTTTCCCCCTCAAACCCAAAGCTGTTTAGTTTACAATGCTATAAAACGGAGAGAAGCAACAAATCCCTGCATTTGGAAAGCCGCTGGAAACAGAGAATGGTGATAGTTTTGTGCGGAAAACTGTTTAATCTGTGATCAAAACAGTTGCAGCTTAATTTTCTATTAATTGACTAATCCTTAAATTGACAAATAGTTTAAGCGCCACATTGTTAAAAAAACTTAAGTGTAAAAATAGATCTGGCAAACCACGTTAGGCTCAGGTAACAAGGTCCGTTCAGAGTCTTGTAGCCTGTATTTTTTAATTCTCAGGGAATGCTCAATTTATTCTGACATTAAATAGTAGCACTCACGGTGAGCTCCAAACAGGGATCTGTTTGACAACATTACATCTTTTATAGGTCCATTTGAACCATGTTGCCATATTTGATGATTAACTTTCCCACTCTCGAGCCTCTCGACTTTTGACATTGTAAAAAAAAAATCCATCTCGTGTGCCCAACGTGAATAAAACGACTATAATGCTGTAAAATCACAAACGAAATATCCTGAACTCTGAAGCCACAGGATGCAACACTGGTGAGAACATGGCTGGATATGGCTGCAGAGCCTCTAGAGCTGGAAGCAGGCTGGAGCAAAGACAACATAAAGAACTCGTCTGCACACGTTGAGCTCTAGGCACAGGTCTCTCTTTCGCATCGTGACTGAACGAAGAGGAGGCGTCTGCCGGCTCAACTGGGAGGGTCTGGACTGTGATGAACCCGTTGACGGCTAATGAGGGCTTCCTCATTAGGTCATATGCAGCGGTGGGCCTTGTCTTCATGGGCCGTGGTTATAATTAGTTACGCTGCTACCGTATGAATATTTAATAAGACCGTATATACTACGAAAACATGAATGTGTAAAAATCTATACAGTCTAATGAATTTTTTAATGTATTCAATAAAGAATTAATAATTAAAACGGTCGGAAATGTCAACAAAACCTCTCAGGATGTTATCGGAGATGTAAATACATTTTAGCAAGGTCACAGTCTGATAAACCTCACCAGC
Source organism: Cottus gobio (assembly GCA_023566465.1). Lineage (NCBI taxonomy): Eukaryota > Metazoa > Chordata > Actinopteri > Perciformes > Cottidae > Cottus > Cottus gobio. Next base: position 20,469,266 of record CM042229.1, on the reverse strand, counting down.
ACTGCCAGCACGTTATTCAGCATTTTTCTCTTAACGTGTGTCCAGGAGCCACTTGTCATGTCTCTCAGTCTCAGCGTGCCACTGGTGCAGCCGGAGGACTGGCAGCAGCCACTCGTTTGCTTCTAGATTAGCAAGATGATTATCTAATATTACGAAAACGCACACACTTTACATCATAAATCATTGGGCACCAATTGATTTTGCAGTTTTTGGGTCCACTGAAATGCATGAGAGGACATACATAATGTGCTTTTTAACCTGCAGAAATGAGAAAATAATGAGTATTTATAGAAATGGTTGAATTATAGGATTCTAGTTGTAAAAGTGCTTTCGGTCTGGCTTCTCGTCTTTTGCATGATGCTCGAGGGCTGAAGCACTTCCTGGTTTAACCAAGATCTCATCAATCTGCATCAATTACAACACAGTGCATCTCTGAAGTCAGCGATTCTGTTTAAATGGTTTCAAAGCATCAAGGGGGTGACACCGTGCTAAACGATGCACATTTCTACATGCTAGTATGATCTAGTATTGGCTTCCGCGAACCTTTCCACTAAGAGCTTGGCCCTCCTGGATCTCGTGTTCTCCACATGTCCGCCTCAGCAGCAGCAGCTTCACGTGTGACCGAGCCGATCATCAGCCTTTTGAACGACAGCAGCGACATGTTTGACTGGCTGACTTTAGCAGAGATGGAGGCCATCTCATCGCCTAATAAAAAGCCCACCTGAGCCTCACCGAGGCAGATGGCATGGAGAACATTCTGTGTGGATGGGACGGTTGCTCTGTCAGGGCTGCAAAGCATGATGGGAATGTGGGGCCAAAAAGAAAAAAAAAGAAGATAAAAAGGGTGTTCATGATGTGAGCTGACTATGTATATTTCTTCCTAACAGACACCATTTGTATATTCATGGGCATGAAAGGAACCGGCATCCACTGTGTGTTTGGCCTCCACTGCTGCAGAGGTTTACGTGTCCTCTGTGTGATTCACTCTAACCTCCATAACGGAGCCGTGAAATCCAGGTGGTCTCACCTCTGGGCAGAGACACCAGAGAACCACGGGTGGTGGGTGTGTGTGTATCGGGGGGGATCGTACCACCTGTGAACCGGAACAACACCGCCACCATGGCGAGGTAACCTTGAGAACGTAATTCAGGATGTCCCCGAGCAAAGAGATGAAATGAAAAGCTGAGTGAGGACATCTCTCACCTTATCACCATTTCACTGCCACCACACCCACTGTCACTCATGCCATGCTCTCACCTGCTCCAGCCTGTCCAACCACCCCCCATCCATGCCTCCCCTCCCTTCCTCCATCTCATGCCCATGTCACCTCCACTCACCTGCTCGATCTTGGCAAGCCATTCTTTATTGCGGGCCAGTTCCGCCATAAAGGCCTGGTGCTTCAGCCACTTCCTGTGTAGCTTTTGAGCCTCGTCCCGCGCCGTGTCTCGGGCCATAAGCATCTTCTCTTCCACCCGCTATCCCAATCACTCAGCTAGGGGAGACAAAAATAGCCACCATCAGGAGCCCAACGCTCGAGCCGGCCCTTCTTCTCCCCCCTCTTTCCCACAGGACGTCCTGCCTGCCTCCCTTATGCAAGAGCCACCCGCTCTGCTCTGCTCTGCAGGGGCCTGGGTACCTGTGCTGTCACCACTCACCCCAACCCCCACCAGACACCCCTTTCTGGAGGAAAAAAAATAAAAAAAATCAAGATTAGCACCTCAGCAGCAGTGGTAGCAATGGAAGCACTCAAGCCCTTCCTTTGGGTCGCCCCTGGGTCCTCATGCCCTACTGCTTCATGGGTCTTGCGGTCCTGATGCTGCAGTGCCTGCTAGCCAGTCTCAGAGAAGGCAAAAAAAAACAAGCAGCGAAATAGAGCAAATGCGCCAAATGACAACGCTGGTAAAAGAAATGACACACAAATTCAAGGGTCCTTTCGGCTCGTCGGGTCGTCTTCCAGCTCCGGATGTCGATTACAATCCAGCCATCAGCGGAGGTGTAGATGTAGCTTAGCCACAGAGGTGTCTTCCAGCCGGGGCAAACCTGACCATTCGCCGCTCGACCAGTCCCGGTCAATCTGTAGTCCGGTGTAATGATGCTGTAGACAGGAGGAGGAGGAAGACTTGGAGTGGGAGGAGCAGGGTGAACGGGATGCAGAGGCAGTGCAGGGGGGAAGGCCGGATAACATAAGCTATCCGCTCTTGAAATGCATCGCTCCCGGCCGTTGCAAAGATGCCAACGTAGGCTGCTGTGAGATAGCACACTATTTCCTCTCCTCAGTTCCCCCTTCCTCGTGTCCCCGAACAGCTCAGCCGCGGTTGGTGCATGCTGCTGCAGTCCTTGCCTCTCAGCTACGCTCCTGTGTGTGTGTGTGTGTGTCTGTGTGTGTGTGTGTGTGTGTGCGCGCATGTGTGCTTGCGCGTGTGTATGTGTGTGTGTGCAATCACAATCAGCACTGCAGTGCCGGAGTAGAGAGAGAGAGCGAGAGAGAGAGTGAGAAGGAAGGAAGGGAGAGGGGAGGAGGTGGGGGTAGATACATCAGGAGGAGAGGGCGAGAGGGAGAAGAAATGGATAAAGGGGGAACGCCAGAGCAAAAAAAAGAAGAAGAAGGGGAAAGCAAGTGAAAGAGGGAAAAGATGGTGTTGGTGAGAAGGGGGGAGGGTGTGTGTGTGTGGAGGGGGAGTGGGGGGGGTGTAGTGGAACAGAGAAAGGAAGAGAGAGCCTGCGTCATCCCTCAGTGTCACCAGGGACATTACTCTGCACTAGAAATGACTGCACTCAGAGCGGGAGCAGGATTTGGGAAGAGGGAGGGGGAGGGGGGGTCGTTTTTAAAACAGCTGAATGGGAGGGATGCGAGGATGCGTGCACACATGGTCCACGCTGCAGCCGACTGATTCGGATCACCATTCACGCTCCCTCTTTAAGGGCACCCGCATGCCATTCCTCCTGCCGCAAATCCTGTGTCCTTCGGGTGCAGAGGGTGCACACGCTTTACCGTGTGCTTACCGCCGCTCCCCCTGATCTGAATTATAGATAAGAGAGGCGATTTTTACGTTATCAAAAAAATAAAATGTGTTCTGTTCACTTCTAATGTGTAGTCCGCACCCGTGCTGCAGCATCAAAAACATATGTTGGTTTTCTTTCATTTTTTAAACTGTCCTTTAAAAATACCAATTTTGGTCAAGATTGAATCGTCACAGCATCCAGAGGTGATTAAAGTTTCATGAGAGTGAAGTGGAGCACTACCCAAAACCACCAAGTTTAGTTGTTCAGGCTGTATTTCTTTTATGATCAGTTATAGATGCCATTTATTGAACCACATCTTTGGTTTATAGCAGATCAGACCTCAGCAGACCCAATAAATTACTAATTTCACAAATAACAATATTAAGTATTTGGCTCATTCTGTAGATGCAAAATAAAAAATGAAAAAATGAAAAAAAGATTCTCTCATGATAATTGAAAATTCAACCCTTCTTTTGTTTAAAAACATTGCTGATGTTGAAATGTACTGCATTATAAAACATGACTTTTACATATAATGTAATTTACATACATATGTAAATTACATTTACATTGACTTGTATTTAAGGGATGTCAAACCTTCTGAAAGTGATTGCCGGTTTTGATTCTCTGTTTTTAAAAATGTAAATCATTCTTTATTAGATTACACCTCTCTTTGTCAACACACGTGTGAGCAAGAGAGCGAGAAAAGGTGCTGTGACCTTTTCACAACATACAGCCGTAGAGGGCATGATGAAAAACATATCTTCAAACTGGGTGTGACTGCACCCTGATGCAAAGGATTCCGCTGCTCGTCATCACATCTCAGAGATGGTCAAATGCCAGGTGGTTGACAGACATGAACACAATGGAGACAATTGTGTACACAAGCCGATCTCAATGGACACTTAGTTGAGCCACTGCAGGATCAAATCTGCTGGCGAGGTTTCTTCCATGTCATCACATTGAATCAACCCAACAAAACATGTCTGACAGCTGATGGTATTGGGAGGGGCACAGGGCTGTTTGTACATGGGAGAAGTTTGCCTTTATACCAGAAATCGTCTCAGGTTTAGGCAACATGCCTACTTGGTCAGGTTTAGGAACACAAATGTCATGGTTTGGGTAAAGACTTTCTGGCAGAAAGCCATGAAGGATAATTTTACAACACTGGTCCTCTGAATACTTGGTTTTGTCTCAGGCCGTCTTTGGAAAAGTCAGCACGTGCATAAAGTCAGCCACAAAGGAAACGGTGGCTGTGAAGATAATGAAGAGGCACAGAACGAGGTAGAACAGAAGGGTCAAAGGCTTCTTCAAATGTACACAAACCCTTCACCATGAATTTCACATCTCATGCGTTCTTCAGGTGGACTTCCTTCATCAACTGAGAGCCTTCGACCCAGACGGATTCCGCTCTGTCAGATTCAACAACGCTCGTATCGACAGACAGCACGTCTGGAGTTTAAAATGCTGGACATCAGTCTGTTTGATTAAATAGAGAAGAAACCATCCTGCTCCCTCTTTGGGAAAGAAATCGCCCAATCCTGCACCAGCTGGGTTTTTATATAAAAAGCAAAAGGTGGACACTCCAGTCCTGATACTGTTACTTTTTCTAGTCTTGTGTGGCACATTTGCAGTTACAAAATTACATGAAATTCTTAATAGATTTTGAAACAATGGGACCTTGATTTCAGGCAACCATTTTATTTGATCAGAAAAGTATTTTCTTTGCCGTCGTTATGTAGTGTATTTTAATATAGGAAGTTCTCGTTATTTTGTATGGAAGCCAAGAACTGTCATGCTAGCAATAATGTTTAATTGACGTTATATCGAAATCACTAGTTATAATATGGAGAGTATAATATGATACGACTGTATATAAAAAGTCTCTATATAGTCTGTGGAGATGACGGCCAGCAATGCACTTTGCAAAGTTAGCTGAAGGAGAAATGGGTGACTACGTACGGTTTTCAAAATAAGGTTTTCACAAAGGATATAACAATGAATGGTCATGAAATGAATTTGAGTTTAGGTCGAAATTTCACTTTGTAATATTTCCAAGTTGATAAAGTAAAAATGTTTGATTTTGTGTCTGTATGTAGTAAGATATGTCCTCAACTCATATCAATATCAGTCATTATTATTCATTCAGTTTTATTTCCAAGAACCTGTAAAATTAAAGAATAAAAACATTTCCCTCACAATTTATATGTAGTTTATCTTTCAATTCACAAGGGACATGGGTAACATGTTTTATATTTATTGTAAACATTATTGTAAACATCATCCAGTTGATCTTGTTAACTCAAGTGTTTTAAATATACCTTTTGTGAACACTTTATTTGGAAAATAAATATAGTCAAACGTGTATCATATTGCTAACTTTGCCAAGTTGCTGTCATCGACAAAGATTTCAAATAGAGACTTTATAGTCTTTCTATATTAAACAATTTATATTCAGACTTCTTTACAGTCTATCGTCAGCGCAGTTGATTTAATTAATGCATTTAGTGTGGGTGCATTAACACTTTAGCGTCAGCTGATCCGACCACAGCGGCTTGACCGCTGTCCTCTGTGCATACTGGCATTGTATTCCTGATCTAAGGAGGGAACACTGTTTCTTTTTCTCATGATAAAACGTTTATTGTCTTGAGATAACTAAACAATTAAATAGCCATCTCAAGTTAACGGCATCAAAAAGGACTCACTATTGTACTGGACTGTATTCCACTACATTAGGAAGTTTCTAGTTCTGTAAATAAGTAAGTAACCCTGAAAGGACACCAATCTCCGATCTTACAGGGTTCACTCACCCTCAAATGTCTTGAAAACAAAGAAAAGAAAATGTCACCCGATCTGGAGTGGACTACGGGGATCTTGCATGATTCATTCATGACTTTCAGATGACCACAACTCTACTGAGGAACCCGGGAGTTGCACACACTGATCTCAAGCCAGACAACATCATGATGGGGGACCATGTAAGATTAAGATGATTGACTTTCAATTCAATTCAATTCAATTCAGTTTATTTTGTATAGCCCAAAATTTCAAATACAGAAAAGAGTGAAAAACAGCTAGCCTGGCTCTCTCTTCTAGAAACGTTTTTATTTTTTATTTTAAAAGCTTACTTACGTGTTTCAAACAGAAATGTTCCTCACTATTTACTCATGCTTTCACTCTTTATGCCAAACTAAAATGATCTCCTCCTGACTCCAGCTGCATAGCTAATGCACAGACATCATACATCTATACATATGATTCTTGTCAAGAAAGCAAATAACTGCAATACCCAAAATGCCAAACAATTTCATTAATTTATTCAGTAAAGGCATAACATTTTTTGTTCTTGTTGAGAACTGAAAAGGCAAGACGTTTATTTGTATAGCATTATTTGTATATTCACATATAGACATTAAAACATTATGCAAAAGAAAATAAATCTTAACATTGTAATGTGACAAAGTGGAACTGACTTTGTGACTTTGTGTTGTGCCAAAAGCTAGAACATATGATGCACACTCAGGGTCAGCTGCAGCACCAACTTCTAAAAAATGGCATTAAACTCGATGTCGAGGACGTTGTGACACTTATTGTGTTCATAATCATCTATTATTTCTCTTCAGACGCCTTTTGAATGTGGACAAATTTCTGTATTTGTGAGCTATTTCAACTCCCTGGATGATTTGAAGAAGGTAGGAGGTCCCATTTCGAAAATCACATTTCCAGTTCTTTAATGTGAGAATATTTTCCAGGAATCTATTACCACGAACTTCTAAGCTAAATATGGATTGTATTGACCATGTGATTCATTCTGATGAGAACAGTCTTCCATCCATTCATCACAATGAATGGATCGTGGACAGCTACCCCAACAGCTTCCAGTGAGTCCACATTGGAATGCATCTCTGCGCTGGTGCGGGCGGATTGACGAAGGCTGCTTTTTATTGATCTATTTTCTTCCAGCTTGAAATCAGGCTGTGAAATGATGGAAGTCTGTCGAGATCAGAGTCTGACTTAAGGGACCAGCAGCCTTGGTGGAACCCCCAGGCCTCCAAGAGCACCACCAGCCTGAACCAGCACAACACCTCCGGCAAGGTTGCTCCCACTTGGCACAGTCAGCGTACTCTCAAACTGGTGATTGCAACTCCATTGCCGTCTCTAGCAGCCTCTCCATCCATGAGGGCCGCCAGTTCAGCTCATCTGTTCACAAGGAAAAGACCTTGTGAACAGATGGATTTCATCAAGACTCACGGTGAAGGTAGGCTCAATTATAGCAGCACAATAGCAGGTCATGAAAACATTTGAAACTTACACACAGCTGGTGCAACAGCCTGCAAGTTCATTTTGAAATCATTTCAGTGTATTTAAGTCTGATCTAAAATAAAGGAGTAATGTTTTACAAGAAGTTATCAATATTGGAAAGTGGGAGGGTGACATTTATGATCTACTTATAAGGGGAAATTAAATCAGTATTCTTTTGGTGAACATGAACCATTGCTTTCGTTAACTTTGCGAGCATTATGCCCATTATAATCAGAGTTACCTCAAACATCGAAGGAGGCTCCTGCTGTAGCTTCATCCAGCTAAGCCTCAGAGGAAAAGGACATGGGCCACTTTTGTAGCCTCGGACAGTGGCTTACGGTAGGTGATATTTAATTTATCTGTACTGATAAAATTAGAGATGCACAGATACAGGTCATGATGTTAATGAAAAATGTATGAAATAGGTATCTGTGACAATAGTCCAATCTGCTATTGGATGCCATTATTTTATTAAATATCAATTCAGTACATTTATATTCATATACAGTTAGGTCCATAAATATTTGGACATTGACACATTTTTCATTATTTTGGCTCTGTACACCACAACAATGGAGTTGAAATGAAAAAATCAAGATGTGCTTTAAGTGCAGACTTTCAGCTTTAATCTGAGGGTATTTACATCCAAATCAGGTGAACGGTGTAGGAATTACAACAAATTCAAATGTGGCCACCCTCTTTTTAAGGGACCAAAAGTAATTGGACAAATTAATATAATCATAAATCTAATTGTCACTTTTAATACTTTGTTGAAAATCCTTTGCAGTCAATGACAGCCTGAAGTCTGGATTCCATAGACATCACCAGACGCTGGGTTTCGTCCCTGGTGATGCTCTGCCAGGCCTCTACTGCAACCGTCTTCAGTTCCTGCTGGTTCTTGGGGCATTTTCCCTTCAGTTTTGTCTTCAGCAAGTGAAATGCATGCTCAATTGGATTCAGGTCAGGTGATTGACTTGGCCATTGCAGAACATTCCACTTCTTTGCCTTAAAAAACTCCTTGGTTGCTTTCGCAGTATGCTTCGGGTCATTGTCCATCTGCACTGTGAAGCGCCGTCCAATGAGTTCTGAAGCATTTGGCTGAATATGAGCAGATAATATTGCCCGAAACTAGGGATGCACCGATACCGGTATCGGTATCGGGGGTCGATACTGCGTTAAAATACTCGTACTCGTATCGATTTCAATTGTCGATACCAAGAACCGATACCACTCAACAGTATTTCGCTACAACAAACTGGTCGCGCTTTGTGGAGAAAAAGATGTGTTGTCCTACCTGACTTCAACGTCTAGGGCAGGGGTCGGCAACCCGTGATCCAGAGCCGCATACGGCTCTTTCGTCGCTCTCTTGCAGCAAGGTGTGTAGAGTTATGGTGCGTTCACATCCAACGCGACGGAAAATTACTGCCGTTCCGCCGGTTTGAATCAAACTGTTGCTGCTCCGCCAGAAGTAGCGCTGGCAGCGGCCTCATTCAGACGCTGTTGTGCGGCTACGGATGATATTATTGTAGCCGAGTGTCTGTTGTGTGTCTATATTTGTAATTATAATAAAATGAAAACACGCTCCAGGGAAACTTGAACCACTTTTTTATCTCCTTCACACACGTATATCCCACAATTCCACTCCTCTTTTCCTTTCCGTTTCTCCCTCCACAATAAAAGCACCGGAAACATAACTTGGAACACAGCTTCCTATATAATTGCTCGATCCTTAATATTATCGCTTACATTATGAACCCGGACACGGGGGCGTTTTATGGTCCGACATTAGAGGGACTTCCACAAGACGTTTAAAGCTTGGGATAGCCTTCTGTTAATTTTGTACTATAGGCTTGACATAATCTGCAGAGGATAAAATAAAATCTGCCTCCAAATTAATTGCACTTTCATGGAGACCAAATCTAAGAAGTATCGGTATCGGTACTCGGTATCGGCAAGTACACAAATAAAAATACTCGTACTCGTATCGGTTTGTAAAAAATGGTATCGTTGCATCCCTACCCGAAACACTTCCGAATTCATCCTGCTACTTTTGTCAGCAGTCACATCATCAATAAATACAAGGGAACCAGTTCCATTGGCAGCCATACATGCCCACGCCATAACACTACCTCCACCATGTTTCACTGATGAGGTGGTATGCTTTGGATCATGAGCAGTTCCTTTCCTTCTCCATACTCTTCTCTTCCCATCATTCTGGTACAAGTTTATCTTCGTCTCATCTGTCCATAGGATGTTCTTCCAGAACTGTACAGGCTCTTTTAGATGTCTTTTGGCAAACTCTAATCTGGTCTTCCTGTTTTTGAGGCTCACCAATGGTTTACATCTTGTGGTGAACCCTCTGTATTTACTCTGGTGAAGTCTTCACTTGATTTTCGACTTTGACACAGATACACCTACCTCCTGGAGAGTGTTCTTGATCTGGCCAACTGTTGTGAAGGGGTTTTTCTTCACCAGGGAAATGATTCTTCTGTCATCCACCACAGTTGTCTTCTGTGGTCTTCCAGGTCTTTTGGTGTTACTGAGCTCACCAGTGCGTTCTTTCTTCTTAAGAATGTACCAAACAGTTGATTTGGCCACACCTAATGTGTCTGCTATCTCTCTGATGGTTTTGTTTTGATGTTTCAGCCTAATGATGGCTTGCTTCACTGATAGTGACAGCTCTTTGGACTTAATATTGAAAGTTGACCGCAACAGATTCCAAACACAAATACCACACCTGAAATGAACCCAAGACCCTTTTATCTACTCCTTGTAAATGAAATATCGAGGGAATTACACACACCTGACCTTGAAACAGCTGATCAGCCAATTGTCCAATTACTTTTGGTCCCTTAAAAAGAGACGTGGGACAATGAAGCCAAGGTGACAAAGGACAACGCAACCAGAGTGATGACGGTGTAGCAGAGTGATGACACTGTAGCAGAGTGATGACGCTGTAGCCAGAGTGATGACGGTATAGCAGAGTGATGACACTGTAGCAGAGTGATGACGCTGTAGCCAGAGTGATGATGCTGTAGCAGGGTGATGGCCGTATAGCCGAGTGATGACGGTATAGCTGAGTGATGACGCTGTAGCAGAGTGATGACGGTATAGCCGAGTGATGACGGTATAGCCGAGTGATGACGGTATATCCGAGTAATGACGCTGTAGCAGAGTGATGCCGGTATAGCCGAGTGATGACGCTGTAGCAGAGTGATGACGTTGTAACAGAGTGATGATGGTATAGCAGAGTGATGACGCTGTAGCAGAGTGATGACGTTGTAACAGAGTGATGCCGGTATAGCCGAGTGATGACGCTGTAGCAGAGTGATGACGTTGTAACAGAGTGATGACGGTATAGCCGAGTGATGACGGTATAGCCGAGTGATGACGGTATATCCGAGTAATGACGCTGTAGCAGAGTGATGCCGGTATAGCCGAGTGATGACGCTGTAGCAGAGTGATGACGCTGTAGCAGAGTGATGATGGTATAGCCGAGTGATAACGCTGTAGCAGAGTGATGACGGTATAGCCGAGTGATAACGCTGTAGCAGAGTTATGACGGTATAGCCGAGTGATGACGGTATAGCCGAGTGATGACGCTGTAGCAGAGTGATGACATTGTAGCATAGTGATGACAGTATAGCAGAGTGATGACGCTGTAGTAGAGTGATGACATTGTAGCAGAGTGATGACGGTATAGCAGAGTGATGACGGTATAGCCGAGTGATTACGCTGTAGCAGAGTGATGACGCTGTAGCAGAGTGATGACATTGTAGCAGAGTGATGACGGTATAGCAGAGTGATGATGCTGTAGCAGAGTGATGACGCTGTAGCAGAGTGATGACGGTATAGCAGAATGATGACGTATAGCCGAGTGATGGTGGTATAGCAGAGTGATGACGGTATAGCAGGGTGATGACGCTGTTGCAGAGTGATGACGCTGTAGCAGAGTAATGACGGTATAGCCGAGTGATGACGGTATAGCAGAGTGATGCCGCTGTAGCAGAGAGGACGCTGTAGCAGAGTGATGACAGTATAGCAGAGTGATGACGCTGTAGCAGAGTGATGACGGTGTAACCAGAGTGATGACGCTGATGAATGAAAGGTATGTCATTCTATTTTTTCATTTCCCATTCCTACATAATATCTCACCGTCTGTTTTGCTGTTGGATTTACAGTTCCAATAGGGACCACACAACTCAACATGAAATACAATTTAGGTAATTTACAGAAACAGTGTAAAGGAGCCACAGTACAAATTAGAGACGGGCTTCACAGAAATTTTAGGAGCTCTCATCGGCCATCCATAACTTTCAGTGTTGTGAGCTTCCCTCCGTCTATAACGTCCCAGCAATCCATCCATCCATTATCTGAACCGCTTATCCTGCTAAGGGTCGCGGGGCGCTGGAGCCGATCCCAGCTGTCATTGGGCAAAGGCAGGGTACACCCTGGACAAGTCGCCAGTCTATCGCAGGTCTCACATTTAGACAGACAACCATTCACATCTATGTGGAATTTTAGTCCAATTAACCTAAGCTGCATGTCTTTGAACTGTGGGAGGAAGCCGGAGAAAACCCACGCTGACACGGGGGAGAACATGTGACCACAAAGAAGGCCTGCCCAGACCGGGATCCAAACCCCTTGCTGTGAGGCGACAGTGCTAGTCACTACACCACCGTGAAGCCCCAGGAAACTAAAAGAAACTGAAAGCAAATCTTGTGTGGGGTTAAAGAATATAGACCTGCAGCCGGCCAGTGAATCCTCAATCCCCTCTCAAACTAACTCTGTGCAAAGGTTTACTTTAGTGGACATCTGATGAAGGTGTATAGGATGTATTAAGTTCCAAGGGATCCTTAAAAAAACAAATCTTAAGGCCTTAAAAAGTCTCAAAAAGCCTTAATATAAATAAACTGGATGGGCGTCAGAAAAGTAGAGAAGCCTATGTGAGCCATTTTGAGAAACTTGCGTGAGCACAATGAGGAATAACATGTGCTGTTTGTGAGAGACGGTATGTGATTAGCAGGTGATTTGAGGAGACAAAACAAGGAGAGTTTGGTAAATGTACTTAGTGTGGCATTTATATCATTAAAAAAAGGCGCATGAATCCATAAAAAGGGTAAAAGAGGCAAGAATGGATGTTGATAAGACTAGTTGCTATAGGCTCCGCCACTGATTTGCTGCTGCAAACATTACAGGTGGACATGCATGAAGTGATTCACGCACCATTTCTTATCTTCTGACGATTCCCTAGAATAGTCTCTCATATCTTTCGAATAAAAAAAGTGAATGCAGCTTACTCATACCACCTACAGGAGAGTGGGAGCACTTTCTCAGCAACATGTTGGCCACACGCTACAGGGATCGTTCAACCTTCACTGGCCTGTCAATCCATTCTACTTCCTCAGAAGCCACCACTTAGACATTTTATTTTTAATATCTATTGAAAATATATCTCGAACAACCCCGGACAAATTAGTTTTGTTTTCTTAAACATTAGAAATTCTGTCCGGTAAATTGTTGTATGTAAAAAGGATCATCTCAGATACAAAGAAAGAAAGACACCAAAATCCCTTGGTGTCTCCACGCTCTTTCCCCCAGTGCTTCCATCAAGCCGAACATTCGCTTCCCTTTTAAAGATTCCATACATATTTTTTATATTATTTTTTGTTATTCTCATTTCCGTACTCTCATTGCATTCCCCATGTACTTTGATACAATTTATAAGATGAGAATTATAAGAAATAAATATGTAATAAGCGACAAACACCAATCCTGCTTCAATGCCTTTATGTATATCTCAGACTAGCCCACATAGCATGGCTCTCCTTTTTTTTTTTCTCTTAACATTAGTGCACCAGGGTTTGGCGATAGTGATTGCCCAGGGCCAGTAAGACACTGACTTAGGCCAGATGATCGGTCAGTCGGTAGCCGAGCCAGTGCTTGTGAAGAGTTCTTCATCTATTTCTCAACTGTTAAAAATCCTTTCATGTCGACTCCAAACTAAGACACATGTTGGTTTTAAGCCATGTAAGACCAATAGGCTATCAGAATAGGAATGCAACACTAATGTATTATATCAATAGTTACATTACTATACAAAACAAAAATGGAAATTGAATCTCAGATATTTATTGAAATAACATAAATCACAATAGTGTAGTTAGTTTTGGTTGAGATCTACAGACACCAGGGATGGGTGATATGTCACGTAATTCCCACGTGACCTCTGGGATCAACACAGACATGCCCAGTCAGCTACACCGGCCCCTGACTCATCTACAGGCTGATCCTGCTCCACTTATTATTGCCACGCCAATTTATATGCGCCAGGTCAGCCCCCACTGCAAAAATAAAAATACGTTACCGCCTGATGAAATTGTTAATTACTAAATAGAATGGGCAATACAAATCATATCAAGCCCGCCATGGATCTACCCAGAATGCAGCACCATCAGGCGGGCGGGGGACGGACGGACGGACGGTAACACCAGGAAACGGACACCACGGAGAAATAACGGAACGCTCAGCGTGAGCGTAGCAAAACCAACCGGACAGTTTATAGCGGCGCACTCGAGTAGCCTCCATGACAGCTAACAGTCGACTACAACACCAAGGTAAACAGATTTTCTCTCTGTTAACGTGCGCGCTCACGTACAGTCGTGGCGACTTAGAGTGTTTCTGGTCGGTGACGGCTGGTCTCAGTGTACGGCCGGCTTTTGGGAGTTGTGTTTGCGGGAAGTAGCATAACGTTCTCCGAGCAGCGAAGCGGATGCTCCAGTCAGACAATAGTCTCAACAATTTGCCCCATGAAGAGAAAGACTAGCAGCCGAGACGTTCAATAGTTTGGTTAGTGTTTTCATGAATACATGCCTGGTTTAAGGGAGCTAACGTGTGTGTGTGTGTGTGTGTGTGTGTGTGTGTGTGTGTGTGTGTGTGTGTGTGTGTGTGTGTGTGTGTGTGTGTGTGTGTGTGTGTGTGTGTGTGTGTGTGTGTGTGTGTGTGTGTGTGTGTGTGTGTGTGTGTGTGTGTGTGTGTGTGTGTGTGTGTGTGTGTGTGTGTGTGTGTGTGTGTGTGTGTGTGTGTGTGTGTGTGTGTGTGTGTGTGTGTGTGTGTGTGTGCGTGCGTGCGTGTGTGTGTGCGTGCGCGTGCGCGTGCGCGTACCAAGACACAGATATTCAGGAGAGGCACCTGTACATTCACCAACATCAGACCCAGAATGGTGTTGGTTAATTAATGTTAGCACAGGTGGACGAGTGTTGGAAAGGAGCCAACAGTGACACCTGACAGACACCCAATCACTTTTTTTTTCTTCTTCCATAGTTGATGTTGGCCTCTTTGTCCACGATGATGTCGCATGGCTTCAAGAGCAGCAAGCAGGACTTCACCTTCGGACCGTGGAGGGTGACTGCTGCCAGAAACCACATCATGAAATCTAAAGACATTGAACGGTGAGATGGCTCCCTGCACAGTAGGAAGCAGATATGATGTCGTCTTTTGCCCTTTCTCTGTAACGATCTCTATCAGGGGGGTGGGCAGGTACGTTCGACATAGCGGATCATATTTTTGTTATTAGTGAAGTGTGTATAACATTATGCACTGATGTACAGTAGTGCAGCCACAAAGCTACAGAACTCATTACTCCAAACTCACTGTAAGCATCGTAACATACATATATGTAAACTAACTGAATGAATAGGTGTCAACAATTGCTCTTTGCCTCTCCAGGTTAGCGGAGGAAATAAACATGCCCTCCCTTCCGGAGATGCTGTTCGGGGACAACGTGCTGCGCATCCAGCACACGGACGGCTACGGCATTGAGTTCAACGCCATTGATGCCCTGAGGAGAGTCAACAACATGGAGGACGCCGTCAAGGTGGCCTGTGCGCAGGAGTGGCAGGAGAGCAGGCAAGAGAGCGCCCAAAAGGGATTGTTTGGTTAACGTGTCATTTCAAAAAAATGTTTTGTTGTTTTTTCAGAACCAAAGTAGGATAAATTACAGTCTGTAAGGTAACATAAAGTAATCTGTGACCTTCACCTGTTTTCAACATCCTGTGCAGTAATGCAGACCGTGGAAACAAGTTTTAGATTAGTTTGGTCCCAGATAGTGATTGGTCATTATCATCTCCGTCAGGAAAATGATGTGATTGCGTGAGCCAGTGAACATCCCTGCATCTGGCCCTGGTTGGGGGGTTAGCTAGTTGTTGGTTGTATTAATTCGATCACACAATACAGCAGAGGTCGTTGCAGACACTCCTGTCGCAGAGCTGCACTCTACTGCCTGCACCTTTCTAGTTAATGAAAGAGGTCGGCTCTCATCCTGGAGCAGTGATTACATATGTGATGTTCAAAACCTCGTTGCTTCAAAAGGAAATAATAAAAGACAGAATGTGTGGAGGTAAAGAGTGGGAGACCACAGGACATCTCCTATATCACACGCAGGGATGCCTTCAGAAAAGCTTCAAGGAGGAAAACTCCTTGTGTTGCGTTAAAAAGTGACTATATATATTTTTGTAAAAGCTGCTCATTACCAGAGATGCAAAGAATGCCACCTGAACAATAACCTCTGTGATCTCCTTCCAGAGCGGATTCCGAACACTCTAAAGAGGTGGTGAGACCGTACGACTGGACATACACAACTGACTACAGAGGCACCCTCATAGGAGAAAGCATGCAGATGAAGGTGGGTCTTTTTTTTCATTCTTTTTTTTTCATCCACACCTTGTTCCGCATTACCTGTGTTTATCTCTTCTACCTGTTGTTCATGTGAAGGCGACCAAGACGGCGGAACGGATCGACATGGAGAAGCTGAAGGCCCGGGAACAGATCATGTTCTTCGACGAGGTGCTGCTGTTCGAGGACGAGCTGCACGACCACGGTGTCTCGATGATCAGCGCCAAAATTGTGAGTGCAACGGCGCCAAGCGGGCCTATACTAACGATCAAAACCAGCAGCAGGTTCGGTCCCGTTTGAGAGGACACAGTCTGTGTAACCGGTGCCCGAACAGCCAAGGCAGCAGCAGCAGCAGCAGCAGCCCACGGTGCATGCACCAAGTTTTAAGTAACATGTTGCTGTGTGTCTGCTGCAGAGAGTGATGCCCACCAGTTTTTTCCTGTTGTTGCGCTTCTTCCTACGAGTGGACGGAGTGCTGATTCGAATAAACGACACACGACTGTATCACGAGGTAAGTTGGTTGCCTCCAGGCAGGACCAAAAAGTGTTATTTTTATTTTTTTGTCATATGATGTGAACGTGGCTGACACTGTCAGCGCTGACTGGCGATGCTGTTTGTAATTCCAGGCCGGACAGGACTTCATGCTGCGAGAGTTCAGCACGAGGGAAAGCAAAGTAGCAGAGCTGAAGGTGAGCGGCAATGCGTCACGCTACCGACAACAAGCCACAGAGCACATTTACAAAGACGACATGTTTTTCTTCTAAAAATACAGGCGTGACCTTTTTAAAGGGACGGTACACCTCAAATTCAAAGCTATGTGTTTTTCCTCTTACCTGTAGTGCTGCTTGTCAATCTTTATAAAGATAGTATTTATTACATTTGATCTTACAGGTGTACCTAATAAAGTGACCACTTGGACACACCCAGTGTTTTCTCTCTCATAAAGTCTGTTTTGTCGTGGAAAAATAAGTTGTTAACGAACAGTGGTCGACTCCCCTTCGCCAATATTTGTATAAAACATTTGTGTATTCTCAATGTTTTGCTTTTAAGAAACAATCTCAATATAACAATTGATTGATACATAAACGCACAAGATCCAGTGAATTGTACGTAAGAATGGAAACTCTACATTGCAACCACTTGTTTGAATATCTAATTTGTGTCTAACAACGATAGTTAAGCCCTCGTTAATAGAACGTACATTAAAGCCTGTATTGTATTATTACAACCTGTAATGTATTTGTCGTCAGAATGTTCCCGCCGCACTGTACACGGATCCTAACGAGATCGCCCAGCACTTGACTCTGAAGCTAACCGAGAGTGAAAGGCTGGAGCTTCCTGCCATCCAGCCTCAGACGGCTGTCAACGACGTCCTCCAGTGACCGCCGCGCCCACATCCACGTGTTGCATGATGAAAACAAATGGGAATCGTAGTATTAAACCACATTAAACCACAGCTACATAACTAACATTGATTTCCCCCTTCAATATATCTGTACAGGACTAGTTTTTATATGTGACAACTAAAATGATGTGTTCTTAAAACTCCCACGACAGTGTCTGTGTGTTCCCGGTGCAGCTCGACGCGCCGTACTATCAGAGATACGTTAACCCCAGTTAAATACTTCGGCCTAGCTTCTGGCTCCGTTCATATTTGAACAGATTTTTTTTATGAGGCTTTTTTTTTCATCGTGAAAGGCTCGGTAGGGTAGCTCTGTCCATGCTTGTAATATTAGTGTATCAATAATGTGTTTGTAAAAAATGAAAAGAAGAAAAAACAGCTACTCTGAACAGCACTGTATTTTCTGAAGTCAAAAGTCATCAAAACATGTCTGTAAATATGTCTGGTTTATTTTCTACGGTGACTTATGGAAGGTGAAAGATCTCCTCCAGAATCTGTGTGAATATGTCTTCATATGGCCAAATAAATTCTGTTTGTGCAAATGTAGCTGGTGCAGCTGTTCGAGACAGCGTACTTCTCATTAGCGATAATAATCGTTCCAATAATTCCAACTCTCAACACCAATCAAATGTCATCCCAGATAAATGTTGAGTTGTTGACCGTAGATTAGCTTCACATCAGCCGCTGTGACCGAGGTGATCTGGTGTTGAAATAAGAATTGGGACTTAAACAAAATGGTAGTATAATTGGAGGGGGGAATTATTGATAAAAAATACCAGTGGGTCAAACTGTTGCACTAGATGACATATTGCTTCATTAACACACACACACACACACAGTCCTGCTGCCATTAATACTCACTAAAGCGCCAAATGTGGATTAATCTGCCACTGGAAATAGTCCCCAACAAATGCACTAATTCCTCCCATTTGAGTAACATTTGTTAAAAAACTACAGCGACCAGCTGTTTTAAGATATTAAAATATATACACTTGTGAGCTGTCTATATACCTTGTTATAATGAGAAACACTTTTTTTTGTGCAGGGGCATATTGTCACAGACAAGGTAGTCAGAATAGTATTGTGAGACCCAGTGTTCGTCTTGGTCTTTTCTTTGGTTATTCATTGGAAAGGAATCCCATTCATCTGGGCCTCTATCTGTAGCCAGAGCTCATCCTTTGTGGGAAATATGATTTAATGAGAAATATGATGTAATGAGTCTGTAAATAAATAAAACTTTTTCCACCTGTAATCCATTTGATGGATTAGTGCGTTCTGCTGGTTGAGATGCAGGCGTTCAGACTAGTGGTGTCGAGATCACGGCTCCGGGGATTAGGTTTCAATTCCCAAACAGCTGTACAGCAGCAGACTTGCTGGGCAGAATAAATACCTGGTGCCCAACCGGAAGTCCTGAAACTCCCCCACTCTGTAACTGACCATAACAAACTGCACCTATACAACATTGATAGACCATGTAAGAGGAAGAAATTAACCAAGACTCGAACCACAGCATCATAAATACAGTAGAAATTGGTGATTTAAAACCTATATTATACAGTCTAAACTAAATGTTAATTAGATTTTTTTTTTTATAAAAAATGTCCGAATTATGATTTAGTTAAAAGCTATTAGAGAATGTAATAGAAGACATTTCAACCGTGAACTGTGTATAGTGCTGTAGTGAAGCAAGACACTTTGTAGATTATTATTTTTGAAGAGAAAAAAAATGCAGCCGTTCCACAAAAACAGACGGGCAGCGATCCAATACGGCGCACACGCACACACGCACTCAGGGGCTCTGGCCTCTCACGGCGGTCCAATTGGCTTTCTCCTTTAGTGACAGCTGACCAATCACAGCGTCCGCGTCGGGCTGAAAACTATTCAACATGGAGACAACAGTTGAAAAGCTCGAGGCGATGGTAAGCCCAGTGTTAAACAATGTTTTCTGCCATATTCATCCTCTGAGAATGCGTTTTTAATTTTGTTGTACCCTCGTTGAAGGATTACACAGACATTAGCAGCTCATTCATTATGACGAGTTATTTATCCTCACAGGAAGAGCAGCCGGGTCACAGTTTCCTCTTTGCGATGATAAACCCATGCAAACTCCTTTGCGCCATTCAGCGGGGGTCTCTAACGTTAGCGTAAATATTACGCCGTGGTGTATATCCCTCGAGCTAGCTAACTATTAACTACCACTAGAACAGCGACTACTACGTCGGACGTTACGCTTCCTGCTTCTTGCATAATGTAGTAACATGGCCCCCGTTAGAACCCGCACAGAGCCGCGGGTCCGTTCATGAAGTATGGCTGTAACGCTTCATGGAATATGGCTGTAACGCTTCATGAAGTATGGTTGTACCACTTCATGAAGTATGGCTATAACGCTCCATGAAGTATGGCTGTAATGCTTCATGAAGTATGGCTGTAACGCTTCATGAAGTATGGCTGTAACGCTTCATGAAGTATGGCTGTAATGCTTCATGAAGTATGGCTACACCGCTCATGAAGTATGGCTGTAATGCTTCATGAAGTATGGCTGTAATGCTTCATGAAGGATGGCTGTAATGCTTCATGAAGTATGGCTGTAATGCTTCATGAAGGATGGCTGTAATGCTTCATGAAGTATGGCTACACCGCTCATGAAGTATGGCTGTAATGCTTCATGAAGGATGGCTGTAATGCTTCATGAAGGATGGCTGTAACGCTTCATGAAGTATGGCTGTAACGCTTCATGAAGTATGGCTGTAATGCTTCATGAAGTATGGCTACACCGCTCATGAAGTATGGCTGTAATGCTTCATGAAGGATGGCTGTAATGCTTCATGAAGGATGGCTGTAATGCTTCATGAAGGATGGCTGTAATGCTTCATGAAGTTTGGCTGTAACTTCTCTGTTTTTAATGGTAATGGACGTCTTTATCTGTGGTTAACAGCTCACATGTATTGAGCCACTATGAATACATCAGCTGTGCAGGGTTTTGACCCAATACATCAGCTCAGGGGTCCTCTCACAAGCTTTAGGTTCTGAGCAGGTTTTTCAGTGTACTAGTGTTCCCACTAGGAAAGTCCCAAAACAAAGTTTAGTAGCTAATGTCTAGCAGCTGTTCCACACAAAAGCACAAACGTGCACCTCATTGGTGGCTCAGAAGGAACATGGATTTAGAGTCGATCCATGTAGAAAGTCATGGGGTCCACAGAGTCACAGGGTTCATCTTCTGGGGACAAAGAACCCATTTGACACGGTGAGATACCGCCGTCCAGACTGTGGCGAAGCCTGTCCACTGTCTGCTCAGTGGGCCCTTTTATGTTGTACTTCTCTGGCGCCCCTGCCAGGGGAAAAGAACAGTGGTCGCAGGCGACAGGGAGCGCTTCCCAACCTCCGAGGCTGCGGCTGTTGGCGGGTGCTCTGACTTCATTGCACTACTGTATCAAGACAGCTAGCAGTGCAATAGTATTGTCAAAGCATCTGAAAACTGCACCAACCACCTTCACATGTCTCCACTGTATGAAATGTAATATGATATTTGATCAATAATAATTGGTAATATGGATTTAATGAACAGGTAGATCAGTCTAGTAAGTTCAGAACATGGCATGACTGACTGTAATGCAGCCTTTAAGACCAGGGGAAGACAACACGCTATAGTACCATATCCAAAATCTAAGACAATATTGAGCCTTATGTCACAATATATAGATATAATATCGATATGTTGCCCAGCCTCTGCTTTTCAGAAAATAAGCCTCATGTAGTAAGCCTCCTTAACAGCTTATCTCACCTAATGAAAACCCCTTCATTGAGAATTGAACCATCAACCACCACTGTGACCACAATCACTGTATTTGGACCCACGGGATCACGTTTCCTGCTTCCAAACTCTTTTCATTCCTCACTGGTTGTGTTGCTGTTCCATTTAGAAGTTCCTTATTACATTTTAAATACTTTCAACAGCCCTACCTATTCAATTCAATTCAGTTTATTTTGTATAGCCCAAAATCTCAAATACAAATTTGCCTCTGAGGGATTTACAATCTGTACACATAGGACATCCCTGTCCTGGGACCTCATATCGGATCAGGAAAAACTCCCCCAGAAAATAGTGAAAACCCTTTCACAGGGAAAAAAAGGGAAGAAACCTTCAGGAGGATCCCTCTCCCCGGATGGACAGAAGCAATAGATGTCATGTGTACAGAATCAACGTAACAGAGTTACAGCACATTCAATGAATATGACAGAAATTATTCATGTAATGAGTAGTAGGCATGGACCACGATCCAGACAACCACGATCCACGCCAGCAGACAAAGGCAGAGATGAGCGAGAGAGAAGAGGAGAGAGGAGCTCATTGTATCCTAAGTCCCCCAGCAGTCTAGGCCTATGGCAGCATATCTAGGGGCTGGACCAGGGCCGACCTGAGCCAGACCTAACTATAAGCACTATCAAAGAGAAAAGTCTTACAGGAAGCCAGTGGAGAGCAGCTAATACAGGAGTAACGTGATCTCTCCTCCTAGTCCTCGTTAGTACACGAGCTGCAGCATTCTGGATCAACTGGAGAGACCTAGGAGACTTAGCAGAGCAGCCTGATAATACAGAGTTACAGTAATCCAGTCGTGAAGTAACAAATGCGTGGATCAACGTTTCTGCATCCCTTTGAGATAAGATGTGCCTGATCCTTGAAATGTTGCGTAGGTGAAAGAAGGCAGTCCTTGAGATCTGTTTCACGTGGGAGCCGAAGAACAAGTCTTGATCAAAGACAACTCCTAGATTCCTCACGGTGGTGCTGGACACCAGAGCAATGCCATCAAGAGAAACAATATCATTCAATAATTGATTTCTGAGATGTTCTGGGCCAAGCAAAATAACTTCAGTCTTGTCCAAGTTCAACATCAGGAAGTTGCAGGTCATCCAGGTTTTTATGTCTTTAACACACGCTTGAAGTCTAGCCATCTAGTTGGTTTCATCCGGCTTGATCGATATATATAGCTGGGTATCATCGGCATAACAATGAAAGCTTATCGAGTGTTTCTTATTAACATTGCCTATAGGAAGCATATACTAGGTAAACAAAATTGGTCAGAACCGATGAGGGCAGTGTCAGTTTGTGTACAGCGGTGTACTAACGCAGAGTGTCTTTGCAGTTCCTGAAGTCCGAGGCGGACCTGGAATACATGGAGAGGCGGCTGAAGCTGGACTTCATCAAAAGCGCAGGGGAGAATGGATGTCCTGCCGAGGTGATGACTGAGATACCAGCTGTTGTTTTACCTTGACAAATTCACACAACTCGAGGCGAAGCCGCAGTAGTTTAAATGCGATATATATATCGATTATTGGTGGCAGTATTTGTCGTCTGTCAGTGGCTTACTGGCTGATGATCTCCACTATAAACACTGATCACCGAGTTATTCTCCATTCATGTTTTGAAAACACATTCCTTGTGGGGTTTTCTCCCCATATCTCCTCATAAATGTATTTGTACATGTTTTTCACAACAACAAAAAACATGACAGTCATTTAATGTAGAGACTGAACCAAACAAACCAGGGCATAGAGAAGCTAATATGAGTCAAATATCAATCATCTAATAAGATCAATATCAATCATCTAATAAGACATATAGAGCTTAGAGAAGAAAGCAGCACAACATCCAAATACATATACATGTAAATGGCACAGCACATTTTCATAATATAATAAATAGTAATATTTAGTTCCTGTTATGTGTCTCTCTGTATATCTGTGAAAAAGGTAACAGACCAAACTGCATAAACCCTCCTTGGTAATAATAAGTTCCTGAGATCAGAGATTCCAGCACTCTTCCAGTGCTGGAGAACGATCACTGAAGCTCCTAATGAAACACAATTGGGGAGGTCCTGGCTCTGTTTTACAGTCCCTCTCCAATACTTACTCGTATCCCATAAAAAGGAGGAAAAAATAAAGCATGATTCCCACATCGAGTGAGAAATACTTTCACTCATTCCCACTCGGACACTCAAGTCCGAACCGGGCCAACTGACCGACTCTGTGCTCGCAGGAGAACCCGGCGGTGATGCTGGAGAACCTGAGGGCCATCAAGGCCAAGCACGCGGCTCTGTGCTCACAGGTGAAGGAGATCGCGGCAGCGCAGAAGGAATCCATGGACTCCATCCGGAACAACCTCGGCGGCGCCATGGAGCTGGTGCAGCGCTTCCAGCAGACCACTGACGTGGAGGTGCCTGCTAAAAAAAACTTTTCATGTTCTAAAGCTGTTGAGAAGTAGATGGTGGTTCTGATTACAAAGACCTGTAGAAAGTATCTGCTTTTGACGTTAAAGACGCTTTGGTTCATAAAGGAGGCCAGCAACGTTACATTATCTGTCTCTGAAAAACACAACAATCTTAAAATACAAGAAGTTTGATGTGGCAGAAAAAACAAAAAAACAAACATGCATGATATTTTATTATACACAAATATATTGCATTTCTGGGTGTAAACTGTGTCCTTGTCAACGCACTGCAGGTTCAGCCACTGACGGAGTCAGAGCGGGAATCAGCAGAGCTGCTGGGTTTAGCTGTCAGTGAGACCACAACAGAGGTGAGAGTCACCTCCCAGAAGTCCACCTGTTTGTTGCTAACCTGTGTGACAAAGTCTCTTGTATAACATAGTAGGGCCTTTGTTCACCTCAAAGTTTAGGGAAGTTTACCCTCATTTATGGCTGGAGGATTCCGTATACGTCTTTCTTAAAGCTTTCCATGATTTCATCACCCATGGATCGCCTCCAAAATGCCTTTTATGGCCCAGCCAGCAATCTTTAGACTACTGTAAAGCCTTCTGTTGTTCAAAGGCATTAATATTCTCCTTTTTCTAGTAGACTTTTCTTTTGAAACATCTGTCCGGGAACACAAACATGACCGTGCCTCTGGCTATTATGTAACTCAGCCATGGGTTTGAATACCAGCTTTTATTTTTGATACATACCCGTTGCATAGAATTTAAATGTAAATGTTAAGTTGGATTTGACTCATAAAGTCGGTATAAGGTGAGATACACTGCCTGCTCCACAATCAGCAGCCTCAAGTCACAGCTACAATCTGGACAAGAGTGAATATTCAAGGTCACATGATGGTTTCTGCTGCTGTTTCTCTTTCAGGTTCCTCCTCCTGGAGCAGCTTCTGGACACCAGCAGCCACTGAGTGAGTCTGATACCTTCACTCTCGTAGACTTGAAACTAGAGATTGAGACATAAGCTCATGTTTACAATGTTTACTGAGGGAATGAATCAAGAGCTTCATTAGAGTTAGTTTCCCATAGACTTCTATACAACCAGAGGAGTCGCCCCCTTGATGGACAGTAGAGAAAATGCAGGTTTAAGACACTTGCCGCCTGATTTAGAGGTTTTTGTTTCTGTTAAAATTCACCTCCAGGCTGATATCTGAAAACTTTGACAAATAAATCCAACGCTGTCGTCTTTGTAGTTCAGGTAAATGGATCATTTTTACTGTCAGTTCAGACCAGTTGGAATGTTCCTCTGTAGTTGCCACACTCTATCAGGTGACTGCGGCCATCTTTGAGACTGACGCCTCTGTCCGACCATCCACAGGCTGCGAGTATGAGGAGGTGAGCGCTGCCATGTTGGAGGCGGTTCCTCTCGCCGTGCGCTCCAGCGTTAAGCTGGCTGACCTCAACGTGTTCTACCAGCAGCTGCAGCAGCACCTCGGCAAAGAAGGGTAGGACTGTATTCTATATTTCTGTTGTTTATGTTCATATTTCTGCCCTATCAAACACAAGTGATTGCTCCTCTTGTCCTCTGCAGTGGCTCCCTCAGCGTGCAGAAGATGAAGCAGTTGAAGATGAAGGTGAGCGATGCCAAGCTGAAGGTCCTGCAGCATCTTTCGTTTGTGGATTTGGACCAGAAGGGCCTCGTTCGTCTCGCCGCATGACAGGGAATCCACAACCGGAGTGACTCCACCCATCCCACCTGGAGTGTGGACGGGGAGTACGCTGAGGATTGTTTAATTGATTGACGTTGTCTCTCTCTCAAACTCAAGTCATAGAACTTGAGTTGTGATAAATGCATGGACGTCTAGTGGTGTTAGTTCTTGATATATGTCTTCATGCGTCTGAATATGAGGGATATTGATGTTCCTGTAGTGTACTGCAGCATGATTGTATCAATCAGTCAAGGTGTCTGTGACTAAGACAGAACCCAAAGGAGTGGTATTTAATGGGCTAGCAGTTTACAGAGGTGTCCTTCAAACTTTGGACTTTTCTGTGTTCAGGTGCGTGGGCAGTTTTATTTTGATTTGAGAAGAAAAACATTGAAGATTAAAACATCAACTTTCCTCAGAGGAGAGCCCAGAGAGGGGAGAAAGCCTTTTGGGCTGTCAGAGGTTCTTTAAGTGGATTGCTTTAAAACCAGACGCTGTCTTTGTTTATGATTTTTATTTCCCAAAAGGTCAAAATGTTAAATAAATAATGTCTGAAACCCGATGACTTGATGGGGACTTCTTTTCTGCTTGCATCAAAAAGGATTTCCGAACAAATCTTTAAACAATACCAATTATGTTTATTCACAGCTTCAGCAGCTGTTAAAGTAACGGTCTGAAAAACATTCCAGAATAACAAATCTTAAGCTTACAAAAAACCCTCCAGCAAACCAGTAACAGTGCGCCATGAAGTCCACAACAGGAAACATAACAAGCGCACACATGAAAGAACATTTCAGGCTCATGAGGCGCCGGTCCTGCTGTGGAAACGCTCGGGTGATGAACTTCCATGTTTGACTTTTTGACTGCATCCTTACAATCGTGACTAGCCGTCACAAGTGCAGAGCCCAGGTGGTCCACGAGCACGCTTGTGCGTGAGTCCGCCAGTGGAGGCTTCATTTCAGCTCGTGGCTGAGCGGACGGTGTGCGTGTGGTCTCCCGTCGGGTGTCCTTCATCGGCACCACGCTGCCCTTCAAACAGCTGACAGCTAGACACAAGAGGCACTACATCAATATATTTGTTTTTTTAATGTTTTCCTGCCAGAGAAACCGATTAACTGCATGATTCTTGCGTTTAGCAGCATTGGATACTCACAGTGCGCGGACCCCTTTGCTTGTTTCGGGGCTCCCTCCGGAGGCCTCCATTCCAAAGCCCAGCAGCACGTCGTCTAGTGTCGAGTGGGCTCTGAAAAAAGAGAACACAAACGGGCGGTAGTTGCGCTGCCATGACAGACATGCCTGCAACTGTAAATCCTGGTATTTCTGTGTGTATGAGGTATTGAGATGCAGCTGCTGTCCCCACCTGTTGGTGTCCTCCACTAAACTGGGACTTTGCTGTGACCCAAGAGATGCCCTGAGCTCCTCCTCCTGATCTGCCGCCACTGTGTCGGCATCGTGCTCCCCTGAGTGGACAAACCAATCTAAGAAATTATGTATTTTGCAATGATTGTCAGCTATTGCACTGCGATACTGTGCCTGATCAAACTAGAGGCCGAGTCGTGGGCAGTTTGTCCCATCGTCATGTTGCTTACCGATCCAAACCGAGGCGGTGTCTGCCGTTTCTTCACCGCTGACAAACACTCTTATTTCCTCCATCTTGTCATTAATACCATCATATTCACATATATTCATATATACATATATATATATACATATATATACACATATATATATACATATATATACACATATATATATATACATATATATACACATATATATATACACATATATATATACACATATATATATATACATATATATACACACACACATATATATATACATATATATATACACACATATATATACATATATTTGAGAGTTTAGTTGTTTGCTGTTAAATGCAATAATATATATTTGAGAAATTAAAAAGAATTCACTAACAATGTTTTTTGTATTACATCCTATTGTTGATAAGGAACCCATAAATATACTTTGTGAAGTTTTTCACAGGGTTCTCACCTTTCTGCTGGTCCTCTTCCTCACTGCCTTCCTCAACATGCTCGCCTCCTTCCTGCTCCTCCATGTTTTCTCCTCCCGTCTTGCCTTCCAGCTGTAATTCTCTCCGCATTTCCTCAAGCTCCTCTTGCGCACCATCCTCCTCCTCCTCCACATACACCCTCAGTTGACTTTGACTGCCTACATCACGCCTCTCTTCACTCTGCGCCGGTTTGGACGCTCCCTCCGTCTCTCCTTCCTCTTCCTCTAACTCAGCCCTGCAGTCTCTTTGGGCCATGAAGCTGGGAGAGCTGGGGTCTACCAGCTCTTCCTCCTGGTTGGCTGTGATGAAGACCTCTGGACTGCTGGCAGATTCTGCATTGAAAGGGGGGGGCTGAAAGAATGTACAGCCCGTATGGGTCAGGTGTCAATCTTCTTGAACACATGCAGTGTGTATGATCAGGAAATTGGATTTATACGATATAAGCAAGAACATTTTAGTTTATTAACTTGTAATATGTGTCTGTGGTATGGCCACCTGTGATCATTATTAAAAGGAGGCAATTTGACCCGTTAGAATGGTTTGGGTTAAGCCAGAGACCTCTGAAGAAGAGCCCACACTGGTGAATTAGATGATTCACCTTAACTGAGCCTTCTCTTGGTGTGGTGAAACTCTTGTCCCTGTAGAAGGGGGATTCTGGGAAACTGGCCTCTATCATGCCTATCATCACACGCCGGCGTACGTCTGTCAAAACACATGAGCAGCAGTCATTTATGTCCTTTATCTTCGTCCATCAGTGTATTAAACCTTTCTCCTGGAAGCCGACCTCTTCACCCTTCTGCATCGACAAAAATGTCAATGAAGTGCCATAAAAAAACTGTATTGATTTAATTTTCTGCTTCCTGACTGCAAACATGTATTCATTAATTTCAAAAAATTTGTTTACACAATGCCATTGTTTTTTTTAATGAAGATCACAACGATTGAATTATTTTCAAAATGTTTCATAGTCTGGGATATGTCAACAATTAGCAAAGACACAGATTTTGTTGCATTGCATCAAACACACAACATAGCAGTGATGCCCGAGTGGAAATCTGGTACTAAATTCTGTACCACAATTTAGAAGACCTGACATAAAGGAGTGCATGATTTGATTCTGGAGAAAACTCACGCCTTTGACAAAATGTAAAAGAAAAAAAAAAGAAAAAATCCAAAAGCTCAAAATGTCCACAGTTATGCAGACTTAATATCATGTGACCAAGAAGCATTGATAGCAGCCAAAGAGGCATTTCTTTCGCATATTTCAACCTTCTAGAGATCTGATCCGTCACCGCCTGGTATTATCAGTAGGTCAAAAAATGTACTGTGACAGCACTCAATTGAAATGTGAAAAACAGTGAAATATCTTTCATTGAAGTTCACATCGTGGGCTGATTTACCTGGGCTGCGTGGAGTACTGTAACAGGGCGAGGCTCTCCCGTTACCACAGATACCGTGGAGTTTCTTCTGAGGCTGAGCTGGAGAGTCTGCGATGCTGGAGAGTTCAGCCAGCAGAGTCACGTCTAACTGGGGCCTGGGCCTGGGCGCGCGCACACACACACACACACACACACACACACACACACACACACACACACACACACACACACACACACACACACACACACACACACACACACACACACACACACACACACACACACACACACACACACACACACACACACACACACACACACACACACACACACACACACACACACACACACACACACACACACACACACACACACACACACACACACACACACACACACACACACACACACACACACACACACACACCAGCCTTTAAGGATACATATTGCTCAGGGATGGAGCGTATAACACCACCTCACTATAATGTAGTATAAACGGACAAAGTGTTTATTAATGTACTATCGCAGGAGAAGTTATAGTTGACAAACACAATATACATACAGTTAGGTCCATAAATATTTGGACATTGACACATTTTTCATTATTTTGGCTCTGTACACCACAACAATGGAGTTGTAATGAAAAAATCAAGATGTGCTTTAAGTGCAGACTTTCAGCTTTAAAATTAAAATGTGGCCACCCTCTTTTTAAGGGACCAAAAGTAATTGGACAATTGGCTGATCAGCTGTTTCAAGGTCAGGTGTGTGTAATTCCCTCGATATTTCATTTACAAGGAGTAAATAAAAGGGTCTTGGGTTCATTTCAGGTGTGGTATTTGTGTTTGGAATCTGTTGCGGTCAACTTTCAATATTAAGTCCAAAGAGCTGTCACTATCAGTGAAGCAAGCCATCATTAGGCTGAAAAATCAAAACAAAACCATCAGAGAGATAGCAGACACATTAGGTGTGGCCAAATCAACTGTTTGGTACATTCTTAAGAAGAAAGAACACACTGGTGAGCTCAGTAACACCAAAAGACTTGGAAGACCACAGAAGACAACTGTGGTGGATGACAGAAGAATCATTTCCCTGGTGAAGAAAAACCCCTTCACAACAGTTGGCCAGATCAAGAACACTCTCCAGGAGGTAGGTGTATCTGTGTCAAAGTCGAAAATCAAGTGAAGACTTCAGAGTAAATACAGAGGGTTCACCACAAGATGTAAACCATTAGTGAGCCTCAAAGACAGGAAGACCAGATTAGAGTTTGCCAAAAGACATCTAAAAGAGCCTGTACAGTTCTGGAAGAACATCCTATGGACAGATGAGACGAAGATAAACTTGTACCAGAATGATGGGAAGAGAAGAGTATGGAGAAGGAAAGGAACTGCTCATGATCCAAAGCATACCACCTCATCAGTGAAGCATGGTGGAGGTAGTGTTATGGCGTGGGCATGTATGGCTGCCAATGGAACTGGTTCCCTTGTATTTATTGATGATGTGACTGCTGACAAAAGTAGCAGGATGAATTCGGAAGTGTTTCGGGCAATATTATCTGCTCATATTCAGCCAAATGCTTCAGAACTCATTGGACGGCGCTTCACAGTGCAGATGGACAATGACCCGAAGCATACTGCGAAAGCAACCAAGGAGTTTTTTAAGGCAAAGAAGTGGAATGTTCTGCAATGGCCAAGTCAATCACCTGACCTGAATCCAATTGAGCATGCATTTCACTTGCTGAAGACAAAACTGAAGGGAAAATGCCCCAAGAACCAGCAGGAACTGAAGACGGTTGCAGTAGAGGCCTGGCAGAGCATCACCAGGGACGAAACCCAGCGTCTGGTGATGTCTATGGAATCCAGACTTCAGGCTGTCATTGACTGCAAAGGATTTTCAACAAAGTATTAAAAGTGACAATTAGATTTATGATTATATTAATTTGTCCAATTACTTTTGGTCCCTTAAAAAGAGGGTGGCCACATTTTAATTTGTTGTAATTCCTACACCGTTCACCTGATTTGGATGTAAATACCCTCAAATTAAAGCTGAAAGTCTGCACTTAAAGCACATCTTGATTTTTTCATTTCAACTCCATTGTTGTGGTGTACAGAGCCAAAATAATGAAAAATGTGTCAATGTCCAAATATTTATGGACCTAACTGTATATCTGTTTTTAATGTCATTTTATTCTGTTCTGAATCCTTTATGAAATGTGTATATGTTGTGTATAACAGATACATATGGGGACATAAAGCAGATAGACACATGGATGTCAACCCTCCAGGTGTCTAGTACACAACGGGACAGTTAACATATTGCTAAAACTCTGCGACCCCTCTGTACAACACAAAGTGCATAGGGTCATGTCAGTGTCCTTACATGTAAGGGTTGGCTGTAGACTGAGCCTGTGTTCCACTGACATCAGGATCACTGTCCATTTTCTCATCACTGTCTGGGAAGCTCTCATATTCTGGGGAGGGGGCGTGGGGTGTGGGGGCAAACAGAGAAACTGAGTTCCACTGGTTTGCAAACACTTCAATGTGGGGAAGTCTCAATGACTTACTGGTTCTGCGAGTATCTAACAGTAGAGCTTCTGGCCGGCATACCTCCATTGTAACGTCTGCGTTTTCTGTTGAACTGGAGGATATCTAGAGAGATAAATTAAATAAGACTCGTCAACAAAAGATGATTGTGAATAATTACAGCATAGAGAAATGTGTCAAACCAATCATAAAAAAAGACTGTAAAGTTTAGTCTTGCTGACTAAACCCATGCACCTGCTGCTTCTCAGAGAGGGTGTGGAGAAAGCTGCTGTCCAGAGCTGATCTGTACAGGCTCGGCTCCTCCCCGGTGCGATCAGCTCCCACTGGCCGGCTCCCTGTCCTGAGGAGGCCCCCATCGCACTGCTGATGCTCGGCTGGATAGTGACTCAGCCATAGAGCCAGCTCCTCCTGGCTCAGCAGTTCCCAGTCCCTGCTCAGGAGCTGAGCCTCAAGGTTCTTTTCCCAACCACCTCCCCCGTGTGGAAAGAGGCTGTACTGCTTTGAGGGCGGTCCAACAGCGGCACTCACTCCTGAACGGTTCGCGGAGGACGTAGAGAAGGACGAGGCGCGGGAAGAGGCGCGAGAAGAGGCGCGAGAAGAGGCGCTGTGGTCCAGCTGGGGGTGTTTTTCCAGTGTTTCCAGGCTCCTGCTGGCCTGACGCAGCAGCTCCCGGGACACTTTGAGGTTCACCGCGATGGTGCTGATCTGCTGATCTGTTGCTATTTTCAGGCCATCCAGCTGCTCCACCATCTCCCTGTCTATGTCCGCCTCTAGTTCTTCCTCGGAACTGAATGAGTCAAACTCACCGAGTAGAGGAAGCATGCCTGCGTATGGGTACACCTGGTGGAACATGGATTCTCCCTCGGTACGGTCTCTCCCCAGCTCTGGCTTTTCTCCTCTGTAAAGCTGTTTGTCCAGGTGGACATGTCTTTCTGCCACGGCGTTTGCCTGCCTTGTGACTGGTCTGACAGTCCTATGGTCAACTGAAGGGACAGAAGAATTTCATAACACATTTTGTGAAACAGAACCAGGATGCACATAGCAGCCTGTGAGATCCTGCTGCAGTAAAATGAGACGTTTTCCAGGGACCAGGGACTCTGGTGCGTGGAAACACTGCAGAAAGTTCCTTGCTTTCTCAGTACATATGAGGACCCTACATGTTTGCGTGTTGTGCCTTGTACCGCTCTGTACTGGTTCCCCCACAATGGGCCTATACTGTGCAGTGGTCTGGACCTCGGGCCCCAGATCTTGTTCACACTGCCCACCAGTCATCTGCTCCTCCAGGGAGAACCTCTGCAGCACACACACACAAACAGGTGTAGCATGTCAACGCTCATCTCCAGGCCCAGGGCTTCTCAGGATGCATCTGTGTGCATTTCAGAAATAATAAATCAAGACGGTATCAACATGTATATGACCATGATCTTGCAGAGAGTCTGACGCCTATAGAGTGAGACCCACCTTGAGGTCCTGCTGTAGGGTGTAGCACAGGCCCTGCAGGCTGCATGTGCGGTCCTGTGGGTGGTGCTGCAGGCCTCTCAGGACCACATCATAATAAGGCTCTGGAATGCTGCTGTCGACTGCCAGGGTCTCGCCTGCATCCATCGCCTGTTTGATCCCGTGCAGGTCCACTGTGCCCCATGGTTCACTGTCTGAAACAATGTGTGACATTATTCCATTTGACCTTGTCACCCACTGCATGTCCTCAAACGACAGAAAGTGCTTCCCTGATGTCCATTCCTTCATCCTCAGGTGACTAAAACACATTGATTCTTATCTTCAGGTGCTTATACAGCAAAGAAAAGGATTCACATTATATTTCATTTCTACCAATAGATCCCGCTCTAAATGCTCTAAATGGGATGTGAGCGCTACCTGTGTAGACTTCCTGGATCAGAGCACACAGACTGTAGATGTCGGCCTGCGTTGTGCACCGTCGCCGTTTAATGACCTCTGGAGCGGCCCATCTGTGGAGGCTGGGTGGCAGGTTTATGTGCGGGGGGGGTTTGCCACTTGTACTTTGACTGCTGGACATACACAGACACACACCACACACACACACACACACACACACACACACACACACACACACACACACACACACACACACACAGTCATTATAACCGGGAGTATATTGACAAACAGTATATTAAAGAGCTTCTTCACACTCTATTGTTGGGGAATATGAATCATGTTGACAATGCCTTCCAATGATCTCACTAGGTCATGTGATCCCATTCCCATTCACGGTGAACTATGTGTCATTATGTAACACTATAAGTGACAAGCAGTGGTGGAATGTAACTAAGTACATTTACTCAAGTACTTGACTTAATTACAATTTACTTAACTTAAAACACCAGTCCTGGTTGCTTTAGAATTTATTTAGTAGTGAAAACAATGGAAACATGCTTTGTGTTTAGTAGTGTGGAGTCTAGTTTTCAGAATTGTGTGCATAATTATTTTTTAGTGTGTGTATACAATGGTAAAAAACGAATAGAGCATTTTTTTTCTGGGCATGACGCCATAGACACACAGTTCATAACAAACATAGAACTGTCATCTGTTTACCACATTTATCTATTATTGCATTATGTTTATTGTTTTTCTATATTTATATTTGTATTATTTTATTGTTCTATTCTATGTTGATGTTTATTGTTATGCACCTTTCACTGAGTCAAATTCCTTGGATGTGCATCGTACTTGGACGATAAATGATTCTGATTCTGATCTCATCAGCAGGATATAGGCTCAGTCACCATTGTGTTCAGATAGTGACTCAACAGACATATACTTAAATAAAATGTTACAGATTGCCATTTAGTGTATGTTTTGATGTCAATACTTATGTACAGTACATTTACTGACGTGAAATTTCTATTTTTGAATTCAGGACTGTTTAACAGAGTATTTCTGTCGAACATCTGTTTTGGGAGAGCCCAACACTGCTTTGTCATGCAAGAAGCTTAATTCGTGCCTGGACTCGGTCTGGGCCTGCATTACCTGGGGACCATGAAGCCGAAACCAGTCAGTTTGGCTACTGCGAACTTAGTGAGGACCACACTATGGGAGGACAGGGCCCTCATCACCAGGCCGCCCCTGTGGACGTATTGCAGCCCCTCGCACACCTGCAACATCACTGACAGCAGCCATCTGTCCTGCAGCACTGGAAAGTCTGTACGCTGCAGACAGGGAGTAGACAACACACACACACACATACAGTCAAAATGACTGGTGCTTTTGGTTTGTGCTATACATGCAAAATGCCTTCATGATGGTTTTCCATGTTTGTTTCTGTCACTTCTTTAAGTGAAGCAGGAAAAGGAACAATACAGTTTTCCTTCTATTGCTTCAATCTTGCAAATGACACAAACTGCAACTCCAGGCCGGTTATGCCTGTTTCAAACATATATCATCATTGATTGTTTCTGGGACAGAAACTTGTGTCTTCGTTACCCTGCTGTGCAGCAGGTTGTGTAGCGTGCCCACGTCGACCGGTTCAAACACCAGACTGGTCCTCTGGAGGTCATCGGACAGACTCACCGCCATCAGCTGCAGCAGCTGCGGGTGGAACAGCTGGCTGACACACAAAAAGTGAGGAAAGAGAACTCGGGGAGTGGACTCTGTTTCATGAACTTCATCTAAAAGTGGTGATGCTCAAAACACACTGATCACATCAGTCACACCCAAAGGGCTTCTCAGTCATCTGTAGGTTGATTCAACCACCTGCAGTTATTTTGGTCAAGCAAGTTTGGGTCTGGCCAGTTTTAGAGCAGTAAGAAAACAATCACCAATACAAAATAAGTTGTGTTACTGAGGTTTCTGCTCACATTAATAAAGGTTACTGGCAAGAGCTGCTTTGCTCAATTCTGTGATAAGTCAAGACTGTTCATGCCGGCTCCAGCTCTTTGAATGGGGAGCCACACGTTCCTCTTTGGACTGGAAGGTCATCTGTTACCTTAGGTTAGAATTGTCACCTCTAATAAAGATGGATATGAAAACAAGATAGTAATACAACACATGATGCATTCCAGCTTGGAATACAGACATATTCCCATATATCATTATCCCTTGCTCTCTCACCTGCAGTAGTCTTGTTCCACGAGGAGCAGGTCCATACAGGCTATCTGACTGTCCCTCACTGTTTTTACTGTCACCCTGGAGCCTCTCCAGCTGTGACTGAAACACACCATTTGGTGTTCAATGTGATAAAATATATCAGGCTTGAAGAACAGGTGAATACTTTCATATGTTAATAGCTCTGCCCAATTCCTGGTCATATTATTTTGTACCCGCTTCGATTTCTCCCATGAAGATGTTATTTTAGTGTGCAGATAAACGTAGATCGTTTACCCCACAGTCATTACCATGACTCTCTGCGGTGTATTAGAAATCAGGAAAAAATGTGTTAATTACTTGGAATGGACTGATTCCTCAAATAGGATTTGATAAAAACTCTATTAGGATTGGTTGATGATTTCTAAATATGACGCTATGTATGTATTCCCTCTAACCAGAGGGGAGAGCTGCAGCCCCCTCTTCCCTCACTACTGGTTCTCGGCTCTGTCTTACTTGGTCAGGGAGGTCAAAGAGCCACAGGAGAAGGAGAGCAGAGGTTCATCGTCAGCCTGGGTCAGATCACTGTCTCTGATCAGTGGGATGGATGCTGGCACAGCCGGCACCTGGCACGGCTTGGTAACGCACACCTAGACAGACATTCACGAGGAGAACACTCAGCACAGACCGTCACAGAGGCCGGCGGGCTGTGTGTCCCACTCTCTGCACACTTGGGATTCACACACTTCTTTCTTTTCTTTTTTTAGTTGGGAGCAGTGAGCTGCTGTGAAGCAACTTGCGGTTCAGTTCTTCGCTGAAGGACACTTGAAACATGGCGACTGGAGAAGCCAGACCTTTTGATTAAAGTTAGACCTGCTCTCCAGCCTGAGCCACAGCCCCCCGATACATAACCACTAACATTTCTAACGCTGCAATGAATAATACAAATAAATACATTGATAAAATAAAATGTCAACAGGGAGCACACACATAACCAATCAGTGTCTCCTGAATACTGTATGAAGTGGCATACCTTTCCAAAGCCTAAACAGTAGGCCGCTGTACAGAACGTATTGCTGTTTGTCCTCTTATTGAGCGGCCTGTCAGTTCACGGAAAGGAGCAAAAACACACACAAGACATATCAGTTGATTAGACATTACACGGTCGACGGTGGGTCTGTGTGAACAATGTTTTAATTTCCTGATGTTATTTTTTCATACGGGTTCGATAAGGACAATATGATGTGGGTACGCCGTGTGATCAACGTGCACCGTGATTTCATGCGCTCCATCAGAGATGCAGGCTGTGACGAGATGAAGTTAGACGCGTGGGACGAGCTACGGGTCGTCGCGGCCCGGCCCAGACACACCTGCTGCATGGAGGACATGCGGCTCTCCAGGAAGCCTTGCATCTGATGAGAGAGAAGGGCAAGGTGTCATTTAAACATGGTGGAGTTAGTGGTTCTTGTTCGCATTACTTGTTTTGTTTTTCTTCCCTTGGCTCAATGACTGCACATGTTGTATTAAGTGTTTTCGGATTCATGTTCTCAGCATGCTCTCTCTACATAACGGATAAAGTCGGCCTGTATGGCGAGTAATAGGTTACGCCTATGTACATGGAATATAAAAGGGGTTCATAGTCCTATTAAAAGAAGAAAAGTATTACGTTTTTTGAAAAAAGGTCATATTGATATTGCTCTCCTCCAAGAAACGCACTTGGATGATGAAGAGCATCTCAAATTGCAGAAGGAAGGTTTTAATCAGGTGTTTTTTTCCTCATTCACCTCAAGAAGTAGAGGAGTGGCTATATTAGTGAGAAGAAACTTGCAGTTTTCATTACTGGACTGTATTAAAGATAAGAGTGGCCGATATGTTATTGTAAAGGGCATCTTGCAAGGTACAGTTATATCTATACTGAATGTGTACTACCCTCCTGCTCACCCTTCTGACTTTATAACTAAGGTTTTCTTGGACTTTTCTGAGATTCAGTCAGATATTGCCATTGTAGGTGGAGATTTTAACTGCATACTAAACCCACTTATTGATAAATTACCTTCTAAAGATATGTCTCTTTCACCACAGGCCAAGGCACTCCGTTCTATTTGTGAGGACTTAGGATTTGTTGATGTTTGGAGAACCATTCACACTTCTGATAAAGCGTATACTTTCTTTTCTGCACCTCATGGTTCTCACAGTAGGATTGACTACTTTTTCTTATCAGGTCTTGCAATGCACAGGGTTTTGTCTTGCTCTATTGGTAGTATTTTGATTTCTGATCATGCCAAGGTGATTTTGGACCTCTCCATCAAGTGTGTAAATAGTGGAGTGAAGTTCTGGAGACTGAACACATCCATCTTGAAGGATCATACATTTGTTACTCATTTTACCACTGAATTTCAGTACTTTATTTCCATTAACGCTCGGTCCACAGACAACCCGGCCTTACTATGGGAAACTGCTAAAGCATATTCTAGGGGGCTGATTATTTCCTTTTCAGCAAGTAAAAAGAGGCAAAAAAGAGAAAAGCAGAATCTGTTAATGGCTGAACTTAAAGCTAAAGAGAATGCTTATGTTGTGTCCCCATCTCCCACTATCTTGACAGAAATATCTGCAATTAGAACAACTTTAGACAACCTTTTAACACAAGATGAGGAAATAAAAGTCAGATTTATTAGACAAAAATGTTATGAACATGGGGATAAACCTGGGAAATACCTAGCATATCTCACAAAAAAAAGAGCAGAGTCACAAACTATTGCAGCCCTTTGTGATGCTCAAGGCAGCCGTATATATGATAATAAGCTTATAAATGACACCTTTAAGATATTTTATCATAATCTCTATAGTTCTGAGCAGCCGAGTGATGCGTCTGTCCTGATGGATAAGTTCTTTGACCAGCTAAACTTGCCCACTATACCATCAGAACATAAACTTGCTCTTAATTCACCCATTTCCAGGGAAGAGGTGATTAACGCCATAGGAACTCTTCAGAATGGGAAGGCTGCTGGACCGGATGGGTTCAGCAGTGAATTTTATAAAGAGTTTTCAGGCGTATTAGCAGACCCTTTAGTCAGCATGTTTAATAATGCTTTCTCAAATAAAGAGTTACCCCCGACCTTGAAAGAAGCAAATATCTCACTCATACTGAAAAGGGGGAAATGTCCAGAGTCATGCGCCTCTTATAGGCCCATATCCCTTCTAAATGTGGACCGGAAGATCTTGGCAAAAGTTTTGGCTATACGCCTTGAAGGTCTCCTACCTAAAATTATAAAAGAGGATCAAACTGGTTTCATAAAGGGGAGGAACTCTTATAACAATGTTAGGCGTCTTCTCAATATCATTCAGGTCTTCCAGCGTAGACAAGTTGATGGTTTAGTGCTTTCTCTGGACGCAGAGAAGGCCTTTGACCGAGTTGAATGGTCATATTTATTTTACTGCTTGGATAAATTTGGTTTAGGGGATAATTTTGTTAGATGGGTCGAGGTCTTGTACGACAACCCTCAAGCAGCCATTCTTGCTAATGGACTGAGGTCTGACGGTTTCCCTGTGCATAGAGGAACAAGGCAGGGCTGCCCATTGTCCCCCC
Source organism: Cottus gobio (assembly GCA_023566465.1). Taxonomy (NCBI): domain Eukaryota; kingdom Metazoa; phylum Chordata; class Actinopteri; order Perciformes; family Cottidae; genus Cottus; species Cottus gobio. The sequence goes on along the minus strand of CM042229.1, from coordinate 20,430,374 downwards.
TTTTGTTTGCCATGGTTATTGAACCATTGGCGGAGGCCATAAGGACGATGCCCTCCATCCAGGGCTTACAAATAGGCAATGTACATCATAAGATAAGCCTCTATGCCGACGATGTCTTAATTTATATTTCAAGTCCAGAAACATCAATACCTGTGTTACTTGATGTTGTTGGTTTGTTTAGCAAGTTTTCTGGATATAAAATTAATTTGACAAAATCAGAGGCCATGCCGCTAGGAAGTCTAAGATCAATACCTACAACACTGCCTTTTTTCCCCTTTAAGTGGTCCCCAGGGGGCTTTATCTATTTAGGTATATTCATAACCCCTACATTTGAGCAAATGTATAAGGCTAACTTCGTTCCATTATTTGAGAAGGTGAGGCTGGATTTGGAGCGTTGGAACTCTTTGCCAGTCTCCTGGCTAGGTCGTATAGCTCTTATTAAGATGAACATATTGCCTAGACTGCTTTACCCAATCCAAATGATCCCAGTTTTATTTTCAAATGGAGTCTTGAAAAAACTAAATGGCTGGCTTAGTGCATTTATATGGAGCAAACGTAGACCAAAGCTAAAGATGACTACTTTACAACTGCCAAGCTCTGAAGGTGGATTAGATTTACCAGATTTCAGAAAGTACCAGCTTTGTGCTCATTTGCGATGTATATATGATTGGATCGTAAATGAGACAGCCTCTGTCTGGCTGGATGTGGAAACCTCCCTATCAAAATACCCACTGAAGAACCTGTTGTTTGTTAAGAGCTTTAAAACTGTTAAGTCATGCTGTGACAATATTGTTACTCTTAACACAATTAAGGCTTGGCGACTAACACGTAGACTTGAGGGGAGGTCAAAATTAACATCAGTTTTCACCCCTATTTTAAACAACTCCGATTTCCAACCAGGACTTCTTGATGCTGGCTTCAGACAGTGGCAGGATTGTGGCATTTGTGTGTTGAAAGACCTGATTTCTGATAATACATTAATGCCATTTAACCAAGTGGTTGAGAAATATAATATCCCCAGACAGAGCTTTTTTCGTTATTTACAGATAAGGCATTATATATTGCTCAGTACAACCCTACTTGATAACCCTAGTGCATCCCATCTTGAGAAAGCACTGTTTGCAACACCTTGTAGATTGTCTGTCAGTCTACTATATGGAGCTATGCGTACTCTGTCAACTGTGGCTTTGCAAGAGCTTAAAGAAAAGTGGGAGAGCGAACTTTCTGTTACAATCAATGACGATGAGTGGGACGATATTTGGGTCTATGCTAAATCAATTTCAGTATGTAATCGAGCCAAATCTATACAGTTAAAAATTTTACATAGAATGCATATATCCCCCAACCGCAGACATCATTTTAATCCGACTTTGTCGCCAATGTGTCTTAAATGTAAAACGGAGATTGGTACTCTAACCCATTGCCTTTGGTCATGCCATAAACTGCAAAGATACTGGTCTAATGTCTTGACAGAAATTGAAAAGATACTTGGGCAAAACTTACAGATGGATCCAATGTCTCTTATTCTGGGTCTACCTGCTAGATATGTAGTGTTAAAAAACCAGAGGCTCTTCTGTATTCTTACATATGCAGCTAGGAAGAATATATTATTGCAGTGGATAAGCGATAGACAGCCAACTGTTAAGGGCTGGCATAATGTTTTGTTTGATTTAGTACCTCTGGAATACCTGACATGTGTGATACATTCCAAATCTAAACAATTTTATAAAGTTTGGGAACCTTATCTGAATTATTTGGACCCCAACGTCTCTGGCATTATGTTACAAGGATTTTCTGAAAGATCGTAAGAGAGAGTACTTTGCTGTATATCTGTTTTCTTTCTTTATTCAGTCATTTTGATTGTATTGTATGTGTGTAGCTGAGCCAATGTTGTTGTATCTTTGTGTTGTGCTTTTGATGTGTGTGTTAGTTTGAAGTATGGTTGTGTGTTAAAAAAATGAAAACCAATAAACATATTTGAAAAAAAAAAAAAACATGGTGGAGTTGCCGAGTGCTCTTCACGTAACCGGGACAATGTTATAAGCCTAAAAGAAGACCTAAAAGAAATTGCTGTATCACTTTTGACACCAGAAATATGAACTGCTTAATATAATTCTTAATATAAGAAGATTTGGTGGCTTGTGACCTGAAACATTTGTCCATGCTCACTTCCTTCCTCCTGGATATATCTCTTGTCCGTCCCTCAACTTCATGGAGGTGCAATGATAAAATCACTGGAGTTTTTGTAAGTTACGTATGCTCCAGCTGGCACCCGGGAGAGAGAGCGCTAACCTGCTGGAGCTTAAAATGACTGAGCGGCTCACCCTGGCGCTGCCTTCCTGCTCCACAGCCCTGAGCCAGTCAAAGGGCGTCCTGCCCTCCCCGTCGTGGAGTCTCAGATCTCCTCCGGCATCCAGCAAGCTGCTCACCACTGAAGGGTTACGGGAGAGCACGCCCGCGTGAACCGGGGTGCTGCGGTCCTCACAACGACTAGAAGAAAGGTGGTTATGAAATCAATATGCTTCATTGTAAAGTGGAGAATGTAAACCACTTGACTAGCATGGCGCTCTGTATATGTAACATTTAAATACATTTTTATACATACAAGTATTCTTTTCCTGAGTCTAGAGTTGAGATTTGATATAGTTTTATATCAATGCAAAAACACACTGTCCACTCAGCATATTAGAGTGATGTTAAACAGCGATGCTACTTTAACCTGACAACAGATCGGCACCAGGACACCAGCCGGCAGAGATGACGTGGAACCAGACAACTGACAAACATTTAATTTTGGTCTACATTCGAAGTATACTCGCTGGTATGTTTTATGAATACTGAGCTGATGTGCCCTGCCTAACATCTGTCCCATCCGCTTGCACAAAGGGCTGCTGTTGGATGTAAGTACGTACGTTGTCAGAAATATGAGGAATACACTTAGTACACTTTTATATGACATCACCATGAATCTTTGAGTTTGTAGGAGGAATGAAGTAAGTCGTGAGTATCCTGAAGTGTGAGTGCCAGGGCCGGACTTACTGGTTGGGGTCGGCCCCGTGATGCAGGAGCAGCTCCGTCACCTTCGCTTGGCCCGACAGAGCGGCACAGAACAGTGGCGTCTGACCCAAATGATTCACACAGTTCACGTCAACACCTGGAACACATCAGGAAACATGGAGACCAGGCAGCCCCCTTTTGTGTCAAGCACTGTGTGTCTGACTTATCTGCATGATGCCAACATGGATGCATTACTGGTAATTTCAATACAATACTTGCACTGTTACAGTGACTGTGTGACGTACCATTATTCAGCAGTTTCTCCAACTTGGTGAGATTTCTCTCCCAAGTGTACTTGTGGAGTTGAGCGTGTGCACCTCCAGTAGGCACAACACCCACATGCACAGGGCAGGGGAATGGCAGCGCTGCCATCCTGTTAACTTTTATAATTAGTATAAGTTTTTATTTTATTTTACAGATGATAACGTTAGTATTAACTACTAGCTTTCCTCAATACAATATATATTAGCTAGCACAACTGCTACTAAAATACTAGCTAACATTAACAATTGTTGTAGCTTCTGAAAAAAAAGAAAACCCGTAAAATAAATACCTCCTGACAACACTCAAAGTGTATGGGTACCATATAGATGCCCAATAAGCAACAATGAGAGTAAAACTCAGACTTACATACCGGTAACAGATGTGTTAGCTAAACTGTGCGTTTAGATGTCGGTACCTGACCCGCCTCTCGCTGACAGTTCCCTCGACGGGTCACGTGTCACTCATGCCTCTCAGCCAATCAATGAGTCACCTTGACTGTTAGCGGATTACGCCAACAATCTTGTCAACCGGATGGTGCACTGGAAAAAGACTTCCTCTGCTACACAGCTGGAGACTGTAGCAGTCAAATGACAAGATGTTATTTACTTACTTTATCAACAACATAAACAACCCGGTTCAAAATATTACTTTATTAACATGAACAACCCAGTTCAAAATATTACTTTATTAACAACATAAACAACCTGGTTTAAAGTATTATTTATAGTTTATTTTTTGTGCTAAATTGGAACAACTTAAAGTATACTTATTACAATTTATTTATTCAATTCCCGCATCCGCTAGTCCATGTTGATGTGTCCTTGAGCAAGACACTTAACCATACCCAGATAGCAAACTGACTCCGTTCCGGATCCGCGCTGGAGGTATCATAGGCTCCGTAACGGATCAGCGAAACGGGTCCGGATCGGAGTCTAGATGCACAGCGGATCCGGAATGGATGCGCGTCAAAGATCCAGCCAGCCATATTAAATTTGGACTCATTCATAAAGCGGCTCATTTGGCCCAGATCCTCCATTACTCAAAATAACTACAGAAAAATCTCATATTTAAAATGGAAACAAGAAATGAAACCATAAATTATATCAAAAACAGTTTTTTAGTAAAAGGACAAAATTATGTTTAGACTTGTATGTATCATTATGAACAATCACTATTGGAGAACCAACAAGTCTGTGTTTTTTTCCATTTTATTCAGTGAGGGGTTTATTTGCAGCACGCCGCCTGGAGCTACCCCGGTCTGATGCCAGGTTGAACCACCTAATTGCGTGTTTCACAATGTCATCATCCGTGGCCGCACGTGTCACATTATTCTTTCTGACGGCATCTGTAAACACACAAGCAGATACAAAATCTCATGAATCCTCAGTGCAACATACAGCAGACATGCAGTCTAAAAGCTATGGCTGTCTGACACTTAAACCGTTTGCTATGCTGCATTCAGAGGTAATATAACATAACCATTATCTATAATATATCTATAATATATAGTTGAGTAACATCTACCTGAGCAGAGAATGAAGTTGCAATTCAAATAATAAATTTAGCACTGTTAAAAAGGATCTGGGAAGTATGCTAATTTGTAAGTTTGAACACTACCTAAGACCTCTGGGGGACTTAAATTATTTTCATTAAATATTAGTTACTTACGCAGGAGCAAAGTCTTTGACGCCATCTGGCTGAAGGACTTTTTCCCATTCACTTCTTTCCAATTGATGCCCTTCCCTACATCATCGCTAAACATGTGGGCGAGGATGTTCCATGTCACCCGCTTAGTATCATGTCCTCCAATGGTTGCCAGAGAGGAAATCTAAAATGGATCAAAAAAATACTATTAATATCTGATACTTTACAGTATGTTTTAGAAAATTCATCCATCAAACAGCTGTTATTTACATACAATAGTTAAAATAAAGATACATTTTATTCAGATTTTCTGGAGATGCTAAATAAAACAAAAAAACTCACCACACGCTTCTTCAGCTGAAAGTTGGAGGGATCTTTGAGCTGCTCCTCAAAAAGGTTCACTTCCTCTACTGAGGTAAATGGAAAAGGAATGGTGTGTCCAGTCACCTCGACTTCTTGGCCAGAGGGTTGCTGACTTGTGAAATTGTCAAATTTGACCATCAGTTGGTCAAGCTGCTGCTTCATATTTTCCAATAAGTTCATCATCTGAACTTGTGCAGTTAAAATATATTAGAATAAGGTTAAAAAAATCATTTGGACAACCGATTTAACTTAAAATATGGAAACGGTGGTTTTATACAGTTCCAGTAATGCAATCCTAATAATCATATTTGCTTGGATTCAATGTTGGAGTGTGTATTGTAATATATGCGGTATACAATTAACAATTGTTAACATTTTAAAAAGTGAAATGATTAAAGGTTAAATTTGAATCCCATAGCTGTTTGAGTTATTGTTCACCACAGCAGGCAATGGTGTCTGATCCACACCTTCCCCCTCGCCAAGTTGGTCTGTACCCCTGGCTTGCAGGTGTTTGCTGTCCTGCTGGTGATGAAGTATGTGGAAGAGGGGGAGGAGGGGCAACAGTTGGAGGGGCAACTGTGTTGCTCATAAATGGACCTCGGGATCTTTTGTTGGGTGGATTTTCCTCACTATCATCTGAGTCCCCATAGTGATGTCTATAAAGAGGGTTAGAAAAATACTCATTCGTCATACTAACACTGAATGACAGATGCATTTGTTTTTTAAATTAGGGTAAAAAAGATCTAAAGAAAATTAAAAACATATACAGATTTACTCACACTGGCACTGGCCTCCTCTTTAATGGAATCATTTCTTCCCCTTCCGACTGAAGATCAGATGTGTCGCAGGACATATATCTTTTCATCCATCTCCTTGCCTCCAAGTAATCGCCTAAAAATGAAGTCAAATTAACAGAATAAAAAACAAGTTCAAAATTATAAACAGAATATTAGAATATGAATATATAATTAGCATACCACATGATCTAATTAATCTGACGGCATGTGCCTGCCAGTCAGATCCAGGCTCTTCAGTGTTTCTGACAGCCTTGTCCACTCTCTCGTCCTTCGAGTAATTAGGCCAAAAGCAGTCACCATCCTCGTACCAATTTTTTGGCACCACTGCAATTGTTTTGCTTGTAATGAATTCAATTAAGTAGAACATCCTGAAAAAGGAAAAGAAACAATCAAACAGTGTCATCAGTCCCTATAGGCAGGAGTATGTGAATTATTGTTTGAAAAAAAATTTGATTAATCATATTGTACTCACATAGATCACAGTGATTATATCACAGTGATTATGGGGATGCAGTCGGTCAGTTTTTGTCAGTCTTTTACCCTTATTTCACACCAACTAAGTAAAAACTATAGCTTAAATTTGAACTGCTCACATTAGAACACAAGAGCTACAACTAATACAACCATAAATACCTAACCATAACCCCCAATACCATAGTTATCCTGGGGAATATGCAGATTACATAACTAAAAAGAATGAAATAGGGGTATAGCCACAAAACCATCCCTATGAGGCAAAAGAGCACATTTTTGAACAAGCTCTGAAATGTTAACACACTTAAGTGTATCTGATGTTTGGTCAACTTTATAAATATTCAAATAGTCTGAGTTGAATGGGTAAGTGAAGAACAAATACTTCTCTGAACATTCCTTGTATACCACATACACTCCATCACTGCATTCTACAATGTTATGTATGTAACAAATGTTGTTTCCAATGACAAAAACATTATCCCCGGTTGAAACTTTAACAGTCCACTTGTCACAGGCCATCTCACCATACTGTGCTTTCACCAAACCATGCCAACACTGCTGCCAAGAAATGGATGTGGCCCCTCATGATGATGACCCTCATCAACCATGTTTTCAAATGATTCGTCTGTCCTTAGAGCAAAGTCTGTACATGGATATGTCATGCGTCTGTTAATGTATTTCCCAGGCTGCATACATTTGTCACAACCATGGTAGCCATTGTGGTTCTTTGTGTTCTTAACAAATGACCTGGCTGGTGTGTCACAAATGACTGTGTCCAGTTTGAGTTTCAATGTCTTACCCTCAATATCAAAACCATTTTCAAGCTGTTGCAACTCCTGTAACAAAATTTTCAAGGAACTCTTTTGCTGAGCCGGGTTTCTTTGGTCCACAGAATAAACCTATCATGACTGGTTCTTTCATGGGAACATTTAATAGCAGACCAAGGATGGGCCACAGTTGCAGACTAGAGCTTTTGAATAAAGGAAGTCCATCTATGTTTATTTGCAACTTCAAAGTGAAACTGTCTGCCAGTGTATGCACATACTTGAACAGTGTACTTTTCAGCGAAAGCAGAATACCAAGATAGTGGTACTGTCCCCCAGCCCTTTCCAGGATTGAGTATTTTGTCTTAGTCCTAAGAAGGGTCCTGGCATCCCTTGGAAGATCAGGATGGAAAATACGAAGTATGCCCAATAGTGCTGTCAAAGCAACCAAAGAAATGCCAAAGTGTATGGCCCAGTTGGAAATACTTTTAGAGAGGGAAAATGTTTCATGTTCATCATCAGACTGTTCTGAATCAGATGTCAGACTTTGCCCATCACCGCCAACGACAAAACCATCAATTACGTCTGCATCTACTTCCATGCCACCTTCTTCCTCACTAAAGACTACTCCAGTTGGAGTGTCTAGACAATTTGTATCGTCTGTGCAATTTAAACTTTCCAAAAACTCCTCACTGGCACCAACATGGCCCCTTTCTGGTGTCAGTTGAAAGTCAGTAAAATTTGTGCAATCCTCCATAATTTGTTCAAGTCTTTTTTCAACATCTTGATGTGCCCTCCGTTTTATGGTGGAGCTAGAGACAGCCCCGGTCTTTCTATACATCTTATCTAAACAGAAAAACAAGTAGATAGTGTTAATAGATTACATGTAGAGCCAATCAGCGTTGAGAAGCTCAGCGCGTCATCACTGCCATCGCTGAATCAAACTGCTGCTTGACCGCCTGAAAAGGCGCTGGCAGCTGCCGTCATTTAGACGCTGTTGTGCAGCTGCGGATGATATTATGAACCCAGACACGGAGGCGTTTGATAGTCCGACGTTTGAGGGACTTCCACAATAAGTTTAAAGCAGAACTAGTGGTTAGTTCAATGGTGGATGGCGGAAACGTTGATAAGCCCCGCCCCCTTTCATTCGCACGCTAAAAGCAAGCGGATGACGCGTATTAACCACATAAAGTGGTTAACAATCACTAGACTAAGATAGTATTTTAATGGATTAAAATGAATCTGGTCATTATAGAACCATATCATTAAAAATACTAGTCTTAGAAAGTTAAACAGGTTATACAATTCCCTCTCGAGTTGCTGTGAAAACATTTCCCTCCAAAAATGTGTGCAATAACATTTCTTACCTTAAAAATGGCGGGGTCAATGGAGCTAAATCCAGGCCATATGTTTTGTTCATTCGAAAAAAAGATTTGAACCTGAAAAAGTTTTGTTGTTGAACTTTGAAAAATTCAACAATGTATTCGAAATAAAAATAAGTGTATGAAAAGTTTTTTTCGGTTGAATATAATTTTTAATCAGTTATTTATTTTTTTTAATAAAATATATTTTTTCAGTTTTCAGTAACAGATTTTATATTTTCAACTTTCACTCTTTTTTTTTTTACAGTTCCAGGTTTTTTTTTTTTCCAGGTATTTTTTTTTTTCAGGTTTCAGATCTTTTTTTCAGGTTTCAGATCTTTTTTCAGGTTTCAGACTTATGGCCCGGGTCTGTCGTGGGGGCGTGGTTTCTACTGAAGGGGCGTGGTCTCATGAGGGACAGCATAACAAAGAAGGCGGAGGACCGGCCTCAACCACGTTGTCTTCAGGTAACGTGGTAATTATGACTGACTTCCTTTATACAGCATATTCACGGGATTGACGGTAAACTAATTGACGCCAGTGACACAGTTACGTTTAGCAAGCTGTTTAGACCGTACTTGGCATGAATAGCAATATAAGAGCAATAAACTATGCCAGGTTGTGCCGTTCAAAGACTACACTATAATATCTGACGTGTCGCACCACTGTGAACACATGTAGCGTAACTGCGATGTCGTCCGGCAGATGAGCTGAGCCTCTCTGTCACATTGTTATAAAGACATAAACAGATCAGTTGGCTGTAAACGTCACTACCCGCTCATGAGGCTGTGGTTGAGACGCTGAGGACAAGAGTGAAAGTAAAGGTTGGTGCTACGAGCCGAAGCCTAAAACACTCACGTCAATAAATCTTTACAAACGCTGTAAAAAAAAAAAAAAAAAAAAAATTGAAAATATAAAATCTGTTACTGAAAAAATATATTTTATTAAAAAAAAAAGAACTGATTCAAAATTATATTCAACCGAAAAAACTTTTCATACACTTATTTTTATTTCCAATACATTGTTGAATTTTTCAAAGTTCAACAACAAAACTTGATTTTTCAGGTTCAAATCTTTTTTTCGAATGAACAAAACATATGGCCTGGATTTAGCTCCATAGGGGTCCGTTTGAGTCACGTCTGTAAAATTCTGAGGATGACATTGCAAATTGTCAAGACACTAGACACCTTCATTACGCCATGACATAAATTAAAGCTTTTCCTTACTACATTAAATAATGTGCAATGTTCCCCTACTCTGGCAGGTCTACAATAACCACAAATAGTCCAGCGAGTAAAAACTCACGGGAGTAAAGCGCGCTCACTGTACTAAAGCGGGCGAACACAGCGTTAGCTCAAAAGTCCAGGATTCAATTAGTTATAATTAAAAGTATTTAAAAAAAAAAAGATTAACAGATTATACGATTACAGCTCCTGGACGAGGGCGTCTTGATCTCTTCAGACAGTGCACAGTCCACTCAACAAATCAAGGTTAGCTAGTGGCAGCCACAAAATGAGTGAAATGTGGTGCTTACAGGTACCAATAATATATTACGATATACTCATGGTGTGAACACACCATAACGCGCCGCCCGCCGAAAATTCGCGTCTGTCGCAACCAAACGCGTCTGTGCATTGACTTTACATGTAATCTGGTTGCGCAAAGATTTCGCGTCGCGTTCGGTGTGAACACACCATGACTCACAACACTCCTACAACCCACAACACTTTTCGCGCCACTGGCTCTTTAAATATACGTGCGTAAAGAAAGAGGGCCAACGTGATGACGTCATCAAGTACGCTGCCGTTCCAATTCGTCATACTTTTGGAGTCTGGACTCGAAGTCCGGACTGCAGAAGTTCACAAGTCCGTACTTGTGTACTTGGGTATTGAGAAAGAACTTAAATGAACCCATATTGCTGCTATGAAGCCTTTCCTCTCAGCCACACAGGTGTGTCAGACACGCCCTCTAAACGTGACGGTGAGCCAGCGGTTCAGAGGCCCACGCAGTTACACGCACGGCCCGTTCAATGAGCAACGCAGAAACACGGTACACGGTAACTTCATGAGAACCGTGTCAGGCTCTTAACTATCCACGGTTCAGACTTAGGGTCAAGTATTACACTACGTGACTAACGTTAGCTGGGGAAACTTCACCGCGCCGTCAGCTTCACGTGCCGTTTGTTTACCTCGTGGAGTAAAAGCGGATATAGATTTACGGCCGTGAGACCGCAGCACGTTCACACACACAGCGCTATAGATGCATACCGACCCGCCGGATTAAATTAATTAAACATATAAAGCTTTCTTACGTGTATCACGGAGGTTTGGAGACGCAAGGGAGATGCTGGCTCGAACTTCCGGTTTGAGCGAGTTTCATATCCGGTTCTTCCATAAAGTAAGAGAGGTCAGACCCGTCTCTCAGCCCCACAGACTCACGAGGCACGCATCTCATTACGTTCATAGTAATGGATTACCATCACATTGTAACAGGATGTATATTAAAATGGTTGATTCATAAGGAGACATCAGTACACTGCTGTGTAACTAGTGCACCAAACCCTGACAGGTGAATAATGTCCACCAGGCTCCTTGTCTATAGTATTATATATATAAATACATACCTGTAAACATTACGCTTTTTAACCAGTTCCTCTGGTTGATAGCTTAAGTTTAACAACATTAGCTGCTAAGAGTCCAACAATGTAGCTTAAGGTTAACAGCTACTGATCCATAGCTAATATTTATAGCTAGCATTAGCAGCTAGCGATCTATATAAAGTGGTAATATCTTAATAGAGGAGAAACTTGTGCTACAGTTGCAACACAACTGTGTTCAGAGCAAGAAACAAATCAAGAGAACAAAGTCATACTAATAAAGTAAACCTACATTAGAGAAGAAGCTCCTGGTTACATACCTGCAAACTTGTCGCTTTTCGGTGAAATTCGGCGTTTTGAAATCAAAATATGTCATCCACGTGAATTGTGTAGATCCGAAGAGTTTTCTATTACTACTACGTCTAATACTACTCATACTACTTTAAATGTGACACAGCTAGCGCACACAAACAGACACTGAAAGATTCTGTTCGTTATCCCGGCCAGTTCGTGGGAGGAATGCTCAGAATGCAAATGAGTGCAATTAAAAGATTTAATAGAAGATGATGACAAAACAGTTATACATTACTCGATCGAGGCCTTCTCCTTTCCTGCAGATTCACAGACTGTCCCCCAGTTACCTGTCGCCTCTGCGTTCGAAGAGAATAGGCCGTTCCGTTTCGCGCTGTTAGTTTAAATACTTTTCAGTCACGGAGCTTAAGGCCCTCTCATTGGTTAGTTCCTTTCCCTTATTCTAACACCTTTCTTAACATCCCGATTGTCCATAGGTCCAGATGTTTTCAGAGAAGGCGGAGGCTCTTTTCCTCTAGGGACAAAGGAATTGTCCATCTTCAAAGCATCTTCAAAGCATTTCCATGCGCGCGTCCTTCCAGTCCCAAATGTCTCAGTGTCTCACTCCGCCTTCCCTGGCAGCAAATTGAAGGAACTACTTCTTCTGAAAGAGACAGTCCCACATTCCTAAATCCTATAGAATCATTATATAAAAAACCATTCACACCTAAATATTAAACAATATGACATACAGTGACTTTCTTAATACATACAATTACACATCCTTCATAATGTCCCTCATTATTTATCATATCCTTCTTATGCATTGTAATGTACACTTAAACAATCCTTTATTACACACGTACAGGCAATTTTAGACTCACTAATCTATTAGAACTTAACAACACACACAAACAGACACACACACAAACACACACACACACCTGTCTCCTGTGGGACGCCCCTGTCTCTTGTCCCTGTCGGGGTTGGGGCGTTGTTTAAATGTGACACATCTGGCGCACAAACAGACACACACACACAGACACACACACACACACACACACACACACACACACACCTGTGTCCTGTGGGACGCCCCTGTCTCTTGTCCCTGTCGGGGCTGGGGCGTTGTTTAAATGTGACACATCTGGCGCACGAACAGACACACACAAACAGACACACACACACACACACACACACACACACACACCTGTCTCCTGTGGGACGCCCCTGTCTCTTGTCCCTGTCGGGGCTGGGGCGTTGTTTAAATGTGACACATCTGGCGCACAAACAGACACACACAAACAGACACACACACACACACACACCTGTCTCCTTTTTGGACACCCCTGTCTCCTGTGGGATGCCCCTGTCTCTTGTCCCTGTGTGGGCTGGGGCGTTGTTTAAATGTGACACATCTGGTGCACAAACAGACACACACAAACACACACACACACACACACACCTGTCTCCTGTGGGACACCCCTGTCTCCTTTGGGACCGCCCCTGTCTCTTGTCCCTGTGGGGGCTGGGGCGTTGTTTAAATGTGACACATCTGGCGCACAAACAGACACACACAAACACACACACACACACACACACACACACACACACACACACACACACCTGTCTCCTGTGGGACACCCCTGTCTCCTGTGGGACTGCCCCTGTCTCTTGTCCCTGTGGGGGCTGGGGCGTTGTTTAAATGTGACACATCTGGCGCACAAACAGACACACACAAACACACACACACACACACACACACACACACACACACACCTGTCTCCTGTGGGACACCCCTGTCTCCTGTGGGACCGCCCCTGTCTCTTGTCCCTGTGGGGGCTGGGGCGTTGTTTAAATGTGGCACATCTGGCGCACAAACAGACACACACAAACACACTTTTCTTTCGTGAATTTTCTCCTTTTGTTGTGGTAGCCAATACTTTGCCAGCAAAAACATCAACGCCGATGGTGTAAATTTCACCTTGTTCTTTTCAATGCCTGGAAGAAACTCTGAATTTATAAGCGATAAAATACATTCTTGGTGAATTCAATACACTTCGGTATTTCAATGCTACAGTCTTGGCTTATGGCGGCTAATGTTGGAAAATGTTAGGTAGAACGTTTGAAAGAAAAAATCACATTCTTGCGTGTACAAATAATGTTGATGTGCGATTATCATTTAATTGCTACTTGAATTCGCTCCACTGTGAGTTTGTTGTACCTGCAACCACAGCCAACAGTGATGTCAGTGCACTGAAGTACACAATGAGTTAATCCACAGGAGGTCAGCAAAATCAAAGATTTTAGCTGCTTTGAAGTTGTTCTCTAGGTTGTAATGGTAATTCTTTTTTTTTTTAACAAAAAAACCCTGACTTTGGTTGCTTCAGTTTGAAATGTAATTCGTGCTTTTCTCTTTGAAGTGCACATCCAACATCATTTTTGTCATGTAAACAAGGTAGTTTAATTCTTACGTACTGTTGATTGTTTTATTGTTGATATAATTTTACTTTTTTATATTGAATATTTTTGTTTCTACGCTTGCACCTGATGGTTTAATGGTTTACTCTGGTCAGTGTATGATACAGCAGCAGCATTTAAGGGACAATTTCTGATGGATGTAAAACCAGGAGTTATTGGACATGAATAAAAGAGGAAATAATGCCATTTGTACTATACTTCTACTATATTTGTTATGTTTTCTTTGAGTTTTTTTTTTACTTTTATTCCACTTTATTCTGTTATGACCATTTATGACATATTTTCACAAGCATTGCTTCAACGTACTGTACGACGTTTCTTTACCGGCACAAATCAGAAAATATTTAGACACAGCCAAAGACTCATTTGTTTTAACAGAAAGTGGAACGAGGAAAATGCTCAAATGTAGCCGTAATCATCATATCGCTGCAGGACAAGCAAGAGTTGCACACAGTTTTTGACAGCATTAAAACCCTAACCCACTGCATCCTCAGATCCCCGAAATGACCTTGCTGAGTAACATATAACTGATATATGACAGCAGATCGATGTAAATATAAATCCTCAAGTAGGAAACAGAATGGAAATTAATTAATTAATCAATTGTGTGTGTGGAGGAAGCATCATGTTGTTGAATTTCACACATTTAAGAGCTAATTATAATAAATAATAGCTAATTTCATTATCCCATGCCAAAGTATTTTTAATGACTAATATAATCTTAGTGACGATCAGTGATAGCCAACACACAGCATAATGGTTCAATGGACTTGTAAAAACATGATGATGTCAATGTTATTTTCCAAAGAAATCCACTGCAAATATGTAGAATTAAACTAATCGTTTTGCCTACAGTTGTTATGGAGCCCTGCACTCATTTATTTGTGCATTGATAGCAATATTCAAATTTAAATCAACTACGTTGTCTGTTGTGGCGATTTATCATGTTGTTTTATTTAAATATAACTTGAATCTTAACTCTGAATGAAAGGCGTCCGAGCCAGCGATGAGCGAATCCGAGGAGCTGCAGCAATGGTCCTGCCTGACCTCAAAGCTGTTGATGATGCGACTGGCGAAATTTCCAGAATGTACGATCTCATGATCGACGATGATAAGGCCAAACTCGACGAGTTGGAAATGAAACGCTGGAAAGATGTGTCCGAGTAATGAAATTGTTCGTGACCAGTCTATAGAGCATAATTTCTTCAATAAAATAAAACTACAAAGTGCCATCAATAAGAGCCATTTCAGTGCTACTAAAGTGCTTCTACGGTGCGCTACTTTCCTTGTTCAAGGGATAGTCGAAAAAGATGTGTGTTTAGTTTACAGAGGATGTAAACATAAAATGGTGAAATTGAATGGTCTTTTCGCATAAAGATCTGAGCTGCCTGTGATGATGCCACTTCCTCACATGTTTGAAACTTACAAGTTTCAACAGAGAGAGAGAGAGAGAGAGAAAGAGAGAGAAGAGAGAGACAGAGTCGCACCTGTGTTTCTGTGTGAGAGAGTTTTTAGAGAGGAAAAAGACGTGTTTGTTTCTCGGTTCATTTGGTGTTGGCCGATATCAAGAGAAGCTCCGTCTGCCTCATAAAAGCTCTCCTAGTTGATAATAATGATGAGGTGTAGTTCAGTAAAGCGGCAGAGTTTGTAGAATCTAACAGTTTCTGAGTGGAGTTCTGTTGCATTCAGTGTCTGTGCCTACCATTGCTGTGACGACAATAAATGATCTGACTCTGTCCCTGAGGCTTTGTTTTTTTATTTTCACTCATCGGTGTTTGACACATATGATTTCACACGTTACAAATTTAGGTAACAGTCGGTTGAGTCAAGACCTCCTCGTGGTGGTCCGCAGTGACGCACTATTGGCGGCTAACTAGACTCGTAATCTCCCCAACGTCTTCGAGTTAAGAGCCAAACCCCCGTCCTCCTGGGCTCATCTTAGAAGACATAAGGTCAGGTCACTGTAGGACCTGAGACACACCAGAGCGGTCACTGTAGGACCTGAGACACACCAGAGCGGTCACTGTAGGACCTGAGACACACCAGAGCGGTCACTGTTGGACCTGAGACACACCAGAGCGGTCACTGCAGGACTTGAGAGACACTAGAGCCATTGTGTGAGAGCCCGGAGACTAAATCTTACTCGTGGAAAGAAAAAGTCCTCTCACTTTTTACAGTAACTTCTAGCCGTAAAAGAAAACTCTGACATGTATGTATGTATGTATGTATGTATTCATCTATGTACAGTTAGGTCCATAAATATTTGGACATTGACACATTTTTCATTATTTTGGCTCTGTACACCACAACAATGGAGTTGTAATGAAAAAATCAAGATGTGCTTTAAGTGCAGACTTTCAGCTTTAATTTGAGGGTATTTACATCCAAATCAGGTGAACGGTGTAGGAATTACAACAAATTAAAATGTGGCCACCCTCTTTTTAAGGGACCAAAAGTAATTGGACAATTGGCTGATCAGCTGTTTCAAGGTCAGGTGTGTGTAATTCCCTCGATATTTCATTTACAAGGAGTAGATAAAAGGGTCTTGGGTTCATTTCAGGTGTGGTATTTGTGTTTGGAATCTGTTGCGGTCAACTTTCAATATTAAGTCCAAAGAGCTGTCACTATCAGTGAAGCAAGCCATCATTAGGCTGAAACATCAAAACAAAACCATCAGAGAGATAGCAGACACATTAGGTGTGGCCAAATCAACTGTTTGGTACATTCTTAAGAAAAAAGAACGCACTGGTGAGCTCAGCTACACCAAAAGACTTGGAAGACCACAGAAGACAACTGTGGTGGATGACAGAAGAATCATTTCCCTGGTGAAGAAAATCCCCTTCACAACAGTTGGCCAGATCAAGAACACTCTCCAGGAGGTAGGTGTATCTGTGTCAAAGTCGAAAATCAAGTGAAGACTTCACCAGAGTAAATACAGAGGGTTCACCACAAGATGTAAACCATTGGTGAGCCTCAAAAACAGGAAGACCAGATTAGAGTTTGCCAAAAAACATCTAAAAGAGCCTGTACAGTTCTGGAAGAACATCCTATGGACAGATGAGACGAAGATAAACTTGTACCAGAATGATGGGAAGAGAAGAGTATGGAGAAGGAAAGGAACTGCTCATGATCCAAAGCATACCACCTCATCAGTGAAGCATGGTGGAGGTAGTGTTATGGCGTGGGCATGTATGGCTGCCAATGGAACTGGTTCCCTCGTATTTATTGATGATGTGACTGCTGACAAAAGTTGCAGGATGAATTCGGAAGTGTTTCGGGCAATATTATCTGCTCATATTCAGCCAAATGCTTCAGAACTCATTGGACGGCGCTTCACAGTGCAGATGGACAATGACCCGAAGCATACTGCGAAAGCAACCAAGGAGTTTTTTAAGGCAAAGAAGTGGAATGTTCTGCAATGGCCAAGTCAATCACCTGACCTGAATCCAATTGAGCATGCATTTCACTTGCTGAAGACAAAACTGAAGGGAAAATGCCCCAAGAACCAGCAGGAACTGAAGACGGTTGCAGTAGAGGCCTGGCAGAGCATCACCAGGGACGAAACCCAGCGTCTGGTGATGTCTATGGAATCCAGACTTCAGGCTGTCATTGACTGCAAAGGATTTTCAACAAAGTATTAAAAGTGACAATTAGATTTATGATTATATTAATTTGTCCAATTACTTTTGGTCCCTTAAAAAGAGGGTGGCCACATTTTAATTTGTTGTAATTCCTACACCGTTCACCTGATTTGGATGTAAATAACCCTCAAATTAAAGCTGAAAGTCTACACTTAAAGCACATCTTGATTTTTTCATTTCAACTCCATTGTTGTGGTGTACAGAGCCAAAATAATGAAAAATGTGTCAATGTCCAAATATTTATGGACCTAACTGTATGTATGTATATATGGTTCAGTGGTTTGCAGGTCCAACTTTCAATGAGAGGGTCGGTGGTTCGATCCCCGGCTCCGCTAGTCCATGTCGTTGTGTCCTTGAGCAAGACACTTAACCCTAATTGCTCCCCGTTGCTGTGTCTACGGTCTATTGTATATCATGTAAGTCGCTTTGGATAAAAAGTGTCAGCTAAATGAAATGTCATGTAATAAGCTTCTTGCATAATAAAAAAATGACTGTAATACTATAACATATAGCAACTGTATATTTGGGCTTTTAAATGACTTACAACTGTATTAACTTTGTCTAGTTAATAGTAATTCAAAATCATCTTTATTGTCAATTTCTCAACATGTAACAAACATACAGAGGAATTAAAACGTATCTCTCTTGTCCAACAAATAAAGTGAATACAGATAATAAAGTGCAAATAGATAGGTCAGACATAGGAGTCTTAAAGAGACGAGGGAGTGGGAGAGTTCAGCTTCCTGACAGCCGGGTGGACGAAGCTGTCTGAAGGTCTGGTGCTGCGAGCATGGAGGCTCCGCTGTCTTTTCCCAGAGACCGGGTGAGGGGTGGCCCACTCACAATCTTGGTCACTTTGCAGGTGAGGTGGGTATCACATGTGTCCTACAGGAAGGGGGGTGAGGCACCAATGATCCTTCCAGCTGTGTTCACTATGTGCTGCAGGGCTTTCGTTTAGTTGCATTAATCACTTCAACCTTCCTGTGGTTTCCCGAGTGAGAAAAATAGGAATTACATATCATCCACACTGCATTGTTTAGCTTTTATTTCTTCATTCTGAAGTCCTTTACCAGCATTTCATTGAGATTAATCCACGTTTTCATTATATGGTTTATGTAATACAGACTAATTGTAATGTTTTTTTTTTTTTTTTAAGGGAAAAAACACTTTCCAAGCCGTCCCTGAAGGCAGCATTCCCAAGCATCAACTGGAATAAATCTGTAAATGTTTTGCATATTTTGAGATATATTATATACACGTTTCAATTTGAGAAATTCCTAAAGACATTTATATAATTGTTTTGTTTTCTGTTGTAAACCCTATTGATGACAGTTGACAGAATCAGAATCAGAATCAGAATCAGAACCATTTATTGCCATGTATGCTTACACATACAAGGAATTTGTCCTGGCGGGAAGGTGCATACATTTAACATTTAACAATACACATTTAACAGTTAACGCAGTGCAATAAATGAGGATGAATGGATGAATGAATATCTACATTGAGACAGCAGCATAACAAAATACCAAAGTAAGATAAAGTGCATGGAATGTGCATGAGTGTAAGTGTTGTGTGAAAATGGCAAGTGCAATGCCCAGGTGTCAAGTGTATTCAAGTCAAGTATAAGTATAAGTATAAGGCTATGTGCAGGGGAGTGTCCGGTGGGAATTGTCTGGGGGTGACAGAGTCATTAGAGTCAGTGGGGGACCCGGGCTCTGTTGATGAGCCCGACGGCAGACGGGAAGAAACTGTTTTTGTGGCGTGAGGTCTTGGTCCTGATGGACCGCATCCTCCTGCCAGAGGGGAGGGACACGAACAGTTTGTGTCCAGGGTGAGAGGGATCAGCTACAATCTTCCTCGCCCGCTTCAGGGTCCTTGAAGCAAACAAGTCCTGGAGGGACGGCAGATTGCAGCCAATCACCCTCTCGGCAGAGCGAATGATGCGCTGCAGCCTGGCCTTGTCCTTGGCAGTGGCTGCAGCGTACCAGACTGTGATGGAGGAGCAGAGGATGGACTCGATGATGGCAGTGTAGAAGTGCACCATCATTGTCTTTGGCAAGTTGAGTTTCCTCAGCTGCCTCAGGAAGAACATCCTCTGCTGCGCCTTCTTGGCGATGGAGCTGGTGTTTAGTTCCCACTTGAGGTCCTGGGTAATGCTGGAGCCCAGGAAGCGGAAGGACTCCACAGCTTTGACGGGGGAGTCACACAGGGTGAGAGGGGCTGGTGGGACAGTGACATTATATTAATTTATTTTCACATTATAATATATTATGATATATTATTAACACATTGTTAACATGATATTATTAATAATAATATATATTATATATATATATATATATATATATAATATCAATAACTAAATATACCCATAACCATGGTGTGCTGAACAAGTGCATACTTATGAGTAAAGTAACACAGTAGCTGTTAGGTAAGTAAACTACACTGATAACATGTCAGTTATTCATACATGTAATCATATTAATACTGTGTAATTATACTTTGTCTATAATAAGTCTATCAGTCGCTAAATATACTATGACCCTGTAGCCTTTACCTATATATATATAAAATACAGAGCTGCCAACTTTTCAAAAAACCTTGGAGTGAGATTTTGTCGGGGGTGACCAAAATTTTGCCACGCACACAGTCACACACGTTGGTGGTTCAAATATCAGGGAATTGGAATTAATTTGGCGTTGTACCCATGTTGTGCCCTGCACTCTGGAGGTTTGTGGTGCCCAAAGTCGTTGATAGGGGCGGCCTACTGGAGATGGACAACATTGGTTACATTCTGTGAAGCAAAGACATAGCTGAAGGTCCACCCCCAGGAAATTTTGGTTTAAGTAGATGTTATTTCCTGCATTCTAGTGGATCTTTGGGTGGTATGCTAAAGATGTGCAATACCTGAACTTATTCTGATTCATGTTCATCTGATCATGACTTGTAGGGCCTTCTAGACTTGAGCTGAACATTCAACCAGAAAACTATTGTTGTGCCTCAATGACTGTCTATGTACCACAATATAGCCTAATTAATAGACCTGTGTTCAAGATTTGACCAAGGTAGGTTGATTGACATTTTGATTACAATGGTATTCAACTAATTCTTAACTGAAACCTAACCTATATTGTTAATAATTGTATTCTTAAGAGCACTTAATGATGTATGTTCAGCAAAAAATGACACAAGATTAGTTAGGGAGAAATATAGTATAACAAATAAAGTGCTTGAAGTGCTTAAACCGTAGCCTTTCTAAGCAATACAATGGATCAACACATGACAAAAATAACTAAAAATGCAGATCAGAAGCTGGTTAATCATTTTCTAAGATCTGTGGGCAAGGTTGTACTGGCCTGTGGCCTTCTTGGAGGCCTTGATGACCTCTGAGGGGGGCTCCCATCTGAAACAGGGCTCCAGGTCGGCCATCTTTATGGCCATTATTGAGGACAGGGTGCCATCCAATGCCAGGCTATTTCTGGTCTTAGTTTTGTTCAGTCCCACAACTGAAAACACCCTCTCAGCATCTGCATTCGAATGGGGCAACACCAGGCCCAGCTTGGCGACGGCAGCAAGCCTCTCAAATTCTTTGGCTGCTGTCACCTATGGAAAATGAACCAAGAACAAAATGGAAAAACATACCATATTTTGTTTTGATTAATACTGTAACAAAGTTCAGATACAACATGCATAGTTTGCATCATGTATGACACAACATATGCATGCATCAATAAAAGCAACAGATGTAGCCAAGCCACACCTGCCAAAAAGAAAGACAAAAAAAATGTATACCTTATGTTTCGTCCTGAAGGGAGGTTGTTGGCATGGTCTGATCATTCAGAAACTCCTCACCCAGGTGGTCATGCTCCTCTGGCCCATGGTATGGGAGGAGATGGGGAAACCTATTTATGAAAGTAGAGTTACAGGTTGTTAAGTTATAGGTATATTGTCATCAACCAGCAGCAGTACATACACATCTTTGAGGAAAAGCCATACAAGAATAACTCATGTGCAGTTTAGGAGTGAACATACCTCATCATAAGCATTTTAGCTAAGATGATAGACAATAATTAAAGAAAACAAATTAACCTTTCAACAAAGTACAGGACATCTTCAATGCCACTTTCAGCCCTCTGCCGCACATCTACAAATTTTGCGTGTTTGATCAGTGGCTCTTCCAGTGGCAGCTTCTTAAGTGCATAGCCCACAGCACTTGTTTGGAAACTCAACACCTGCTGTGGTGTGATGTCACCCTCATCAAGATATATGTTAAGTTTAGCCCTGGTTGTGAACCCAATGTTCAACTTTTTCCCTGTACAGATACAGCATATCAGGTTAACATAAATGGTTTAACATACTGATGCAACAATATCAGCTTGACACATAGGGCAAGAAATCCAACCAGAAGCTCACTGTTGGAAGGACTACCACGAACCTTAGGTTTCTACTCATGATGTGGCAAAAGGCTAGGTACAAGGCTAAATATCACATTTTATCTATCACATATCACAGTGTATGATCATAATAATAGTCAAACACTAACCTGGCAAATGGTTTGCTTTCTCTTTATAGGCAATTTCACAAGGCTCCTCATGGCCTTGCAGAGCTGCTGGAACCATACATTTGGAACATAGCTTGCGTACGAATCTCACCATCTATGACAGACATTTACAAAAATAGTATTAGATCCCTGCAGATATCAGCAAGAGACACAGAATGGAAAAAACAGCAAGATCCAAACCCACCTCATCATGTAACAAATATTTTGCTGACTGCTCTCTCTGGAGAAGTTGAAGTCGGTGAAGGTTGGTACGGTGGCTTGGTAGAACAGCAGGTACACTTCTGTCATGGGGTCAGTAAATGCCTGCACAAGCCTCTTGAATCTGGCCTGATTTTCATCTTGAATCAATTAATAAATAACACAAAACAAGAGGTTGTCAATAAGTATGTGACTAACAATCCATGTAGTTGCTGCATAATGAAATTGAAAATTGATGACCATACTAGCAGATTTGAAGTAGCTCGCGAGAGGTTCGTAAAGCCTCAGGATTCTGGTCACACAACGTTCAAGGCTTAGCCAACGAACTGAGATGTGCAGGAGGACCTCCATGTACTCAGCTTCATGCAGCTCACAAAACTCTGTTTCAAACATTTATTTCCATATCATATCATTTCTAAAGCTCTGCGTTTCAATATTACACTTAATAGTATCAAACATGCATACCTGTCAGGTATCCTTTCCGATTTGTGCTACCTTTGAACCAGTAACCGATGTCCACTACCATGTCCTCCAAATCAAAACCAGACACCTGCAATGCATTAATCAAATCATAACATTCAGTCAATGCATGTAATTAGGATACAAATATAAAGTTACATGTAGAGATAAATCAGGCCTTAACTCACTTTAAAAAATCCCCCTCCTGCAGCTTTGGCGGTGTTATGTGCCACATGACAAGGACAACCATGAATATAGGTGTTGGGCTGTTTCTGGAGCACCCTAGAGGCGATGGAATTGCGTGGTCCGATGTTCACAGCTGCATTGTCAAGAGAGAGCAACACAGTTCTCCCAAGGGATACCATGCTCCTCTAGGGTGGAGTTAATCTTGGTGAAGGTCTCGCTTGCTGTCCCACATGTCTTCCCACTTGTTGTGCACATGCTCAAAAATTGGTGGACAACTTTGCTTCCCATGAAGACCCGGACAGTAAGCGGGTTCATCTTTTGCACTCCTATAATGACGAGTTAGAATTATACAAATGTACATGTTGTTCGATGTTTACACAAAGCAAATGTTTTGAGATAAATAGTTTGGGAAATACCTGTGTCATTTGACCCATCTGTAACAAGGGTGTATGGGCCGTTTTTGAGCTCCTTCACAAGCTCTTGTGTGAAATAAGGCGCCAGCGCTTCGTTAGTAATGCAGGATGACTTAGTCCTGGCACACCTGTAGTCCTGCGCCGTCTTCGAATGTTGAGGCTCCCTCTTGTAATAAATGGCCATGTAGAGGTCCACTCATCTTTGAAAAGGGTTCTTATATGTTGCTGCTCCAGCCAGAGCACGCCTCTTCTGGCCCTGCTGTTGGATTGGGGAAGTCTCTTCTGTCTGTCCCTCTGTGTCTTCTTCCATCTGCACTGTTGGTTGTTCTATTTGTCCTGTCTGTTGCTCTTCTGCTTGTTTGTCTGTCTGTCCTGTCTCCGGCTCTCTCTGTCCTGTGTGTTGCCCTGTTGTTTCTATAATTTGGTCTGACTGTTCTGTCAGTGTGTTTGTCTGTCTTTTCTGACTTGGCTGGTTCTTTAAATAATATAATATATTTTGCTTTTGTCCTGGGCCTGGTAAAGGTCTTTTACGAGACATCTTTGCAACCTTAAATAATTCAAATGGTTTTTAATAACTCTACTCTCAGTTACAAAAACATGCCTACTTCTATTGCACAAATGTCCTGTCTTTATGTTAAATTCTTTGGAATACATCTTACCTGTTCAAAGTGCTGTTTGGAAATGTCTTCAGAGTGAGTCATTTTCTTTGGACTGTTAATAAAAAGATAAATGCTGTGTGAGCAGCCTAAATAAACAATGCTATGATGTTTTGAGCATGCAGTATACCACAAGGTTAACAAGGTGCTCTCCTGCTGCTTCTTATGACGGCTGAGTTTACACTCACCACACAAAATCAAGTTGACACGCACAAACACAAACGAATAATTTCTTTCAAGATTTAAAGTTTAAGAGAGTGAGTACTTAATTGAACCACATGTCATTAACATACCTAGTCTCTGCTCAGATTGGAGATGAAGATTTTCTTCAGCGATGGATTCTCTTCCCGAGTTTCTCCCGCTGTTGTCGCTCTTTGTAACTCTTCTTCTGTCGCTAACTTCGGGACTCTGGTTACAGATGCGCTCCTTATGGTGTGTTCACACCGAACGCGACGCGAATTTTTCGCGCGACCAGATTACATGTAAAGTCAATGCACAGACGCGTTTGGTTGCGACAGACGCGAAATTTCGCCGGGCGGCGCGTTAGACGCGTTTGGCGCGGCGCGTTTGGCGCGGCGCGTTTGACGCGAAATTCGCGTGAGTTGAAATTTTCCAACTCGGGCGAAAATTCGCGTCGCGAAAGCCAATCAGCGTTGAGAAGCTCTGCACGTCATCACCGCCGTCCTGCCGGTTTGAATCAAACAGCTGCTGATCCACCAGAAGTATCGCTGTTGTGCGGCTACGGATAATATTATGAACCCGGACACGGGGGCGTTTGATGGTCCGACATTAGAGGGACTTCCACAAGAAGGTTAAAGCAGAACTAGTGGTTAGTTTAATGGTGGATGGCGGAAACGGTACTGTTTTTATGGAGATAAGCCACGGAGATAAGCCCCGCCCGCGTTAAAGCGAATTTGCGTTGACGGAAATTAACCACATAAACTCGAGCGAGTAAACTCACGCGAGTAACGCGACGCAAAATTTCGCGTCGCGTTCGGTGTGAACACACCATTAGCGCCATCTACCGTCGGGGAGTTTGAAAAGGAACGAACCAAAATCAGATAATTTCTTTTTGCGTGAGAAATTGGATGTGTGGCGTGAGTGCGTGTGAAAACATGCAAAAGTGTGTGTCACACGGCGAAACCGTGAGAGTTGGCAGCTCTATAATAGTTATTATTATATATACACAGTTTCTCCAACACACATTATAATATGTAACTATGCTAGCTATAGCTACACAGGTCGTGGACACATCCAATGTCATGTGGTCTCGTGCGTTGCTAGGTAGCCGCGAGATTTGGAGAGCGTGATTGGTCGCGTCCAACGTGACTTCGGCATTTGTTGTCACAGGATTGAAAGAACAACACCTGACTCCTGGGAACATGGCATCTCTTCTTCAGGTAAGAAAACAAAAATAATGTACTGCAGCCAGAGAGTAAACGCTTTCTTAAACGGTTCACGTTAGTGACACTGTACGTGGTTTATGTCCGGTTGCGGTAGCTTTAAGCTAGCTCTCCAGTAAAGGCTTGAGCTAACATTAGGTTAGCGAGTGGCTAGCGACATTGTAATTTGAGTTTTTTCTGCCGTTCTGTGTGTTTTTACTCATCTTTAACATCGTCGATGTAACGTAGGTAGGTTATGGGTTTCTGTGTTGAACATTAGTTAGCTAATTTTTGCTTACTTTACTAAAGGTTGGCTAAGCTAATGTTTAGGCTAAGCTAATGTTTAAGCTAGCTGCTGTCATGACGACCATTGTCATAATGGAACGTGCCAATATCAAAGACAAATCTAATAACGTTCCATTGAGAGTTCTACAGTATTAAACAGCTAAGCTAACTAGCTTTCTATTTACCTTGAGGATCGCCGGGAAGCAGAGCACTCAGCAGGAAGACAGCACAGCTGAGGAACCGGGTGGCCCAGAGAGCAGCAGCTTCCTTCAACTCCGGTGAGCTACAGCTGTTGAAATATGTGCTATGCTAAGAGGCTTATGGAACATTGCTTTTTATATATTGCGTTTTATTGTTTACTTGAGTGCAAACAACGACTGAGTTTGTTCATGTGCTGGCATGCAACTTAACTTGTATCTATTGCTCGTGGAAGAAAATATGTTTGATAAATGTTAAGGAGGACTGTTCAGATGTTTTGTTAATGCTAATGGTTTGCCTGGTTTGACTGTTATGTAAAGCATATAGCATAAATCAGGGGTATTCAACTAATGTTCAACAAGTCCCATATGTATTGAAATAGCCTAGCAGTTATTTCAATGTCAAATCAAATAAATAAGTAATATCTCAACAATATTTTTTTATAATTTTTCAAATTTAACTGGATGAATTATAAATACTCGTTATAATAAATAAATATTATTCTCGCTTCAATTAAAATATGGTCTGGATTTAAAAATGAAGAAAAAAAGTTTAAAAAAAGTTTATCTTAAAATAAAGTACTCATTTAAAAAAAAATAAAGTCACTTAATTGTCTTTGCTTGTAGCTTTACATTCAGTTAATTCAGTTGTGTAGTGATGTCAAACAAAATAGCCATTACATTATTCTCTTATAAAATGTGTGAAGAACTATCTGTTATTGAAACACTGGTTTCAGCTCTATTATCTCTGTTGACATTATTGTGGGACAGTGAATGAATGCATTAGGGTTCTGATCATATTGCCCTCTTGGAGTTTATTTTTCTGTTCCTTCATTTCGGATGTGATTTGATATGTTTGCTCAAAGAGTTGTGCTTTCTCTTGTATTAAAGCTTCACATTGAACTTTTAATAATGGTCTGAACACATGAGACACACTAGTTTTGAACGGCCTTTGGGAAAAATGAACAGAAGAGTCTCTAAAGACTCTGGTCTCGTTGTCCACATTTCTCTTTTTGGAGAACGGCATATGAAATAACTTCTCACTCGCGACTGTTCGCCCTCTCCTCGTCCAGTCTCGTGTATCTCACTCATGCCGCGATGCTTATCTGAATATACATTAGATTGGCCGAGTAGCATCACGGGATGTGATTTACATGCATGTAATTGGTTGGTGTCTGGACAAGTGCCGTAAAGGCTAGAAATGCTGTGCCGGTTAAAATATAAGCTGTCTGAGTTCAGCAAAGCTAGTGCCCTCACTAGTCTTGTTGTGTGGCTGGTGGTACACAATTTTGAGAAGACATGGTTTTGTTTCTAGTTTTTTAAAAGGAAAAGCTAATAAGGGGTTTAAAATCTGTTGACTTTTACCCGAGAAAGGTGGCTCAAAATCGGATTCAACACCTTTGCAATGACCCACTCTTCTCCGAGGGTAAAAGTTGTTGACTTTTACCCGAGAAAGGCGGCTCAAAATCGTATTCAACACCTTCGCAATGACCCGCCCTTAGGGTAAGTTAGGGTATCCGAGTTAGGGTAAGTTTAGTTTAGGGTGCGGACCAGGGGAATCCGACTTTGCAGTTGGTTGAGTCGAGACCTCCTCGCGGTGGTCCGCGGTAACGCCTTAGTGGCGGCTAACTTGACTCGTAATCTCCCCAAAACGAAGCGGCTTCCACTTGGGAGGTTCGGAGATAATGCACCTCCGTCCTCCTGGGCTCATCTTGGAAGGCTGCATCGTTTCATTTTTTTGTTAAGATGTTTTTGGAGTGCACCGGGCTACTACTTGAGTCAAATTTGGACCTCAGGTTGTGTAGACCCGTTGCTTCTGCATGCTCCTGGTGCTGTGGTAGCACAATCATCTAGCAGGTGCCAACACTAGCTATTGCCATCCAATGCCTCAAAGAGGTGGCCCACATTCCTCTGATGATGACTTGGATGGTGCTCTAATAGCTACTGCTGGCACCTTCTAGATGACTGAGTTACCACAGTAGCACCAGTCATCTTGTAGATGCACAGCAATGACAGCTGCAGTGCAGCGTGGTAGCTGGGTCAGTAGTGGCAGCCCCCCTCGTTGCAGTTCATAGTCACTGTGGAGCGGAGAGAAGCCAGGCCCCAAAAGCCGGCAAAAAAGCCGGCAAAAAAGAAAAAATAATAGGGTTCGGCTTGACTGGCGGAGTCAGTAGAACGGACCTTAAAGATCGGAAAAAATGGCCTGTGCGTCCTTCGCTCCTAGTGTGGCTATGCTGTCTTGGGGCCCTGACTACTGCGGCACTGGCAACTGCGCTTGCGGGCACATAGGAGCGGAGGGTGGGGCCAGACCTACTCTTCGCTGCCTAGTGTGCCTGATAGCTCTGGCTAGTATTCTGGCACAGACACGTTTAGTGTGTCTGTCTGTTCTTGCTGGCACAGTGCTATGCACAGCCTGACCAAGAAGCAAAGAGGAGGCGCTTTGCTGCTTGGACTGGCTGTGATAGTCCTCTGATGTACACAGCGCAAGATGACTGGAGACAGAGGTAGCGGTGCTTCCCATGTGAGGACTACCAATTTTACTCAAGTTGTTAGCTTAGTGGACTTAGTGGAGGGGCGGGTGGGGGGGTCTCCTCCGCGAACCGCCACCTTAACGTGGTGGAGGAGTTTGAGTGGCTCAGTGATCCTGGGAGCTATGTTGTCCGGGGCATCAGTCCCTGGCTAACAGGTCTCGGGGGAGAGTCCAGACTAAGAGCGGTTCAGTTTAGGGTTAGTGTTAATGTCAGTAGCTGGTACAGCGCCATGCAAAGTAAAACAACATCATATTCAACACCTTCGCAATGACCCCCCTTCTCCGGGGTTTAAAATCATTTGACTTTTACCCAAGAAAGGTGGATCAAAATCGGATTCAACACCTTTGCAATGACCCACTCTTCTCCGAGGGTAAAAGTTGTTGACTTTTACCCGAGAAAGGCGGCTCAAAATCGTATTCAACACCTTCGCAATGACCCGCCCTTAGGGTAAGTTAGGGTATCCGAGTTAGGGTAAGTTTAGTTTAGGGTGCGGACCAGGGGAATCCGACTTTGCAGTTGGTTGAGTCGAGACCTCCTCGCGGTGGTCCGCGGTAACGCCTTAGTGGCGGCTAACTTGACTCGTAATCTCCCCAAAACGAAGCGGCTTCCACTTGGGAGGTTCGGAGATAATGCACCTCCGTCCTCCTGGGCTCATCTTGGAAGGCTGCATCGTTTCATTTTTTTGTTAAGATGTTTTTGGAGTGCACCGGGCTACGACTTGAGTCAAATTTGGACCTCAGGTTGTGTAGACCCGTTGCTTCTGCATGCTCCTGGTGCTGTGGTAGCACAATCATCTAGCAGGTGCCAACACTAGCTATTGCCATCCAATGTCTCAAAGAGGTGGCCCACATTCCTCTGATGATGACTTGGATGGTGCTCTAATAGCTACTGCTGGCACCTTCTAGATGACTGAGTTACCACAGTAGCACCAGTCATCTTGTAGGTGCACAGCAATGACAGCTGCAGTGCAGCGTGGTAGCTGGGTCAGTAGTGGCAGCCCCCCTCGTTGCAGTTCATAGTCACTGTGGAGCGGAGAGAAGCCAGGCCCCAAAAGCCGGCAAAAAAGCCGGCAAAAAAGAAAAAATAATAGGGTTCGGCTTGACTGGCGGAGTCAGTAGAACGGACCTTAAAGATCTGAAAAAATGGCCTGTGCGTCCTTCGCTCCTAGTGTGGCTATGCTGTCTTGGGGCCCTGACTACTGCGGCACTGGCAACTGCGCTTGCGGGCACATAGGAGCGGAGGGTGGGGCCAGACCTACTCTTCGCTGCCTAGTGTGCCTGATAGCTCTGGCTAGTATTCTGGCACAGACACGTTTAGTGTGTCTGTCTGTTCTTGCTGGCACAGTGCTATGCACAGCCTGACCAAGAAGCAAAGAGGAGGCGCTTTGCTGCTTGGACTGGCTGTGATAGTCCTCTGATGTACACAGCGCAAGATGACTGGAGACAGAGGTAGCGGTGCTTCCCATGTGAGGACTACCAATTTTACTCAAGTTGTTAGCTTAGTGGACTTAGTGGAGGGGCGGGTGGGGGGGTCTCCTCCGCGAACCGCCACCTTAACGTGGTGGAGGAGTTTGAGTGGCTCAGTGATCCTGGGAGCTATGTTGTCCGGGGCATCAGTCCCTGGCTAACAGGTCTCGGGGGAGAGTCCAGACTAAGAGCGGTTCAGTTTAGGGTTAGTGTTAATGTCAGTAGCTGGTACAGCGCCATGCAAAGTAAAACAAAATCATATTCAACACCTTCGCAATGACCCCCCTTCTCCAGGGTTTAAAATCATTTGACTTTTACCCAAGAAAGGTGGATCAAAATCGGATTCAACACCTTTGCAATGACCCACTCTTCTCCGAGGGTAAAAGTTGTTGACTTTTACCCGAGAAAGGCGGCTCAAAATCGTATTCAACACCTTCGCAATGACCCGCCCTTAGGGTAAGTTAGGGTATCCGAGTTAGGGTAAGTTTAGTTTAGGGTGCGGACCAGGGGAATCCGACTTTGCAGTTGGTTGAGTCGAGACCTCCTCGCGGTGGTCCGCGGTAACGCCTTAGTGGCGGCTAACTTGACTCGTAATCTCCCCAAAACGAAGCGGCTTCCACTTGGGAGGTTCGGAGATAATGCACCTCCGTCCTCCTGGGCTCATCTTGGAAGGCTGCATCGTTTCATTTTTTTGTTAAGATGTTTTTGGAGTGCACCGGGCTACGACTTGAGTCAAATTTGGACCTCAGGTTGTGTAGACCCGTTGCTTCTGCATGCTCCTGGTGCTGTGGTAGCACAATCATCTAGCAGGTGCCAACACTAGCTATTGCCATCCAATGTCTCAAAGAGGTGGCCCACATTCCTCTGATGATGACTTGGATGGTGCTCTAATAGCTACTGCTGGCACCTTCTAGATGACTGAGTTACCACAGTAGCACCAGTCATCTTGTAGGTGCACAGCAATGACAGCTGCAGTGCAGCGTGGTAGCTGGGTCAGTAGTGGCAGCCCCCCTCGTTGCAGTTCATAGTCACTGTGGAGCGGAGAGAAGCCAGGCCCCAAAAGCCGGCAAAAAAGCCGGCAAAAAAGAAAAAATAATAGGGTTCGGCTTGACTGGCGGAGTCAGTAGAACGGACCTTAAAGATCGGAAAAAATGGCCTGTGCGTCCTTCGCTCCTAGTGTGGCTATGCTGTCTTGGGGCCCTGACTACTGCGGCACTGGCAACTGCGCTTGCGGGCACATAGGAGCGGAGGGTGGGGCCAGACCTACTCTTCGCTGCCTAGTGTGCCTGATAGCTCTGGCTAGTATTCTGGCACAGACACGTTTAGTGTGTCTGTCTGTTCTTGCTGGCACAGTGCTATGCACAGCCTGACCAAGAAGCAAAGAGGAGGCGCTTTGCTGCTTGGACTGGCTGTGATAGTCCTCTGATGTACACAGCGCAAGATGACTGGAGACAGAGGTAGCGGTGCTTCCCATGTGAGGACTACCAATTTTACTCAAGTTGTTAGCTTAGTGGACTTAGTGGAGGGGCGGGTGGGGGGGTCTCCTCCGCGAACCGCCACCTTAACGTGGTGGAGGAGTTTGAGTGGCTCAGTGATCCTGGGAGCTATATTGTCAGGGGCATCAGTCCCTGGCTAACAGGTCTCGGGGGAGATTCCAGACTAAGAGCGGTTCAGTTTAGGGTTAGTGTTAATGTCAGTAGCTGGTACAGCGCCATGCAAAGTAAAACAAAATCATATTCAACACCTTCGCAATGACCCCCCTTCTCCGGGGTTTCAAATCATTTGACTTTTACCCAAGAAAGGTGGATCAAAATCGGATTCAACACCTTTGCAATGACCCACTCTTCTCCGAGGGTAAAAGTTGTTGACTTTTACCCGAGAAAGGCGGCTCAAAATCGTATTCAACACCTTCGCAATGAGCCGCCCTTAAGGTAAGTTAGGGTAAGTTTAGTTTAGGGTGGTTTAGGGTGGAGGAGCGGAGGGTGGGACCAGACCTGCTCTTCGCTGCCTCAGGGGTATTCAACTAATGTTCAACAAGTCCCATATGTATTGAAATAGCCTAGCAGTTATTTCAATGTCAAATCAAATAAATAAGTAATATCTCAACAATATTTTTTTATAATTTTTCAAATTTAACTGGATGAATTATAAATACTCGTTATAATAAATAAATATTCTTCTCGCTTCAATTAAAATATGGTCTGGTTAGCTAATTTTTGCTTACTTTACTAAAGGTTGGCTAAGCTAATGTTTAAGCTAGCTGCTGTCATGACGACCATTGTCATAATGGAACGTGCCAATATCAAAGACAAATCTAATAATAATGTTCCATTGAGAGTTCTACAGTATTAAACAGCTAAGCTAACTAGCTTTCTATTTACCTTGAGGATCGCCGGGAAGCAGAGCACTCAGCAGGAAGACAGCACAGCTGAGGAACCGGGTGGCCCAGAGAGCAGCAGCTTCCTTCAACTCCGGTGAGCTACAGCTGTTGAAATATGTGCTATGCTAAGAGGCTTATGGAACGTTGCTTTTTATATATTGCGTTTTATTGTTTACTTGAGTGCAAACAACAACTGAGTTTGTTCATGTGCTGGCATGCAACTTAACTTGTATCTATTGCTCGTGGAAGAAAATATGTTTGATAAATGTTAAGGAGGACTGTTCAGATGTTTTGTTAATGCTAATGGTTTGCCTGGTTTGACTGTTATGTAAAGCATATAGCATAAATCAGGGGTATTCAACTAATGTTCAACAAGTCCCATATGTATTGAAATAGCCTAGCAGTTATTTCAATGTCAAATCAAATAAATAAGTAATATCTCAACAATATTTTTTTATAATTTTTCAAATTTAACTGGATGAATTATAAATACTCGTTATAATAAATAAATATTATTCTCGCTTCAATTAAAATATGGTCTGGATTTAAAAATGAAGAAAAAAAGTTTAAAAAAAGTTTATCTTAAAATAAAGTACTCATTTAAAAAAAAATAAAGTAACTTAATTGTCTTTGCTTGTAGCTTTACATTCAGTTAATTCAGTTGTGTAGTGATGTCAAACAAAATAGCCATTACATTAATCTCTTATAAAATGTGTGAGGAACTATCTGTTATTGAAACACTGGTTTCAGCTCTATTATCTCTGTTGACATTATTGTGGGACAGTGAATGAATGCATTAGGGTTCTGATCATATTGCCCTCTTGGAGTTTATTTTTCTGTTCCTTCATTTCGGATGTGATTTGATACGTTTGCTCAAAGAGTTGTGCTTTCTCTTGTATTAAAGCTTCACATTGAACTATTAATAATGGTCTGAACACATGAGACACACTAGTTTTGAACGGCCTTTGGGAAAAATGAACAGAAGAGTCTCTAAAGACTCTGGTCTCGTTGTCCACATTTCTCTTTTTGGAGAACGGCATATGAAATAACTTCTCACTCGCGACTGTTCGCCCTCTCCTCGTCCAGTCTCGTGTATCTCACTCATGCCGCGATGCTTATCTGAATATACATTAGATTGGCCGAGTAGCATCACGGGATGTGATTTACATGCATGTAATTGGTTGGTGTCTGGACAAGTGCCGTAAAGGCTAGAAATGCTGTGCCGGTTAAAATATAAGCTATCTGAGTTCAGCAAAGCTAGTGCCCTCACTAGTCTTGTTGTGTGGCTGGTGGTACACAATTTTGAGAAGACATGGTTTTGTTTCTAGTTTTTTAAAAGGAAAAGCTAATAAGGGGTTTAAAATCTGTTGACTTTTACCCGAGAAAGGCGGCTCAAAATCGTATTCAACACCTTCGCAATGACCCGCCCTTAGGGTAAGTTAGGGTATCCGAGTTAGGGTAAGTTTAGTTTAGGGTGCGGACCAGGGGAATCCGACTTTGCAGTTGGTTGAGTCGAGACCTCCTCGCGGTGGTCCGCGGTAACGCCTTAGTGGCGGCTAACTTGACTCGTAATCTCCCCAAAACGAAGCGGCTTCCACTTGGGAGGTTCGGAGATAATGCACCTCCGTCCTCCTGGGCTCATCTTGGAAGGCTGCATCGTTTCATTTTTTTGTTAAGATGTTTTTGGAGTGCACCGGGCTACGACTTGAGTCAAATTTGGACCTCAGGTTGTGTAGACCCGTTGCTTCTGCATGCTCCTGGTGCTGTGGTAGCACAATCATCTAGCAGGTGCCAACACTAGCTATTGCCATCCAATGTCTCAAAGAGGTGGCCCACATTCCTCTGATGATGACTTGGATGGTGCTCTAATAGCTACTGCTGGCACCTTCTAGATGACTGAGTTACCACAGTAGCACCAGTCATCTTGTAGGTGCACAGCAATGACAGCTGCAGTGCAGCGTGGTAGCTGGGTCAGTAGTGGCAGCCCCCCTTGTTGCAGTTCATAGTCACTGTGGAGCGGAGAGAAGCCAGGCCCCAAAAGCCGGCAAAAAAGCCGGCAAAAAAGAAAAAATAATAGGGTTCGGCTTGATTGGCGGAGTCAGTAGAACGGACCTTAAAGATCTGAAAAAATGGCCTGTGCGTCCTTCGCTCCTAGTGTGGCTATGCTGTCTTGGGGCCCTGACTACTGCGGCACTGGCAACTGCGCTTGCGGGCACATAGGAGCGGAGGGTGGGGCCAGACCTACTCTTCGCTGCCTAGTGTGCCTGATAGCTCTGGCTAGTATTCTGGCACAGACACGTTTAGTGTGTCTGACTGTTCTTGCTGGCACAGTGCTATGCACAGCCTGACCAAGAAGCAAAGAGGAGGCGCTTTGCTGCTTGGACTGGCTGTGATAGTCCTCTGATGTACACAGCGCAAGATGACTGGAGACAGAGGTAGCGGTGCTTCCCATGTGAGGACTACCAATTTTACTCAAGTTGTTAGCTTAGTGGACTTAGTGGAGGGGCGGGTGGGGGGGTCTCCTCCGCGGACCGCCACCTTAACGTGGTGGAGGAGTTTGAGTGGCTCAGTGATCCTGGGAGCTATGTTGTCCGGAGCATCAGTCCCTGGCTAACAGGTCTCGGGGGAGAGTCCAGACTAAGAGCGGTTCAGTTTAGGGTTAGTGTTAATGTCAGTAGCTGGTACAGCGCCATGCAAAGTAAAACAAAATCATATTCAACACCTTCGCAATGACCCCCCTTCTCCGGGGTTTAAAATCATTTGACTTTTACCCAAGAAAGGTGGATCAAAATCGGATTCAACACCTTTGCAATGACCCACTCTTCTCCGAGGGTAAAAGTTGTTGACTTTTACCCGAGAAAGGTGGCTCAAAATCGTATTCAACACCTTCGCAATGACCCGCCCTTAGGGTAAGTTAGGGTATCCGAGTTAGGGTAAGTTTAGTTTAGGGTGCGGACCAGGGGAATCCGACTTTGCAGTTGGTTGAGTCGAGACCTCCTCGCGGTGGTCCGCGGTAACGCCTTAGTGGCGGCTAACTTGACTCGTAATCTCCCCAAAACGAAGCGGCTTCCACTTGGGAGGTTCGGAGATAATGCACCTCCGTCCTCCTGGGCTCATCTTGGAAGGCTGCATCGTTTCATTTTTTTGTTAAGATGTTTTTGGAGTGCACCGGGCTACGACTTGAGTCAAATTTGGACCTCAGGTTGTGTAGACCCGTTGCTTCTGCATGCTCCTGGTGCTGTGGTAGCACAATCATCTAGCAGGTGCCAACACTAGCTATTGCCATCCAATGTCTCAAAGAGGTGGCCCACATTCCTCTGATGATGACTTGGATGGTGCTCTAATAGCTACTGCTGGCACCTTCTAGATGACTGAGTTACCACAGTAGCACCAGTCATCTTGTAGGTGCACAGCAATGACAGCTGCAGTGCAGCGTGGTAGCTGGGTCAGTAGTGGCAGCCCCCCTCGTTGCAGTTCATAGTCACTGTGGAGCGGAGAGAAGCCAGGCCCCAAAAGCCGGCAAAAAAGCCGGCAAAAAAGAAAAAATAATAGGGTTCGGCTTGACTGGCGGAGTCAGTAGAACGGACCTTAAAGATCGGAAAAAATGGCCTGTGCGTCCTTCGCTCCTAGTGTGGCTATGCTGTCTTGGGGCCCTGACTACTGCGGCACTGGCAACTGCGCTTGTGGGCACATAGGAGCGGAGGGTGGGGCCAGACCTACTCTTCGCTGCCTAGTGTGCCTGATAGCTCTGGCTAGTATTCTGGCACAGACACGTTTAGTGTGTCTGTCTGTTCTTGCTGGCACAGTGCTATGCACAGCCTGACCAAGAAGCAAAGAGGAGGCGCTTTGCTGTTTGGACTGGCTGTGATAGTCCTCTGATGTACACAGCGCAAGATGACTGGAGACAGAGGTAGCGGTGCTTCCCATGTGAGGACTACCAATTTTACTCAAGTTGTTAGCTTAGTGGACTTAGTGGAGGGGCGGGTGGGGGGGTCTCCTCCGCGAACCGCCACCTTAACGTGGTGGAGGAGTTTGAGTGGCTCAGTGATCCTGGGAGCTATGTTGTCAGGGGCATCAGTCCCTGGCTAACAGGTCTCGGGGGAGAGTCCAGACTAAGAGCGGTTCAGTTTAGGGTTAGTGTTAATGTCAGTAGCTGGTACAGCGCCATGCAAAGTAAAACAAAATCATATTCAACACCTTCGCAATGACCCCCCTTCTCCGGGGTTTAAAATCTGTTGACTTTTACCCGAGAAAGGTGGATCAAAATCGTATTCAACACCTTCGCAATGACCCGCCCTTAGGGTAAGTTAGGGTATCCGAGTTAGGGTAAGTTTAGTTTAGGGTGCGGACCAGGGGAATCCGACTTTGCAGTTGGTTGAGTCGAGACCTCCTCGCGGTGGTCCGCGGTAACGCCTTAGTGGCGGCTAACTTGACTCGTAATCTCCCCAAAACGAAGCGGCTTCCACTTGGGAGGTTCGGAGATAATGCACCTCCGTCCTCCTGGGCTCAACTTGGAAGGCTGCATCGTTTCATTTTTTTGTTAAGATGTTTTTGGAGTGCACCGGGCTACGACCTGAGTCAAATTTGGACCTCAGGTTGTGTAGACCCGTTGCTTCTGCATGCTCCTGGTGCTGTGGTAGCACAATCATCTAGCAGGTGCCAACACTAGCTATTGCCATCCAATGTCTCAAAGAGGTGGCCCACATTCCTCTGATGATGACTTGGATGGTGCTCTAATAGCTACTGCTGGCACCTTCTAGATGACTGAGTTACCACAGTAGCACCAGTCATCTTGTAGGTGCACAGCAATGACAGCTGCAGTGCAGCGTGGTAGCTGGGTCAGTAGTGGCAGCCCCCCTCGTTGCAGTTCATAGTCACTGTGGAGCGGAGAGAAGCCAGGCCCCAAAAGCCGGCAAAAAAGCCGGCAAAAAAGAAAAAATAATAGGGTTCGGCTTGACTGGCGGAGTCAGTAGAACGGACCTTAAAGATCGGAAAAAATGGCCTGTGCGTCCTTCGCTCCTAGTGTGGCTATGCTGTCTTGGGGCCCTGACTACTGCGGCACTGGCAACTGCGCTTGCGGGCACATAGGAGCGGAGGGTGGGGCCAGACCTACTCTTCGCTGCCTAGTGTGCCTGATAGCTCTGGCTAGTATTCTGGCACAGACACGTTTAGTGTGTCTGTCTGTTCTTGCTGGCACAGTGCTATGCACAGCCTGACCAAGAAGCAAAGAGGAGGCGCTTTGCTGCTTGGACTGGCTGTGATAGTCCTCTGATGTACACAGCGCAAGATGACTGGAGACAGAGGTAGCGGTGCTTCCCATGTGAGGACTACCAATTTTACTCAAGTTGTTAGCTTAGTGGACTTAGTGGAGGGGCGGGTGGGGGTGTCTCCTCCGCGAACCGCCACCTTAACGTGGTGGAGGTGTTTGAGTGGCTCAGTGATCCTGGGAGCTATGTTGTCCGGGGCATCAGTCCCTGGCTAACAGGTCTCGGGGGAGAGTCCAGACTAAGAGCGGTTCAGTTTAGGGTTAGTGTTAATGTCAGTAGCTGGTACAGCGCCATGCAAAGTAAAACAACATCATATTCAACACCTTCGCAATGACCCCCCTTCTCCGGGGTTTAAAATCATTTGACTTTTACCCAAGAAAGGTGGATCAAAATCGGATTCAACACCTTTGCAATGACCTGCCCTTAGGGTAAGTTAGGGTAAGTTTAGTTTAGGGTGGTTTAGGGTGGAGGAGCGGAGGGTGGGACCAGACCTGCTCTTCGCTGCCTCAGGGGTATTCAACTAATGTTCAACAAGTCCCATATGTATTGAAATAGCCTAGCAGTTATTTCAATGTCAAATCAAATAAATAAGTAATATCTCAACAATATTTTTTTATAATTTTTCAAATTTAACTGGATGAATTATAAATACTCGTTATAATAAATAAATATTCCTCTCGCTTCAATTAAAATATGGTCTGGTTAGCTAATTTTTTTTTACTTTACTAAAGGTTGGCTAAGCTAATGTTTAGGCTAAGCTAATGTTTAAGCTAGCTGCTTTCACGACGACCATTGTCATAATGGAACGTGCCAATATCAAAGACAAATCTAATAACGTTCCATTGAGAGTTCTACAGTATTAAACAGCTAAGCTAACTAGCTTTCTATTTACCTTGAGGATCGCCGGGAAGCAGAGCACTCAGCAGGAAGACAGCACAGCTGAGGAACCGGGTGGCCCAGAGAGCAGCAGCTTCCTTCAACTCCGGTGAGCTACAGCTGTTGAAATATGTGCTATGCTAAGAGGCTTACGGAACATTGCTTTTTATATATTGCGTTTTATTGTTTACTTGAGTGCAAACAACAACTGAGTTTGTTCATGTGCTGGCATGCAACTTAACTTGTATCTATTGCTCGTG
The DNA here is from genome assembly GCA_023566465.1 of Cottus gobio. NCBI lineage: Eukaryota > Metazoa > Chordata > Actinopteri > Perciformes > Cottidae > Cottus > Cottus gobio. Next base: position 20,391,521 of record CM042229.1, on the reverse strand, counting down.
GAAGAAAATATGTTTGATAAATGTTAAGGAGGACTGTTCAGATGTTTTGTTAATGCTAATGGTTTGCCTGGTTTGACTGTTATGTAAAGCATATAGCATAAATCAGGGGTATTCAACTAATGTTCAACAAGTCCCATATGTATTGAAATAGCCTAGCAGTTATTTCAATGTCAAATCAAATAAATAAGTAATATCTCAACAATATTTTTTTATAATTTTTCAAATTTAACTGGATGAATTATAAATACTCATTATAATAAATAAATATTCTTCTCGCTTCAATTAAAATATGGTCTGGATTTAAAAATGAAGAAAAAAAGTTTAAAAAAAGTTTATCTTAAAATAAAGTACTCATTTAAAAAAAAATAAAGTAACTTAATTGTCTTTGCTTGTAGCTTTACATTCAGTTAATTCAGTTGTGTAGTGATGTCAAACAAAATAGCCATTACATTAATCTCTTATAAAATGTGTGAGGAACTATCTGTTATTGAAACACTGGTTTCAGCTCTATTATCTCTGTTGACATTATTGTGGGACAGTGAATGAATGCATTAGGGTTCTGATCATATTGCCCTCTTGGAGTTTATTTTTCTGTTCCTTCATTTCGGATGTGATTTGATACTTTTGCTCAAATAGTTGTGCTTTCTCTTGTATTAAAGCTTCACATTGAACTTTTAATAATGGTCTGAACACATGAGACACACTAGTTTTGAACGGCCTTTGGGAAAAATGAACAGAAGAGTCTCTAAAGACTCTGGTCTCGTTGTCCACATTTCTCTTTTTGGAGAACGGCATATGAAATAACTTCTCACTCGCGACTGTTCGCCCTCTCCTCGTCCAGTCTCGTGTATCTCACTCATGCCGCGATGCTTATCTGAATATACATTAGATTGGCCGAGTAGCATCACGGGATGTGATTTACATGCATGTAATTGGTTGGTGTCTGGACAAGTGCCGTAAAGGCTAGAAATGCTGTGCCGGTTAAAATATAAGCTGTCTGAGTTCAGCAAAGCTAGTGCCCTCACTAGTCTTGTTGTGTGGCTGGTGGTACACAATTTTGAGAAGACATGGTTTTGTTTCTAGTTTTTTAAAAGGAAAAGCTAATAAGGGGTTTAAAATCTGTTGACTTTTACCCGAGAAAGGTGGCTCAAAATCGGATTCAACACCTTCGCAATGACCCGCCCTTAGGGTAAGTTAGGGTATCCGAGTTAGGGTAAGTTTAGTTTAGGGTGCGGACCAGGGGAATCCGACTTTGCAGTTGGTTGAGTCGAGACCTCCTCGCGGTGGTCCGCGGTAACGCCTTAGTGGCGGCTAACTTGACTCGTAATCTCCCCAAAACGAAGCGGCTTCCACTTTGGAGGTTCGGAGATAATGCACCTCCGTCCTCCTGGGCTCATCTTGGAAGGCTGCATCGTTTCATTTTTTTGTTAAGATGTTTTTGGAGTGCACCGGGCTACGACTTGAGTCAAATTTGGACCTCAGGTTGTGTAGACCCGTTGCTTCTGCATGCTCCTGGTGCTGTGGTAGCACAATCATCTAGCAGGTGCCAACACTAGCTATTGCCATCCAATGCCTCAAAGAGGTGGCCCACATTCCTCTGATGATGACTTGGATGGTGCTCTAATAGCTACTGCTGGCACCTTCTAGATGACTGAGTTACCACAGTAGCACCAGTCATCTTGTAGGTGCACAGCAATGACAGCTGCAGTGCAGCGTGGTAGCTGGGTCAGTAGTGGCAGCCCCCCTCGTTGCAGTTCATAGTCACTGTGGAGCGGAGAGAAGCCAGGCCCCAAAAGCCGGCAAAAAAGCCGGCAAAAAAGAAAAAATAATAGGGTTCGGCTTGACTGGCGGAGTCAGTAGAACGGACCTTAAAGATCGGAAAAAATGGCCTGTGCGTCCTTCGCTCCTAGTGTGGCTATGCTGTCTTGGGGCCCTGACTACTGCGGCACTGGCAACTGCGCTTGCGGGCACATAGGAGCGGAGGGTGGGGCCAGACCTACTCTTCGCTGCCTAGTGTGCCTGATAGCTCTGGCTAGTATTCTGGCACAGACACGTTTAGTGTGTCTGTCTGTTCTTGCTGGCACAGTGCTATGCACAGCCTGACCAAGAAGCAAAGAGGAGGCGCTTTGCTGTTTGGACTGGCTGTGATAGTCCTCTGATGTACACAGCGCAAGATGACTGGAGACAGAGGTAGCGGTGCTTCCCATGTGAGGACTACCAATTTTACTCAAGTTGTTAGCTTAGTGGACTTAGTGGAGGGGCGGGTGGGGGGGTCTCCTCCGCGAACCGCCACCTTAACGTGGTGGAGGAGTTTGAGTGGCTCAGTGATCCTGGGAGCTATGTTGTCAGGGGCATCAGTCCCTGGCTAACAGGTCTCGGGGGAGAGTCCAGACTAAGAGCGGTTCAGTTTAGGGTTAGTGTTAATGTCAGTAGCTGGTACAGCGCCATGCAAAGTAAAACAAAATCATATTCAACACCTTCGCAATGACCCCCCTTCTCCGGGGTTTAAAATCTGTTGACTTTTACCCGAGAAAGGTGGATCAAAATCGTATTCAACACCTTCGCAATGACCCGCCCTTAGGGTAAGTTAGGGTATCCGAGTTAGGGTAAGTTTAGTTTAGGGTGCGGACCAGGGGAATCCGACTTTGCAGTTGGTTGAGTCGAGACTTCCTCGCGGTGGTCCGCGGTAACGCCTTAGTGGCGGCTAACTTGACTCGTAATCTCCCCAAAACGAAGCGGCTTCCACTTGGGAGGTTCGGAGATAATGCACCTCCGTCCTCCTGGGCTCAACTTGGAAGGCTGCATCGTTTCATTTTTTTGTTAAGATGTTTTTGGAGTGCACCGGGCTACGACTTGAGTCAAATTTGGACCTCAGGTTGTGTAGACCCGTTGCTTCTGCATGCTCCTGGTGCTGTGGTAGCACAATCATCTAGCAGGTGCCAACACTAGCTATTGCCATCCAATGTCTCAAAGAGGTGGCCCACATTCCTCTGATGATGACTTGGATGGTGCTCTAATAGCTACTGCTGGCACCTTCTAGATGACTGAGTTACCACAGTAGCACCAGTCATCTTGTAGGTGCACAGCAATGACAGCTGCAGTGCAGCGTGGTAGCTGGGTCAGTAGTGGCAGCCCCCCTCGTTGCAGTTCATAGTCACTGTGGAGCGGAGAGAAGCCAGGCCCCAAAAGCCGGCAAAAAAGCCAGCAAAAAAGAAAAAATAATAGGGTTCGGCTTGACTGGCGGAGTCAGTAGAACGGACCTTAAAGATCTGAAAAAATGGCCTGTGCGTCCTTCGCTCCTAGTGTGGCTATGCTGTCTTGGGGCCCTGACTACTGCGGCACTGGCAACTGCGCTTGCGGGCACATAGGAGCGGAGGGTGGGGCCAGACCTACTCTTCGCTGCCTAGTGTGCCTGATAGCTCTGGCTAGTATTCTGGCACAGACACGTTTAGTGTGTCTGTCTGTTCTTGCTGGCACAGTGCTATGCACAGCCTGACCAAGAAGCAAAGAGGAGGCGCTTTGCTGCTTGGACTGGCTGTGATAGTCCTCTGATGTACACAGCGCAAGATGACTGGAGACAGAGGTAGCGGTGCTTCCCATGTGAGGACTACCAATTTTACTCAAGTTGTTAGCTTAGTGGACTTAGTGGAGGGGCGGGTGGGGGGGTCTCCTCCGCGAACCGCCACCTTAACGTGGTGGAGGAGTTTGAGTGGCTCAGTGATCCTGGGAGCTATGTTGTCCGGGGCATCAGTCCCTGGCTAACAGGTCTCGGGGGAGAGTCCAGACTAAGAGCGGTTCAGTTTAGGGTTAGTGTTAATGTCAGTAGCTGGTACAGCGCCATGCAAAGTAAAACAACATCATATTCAACACCTTCGCAATGACCCCCCTTCTCCGGGGTTTAAAATCATTTGACTTTTACCCAAGAAAGGTGGATCAAAATCGGATTCAACACCTTTGCAATGACCTGCCCTTAGGGTAAGTTAGGGTAAGTTTAGTTTAGGGTGGTTTAGGGTGGAGGAGCGGAGGGTGGGACCAGACCTGCTCTTCGCTGCCTCAGGGGTATTCAACTAATGTTCAACAAGTCCCATATGTATTGAAATAGCCTAGCAGTTATTTCAATGTCAAATCAAATAAATAAGTAATATCTCAACAATATTTTTTTATAATTTTTCAAATTTAACTGGATGAATTATAAATACTCGTTATAATAAATAAATATTCCTCTCGCTTCAATTAAAATATGGTCTGGTTAGCTAATTTTTTTTTACTTTACTAAAGGTTGGCTAAGCTAATGTTTAGGCTAAGCTAATGTTTAAGCTAGCTGCTTTCACGACGACCATTGTCATAATGGAACGTGCCAATATCAAAGACAAATCTAATAACGTTCCATTGAGAGTTCTACAGTATTAAACAGCTAAGCTAACTAGCTTTCTATTTACCTTGAGGATCGCCGGGAAGCAGAGCACTCAGCAGGAAGACAGCACAGCTGAGGAACCGGGTGGCCCAGAGAGCAGCAGCTTCCTTCAACTCCGGTGAGCTACAGCTGTTGAAATATGTGCTATGCTAAGAGGCTTACGGAACATTGCTTTTTATATATTGCGTTTTATTGTTTACTTGAGTGCAAACAACAACTGAGTTTGTTCATGTGCTGGCATGCAACTTAACTTGTATCTATTGCTCGTGGAAGAAAATATGTTTGATAAATGTTAAGGAGGACTGTTCAGATGTTTTGTTAATGCTAATGGTTTGCCTGGTTTGACTGTTATGTAAAGCATATAGCATAAATCAGGGGTATTCAACTAATGTTCAACAAGTCCCATATGTATTGAAATAGCCTAGCAGTTATTTCAATGTCAAATCAAATAAATAAGTAATATCTCAACAATATTTTTTTATAATTTTTCAAATTTAACTGGATGAATTATAAATACTCATTATAATAAATAAATATTCTTCTCGCTTCAATTAAAATATGGTCTGGATTTAAAAATGAAGAAAAAAAGTTTAAAAAAAGTTTATCTTAAAATAAAGTACTCATTTAAAAAAAAATAAAGTAACTTAATTGTCTTTGCTTGTAGCTTTACATTCAATTAATTCAGTTGTGTAGTGATGTCAAACAAAATAGCCATTACATTAATCTCTTATAAAATGTGTGAGGAACTATCTGTTATTGAAACACTGGTTTCAGCTCTATTATCTCTGTTGACATTATTGTGGGACAGTGAATGAATGCATTAGGGTTCTGATCATATTGCCCTCTTGGAGTTTATTTTTCTGTTCCTTCATTTCGGATGTGATTTGATACTTTTGCTCAAATAGTTGTGCTTTCTCTTGTATTAAAGCTTCACATTGAACTTTTAATAATGGTCTGAACACATGAGACACACTAGTTTTGAACGGCCTTTGGGAAAAATGAACAGAAGAGTCTCTAAAGACTCTGGTCTCGTTGTCCACATTTCTCTTTTTGGAGAACGGCATATGAAATAACTTCTCACTCGCGACTGTTCGCCCTCTCCTCGTCCAGTCTCGTGTATCTCACTCATGCCGCGATGCTTATCTGAATATACATTAGATTGGCCGAGTAGCATCACGGGATGTGATTTACATGCATGTAATTGGTTGGTGTCTGGACAAGTGCCGTAAAGGCTAGAAATGCTGTGCCGGTTAAAATATAAGCTGTCTGAGTTCAGCAAAGCTAGTGCCCTCACTAGTCTTGTTGTGTGGCTGGTGGTACACAATTTTGAGAAGACATGGTTTTGTTTCTAGTTTTTTAAAAGGAAAAGCTAATAAGGGGTTTAAAATCTGTTGACTTTTACCCGAGAAAGGTGGCTCAAAATCGGATTCAACACCTTCGCAATGACCCGCCCTTAGGGTAAGTTAGGGTATCCGAGTTAGGGTAAGTTTAGTTTAGGGTGCGGACCAGGGGAATCCGACTTTGCAGTTGGTTGAGTCGAGACCTCCTCGCGGTGGTCCGCGGTAACGCCTTAGTGGCGGCTAACTTGACTCGTAATCTCCCCAAAACGAAGCGGCTTCCACTTGGGAGGTTCGGAGATAATGCACCTCCGTCCTCCTGGGCTCATCTTGGAAGGCTGCATCGTTTCATTTTTTTGTTAAGATGTTTTTGGAGTGCACCGGGCTACGACTTGAGTCAAATTTGGACCTCAGGTTGTGTAGACCCGTTGCTTCTGCATGCTCCTGGTGCTGTGGTAGCACAATCATCTAGCAGGTGCCAACACTAGCTATTGCCATCCAATGCCTCAAAGAGGTGGCCCACATTCCTCTGATGATGACTTGGATGGTGCTCTAATAGCTACTGCTGGCACCTTCTAGATGACTGAGTTACCACAGTAGCACCAGTCATCTTGTAGGTGCACAGCAATGACAGCTGCAGTGCAGCGTGGTAGCTGGGTCAGTAGTGGCAGCCCCCCTCGTTGCAGTTCATAGTCACTGTGGAGCGGAGAGAAGCCAGGCCCCAAAAGCCGGCAAAAAAGCCGGCAAAAAAGAAAAAATAATAGGGTTCGGCTTGACTGGCGGAGTCAGTAGAACGGACCTTAAAGATCGGAAAAAATGGCCTGTGCGTCCTTCGCTCCTAGTGTGGCTATGCTGTCTTGGGGCCCTGACTACTGCGGCACTGGCAACTGCGCTTGCGGGCACATAGGAGCGGAGGGTGGGGCCAGACCTACTCTTCGCTGCCTAGTGTGCCTGATAGCTCTGGTTAGTATTCTGGCACAGACACGTTTAGTGTGTCTGTCTGTTCTTGCTGGCACAGTGCTATGCACAGCCTGACCAAGAAGCAAAGAGGAGGCGCTTTGCTGCTTGGACTGGCTGTGATAGTCCTCTGATGTACACAGCGCAAGATGACTGGAGACAGAGGTAGCGGTGCTTCCCATGTGAGGACTACCAATTTTACTCAAGTTGTTAGCTTAGTGGACTTAGTGGAGGGGCGGGTGGGGGGGTCTCCTCCGCGAACCGCCACCTTAACGTGGTGGAGGAGTTTGAGTGGCTCAGTGATCCTGGGAGCTATGTTGTCAGGGGCATCAGTCCCTGGCTAACAGGTCTCGGGGGAGAGTCCAGACTAAGAGCGGTTCAGTTTAGGGTTAGTGTTAATGTCAGTAGCTGGTACAGCGCCATGCAAAGTAAAACAAAATCATATTCAACACCTTCGCAATGACCCCCCTTCTCCGGGGTTTAAAATCATTTGACTTTTACCCAAGAAAGGTGGATCAAAATCGGATTCAACACCTTTGCAATGACCTGCCCTTAGGGTAAGTTAGGGTAAGTTTAGTTTAGGGTGGTTTAGGGTGGAGGAGCGGAGGGTGGGACCAGACCTGCTCTTCGCTGCCTCAGGGGTATTCAACTAATGTTCAACAAGTCCCATATGTATTGAAATAGCCTATCAGTTATTTCAATGTCAAATCAAATAAATAAGTAATATCTCAACAATATTTTTTTATAATTTTTCAAATTTAACTGGATGAATTATAAATACTCGTTATAATAAATAAATATTCCTCTCGCTTCAATTAAAATATGGTCTGGTTAGCTAATTTTTTTTTACTTTACTAAAGGTTGGCTAAGCTAATGTTTAGGCTAAGCTAATGTTTAAGCTAGCTGCTTTCACGACGACCATTGTCATAATGGAACGTGCCAATATCAAAGACAAATCTAATAACGTTCCATTGAGAGTTCTACAGTATTAAACAGCTAAGCTAACTAGCTTTCTATTTACCTTGAGGATCGCCGGGAAGCAGAGCACTCAGCAGGAAGACAGCACAGCTGAGGAACCGGGTGGCCCAGAGAGCAGCAGCTTCCTTCAACTCCGGTGAGCTACAGCTGTTGAAATATGTGCTATGCTAAGAGGCTTACGGAACATTGCTTTTTATATATTGCGTTTTATTGTTTACTTGAGTGCAAACAACAACTGAGTTTGTTCATGTGCTGGCATGCAACTTAACTTGTATCTATTGCTCGTGGAAGAAAATATGTTTGATAAATGTTAAGGAGGACTGTTCAGATGTTTTGTTAATGCTAATGGTTTGCCTGGTTTGACTGTTATGTAAAGCATATAGCATAAATCAGGGGTATTCAACTAATGTTCAACAAGTCCCATATGTATTGAAATAGCCTAGCAGTTATTTCAATGTCAAATCAAATAAATAAGTAATATCTCAACAATATTTTTTTATAATTTTTCAAATTTAACTGGATGAATTATAAATACTCATTATAATAAATAAATATTCTTCTCGCTTCAATTAAAATATGGTCTGGATTTAAAAATGAAGAAAAAAAGTTTAAAAAAAGTTTATCTTAAAATAAAGTACTCATTTAAAAAAAAATAAAGTAACTTAATTGTCTTTGCTTGTAGCTTTACATTCAGTTAATTCAGTTGTGTAGTGATGTCAAACAAAATAGCCATTACATTAATCTCTTATAAAATGTGTGAGGAACTATCTGTTATTGAAACACTGGTTTCAGCTCTATTATCTCTGTTGACATTATTGTGGGACAGTGAATGAATGCATTAGGGTTCTGATCATATTGCCCTCTTGGAGTTTATTTTTCTGTTCCTTCATTTCGGATGTGATTTGATACTTTTGCTCAAATAGTTGTGCTTTCTCTTGTATTAAAGCTTCACATTGAACTTTTAATAATGGTCTGAACACATGAGACACACTAGTTTTGAACGGCCTTTGGGAAAAATGAACAGAAGAGTCTCTAAAGACTCTGGTCTCGTTGTCCACATTTCTCTTTTTGGAGAACGGCATATGAAATAACTTCTCACTCGCGACTGTTCGCCCTCTCCTCGTCCAGTCTCGTGTATCTCACTCATGCCGCGATGCTTATCTGAATATACATTAGATTGGCCGAGTAGCATCACGGGATGTGATTTACATGCATGTAATTGGTTGGTGTCTGGACAAGTGCCGTAAAGGCTAGAAATGCTGTGCCGGTTAAAATATAAGCTGTCTGAGTTCAGCAAAGCTAGTGCCCTCACTAGTCTTGTTGTGTGGCTGGTGGTACACAATTTTGAGAAGACATGGTTTTGTTTCTAGTTTTTTAAAAGGAAAAGCTAATAAGGGGTTTAAAATCTGTTGACTTTTACCCGAGAAAGGTGGCTCAAAATCGGATTCAACACCTTCGCAATGACCCGCCCTTAGGGTAAGTTAGGGTATCCGAGTTAGGGTAAGTTTAGTTTAGGGTGCGGACCAGGGGAATCCGACTTTGCAGTTGGTTGAGTCGAGACCTCCTCGCGGTGGTCCGCGGTAACGCCTTAGTGGCGGCTAACTTGACTCGTAATCTCCCCAAAACGAAGCGGCTTCCACTTTGGAGGTTCGGAGATAATGCACCTCCGTCCTCCTGGGCTCATCTTGGAAGGCTGCATCGTTTCATTTTTTTGTTAAGATGTTTTTGGAGTGCACCGGGCTACGACTTGAGTCAAATTTGGACCTCAGGTTGTGTAGACCCGTTGCTTCTGCATGCTCCTGGTGCTGTGGTAGCACAATCATCTAGCAGGTGCCAACACTAGCTATTGCCATCCAATGCCTCAAAGAGGTGGCCCACATTCCTCTGATGATGACTTGGATGGTGCTCTAATAGCTACTGCTGGCACCTTCTAGATGACTGAGTTACCACAGTAGCACCAGTCATCTTGTAGGTGCACAGCAATGACAGCTGCAGTGCAGCGTGGTAGCTGGGTCAGTAGTGGCAGCCCCCCTCGTTGCAGTTCATAGTCACTGTGGAGCGGAGAGAAGCCAGGCCCCAAAAGCCGGCAAAAAAGCCGGCAAAAAAGAAAAAATAATAGGGTTCGGCTTGACTGGCGGAGTCAGTAGAACGGACCTTAAAGATCGGAAAAAATGGCCTGTGCGTCCTTCGCTCCTAGTGTGGCTATGCTGTCTTGGGGCCCTGACTACTGCGGCACTGGCAACTGCGCTTGCGGGCACATAGGAGCGGAGGGTGGGGCCAGACCTACTCTTCGCTGCCTAGTGTGCCTGATAGCTCTGGCTAGTATTCTGGCACAGACACGTTTAGTGTGTCTGTCTGTTCTTGCTGGCACAGTGCTATGCACAGCCTGACCAAGAAGCAAAGAGGAGGCGCTTTGCTGCTTGGACTGGCTGTGATAGTCCTCTGATGTACACAGCGCAAGATGACTGGAGACAGAGGTAGCGGTGCTTCCCATGTGAGGACTACCAATTTTACTCAAGTTGTTAGCTTAGTGGACTTAGTGGAGGGGCGGGTGGGGGGGTCTCCTCCGCGAACCGCCACCTTAACGTGGTGGAGGAGTTTGAGTGGCTCAGTGATCCTGGGAGCTATGTTGTCAGGGGCATCAGTCCCTGGCTAACAGGTCTCGGGGGAGAGTCCAGACTAAGAGCGGTTCAGTTTAGGGTTAGTGTTAATGTCAGTAGCTGGTACAGCGCCATGCAAAGTAAAACAAAATCATATTCAACACCTTCGCAATGACCCCCCTTCTCCGGGGTTTAAAATCTGTTGACTTTTACCCGAGAAAGGTGGATCAAAATCGTATTCAACACCTTCGCAATGACCCGCCCTTAGGGTAAGTTAGGGTATCCGAGTTAGGGTAAGTTTAGTTTAGGGTGCGGACCAGGGGAATCCGACTTTGCAGTTGGTTGAGTCGAGACCTCCTCGCGGTGGTCCGCGGTAACGCCTTAGTGGCGGCTAACTTGACTCGTAATCTCCCCAAAACGAAGCGGCTTCCACTTGGGAGGTTCGGAGATAATGCACCTCCGTCCTCCTGGGCTCAACTTGGAAGGCTGCATCGTTTCATTTTTTTGTTAAGATGTTTTTGGAGTGCACCGGGCTACGACTTGAGTCAAATTTGGACCTCAGGTTGTGTAGACCCGTTGCTTCTGCATGCTCCTGGTGCTGTGGTAGCACAATCATCTAGCAGGTGCCAACACTAGCTATTGCCATCCAATGCCTCAAAGAGGTGGCCCACATTCCTCTGATGATGACTTGGATGGTGCTCTAATAGCTACTGCTGGCACCTTCTAGATGACTGAGTTACCACAGTAGCACCAGTCATCTTGTAGGTGCACAGCAATGACAGCTGCAGTGCAGCGTGGTAGCTGGGTCAGTAGTGGCAGCCCCCCTCGTTGCAGTTCATAGTCACTGTGGAGCGGAGAGAAGCCAGGCCCCAAAAGCCGGCAAAAAAGCCGGCAAAAAAGAAAAAATAATAGGGTTCGGCTTGACTGGCGGAGTCAGTAGAACGGACCTTAAAGATCGGAAAAAATGGCCTGTGCGTCCTTCGCTCCTAGTGTGGCTATGCTGTCTTGGGGCCCTGACTACTGCGGCACTGGCAACTGCGCTTGCGGGCACATAGGAGCGGAGGGTGGGGCCAGACCTACTCTTCGCTGCCTAGTGTGCCTGATAGCTCTGGCTAGTATTCTGGCACAGACACGTTTAGTGTGTCTGTCTGTTCTTGCTGGCACAGTGCTATGCACAGCCTGACCAAGAAGCAAAGAGGAGGCGCTTTGCTGCTTGGACTGGCTGTGATAGTCCTCTGATGTACACAGCGCAAGATGACTGGAGACAGAGGTAGCGGTGCTTCCCATGTGAGGACTACCAATTTTACTCAAGTTGTTAGCTTAGTGGACTTAGTGGAGGGGCGGGTGGGGGGGTCTCCTCCGCGAACCGCCACCTTAACGTGGTGGAGGAGTTTGAGTGGCTCAGTGATCCTGGGAGCTATGTTGTCCGGGGCATCAGTCCCTGGCTAACAGGTCTCGGGGGAGAGTCCAGACTAAGAGCGGTTCAGTTTAGGGTTAGTGTTAATGTCAGTAGCTGGTACAGCGCCATGCAAAGTAAAACAAAATCATATTCAACACCTTCGCAATGACCCCCCTTCTCCGGGGTTTAAAATCATTTGACTTTTACCCAAGAAAGGTGGATCAAAATCGGATTCAACACCTTTGCAATGACCCACTCTTCTCCGAGGGTAAAAGTTGTTGACTTTTACCCGAGAAAGGTGGCTCAAAATCGTATTCAACACCTTCGCAATGACCCGCCCTTAGGGTAAGTTAGGGTATCCGAGTTAGGGTAAGTTTAGTTTAGGGTGCGGACCAGGGGAATCCGACTTTGCAGTTGGTTGAGTTGAGACCTCCTCGCGGTGGTCCGCGGTAACGCCTTAGTGGCGGCTAACTTGACTCGTAATCTCCCCAAAACGAAGCGGCTTCCACTTGGGAGGTTCGGAGATAATGCACCTCCGTCCTCCTGGGCTCATCTTGGAAGGCTGCATCGTTTCATTTTTTTGTTAAGATGTTTTTGGAGTGCACCGGGCTACGACTTGAGTCAAATTTGGACCTCAGGTTGTGTAGACCCGTTGCTTCTGCATGCTCCTGGTGCTGTGGTAGCACAATCATCTAGCAGGTGCCAACACTAGCTATTGCCATCCAATGTCTCAAAGAGGTGGCCCACATTCCTCTGATGATGACTTGGATGGTGCTCTAATAGCTACTGCTGGCACCTTCTAGATGACTGAGTTACCACAGTAGCACCAGTCATCTTGTAGGTGCACAGCAATGACAGCTGCAGTGCAGCGTGGTAGCTGGGTCAGTAGTGGCAGCCCCCCTCGTTGCAGTTCATAGTCACTGTGGAGCGAAGAGAAGCCAGGCCCCAAAAGCCGGCAAAAAAGCCGGCAAAAAAGAAAAAATAATAGGGTTCGGCTTGACTGGCGGAGTCAGTAGAACGGACCTTAAAGATCTGAAAAAATGGCCTGTGCGTCCTTCGCTCCTAGTGTGGCTATGCTGTCTTGGGGCCCTGACTACTGCGGCACTGGCAACTGCGCTTGCGGGCACATAGGAGCGGAGGGTGGGGCCAGACCTACTCTTCGCTGCCTAGTGTGCCTGATAGCTCTGGCTAGTATTCTGGCACAGACACGTTTAGTGTGTCTGTCTGTTCTTGCTGGCACAGTGCTATGCACAGCCTGACCAAGAAGCAAAGAGGAGGCGCTTTGCTGCTTGGACTGGCTGTGATAGTCCTCTGATGTACACAGCGCAAGATGACTGGAGACAGAGGTAGCGGTGCTTCCCATGTGAGGACTACCAATTTTACTCAAGTTGTTAGCTTAGTGGACTTAGTGGAGGGGCGGGTGGGGGGGTCTCCTCCGCGGACCGCCACCTTAAAGTGGTGGAGGAGTTTGAGTGGCTCAGTGATCCTGGGAGCTATGTTGTCCGGGGCATCAGTCCCTGGCTAACAGGTCTCGGGGGAGAGTCCAGACTAAGAGCGGTTCAGTTTAGGGTTAGTGTTAATGTCAGTAGCTGGTACAGCGCCATGCAAAGTAAAACAAAATCATATTCAACACCTTCGCAATGACCCCCCTTCTCCGGGGTTTAAAATCATTTGACTTTTGCCCAAGAAAGGTGGATCAAAATCGGATTCAACACCTTTGCAATGACCCACTCTTCTCCGAGGGTAAAAGTTGTTGACTTTTACCCGAGAAAGGTGGCTCAAAATCGTATTCAACACCTTCGCAATGACCCGCCCTTAGGGTAAGTTAGGGTATCCGAGTTAGGGTAAGTTTAGTTTAGGGTGCGGACCAGGGGAATCCGACTTTGCAGTTGGTTGAGTCGAGACCTCCTCGCGGTGGTCCGCGGTAACGCCTTAGTGGCGGTTAACTTGACTCGTAATCTCCCCAAAACGAAGCGGCTTCCACTTGGGAGGTTCGGAGATAATGCACCTCCGTCCTCCTGGGCTCATCTTGGAAGGCTGCATCGTTTCATTTTTTTGTTAAGATGTTTTTGGAGTGCACCGGGTTACGACTTGAGTCAAATTTGGACCTCAGGTTGTGTAGACCCGTTGCTTCTGCATGCTCCTGGTGCTGTGGTAGCACAATCATCTAGCAGGTGCCAACACTAGCTATTGCCATCCAATGTCTCAAAGAGGTGGCCCACATTCCTCTGATGATGACTTGGATGGTGCTCTAATAGCTACTGCTGGCACCTTCTAGATGACTGAGTTACCACAGTAGCACCAGTCATCTTGTAGGTGCACAGCAATGACAGCTGCAGTGCAGCGTGGTAGCTGGGTCAGTAGTGGCAGCCCCCCTCGTTGCAGTTCATAGTCACTGTGGAGCGGAGAGAAGCCAGGCCCCAAAAGCCGGCAAAAAAGCCGGCAAAAAAGAAAAAATAATAGGGTTCGGCTTGACTGGCGGAGTCAGTAGAACGGACCTTAAAGATCGGAAAAAATGGCCTGTGCGTCCTTCGCTCCTAGTGTGGCTATGCTGTCTTGGGGCCCTGACTACTGCGGCACTGGCAACTGCGCTTGCGGGCACATAGGAGCGGAGGGTGGGGCCAGACCTACTCTTCGCTGCCTAGTGTGCCTGATAGCTCTGGCTAGTATTCTGGCACAGACACGTTTAGTGTGTCTGTCTGTTCTTGCTGGCACAGTGCTATGCACAGCCTGACCAAGAAGCAAAGAGGAGGCGCTTTGCTGCTTGGACTGGCTGTGATAGTCCTCTGATGTACACAGCGCAAGATGACTGGAGACAGAGGTAGCGGTGCTTCCCATGTGAGGACTACCAATTTTACTCAAGTTGTTAGCTTAGTGGACTTAGTGGAGGGGCGGGTGGGGGGGTCTCCTCCGCGAACCTCCACCTTAACGTGGTGGAGGAGTTTGAGTGGCTCAGTGATCCTGGGAGCTATGTTGTCAGGGGCATCAGTCCCTGGCTAACAGGTCTCGGGGGAGAGTCCAGACTAAGAGCGGTTCAGTTTAGGGTTAGTGTTAATGTCAGTAGCTGGTACAGCGCCATGCAAAGTAAAACAAAATCATATTCAACACCTTCGCAATGACCCCCCTTCTCCGGGGTTTAAAATCTGTTGACTTTTACCCGAGAAAGGTGGCTCAAAATCGTATTCAACACCTTCGCAATGACCCGCCCTTAGGGTAAGTTAGGGTATCCGAGTTAGGGTAAGTTTAGTTTAGGGTGCGGACCAGGGGAATCCGACTTTGCAGTTGGTTGAGTCGAGACCTCCTCGCGGTGGTCCGCGGTAACGCCTTAGTGGCGGCTAACTAGACTCGTAATCTCCCCAAAACGAAGCGGCTTCCACTTGGGAGGTTCGGAGATAATGCACCTCCGTCCTCCTGGGCTCAACTTGGAAGGCTGCATCGTTTCATTTTTTTGTTAAGATGTTTTTGGAGTGCACCGGGCTACGACTTGAGTCAAATTTGGACCTCAGGTTGTGTAGACCCGTTGCTTCTGCATGCTCCTGGTGCTGTGGTAGCACAATCATCTAGCAGGTGCCAACACTAGCTATTGCCATCCAATGTCTCAAAGAGGTGGCCCACATTCCTCTGATGATGACTTGGATGGTGCTCTAATAGCTACTGCTGGCACCTTCTAGATGACTGAGTTACCACAGTAGCACCAGTCATCTTGTAGGTGCACAGCAATGACAGCTGCAGTGCAGCGTGGTAGCTGGGTCAGTAGTGGCAGCCCCCCTCGTTGCAGTTCATAGTCACTGTGGAGCGGAGAGAAGCCAGGCCCCAAAAGCCGGCAAAAAAGCCGGCAAAAAAGAAAAAATAATAGGGTTCGGCTTGACTGGCGGAGTCAGTAGAACGGACCTTAAAGATCGGAAAAAATGGCCTGTGCGTCCTTCGCTCCTAGTGTGGCTATGCTGTCTTGGGGCCCTGACTACTGCGGCACTGGCAACTGCGCTTGCGGGCACATAGGAGCGGAGGGTGGGGCCAGACCTACTCTTCGCTGCCTAGTGTGCCTGATAGCTCTGGCTAGTATTCTGGCACAGACACGTTTAGTGTGTCTGTCTGTTCTTGCTGGCACAGTGCTATGCACAGCCTGACCAAGAAGCAAAGAGGAGGCGCTTTGCTGCTTGGACTGGCTGTGATAGTCCTCTGATGTACACAGCGCAAGATGACTGGAGACAGAGGTAGCGGTGCTTCCCATGTGAGGACTACCAATTTTACTCAAGTTGTTAGCTTAGTGGACTTAGTGGAGGGGCGGGTGGGGGGGTCTCCTCCGCGAACCGCCACCTTAACGTGGTGGAGGAGTTTGAGTGGCTCAGTGATCCTGGGAGCTATGTTGTCCGGGGCATCAGTCCCTGGCTAACAGGTCTCGGGGGAGAGTCCAGACTAAGAGCGGTTCAGTTTAGGGTTAGTGTTAATGTCAGTAGCTGGTACAGCGCCATGCAAAGTAAAACAAAATCATATTCAACACCTTCGCAATGACCCCCCTTCTCCGGGGTTTAAAATCATTTGACTTTTACCCAAGAAAGGTGGATCAAAATCGGATTCAACACCTTTGCAATGACCCACTCTTCTCCGAGGGTAAAAGTTGTTGACTTTTACCCGAGAAAGGTGGCTCAAAATCGTATTCAACACCTTCGCAATGACCCGCCCTTAGGGTAAGTTAGGGTATCCGAGTTAGGGTAAGTTTAGTTTAGGGTGCGGACCAGGGGAATCCGACTTTGCAGTTGGTTGAGTTGAGACCTCCTCGCGGTGGTCCGCGGTAACGCCTTAGTGGCGGCTAACTTGACTCGTAATCTCCCCAAAACGAAGCGGCTTCCACTTGGGAGGTTCGGAGATAATGCACCTCCGTCCTCCTGGGCTCATCTTGGAAGGCTGCATCGTTTCATTTTTTTGTTAAGATGTTTTTGGAGTGCACCGGGCTACGACTTGAGTCAAATTTGGACCTCAGGTTGTGTAGACCCGTTGCTTCTGCATGCTCCTGGTGCTGTGGTAGCACAATCATCTAGCAGGTGCCAACACTAGCTATTGCCATCCAATGTCTCAAAGAGGTGGCCCACATTCCTCTGATGATGACTTGGATGGTGCTCTAATAGCTACTGCTGGCACCTTCTAGATGACTGAGTTACCACAGTAGCACCAGTCATCTTGTAGGTGCACAGCAATGACAGCTGCAGTGCAGCGTGGTAGCTGGGTCAGTAGTGGCAGCCCCCCTCGTTGCAGTTCATAGTCACTGTGGAGCGAAGAGAAGCCAGGCCCCAAAAGCCGGCAAAAAAGCCGGCAAAAAAGAAAAAATAATAGGGTTCGGCTTGACTGGCGGAGTCAGTAGAACGGACCTTAAAGATCTGAAAAAATGGCCTGTGCGTCCTTCGCTCCTAGTGTGGCTATGCTGTCTTGGGGCCCTGACTACTGCGGCACTGGCAACTGCGCTTGCGGGCACATAGGAGCGGAGGGTGGGGCCAGACCTACTCTTCGCTGCCTAGTGTGCCTGATAGCTCTGGCTAGTATTCTGGCACAGACACGTTTAGTGTGTCTGTCTGTTCTTGCTGGCACAGTGCTATGCACAGCCTGACCAAGAAG
Organism: Cottus gobio; assembly: GCA_023566465.1. Taxonomy (NCBI): domain Eukaryota; kingdom Metazoa; phylum Chordata; class Actinopteri; order Perciformes; family Cottidae; genus Cottus; species Cottus gobio. The sequence goes on along the minus strand of CM042229.1, from coordinate 20,374,226 downwards.
CAAAGAGGAGGCGCTTTGCTGCTTGGACTGGCTGTGATAGTCCTCTGATGTACACAGCGCAAGATGACTGGAGACAGAGGTAGCGGTGCTTCCCATGTGAGGACTACCAATTTTACTCAAGTTGTTAGCTTAGTGGACTTAGTGGAGGGGCGGGTGGGGGGGTCTCCTCCGCGGACCGCCACCTTAAAGTGGTGGAGGAGTTTGAGTGGCTCAGTGATCCTGGGAGCTATGTTGTCCGGGGCATCAGTCCCTGGCTAACAGGTCTCGGGGGAGAGTCCAGACTAAGAGCGGTTCAGTTTAGGGTTAGTGTTAATGTCAGTAGCTGGTACAGCGCCATGCAAAGTAAAACAAAATCATATTCAACACCTTCGCAATGACCCCCCTTCTCCGGGGTTTAAAATCATTTGACTTTTGCCCAAGAAAGGTGGATCAAAATCGGATTCAACACCTTTGCAATGACCCACTCTTCTCCGAGGGTAAAAGTTGTTGACTTTTACCCGAGAAAGGTGGCTCAAAATCGTATTCAACACCTTCGCAATGACCCGCCCTTAGGGTAAGTTAGGGTATCCGAGTTAGGGTAAGTTTAGTTTAGGGTGCGGACCAGGGGAATCCGACTTTGCAGTTGGTTGAGTCGAGACCTCCTCGCGGTGGTCCGCGGTAACGCCTTAGTGGCGGTTAACTTGACTCGTAATCTCCCCAAAACGAAGCGGCTTCCACTTGGGAGGTTCGGAGATAATGCACCTCCGTCCTCCTGGGCTCATCTTGGAAGGCTGCATCGTTTCATTTTTTTGTTAAGATGTTTTTGGAGTGCACCGGGTTACGACTTGAGTCAAATTTGGACCTCAGGTTGTGTAGACCCGTTGCTTCTGCATGCTCCTGGTGCTGTGGTAGCACAATCATCTAGCAGGTGCCAACACTAGCTATTGCCATCCAATGTCTCAAAGAGGTGGCCCACATTCCTCTGATGATGACTTGGATGGTGCTCTAATAGCTACTGCTGGCACCTTCTAGATGACTGAGTTACCACAGTAGCACCAGTCATCTTGTAGGTGCACAGCAATGACAGCTGCAGTGCAGCGTGGTAGCTGGGTCAGTAGTGGCAGCCCCCCTCGTTGCAGTTCATAGTCACTGTGGAGCGGAGAGAAGCCAGGCCCCAAAAGCCGGCAAAAAAGCCGGCAAAAAAGAAAAAATAATAGGGTTCGGCTTGACTGGCGGAGTCAGTAGAACGGACCTTAAAGATCGGAAAAAATGGCCTGTGCGTCCTTCGCTCCTAGTGTGGCTATGCTGTCTTGGGGCCCTGACTACTGCGGCACTGGCAACTGCGCTTGCGGGCACATAGGAGCGGAGGGTGGGGCCAGACCTACTCTTCGCTGCCTAGTGTGCCTGATAGCTCTGGCTAGTATTCTGGCACAGACACGTTTAGTGTGTCTGTCTGTTCTTGCTGGCACAGTGCTATGCACAGCCTGACCAAGAAGCAAAGAGGAGGCGCTTTGCTGCTTGGACTGGCTGTGATAGTCCTCTGATGTACACAGCGCAAGATGACTGGAGACAGAGGTAGCGGTGCTTCCCATGTGAGGACTACCAATTTTACTCAAGTTGTTAGCTTAGTGGACTTAGTGGAGGGGCGGGTGGGGGGGTCTCCTCCGCGAACCTCCACCTTAACGTGGTGGAGGAGTTTGAGTGGCTCAGTGATCCTGGGAGCTATGTTGTCAGGGGCATCAGTCCCTGGCTAACAGGTCTCGGGGGAGAGTCCAGACTAAGAGCGGTTCAGTTTAGGGTTAGTGTTAATGTCAGTAGCTGGTACAGCGCCATGCAAAGTAAAACAAAATCATATTCAACACCTTCGCAATGACCCCCCTTCTCCGGGGTTTAAAATCTGTTGACTTTTACCCGAGAAAGGTGGCTCAAAATCGTATTCAACACCTTCGCAATGACCCGCCCTTAGGGTAAGTTAGGGTATCCGAGTTAGGGTAAGTTTAGTTTAGGGTGCGGACCAGGGGAATCCGACTTTGCAGTTGGTTGAGTCGAGACCTCCTCGCGGTGGTCCGCGGTAACGCCTTAGTGGCGGCTAACTAGACTCGTAATCTCCCCAAAACGAAGCGGCTTCCACTTGGGAGGTTCGGAGATAATGCACCTCCGTCCTCCTGGGCTCAACTTGGAAGGCTGCATCGTTTCATTTTTTTGTTAAGATGTTTTTGGAGTGCACCGGGCTACGACTTGAGTCAAATTTGGACCTCAGGTTGTGTAGACCCGTTGCTTCTGCATGCTCCTGGTGCTGTGGTAGCACAATCATCTAGCAGGTGCCAACACTAGCTATTGCCATCCAATGTCTCAAAGAGGTGGCCCACATTCCTCTGATGATGACTTGGATGGTGCTCTAATAGCTACTGCTGGCACCTTCTAGATGACTGAGTTACCACAGTAGCACCAGTCATCTTGTAGGTGCACAGCAATGACAGCTGCAGTGCAGCGTGGTAGCTGGGTCAGTAGTGGCAGCCCCCCTCGTTGCAGTTCATAGTCACTGTGGAGCGGAGAGAAGCCAGGCCCCAAAAGCCGGCAAAAAAGCCGGCAAAAAAGAAAAAATAATAGGGTTCGGCTTGACTGGCGGAGTCAGTAGAACGGACCTTAAAGATCGGAAAAAATGGCCTGTGCGTCCTTCGCTCCTAGTGTGGCTATGCTGTCTTGGGGCCCTGACTACTGCGGCACTGGCAACTGCGCTTGCGGGCACATAGGAGCGGAGGGTGGGGCCAGACCTACTCTTCGCTGCCTAGTGTGCCTGATAGCTCTGGCTAGTATTCTGGCACAGACACGTTTAGTGTGTCTGTCTGTTCTTGCTGGCACAGTGCTATGCACAGCCTGACCAAGAAGCAAAGAGGAGGCGCTTTGCTGCTTGGACTGGCTGTGATAGTCCTCTGATGTACACAGCGCAAGATGACTGGAGACAGAGGTAGCGGTGCTTCCCATGTGAGGACTACCAATTTTACTCAAGTTGTTAGCTTAGTGGACTTAGTGGAGGGGTCTCCTCCGCGAACCGCCACCTTAACGTGGTGGAGGAGTTTGAGTGGCTCAGTGATCCTGGGAGCTATGTTGTCCGGGGCATCAGTCCCTGGCTAACAGGTCTCGGGGGAGAGTCCAGACTAAGAGCGGTTCAGTTTAGGGTTAGTGTTAATGTCAGTAGCTGGTACAGCGCCATGCAAAGTAAAACAACATCATATTCAACACCTTCGCAATGACCCCCCTTCTCCGGGGTTTAAAATCATTTGACTTTTACCCAAGAAAGGTGGATCAAAATCGGATTCAACACCTTTGCAATGACCTGCCCTTAGGGTAAGTTAGGGTAAGTTTAGTTTAGGGTGGTTTAGGGTGGAGGAGCGGAGGGTGGGACCAGACCTGCTCTTCGCTGCCTCAGGGGTATTCAACTAATGTTCAACAAGTCCCATATGTATTGAAATAGCCTAGCAGTTATTTCAATGTCAAATCAAATAAATAAGTAATATCTCAACAATATTTTTTTATAATTTTTCAAATTTAACTGGATGAATTATAAATACTCGTTATAATAAATAAATATTCCTCTCGCTTCAATTAAAATATGGTCTGGTTAGCTAATTTTTTTTTACTTTACTAAAGGTTGGCTAAGCTAATGTTTAGGCTAAGCTAATGTTTAAGCTAGCTGCTTTCACGACGACCATTGTCATAATGGAACGTGCCAATATCAAAGACAAATCTAATAACGTTCCATTGAGAGTTCTACAGTATTAAACAGCTAAGCTAACTAGCTTTCTATTTACCTTGAGGATCGCCGGGAAGCAGAGCACTCAGCAGGAAGACAGCACAGCTGAGGAACCGGGTGGCCCAGAGAGCAGCAGCTTCCTTCAACTCCGGTGAGCTACAGCTGTTGAAATATGTGCTATGCTAAGAGGCTTACGGAACATTGCTTTTTATATATTGCGTTTTATTGTTTACTTGAGTGCAAACAACAACTGAGTTTGTTCATGTGCTGGCATGCAACTTAACTTGTATCTATTGCTCGTGGAAGAAAATATGTTTGATAAATGTTAAGGAGGACTGTTCAGATGTTTTGTTAATGCTAATGGTTTGCCTGGTTTGACTGTTATGTAAAGCATATAGCATAAATCAGGGGTATTCAACTAATGTTCAACAAGTCCCATATGTATTGAAATAGCCTAGCAGTTATTTCAATGTCAAATCAAATAAATAAGTAATATCTCAACAATATTTTTTTATAATTTTTCAAATTTAACTGGATGAATTATAAATACTCATTATAATAAATAAATATTCTTCTCGCTTCAATTAAAATATGGTCTGGATTTAAAAATGAAGAAAAAAAGTTTAAAAAAAGTTTATCTTAAAATAAAGTACTCATTTAAAAAAAAATAAAGTAACTTAATTGTCTTTGCTTGTAGCTTTACATTCAGTTAATTCAGTTGTGTAGTGATGTCAAACAAAATAGCCATTACATTAATCTCTTATAAAATGTGTGAGGAACTATCTGTTATTGAAACACTGGTTTCAGCTCTATTATCTCTGTTGACATTATTGTGGGACAGTGAATGAATGCATTAGGGTTCTGATCATATTGCCCTCTTGGAGTTTATTTTTCTGTTCCTTCATTTCGGATGTGATTTGATACTTTTGCTCAAATAGTTGTGCTTTCTCTTGTATTAAAGCTTCACATTGAACTTTTAATAATGGTCTGAACACATGAGACACACTAGTTTTGAACGGCCTTTGGGAAAAATGAACAGAAGAGTCTCTAAAGACTCTGGTCTCGTTGTCCACATTTCTCTTTTTGGAGAACGGCATATGAAATAACTTCTCACTCGCGACTGTTCGCCCTCTCCTCGTCCAGTCTCGTGTATCTCACTCATGCCGCGATGCTTATCTGAATATACATTAGATTGGCCGAGTAGCATCACGGGATGTGATTTACATGCATGTAATTGGTTGGTGTCTGGACAAGTGCCGTAAAGGCTAGAAATGCTGTGCCGGTTAAAATATAAGCTGTCTGAGTTCAGCAAAGCTAGTGCCCTCACTAGTCTTGTTGTGTGGCTGGTGGTACACAATTTTGAGAAGACATGGTTTTGTTTCTAGTTTTTTAAAAGGAAAAGCTAATAAGGGGTTTAAAATCTGTTGACTTTTACCCGAGAAAGGTGGCTCAAAATCGGATTCAACACCTTCGTAATGACCCGCCCTTAGGGTAAGTTAGGGTATCCGAGTTAGGGTAAGTTTAGTTTAGGGTGCGGACCAGGGGAATCCGACTTTGCAGTTGGTTGAGTCGAGACCTCCTCGCGGTGGTCCGCGGTAACGCCTTAGTGGCGGCTAACTTGACTCGTAATCTCCCCAAAACGAAGCGGCTTCCACTTGGGAGGTTCGGAGATAATGCACCTCCGTCCTCCTGGGCTCATCTTGGAAGGCTGCATCGTTTCATTTTTTTGTTAAGATGTTTTTGGAGTGCACCGGGTTACGACTTGAGTCAAATTTGGACCTCAGGTTGTGTAGACCCGTTGCTTCTGCATGCTCCTGGTGCTGTGGTAGCACAATCATCTAGCAGGTGCCAACACTAGCTATTGCCATCCAATGTCTCAAAGAGGTGGCCCACATTCCTCTGATGATGACTTGGATGGTGCTCTAATAGCTACTGCTGGCACCTTCTAGATGACTGAGTTACCACAGTAGCACCAGTCATCTTGTAGGTGCACAGCAATGACAGCTGCAGTGCAGCGTGGTAGCTGGGTCAGTAGTGGCAGCCCCCCTCGTTGCAGTTCATAGTCACTGTGGAGCGGAGAGAAGCCAGGCCCCAAAAGCCAGCAAAAAAGCCGGCAAAAAAGAAAAAATAATAGGGTTCGGCTTGACTGGCGGAGTCAGTAGAACGGACCTTAAAGATCGGAAAAAATGGCCTGTGCGTCCTTCGCTCCTAGTGTGGCTATGCTGTCTTGGGGCCCTGACTACTGCGGCACTGGCAACTGCGCTTGCGGGCACATAGGAGCGGAGGGTGGGGCCAGACCTACTCTTCGCTGCCTAGTGTGCCTGATAGCTCTGGCTAGTATTCTGGCACAGACACGTTTAGTGTGTCTGTCTGTTCTTGCTGGCACAGTGCTATGCACAGCCTGACCAAGAAGCAAAGAGGAGGCGCTTTGCTGCTTGGACTGGCTGTGATAGTCCTCTGATGTACACAGCGCAAGATGACTGGAGACAGAGGTAGCGGTGCTTCCCATGTGAGGACTACCAATTTTACTCAAGTTGTTAGCTTAGTGGACTTAGTGGAGGGGCGGGTGGGGGGGTCTCCTCCGCGAACCGCCACCTTAACGTGGTGGAGGAGTTTGAGTGGCTCAGTGATCCTGGGAGCTATGTTGTCAGGGGCATCAGTCCCTGGCTAACAGGTCTCGGGGGAGAGTCCAGACTAAGAGCGGTTCAGTTTAGGGTTAGTGTTAATGTCAGTAGCTGGTACAGCGCCATGCAAAGTAAAACAAAATCATATTCAACACCTTCGCAATGACCCCCCTTCTCCGGGGTTTAAAATCTGTTGACTTTTACCCGAGAAAGGTGGATCAAAATCGTATTCAACACCTTCGCAATGACCCGCCCTTAGGGTAAGTTAGGGTATCCGAGTTAGGGTAAGTTTAGTTTAGGGTGCGGACCAGGGGAATCCGACTTTGCAGTTGGTTGAGTCGAGACCTCCTCGCGGTGGTCCGCGGTAACGCCTTAGTGGCGGCTAACTAGACTCGTAATCTCCCCAAAACGAAGCGGCTTCCACTTGGGAGGTTCGGAGATAATGCACCTCCGTCCTCCTGGGCTCAACTTGGAAGGCTGCATCGTTTCATTTTTTTGTTAAGATGTTTTTGGAGTGCACCGGGCTACGACTTGAGTCAAATTTGGACCTCAGGTTGTGTAGACCCGTTGCTTCTGCATGCTCCTGGTGCTGTGGTAGCACAATCATCTAGCAGGTGCCAACACTAGCTATTGCCATCCAATGTCTCAAAGAGGTGGCCCACATTCCTCTGATGATGACTTGGATGGTGCTCTAATAGCTACTGCTGGCACCTTCTAGATGACTGAGTTACCACAGTAGCACCAGTCATCTTGTAGGTGCACAGCAATGACAGCTGCAGTGCAGCGTGGTAGCTGGGTCAGTAGTGGCAGCCCCCCTCGTTGCAGTTCATAGTCACTGTGGAGCGGAGAGAAGCCAGGCCCCAAAAGCCGGCAAAAAAGCCGGCAAAAAAGAAAAAATAATAGGGTTCGGCTTGACTGGCGGAGTCAGTAGAACGGACCTTAAAGATCGGAAAAAATGGCCTGTGCGTCCTTCGCTCCTAGTGTGGCTATGCTGTCTTGGGGCCCTGACTACTGCGGCACTGGCAACTGCGCTTGCGGGCACATAGGAGCGGAGGGTGGGGCCAGACCTACTCTTCGCTGCCTAGTGTGCCTGATAGCTCTGGCTAGTATTCTGGCACAGACACGTTTAGTGTGTCTGTCTGTTCTTGCTGGCACAGTGCTATGCACAGCCTGACCAAGAAGCAAAGAGGAGGCGCTTTGCTGCTTGGACTGGCTGTGATAGTCCTCTGATGTACACAGCGCAAGATGACTGGAGACAGAGGTAGCGGTGCTTCCCATGTGAGGACTACCAATTTTACTCAAGTTGTTAGCTTAGTGGACTTAGTGGAGGGGCGGGTGGGGGGGTCTCCTCCGCGAACCGCCACCTTAACGTGGTGGAGGAGTTTGAGTGGCTCAGTGATCCTGGGAGCTATGTTGTCCGGGGCATCAGTCCCTGGCTAACAGGTCTCGGGGGAGAGTCCAGACTAAGAGCGGTTCAGTTTAGGGTTAGTGTTAATGTCAGTAGCTGGTACAGCGCCATGCAAAGTAAAACAACATCATATTCAACACCTTCGCAATGACCCCCCTTCTCCGGGGTTTAAAATCATTTGACTTTTACCCAAGAAAGGTGGATCAAAATCGGATTCAACACCTTTGCAATGACCTGCCCTTAGGGTAAGTTAGGGTAAGTTTAGTTTAGGGTGGTTTAGGGTGGAGGAGCGGAGGGTGGGACCAGACCTGCTCTTCGCTGCCTCAGGGGTATTCAACTAATGTTCAACAAGTCCCATATGTATTGAAATAGCCTAGCAGTTATTTCAATGTCAAATCAAATAAATAAGTAATATCTCAACAATATTTTTTTATAATTTTTCAAATTTAACTGGATGAATTATAAATACTCGTTATAATAAATAAATATTCCTCTCGCTTCAATTAAAATATGGTCTGGTTAGCTAATTTTTTTTTACTTTACTAAAGGTTGGCTAAGCTAATGTTTAGGCTAAGCTAATGTTTAAGCTAGCTGCTTTCACGACGACCATTGTCATAATGGAACGTGCCAATATCAAAGACAAATCTAATAACGTTCCATTGAGAGTTCTACAGTATTAAACAGCTAAGCTAACTAGCTTTCTATTTACCTTGAGGATCGCCGGGAAGCAGAGCACTCAGCAGGAAGACAGCACAGCTGAGGAACCGGGTGGCCCAGAGAGCAGCAGCTTCCTTCAACTCCGGTGAGCTACAGCTGTTGAAATATGTGCTATGCTAAGAGGCTTACGGAACATTGCTTTTTATATATTGCGTTTTATTGTTTACTTGAGTGCAAACAACAACTGAGTTTGTTCATGTGCTGGCATGCAACTTAACTTGTATCTATTGCTCGTGGAAGAAAATATGTTTGATAAATGTTAAGGAGGACTGTTCAGATGTTTTGTTAATGCTAATGGTTTGCCTGGTTTGACTGTTATGTAAAGCATATAGCATAAATCAGGGGTATTCAACTAATGTTCAACAAGTCCCATATGTATTGAAATAGCTTAGCAGTTATTTCAATGTCAAATCAAATAAATAAGTAATATCTCAACAATATTTTTTTATAATTTTTCAAATTTAACTGGATGAATTATAAATACTCATTATAATAAATAAATATTCTTCTCGCTTCAATTAAAATATGGTCTGGATTTAAAAATGAAGAAAAAAAGTTTAAAAAAAGTTTATCTTAAAATAAAGTACTCATTTAAAAAAAAATAAAGTAACTTAATTGTCTTTGCTTGTAGCTTTACATTCAGTTAATTCAGTTGTGTAGTGATGTCAAACAAAATAGCCATTACATTAATCTCTTATAAAATGTGTGAGGAACTATCTGTTATTGAAACACTGGTTTCAGCTCTATTATCTCTGTTGACATTATTGTGGGACAGTGAATGAATGCATTAGGGTTCTGATCATATTGCCCTCTTGGAGTTTATTTTTCTGTTCCTTCATTTCGGATGTGATTTGATACTTTTGCTCAAATAGTTGTGCTTTCTCTTGTATTAAAGCTTCACATTGAACTTTTAATAATGGTCTGAACACATGAGACACACTAGTTTTGAACGGCCTTTGGGAAAAATGAACAGAAGAGTCTCTAAAGACTCTGGTCTCGTTGTCCACATTTCTCTTTTTGGAGAACGGCATATGAAATAACTTCTCACTCGCGACTGTTCGCCCTCTCCTCGTCCAGTCTCGTGTATCTCACTCATGCCGCGATGCTTATCTGAATATACATTAGATTGGCCGAGTAGCATCACGGGATGTGATTTACATGCATGTAATTGGTTGGTGTCTGGACAAGTGCCGTAAAGGCTAGAAATGCTGTGCCGGTTAAAATATAAGCTGTCTGAGTTCAGCAAAGCTAGTGCCCTCACTAGTCTTGTTGTGTGGCTGGTGGTACACAATTTTGAGAAGACATGGTTTTGTTTCTAGTTTTTTAAAAGGAAAAGCTAATAAGGGGTTTAAAATCTGTTGACTTTTACCCGAGAAAGGTGGCTCAAAATCGGATTCAACACCTTCGCAATGAGCCGCCCTTAGGGTAAGTTAGGGTATCCGAGTTAGGGTAAGTTTAGTTTAGGGTGCGGACCAGGGGAATCCGACTTTGCAGTTGGTTGAGTCGAGACCTCCTCGCGGTGGTCCGCGGTAACGCCTTAGTGGCGGCTAACTTGACTCGTAATCTCCCCAAAACGAAGCGGCTTCCACTTTGGAGGTTCGGAGATAATGCACCTCCGTCCTCCTGGGCTCATCTTGGAAGGCTGCATCGTTTCATTTTTTTGTTAAGATGTTTTTGGAGTGCACCGGGCTACGACTTGAGTCAAATTTGGACCTCAGGTTGTGTAGACCCGTTGCTTCTGCATGCTCCTGGTGCTGTGGTAGCACAATCATCTAGCAGGTGCCAACACTAGCTATTGCCATCCAATGCCTCAAAGAGGTGGCCCACATTCCTCTGATGATGACTTGGATGGTGCTCTAATAGCTACTGCTGGCACCTTCTAGATGACTGAGTTACCACAGTAGCACCAGTCATCTTGTAGGTGCACAGCAATGACAGCTGCAGTGCAGCGTGGTAGCTGGGTCAGTAGTGGCAGCCCCCCTCGTTGCAGTTCATAGTCACTGTGGAGCGGAGAGAAGCCAGGCCCCAAAAGCCGGCAAAAAAGCCGGCAAAAAAGAAAAAATAATAGGGTTCGGCTTGACTGGCGGAGTCAGTAGAACGGACCTTAAAGATCGGAAAAAATGGCCTGTGCGTCCTTCGCTCCTAGTGTGGCTATGCTGTCTTGGGGCCCTGACTACTGCGGCACTGGCAACTGCGCTTGCGGGCACATAGGAGCGGAGGGTGGGGCCAGACCTACTCTTCGCTGCCTAGTGTGCCTGATAGCTCTGGCTAGTATTCTGGCACAGACACGTTTAGTGTGTCTGTCTGTTCTTGCTGGCACAGTGCTATGCACAGCCTGACCAAGAAGCAAAGAGGAGGCGCTTTGCTGCTTGGACTGGCTGTGATAGTCCTCTGATGTACACAGCGCAAGATGACTGGAGACAGAGGTAGCGGTGCTTCCCATGTGAGGACTACCAATTTTACTCAAGTTGTTAGCTTAGTGGACTTAGTGGAGGGGCGGGTGGGGGGGTCTCCTCCGCGAACCGCCACCTTAACGTGGTGGAGGAGTTTGAGTGGCTCAGTGATCCTGGGAGCTATGTTGTCAGGGGCATCAGTCCCTGGCTAACAGGTCTCGGGGGAGAGTCCAGACTAAGAGCGGTTCAGTTTAGGGTTAGTGTTAATGTCAGTAGCTGGTACAGCGCCATGCAAAGTAAAACAAAATCATATTCAACACCTTCGCAATGACCCCCCTTCTCCGGGGTTTAAAATCTGTTGACTTTTACCCGAGAAAGGTGGATCAAAATCGTATTCAACACCTTCGCAATGACCCGCCCTTAGGGTAAGTTAGGGTATCCGAGTTAGGGTAAGTTTAGTTTAGGGTGCGGACCAGGGGAATCCGACTTTGCAGTTGGTTGAGTCGAGACCTCCTCGCGGTGGTCCGCGGTAACGCCTTAGTGGCGGCTAACTTGACTCGTAATCTCCCCAAAACGAAGCGGCTTCCACTTGGGAGGTTCGGAGATAATGCACCTCCGTCCTCCTGGGCTCAACTTGGAAGGCTGCATCGTTTCATTTTTTTGTTAAGATGTTTTTGGAGTGCACCGGGCTACGACTTGAGTCAAATTTGGACCTCAGGTTGTGTAGACCCGTTGCTTCTGCATGCTCCTGGTGCTGTGGTAGCACAATCATCTAGCAGGTGCCAACACTAGCTATTGCCATCCAATGCCTCAAAGAGGTGGCCCACATTCCTCTGATGATGACTTGGATGGTGCTCTAATAGCTACTGCTGGCACCTTCTAGATGACTGAGTTACCACAGTAGCACCAGTCATCTTGTAGGTGCACAGCAATGACAGCTGCAGTGCAGCGTGGTAGCTGGGTCAGTAGTGGCAGCCCCCCTCGTTGCAGTTCATAGTCACTGTGGAGCGGAGAGAAGCCAGGCCCCAAAAGCCGGCAAAAAAGCCGGCAAAAAAGAAAAAATAATAGGGTTCGGCTTGACTGGCGGAGTCAGTAGAACGGACCTTAAAGATCGGAAAAAATGGCCTGTGCGTCCTTCGCTCCTAGTGTGGCTATGCTGTCTTGGGGCCCTGACTACTGCGGCACTGGCAACTGCGCTTGCGGGCACATAGGAGCGGAGGGTGGGGCCAGACCTACTCTTCGCTGCCTAGTGTGCCTGATAGCTCTGGCTAGTATTCTGGCACAGACACGTTTAGTGTGTCTGTCTGTTCTTGCTGGCACAGTGCTATGCACAGCCTGACCAAGAAGCAAAGAGGAGGCGCTTTGCTGCTTGGACTGGCTGTGATAGTCCTCTGATGTACACAGCGCAAGATGACTGGAGACAGAGGTAGCGGTGCTTCCCATGTGAGGACTACCAATTTTACTCAAGTTGTTAGCTTAGTGGACTTAGTGGAGGGGCGGGTGGGGGGGTCTCCTCCGCGAACCGCCACCTTAACGTGGTGGAGGAGTTTGAGTGGCTCAGTGATCCTGGGAGCTATGTTGTCCGGGGCATCAGTCCCTGGCTAACAGGTCTCGGGGGAGAGTCCAGACTAAGAGCGGTTCAGTTTAGGGTTAGTGTTAATGTCAGTAGCTGGTACAGCGCCATGCAAAGTAAAACAAAATCATATTCAACACCTTCGCAATGACCCCCCTTCTCCGGGGTTTAAAATCATTTGACTTTTACCCAAGAAAGGTGGATCAAAATCGGATTCAACACCTTTGCAATGACCCACTCTTCTCCGAGGGTAAAAGTTGTTGACTTTTACCCGAGAAAGGTGGCTCAAAATCGTATTCAACACCTTCGCAATGACCCGCCCTTAGGGTAAGTTAGGGTATCCGAGTTAGGGTAAGTTTAGTTTAGGGTGCGGACCAGGGGAATCCGACTTTGCAGTTGGTTGAGTTGAGACCTCCTCGCGGTGGTCCGCGGTAACGCCTTAGTGGCGGCTAACTTGACTCGTAATCTCCCCAAAACGAAGCGGCTTCCACTTGGGAGGTTCGGAGATAATGCACCTCCGTCCTCCTGGGCTCATCTTGGAAGGCTGCATCGTTTCATTTTTTTGTTAAGATGTTTTTGGAGTGCACCGGGCTACGACTTGAGTCAAATTTGGACCTCAGGTTGTGTAGACCCGTTGCTTCTGCATGCTCCTGGTGCTGTGGTAGCACAATCATCTAGCAGGTGCCAACACTAGCTATTGCCATCCAATGTCTCAAAGAGGTGGCCCACATTCCTCTGATGATGACTTGGATGGTGCTCTAATAGCTACTGCTGGCACCTTCTAGATGACTGAGTTACCACAGTAGCACCAGTCATCTTGTAGGTGCACAGCAATGACAGCTGCAGTGCAGCGTGGTAGCTGGGTCAGTAGTGGCAGCCCCCCTCGTTGCAGTTCATAGTCACTGTGGAGCGAAGAGAAGCCAGGCCCCAAAAGCCGGCAAAAAAGCCGGCAAAAAAGAAAAAATAATAGGGTTCGGCTTGACTGGCGGAGTCAGTAGAACGGACCTTAAAGATCGGAAAAAATGGCCTGTGCGTCCTTCGCTCCTAGTGTGGCTATGCTGTCTTGGGGCCCTGACTACTGCGGCACTGGCAACTGCGCTTGCGGGCACATAGGAGCGGAGGGTGGGGCCAGACCTACTCTTCGCTGCCTAGTGTGCCTGATAGCTCTGGCTAGTATTCTGGCACAGACACGTTTAGTGTGTCTGTCTGTTCTTGCTGGCACAGTGCTATGCACAGCCTGACCAAGAAGCAAAGAGGAGGCGCTTTGCTGCTTGGACTGGCTGTGATAGTCCTCTGATGTACACAGCGCAAGATGACTGGAGACAGAGGTAGCGGTGCTTCCCATGTGAGGACTACCAATTTTACTCAAGTTGTTAGCTTAGTGGACTTAGTGGAGGGGCGGGTGGGGGGGTCTCCTCCGCGAACCGCCACCTTAACGTGGTGGAGGAGTTTGAGTGGCTCAGTGATCCTGGGAGCTATGTTGTCAGGGGCATCAGTCCCTGGCTAACAGGTCTCGGGGGAGAGTCCAGACTAAGAGCGGTTCAGTTTAGGGTTAGTGTTAATGTCAGTAGCTGGTACAGCGCCATGCAAAGTAAAACAAAATCATATTCAACACCTTCGCAATGACCCCCCTTCTCCGGGGTTTAAAATCTGTTGACTTTTACCCGAGAAAGGTGGATCAAAATCGTATTCAACACCTTCGCAATGACCCGCCCTTAGGGTAAGTTAGGGTATCCGAGTTAGGGTAAGTTTAGTTTAGGGTGCGGACCAGGGGAATCCGACTTTGCAGTTGGTTGAGTCGAGACCTCCTCGCGGTGGTCCGCGGTAACGCCTTAGTGGCGGCTAACTTGACTCGTAATCTCCCCAAAACGAAGCGGCTTCCACTTGGGAGGTTCGGAGATAATGCACCTCCGTCCTCCTGGGCTCAACTTGGAAGGCTGCATCGTTTCATTTTTTTGTTAAGATGTTTTTGGAGTGCACCGGGCTACGACTTGAGTCAAATTTGGACCTCAGGTTGTGTAGACCCGTTGCTTCTGCATGCTCCTGGTGCTGTGGTAGCACAATCATCTAGCAGGTGCCAACACTAGCTATTGCCATCCAATGCCTCAAAGAGGTGGCCCACATTCCTCTGATGATGACTTGGATGGTGCTCTAATAGCTACTGCTGGCACCTTCTAGATGACTGAGTTACCACAGTAGCACCAGTCATCTTGTAGGTGCACAGCAATGACAGCTGCAGTGCAGCGTGGTAGCTGGGTCAGTAGTGGCAGCCCCCCTCGTTGCAGTTCATAGTCACTGTGGAGCGGAGAGAAGCCAGGCCCCAAAAGCCGGCAAAAAAGCCGGCAAAAAAGAAAAAATAATAGGGTTCGGCTTGACTGGCGGAGTCAGTAGAACGGACCTTAAAGATCGGAAAAAATGGCCTGTGCGTCCTTCGCTCCTAGTGTGGCTATGCTGTCTTGGGGCCCTGACTACTGCGGCACTGGCAACTGCGCTTGCGGGCACATAGGAGCGGAGGGTGGGGCCAGACCTACTCTTCGCTGCCTAGTGTGCCTGATAGCTCTGGCTAGTATTCTGGCACAGACACGTTTAGTGTGTCTGTCTGTTCTTGCTGGCACAGTGCTATGCACAGCCTGACCAAGAAGCAAAGAGGAGGCGCTTTGCTGCTTGGACTGGCTGTGATAGTCCTCTGATGTACACAGCGCAAGATGACTGGAGACAGAGGTAGCGGTGCTTCCCATGTGAGGACTACCAATTTTACTCAAGTTGTTAGCTTAGTGGACTTAGTGGAGGGGCGGGTGGGGGGGTCTCCTCCGCGAACCGCCACCTTAACGTGGTGGAGGAGTTTGAGTGGCTCAGTGATCCTGGGAGCTATGTTGTCCGGGGCATCAGTCCCTGGCTAACAGGTCTCGGGGGAGAGTCCAGACTAAGAGCGGTTCAGTTTAGGGTTAGTGTTAATGTCAGTAGCTGGTACAGCGCCATGCAAAGTAAAACAAAATCATATTCAACACCTTCGCAATGACCCCCCTTCTCCGGGGTTTAAAATCATTTGACTTTTACCCAAGAAAGGTGGATCAAAATCGGATTCAACACCTTTGCAATGACCCACTCTTCTCCGAGGGTAAAAGTTGTTGACTTTTACCCGAGAAAGGTGGCTCAAAATCGTATTCAACACCTTCGCAATGACCCGCCCTTAGGGTAAGTTAGGGTATCCGAGTTAGGGTAAGTTTAGTTTAGGGTGCGGACCAGGGGAATCCGACTTTGCAGTTGGTTGAGTTGAGACCTCCTCGCGGTGGTCCGCGGTAACGCCTTAGTGGCGGCTATCTTGACTCGTAATCTCCCCAAAACGAAGCGGCTTCCACTTGGGAGGTTCGGAGATAATGCACCTCCGTCCTCCTGGGCTCATCTTGGAAGGCTGCATCGTTTCATTTTTTTGTTAAGATGTTTTTGGAGTGCACCGGGCTACGACTTGAGTCAAATTTGGACCTCAGGTTGTGTAGACCCGTTGCTTCTGCATGCTCCTGGTGCTGTGGTAGCACAATCATCTAGCAGGTGCCAACACTAGCTATTGCCATCCAATGTCTCAAAGAGGTGGCCCACATTCCTCTGATGATGACTTGGATGGTGCTCTAATAGCTACTGCTGGCACCTTCTAGATGACTGAGTTACCACAGTAGCACCAGTCATCTTGTAGGTGCACAGCAATGACAGCTGCAGTGCAGCGTGGTAGCTGGGTCAGTAGTGGCAGCCCCCCTCGTTGCAGTTCATAGTCACTGTGGAGCGAAGAGAAGCCAGGCCCCAAAAGCCGGCAAAAAAGCCGGCAAAAAAGAAAAAATAATAGGGTTCGGCTTGACTGGCGGAGTCAGTAGAACGGACCTTAAAGATCTGAAAAAATGGCCTGTGCGTCCTTCGCTCCTAGTGTGGCTATGCTGTCTTGGGGCCCTGACTACTGCGGCACTGGCAACTGCGCTTGCGGGCACATAGGAGCGGAGGGTGGGGCCAGACCTACTCTTCGCTGCCTAGTGTGCCTGATAGCTCTGGCTAGTATTCTGGCACAGACACGTTTAGTGTGTCTGTCTGTTCTTGCTGGCACAGTGCTATGCACAGCCTGACCAAGAAGCAAAGAGGAGGCGCTTTGCTGCTTGGACTGGCTGTGATAGTCCTCTGATGTACACAGCGCAAGATGACTGGAGACAGAGGTAGCGGTGCTTCCCATGTGAGGACTACCAATTTTACTCAAGTTGTTAGCTTAGTGGACTTAGTGGAGGGGCGGGTGGGGGGGTCTCCTCCGCGGACCGCCACCTTAAAGTGGTGGAGGAGTTTGAGTGGCTCAGTGATCCTGGGAGCTATGTTGTCCGGGGCATCAGTCCCTGGCTAACAGGTCTCGGGGGAGAGTCCAGACTAAGAGCGGTTCAGTTTAGGGTTAGTGTTAATGTCAGTAGCTGGTACAGCGCCATGCAAAGTAAAACAAAATCATATTCAACACCTTCGCAATGACCCCCCTTCTCCGGGGTTTAAAATCATTTGACTTTTGCCCAAGAAAGGTGGATCAAAATCGGATTCAACACCTTTGCAATGACCCACTCTTCTCCGAGGGTAAAAGTTGTTGACTTTTACCCGAGAAAGGTGGCTCAAAATCGTATTCAACACCTTCGCAATGACCCGCCCTTAGGGTAAGTTAGGGTATCCGAGTTAGGGTAAGTTTAGTTTAGGGTGCGGACCAGGGGAATCCGACTTTGCAGTTGGTTGAGTCGAGACCTCCTCGCGGTGGTCCGCGGTAACGCCTTAGTGGCGGTTAACTTGACTCGTAATCTCCCCAAAACGAAGCGGCTTCCACTTGGGAGGTTCGGAGATAATGCACCTCCGTCCTCCTGGGCTCATCTTGGAAGGCTGCATCGTTTCATTTTTTTGTTAAGATGTTTTTGGAGTGCACCGGGTTACGACTTGAGTCAAATTTGGACCTCAGGTTGTGTAGACCCGTTGCTTCTGCATGCTCCTGGTGCTGTGGTAGCACAATCATCTAGCAGGTGCCAACACTAGCTATTGCCATCCAATGTCTCAAAGAGGTGGCCCACATTCCTCTGATGATGACTTGGATGGTGCTCTAATAGCTACTGCTGGCACCTTCTAGATGACTGAGTTACCACAGTAGCACCAGTCATCTTGTAGGTGCACAGCAATGACAGCTGCAGTGCAGCGTGGTAGCTGGGTCAGTAGTGGCAGCCCCCCTCGTTGCAGTTCATAGTCACTGTGGAGCGGAGAGAAGCCAGGCCCCAAAAGCCGGCAAAAAAGCCGGCAAAAAAGAAAAAATAATAGGGTTCGGCTTGACTGGCGGAGTCAGTAGAACGGACCTTAAAGATCGGAAAAAATGGCCTGTGCGTCCTTCGCTCCTAGTGTGGCTATGCTGTCTTGGGGCCCTGACTACTGCGGCACTGGCAACTGCGCTTGCGGGCACATAGGAGCGGAGGGTGGGGCCAGACCTACTCTTCGCTGCCTAGTGTGCCTGATAGCTCTGGCTAGTATTCTGGCACAGACACGTTTAGTGTGTCTGTCTGTTCTTGCTGGCACAGTGCTATGCACAGCCTGACCAAGAAGCAAAGAGGAGGCGCTTTGCTGCTTGGACTGGCTGTGATAGTCCTCTGATGTACACAGCGCAAGATGACTGGAGACAGAGGTAGCGGTGCTTCCCATGTGAGGACTACCAATTTTACTCAAGTTGTTAGCTTAGTGGACTTAGTGGAGGGGCGGGTGGGGGGGTCTCCTCCGCGAACCTCCACCTTAACGTGGTGGAGGAGTTTGAGTGGCTCAGTGATCCTGGGAGCTATGTTGTCAGGGGCATCAGTCCCTGGCTAACAGGTCTCGGGGGAGAGTCCAGACTAAGAGCGGTTCAGTTTAGGGTTAGTGTTAATGTCAGTAGCTGGTACAGCGCCATGCAAAGTAAAACAAAATCATATTCAACACCTTCGCAATGACCCCCCTTCTCCGGGGTTTAAAATCTGTTGACTTTTACCCGAGAAAGGTGGCTCAAAATCGTATTCAACACCTTCGCAATGACCCGCCCTTAGGGTAAGTTAGGGTATCCGAGTTAGGGTAAGTTTAGTTTAGGGTGCGGACCAGGGGAATCCGACTTTGCAGTTGGTTGAGTCGAGACCTCCTCGCGGTGGTCCGCGGTAACGCCTTAGTGGCGGCTAACTAGACTCGTAATCTCCCCAAAACGAAGCGGCTTCCACTTGGGAGGTTCGGAGATAATGCACCTCCGTCCTCCTGGGCTCAACTTGGAAGGCTGCATCGTTTCATTTTTTTGTTAAGATGTTTTTGGAGTGCACCGGGCTACGACTTGAGTCAAATTTGGACCTCAGGTTGTGTAGACCCGTTGCTTCTGCATGCTCCTGGTGCTGTGGTAGCACAATCATCTAGCAGGTGCCAACACTAGCTATTGCCATCCAATGTCTCAAAGAGGTGGCCCACATTCCTCTGATGATGACTTGGATGGTGCTCTAATAGCTACTGCTGGCACCTTCTAGATGACTGAGTTACCACAGTAGCACCAGTCATCTTGTAGGTGCACAGCAATGACAGCTGCAGTGCAGCGTGGTAGCTGGGTCAGTAGTGGCAGCCCCCCTCGTTGCAGTTCATAGTCACTGTGGAGCGGAGAGAAGCCAGGCCCCAAAAGCCGGCAAAAAAGCCGGCAAAAAAGAAAAAATAATAGGGTTCGGCTTGACTGGCGGAGTCAGTAGAACGGACCTTAAAGATCGGAAAAAATGGCCTGTGCGTCCTTCGCTCCTAGTGTGGCTATGCTGTCTTGGGGCCCTGACTACTGCGGCACTGGCAACTGCGCTTGCGGGCACATAGGAGCGGAGGGTGGGGCCAGACCTACTCTTCGCTGCCTAGTGTGCCTGATAGCTCTGGCTAGTATTCTGGCACAGACACGTTTAGTGTGTCTGTCTGTTCTTGCTGGCACAGTGCTATGCACAGCCTGACCAAGAAGCAAAGAGGAGGCGCTTTGCTGCTTGGACTGGCTGTGATAGTCCTCTGATGTACACAGCGCAAGATGACTGGAGACAGAGGTAGCGGTGCTTCCCATGTGAGGACTACCAATTTTACTCAAGTTGTTAGCTTAGTGGACTTAGTGGAGGGGCGGGTGGGGGGGTCTCCTCCGCGAACCTCCACCTTAACGTGGTGGAGGAGTTTGAGTGGCTCAGTGATCCTGGGAGCTATGTTGTCAGGGGCATCAGTCCCTGGCTAACAGGTCTCGGGGGAGAGTCCAGACTAAGAGCGGTTCAGTTTAGGGTTAGTGTTAATGTCAGTAGCTGGTACAGCGCCATGCAAAGTAAAACAAAATCATATTCAACACCTTCGCAATGACCCCCCTTCTCCGGGGTTTAAAATCTGTTGACTTTTACCCGAGAAAGGTGGCTCAAAATCGTATTCAACACCTTCGCAATGACCCGCCCTTAGGGTAAGTTAGGGTATCCGAGTTAGGGTAAGTTTAGTTTAGGGTGCGGACCAGGGGAATCCGACTTTGCAGTTGGTTGAGTCGAGACCTCCTCGCGGTGGTCCGCGGTAACGCCTTAGTGGCGGCTAACTAGACTCGTAATCTCCCCAAAACGAAGCGGCTTCCACTTGGGAGGTTCGGAGATAATGCACCTCCGTCCTCCTGGGCTCAACTTGGAAGGCTGCATCGTTTCATTTTTTTGTTAAGATGTTTTTGGAGTGCACCGGGCTACGACTTGAGTCAAATTTGGACCTCAGGTTGTGTAGACCCGTTGCTTCTGCATGCTCCTGGTGCTGTGGTAGCACAATCATCTAGCAGGTGCCAACACTAGCTATTGCCATCCAATGTCTCAAAGAGGTGGCCCACATTCCTCTGATGATGACTTGGATGGTGCTCTAATAGCTACTGCTGGCACCTTCTAGATGACTGAGTTACCACAGTAGCACCAGTCATCTTGTAGGTGCACAGCAATGACAGCTGCAGTGCAGCGTGGTAGCTGGGTCAGTAGTGGCAGCCCCCCTCGTTGCAGTTCATAGTCACTGTGGAGCGGAGAGAAGCCAGGCCCCAAAAGCCGGCAAAAAAGCCGGCAAAAAAGAAAAAATAATAGGGTTCGGCTTGACTGGCGGAGTCAGTAGAACGGACCTTAAAGATCGGAAAAAATGGCCTGTGCGTCCTTCGCTCCTAGTGTGGCTATGCTGTCTTGGGGCCCTGACTACTGCGGCACTGGCAACTGCGCTTGCGGGCACATAGGAGCGGAGGGTGGGGCCAGACCTACTCTTCGCTGCCTAGTGTGCCTGATAGCTCTGGCTAGTATTCTGGCACAGACACGTTTAGTGTGTCTGTCTGTTCTTGCTGGCACAGTGCTATGCACAGCCTGACCAAGAAGCAAAGAGGAGGCGCTTTGCTGCTTGGACTGGCTGTGATAGTCCTCTGATGTACACAGCGCAAGATGACTGGAGACAGAGGTAGCGGTGCTTCCCATGTGAGGACTACCAATTTTACTCAAGTTGTTAGCTTAGTGGACTTAGTGGAGGGGCGGGTGGGGGGGTCTCCTCCGCGAACCTCCACCTTAACGTGGTGGAGGAGTTTGAGTGGCTCAGTGATCCTGGGAGCTATGTTGTCAGGGGCATCAGTCCCTGGCTAACAGGTCTCGGGGGAGAGTCCAGACTAAGAGCGGTTCAGTTTAGGGTTAGTGTTAATGTCAGTAGCTGGTACAGCGCCATGCAAAGTAAAACAAAATCATATTCAACACCTTCGCAATGACCCCCCTTCTCCGGGGTTTAAAATCTGTTGACTTTTACCCGAGAAAGGTGGCTCAAAATCGTATTCAACACCTTCGCAATGACCCGCCCTTAGGGTAAGTTAGGGTATCCGAGTTAGGGTAAGTTTAGTTTAGGGTGCGGACCAGGGGAATCCGACTTTGCAGTTGGTTGAGTCGAGACCTCCTCGCGGTGGTCCGCGGTAACGCCTTAGTGGCGGCTAACTAGACTCGTAATCTCCCCAAAACGAAGCGGCTTCCACTTGGGAGGTTCGGAGATAATGCACCTCCGTCCTCCTGGGCTCAACTTGGAAGGCTGCATCGTTTCATTTTTTTGTTAAGATGTTTTTGGAGTGCACCGGGCTACGACTTGAGTCAAATTTGGACCTCAGGTTGTGTAGACCCGTTGCTTCTGCATGCTCCTGGTGCTGTGGTAGCACAATCATCTAGCAGGTGCCAACACTAGCTATTGCCATCCAATGTCTCAAAGAGGTGGCCCACATTCCTCTGATGATGACTTGGATGGTGCTCTAATAGCTACTGCTGGCACCTTCTAGATGACTGAGTTACCACAGTAGCACCAGTCATCTTGTAGGTGCACAGCAATGACAGCTGCAGTGCAGCGTGGTAGCTGGGTCAGTAGTGGCAGCCCCCCTCGTTGCAGTTCATAGTCACTGTGGAGCGGAGAGAAGCCAGGCCCCAAAAGCCGGCAAAAAAGCCGGCAAAAAAGAAAAAATAATAGGGTTCGGCTTGACTGGCGGAGTCAGTAGAACGGACCTTAAAGATCGGAAAAAATGGCCTGTGCGTCCTTCGCTCCTAGTGTGGCTATGCTGTCTTGGGGCCCTGACTACTGCGGCACTGGCAACTGCGCTTGCGGGCACATAGGAGCGGAGGGTGGGGCCAGACCTACTCTTCGCTGCCTAGTGTGCCTGATAGCTCTGGCTAGTATTCTGGCACAGACACGTTTAGTGTGTCTGTCTGTTCTTGCTGGCACAGTGCTATGCACAGCCTGACCAAGAAGCAAAGAGGAGGCGCTTTGCTGCTTGGACTGGCTGTGATAGTCCTCTGATGTACACAGCGCAAGATGACTGGAGACAGAGGTAGCGGTGCTTCCCATGTGAGGACTACCAATTTTACTCAAGTTGTTAGCTTAGTGGACTTAGTGGAGGGGTCTCCTCCGCGAACCGCCACCTTAACGTGGTGGAGGAGTTTGAGTGGCTCAGTGATCCTGGGAGCTATGTTGTCCGGGGCATCAGTCCCTGGCTAACAGGTCTCGGGGGAGAGTCCAGACTAAGAGCGGTTCAGTTTAGGGTTAGTGTTAATGTCAGTAGCTGGTACAGCGCCATGCAAAGTAAAACAACATCATATTCAACACCTTCGCAATGACCCCCCTTCTCCGGGGTTTAAAATCATTTGACTTTTACCCAAGAAAGGTGGATCAAAATCGGATTCAACACCTTTGCAATGACCTGCCCTTAGGGTAAGTTAGGGTAAGTTTAGTTTAGGGTGGTTTAGGGTGGAGGAGCGGAGGGTGGGACCAGACCTGCTCTTCGCTGCCTCAGGGGTATTCAACTAATGTTCAACAAGTCCCATATGTATTGAAATAGCCTAGCAGTTATTTCAATGTCAAATCAAATAAATAAGTAATATCTCAACAATATTTTTTTATAATTTTTCAAATTTAACTGGATGAATTATAAATACTCGTTATAATAAATAAATATTCCTCTCGCTTCAATTAAAATATGGTCTGGTTAGCTAATTTTTTTTTACTTTACTAAAGGTTGGCTAAGCTAATGTTTAGGCTAAGCTAATGTTTAAGCTAGCTGCTTTCACGACGACCATTGTCATAATGGAACGTGCCAATATCAAAGACAAATCTAATAACGTTCCATTGAGAGTTCTACAGTATTAAACAGCTAAGCTAACTAGCTTTCTATTTACCTTGAGGATCGCCGGGAAGCAGAGCACTCAGCAGGAAGACAGCACAGCTGAGGAACCGGGTGGCCCAGAGAGCAGCAGCTTCCTTCAACTCCGGTGAGCTACAGCTGTTGAAATATGTGCTATGCTAAGAGGCTTACGGAACATTGCTTTTTATATATTGCGTTTTATTGTTTACTTGAGTGCAAACAACAACTGAGTTTGTTCATGTGCTGGCATGCAACTTAACTTGTATCTATTGCTCGTGGAAGAAAATATGTTTGATAAATGTTAAGGAGGACTGTTCAGATGTTTTGTTAATGCTAATGGTTTGCCTGGTTTGACTGTTATGTAAAGCATATAGCATAAATCAGGGGTATTCAACTAATGTTCAACAAGTCCCATATGTATTGAAATAGCCTAGCAGTTATTTCAATGTCAAATCAAATAAATAAGTAATATCTCAACAATATTTTTTTATAATTTTTCAAATTTAACTGGATGAATTATAAATACTCATTATAATAAATAAATATTCTTCTCGCTTCAATTAAAATATGGTCTGGATTTAAAAATGAAGAAAAAAAGTTTAAAAAAAGTTTATCTTAAAATAAAGTACTCATTTAAAAAAAAATAAAGTAACTTAATTGTCTTTGCTTGTAGCTTTACATTCAGTTAATTCAGTTGTGTAGTGATGTCAAACAAAATAGCCA
The DNA here is from genome assembly GCA_023566465.1 of Cottus gobio. Lineage (NCBI taxonomy): Eukaryota > Metazoa > Chordata > Actinopteri > Perciformes > Cottidae > Cottus > Cottus gobio. Next base: position 20,350,395 of record CM042229.1, on the reverse strand, counting down.
TTACATTAATCTCTTATAAAATGTGTGAGGAACTATCTGTTATTGAAACACTGGTTTCAGCTCTATTATCTCTGTTGACATTATTGTGGGACAGTGAATGAATGCATTAGGGTTCTGATCATATTGCCCTCTTGGAGTTTATTTTTCTGTTCCTTCATTTCGGATGTGATTTGATACTTTTGCTCAAATAGTTGTGCTTTCTCTTGTATTAAAGCTTCACATTGAACTTTTAATAATGGTCTGAACACATGAGACACACTAGTTTTGAACGGCCTTTGGGAAAAATGAACAGAAGAGTCTCTAAAGACTCTGGTCTCGTTGTCCACATTTCTCTTTTTGGAGAACGGCATATGAAATAACTTCTCACTCGCGACTGTTCGCCCTCTCCTCGTCCAGTCTCGTGTATCTCACTCATGCCGCGATGCTTATCTGAATATACATTAGATTGGCCGAGTAGCATCACGGGATGTGATTTACATGCATGTAATTGGTTGGTGTCTGGACAAGTGCCGTAAAGGCTAGAAATGCTGTGCCGGTTAAAATATAAGCTGTCTGAGTTCAGCAAAGCTAGTGCCCTCACTAGTCTTGTTGTGTGGCTGGTGGTACACAATTTTGAGAAGACATGGTTTTGTTTCTAGTTTTTTAAAAGGAAAAGCTAATAAGGGGTTTAAAATCTGTTGACTTTTACCCGAGAAAGGTGGATCAAAATCGTATTCAACACCTTCGCAATGACCCGCCCTTAGGGTAAGTTAGGGTATCCGAGTTAGGGTAAGTTTAGTTTAGGGTGCGGACCAGGGGAATCCGACTTTGCAGTTGGTTGAGTCGAGACCTCCTCGCGGTGGTCCGCGGTAACGCCTTAGTGGCGGCTAACTAGACTCGTAATCTCCCCAAAACGAAGCGGCTTCCACTTGGGAGGTTCGGAGATAATGCACCTCCGTCCTCCTGGGCTCAACTTGGAAGGCTGCATCGTTTCATTTTTTTGTTAAGATGTTTTTGGAGTGCACCGGGCTACGACTTGAGTCAAATTTGGACCTCAGGTTGTGTAGACCCGTTGCTTCTGCATGCTCCTGGTGCTGTGGTAGCACAATCATCTAGCAGGTGCCAACACTAGCTATTGCCATCCAATGTCTCAAAGAGGTGGCCCACATTCCTCTGATGATGACTTGGATGGTGCTCTAATAGCTACTGCTGGCACCTTCTAGATGACTGAGTTACCACAGTAGCACCAGTCATCTTGTAGGTGCACAGCAATGACAGCTGCAGTGCAGCGTGGTAGCTGGGTCAGTAGTGGCAGCCCCCCTCGTTGCAGTTCATAGTCACTGTGGAGCGGAGAGAAGCCAGGCCCCAAAAGCCGGCAAAAAAGAAAAAATAATAGGGTTCGGCTTGACTGGCGGAGTCAGTAGAACGGACCTTAAAGATCGGAAAAAATGGCCTGTGCGTCCTTCGCTCCTAGTGTGGCTATGCTGTCTTGGGGCCCTGACTACTGCGGCACTGGCAACTGCGCTTGCGGGCACATAGGAGCGGAGGGTGGGGCCAGACCTACTCTTCGCTGCCTAGTGTGCCTGATAGCTCTGGCTAGTATTCTGGCACAGACACGTTTAGTGTGTCTGTCTGTTCTTGCTGGCACAGTGCTATGCACAGCCTGACCAAGAACCAAAGAGGAGGCGCTTTGCTGCTTGGACTGGCTGTGATAGTCCTCTGATGTACACAGCGCAAGATGACTGGAGACAGAGGTAGCGGTGCTTCCCATGTGAGGACTACCAATTTTACTCAAGTTGTTAGCTTAGTGGACTTAGTGGAGGGGCGGGTGGGGGGGTCTCCTCCGCGAACCGCCACCTTAACGTGGTGGAGGAGTTTGAGTGGCTCAGTGATCCTGGGAGCTATGTTGTCAGGGGCATCAGTCCCTGGCTAACAGGTCTCGGGGGAGAGTCCAGACTAAGAGCGGTTCAGTTTAGGGTTAGTGTTAATGTCAGTAGCTGGTACAGCGCCATGCAAAGTAAAACAAAATCATATTCAACACCTTCGCAATGACCCCCCTTCTCCGGGGTTTAAAATCTGTTGACTTTTACCCGAGAAAGGTGGATCAAAATCGTATTCAATACCTTCGCAATGACCCGCCCTTAGGGTAAGTTAGGGTATCCGAGTTAGGGTAAGTTTAGTTTAGGGTGCGGACCAGGGGAATCCGACTTTGCAGTTGGTTGAGTCGAGACCTCCTCGCGGTGGTCCGCGGTAACGCCTTAGTGGCGGCTAACTAGACTCGTAATCTCCCCAAAACGAAGCGGCTTCCACTTGGGAGGTTCGGAGATAATGCACCTCCGTCCTCCTGGGCTCAACTTGGAAGGCTGCATCGTTTCATTTTTTTGTTAAGATGTTTTTGGAGTGCACCGGGCTACGACTTGAGTCAAATTTGGACCTCAGGTTGTGTAGACCCGTTGCTTCTGCATGCTCCTGGTGCTGTGGTAGCACAATCATCTAGCAGGTGCCAACACTAGCTATTGCCATCCAATGTCTCAAAGAGGTGGCCCACATTCCTCTGATGATGACTTGGATGGTGCTCTAATAGCTACTGCTGGCACCTTCTAGATGACTGAGTTACCACAGTAGCACCAGTCATCTTGTAGGTGCACAGCAATGACAGCTGCAGTGCAGCGTGGTAGCTGGGTCAGTAGTGGCAGCCCCCCTCGTTGCAGTTCATAGTCACTGTGGAGCGGAGAGAAGCCAGGCCCCAAAAGCCGGCAAAAAAGAAAAAATAATAGGGTTCGGCTTGACTGGCGGAGTCAGTAGAACGGACCTTAAAGATCGGAAAAAATGGCCTGTGCGTCCTTCGCTCCTAGTGTGGCTATGCTGTCTTGGGGCCCTGACTACTGCGGCACTGGCAACTGCGCTTGCGGGCACATAGGAGCGGAGGGTGGGGCCAGACCTACTCTTCGCTGCCTAGTGTGCCTGATAGCTCTGGCTAGTATTCTGGCACAGACACGTTTAGTGTGTCTGTCTGTTCTTGCTGGCACAGTGCTATGCACAGCCTGACCAAGAACCAAAGAGGAGGCGCTTTGCTGCTTGGACTGGCTGTGATAGTCCTCTGATGTACACAGCGCAAGATGACTGGAGACAGAGGTAGCGGTGCTTCCCATGTGAGGACTACCAATTTTACTCAAGTTGTTAGCTTAGTGGACTTAGTGGAGGGGCGGGTGGGGGGGTCTCCTCCGCGAACCGCCACCTTAACGTGGTGGAGGAGTTTGAGTGGCTCAGTGATCCTGGGAGCTATGTTGTCAGGGGCATCAGTCCCTGGCTAACAGGTCTCGGGGGAGAGTCCAGACTAAGAGCGGTTCAGTTTAGGGTTAGTGTTAATGTCAGTAGCTGGTACAGCGCCATGCAAAGTAAAACAAAATCATATTCAACACCTTCGCAATGACCCCCCTTCTCCGGGGTTTAAAATCTGTTGACTTTTACCCGAGAAAGGTGGATCAAAATCGTATTCAACACCTTCGCAATGACCCGCCCTTAGGGTAAGTTAGGGTATCCGAGTTAGGGTAAGTTTAGTTTAGGGTGCGGACCAGGGGAATCCGACTTTGCAGTTGGTTGAGTCGAGACCTCCTCGCGGTGGTCCGCGGTAACGCCTTAGTGGCGGCTAACTAGACTCGTAATCTCCCCAAAACGAAGCGGCTTCCACTTGGGAGGTTCGGAAATAATGCACCTCCGTCCTCCTGGGCTCAACTTGGAAGGCTGCATCGTTTCATTTTTTTGTTAAGATGTTTTTGGAGTGCACCGGGCTACGACTTGAGTCAAATTTGGACCTCAGGTTGTGTAGACCCGTTGCTTCTGCATGCTCCTGGTGCTGTGGTAGCACAATCATCTAGCAGGTGCCAACACTAGCTATTGCCATCCAATGTCTCAAAGAGGTGGCCCACATTCCTCTGATGATGACTTGGATGGTGCTCTAATAGCTACTGCTGGCACCTTCTAGATGACTGAGTTACCACAGTAGCACCAGTCATCTTGTAGGTGCACAGCAATGACAGCTGCAGTGCAGCGTGGTAGCTGGGTCAGTAGTGGCAGCCCCCCTCGTTGCAGTTCATAGTCACTGTGGAGCGGAGAGAAGCCAGGCCCCAAAAGCCGGCAAAAAAGCCGGCAAAAAAGAAAAAATAATAGGGTTCGGCTTGACTGGCGGAGTCAGTAGAACGGACCTTAAAGATTGGAAAAAATGGCCTGTGCGTCCTTCGCTCCTAGTGTGGCTATGCTGTCTTGGGGCCCTGACTACTGCGGCACTGGCAACTGCGCTTGCGGGCACATAGGAGCGGAGGGTGGGGCCAGACCTACTCTTCGCTGCCTAGTGTGCCTGATAGCTCTGGCTAGTATTCTGGCACAGACACGTTTAGTGTGTCTGTCTGTTCTTGCTGGCACAGTGCTATGCACAGCCTGACCAAGAAGCAAAGAGGAGGCGCTTTGCTGCTTGGACTGGCTGTGATAGTCCTCTGATGTACACAGCGCAAGATGACTGGAGACAGAGGTAGCGGTGCTTCCCATGTGAGGACTACCAATTTTACTCAAGTTGTTAGCTTAGTGGACTTAGTGGAGGGGCGGGTGGGGGGGTCTCCTCCGCGAACCGCCACCTTAACGTGGTGGAGGAGTTTGAGTGGCTCAGTGATCCTGGGAGCTATGTTGTCCGGGGCATCAGTCCCTGGCTAACAGGTCTCGGGGGAGAGTCCAGACTAAGAGCGGTTCAGTTTAGGGTTAGTGTTAATGTCAGTAGCTGGTACAGCGCCATGCAAAGTAAAACAACATCATATTCAACACCTTCGCAATGACCCCCCTTCTCCGGGGTTTAAAATCATTTGACTTTTACCCAAGAAAGGTGGATCAAAATCGGATTCAACACCTTTGCAATGACCTGCCCTTAGGGTAAGTTAGGGTAAGTTTAGTTTAGGGTGGTTTAGGGTGGAGGAGCGGAGGGTGGGACCAGACCTGCTCTTCGCTGCCTCAGGGGTATTCAACTAATGTTCAACAAGTCCCATATGTATTGAAATAGCCTAGCAGTTATTTCAATGTCAAATCAAATAAATAAGTAATATCTCAACAATATTTTTTTATAATTTTTCAAATTTAACTGGATGAATTATAAATACTCGTTATAATAAATAAATATTCCTCTCGCTTCAATTAAAATATGGTCTGGTTAGCTAATTTTTTTTTACTTTACTAAAGGTTGGCTAAGCTAATGTTTAGGCTAAGCTAATGTTTAAGCTAGCTGCTTTCACGACGACCATTGTCATAATGGAACGTGCCAATATCAAAGACAAATCTAATAACGTTCCATTGAGAGTTCTACAGTATTAAACAGCTAAGCTAACTAGCTTTCTATTTACCTTGAGGATCGCCGGGAAGCAGAGCACTCAGCAGGAAGACAGCACAGCTGAGGAACCGGGTGGCCCAGAGAGCAGCAGCTTCCTTCAACTCCGGTGAGCTACAGCTGTTGAAATATGTGCTATGCTAAGAGGCTTACGGAACATTGCTTTTTATATATTGCGTTTTATTGTTTACTTGAGTGCAAACAACAACTGAGTTTGTTCATGTGCTGGCATGCAACTTAACTTGTATCTATTGCTCGTGGAAGAAAATATGTTTGATAAATGTTAAGGAGGACTGTTCAGATGTTTTGTTAATGCTAATGGTTTGCCTGGTTTGACTGTTATGTAAAGCATATAGCATAAATCAGGGGTATTCAACTAATGTTCAACAAGTCCCATATGTATTGAAATAGCCTAGCAGTTATTTCAATGTCAAATCAAATAAATAAGTAATATCTCAACAATATTTTTTTATAATTTTTCAAATTTAACTGGATGAATTATAAATACTCATTATAATAAATAAATATTCTTCTCGCTTCAATTAAAATATGGTCTGGATTTAAAAATGAAGAAAAAAAGTTTAAAAAAAGTTTATCTTAAAATAAAGTACTCATTTAAAAAAAAATAAAGTAACTTAATTGTCTTTGCTTGTAGCTTTACATTCAGTTAATTCAGTTGTGTAGTGATGTCAAACAAAATAGCCATTACATTAATCTCTTATAAAATGTGTGAGGAACTATCTGTTATTGAAACACTGGTTTCAGCTCTATTATCTCTGTTGACATTATTGTGGGACAGTGAATGAATGCATTAGGGTTCTGATCATATTGCCCTCTTGGAGTTTATTTTTCTGTTCCTTCATTTCGGATGTGATTTGATACTTTTGCTCAAATAGTTGTGCTTTCTCTTGTATTAAAGCTTCACATTGAACTTTTAATAATGGTCTGAACACATGAGACACACTAGTTTTGAACGGCCTTTGGGAAAAATGAACAGAAGAGTCTCTAAAGACTCTGGTCTCGTTGTCCACATTTCTCTTTTTGGAGAACGGCATATGAAATAACTTCTCACTCGCGACTGTTCGCCCTCTCCTCGTCCAGTCTCGTGTATCTCACTCATGCCGCGATGCTTATCTGAATATACATTAGATTGGCCGAGTAGCATCACGGGATGTGATTTACATGCATGTAATTGGTTGGTGTCTGGACAAGTGCCGTAAAGGCTAGAAATGCTGTGCCGGTTAAAATATAAGCTGTCTGAGTTCAGCAAAGCTAGTGCCCTCACTAGTCTTGTTGTGTGGCTGGTGGTACACAATTTTGAGAAGACATGGTTTTGTTTCTAGTTTTTTAAAAGGAAAAGCTAATAAGGGGTTTAAAATCTGTTGACTTTTACCCGAGAAAGGTGGCTCAAAATCGGATTCAACACCTTCGTAATGACCCGCCCTTAGGGTAAGTTAGGGTATCCGAGTTAGGGTAAGTTTAGTTTAGGGTGCGGACCAGGGGAATCCGACTTTGCAGTTGGTTGAGTCGAGACCTCCTCGCGGTGGTCCGCGGTAACGCCTTAGTGGCGGCTAACTTGACTCGTAATCTCCCCAAAACGAAGCGGCTTCCACTTGGGAGGTTCGGAGATAATGCACCTCCGTCCTCCTGGGCTCATCTTGGAAGGCTGCATCGTTTCATTTTTTTGTTAAGATGTTTTTGGAGTGCACCGGGTTACGACTTGAGTCAAATTTGGACCTCAGGTTGTGTAGACCCGTTGCTTCTGCATGCTCCTGGTGCTGTGGTAGCACAATCATCTAGCAGGTGCCAACACTAGCTATTGCCATCCAATGTCTCAAAGAGGTGGCCCACATTCCTCTGATGATGACTTGGATGGTGCTCTAATAGCTACTGCTGGCACCTTCTAGATGACTGAGTTACCACAGTAGCACCAGTCATCTTGTAGGTGCACAGCAATGACAGCTGCAGTGCAGCGTGGTAGCTGGGTCAGTAGTGGCAGCCCCCCTCGTTGCAGTTCATAGTCACTGTGGAGCGGAGAGAAGCCAGGCCCCAAAAGCCGGCAAAAAAGCCGGCAAAAAAGAAAAAATAATAGGGTTCGGCTTGACTGGCGGAGTCAGTAGAACGGACCTTAAAGATCGGAAAAAATGGCCTGTGCGTCCTTCGCTCCTAGTGTGGCTATGCTGTCTTGGGGCCCTGACTACTGCGGCACTGGCAACTGCGCTTGCGGGCACATAGGAGCGGAGGGTGGGGCCAGACCTACTCTTCGCTGCCTAGTGTGCCTGATAGCTCTGGCTAGTATTCTGGCACAGACACGTTTAGTGTGTCTGTCTGTTCTTGCTGGCACAGTGCTATGCACAGCCTGACCAAGAAGCAAAGAGGAGGCGCTTTGCTGCTTGGACTGGCTGTGATAGTCCTCTGATGTACACAGCGCAAGATGACTGGAGACAGAGGTAGCGGTGCTTCCCATGTGAGGACTACCAATTTTACTCAAGTTGTTAGCTTAGTGGACTTAGTGGAGGGGCGGGTGGGGGGGTCTCCTCCGCGAACCGCCACCTTAACGTGGTGGAGGAGTTTGAGTGGCTCAGTGATCCTGGGAGCTATGTTGTCAGGGGCATCAGTCCCTGGCTAACAGGTCTCGGGGGAGAGTCCAGACTAAGAGCGGTTCAGTTTAGGGTTAGTGTTAATGTCAGTAGCTGGTACAGCGCCATGCAAAGTAAAACAAAATCATATTCAACACCTTCGCAATGACCCCCCTTCTCCGGGGTTTAAAATCTGTTGACTTTTACCCGAGAAAGGTGGATCAAAATCGTATTCAACACCTTCGCAATGACCCGCCCTTAGGGTAAGTTAGGGTATCCGAGTTAGGGTAAGTTTAGTTTAGGGTGCGGACCAGGGGAATCCGACTTTGCAGTTGGTTGAGTCGAGACCTCCTCGCGGTGGTCCGCGGTAACGCCTTAGTGGCGGCTAACTAGACTCGTAATCTCCCCAAAACGAAGCGGCTTCCACTTGGGAGGTTCGGAGATAATGCACCTCCGTCCTCCTGGGCTCAACTTGGAAGGCTGCATCGTTTCATTTTTTTGTTAAGATGTTTTTGGAGTGCACCGGGCTACGACTTGAGTCAAATTTGGACCTCAGGTTGTGTAGACCCGTTGCTTCTGCATGCTCCTGGTGCTGTGGTAGCACAATCATCTAGCAGGTGCCAACACTAGCTATTGCCATCCAATGTCTCAAAGAGGTGGCCCACATTCCTCTGATGATGACTTGGATGGTGCTCTAATAGCTACTGCTGGCACCTTCTAGATGACTGAGTTACCACAGTAGCACCAGTCATCTTGTAGGTGCACAGCAATGACAGCTGCAGTGCAGCGTGGTAGCTGGGTCAGTAGTGGCAGCCCCCCTCGTTGCAGTTCATAGTCACTGTGGAGCGGAGAGAAGCCAGGCCCCAAAAGCCGGCAAAAAAGCCGGCAAAAAAGAAAAAATAATAGGGTTCGGCTTGACTGGCGGAGTCAGTAGAACGGACCTTAAAGATCGGAAAAAATGGCCTGTGCGTCCTTCGCTCCTAGTGTGGCTATGCTGTCTTGGGGCCCTGACTACTGCGGCACTGGCAACTGCGCTTGCGGGCACATAGGAGCGGAGGGTGGGGCCAGACCTACTCTTCGCTGCCTAGTGTGCCTGATAGCTCTGGCTAGTATTCTGGCACAGACACGTTTAGTGTGTCTGTCTGTTCTTGCTGGCACAGTGCTATGCACAGCCTGACCAAGAAGCAAAGAGGAGGCGCTTTGCTGCTTGGACTGGCTGTGATAGTCCTCTGATGTACACAGCGCAAGATGACTGGAGACAGAGGTAGCGGTGCTTCCCATGTGAGGACTACCAATTTTACTCAAGTTGTTAGCTTAGTGGACTTAGTGGAGGGGCGGGTGGGGGGGTCTCCTCCGCGAACCGCCACCTTAACGTGGTGGAGGAGTTTGAGTGGCTCAGTGATCCTGGGAGCTATGTTGTCCGGGGCATCAGTCCCTGGCTAACAGGTCTCGGGGGAGAGTCCAGACTAAGAGCGGTTCAGTTTAGGGTTAGTGTTAATGTCAGTAGCTGGTACAGCGCCATGCAAAGTAAAACAACATCATATTCAACACCTTCGCAATGACCCCCCTTCTCCGGGGTTTAAAATCATTTGACTTTTACCCAAGAAAGGTGGATCAAAATCGGATTCAACACCTTTGCAATGACCTGCCCTTAGGGTAAGTTAGGGTAAGTTTAGTTTAGGGTGGTTTAGGGTGGAGGAGCGGAGGGTGGGACCAGACCTGCTCTTCGCTGCCTCAGGGGTATTCAACTAATGTTCAACAAGTCCCATATGTATTGAAATAGCCTAGCAGTTATTTCAATGTCAAATCAAATAAATAAGTAATATCTCAACAATATTTTTTTATAATTTTTCAAATTTAACTGGATGAATTATAAATACTCGTTATAATAAATAAATATTCCTCTCGCTTCAATTAAAATATGGTCTGGTTAGCTAATTTTTTTTTACTTTACTAAAGGTTGGCTAAGCTAATGTTTAGGCTAAGCTAATGTTTAAGCTAGCTGCTTTCACGACGACCATTGTCATAATGGAACGTGCCAATATCAAAGACAAATCTAATAACGTTCCATTGAGAGTTCTACAGTATTAAACAGCTAAGCTAACTAGCTTTCTATTTACCTTGAGGATCGCCGGGAAGCAGAGCACTCAGCAGGAAGACAGCACAGCTGAGGAACCGGGTGGCCCAGAGAGCAGCAGCTTCCTTCAACTCCGGTGAGCTACAGCTGTTGAAATATGTGCTATGCTAAGAGGCTTACGGAACATTGCTTTTTATATATTGCGTTTTATTGTTTACTTGAGTGCAAACAACAACTGAGTTTGTTCATGTGCTGGCATGCAACTTAACTTGTATCTATTGCTCGTGGAAGAAAATATGTTTGATAAATGTTAAGGAGGACTGTTCAGATGTTTTGTTAATGCTAATGGTTTGCCTGGTTTGACTGTTATGTAAAGCATATAGCATAAATCAGGGGTATTCAACTAATGTTCAACAAGTCCCATATGTATTGAAATAGCTTAGCAGTTATTTCAATGTCAAATCAAATAAATAAGTAATATCTCAACAATATTTTTTTATAATTTTTCAAATTTAACTGGATGAATTATAAATACTCATTATAATAAATAAATATTCTTCTCGCTTCAATTAAAATATGGTCTGGATTTAAAAATGAAGAAAAAAAGTTTAAAAAAAGTTTATCTTAAAATAAAGTACTCATTTAAAAAAAAATAAAGTAACTTAATTGTCTTTGCTTGTAGCTTTACATTCAGTTAATTCAGTTGTGTAGTGATGTCAAACAAAATAGCCATTACATTAATCTCTTATAAAATGTGTGAGGAACTATCTGTTATTGAAACACTGGTTTCAGCTCTATTATCTCTGTTGACATTATTGTGGGACAGTGAATGAATGCATTAGGGTTCTGATCATATTGCCCTCTTGGAGTTTATTTTTCTGTTCCTTCATTTCGGATGTGATTTGATACTTTTGCTCAAATAGTTGTGCTTTCTCTTGTATTAAAGCTTCACATTGAACTTTTAATAATGGTCTGAACACATGAGACACACTAGTTTTGAACGGCCTTTGGGAAAAATGAACAGAAGAGTCTCTAAAGACTCTGGTCTCGTTGTCCACATTTCTCTTTTTGGAGAACGGCATATGAAATAACTTCTCACTCGCGACTGTTCGCCCTCTCCTCGTCCAGTCTCGTGTATCTCACTCATGCCGCGATGCTTATCTGAATATACATTAGATTGGCCGAGTAGCATCACGGGATGTGATTTACATGCATGTAATTGGTTGGTGTCTGGACAAGTGCCGTAAAGGCTAGAAATGCTGTGCCGGTTAAAATATAAGCTGTCTGAGTTCAGCAAAGCTAGTGCCCTCACTAGTCTTGTTGTGTGGCTGGTGGTACACAATTTTGAGAAGACATGGTTTTGTTTCTAGTTTTTTAAAAGGAAAAGCTAATAAGGGGTTTAAAATCTGTTGACTTTTACCCGAGAAAGGTGGCTCAAAATCGGATTCAACACCTTCGTAATGACCCGCCCTTAGGGTAAGTTAGGGTATCCGAGTTAGGGTAAGTTTAGTTTAGGGTGCGGACCAGGGGAATCCGACTTTGCAGTTGGTTGAGTCGAGACCTCCTCGCGGTGGTCCGCGGTAACGCCTTAGTGGCGGCTAACTTGACTCGTAATCTCCCCAAAACGAAGCGGCTTCCACTTGGGAGGTTCGGAGATAATGCACCTCCGTCCTCCTGGGCTCATCTTGGAAGGCTGCATCGTTTCATTTTTTTGTTAAGATGTTTTTGGAGTGCACCGGGTTACGACTTGAGTCAAATTTGGACCTCAGGTTGTGTAGACCCGTTGCTTCTGCATGCTCCTGGTGCTGTGGTAGCACAATCATCTAGCAGGTGCCAACACTAGCTATTGCCATCCAATGCCTCAAAGAGGTGGCCCACATTCCTCTGATGATGACTTGGATGGTGCTCTAATAGCTACTGCTGGCACCTTCTAGATGACTGAGTTACCACAGTAGCACCAGTCATCTTGTAGGTGCACAGCAATGACAGCTGCAGTGCAGCGTGGTAGCTGGGTCAGTAGTGGCAGCCCCCCTCGTTGCAGTTCATAGTCACTGTGGAGCGGAGAGAAGCCAGGCCCCAAAAGCCGGCAAAAAAGCCGGCAAAAAAGAAAAAATAATAGGGTTCGGCTTGACTGGCGGAGTCAGTAGAACGGACCTTAAAGATCGGAAAAAATGGCCTGTGCGTCCTTCGCTCCTAGTGTGGCTATGCTGTCTTGGGGCCCTGACTACTGCGGCACTGGCAACTGCGCTTGCGGGCACATAGGAGCGGAGGGTGGGGCCAGACCTACTCTTCGCTGCCTAGTGTGCCTGATAGCTCTGGCTAGTATTCTGGCACAGACACGTTTAGTGTGTCTGTCTGTTCTTGCTGGCACAGTGCTATGCACAGCCTGACCAAGAAGCAAAGAGGAGGCGCTTTGCTGCTTGGACTGGCTGTGATAGTCCTCTGATGTACACAGCGCAAGATGACTGGAGACAGAGGTAGCGGTGCTTCCCATGTGAGGACTACCAATTTTACTCAAGTTGTTAGCTTAGTGGACTTAGTGGAGGGGCGGGTGGGGGGGTCTCCTCCGCGAACCGCCACCTTAACGTGGTGGAGGAGTTTGAGTGGCTCAGTGATCCTGGGAGCTATGTTGTCAGGGGCATCAGTCCCTGGCTAACAGGTCTCGGGGGAGAGTCCAGACTAAGAGCGGTTCAGTTTAGGGTTAGTGTTAATGTCAGTAGCTGGTACAGCGCCATGCAAAGTAAAACAAAATCATATTCAACACCTTCGCAATGACCCCCCTTCTCCGGGGTTTAAAATCTGTTGACTTTTACCCGAGAAAGGTGGATCAAAATCGTATTCAACACCTTCGCAATGACCCGCCCTTAGGGTAAGTTAGGGTATCCGAGTTAGGGTAAGTTTAGTTTAGGGTGCGGACCAGGGGAATCCGACTTTGCAGTTGGTTGAGTCGAGACCTCCTCGCGGTGGTCCGCGGTAACGCCTTAGTGGCGGCTAACTTGACTCGTAATCTCCCCAAAACGAAGCGGCTTCCACTTGGGAGGTTCGGAGATAATGCACCTCCGTCCTCCTGGGCTCAACTTGGAAGGCTGCATCGTTTCATTTTTTTGTTAAGATGTTTTTGGAGTGCACCGGGCTACGACTTGAGTCAAATTTGGACCTCAGGTTGTGTAGACCCGTTGCTTCTGCATGCTCCTGGTGCTGTGGTAGCACAATCATCTAGCAGGTGCCAACACTAGCTATTGCCATCCAATGTCTCAAAGAGGTGGCCCACATTCCTCTGATGATGACTTGGATGGTGCTCTAATAGCTACTGCTGGCACCTTCTAGATGACTGAGTTACCACAGTAGCACCAGTCATCTTGTAGGTGCACAGCAATGACAGCTGCAGTGCAGCGTGGTAGCTGGGTCAGTAGTGGCAGCCCCCCTCGTTGCAGTTCATAGTCACTGTGGAGCGGAGAGAAGCCAGGCCCCAAAAGCCGGCAAAAAAGCCGGCAAAAAAGAAAAAATAATAGGGTTCAGCTTGACTGGCGGAGTCAGTAGAACGGACCTTAAAGATCGGAAAAAATGGCCTGTGCGTCCTTCGCTCCTAGTGTGGCTATGCTGTCTTGGGGCCCTGACTACTGCGGCACTGGCAACTGCGCTTGCGGGCACATAGGAGCGGAGGGTGGGGCCAGACCTACTCTTCGCTGCCTAGTGTGCCTGATAGCTCTGGCTAGTATTCTGGCACAGACACGTTTAGTGTGTCTGTCTGTTCTTGCTGGCACAGTGCTATGCACAGCCTGACCAAGAAGCAAAGAGGAGGCGCTTTGCTGCTTGGACTGGCTGTGATAGTCCTCTGATGTACACAGCGCAAGATGACTGGAGACAGAGGTAGCGGTGCTTCCCATGTGAGGACTACCAATTTTACTCAAGTTGTTAGCTTAGTGGACTTAGTGGAGGGGCGGGTGGGGGGGTCTCCTCCGCGAACCGCCACCTTAACGTGGTGGAGGAGTTTGAGTGGCTCAGTGATCCTGGGAGCTATGTTGTCCGGGGCATCAGTCCCTGGCTAACAGGTCTCGGGGGAGAGTCCAGACTAAGAGCGGTTCAGTTTAGGGTTAGTGTTAATGTCAGTAGCTGGTACAGCGCCATGCAAAGTAAAACAACATCATATTCAACACCTTCGCAATGACCCCCCTTCTCCGGGGTTTAAAATCATTTGACTTTTACCCAAGAAAGGTGGATCAAAATCGGATTCAACACCTTTGCAATGACCTGCCCTTAGGGTAAGTTAGGGTAAGTTTAGTTTAGGGTGGTTTAGGGTGGAGGAGCGGAGGGTGGGACCAGACCTGCTCTTCGCTGCCTCAGGGGTATTCAACTAATGTTCAACAAGTCCCATATGTATTGAAATAGCCTAACAGTTATTTCAATGTCAAATCAAATAAATAAGTAATATCTCAACAATATTTTTTTATAATTTTTCAAATTTAACTGGATGAATTATAAATACTCGTTATAATAAATAAATATTCCTCTCGCTTCAATTAAAATATGGTCTGGTTAGCTAATTTTTTTTTACTTTACTAAAGGTTGGCTAAGCTAATGTTTAGGCTAAGCTAATGTTTAAGCTAGCTGCTTTCACGACGACCATTGTCATAATGGAACGTGCCAATATCAAAGACAAATCTAATAACGTTCCATTGAGAGTTCTACAGTATTAAACAGCTAAGCTAACTAGCTTTCTATTTACCTTGAGGATCGCCGGGAAGCAGAGCACTCAGCAGGAAGACAGCACAGCTGAGGAACCGGGTGGCCCAGAGAGCAGCAGCTTCCTTCAACTCCGGTGAGCTACAGCTGTTGAAATATGTGCTATGCTAAGAGGCTTACGGAACATTGCTTTTTATATATTGCGTTTTATTGTTTACTTGAGTGCAAACAACAACTGAGTTTGTTCATGTGCTGGCATGCAACTTAACTTGTATCTATTGCTCGTGGAAGAAAATATGTTTGATAAATGTTAAGGAGGACTGTTCAGATGTTTTGTTAATGCTAATGGTTTGCCTGGTTTGACTGTTATGTAAAGCATATAGCATAAATCAGGGGTATTCAACTAATGTTCAACAAGTCCCATATGTATTGAAATAGCCTAGCAGTTATTTCAATGTCAAATCAAATAAATAAGTAATATCTCAACAATATTTTTTTATAATTTTTCAAATTTAACTGGATGAATTATAAATACTCATTATAATAAATAAATATTCTTCTCGCTTCAATTAAAATATGGTCTGGATTTAAAAATGAAGAAAAAAAGTTTAAAAAAAGTTTATCTTAAAATAAAGTACTCATTTAAAAAAAAATAAAGTAACTTAATTGTCTTTGCTTGTAGCTTTACATTCAGTTAATTCAGTTGTGTAGTGATGTCAAACAAAATAGCCATTACATTAATCTCTTATAAAATGTGTGAGGAACTATCTGTTATTGAAACACTGGTTTCAGCTCTATTATCTCTGTTGACATTATTGTGGGACAGTGAATGAATGCATTAGGGTTCTGATCATATTGCCCTCTTGGAGTTTATTTTTCTGTTCCTTCATTTCGGATGTGATTTGATACTTTTGCTCAAATAGTTGTGCTTTCTCTTGTATTAAAGCTTCACATTGAACTTTTAATAATGGTCTGAACACATGAGACACACTAGTTTTGAACGGCCTTTGGGAAAAATGAACAGAAGAGTCTCTAAAGACTCTGGTCTCGTTGTCCACATTTCTCTTTTTGGAGAACGGCATATGAAATAACTTCTCACTCGCGACTGTTCGCCCTCTCCTCGTCCAGTCTCGTGTATATCACTCATGCCGCGATGCTTATCTGAATATACATTAGATTGGCCGAGTAGCATCACGGGATGTGATTTACATGCATGTAATTGGTTGGTGTCTGGACAAGTGCCGTAAAGGCTAGAAATGCTGTGCCGGTTAAAATATAAGCTGTCTGAGTTCAGCAAAGCTTGTGCCCTCACTAGTCTTGTTGTGTGGCTGGTGGTACACAATTTTGAGAAGACATGGTTTTGTTTCTAGTTTTTTAAAAGGAAAAGCTAATAAGGGGTTTAAAATCTGTTGACTTTTACCCGAGAAAGGTGGCTCAAAATCGGATTCAACACCTTCGCAATGAGCCGCCCTTAGGGTAAGTTAGGGTATCCGAGTTAGGGTAAGTTTAGTTTAGGGTGCGGACCAGGGGAATCCGACTTTGCAGTTGGTTGAGTCGAGACCTCCTCGCGGTGGTCCGCGGTAACGCCTTAGTGGCGGCTAACTTGACTCGTAATCTCCCCAAAACGAAGCGGCTTCCACTTGGGAGGTTCGGAGATAATGCACCTCCGTCCTCCTGGGCTCATCTTGGAAGGCTGCATCGTTTCATTTTTTTGTTAAGATGTTTTTGGAGTGCACCGGGCTACGACTTGAGTCAAATTTGGACCTCAGGTTGTGTAGACCCGTTGCTTCTGCATGCTCCTGGTGCTGTGGTAGCACAATCATCTAGCAGGTGCCAACACTAGCTATTGCCATCCAATGCCTCAAAGAGGTGGCCCACATTCCTCTGATGATGACTTGGATGGTGCTCTAATAGCTACTGCTGGCACCTTCTAGATGACTGAGTTACCACAGTAGCACCAGTCATCTTGTAGGTGCACAGCAATGACAGCTGCAGTGCAGCGTGGTAGCTGGGTCAGTAGTGGCAGCCCCCCTCGTTGCAGTTCATAGTCACTGTGGAGCGGAGAGAAGCCAGGCCCCAAAAGCCGGCAAAAAAGCCGGCAAAAAAGAAAAAATAATAGGGTTCGGCTTGACTGGCGGAGTCAGTAGAACGGACCTTAAAGATCGGAAAAAATGGCCTGTGCGTCCTTCGCTCCTAGTGTGGCTATGCTGTCTTGGGGCCCTGACTACTGCGGCACTGGCAACTGCGCTTGCGGGCACATAGGAGCGGAGGGTGGGGCCAGACCTACTCTTCGCTGCCTAGTGTGCCTGATAGCTCTGGCTAGTATTCTGGCACAGACACGTTTAGTGTGTCTGTCTGTTCTTGCTGGCACAGTGCTATGCACAGCCTGACCAAGAAGCAAAGAGGAGGCGCTTTGCTGTTTGGACTGGCTGTGATAGTCCTCTGATGTACACAGCGCAAGATGACTGGAGACAGAGGTAGCGGTGCTTCCCATGTGAGGACTACCAATTTTACTCAAGTTGTTAGCTTAGTGGACTTAGTGGAGGGGCGGGTGGGGGGGTCTCCTCCGCGAACCGCCACCTTAACGTGGTGGAGGAGTTTGAGTGGCTCAGTGATCCTGGGAGCTATGTTGTCAGGGGCATCAGTCCCTGGCTAACAGGTCTCGGGGGAGAGTCCAGACTAAGAGCGGTTCAGTTTAGGGTTAGTGTTAATGTCAGTAGCTGGTACAGCGCCATGCAAAGTAAAACAAAATCATATTCAACACCTTCGCAATGACCCCCCTTCTCCGGGGTTTAAAATCATTTGACTTTTACCCAAGAAAGGTGGATCAAAATCGGATTCAACACCTTTGCAATGACCTGCCCTTAGGGTAAGTTTAGTTTAGGGTGGTTTAGGGTGGAGGAGCGGAGGGTGGGACCAGACCTGCTCTTCGCTGCCTCAGGGGTATTCAACTAATGTTCAACAAGTCCCATATGTATTGAAATAGCCTAGCAGTTATTTCAATGTCAAATCAAATAAATAAGTAATATCTCAACAATATTTTTTTATAATTTTTCAAATTTAACTGGATGAATTATAAATACTCGTTATAATAAATAAATATTCCTCTCGCTTCAATTAAAATATGGTCTGGTTAGCTAATTTTTTTTTACTTTACTAAAGGTTGGCTAAGCTAATGTTTAGGCTAAGCTAATGTTTAAGCTAGCTGCTTTCACGACGACCATTGTCATAATGGAACGTGCCAATATCAAAGACAAATCTAATAACGTTCCATTGAGAGTTCTACAGTATTAAACAGCTAAGCTAACTAGCTTTCTATTTACCTTGAGGATCGCCGGGAAGCAGAGCACTCAGCAGGAAGACAGCACAGCTGAGGAACCGGGTGGCCCAGAGAGCAGCAGCTTCCTTCAACTCCGGTGAGCTACAGCTGTTGAAATATGTGCTATGCTAAGAGGCTTACGGAACATTGCTTTTTATATATTGCGTTTTATTGTTTACTTGAGTGCAAACAACAACTGAGTTTGTTCATGTGCTGGCATGCAACTTAACTTGTATCTATTGCTCGTGGAAGAAAATATGTTTGATAAATGTTAAGGAGGACTGTTCAGATGTTTTGTTAATGCTAATGGTTTGCCTGGTTTGACTGTTATGTAAAGCATATAGCATAAATCAGGGGTATTCAACTAATGTTCAACAAGTCCCATATGTATTGAAATAGCCTAGCAGTTATTTCAATGTCAAATCAAATAAATAAGTAATATCTCAACAATATTTTTTTATAATTTTTCAAATTTAACTGGATGAATTATAAATACTCATTATAATAAATAAATATTCTTCTCGCTTCAATTAAAATATGGTCTGGATTTAAAAATGAAGAAAAAAAGTTTAAAAAAAGTTTATCTTAAAATAAAGTACTCATTTAAAAAAAAATAAAGTAACTTAATTGTCTTTGCTTGTAGCTTTACATTCAGTTAATTCAGTTGTGTAGTGATGTCAAACAAAATAGCCATTACATTAATCTCTTATAAAATGTGTGAGGAACTATCTGTTATTGAAACACTGGTTTCAGCTCTATTATCTCTGTTGACATTATTGTGGGACAGTGAATGAATGCATTAGGGTTCTGATCATATTGCCCTCTTGGAGTTTATTTTTCTGTTCCTTCATTTCGGATGTGATTTGATACTTTTGCTCAAAGAGTTGTGCTTTCTCTTGTATTAAAGCTTCACATTGAACTTTTAATAATGGTCTGAACACATGAGACACACTAGTTTTGAACGGCCTTTGGGAAAAATGAACAGAAGAGTCTCTAAAGACTCTGGTCTCGTTGTTCACATTTCTCTTTTTGGAGAACGGCATATGAAATAACTTCTCACTCGCGACTGTTCGCCCTCTCCTCGTCCAGTCTCGTGTATCTCACTCATGCCGCGATGCTTATCTGAATATACATTAGATTGGCCGAGTAGCATCACGGGATGTGATTTACATGCATGTAATTGGTTGGTGTCTGGACAAGTGCCGTAAAGGCTAGAAATGCTGTGCCGGTTAAAATATAAGCTGTCTGAGTTCAGCAAAGCTAGTGCCCTCACTAGTCTTGTTGTGTGGCTGGTGGTACACAATTTTGAGAAGACATGGTTTTGTTTCTAGTTTTTTAAAAGGAAAAGCTAATAAGGGGTTTAAAATCTGTTGACTTTTACCCGAGAAAGGTGGATCAAAATCGTATTCAACACCTTCGCAATGACCCGCCCTTAGGGTAAGTTAGGGTATCCGAGTTAGGGTAAGTTTAGTTTAGGGTGCGGACCAGGGGAATCCGACTTTGCAGTTGGTTGAGTCGAGACCTCCTCGCGGTGGTCCGCGGTAACGCCTTAGTGGCGGCTAACTAGACTCGTAATCTCCCCAAAACGAAGCGGCTTCCACTTGGGAGGTTCGGAGATAATGCACCTCCGTCCTCCTGGGCTCAACTTGGAAGGCTGCATCGTTTCATTTTTTTGTTAAGATGTTTTTGGAGTGCACCGGGCTACGACTTGAGTCAAATTTGGACCTCAGGTTGTGTAGACCCGTTGCTTCTGCATGCTCCTGGTGCTGTGGTAGCACAATCATCTAGCAGGTGCCAACACTAGCTATTGCCATCCAATGTCTCAAAGAGGTGGCCCACATTCCTCTGATGATGACTTGGATGGTGCTCTAATAGCTACTGCTGGCACCTTCTAGATGACTGAGTTACCACAGTAGCACCAGTCATCTTGTAGGTGCACAGCAATGACAGCTGCAGTGCAGCGTGGTAGCTGGGTCAGTAGTGGCAGCCCCCCTCGTTGCAGTTCATAGTCACTGTGGAGCGGAGAGAAGCCAGGCCCCAAAAGCCGGCAAAAAAGCCGGCAAAAAAGAAAAAATAATAGGGTTCGGCTTGACTGGCGGAGTCAGTAGAACGGACCTTAAAGATCGGAAAAAATGGCCTGTGCGTCCTTCGCTCCTAGTGTGGCTATGCTGTCTTGGGGCCCTGACTACTGCGGCACTGGCAACTGCGCTTGCGGGCACACAGGAGCGGAGGGTGGGGCCAGACCTACTCTTCGCTGCCTAGTGTGCCTGATAGCTCTGGCTAGTATTCTGGCACAGACACGTTTAGTGTGTCTGTCTGTTCTTGCTGGCACAGTGCTATGCACAGCCTGACCAAGAAGCAAAGAGGAGGCGCTTTGCTGTTTGGACTGGCTGTGATAGTCCTCTGATGTACACAGCGCAAGATGACTGGAGACAGAGGTAGCGGTGCTTCCCATGTGAGGACTACCAATTTTACTCAAGTTGTTAGCTTAGTGGACTTAGTGGAGGGGCGGGTGGGGGGGTCTCCTCCGCGAACCGCCACCTTAACGTGGTGGAGGAGTTTGAGTGGCTCAGTGATCCTGGGAGCTATGTTGTCAGGGGCATCAGTCCCTGGCTAACAGGTCTCGGGGGAGAGTCCAGACTAAGAGCGGTTCAGTTTAGGGTTAGTGTTAATGTCAGTAGCTGGTACAGCGCCATGCAAAGTAAAACAAAATCATATTCAACACCTTCGCAATGACCCCCCTTCTCCGGGGTTTAAAATCTGTTGACTTTTTTTTTATATATTGCGTTTTATTGTTTACTTGAGTGCAAACAACAACTGAGTTTGTTCATGTGCTGGCATGCAACTTAACTTGTATCTATTGCTCGTGGAAGAAAATATGTTTGATAAATGTTAAGGAGGACTGTTCAGATGTTTTGTTAATGCTAATGGTTTGCCTGGTTTGACTGTTATGTAAAGCATATAGCATAAATCAGGGGTATTCAACTAATGTTCAACAAGTCCCATATGTATTGAAATAGCCTAGCAGTTATTTCAATGTCAAATCAAATAAATAAGTAATATCTCAACAATATTTTTTTATAATTTTTCAAATTTAACTGGATGAATTATAAATACTCATTATAATAAATAAATATTCTTCTCGCTTCAATTAAAATATGGTCTGGATTTAAAAATGAAGAAAAAAAGTTTAAAAAAAGTTTATCTTAAAATAAAGTACTCATTTAAAAAAAAATAAAGTAACTTAATTGTCTTTGCTTGTAGCTTTACATTCAGTTAATTCAGTTGTGTAGTGATGTCAAACAAAATAGCCATTACATTAATCTCTTATAAAATGTGTGAGGAACTATCTGTTATTGAAACACTGGTTTCAGCTCTATTATCTCTGTTGACATTATTGTGGGACAGTGAATGAATGCATTAGGGTTCTGATCATATTGCCCTCTTGGAGTTTATTTTTCTGTTCCTTCATTTCGGATGTGATTTGATACTTTTGCTCAAAGAGTTGTGCTTTCTCTTGTATTAAAGCTTCACATTGAACTTTTAATAATGGTCTGAACACATGAGACACACTAGTTTTGAACGGCCTTTGGGAAAAATGAACAGAAGAGTCTCTAAAGACTCTGGTCTCGTTGTTCACATTTCTCTTTTTGGAGAACGGCATATGAAATAACTTCTCATTCGCGACTGTTCGCCCTCTCCTCGTCCAGTCTCGTGTATCTCACTCATGCCGCGATGCTTATCTGAATATACATTAGATTGGCCGAGTAGCATCACGGGATGTGATTTACATGCATGTAATTGGTTGGTGTCTGGACAAGTGCCGTAAAGGCTAGAAATGCTGTGCCGGTTAAAATATAAGCTGTCTGAGTTCAGCAAAGCTAGTGCCCTCACTAGTCTTGTTGTGTGGCTGGTGGTACACAATTTTGAGAAGACATGGTTTTGTTTCTAGTTTTTTAAAAGGAAAAGCTAATAAGGGGTTTAAAATCTGTTGACTTTTACCCGAGAAAGGTGGCTCAAAATCGGATTCAACACCTTCGCAATGACCCGCCCTTAGGGTAAGTTAGGGTATCCGAGTTAGGGTAAGTTTAGTTTAGGGTGCGGACCAGGGGAATCCGACTTTGCAGTTGGTTGAGTCGAGACCTCCTCGCGGTGGTCCGCGGTAACGCCTTAGTGGCGGCTAACTTGACTCGTAATCTCCCCAAAACGAAGCGGCTTCCACTTGGGAGGTTCGGAGATAATGCACCTCCGTCCTCCTGGGCTCATCTTGGAAGGCTGCATCGTTTCATTTTTTTGTTAAGATGTTTTTGGAGTGCACCGGGCTACGACTTGAGTCAAATTTGGACCTCAGGTTGTGTAGACCCGTTGCTTCTGCATGCTCCTGGTGCTGTGGTAGCACAATCATCTAGCAGGTGCCAACACTAGCTATTGCCATCCAATGCCTCAAAGAGGTGGCCCACATTCCTCTGATGATGACTTGGATGGTGCTCTAATAGCTACTGCTGGCACCTTCTAGATGACTGAGTTACCACAGTAGCACCAGTCATCTTGTAGGTGCACAGCAATGACAGCTGCAGTGCAGCGTGGTAGCTGGGTCAGTAGTGGCAGCCCCCCTCGTTGCAGTTCATAGTCACTGTGGAGCGGAGAGAAGCCAGGCCCCAAAAGCCGGCAAAAAAGCCGGCAAAAAAGAAAAAATAATAGGGTTCGGCTTGACTGGCGGAGTCAGTAGAACGGACCTTAAAGATCGGAAAAAATGGCCTGTGCGTCCTTCGCTCCTAGTGTGGCTATGCTGTCTTGGGGCCCTGACTACTGCGGCACTGGCAACTGCGCTTGCGGGCACACAGGAGCGGAGGGTGGGGCCAGACCTACTCTTCGCTGCCTAGTGTGCCTGATAGCTCTGGCTAGTATTCTGGCACAGACACGTTTAGTGTGTCTGTCTGTTCTTGCTGGCACAGTGCTATGCACAGCCTGACCAAGAAGCAAAGAGGAGGCGCTTTGCTGTTTGGACTGGCTGTGATAGTCCTCTGATGTACACAGCGCAAGATGACTGGAGACAGAGGTAGCGGTGCTTCCCATGTGAGGACTACCAATTTTACTCAAGTTGTTAGCTTAGTGGACTTAGTGGAGGGGCGGGTGGGGGGGTCTCCTCCGCGAACCGCCACCTTAACGTGGTGGAGGAGTT
This sequence comes from Cottus gobio, assembly GCA_023566465.1. NCBI lineage: Eukaryota > Metazoa > Chordata > Actinopteri > Perciformes > Cottidae > Cottus > Cottus gobio. The sequence continues at coordinate 20,327,208 of CM042229.1, read as the reverse complement.
TGAGTGGCTCAGTGATCCTGGGAGCTATGTTGTCAGGGGCATCAGTCCCTGGCTAACAGGTCTCGGGGGAGAGTCCAGACTAAGAGCGGTTCAGTTTAGGGTTAGTGTTAATGTCAGTAGCTGGTACAGCGCCATGCAAAGTAAAACAAAATCATATTCAACACCTTCGCAATGACCCCCCTTCTCCGGGGTTTAAAATCTGTTGACTTTTACCCGAGAAAGGTGGATCAAAATCGTATTCAACACCTTCGCAATGACCCGCCCTTAGGGTAAGTTAGGGTATCCGAGTTAGGGTAAGTTTAGTTTAGGGTGCGGACCAGGGGAATCCGACTTTGCAGTTGGTTGAGTCGAGACCTCCTCGCGGTGGTCCGCGGTAACGCCTTAGTGGCGGCTAACTTGACTCGTAATCTCCCCAAAACGAAGCGGCTTCCACTTGGGAGGTTCGGAGATAATGCACCTCCGTCCTCCTGGGCTCAACTTGGAAGGCTGCATCGTTTCATTTTTTTGTTAAGATGTTTTTGGAGTGCACCGGGCTACGACTTGAGTCAAATTTGGACCTCAGGTTGTGTAGACCCGTTGCTTCTGCATGCTCCTGGTGCTGTGGTAGCACAATCATCTAGCAGGTGCCAACACTAGCTATTGCCATCCAATGTCTCAAAGAGGTGGCCCACATTCCTCTGATGATGACTTGGATGGTGCTCTAATAGCTACTGCTGGCACCTTCTAGATGACTGAGTTACCACAGTAGCACCAGTCATCTTGTAGGTGCACAGCAATGACAGCTGCAGTGCAGCGTGGTAGCTGGGTCAGTAGTGGCAGCCCCCCTCGTTGCAGTTCATAGTCACTGTGGAGCGGAGAGAAGCCAGGCCCCAAAAGCCGGCAAAAAAGCCGGCAAAAAAGAAAAAATAATAGGGTTCGGCTTGACTGGCGGAGTCAGTAGAACGGACCATAAAGATCGGAAAAAATGGCCTGTGCGTCCTTCGCTCCTAGTGTGGCTATGCTGTCTTGGGGCCCTGACTACTGCGGCACTGGCAACTGCGCTTGCGGGCACATAGGAGCGGAGGGTGGGGCCAGACCTACTCTTCGCTGCCTAGTGTGCCTGATAGCTCTGGCTAGTATTCTGGCACAGACACGTTTAGTGTGTCTGTCTGTTCTTGCTGGCACAGTGCTATGCACAGCCTGACCAAGAAGCAAAGAGGAGGCGCTTTGCTGCTTGGACTGGCTGTGATAGTCCTCTGATGTACACAGCGCAAGATGACTGGAGACAGAGGTAGCGGTGCTTCCCATGTGAGGACTACCAATTTTACTCAAGTTGTTAGCTTAGTGGACTTAGTGGAGGGGCGGGTGGGGGGGTCTCCTCCGCGAACCGCCACCTTAACGTGGTGGAGGAGTTTGAGTGGCTCAGTGATCCTGGGAGCTATGTTGTCCGGGGCATCAGTCCCTGGCTAACAGGTCTCGGGGGAGAGTCCAGACTAAGAGCGGTTCAGTTTAGGGTTAGTGTTAATGTCAGTAGCTGGTACAGCTCCATGCAAAGTAAAACAAAATCATATTCAACACCTTCGCAATGACCCCCCTTCTCCGGGGTTTAAAATCATTTGACTTTTACCCAAGAAAGGTGGATCAAAATCGGATTCAACACCTTTGCAATGACCCACTCTTCTCCGAGGGTAAAAGTTCTTGACTTTTACCCGAGAAAGGTGGCTCAAAATCGTATTCAACACCTTCGCAATGACCCGCCCTTAGGGTAAGTTAGGGTATCCGAGTTAGGGTAAGTTTAGTTTAGGGTGCGGACCAGGGGAATCCGACTTTGCAGTTGGTTGAGTCGAGACCTCCTCGCGGTGGTCCGCGGTAACGCCTTAGTGGCGGCTAACTTGACTCGTAATCTCCCCAAAACGAAGCGGCTTCCACTTGGGAGGTTCGGAGATAATGCACCTCCGTCCTCCTGGGCTCATCTTGGAAGGCTGCATCGTTTCATTTTTTTGTTAAGATGTTTTTGGAGTGCACCGGGCTACGACTTGAGTCAAATTTGGACCTCAGGTTGTGTAGACCCGTTGCTTCTGCATGCTCCTGGTGCTGTTGTAGCACAATCATCTAGCAGGTGCCAACACTAGCTATTGCCATCCAATGTCTCAAAGAGGTGGCCCACATTCCTCTGATGATGACTTGGATGGTGCTCTAATAGCTACTGCTGGCACCTTCTAGATGACTGAGTTACCACAGTAGCACCAGTCATCTTGTAGGTGCACAGCAATGACAGCTGCAGTGCAGCGTGGTAGCTGGGTCAGTAGTGGCAGCCCCCCTCGTTGCAGTTCATAGTCACTGTGGAGCGAAGAGAAGCCAGGCCCCAAAAGCCGGCAAAAAAGCCGGCAAAAAAGCCGGCAAAAAAGAAAAAATAATAGGGTTCGGCTTGACTGGCGGAGTCAGTAGAACGGACCTTAAAGATCTGAAAAAATGGCCTGTGCGTCCTTCGCTCCTAGTGTGGCAATGCTGTCTTGGGGCCCTGACTACTGCGGCACTGGCAACTGCGCTTGCGGGCACATAGGAGCGGAGGGTGGGCCCAGACCTACTCTTCGCTGCCTAGTGTGCCTGATAGCTCTGGCTAGTATTCTGGCACAGACACGTTTAGTGTGTCTGTCTGTTCTTGCTGGCACAGTGCTATGCACAGCCTGACCAAGAAGCAAAGAGGAGGCGCTTTGCTGCTTGGACTGGCTGTGATAGTCCTCTGATGTACACAGCGCAAGATGACTGGAGACAGAGGTAGCGGTGCTTCCCATGTGAGGACTACCAATTTTACTCAAGTTGTTAGCTTAGTGGACTTAGTGGAGGGGCGGGTGGGGGGGTCTCCTCCGCGAACCGCCACCTTAACGTGGTGGAGGAGTTTGAGTGGCTCAGTGATCCTGGGAGCTATGTTGTCCGGGGCATCAGTCCCTGGCTAACAGGTCTCGGGGGAGAGTCCAGACTAAGAGCGGTTCAGTTTAGGGTTAGTGTTAATGTCAGTAGCTGGTACAGCGCCATGCAAAGTAAAACAAAATCATATTCAACACCTTCGCAATGACCCCCCTTCTCCGGGGTTTAAAATCATTTGACTTTTACCCAAGAAAGGTGGATCAAAATCGGATTCAACACCTTTGCAATGACCCACTCTTCTCCGAGGGTAAAAGTTGTTGACTTTTACCCGAGAAAGGTGGCTCAAAATCGTATTCAACACCTTCGCAATGACCCGCCCTTAGGGTAAGTTAGGGTATCCGAGTTAGGGTAAGTTTAGTTTAGGGTGCGGACCAGGGGAATCCGACTTTGCAGTTGGTTGAGTCGAGACCTCCTCGCGGTGGTCCGCGGTAACGCCTTAGTGGCGGCTAACTTGACTCGTAATCTCCCCAAAACGAAGCGGCTTCCACTTGGGAGGTTCGGAGATAATGCACCTCCGTCCTCCTGGGCTCATCTTGGAAGGCTGCATCGTTTCATTTTTTTGTTAAGATGTTTTTGGAGTGCACCGGGCTACGACTTGAGTCAAATTTGGACCTCAGGTTGTGTAGACCCGTTGCTTCTGCATGCTCCTGGTGCTGTGGTAGCACAATCATCTAGCAGGTGCCAACACTAGCTATTGCCATCCAATGTCTCAAAGAGGTGGCCCACATTCCTCTGATGATGACTTGGATGGTGCTCTAATAGCTACTGCTGGCACCTTCTAGATGACTGAGTTACCACAGTAGCACCAGTCATCTTGTAGGTGCACAGCAATGACAGCTGCAGTGCAGCGTGGTAGCTGGGTCAGTAGTGGCAGCCCCCCTCGTTGCAGTTCATAGTCACTGTGGAGCGAAGAGAAGCCAGGCCCCAAAAGCCGGCAAAAAAGCCGGCAAAAAAGAAAAAATAATAGGGTTCGGCTTGACTGGCGGAGTCAGTAGAACGGACCTTAAAGATCTGAAAAAATGGCCTGTGCGTCCTTCGCTCCTAGTGTGGCTATGCTGTCTTGGGGCCCTGACTACTGCGGCACTGGCAACTGCGCTTGCGGGCACATAGGAGCGGAGGGTGGGGCCAGACCTACTCTTCGCTGCCTAGTGTGCCTGATAGCTCTGGCTAGTATTCTGGCACAGACACGTTTAGTGTGTCTGTCTGTTCTTGCTGGCACAGTGCTATGTACAGCCTGACCAAGAAGCAAAGAGGAGGCGCTTTGCTGCTTGGACTGGCTGTGATAGTCCTCTGATGTACACAGCGCAAGATGACTGGAGACAGAGGTAGCGGTGCTTCCCATGTGAGGACTACCAATTTTACTCAAGTTGTTAGCTTAGTGGACTTAGTGGAGGGGTGGGTGGGGGGGTCTCCTCCGCGAACCGCCACCTTAACGTGGTGGAGGAGTTTGAGTGGCTCAGTGATCCTGGGAGCTATGTTATCCGGGGCATCAGTCCCTGGCTAACAGGTCTCGGGGGAGAGTCCAGACTAAGAGCGGTTCAGTTTAGGGTTAGTGTTAATGTCAGTAGCTGGTACAGCGCCATGCAAAGTAAAACAAAATCATATTCAACACCTTCGCAATGACCCCCCTTCTCCGGGGTTTAAAATCTGTTGACTTTTACCCGAGAAAGGTGGATCAAAATCGTATTCAACACCTTCGCAATGACCCGCCCTTAGGGTAAGTTAGGGTATCCGAGTTAGGGTAAGTTTAGTTTAGCGTGCGGACCAGGGGAATCCGAGTTTGCAGTTGGTTGAGTCGAGACCTCCTCGCGGTGGTCCGTGGTAACGCCTTAGTGGCGGCTAACTTGACTCGTAATCTCCCCAAAACGAAGCGGCTTCCACTTGGGAGGTTCGGAGATAATGCACCTCCGTCCTCCTGGGCTCATCTTGGAAGGCTGCATCGTATCATTTTTTTGTTAAGATGTTTTTGGAGTGCACCGGGCTACGACTTGAGTCAAATTTGGACCTCAGGTTGTGTAGACCCGTTGCTTCTGCATGCTCCTGGTGCTGTGGTAGCACAATCATCTAGCAGGTGCCAACACTAGCTATTGCCATCCAATGCCTCAAAGAGGTGGCCCACATTCCTCTGATGATGACTTGGATGGTGCTCTAATAGCTACTGCTGGCACCTTCTAGATGACTGAGTTACCACAGTAGCACCAGTCATCTTGTAGGTGCACAGCAATGACAGCTGCAGTGCAGCGTGGTAGCTGGGTCAGTAGTGGCAGCCCCCCTCGTTGCAGTTCATAGTCACTGTGGAGCGAAGAGAAGCCAGGCCCCAAAAGCCGGCAAAAAAGCCGGCAAAAAAGAAAAAATAATAGGGTTCGGCTTGACTGGCGGAGTCAGTAGAACGGACCTTAAAGATCTGAAAAAATGGCCTGTGCGTCCTTCGCTCCTAGTGTGGCTATGCTGTCTTGGGGCCCTGACTACTGCGGCACTGGCAACTGCGCTTGCGGGCACATAGGAGCGGAGGGTGGGGCCAGACCTACTCTTCGCTGCCTAGTGTGCCTGATAGCTCTGGCTAGTATTCTGGCACAGACACGTTTAGTGTGTCTGTCTGTTCTTGCTGGCACAGTGCTATGCACAGCCTGACCAAGAAGCAAAGAGGAGGCGCTTTGCTGCTTGGACTGGCTGTGATAGTCCTCTGATGTACACAGCGCAAGATGACTGGAGACAGAGGTAGCGGTGCTTCCCATGTGAGGACTACCAATTTTACTCAAGTTGTTAGCTTAGTGGACTTAGTGGAGGGGTGGGTGGGGGGGTCTCCTCCGCGAACCGCCACCTTAACGTGGTGGAGGAGTTTGAGTGGCTCAGTGATCCTGGGAGCTATGTTATCCGGGGCATCAGTCCCTGGCTAACAGGTCTCGGGGGAGAGTCCAGACTAAGAGCGGTTCAGTTTAGGGTTAGTGTTAATGTCAGTAGCTGGTACAGCGCCATGCAAAGTAAAACAAAATCATATTCAACACCTTCGCAATGACCCCCCTTCTCCGGGGTTTAAAATCTGTTGACTTTTACCCGAGAAAGGTGGATCAAAATCGTATTCAACACCTTCGCAATGACCCGCCCTTAGGGTAAGTTAGGGTATCCGAGTTAGGGTAAGTTTAGTTTAGCGTGCGGACCAGGGGAATCCGACTTTGCAGTTGGTTGAGTCGAGACCTCCTCGCGGTGGTCCGTGGTAACGCCTTAGTGGCGGCTAACTTGACTCGTAATCTCCCCAAAACGAAGCGGCTTCCACTTGGGAGGTTCGGAGATAATGCACCTCCGTCCTCCTGGGCTCATCTTGGAAGGCTGCATCGTATCATTTTTTTGTTAAGATGTTTTTGGAGTGCACCGGGCTACGACTTGAGTCAAATTTGGACCTCAGGTTGTGTAGACCCGTTGCTTCTGCATGCTCCTGGTGCTGTGGTAGCACAATCATCTAGCAGGTGCCAACACTAGCTATTGCCATCCAATGCCTCAAAGAGGTGGCCCACATTCCTCTGATGATGACTTGGATGGTGCTCTAATAGCTACTGCTGGCACCTTCTAGATGACTGAGTTACCACAGTAGCACCAGTCATCTTGTAGGTGCACAGCAATGACAGCTGCAGTGCAGCGTGGTAGCTGGGTCAGTAGTGGCAGCCCCCCTCGTTGCAGTTCATAGTCACTGTGGAGCGAAGAGAAGCCAGGCCCCAAAAGCCGGCAAAAAAGCCGGCAAAAAAGAAAAAATAATAGGGTTCGGCTTGACTGGCGGAGTCAGTAGAACGGACCTTAAAGATCTGAAAAAATGGCCTGTGCGTCCTTCGCTCCTAGTGTGGCTATGCTGTCTTGGGGCCCTGACTACTGCGGCACTGGCAACTGCGCTTGCGGGCACATAGGAGCGGAGGGTGGGGCCAGACCTACTCTTCGCTGCCTAGTGTGCCTGATAGCTCTGGCTAGTATTCTGGCACAGACACGTTTAGTGTGTCTGTCTGTTCTTGCTGGCACAGTGCTATGCACAGCCTGACCAAGAAGCAAAGAGGAGGCGCTTTGCTGCTTGGACTGGCTGTGATAGTCCTCTGATGTACACAGCGCAAGATGACTGGAGACAGAGGTAGCGGTGCTTCCCATGTGAGGACTACCAATTTTACTCAAGTTGTTAGCTTAGTGGACTTAGTGGAGGGGTGGGTGGGGGGGTCTCCTCCGCGAACCGCCACCTTAACGTGGTGGAGGAGTTTGAGTGGCTCAGTGATCCTGGGAGCTATGTTATCCGGGGCATCAGTCCCTGGCTAACAGGTCTCGGGGGAGAGTCCAGACTAAGAGCGGTTCAGTTTAGGGTTAGTGTTAATGTCAGTAGCTGGTACAGCGCCATGCAAAGTAAAACAAAATCATATTCAACACCTTCGCAATGACCCCCCTTCTCCGGGGTTTAAAATCTGTTGACTTTTACCCGAGAAAGGTGGATCAAAATCGTATTCAACACCTTCGCAATGACCCGCCCTTAGGGTAAGTTAGGGTATCCGAGTTAGGGTAAGTTTAGTTTAGCGTGCGGACCAGGGGAATCCGACTTTGCAGTTGGTTGAGTCGAGACCTCCTCGCGGTGGTCCGTGGTAACGCCTTAGTGGCGGCTAACTTGACTCGTAATCTCCCCAAAACGAAGCGGCTTCCACTTGGGAGGTTCGGAGATAATGCACCTCCGTCCTCCTGGGCTCATCTTGGAAGGCTGCATCGTATCATTTTTTTGTTAAGATGTTTTTGGAGTGCACCGGGCTACGACTTGAGTCAAATTTGGACCTCAGGTTGTGTAGACCCGTTGCTTCTGCATGCTCCTGGTGCTGTGGTAGCACAATCATCTAGCAGGTGCCAACACTAGCTATTGCCATCCAATGCCTCAAAGAGGTGGCCCACATTCCTCTGATGATGACTTGGATGGTGCTCTAATAGCTACTGCTGGCACCTTCTAGATGACTGAGTTACCACAGTAGCACCAGTCATCTTGTAGGTATACAGCAATGACAGCTGCATTGCAGCGTGGTAGCTGGGTCAGTAGTGGCAGCCCCCCTCGTTGCAGTTCATAGTCACTGTGGAGCGAAGAGAAGCCAGGCCCCAAAAGCCGGCAAAAAAGCCGGCAAAAAAGAAAAAATAATAGGGTTCGGCTTGACTGGCGGAGTCAGTAGAACGGACCTTAAAGATCTGAAAAAATGGCCTGTGCGTCCTTCGCTCCTAGTGTGGCTATGCTGTCTTGGGGCCCTGACTACTGCGGCACTGGCAACTGCGCTTGCGGGCACATAGGAGCGGAGGGTGGGGCCAGACCTACTCTTCGCTGCCTAGTGTGCCTGATAGCTCTGGCTAGTATTCTGGCACAGACACGTTTAGTGTGTCTGTCTGTTCTTGCTGGCACAGTGCTATGCACAACCTGACCAAGAAGCAAAGAGGAGGCGCTTTGCTGCTTGGACTGGCTGTGATAGTCCTCTGATGTACACAGCGCAAGATGACTGGAGACAGAGGTAGCGGTGCTTCCCATGTGAGGACTACCAATTTTACTCAAGTTGTTAGCTTAGTGGACTTAGTGGAGGGGTGGGTGGGGGGGTCTCCTCCGCGAACCGCCACCTTAACGTGGTGGAGGAGTTTGAGTGGCTCAGTGATCCTGGGAGCTATGTTATCCGGGGCATCAGTCCCTGGCTAACAGGTCTCGGGGGAGAGTCCAGACTAAGAGCGGTTCAGTTTAGGGTTAGTGTTAATGTCAGTAGCTGGTACAGCGCCATGCAAAGTAATACAACATCATATTCAACACCTTCGCAATGACCCCCCTTCTCCGGGGTTTAAAATCATTTGACTTTTACCCAAGAAAGGTGGATCAAAATCGGATTCAACACCTTTGCAATGACCCACTTTTCTCCGAGGGTAAAAGTTGTTGACTTTTACCCGAGAAAGGCGGCTCAAAATCGTATTCAACACCTTCGCAATGACCCGCCCTTAGGGTAAGTTAGGGTATCCGAGTTAGGGTAAGTTTAGTTTAGGGTGCGGACCAGGGGAATCCGACTTTGCAGTTGGTTGAGTCGAGACCTCCTCGCGGTGGTCCGCGGTAACGCCTTAGTGGCGGCTAACTTGACTCGTAATCTCCCCAAAACGAAGCGGCTTCCACTTGGGAGGTTCGGAGATAATGCACCTCCGTCCTCCTGGGCTCATCTTGGAAGGCTGCATCGTTTCATTTTTTTGTTAAGATGTTTTTGGAGTGCACCGGGCTACGACTTGAGTCAAATTTGGACCTCAGGTTGTGTAGACCCGTTGCTTCTGCATGCTCCTGGTGCTGTGGTAGCACAATCATCTAGCAGGTGCCAACACTAGCTATTGCCATCCAATGTCTCAAAGAGGTGGCCCACATTCCTCTGATGATGACTTGGATGGTGCTCTAATAGCTACTGCTGGCACCTTCTAGATGACTGAGTTACCACAGTAGCACCAGTCATCTTGTAGGTGCACAGCAATGACAGCTGCAGTGCAGCGTGGTAGCTGGGTCAGTAGTGGCAGCCCCCCTTGTTGCAGTTCATAGTCACTGTGGAGCGGAGAGAAGCCAGGCCCCAAAAGCCGGCAAAAAAGCCGGCAAAAAAGAAAAAATAATAGGGTTCGGCTTGACTGGCGGAGTCAGTAGAACGGACCTTAAAGATCGGAAAAAATGGCCTGTGCGTCCTTCGCTCCTAGTGTGGCTATGCTGTCTTGGGGCCCTGACTACTGCGGCACTGGCAACTGCGCTTGCGGGCACATAGGAGCGGAGGGTGGGGCCAGACCTACTCTTCGCTGCCTAGTGTGCCTGATAGCTCTGGCTAGTATTCTGGCACAGACACGTTTAGTGTGTCTGTCTGTTCTTGCTGGCACAGTGCTATGCACAGCCTGACCAAGAAGCAAAGAGGAGGCGCTTTGCTGCTTGGACTGGCTGTGATAGTCCTCTGATGTACACAGCGCAAGATGACTGGAGACAGAGGTAGCGGTGCTTCCCATGTGAGGACTACCAATTTTACTCAAGTTGTTAGCTTAGTGGACTTAGTGGAGGGGCGGGTGGGGGGGTCTCCTCCGCGAACCGCCACCTTAACGTGGTGGAGGAGTTTGAGTGGCTCAGTGATCCTGGGAGCTATGTTGTCCGGGGCATCAGTCCCTGGCTAACAGGTCTCGGGGGAGAGTCCAGACTAAGAGCGGTTCAGTTTAGGGTTAGTGTTAATGTCAGTAGCTGGTACAGCGCCATGCAAAGTAAAACAACATCATATTCAACACCTTCGCAATGACCCCCCTTCTCCGGGGTTTAAAATCATTTGACTTTTACCCAAGAAAGGTGGATCAAAATCGGATTCAACACCTTTGCAATGACCCACTCTTCTCCGAGGGTAAAAGTTGTTGACTTTTACCCGAGAAAGGCGGCTCAAAATCGTATTCAACACCTTCGCAATGACCCGCCCTTAGGGTAAGTTAGGGTATCCGAGTTAGGGTAAGTTTAGTTTAGGGTGCGGACCAGGGGAATCCGACTTTGCAGTTGGTTGAGTCGAGACCTCCTCGCGGTGGTCCGCGGTAACGCCTTAGTGGCGGCTAACTTGACTCGTAATCTCCCCAAAACGAAGCGGCTTCCACTTGGGAGGTTCGGAGATAATGCACCTCCGTCCTCCTGGGCTCATCTTGGAAGGCTGCATCGTTTCATTTTTTTGTTAAGATGTTTTTGGAGTGCACCGGGCTACGACTTGAGTCAAATTTGGACCTCAGGTTGTGTAGACCCGTTGCTTCTGCATGCTCCTGGTGCTGTGGTAGCACAATCATCTAGCAGGTGCCAACACTAGCTATTGCCATCCAATGTCTCAAAGAGGTGGCCCACATTCCTCTGATGATGACTTGGATGGTGCTCTAATAGCTACTGCTGGCACCTTCTAGATGACTGAGTTACCACAGTAGCACCAGTCATCTTGTAGATGCACAGCAATGACAGCTGCAGTGCAGCGTGGTAGCTGGGTCAGTAGTGGCAGCCCCCCTCGTTGCAGTTCATAGTCACTGTGGAGCGGAGAGAAGCCAGGCCCCAAAAGCCGGCAAAAAAGCCGGCAAAAAAGAAAAAATAATAGGGTTCGGCTTGACTGGCGGAGTCAGTAGAACGGACCTTAAAGATCGGAAAAAATGGCCTGTGCGTCCTTCGCTCCTAGTGTGGCTATGCTGTCTTGGGGCCCTGACTACTGCGGCACTGGCAACTGCGCTTGCGGGCACATAGGAGCGGAGGGTGGGGCCAGACCTACTCTTCGCTGCCTAGTGTGCCTGATAGCTCTGGCTAGTATTCTGGCACAGACACGTTTAGTGTGTCTGTCTGTTCTTGCTGGCACAGTGCTATGCACAGCCTGACCAAGAAGCAAAGAGGAGGCGCTTTGCTGCTTGGACTGGCTGTGATAGTCCTCTGATGTACACAGCGCAAGATGACTGGAGACAGAGGTAGCGGTGCTTCCCATGTGAGGACTACCAATTTTACTCAAGTTGTTAGCTTAGTGGACTTAGTGGAGGGGCGGGTGGGGGGGTCTCCTCCGCGAACCGCCACCTTAACGTGGTGGAGGAGTTTGAGTGGCTCAGTGATCCTGGGAGCTATGTTGTCCGGGGCATCAGTCCCTGGCTAACAGGTCTCGGGGGAGAGTCCAGACTAAGAGCGGTTCAGTTTAGGGTTAGTGTTAATGTCAGTAGCTGGTACAGCGCCATGCAAAGTAAAACAACATCATATTCAACACCTTCGCAATGACCCCCCTTCTCCGGGGTTTAAAATCATTTGACTTTAACCCAAGAAAGGTGGATCAAAATCGGATTCAACACCTTTGCAATGACCCACTCTTCTCCGAGGGTAAAAGTTGTTGACTTTTACCCGAGAAAGGCGGCTCAAAATCGTATTCAACACCTTCGCAATGACCCGCCCTTAGGGTAAGTTAGGGTATCCGAGTTAGGGTAAGTTTAGTTTAGGGTGCGGACCAGGGGAATCCGACTTTGCAGTTGGTTGAGTCGAGACCTCCTCGCGGTGGTCCGCGGTAACGCCTTAGTGGCGGCTAACTTGACTCGTAATCTCCCCAAAACGAAGCGGCTTCCACTTGGGAGGTTCGGAGATAATGCACCTCCGTCCTCCTGGGCTCATCTTGGAAGGCTGCATCGTTTCATTTTTTTGTTAAGATGTTTTTGGAGTGCACCGGGCTACGACTTGAGTCAAATTTGGACCTCAGGTTGTGTAGACCCGTTGCTTCTGCATGCTCCTGGTGCTGTGGTAGCACAATCATCTAGCAGGTGCCAACACTAGCTATTGCCATCCAATGTCTCAAAGAGGTGGCCCACATTCCTCTGATGATGACTTGGATGGTGCTCTAATAGCTACTGCTGGCACCTTCTAGATGACTGAGTTACCACAGTAGCACCAGTCATCTTGTAGGTGCACAGCAATGACAGCTGCAGTGCAGCGTGGTAGCTGGGTCAGTAGTGGCAGCCCCCCTTGTTGCAGTTCATAGTCACTGTGGAGCGGAGAGAAGCCAGGCCCCAAAAGCCGGCAAAAAAGCCGGCAAAAAAGAAAAAATAATAGGGTTCGGCTTGACTGGCGGAGTCAGTAGAACGGACCTTAAAGATCGGAAAAAATGGCCTGTGCGTCCTTCGCTCCTAGTGTGGCTATGCTGTCTTGGGGCCCTGACTACTGCGGCACTGGCAACTGCGCTTGCGGGCACATAGGAGCGGAGGGTGGGGCCAGACCTACTCTTCGCTGCCTAGTGTGCCTGATAGCTCTGGCTAGTATTCTGGCACAGACACGTTTAGTGTGTCTGTCTGTTCTTGCTGGCACAGTGCTATGCACAGCCTGACCAAGAAGCAAAGAGGAGGCGCTTTGCTGCTTGGACTGGCTGTGATAGTCCTCTGATGTACACAGCGCAAGATGACTGGAGACAGAGGTAGCGGTGCTTCCCATGTGAGGACTACCAATTTTACTCAAGTTGTTAGCTTAGTGGACTTAGTGGAGGGGCGGGTGGGGGGGTCTCCTCCGCGAACCGCCACCTTAACGTGGTGGAGGAGTTTGAGTGGCTCAGTGATCCTGGGAGCTATGTTGTCCGGGGCATCAGTCCCTGGCTAACAGGTCTCGGGGGAGAGTCCAGACTAAGAGCGGTTCAGTTTAGGGTTAGTGTTAATGTCAGTAGCTGGTACAGCGCCATGCAAAGTAAAACAACATCATATTCAACACCTTCGCAATGACCCCCCTTCTCCGGGGTTTAAAATCATTTGACTTTTACCCAAGAAAGGTGGATCAAAATCGGATTCAACACCTTTGCAATGACCCACTCTTCTCCGAGGGTAAAAGTTGTTGACTTTTACCCGAGAAAGGCGGCTCAAAATCGTATTCAACACCTTCGCAATGACCCGCCCTTAGGGTAAGTTAGGGTATCCGAGTTAGGGTAAGTTTAGTTTAGGGTGCGGACCAGGGGAATCCGACTTTGCAGTTGGTTGAGTCGAGACCTCCTCGCGGTGGTCCGCGGTAACGCCTTAGTGGCGGCTAACTTGACTCGTAATCTCCCCAAAACGAAGCGGCTTCCACTTGGGAGGTTCGGAGATAATGCACCTCCGTCCTCCTGGGCTCATCTTGGAAGGCTGCATCGTTTCATTTTTTTGTTAAGATGTTTTTGGAGTGCACCGGGCTACGACTTGAGTCAAATTTGGACCTCAGGTTGTGTAGACCCGTTGCTTCTGCATGCTCCTGGTGCTGTGGTAGCACAATCATCTAGCAGGTGCCAACACTAGCTATTGCCATCCAATGTCTCAAAGAGGTGGCCCACATTCCTCTGATGATGACTTGGATGGTGCTCTAATAGCTACTGCTGGCACCTTCTAGATGACTGAGTTACCACAGTAGCACCAGTCATCTTGTAGGTGCACAGCAATGACAGCTGCAGTGCAGCGTGGTAGCTGGGTCAGTAGTGGCAGCCCCCCTCGTTGCAGTTCATAGTCACTGTGGAGCGGAGAGAAGCCAGGCCCCAAAAGCCGGCAAAAAAGCCGGCAAAAAAGAAAAAATAATAGGGTTCGGCTTGACTGGCGGAGTCAGTAGAACGGACCTTAAAGATCGGAAAAAATGGCCTGTGCGTCCTTCGCTCCTAGTGTGGCTATGCTGTCTTGGGGCCCTGACTACTGCGGCACTGGCAACTGCGCTTGCGGGCACATAGGAGCGGAGGGTGGGGCCAGACCTACTCTTCGCTGCCTAGTGTGCCTGATAGCTCTGGCTAGTATTCTGGCACAGACACGTTTAGTGTGTCTGTCTGTTCTTGCTGGCACAGTGCTATGCACAGCCTGACCAAGAAGCAAAGAGGAGGCGCTTTGCTGCTTGGACTGGCTGTGATAGTCCTCTGATGTACACAGCGCAAGATGACTGGAGACAGAGGTAGCGGTGCTTCCCATGTGAGGACTACCAATTTTACTCAAGTTGTTAGCTTAGTGGACTTAGTGGAGGGGCGGGTGGGGGGGTCTCCTCCGCGGACCGCCACCTTAACGTGGTGGAGGAGTTTGAGTGGCTCAGTGATCCTGGGAGCTATGTTGTCCGGGGCATCAGTCCCTGGCTAACAGGTCTCGGGGGAGAGTCCAGACTAAGAGCGGTTCAGTTTAGGGTTAGTGTTAATGTCAGTAGCTGGTACAGCGCCATGCAAAGTAAAACAAAATCATATTCAACACCTTCGCAATGACCCCCCTTCTCCGGGGTTTAAAATCATTTGACTTTTACCCAAGAAAGGTGGATCAAAATCGGATTCAACACCTTTGCAATGACCCACTCTTCTCCAAGGGTAAAAGTTGTTGACTTTTACCCGAGAAAGGTGGCTCAAAATCGTATTCAACACCTTCGCAATGACCCGCCCTTAGGGTAAGTTAGGGTATCCGAGTTAGGGTAAGTTTAGTTTAGGGTGCGGACCAGGGGAATCCGACTTTGCAGTTGGTTGAGTCGAGACCTCCTCGCGGTGGTCCGCGGTAACGCCTTAGTGGCGGCTAACTTGACTCGTAATCTCCCCAAAACGAAGCGGCTTCCACTTGGGAGGTTCGGAGATAATGCACCTCCGTCCTCCTGGGCTCATCTTGGAAGGCTGCATCGTTTCATTTTTTTGTTAAGATGTTTTTGGAGTGCACCGGGCTACGACTTGAGTCAAATTTGGACCTCAGGTTGTGTAGACCCGTTGCTTCTGCATGCTCCTGGTGCTGTGGTAGCACAATCATCTAGCAGGTGCCAACATTAGCTATTGCCATCCAATGTCTCAAAGAGGTGGCCCACATTCCTCTGATGATGACTTGGATGGTGCTCTAATAGCTACTGCTGGCACCTTCTAGATGACTGAGTTACCACAATAGCACCAGTCATCTTGTAGGTGCACAGCAATGACAGCTGCAGTGCAGCGTGGTAGCTGGGTCAGTAGTGGCAGCCCCCCTCGTTGCAGTTCATAGTCACTGTGGAGCGAAGAGAAGCCAGGCCCCAAAAGCCGGCAAAAAAGCCGGCAAAAAAGAAAAAATAATAGGGTTCGGCTTGACTGGCGGAGTCAGTAGAACGGACCTTAAAGATCTGAAAAAATGGCCTGTGCGTCCTTCGCTCCTAGTGTGGCTATGCTGTCTTGGGGCCCTGACTACTGCGGCACTGGCAACTGCGCTTGCGGGCACATAGGAGCGGAGGGTGGGGCCAGACCTACTCTTTGCTGCCTAGTGTGCCTGATAGCTCTGGCTAGTATTCTGGCACAGACACGTTTAGTGTGTCTGTCTGTTCTTGCTGGCACAGTGCTATGCACAGCCTGACCAAGAAGCAAAGAGGAGGCGCTTTGCTGCTTGGACTGGGTGTGATAGTCCTCTGATGTACACAGCGCAAGATGACTGGAGACAGAGGTAGCGGTGCTTCCCATGTGAGGACTACCAATTTTACTGAAGTTGTTAGCTTAGTGGACTTAGTGGAGGGGCGGGTGGGGGGGTCTCCTCCGCGGACCGCCACCTTAACGTGGTGGAGGAGTTTGAGTGGCTCAGTGATCCTGGGAGCTATGTTGTCCGGGGCATCAGTCCCTGGCTAACAGGTCTCGGGGGAGAGTCCAGACTAAGAGCGGTTCAGTTTAGGGTTAGTGTTAATGTCAGTAGCTGGTACAGCGCCATGCAAAGTAAAACAAAATCATATTCAACACCTTCGCAATGACCCCCCTTCTCCGGGGTTTAAAATCATTTGACTTTTACCCAAGAAAGGTGGATCAAAATCGGATTCAACACCTTTGCAATGACCCACTCTTCTCCGAGGGTAAAAGTTGTTGACTTTTACCCGAGAAAGGCGGCTCAAAATCGTATTCAACACCTTCGCAATGACCCGCCCTTAGGGTAAGTTAGGGTATCCGAGTTAGGGTAAGTTTAGTTTAGGGTGCGGACCAGGGGAATCCGACTTTGCAGTTGGTTGAGTCGAGACCTCCTCGCGGTGGTCCGCGGTAACGCCTTAGTGGCGGCTAACTTGACTCGTAATCTCCCCAAAACGAAGCGGCTTCCACTTGGGAGGTTCGGAGATAATGCACCTCCGTCCTCCTGGGCTCATCTTGGAAGGCTGCATCGTTTCATTTTTTTGTTAAGATGTTTTTGGAGTGCACCGGGCTACGACTTGAGTCAAATTTGGACCTCAGGTTGTGTAGACCCGTTGCTTCTGCATGCTCCTGGTGCTGTGGTAGCACAATCATCTAGCAGGTGCCAACACTAGCTATTGCCATCCAATGTCTCAAAGAGGTGGCCCACATTCCTCTGATGATGACTTGGATGGTGCTCTAATAGCTACTGCTGGCACCTTCTAGATGACTGAGTTACCACAGTAGCACCAGTCATCTTGTAGGTGCACAGCAATGACAGCTGCAGTGCAGCGTGGTAGCTGGGTCAGTAGTGGCAGCCCCCCTTGTTGCAGTTCATAGTCACTGTGGAGCGGAGAGAAGCCAGGCCCCAAAAGCCGGCAAAAAAGCCGGCAAAAAAGAAAAAATAATAGGGTTCGGCTTGACTGGCGGAGTCAGTAGAACGGACCTTAAAGATCGGAAAAAATGGCCTGTGCGTCCTTCGCTCCTAGTGTGGCTATGCTGTCTTGGGGCCCTGACTACTGCGGCACTGGCAACTGCGCTTGCGGGCACATAGGAGCGGAGGGTGGGGCCAGACCTACTCTTCGCTGCCTAGTGTGCCTGATAGCTCTGGCTAGTATTCTGGCACAGACACGTTTAGTGTGTCTGTCTGTTCTTGCTGGCACAGTGCTATGCACAGCCTGACCAAGAAGCAAAGAGGAGGCGCTTTGCTGCTTGGACTGGCTGTGATAGTCCTCTGATGTACACAGCGCAAGATGACTGGAGACAGAGGTAGCGGTGCTTCCCATGTGAGGACTACCAATTTTACTCAAGTTGTTAGCTTAGTGGACTTAGTGGAGGGGCGGGTGGGGGGGTCTCCTCCGCGAACCGCCACCTTAACGTGGTGGAGGAGTTTGAGTGGCTCAGTGATCCTGGGAGCTATGTTGTCCGGGGCATCAGTCCCTGGCTAACAGGTCTCGGGGGAGAGTCCAGACTAAGAGCGGTTCAGTTTAGGGTTAGTGTTAATGTCAGTAGCTGGTACAGCGCCATGCAAAGTAAAACAAAATCATATTCAACACCTTCGCAATGACCCCCCTTCTCCGGGGTTTAAAATCATTTGACTTTTACCCAAGAAAGGTGGATCAAAATCGGATTCAACACCTTTGCAATGACCCACTCTTCTCCGAGGGTAAAAGTTGTTGACTTTTACCCGAGAAAGGCGGCTCAAAATCGTATTCAACACCTTCGCAATGACCCGCCCTTAGGGTAAGTTAGGGTATCCGAGTTAGGGTAAGTTTAGTTTAGGGTGCGGACCAGGGGAATCCGACTTTGCAGTTGGTTGAGTCGAGACCTCCTCGCGGTGGTCCGCGGTAACGCCTTAGTGGCGGCTAACTTGACTCGTAATCTCCCCAAAACGAAGCGGCTTCCACTTGGGAGGTTCGGAGATAATGCACCTCCGTCCTCCTGGGCTCATCTTGGAAGGCTGCATCGTTTCATTTTTTTGTTAAGATGTTTTTGGAGTGCACCGGGCTACGACTTGAGTCAAATTTGGACCTCAGGTTGTGTAGACCCGTTGCTTCTGCATGCTCCTGGTGCTGTGGTAGCACAATCATCTAGCAGGTGCCAACACTAGCTATTGCCATCCAATGTCTCAAAGAGGTGGCCCACATTCCTCTGATGATGACTTGGATGGTGCTCTAATAGCTACTGCTGGCACCTTCTAGATGACTGAGTTACCACAGTAGCACCAGTCATCTTGTAGGTGCACAGCAATGACAGCTGCAGTGCAGCGTGGTAGCTGGGTCAGTAGTGGCAGCCCCCCTCGTTGCAGTTCATAGTCACTGTGGAGCGGAGAGAAGCCAGGCCCCAAAAGCCGGCAAAAAAGCCGGCAAAAAAGAAAAAATAATAGGGTTCGGCTTGACTGGCGGAGTCAGTAGAACGGACCTTAAAGATCGGAAAAAATGGCCTGTGCGTCCTTCGCTCCTAGTGTGGCTATGCTGTCTTGGGGCCCTGACTACTGCGGCACTGGCAACTGCGCTTGCGGGCACATAGGAGCGGAGGGTGGGGCCAGACCTACTCTTTGCTGCCTAGTGTGCCTGATAGCTCTGGCTAGTATTCTGGCACAGACACGTTTAGTGTGTCTGTCTGTTCTTGCTGGCACAGTGCTATGCACAGCCTGACCAAGAAGCAAAGAGGAGGCGCTTTGCTGCTTGGACTGGCTGTGATAGTCCTCTGATGTACACAGCGCAAGATGACTGGAGACAGAGGTAGCGGTGCTTCCCATGTGAGGACTACCAATTTTACTCAAGTTGTTAGCTTAGTGGACTTAGTGGAGGGGCGGGTGGGGGGGTCTCCTCCGCGAACCGCCACCTTAACGTGGTGGAGGAGTTTGAGTGGCTCAGTGATCCTGGGAGCTATGTTGTCCGGGGCATCAGTCCCTGGCTAACAGGTCTCGGGGGAGAGTCCAGACTAAGAGCGGTTCAGTTTAGGGTTAGTGTTAATGTCAGTAGCTGGTACAGCGCCATGCAAAGTAAAACAAAATCATATTCAACACCTTTGCAATGACCTGCCCTTAGGGTAAGTTAGGGTAAGTTTAGTTTAGGGTGGTTTAGGGTGGAGGAGCGGAGGGTGGGACCAGACCTGTTCTTCGCTGCCTCAGGGGTATTCAACTAATGTTCAACAAGTCCCATATGTATTGAAATAGCCTAGCAGTTATTTCAATGTCAAATCAAATAAATAAGTAATATCTCAACAATATTTTTTTATAATTTTTCAAATTTAACTGGATGAATTATAAATACTCGTTATAATAAATAAATATTATTCTCGCTTCAATTAAAATATGGTCTGGTTAGCTAATTTTTGTTTACTTTACTAAAGGTTGGCTAAGCTAATGTTTAGGCTAAGCTAATGTTAAAGCTAGCTGCTTTCACGACGACCATTGTCATAATGGAACGTGCCAATATCAAAGACAAATCTAATAACGTTCCATTGAGAGTTCTACAGTATTAAACAGCTAAGCTAACTAGCTTTCTATTTACCTTGAGGATCGCCGGGAAGCAGAGCACTCAGCAGGAAGACAGCACAGCTGAGGAACCGGGTAGCCCAGAGAGCAGCAGCTTCCTTCAACTCCGGTGAGCTACAGCTGTTGAAATATGTGCTATGCTAAGAGGCTTATGGAACATTGCTTTTTATACATTGCGTTTTATTGTTTACTTGAGTGCAAACAACAACTGAGTTTGTTCATGTGCTGGCATGCAACTTAACTTGTATCTATTGCTCGTGGAAGAAAATATGTTTGATAAATGTTAAGGAGGACTGTTCAGATGTTTTGTTAATGCTAATGGTTTGCCTGGTTTGACTGTTATGTAAAGCATATAGCATAAATCAGGGGTATTCAACTAATGTTCAACAAGTCCCATATGTATTGAAATAGCCTAGCAGTTATTTCAATGTCAAATCAAATAAATAAGTAATATCTCAACAATATTTCTTTATAATTTTTCAAATTTAACTGGATGAATTATAAATACTCGTTATAATAAATAAATATTATTCTCGCTTCAATTAAAATATGGTCTGGATTTAAAAATGAAGAAAAGAAGTTTAAAAAAAGTTTATCTTAAAATAAAGTACTCATTTAAAAAAAAAATAAAGTAACTTAATTGTCTTTGCTTGTAGCTTTACATTCAGTTAATTCAGTTGTGTAGTGATGTCAAACAAAATAGCCATTACATTATTCTCTTATAAAATGTGTGAGGAACTATCTGTTATTGAAACACTGGTTTCAGCTCTATTATCTCTGTTGACATTATTGTGGGACAGTGAATGAATGCATTAGGGTTCTGATCATATTGCCCTCTTGGAGTTTATTTTTCTGTTCCTTCATTTCGGATGTGATTTGATACGTTTGCTCAAAGAGTTGTGCTTTCTCTCGTATTAAAGCTTCACATTGAACTTTTAATAATGGTCTGAACACATGAGACACACTAGTTTTGAACGGCCTTTGGGAAAAATGAACAGAAGAGTCTCTAAAGACTCTGGTCTCGTTGTCCACATTTCTCTTTTTGGAGAACGGCATATGAAATAACTTCTCACTCGCGACTGTTCGCCCTCTCCTCGTCCAGTCTCGTGTATCTCACTCATGCCGCGATGCTTATCTGAATATACATTAGATTGGCCGAGTAGCATCACGGGATGTGATTTACATGCATGTAATTGGTTGGTGTCTGGACAAGTGCCGTAAAGGCTAGAAATGCTGTGCCGGTTAAAATATAAGCTGTCTGAGTTCAGCAAAGCTAGTGCCCTCACTAGTCTTGTTGTGTGGCTGGTGGTACACAATTTTGAGAAGACACGGTTTTGTTTCTAGTTTTTTAAAAGGAAAAGCTAATAAGGGGTTTAAAATCTGTTGACTTTTACCCGAGAAAGGTGGCTCAAAATCGGATTCAACACCTTCGCAATGACCCGCCCTTAGGGTAAGTTAGGGTATCCGAGTTAGGGTAAGTTTAGTTTAGGGTGCGGACCAGGGGAATCCGACTTTGCAGTTGGTTGAGTCGAGACCTCCTCGCGGTGGTCCGCGGTAACGCCTTAGTGGCGGCTAACTTGACTCGTAATCTCCCCAAAACGAAGCGGCTTCCACTTGGGAGGTTCGGAGATAATGCACCTCCGTCCTCCTGGGCTCATCTTGGAAGGCTGCATCGTTTCATTTTTTTGTTAAGATGTTTTTGGAGTGCACCGGGCTACGACTTGAGTCAAATTTGGACCTCAGGTTGTGTAGACCCGTTGCTTCTGCATGCTCCTGGTGCTGTGGTAGCACAATCATCTAGCAGGTGCCAACACTAGCTATTGCCATCCAATGTCTCAAAGAGGTGGCCCACATTCCTCTGATGATGACTTGGATGGTGCTCTAATAGCTACTGCTGGCACCTTCTAGATGACGGAGTTACCACAGTAGCACCAGTCATCTTGTAGGTGCACAGCAATGACAGCTGCAGTGCAGCGTGGTAGCTGGGTCAGTAGTGGAAACCCCCTCGTTGCAGTTCATAGTCACTGTGGAGCGAAGAGAAGCCAGGCCCCAAAAGCCGGCAAAAAAGCCAGCAAAAAAGAAAAAATAATAGGGTTCGGCTTGACTGGCGGAGTCAGTAGAACGGACCTTAAAGATCGGAAAAAATGGCCTGTGCGTCCTTCGCTCCTAGTGTGGCTATGCTGTCTTGGGGCCCTGACTACTGCGGCACTGGCAACTGCGCTTGCGGGCACATAGGAGCGGAGGGTGGGGCCAGACCTACTCTTCGCTGCCTAGTGTGCCTGATAGCTCTGGCTAGTATTCTGGCACAGACACGTTTAGTGTGTCTGTCTGTTCTTGCTGGCACAGTGCTATGCACAGCCTGACCAAGAAGCAAAGAGGAGGCGCTTTGCTGCTTGGACTGGCTGTGATAGTCCTCTGATGTACACAGCGCAAGATGACTGGAGACAGAGGTAGCGGTGCTTCCCATGTGAGGACTACCAATTTTACTCAAGTTGTTAGCTTAGTGGACTTAGTGGAGGGGCGGGTGGGGGGGTCTCCTCCGCGAACCGCCACCTTAACGTGGTGGAGGAGTTTGAGTGGCTCAGTGATCCTGGGAGCTATGTTGTCCGGGGCATCAGTCCCTGGCTAACAGGTCTCGGGGTAGAGTCCAGACTAAGAGCGGTTCAGTTTAGGGTTAGTGTTAATGTCAGTAGCTGGTACAGCGCCATGCAAAGTAAAACAAAATCATATTCAACACCTTCGCAATGACCCCCCTTCTCCGGGGATTAAAATCTGTTGACTTTTACCCGAGAAAGGTGGATCAAAATCGGATTCAACACCTTTGCAATGACCCACTCTTCTCCGAGGGTAAAAGTTGTTGACTTTTACCCGAGAAAGGCGGCTCAAAATCGTATTCAACACCTTCGCAATGACCCGCCCTTAGGGTAAGTTAGGGTATCCGAGTTAGGGTAAGTTTAGTTTAGGGTGCGGACCAGGGGAATCCGACTTTGCAGTTGGTTGAGTCGAGACCTCCTCGCGGTGGTCCGCGGTAACGCCTTAGTGGCGGCTAACTTGACTCGTAATCTCCCCAAAACGAAGCGGCTTCCACTTGAGAGGTTCGGAGATAATGCACCTCCGTCCTCCTGGGCTCATCTTGGAAGGCTGCATCGTTTCATTTTTTTGTTAAGATGTTTTTGGAGTGCACCGGGCTACGACTTGAGTCAAATTTGGACCTCAGGTTGTGTAGACCCGTTGCTTCTGCATGCTCCTGGTGCTGTGGTAGCACAATCATCTAGCAGGTGCCAACACTAGCTATTGCCATCCAATGTCTCAAAGAGATGGCCCACATTCCTCTGATGATGACTTGGATGGTGCTCTAATAGCTACTGCTGGCACCTTCTAGATGACTGAGTTACCACAGTAGCACCAGTCATCTTGTAGGTGCACAGCAATGACAGCTGCAGTGCAGCGTGGTAGCTGGGTCAGTAGTGGCAGCCCCCCTCGTTGCAGTTCATAGTCACTGTGGAGCGGAGAGAAGCCAGGCCCCAAAAGCCGGCAAAAAAGCCGGCAAAAAAGAAAAAATAATAGGGTTCGGCTTGACTGGCGGAGTCAGTAGAACGGACCTTAAAGATCGGAAAAAATGGCCTGTGCGTCCTTCGCTCCTAGTGTGGCTATGCTGTCTTGGGGCCCTGACTACTGCGGCACTGGCAACTGCGCTTGCGGGCACATAGGAGCGGAGGGTGGGGCCAGACCTACTCTTCGCTGCCTAGCGTGCCTGATAGCTCTGGCTAGTATTCTGGCACAGACACGTTTAGTGTGTCTGTCTGTTCTTGCTGGCACAGTGCTATGCACAGCCTGACCAAGAAGCAAAGAGGAGGCGCTTTGCTGCTTGGACTGGCTGTGATAGTCCTCTGATGTACACAGCGCAAGATGACTGGAGACAGAGGTAGCGGTGCTTCCCATGTGAGGACTACCAATTTTACTCAAGTTGTTAGCTTAGTGGACTTAGTGGAGGGGCGGGTGGGGGGGTCTCCTCCGCGAACCGCCACCTTAACGTGGTGGAGGAGTTTGAGTGGCTCAGTGATCCTGGGAGCTATGTTGTCCGGGGCATCAGTCCCTGGCTAACAGGTCTCGGGGTAGAGTCCAGACTAAGAGCGGTTCAGTTTAGGGTTAGTGTTAATGTCAGTAGCTGGTACAGCGCCATGCAAAGTTAAACAAAATCATATTCAACACCTTCGCAATGACCCCCCTTCTCCGGGGTTTAAAATCTGTTGACTTTTACCCGAGAAAGGTGGATCAAAATCGGATTCAACACCTTTGCAATGACCCACTCTTCTCCGAGGGTAAAAGTTGTTGACTTTTACCCGAGAAAGGCGGCTCAAAATCGTATTCAACACCTTCGCAATGACCCGCCCTTAGGGTAAGTTAGGGTATCCGAGTTAGGGTAAGTTTAGTTTAGGGTGCGGACCAGGGGAATCCGACTTTGCAGTTGGTTGAGTCGAGACCTCCTCGCGGTGGTCCGCGGTAACGCCTTAGTGGCGGCTAACTTGACTCGTAATCTCCCCAAAACGAAGCGGCTTCCACTTGGGAGGTTCGGAGATAATGCACCTCCGTCCTCCTGGGCTCATCTTGGAAGGCTGCATCGTTTCATTTTTTTGTTAAGATGTTTTTGGAGTGCACCGGGCTTCGACTTGAGTCAAATTTGGACCTCAGGTTGTGTAGACCCGTTGCTTCTGCATGCTCCTGGTGCTGTGGTAGCACAATCATCTAGCAGGTGCCAACATTAGCTATTGCCATCCAATGTCTCAAAGAGGTGGCCCACATTCCTCTGATGATGACTTGGATGGTGCTCTAATAGCTACTGCTGGCACCTTCTAGATGACTGAGTTACCACAGTAGCACCAGTCATCTTGTAGGTGCACAGCAATGACAGCTGCAGTGCAGCGTGGTAGCTGGGTCAGTAGTGGCAGCCCCCCTCGTTGCAGTTCATAGTCACTGTGGAGCGAAGAGAAGCCAGGCCCCAAAAGCCGGCAAAAAAGCCGGCAAAAAAGAAAAAATAATAGGGTTCGGCTTGACTGGCGGAGTCAGTAGAACGGACCTTAAAGATCGGAAAAAATGGCCTGTGCGTCCTTCGCTCCTAGTGTGGCTATGCTGTATTGGGGCCCTGACTACTGCGGCACTGGCAACTGCGCTTGCGGGCACATAGGAGCGGAGGGTGGGGCCAGACCTACTCTTCGCTGCCTAGTGTGCCTGATAGCTCTGGCTAGTATTCTGGCACAGACACGTTTAGTGTGTCTGTCTGTTCTTGCTGGCACAGTGCTATGCACAGCCTGACCAAGAAGCAAAGAGGAGGCGCTTTGCTGCTTGGACTGGCTGTGATAGTCCTCTGATGTACACAGCGCAAGATGACTGGAGACAGAGGTAGCGGTGCTTCCCATGTGAGGACTACCAATTTTACTCAAGTTGTTAGCTTAGTGGACTTAGTGGAGGGGCGGGTGGGGGGGTCTCCTCCGCGAACCGCCACCTTAACGTGGTGGAGGAGTTTGAGTGGCTCAGTGATCCTGGGAGCTATGTTGTCCGGGGCATCAGTCCCTGGCTAACAGGTCTCGGGGGAGAGTCCAGACTAAGAGCGGTTCAGTTTAGGGTTAGTGTTAATGTCAGTAGCTGGTACAGCGCCATGCAAAGTAAAACAAAATCATATTCAACACCTTCGCAATGACCCCCCTTCTCCGGGGTTTAAAATCTGTTGCCTTTTACCCGAGAAAGGTTGATCAAAATCGGATTCAACACCTTTGCAATGACCCACTCTTCTCCGAGGGTAAAAGTTGTTGACTTTTACCCGAGAAAGGTGGCTCAAAATCGTATTCAACACCTTCGCAATGACCCGCCCTTAGGGTAAGTTAGGGTATCCGAGTTAGGGTAAGTTTAGTTTAGGGTGCGGACCAGGGGAATCCGACTTTGCAGTTGGTTGAGTCGAGACCTCCTCGCGGTGGTCCGCGGTAACGCCTTAGTGGCGGCTAACTTGACTCGTAATCTCCCCAAAACGAAGCGGCTTCCACTTGGGAGGTTCGGAGATAATGCACCTCCGTCCTCCTGGGCTCATCTTGGAAGGCTGCATCGTTTAATTTTTTTGTTAAGATGTTTTTGGAGTGCACCGGGCTACGACTTGAGTCAAATTTGGACCTCAGGTTGTGTAGACCCGTTGTTTCTGCATGCTCCTGGTGCTGTGGTAGCACAATCATCTAGCAGGTGCCAACACTAGCTATTGCCATCCAATGTCTCAAAGAGGTGGCCCACATTCCTCTGATGATGACTTGGATGGTGCTCTAATAGCTACTGCTGGCACCTTCTAGATGACTGAGTTACCACAGTAGCACCAGTCATCTTGTAGGTGCACAGCAATGACAGCTGCAGTGCAGCATGGTAGCTGGGTCAGTAGTGGCAGCCCCCCTCGTTGCAGTTCATAGTCACTGTGGAGCGGAGAGAAGCCAGGCCCCAAAAGCCGGCAAAAAAGCCGGCAAAAAAGAAAAAATAATAGGGTTCGGCTTGACTGGCGGAGTCAGTAGAACGGACCTTAAAGATCTGAAAAAATGGCCTGTGCGTCCTTCGCTCCTAGTGTGGCTATGCTGTCTTGGGGCCCTGACTACTGCGGCACTGGCAACTGCGCTTGCGGGCACATAGGAGCGGAGGGTGGGGCCAGACCTACTCTTCGCTGCCTAGCGTGCCTGATAGCTCTGGCTAGTATTCTGGCACAGACACGTTTAGTGTGTCTGTCTGTTCTTGCTGGCACAGTGCTATGCACAGCCTGACCAAGAAGCAAAGAGGAGGCGCTTTGCTGCTTGGACTGGCTGTGATAGTCCTCTGATGTACACAGCGCAAGATGACTGGAGACAGAGGTAGCGGTGCTTCCCATGTGAGGACTACCAATTTTACTCAAGTTGTTAGCTTAGTGGACTTAGTGGAGGGGCGGGTGGGGGGGTCTCCTCCGCGAACCGCCACCTTAACGTGGTGGAGGAGTTTGAGTGGCTCAGTGATCCTGGGAGCTATGTTGTCCGGGGCATCAGTCCCTGGCTAACAGGTCTCGGGGTAGAGTCCAGACTAAGAGCGGTTCAGTTTAGGGTTAGTGTTAATGTCAGTAGCTGGTACAGCGCCATGCAAAGTAAAACAAAATCATATTCAACACCTTCGCAATGACCCCCCTTCTCCGGGGTTTAAAATCTGTTGACTTTTACCCGAGAAAGGTGGATCAAAATCGGATTCAACACCTTTGCAATGACCCACTCTTCTCCGAGGGTAAAAGTTGTTGACTTTTACCCGAGAAAGGCGGCTCAAAATCGTATTCAACACCTTCGCAATGACCCGCCCTTAGGGTAAGTTAGGGTATCCGAGTTAGGGTAAGTTTAGTTTAGGGTGCGGACCAGGGGAATCCGACTTTGCAGTTGGTTGAGTCGAGACCTCCTCGCGGTGGTCCGCGGTAACGCCTTAGTGGCGGCTAACTTGACTCGTAATCTCCCCAAAACGAAGCGGCTTCCACTTGGGAGGTTCGGAGATAATGCACCTCCGTCCTCCTGGGCTCATCTTGGAAGGCTGCATCGTTTCATTTTTTTGTTAAGATGTTTTTGGAGTGCACCGGGCTACGACTTGAGTCAAATTTGGACCTCAGGTTGTGTAGACCCGTTGTTTCTGCATGCTCCTGGTGCTGTGGTAGCACAATCATCTAGCAGGTGCCAACACTAGCTATTGCCATCCAATGTCTCAAAGAGGTGGCCCACATTCCTCTGATGATGACTTGGATGGTGCTCTAATAGCTACTGCTGGCACCTTCTAGATGACTGAGTTACCACAGTAGCACCAGTCATCTTGTAGGTGCACAGCAATGACAGCTGCAGTGCAGCATGGTAGCTGGGTCAGTAGTGGCAGCCCCCCTCGTTGCAGTTCATAGTCACTGTGGAGCGGAGAGAAGCCAGGCCCCAAAAGCCGGCAAAAAAGCCGGCAAAAAAGAAAAAATAATAGGGTTCGGCTTGACTGGCGGAGTCAGTAGAACGGACCTTAAAGATCTGAAAAAATGGCCTGTGCGTCCTTCGCTCCTAGTGTGGCTATGCTGTCTTGGGGCCCTGACTACTGCGGCACTGGCAACTGCGCTTGCGGGCACATAGGAGCGGAGGGTGGGGCCAGACCTACTCTTCGCTGCCTAGTGTGCCTGATAGCTCTGGCTAGTATTCTGGCACAGACACGTTTAGTGTGTCTGTCTGTTCTTGCTGGCACAGTGCTATGCACAGCCTGACCAAGAAGCAAAGAGGAGGCGCTTTGCTGCTTGGACTGGCTGTGATAGTCCTCTGATGTACACAGCGCAAGATGACTGGAGACAGAGGTAGCGGTGCTTCCCATGTGAGGACTACCAATTTTACTCAAGTTGTTAGCTTAGTGGACTTAGTGGAGGGGCGGGTGGGGGGGTCTCCTCCGCGAACCGCCACCTTAACGTGGTGGAGGAGTTTGAGTGGCTCAGTGATCCTGGGAGCTATGTTGTCCGGGGCATCAGTCCCTGGCTAACAGGTCTCGGGGTAGAGTCCAGACTAAGAGCGGTTCAGTTTAGGGTTAGTGTTAATGTCAGTAGCTGGTACAGCGCCATGCAAAGTTAAACAAAATCATATTCAACACCTTCGCAATGACCCCCCTTCTCCGGGGTTTAAAATCTGTTGACTTTTACCCGAGAAAGGTGGATCAAAATCGGATTCAACACCTTTGCAATGACCCACTCTTCTCCGAGGGTAAAAGTTGTTGACTTTTACCCGAGAAAGGCGGCTCAAAATCGTATTCAACACCTTCGCAATGACCCGCCCTTAGGGTAAGTTAGGGTATCCGAGTTAGGGTAAGTTTAGTTTAGGGTGCGGACCAGGGGAATCCGACTTTGCAGTTGGTTGAGTCGAGACCTCCTCGCGGTGGTCCGCGGTAACGCCTTAGTGGCGGCTAACTTGACTCGTAATCTCCCCAAAACGAAGCGGCTTCCACTTGGGAGGTTCGGAGATAATGCACCTCCGTCCTCCTGGGCTCATCTTGGAAGGCTGCATCGTTTCATTTTTTTGTTAAGATGTTTTTGGAGTGCACCGGGCTACGACTTGAGTCAAATTTGGACCTCAGGTTGTGTAGACCCGTTGCTTCTGCATGCTCCTGGTGCTGTGGTAGCACAATCATCTAGCAGGTGCCAACATTAGCTATTGCCATCCAATGTCTAAAAGAGGTGGCCCACATTCCTCTGATGATGACTTGGATGGTGCTCTAATAGCTACTGCTGGCACCTTCTAGATGACTGAGTTACCACAGTAGCACCAGTCATCTTGTAGGTGCACAGCAATGACAGCTACAGTGCAGCGTGGTAGCTGGGTCAGTAGTGGCAGCCCCCCTCGTTGCAATTCATAGTCACTGTGGAGCGAAGAGAAGCCAGGCCCCAAAAGCCGGCAAAAAAGCCGGCAAAAAAGAAAAAATAATAGGGTTCGGCTTGACTGGCGGAGTCAGTAGAACGGACCTTAAAGATCGGAAAAAATGGCCTGTGCGTCCTTCGCTCCTAGTGTGGCTATGCTGTCTTGGGGCCCTGACTACTGCGGCACTGGCAACTGCGCTTGCGGGCACATAGGAGCGGAGGGTGGGGCCAGACCTACTCTTCGCTGCCTAGTGTGCCTGATAGCTCTGGCTAGTATTCTGGCACAGACACGTTTAGTGTGTCTGTCTGTTCTTGCTGGCACAGTGCTATGCACAGCCTGACCAAGAAGCAAAGAGGAGGCGCTTTGCTGCTTGGACTGGCTGTGATAGTCCTCTGATGTACACAGCGCAAGATGACTGGAGACAGAGGTAGCGGTGCTTCCCATGTGAGGACTACCAATTTTACTCAAGTTGTTAGCTTAGTGGACTTAGTGGAGGGGCGGGTGGGGGGGTCTCCTCCGCGAACCGCCACCTTAACGTGGTGGAGGAGTTTGAGTGGCTCAGTGATCCTGGGAGCTATGTTGTCCGGGGCATCAGTCCCTGGCTAACAGGTCTCGGGGGAGAGTCCAGACTAAGAGCGGTTCAGTTTAGGGTTAGTGTTAATGTCAGTAGCTGGTACAGCGCCATGCAAAGTAAAACAAAATCATATTCAACACCTTCGCAATGACCCCCCTTCTCCGGGGTTTAAAATCTGTTGACTTTTACCCGAGAAAGGTGGATCAAAATCGGATTCAACACCTTTGCAATGACCCACTCTTCTCCGAGGGTAAAAGTTGTTGACTTTTACCCGAGAAAGGTGGCTCAAAATCGTATTCAACACCTTCGCAATGACCCGCCCTTAGGGTAAGTTAGGGTATCCGAGTTAGGGTAAGTTTAGTTTAGGGTGCGGACCAGGGGAATCCGACTTTGCAGTTGGTTGAGTCGAGACCTCCTCGCGGTGGTCCGTGGTAACGCCTTAGTGGCGGCTAACTTGACTCGTAATCTCCCCAAAACGAAGCGGCTTCCACTTGGGAGGTTCGGAGATAATGCACCTCCGTCCTCCTGGGCTCATCTTGGAAGGCTGCATCGTTTCATTTTTTTGTTAAGATGTTTTTGGAGTGCACCGGGCTACGACTTGAGTCAAATTTGGACCTCAGGTTGTGTAGACCCGTTGCTTCTGCATGCTCCTGGTGCTGTGGTAGCACAATCATCTAGCAGGTGCCAACACTAGCTATTGCCATCCAATGTCTCAAAGAGGTGGCCCACATTCCTCTGATGATGACTTGGATGGTGCTCTAATAGCTACTGCTGGCACCTTCTAGATGACTGAGTTACCACAGTAGCACCAGTCATCTTGTAGGTGCACAGCAATGACAGCTGCAGTGCAGCGTGGTAGCTGGGTCAGTAGTGGCAGCCCCCCTCGTTGCAGTTCATAGTCACTGTGGAGCGGAGAGAAGCCAGGCCCCAAAAGCCGGCAAAAAAGCCGGCAAAAAAGAAAAAATAATAGGGTTCGGCTTGACTGGCGGAGTCAGTAGAACGGACCTTAAAGATCGGAAAAAATGGCCTGTGCGTCCTTCGCTCCTAGTGTGGCTATGCTGTCTTGGGGCCCTGACTACTGCGGCACTGGCAACTGCGCTTGCGGGCACATAGGAGCGGAGGGTGGGGCCAGACCTACTCTTCGCTGCCTAGTGTGCCTGATAGCTCTGGCTAGTATTCTGGCACAGACACGTTTAGTGTGTCTGTCTGTTCTTGCTGGCACAGTGCTATGCACAGCCTGACCAAGAAGCAAAGAGGAGGCGCTTTGCTGCTTGGACTGGCTGTGATAGTCCTCTGATGTACACAGCGCAAGATGACTGGAGACAGAGGTAGCGGTGCTTCCCATGTGAGGACTACCAATTTTACTCAAGTTGTTAGCTTAGTGGACTTAGTGGAGGGGCGGGTGGGGGGGTCTCCTCCGCGAACCGCCACCTTAACGTGGTGGAGGAGTTTGAGTGGCTCAGTGATCCTGGGAGCTATGTTGTCCGGGGCATCAGTCCCTGGCTAACAGGTCTCGGGGGAGAGTCCAGACTAAGAGCGGTTCAGTTTAGGGTTAGTGTTAATGTCAGTAGCTGGTACAGCGCCATGCAAAGTAAAACAAAATCATATTCAACACCTTCGCAATGACCCCCCTTCTCCGGGGTTTAAAATACATTTTACTTTTACCCAAGAAAGGTGGATCAAAATCGGATTCAACACCTTTGCAATGACCCACTCTTCTCCGAGGGTAAAAGTTGTTGACTTTTACCCGAGAAAGGTGGCTCAAAATCGTATTCAACACCTTCGCAATGACCCGCCCTTAGGGTAAGTTAGGGTATCCGAGTTAGGGTAAGTTTAGTTTAGGGTGCGGACCAGGGGAATCCGACTTTGCAGTTGGTTGAGTCGAGACCTCCTCGCGGTGGTCCGCGGTAACGCCTTAGTGGCGGCTAACTTGACTCGTAATCTCCCCAAAACGAAGCGGCTTCCACTTGGGAGGTTCGGAGATAATGCACCTCCGTCCTCCTGGGCTCATCTTGGAAGGCTGCATCGTTTCATTTTTTTGTTAAGATGTTTTTGGAGTGCACCGGGCTACGACTTGAGTCAAATTTGGACCTCAGGTTGTGTAGACCCGTTGCTTCTGCATGCTCCTGGTGCTGTGGTAGCACAATCATCTAGCAGGTGCCAACACTAGCTATTGCCATCCAATGTCTCAAAGAGGTGGCCCACATTCCTCTGATGATGACTTGGATGGTGCTCTAATAGCTACTGCTGGCACCTTCTAGATGACTGAGTTACCACAGTAGCACCAGTCATCTTGTAGGTGCACAGCAATGACAGCTGCAGTGCAGCGTGGTAGCTGGGTCAGTAGTGGCAGCCCCCCTCGTTGCAGTTCATAGTCACTGTGGAGCGGAGAGAAGCCAGGCCCCAAAAGCCGGCAAAAAAGCCGGCAAAAAAGAAAAAATAATAGGGTTCGGCTTGACTGGCGGAGTCAGTAGAACGGACCTTAAAGATCGGAAAAAATGGCCTGTGCGTCCTTCGCTCCTAGTGTGGCTATGCTGTCTTGGGGCCCTGACTACTGCGGCACTGGCAACTGCGCTTGCGGGCACATAGGAGCGGAGGGTGGGGCCAGACCTACTCTTCGCTGCCTAGTGTGCCTGATAGCTCTGGCTAGTATTCTGGCACAGACACGTTTAGTGTGTCTGTCTGTTCTTGCTGGCACAGTGCTATGCACAGCCTGACCAAGAAGCAAAGAGGAGGCGCTTTGCTGCTTGGACTGGCTGTGATAGTCCTCTGATGTACACAGCGCAAGATGACTGGAGACAGAGGTAGCGGTGCTTCCCATGTGAGGACTACCAATTTTACTCAAGTTGTTAGCTTAGTGGACTTAGTGGAGGGGCGGGTGGGGGGGTCTCCTCCGCGAACCGCCACCTTAACGTGGTGGAGGAGTTTGAGTGGCTCAGTGATCCTGGGAGCTATGTTGTCCGGGGCATCAGTCCCTGGCTAACAGGTCTCGGGGGAGAGTCCAGACTAAGAGCGGTTCAGTTTAGGGTTAGTGTTAATGTCAGTAGCTGGTACAGCGCCATGCAAAGTAAAACAAAATCATATTCAACACCTTCGCAATGACCCCCCTTCTCCGGGGTTTAAAATACATTTTACTTTTACCCAAGAAAGGTGGATCAAAATCGGATTCAACACCTTTGCAATGACCCACTCTTCTCCGAGGGTAAAAGTTGTTGACTTTTACCCGAGAAAGGTGGCTCAAAATCGTATTCAACACCTTCGCAATGACCCGCCCTTAGGGTAAGTTAGGGTATCCGAGTTAGGGTAAGTTTAGTTTAGGGTGCGGACCAGGGGAATCCGACTTTGCAGTTGGTTGAGTCGAGACCTCCTCGCGGTGGTCCGCGGTAACGCCTTAGTGGCGGCTAACTTGACTCGTAATCTCCCCAAAACGAAGCGGCTTCCGCTTGGGAGGTTCGGAGATAATGCACCTCTGTCCTCCTGGGCTCATCTTGGAAGGCTGCATCGTTTCATTTTTTTGTTAAGATGTTTTTGGAGTGCACCGGGCTACGACTTGAGTCAAATTTGGACCTCAGGTTGTGTAGACCCGTTGCTTCTGCATGCTCCTGGTGCTGTGGTAGCACAATCATCTAGCAGGTTCCAACACTAGCTATTGCCATCCAATGTCTCAAAGAGGTGGCCCACATTCCTCTGATGATGACTTGGATGGTGCTCTAATAGCTACTGCTGGCACCTTCTAGATGACTGAGTTACCACAGTAGCACCAGTCATCTTGTAGGTGCACAGCAATGACAGCTGCAGTGCAGCGTGGTAGCTGGGTCAGTAGTGGCAGCCCCCCTCGTTGCAGTTCATAGTCACTGTGGAGCGAAGAGAAGCCAGGCCCCAAAAGCCGGCAAAAAAGCCGGCAAAAAAGAAAAAATAATAGGGTTCGGCTTGACTGGCGGATTCAGTAGAACGGACCTTAAAGATCTGAAAAAATGGCCTGTGCGTCCTTCGCTCCTAGTGTGGCTATGCTGTCTTGGGGCCCTGACTACTGCGGCACTGGCAACTGCGCTTGCGGGCACATAGGAGCGGAGGGTGGGGCCAGACCTACTCTTCGCTGCCTAGTGTGCCTGATAGCTCTGGCTAGTATTCTGGCACAGACACGTTTAGTGTGTCTGTCTGTTCTTGCTGG
Source organism: Cottus gobio (assembly GCA_023566465.1). Lineage (NCBI taxonomy): Eukaryota > Metazoa > Chordata > Actinopteri > Perciformes > Cottidae > Cottus > Cottus gobio. Next base: position 20,293,571 of record CM042229.1, on the reverse strand, counting down.
CACAGTGCTATGCACAGCCTGACCAAGAAGCAAAGAGGAGGCGCTTTGCTGCTTGGACTGGCTGTGATAGTCCTCTGATGTACACAGCGCAAGATGACTGGAGACAGAGGTAGCGGTGCTTCCCATGTGAGGACTACCAATTTTACTCAAGTTGTTAGCTTAGTGGACTTAGTGGAGGGGCGGGTGGGGGGGTCTCCTCCGCGAACCGCCACCTTAACGTGGTGGAGGAGTTTGAGTGGCTCAGTGATCCTGGGAGCTATGTTGTCCGGGGCATCAGTCCCTGGCTAACAGGTCTCGGGGGAGAGTCCAGACTAAGAGCGGTTCAGTTTAGGGTTAGTGTTAATGTCAGTAGCTGGTACAGCTTCATGCAAAGTAAAACAAAATCATATTCAACACCTTCGCAATGACCCCCCTTCTCCGGGGTTTAAAATCATTTGACTTTTACCCAAGAAAGGTGGATCAAAATCGGATTCAACACCTTTGCAATGACCCACTCTTCTCCGAGGGTAAAAGTTGTTGACTTTTACCCGAGAAAGGCGGCTCAAAATCGTATTCAACACCTTCGCAATGACCCGCCCTTAGGGTAAGTTAGGGTATCCGAGTTAGGGTAAGTTTAGTTTAGGGTGCGGACCAGGGGAATCCGACTTTGCAGTTGGTTGAGTCGAGACCTCCTCGCGGTGGTCCGCGGTAACGCCTTAGTGGCGGCTAACTTGACTCGTAATCTCCCCAAAACGAAGCGGCTTCCACTTGGGAGGTTCGGAGATAATGCACCTCCGTCCTCCTGGGCTCATCTTGGAAGGCTGCATCGTTTCATTTTTTTGTTAAGATGTTTTTGGAGTGCACCGGGCTACGACTTGAGTCAAATTTGGACCTCAGGTTGTGTAGACCCGTTGCTTCTGCATGCTCCTGGTGCTGTGGTAGCACAATCATCTAGCAGGTGCCAACACTAGCTATTGCCATCCAATGTCTCAAAGAGGTGGCCCACATTCCTCTGATGATGACTTGGATGGTGCTCTAATAGCTACTGCTGGCACCTTCTAGATGACTGAGTTACCACAGTAGCACCAGTCATCTTGTAGGTGCACAGCAATGACAGCTGCAGTGCAGCGTGGTAGCTGGGTCAGTAGTGGCAGCCCCCCTCGTTGCAGTTCATAGTCACTGTGGAGCGGAGAGAAGCCAGGCCCCAAAAGCCGGCAAAAAAGCCGGAAAAAAAGAAAAAATAATAGGGTTCGGCTTGACTGGCGGAGTCAGTAGAACGGACCTTAAAGATCGGAAAAAATGGCCTGTGCGTCCTTCGCTCCTAGTGTGGCTATGCTGTCTTGGGGCCCTGACTACTGCGGCACTGGCAACTGCGCTTGCGGGCACATAGGAGCGGAGGGTGGGGCCAGACCTACTCTTCGCTGCCTAGTGTGCCTGATAGCTCTGGCTAGTATTCTGGCACAGACACGTTTAGTGTGTCTGTCTGTTCTTGCTGGCACAGTGCTATGCACAGCCTGACCAAGAAGCAAAGAGGAGGCGCTTTGCTGCTTGGACTGGCTGTGATAGTCCTCTGATGTACACAGCGCAAGATGACTGGAGACAGAGGTAGCGGTGCTTCCCATGTGAGGACTACCAATTTTACTCAAGTTGTTAGCTTAGTGGACTTAGTGGAGGGGCGGGTGGGGGGGTCTCCTCCGCGAACCGCCACCTTAACGTGGTGGAGGAGTTTGAGTGGCTCAGTGATCCTGGGAGCTATGTTATCCGGGGCATCAGTCCCTGGCTAACAGGTCTCGGGGGAGAGTCCAGACTAAGAGCGGTTCAGTTTAGGGTTAGTGTTAATGTCAGTAGCTGGTACAGCGCCATGCAAAGTAAAACAAAATCATATTCAACACCTTCGCAATGACCCCCCTTCTCCGGGGTTTAAAATCATTTGACTTTTACCCAAGAAAGGTGGATCAAAATCGGATTCAACACCTTTGCAATGACCCACTCTTCTCCGAGGGTAAAAGTTGTTGACTTTTACCCGAGAAAGGTGGCTCAAAATCGTATTCAACACCTTCGCAATGACCCGCCCTTAGGGTAAGTTAGGATATCCGAGTTAGGGTAAGTTTAGTTTAGGGTGCGGACCAGGGGAATCCGACTTTGCAGTTGGTTGAGTCGAGACCTCCTCGCGGTGGTCCGCGGTAACGCCTTAGTGGCGGCTAACTTGACTCGTAATCTCCCCAAAACGAAGCGGCTTCCACTTGGGAGGTTCGGAGATAATGCACCTCCGTCCTCCTGGGCTCATCTTGGAAGGCTGCATCGTTTCATTTTTTTGTTAAGATGTTTTTGGAGTGCACTGGACTACGACTTGAGTCAAATTTGGACCTCAGGTTGTGTAGACCCGTTGCTTCTGCATGCTCCTGGTGCTGTGGTAGCACAATCATCTGCAGGTGCCAACACTAGCTATTGCCATCCAATGTCTCAAAGAGGTGGCCCACATTCCTCTGATGATGACTTGGATGGTGCTCTAATAGCTACTGCTGGCACCTTCTAGATGACTGAGTTACCACAGTAGCACCAGTCATCTTGTAGGTGCACAGCAATGACAGCTGCAGTGCAGCGTGGTAGCTGGGTCAGTAGTGGCAGCCCCCCTCGTTGCAGTTCATAGTCACTGTGGAGCGAAGAGAAGCCAGGCCCCAAAAGCCGGCAAAAAAGCCGGCAAAAAAGAAAAAATAATAGGGTTCGGCTTGACTGGCGGAGTCAGTAGAACGGACCTTAAAGATCTGAAAAAATGGCCTGTGCGTCCTTCGCTCCTAGTGTGGCTATGCTGTCTTGGGGCCCTGACTACTGCGGCACTGGCAACTGCGCTTGCGGGCACATAGGAGCGGAGGGTGGGGCCAGACCTACTCTTCGCTGCCTAGTGTGCCTGATAGCTCTGGCTAGTATTCTGGCACAGACACGTTTAGTGTGTCTGTCTGTTCTTGCTGGCACAGTGCTATGCACAGCCTGACCAAGAAGCAAAGAGGAGGCGCTTTGCTGCTTGGACTGGGTGTGATAGTCCTCTGATGTACACAGCGCAAGATGACTGGAGACAGAGGTAGCGGTGCTTCCCATGTGAGGACTACCAATTTTACTGAAGTTGTTAGCTTAGTGGACTTAGTGGAGGGGCGGGTGGGGGGGTCTCCTCCGCGGACCGCCACCTTAACGTGGTGGAGGAGTTTGAGTGGCTCAGTGATCCTGGGAGCTATGTTGTCCGGGGCATCAGTCCCTGGCTAACAGGTCTCGGGGGAGAGTCCAGACTAAGAGCGGTTCAGTTTAGGGTTAGTGTTAATGTCAGTAGCTGGTACAGCGCCATGCAAAGTAAAACAAAATCATATTCAACACCTTCGCAATGACCCCCCTTCTCCGGGGTTTAAAATCATTTGACTTTTACCCAAGAAAGGTGGATCAAAATCGGATTCAACACCTTTGCAATGACCCACTCTTCTCCGAGGGTAAAAGTTGTTGACTTTTACCCGAGAAAGGTGGCTCAAAATCGTATTCAACACCTTCGCAATGACCCACCCTTAGGGTAAGTTAGGGTATCCGAGTTAGGGTAAGTTTAGTTTAGGGTGCGGACCAGGGGAATCCGACTTTGCAGTTGGTTGAGTCGAGACCTCCTCGCGGTGGTCCGCGGTAACGCCTTAGTGGCGGCTAACTTGACTCGTAATCTCCCCAAAACGAAGCGGCTTCCACTTGGGAGGTTCGGAGATAATGCACCTCCGTCCTCCTGGGCTCATCTTGGAAGGCTGCATCGTTTCATTTTTTTGTTAAGATGTTTTTGGAGTGCACCGGGCAACGACTTGAGTCAAATTTGGACCTCAGGTTGTGTAGACCCGTTGCTTCTGCATGCTCCTGGTGCTGTGGTAGCACAATCATCTAGCAGGTGCCAACACTAGCTATTGCCATCCAATGCCTCAAAGAGGTGGCCCACATTCCTCTGATGATGACTTGGATGGTGCTCTAATAGCTACTGCTGGCACCTTCTAGATGACTGAGTTACCACAGTAGCACCAGTCATCTTGTAGGTGCACAGCAATGACAGCTGCAGTGCAGCGTGGTAGCTGGGTCAGTAGTGGCAGCCCCCCTCGTTGCAGTTCATAGTCACTGTGGAGCGAAGAGAAGCCAGGCCCCAAAAGCCGGCAAAAAAGCCGGCAAAAAAGAAAAAATAATAGGGTTCGGCTTGACTGGCGGAGTCAGTAGAACGGACCTTAAAGATCTGAAAAAATGGCCTGTGCGTCCTTCGCTCCTAGTGTGGCTATGCTGTCTTGGGGCCCTGACTACTGCGGCACTGGCAACTGCGCTTGCGGGCACATAGGAGCGGAGGGTGGGGCCAGACCTACTCTTCGCTGCCTAGTGTGCCTGATAGCTCTGGCTAGTATTCTGGCACAGACACGTTTAGTGTGTCTGTCTGTTCTTGCTGGCACAGTGCTATGCACAGCCTGACCAAGAAGCAAAGAGGAGGCGCTTTGCTGCTTGGACTGGCTGTGATAGTCCTCTGATGTACACAGCGCAAGATGACTGGAGACAGAGGTAGCGGTGCTTCCCATGTGAGGACTACCAATTTTACTCAAGTTGTTAGCTTAGTGGACTTAGTGGAGGGGCGGGTGGGGGGGTCTCCTCCGCGGACCGCCACCTTAACGTGGTCGAGGAGTTTGAGTGGCTCAGTGATCCTGGGAGCTATGTTGTCCGGGGCATCAGTCCCTGGCTAACAGGTCTCGGGGGAGAGTCCAGACTAAGAGCGGTTCAGTTTAGGGTTAGTGTTAATGTCAGTAGCTGGTACAGCGCCATGCAAAGTAAAACAAAATCATATTCAACACCTTCGCAATGACCCCCCTTCTCCGGGGTTTAAAATCATTTGACTTTTACCCAAGAAAGGTGGATCAAAATCGTATTCAACACCTTTGCAATGACCCACTCTTCTCCAAGGGTAAAAGTTGTTGACTTTTACCCGAGAAAGGTGGCTCAAAATCGTATTCAACACCTTCGCAATGACCCACCCTTAGGGTAAGTTAGGGTATCCGAGTTAGGGTAAGTTTAGTTTAGGGTGCGGACCAGGGGAATCCGACTTTGCAGTTGGTTGAGTCGAGACCTCCTCGCGGTGGTCCGCGGTAACGCCTTAGTGGCGGCTAACTTGACTCGTAATCTCCCCAAAACGAAGCGGCTTCCACTTGGGAGGTTCGGAGATAATGCACCTCCGTCCTCCTGGGCTCATCTTGGAAGGCTGCATCGTTTCATTTTTTTGTTAAGATGTTTTTGGAGTGCACCTGGCAACGACTTGAGTCAAATTTGGACCTCAGGTTGTGTAGACCCGTTGCTTCTGCATGCTCCTGGTGCTGTGGTAGCACAATCATCTAGCAGGTGCCAACACTAGCTATTGCCATCCAATGCCTCAAAGAGGTGGCCCACATTCCTCTGATGATGACTTGGATGGTGCTCTAATAGCTACTGCTGGCACCTTCTAGATGACTGAGTTACCACAGTAGCACCAGTCATCTTGTAGGTGCACAGCAATGACAGCTGCAGTGCAGCGTGGTAGCTGGGTCAGTAGTGGCAGCCCCCCTCGTTGCAGTTCATAGTCACTGTGGAGCGAAGAGAAGCCAGGCCCCAAAAGCCGGCAAAAAAGCCGGCAAAAAAGCCGGCAAAAAAGAAAAAATAATAGGGTTCGGCTTGACTGGCGGAGTCAGTAGAACGGACCTTAAAGATCTGAAAAAATGGCCTGTGCGTCCTTCGCTCCTAGTGTGGCTATGCTGTCTTGGGGCCCTGACTACTGCGGCACTGGCAACTGCGCTTGCGGGCACATAGGAGCGGAGGGTGGGGCCAGACCTACTCTTCGCTGCCTAGTGTGCCTGATAGCTCTGGCTAGTATTCTGGCACAGACACGTTTAGTGTGTCTGTCTGTTCTTGCTGGCACAGTGCTATGCACAGCCTGACCAAGAAGCAAAGAGGAGGCGCTTTGCTGCTTGGACTGGCTGTGATAGTCCTCTGATGTACACAGCGCAAGATGACTGGAGACAGAGGTAGCGGTGCTTCCCATGTGAGGACTACCAATTTTACTCAAGTTGTTAGCTTAGTGGACTTAGTGGAGGGGCGGGTGGGGGGGTCTCCTCCGCGGACCGCCACCTTAACGTGGTGGAGGAGTTTGAGTGGCTCAGTGATCCTGGGAGCTATGTTGTCCGGGGCATCAGTCCCTGGCTAACAGGTCTCGGGGGAGAGTCCAGACTAAGAGCGGTTCAGTTTAGGGTTAGTGTTAATGTCAGTAGCTGGTACAGCGCCATGCAAAGTAAAACAAAATCATATTCAACACCTTCGCAATGACCCCCCTTCTCCGGGGTTTAAAATCATTTGACTTTTACCCAAGAAAGGTGGATCAAAATCGGATTCAACACCTTTGCAATGACCCACTCTTCTCCAAGGGTAAAAGTTGTTGACTTTTACCCGAGAAAGGTGGCTCAAAATCGTATTCAACACCTTCGCAATGACCCGCCCTTAGGGTAAGTTAGGGTATCCGATTTAGGGTAAGTTTAGTTTAGGGTGCGGACCAGGGGAATCCGACTTTGCAGTTGGTTGAGTCAAGACCTCCTCGCGGTGGTCCGCGGTAACGCCTTAGTGGCGGCTAACTTGACTCGTAATCTCCCCAAAACGAAGCGGCTTCCACTTGGGAGGTTCGGAGATAATGCACCTCCGTCCTCCTGGGCTCATCATGGAAGGCTGCATCGTTTCATTTTTTTGTTAAGATGTTTTTGGAGTGCACCGGGCTACGACTTGAGTCAAATTTGGACCTCAGGTTGTGTAGACCCGTTGCTTCTGCATGCTCCTGGTGCTGTGGTAGCACAATCATCTAGCAGGTGCCAACATTAGCTATTGCCATCCAATGTCTCAAAGAGGTGGCCCACATTCCTCTGATGATGACTTGGATGGTGCTCTAATAGCTACTGCTGGCACCTTCTAGATGACTGAGTTACCACAGTAGCACCAGTCATCTTGTAGGTGCACAGCAATGACAGCTGCAGTGCAGCGTGGTAGCTGGGTCAGTAGTGGCAGCCCCCCTCGTTGCAGTTCATAGTCACTGTGGAGCGAAGAGAAGCCAGGCCCCAAAAGCCGGCAAAAAAGCCGGCAAAAAAGAAAAAATAATAGGGTTCGGCTTGACTGGCGGAGTCAGTAGAACGGACCTTAAAGATCTGAAAAAATGGCCTGTGCGTCCTTCGCTCCTAGTGTGGCTATGCTGTCTTGGGGCCCTGACTACTGCGGCACTGGCAACTGCGCTTGCGGGCACATAGGAGCGGAGGGTGGGGCCAGACCTACTCTTCGCTGCCTAGTGTGCCTGATAGCTCTGGCTAGTATTCTGGCACAGACACGTTTAGTGTGTCTGTCTGTTCTTGCTGGCACAGTGCTATGCACAGCCTGACCAAGAAGCAAAGAGGAGGCGCTTTGCTGCTTGGACTGGCTGTGATAGTCCTCTGATGTACACAGCGCAAGATGACTGGAGACAGAGGTAGCGGTGCTTCCCATGTGAGGACTACCAATTTTACTCAAGTTGTTAGCTTAGTGGACTTAGTGGAGGGGCGGGTGGGGGGGTCTCCTCCGCGGACCGCCACCTTAACGTGGTGGAGGAGTTTGAGTGGCTCAGTGATCCTGGGAGCTATGTTGTCCGGGGCATCAGTCCCTGGCTAACAGGTCTCGGGGGAGAGTCCAGACTAAGAGCGGTTCAGTTTAGGGTTAGTGTTAATGTCAGTAGCTGGTACAGCGCCATGCAAAGTAAAACAAAATCATATTCAACACCTTCGCAATGACCCCCCTTCTCCGGGGTTTAAAATCATTTGACTTTTACCCAAGAAAGGTGGATCAAAATCGGATTCAACACCTTTGCAATGACCCACTCTTCTCCAAGGGTAAAAGTTGTTGACTTTTACCCGAGAAAGGTGGCTCAAAATCGTATTCAACACCTTCGCAATGACCCGCCCTTAGGGTAAGTTAGGGTATCCGATTTAGGGTAAGTTTAGTTTAGGGTGCGGACCAGGGGAATCCGACTTTGCAGTTGGTTGAGTCAAGACCTCCTCGCGGTGGTCCGCGGTAACGCCTTAGTGGCGGCTAACTTGACTCGTAATCTCCCCAAAACGAAGCGGCTTCCACTTGGGAGGTTCGGAGATAATGCACCTCCGTCCTCCTGGGCTCATCATGGAAGGCTGCATCGTTTCATTTTTTTGTTAAGATGTTTTTGGAGTGCACCGGGCTACGACTTGAGTCAAATTTGGACCTCAGGTTGTGTAGACCCGTTGCTTCTGCATGCTCCTGGTGCTGTGGTAGCACAATCATCTAGCAGGTGCCAACATTAGCTATTGCCATCCAATGTCTCAAAGAGGTGGCCCACATTCCTCTGATGATGACTTGGATGGTGCTCTAATAGCTACTGCTGGCACCTTCTAGATGACTGAGTTACCACAGTAGCACCAGTCATCTTGTAGGTGCACAGCAATGACAGCTGCAGTGCAGCGTGGTAGCTGGGTCAGTAGTGGCAGCCCCCCTCGTTGCAGTTCATAGTCACTGTGGAGCGAAGAGAAGCCAGGCCCCAAAAGCCGGCAAAAAAGCCGGCAAAAAAGAAAAAATAATAGGGTTCGGCTTGACTGGCGGAGTCAGTAGAACGGACCTTAAAGATCTGAAAAAATGGCCTGTGCGTCCTTCTCTCCTAGTGTGGCTATGCTGTCTTGGGGCCCTGACTACTGCGGCACTGGCAACTGCGCTTGCGGGCACATAGGAGCGGAGGGTGGGGCCAGACCTACTCTTCGCTGCCTAGTGTGCCTGATAGCTCTGGCTAGTATTCTGGCACAGACACGTTTAGTGTGTCTGTCTGTTCTTGCTGGCACAGTGCTATGCACAGCCTGACCAAGAAGCAAAGAGGAGGCGCTTTGCTGCTTGGACTGGCTGTGATAGTCCTCTGATGTACACAGCGCAAGATGACTGGAGACAGAGGTAGCGGTGCTTCCCATGTGAGGACTACCAATTTTACTCAAGTTGTTAGCTTAGTGGACTTAGTGGAGGGGCGGGTGGGGGGGTCTCCTCCGCGGACCGCCACCTTAACGTGGTGGAGGAGTTTGAGTGGCTCAGTGATCCTGGGAGCTATGTTGTCCGGGGCATCAGTCCCTGGCTAACAGGTCTCGGGGGAGAGTCCAGACTAAGAGCGGTTCAGTTTAGGGTTAGTGTTAATGTCAGTAGCTGGTACAGCGCCATGCAAAGTAAAACAAAATCATATTCAACACCTTCGCAATGACCCCCCTTCTCCGGGGTTTAAAATCATTTGACTTTTACCCAAGAAAGGTGGATCAAAATCGGATTCAACACCTTTGCAATGACCCACTCTTCTCCAAGGGTAAAAGTTGTTGACTTTTACCCGAGAAAGGTGGCTCAAAATCGTATTCAACACCTTCGCAATGACCCGCCCTTAGGGTAAGTTAGGGTATCCGAGTTAGGGTAAGTTTAGTTTAGGGTGCGGACCAGGGGAATCCGACTTTGCAGTTGGTTGAGTCAAGACCTCCTCGCGGTGGTCCGCGGTAACGCCTTAGTGGCGGCTAACTTGACTCGTAATCTCCCCAAAACGAAGCGGCTTCCACTTGGGAGGTTCGGAGATAATGCACCTCCGTCCTCCTGGGCTCATCTTGGAAGGCTGCATCGTTTCATTTTTTTGTTAAGATGTTTTTGGAGTGCACCGGGCTACGACTTGAGTCAAATTTGGACCTCAGGTTGTGTAGACCCGTTGCTTCTGCATGCTCCTGGTGCTGTGGTAGCACAATCATCTAGCAGGTGCCAACACTAGCTATTGCCATCCAATGTCTCAAAGAGGTGGCCCACATTCCTCTGATGATGACTTGGATGGTGCTCTAATAGCTACTGCTGGCACGTTCTAGATGACTGAGTTACCACAGTATCACCAGTCATCTTGTAGGTGCACAGCAATGACAGCTGCAGTGCAGCGTGGTAGCTGGGTCAGTAGTGGCAGCCCCCCTCGTTGCAGTTCATAGTCACTGTGGAGCGGAGAGAAGCCAGGCCCCAAAAGCCGGCAAAAAAGCCGGAAAAAAAGAAAAAATAATAGGGTTCGGCTTGACTGGCGGAGTCAGTAGAACGGACCTTAAAGATCGGAAAAAATGGCCTGTGCGTCCTTCGCTCCTAGTGTGGCTATGCTGTCTTGGGGCCCTGACTACTGCGGCACTGGCAACTGCGCTTGCGGGCACATAGGAGCGGAGGGTGGGGCCAGACCTACTCTTCGCTGCCTAGTGTGCCTGATAGCTCTGGCTAGTATTCTGGCACAGACACGTTTAGTGTGTCTGTCTGTTCTTGCTGGCACAGTGCTATGCACAGCCTGACCAAGAAGCAAAGAGGAGGCGCTTTGCTGCTTGGACTGGCTGTGATAGTCCTCTGATGTACACAGCGCAAGATGACTGGAGACAGAGGTAGCGGTGCTTCCCATGTGAGGACTACCAATTTTACTCAAGTTGTTAGCTTAGTGGACTTAGTGGAGGGGCGGGTGGGGGGGTCTCCTCCGCGAACCGCCACCTTAACGTGGTGGAGGAGTTTGAGTGGCTCAGTGATCCTGGGAGCTATGTTGTCCGGGGCATCAGTCCCTGGCTAACAGGTCTCGGGGGAGAGTCCAGACTAAGAGCGGTTCAGTTTAGGGTTAGTGTTAATGTCAGTAGCTGGTACAGCGCCATGCAAAGTAAAACAAAATCATATTCAACACCTTCGCAATGACCCCCCTTCTCCGGGGTTTAAAATCATTTGACTTTTCCCCAAGAAAGGTGGATCAAAATCGGATTCAACACCTTTGCAATGACCCACTCTTCTCCGAGGGTAAAAGTTGTTGACTTTTACCCGAGAAAGGTGGCTCAAAATCGTATTCAACACCTTCGCAATGACCCGCCCTTAGGGTAAGTTAGGGTATCCGAGTTAGGGTAAGTTTAGTTTAGGGTGCGGACCAGGGGAATCCGACTTTGCAGTTGGTTGAGTCGAGACCTCCTCGCGGTGGTCCGCGGTAACGCCTTAGTGGCGGCTAACTTGACTCCTAATCTCCCCAAAACGAAGCGGCTTCCACTTGGGAGGTTCGGAGATAATGCACCTCCGTCCTCCTGGGCTCATCTTGGAAGGCTGCATCGTTTCATTTTTTTGTTAAGATGTTTTTGGAGTGCACCGGGCTACGACTTGAGTCAAATTTGGACCTCAGGTTGTGTAGACCCGTTGCTTCTGCATGCTCCTGGTGCTGTGGTAGCACAATCATCTAGCAGGTGCCAACACTAGCTATTGCCATCCAATGTCTCAAAGAGGTGGCCCACATTCCTCTGATGATGACTTGGATGGTGCTCTAATAGCTACTGCTGGCACCTTCTAGATGACTGAGTTACCACAGTAGCACCAGTCATCTTGTAGGTGCACAGCAATGACAGCTGCAGTGCAGCGTGGTAGCTGGGTCAGTAGTGGCAGCCCCCCTCGTTGCAGTTCATAGTCACTGTGGAGCGAAGAGAAGCCAGGCCCCAAAAGCCGGCAAAAAAGCCAGCAAAAAAGAAAAAATAATAGGGTTCGGCTTGACTGGCGGAGTCAGTAGAACGGACCTTAAAGATCGGAAAAAATGGCCTGTGCGTCCTTCGCTCCTAGTGTGGCTATGCTGTCTTGGGGCCCTGACTACTGCGGCACTGGCAACTGCGCTTGCGGGCACATAGGAGCGGAGGGTGGGGCCAGACCTACTCTTCGCTGCCTAGTGTGCCTGATAGCTCTGGCTAGTATTCTGGCACAGACACGTTTAGTGTGTCTGTCTGTTCTTGCTGGCACAGTGCTATGCACAGCCTGACCAAGAAGCAAAGAGGAGGCGCTTTGCTGCTTGGACTGGCTGTGATAGTCCTCTGATGTACACAGCGCAAGATGGCTGGAGACAGAGGTAGCGGTGCTTCCCATGTGAGGACTACCAATTTTACTCAAGTTGTTAGCTTAGTGGACTTAGTGGAGGGGCGGGTAGGGGGGTCTCCTCCGCGAACCGCCACCTTAACGTGGTGGAGGAGTTTGAGTGGCTCAGTGATCCTGGGAGCTATGTTATCCGGGGCATCAGTCCCTGGCTAACAGGTCTCGGGGGAGAGTCCAGACTAAGAGCGGTTCAGTTTAGGGTTAGTGTTAATGTCAGTAGCTGGTACAGCGCCATGCAAAGTAAAACAAAATCATATTCAACACCTTCGCAATGACCCCCCTTCTCCGGGGTTTAAAATCATTTGACTTTTACCCAAGAAAGGTGGATCAAAATCGGATTCAACACCTTTGCAATGACCCACTCTTCTCCAAGGGTAAAAGTTGTTGACTTTTACCCGAGAAAGGTGGCTCAAAATCGTATTCAACACCTTCGCAATGACCCGCCCTTAGGGTAAGTTAGGGTATCCGAGTTAGGGTAAGTTTAGTTTAGGGTGCGGACCAGGGGAATCCGACTTTGCAGTTGGTTGAGTCAAGACCTCCTCGCGGTGGTCCGCGGTAACGCCTTAGTGGCGGCTAACTTGACTCGTAATCTCCCCAAAACGAAGCGGCTTCCACTTGGGAGGTTCGGAGATAATGCACCTCCGTCCTCCTGGGCTCATCTTGGAAGGCTGCATCGTTTCATTTTTTTGTTAAGATGTTTTTGGAGTGCACCGGGCTACGACTTGAGTCAAATTTGGACCTCAGGTTGTGTAGACCCGTTGCTTCTGCATGCTCCTGGTGCTGTGGTAGCACAATCATCTAGCAGGTGCCAACATTAGCTATTGCCATCCAATGTCTCAAAGAGGTGGCCCACATTCCTCTGATGATGACTTGGATGGTGCTCTAATAGCTACTGCTGGCACCTTCTAGATGACTGAGTTACCACAGTAGCACCAGTCATCTTGTAGGTGCACAGCAATGACAGCTGCAGTGCAGCGTGGTAGCTGGGTCAGTAGTGGCAGCCCCCCTCGTTGCAGTTCATAGTCACTGTGGAGCGAAGAGAAGCCAGGCCCCAAAAACCGGCAAAAAAGACGGCAAAAAAGAAAAAATAATAGGGTTCGGCTTGACTGGCGGAGTCAGTAGAACGGACCTTAAAGATCTGAAAAAATGGCCTGTGCGTCCTTCGCTCCTAGTGTGGCTATGCTGTCTTGGGGCCCTGACTACTGCGGCACTGGCAACTGCGCTTGCGGGCACATAGGAGCGGAGGGTGGGGCCAGACCTACTCTTTGCTGCCTAGTGTGCCTGATAGCTCTGGCTAGTATTCTGGCACAGACACGTTTAGTGTGTCTGTCTGTTCTTGCTGGCACAGTGCTATGCACAGCCTGACCAAGAAGCAAAGAGGAGGCGCTTTGCTGCTTGGACTGGGTGTGATAGTCCTCTGATGTACACAGCGCAAGATGACTGGAGACAGAGGTAGCGGTGCTTCCCATGTGAGGACTACCAATTTTACTCAAGTTGTTAGCTTAGTGGACTTAGTGGAGGGGCGGGTGGGGTGGGTCTCCTCCGCGGACCGCCACCTTAACGTGGTGGAGGAGTTTGAGTGGCTCAGTGATCCTGGGAGCTATGTTGTCCGGGGCATCAGTCCCTGGCTAACAGGTCTCGGGGGAGAGTCCAGACTAAGAGCGGTTCAGTTTAGGGTTAGTGTTAATGTCAGTAGCTGGTACAGCGCCATGCAAAGTAAAACAAAATCATATTCAACACCTTCGCAATGACCCCCCTTCTCCGGGGTTTAAAATCATTTGACTTTTACCCAAGAAAGGTGGATCAAAATCGGATTCAACACCTTTGCAATGACCCACTCTTCTCCGAGGGTAAAAGTTGTTGACTTTTACCCGAGAAAGGCGGCTCAAAATCGTATTCAACACCTTCGCAATGACCCGCCCTTAGGGTAAGTTAGGGTATCCGAGTTAGGGTAAGTTTAGTTTAGGGTGCGGACCAGGGGAATCCGACTTTGCAGTTGGTTGAGTCGAGACCTCCTCGCGGTGGTCCGCGGTAACGCCTTAGTGGCGGCTAACTTGACTCGTAATCTCCCCAAAACGAAGCGGCTTCCACTTGGGAGGTTCGGAGATAATGCACCTCCGTCCTCCTGGGCTCATCTTGGAAGGCTGCATCGTTTCATTTTTTTGTTAAGATGTTTTTGGAGTGCACCGGGCTACGACTTGAGTCAAATTTGGACCTCAGGTTGTGTAGACCCGTTGCTTCTGCATGCTCCTGGTGCTGTGGTAGCACAATCATCTAGCAGGTGCCAACACTAGCTATTGCCATCCAATGTCTCAAAGAGGTGGCCCACATTCCTCTGATGATGACTTGGATGGTGCTCTAATAGCTACTGCTGGCACCTTCTAGATGACTGAGTTACCACAGTAGCACCAGTCATCTTGTAGGTGCACAGCAATGACAGCTGCAGTGCAGCGTGGTAGCTGGGTCAGTAGTGGCAGCCCCCCTCGTTGCAGTTCATAGTCACTGTGGAGCGGAGAGAAGCCAGGCCCCAAAAGCCGGCAAAAAAGCCGGAAAAAAAGAAAAAATAATAGGGTTCGGCTTGACTGGCGGAGTCAGTAGAACGGACCTTAAAGATCGGAAAAAATGGCCTGTGCGTCCTTCGCTCCTAGTGTGGCTATGCTGTCTTGGGGCCCTGACTACTGCGGCACTGGCAACTGCGCTTGCGGGCACATAGGAGCGGAGGGTGGGGCCAGACCTACTCTTCGCTGCCTAGTGTGCCTGATAGCTCTGGCTAGTATTCTGGCACAGACACGTTTAGTGTGTCTGTCTGTTCTTGCTGGCACAGTGCTATGCACAGCCTGACCAAGAAGCAAAGAGGAGGCGCTTTGCTGCTTGGACTGGCTGTGATAGTCCTCTGATGTACACAGCGCAAGATGACTGGAGACAGAGGTAGCGGTGCTTCCCATGTGAGGACTACCAATTTTACTCAAGTTGTTAGCTTAGTGGACTTAGTGGAGGGGCGGGTGGGGGGGTCTCCTCCGCGAACCGCCACCTTAACGTGGTGGAGGAGTTTGAGTGGCTCAGTGATCCTGGGAGCTATGTTGTCCGGGGCATCAGTCCCTGGCTAACAGGTCTCGGGGGAGAGTCCAGACTAAGAGCGGTTCAGTTTAGGGTTAGTGTTAATGTCAGTAGCTGGTACAGCGCCATGCAAAGTAAAACAAAATCATATTCAACACCTTCGCAATGACCCCCCTTCTCCGGGGTTTAAAATCATTTGACTTTTCCCCAAGAAAGGTGGATCAAAATCGGATTCAACACCTTTGCAATGACCCACTCTTCTCCGAGGGTAAAAGTTGTTGACTTTTACCCGAGAAAGGTGGCTCAAAATCGTATTCAACACCTTCGCAATGACCCGCCCTTAGGGTAAGTTAGGATATCCGGATAGGATAAGTTTAGTTTAGGGTGCGGACCAGGGGAATCCGACTTTGCAGTTGGTTGAGTCGAGACCTCCTCGCGGTGGTCCGCGGTAACGCCTTAGTGGCGGCTAACTTGACTCGTAATCTCCCCAAAACGAAGCGGCTTCCACTTGGGAGGTTCGGAGATAATGCACCTCCGTCCTCCTGGGCTCATCTTGGAAGGCTGCATCGTTTCATTTTTTTGTTAAGATGTTTTTGGAGTGCACCGGGCTACGACTTGAGTCAAATTTGGACCTCAGGTTGTGTAGACCCGTTGCTTCTGCATGCTCCTGGTGCTGTGGTAGCACAATCATCTAGCAGGTGCCAACACTAGCTATTGCCATCCAATGTCTCAAAGAGGTGGCCCACATTCCTCTGATGATGACTTGGATGGTGCTCTAATAGCTACTGCTGGCACCTTCTAGATGACTGAGTTACCACAGTAGCACCAGTCATCTTGTAGGTGCACAGCAATGACAGCTGCAGTGCAGCGTGGTAGCTGGGTCAGTAGTGGCAGCCCCCCTCGTTGCAGTTCATAGTCACTGTGGAGCGAAGAGAAGCCAGGCCCCAAAAGCCGGCAAAAAAGAAAAAATAATAGGGTTCGGCTTGACTGGCGGAGTCAGTAGAACGGACCTTAAAGATCTGAAAAAATGGCCTGTGCGTTCTTCGCTCCTAGTGTGGCTATGCTGTCTTGGGGCACTGACTACTGCGGCACTGGCAACTGCGCTTGCGGGCACATAGGAGCGGAGGGTGGGGCCAGACCTACTCTTCGCTGCCTAGTGTGCCTGATAGCTCTGGCTAGTATTCTGGCACAGACACGTTTAGTGTGTCTGTCTGTTCTTGCTGGCACAGTGCTATGCACAGCCTGACCAAGAAGCAAAGAGGAGGCGCTTTGCTGCTTGGACTGGCTGTGATAGTCCTCTGATGTACACAGCGCAAGATGACTGGAGACAGAGGTAGCGGTGCTTCCCATGTGAGGACTACCAATTTTACTCAAGTTGTTAGCTTAGTGGACTTAGTGGAGGGGCGGGTGGGGGGGTCTCCTCCGCGAACCGCCACCTTAACGTGGTGGAGGAGTTTGAGTGGCTCAGTGATCCTGGGAGCTATGTTGTCCGGGGCATCAGTCCCTGGCTAACAGGTCTCGGGGGAGAGTCCAGACTAAGAGCGGTTCAGTTTAGGGTTAGTGTTAATGTCAGTAGCTGGTACAGCGCCATGCAAAGTAAAACAAAATCATATTCAACACCTTCGCAATGACCCCCCTTCTCCGGGGTTTAAAATCATTTGACTTTTACCCAAGAAAGGTGGATCAAAATCGGATTCAACACCTTCGCAATGACCCACCCTTAGGGTAAGTTAGGGTATCCGAGTTAGGGTAAGTTTAGTTTAGGGTGCGGACCAGGGGAATCCGACTTTGCAGTTGGTTGAGTCGAGACCTCCTCGCGGTGGTCCGCGGTAACGCCTTAGTGGCGGCTAACTTGACTCGTAATCTCCCCAAAACGAAGCGGCTTCCACTTGGGAGGTTCGGAGATAATGCACCTCCGTCCTCCTGGGCTCATCTTGGAAGGCTGCATCGTTTCATTTTTTTGTTAAGATGTTTTTGGAGTGCACCGGGCTACGACTTGAGTCAAATTTGGACCTCAGGTTGTGTAGACCCGTTGCTTCTGCATGCTCCTGGTGCTGTGGTAGCACAATCATCTAGCAGGTGCCAACACTAGCTATTGCCATCCAATGTCTCAAAGAGGTGGCCCACATTCCTCTGATGATGACTTGGATGGTGCTCTAATAGCTACTGCTGGCACCTTCTAGATGACTGAGTTACCACAGTAGCACCAGTCATCTTGTAGGTGCACAGCAATGACAGCTGCAGTGCAGCGTGGTAGCTGGGTCAGTAGTGGCAGCCCCCCTCGTTGCAGTTCATAGTCACTGTGGAGCGGAGAGAAGCCAGGCCCCAAAAGCCGGCAAAAAAGCCGGAAAAAAAGAAAAAATAATAGGGTTCGGCTTGACTGGCGGAGTCAGTAGAACGGACCTTAAAGATCGGAAAAAATGGCCTGTGCGTCCTTCGCTCCTAGTGTGGCTATGCTGTCTTGGGGCCCTGACTACTGCGGCACTGGCAACTGCGCTTGCGGGCACATAGGAGCGGAGGGTGGGGCCAGACCTACTCTTTGTTGCCTAGTGTGCCTGATAGCTCTGGCTAGTATTCTGGCACAGACACGTTTAGTGTGTCTGTCTGTTCTTGCTGGCACAGTGCTATGCACAGCCTGACCAAGAAGCAAAGAGGAGGCGCTTTGCTGCTTGGACTGGGTGTGATAGTCCTCTGATGTACACAGCGCAAGATGACTGGAGACAGAGGTAGCGGTGCTTCCCATGTGAGGACTACCAATTTTACTGAAGTTGTTAGCTTAGTGGACTTAGTGGAGGGGCGGGTGGGGGGGTCTCCTCCGCGGACCGCCACCTTAACGTGGTGGAGGAGTTTGAGTGGCTCAGTGATCCTGGGAGCTATGTTGTCCGGGGCATCAGTCCCTGGCTAACAGGTCTCGGGGGAGAGTCCAGACTAAGAGCGGTTCAGTTTAGGGTTAGTGTTAATGTCAGTAGCTGGTACAGCGCCATGCAAAGTAAAACAAAATCATATTCAACACCTTCGCAATGACCCCCCTTCTCCGGGGTTTAAAATCATTTGACTTTTACCCAAGAAAGGTGGATCAAAATCGGATTCAACACCTTTGCAATGACCCACTCTTCTCCGAGGGTAAAAGTTGTTGACTTTTACCCGAGAAAGGCGGCTCAAAATCGTATTCAACACCTTCGCAATGACCCGCCCTTAGGGTAAGTTAGGGTATCCGAGTTAGGGTAAGTTTAGTTTAGGGTGCGGACCAGGGGAATCCGACTTTGCAGTTGGTTGAGTCGAGACCTCCTCGCGGTGGTCCGCGGTAACGCCTTAGTGGCGGCTAACTTGACTCGTAATCTCCCCAAAACGAAGCGGCTTCCACTTGGGAGGTTCGGAGATAATGCACCTCCGTCCTCCTGGGCTCATCTTGGAAGGCTGCATCGTTTCATTTTTTTGTTAAGATGTTTTTGGAGTGCACCGGGCTACGACTTGAGTCAAATTTGGACCTCAGGTTGTGTAGACCCGTTGCTTCTGCATGCTCCTGGTGCTGTGGTAGCACAATCATCTAGCAGGTGCCAACACTAGCTATTGCCATCCAATGTCTCAAAGAGGTGGCCCACATTCCTCTGATGATGACTTGGATGGTGCTCTAATAGCTACTGCTGGCACCTTCTAGATGACTGAGTTACCACAGTAGCACCAGTCATCTTGTAGGTGCACAGCAATGACAGCTGCAGTGCAGCGTGGTAGCTGGGTCAGTAGTGGCAGCCCCCCTCGTTGCAGTTCATAGTCACTGTGGAGCGAAGAGAAGCCAGGCCCCAAAAGCCGGCAAAAAAGCCGGCAAAAAAGAAAAAATAATAGGGTTCGGCTTGACTGGCGGAGTCAGTAGAACGGACCTTAAAGATCTGAAAAAATGGCCTGTGCGTCCTTCGCTCCTAGTGTGGCTATGCTGTCTTGGGGCCCTGACTACTGCGGCACTGGCAACTGCGCTTGCGGGCACATAGGAGCGGAGGGTGGGGCCAGACCTACTCTTCGCTGCCTAGTGTGCCTGATAGCTCTGGCTAGTATTCTGGCACAGACACGTTTAGTGTGTCTGTCTGTTCTTGCTGGCACAGTGCTATGAACAGCCTGACCAAGAAGCAAAGAGGAGGCGCTTTGCTGCTTGGACTGGCTGTGATAGTCCTCTGATGTACACAGCGCAAGATGACTGGAGACAGAGGTAGCGGTGCTTCCCATGTGAGGACTACCAATTTTACTCAAGTTGTTAGCTTAGTGGACTTAGTGGAGGGGCGGGTGGGGGGGTCTCCTCCGCGGACCGCCACCTTAACGTGGTGGAGGAGTTTGAGTGGCTCAGTGATCCTGGGAGCTATGTTGTCCGGGGCATCAGTCCCTGGCTAACAGGTCTCGGGGGAGAGTCCAGACTAAGAGCGGTTCAGTTTAGGGTTAGTGTTAATGTCAGTAGCTGGTACAGCGCCATGCAAAGTAAAACAAAATCATATTCAACACCTTCGCAATGACCCCCCTTCTCCGGGGTTTAAAATCATTTGACTTTTACCCAAGAAAGGTGGATCAAAATCGGATTCAACACCTTTGCAATGACCCACTCTTCTCCAAGGGTAAAAGTTGTTGACTTTTACCCGAGAAAGGTGGCTCAAAATCGTATTCAACACCTTCGCAATGACCCACCCTTAGGGTAAGTTAGGGTATCCGAGTTAGGGTAAGTTTAGTTTAGGGTGCGGACCAGGGGAATCCGACTTTGCAGTTGGTTGAGTCGAGACCTCCTCGCGGTGGTCCGCGGTAACGCCTTAGTGGCGGCTAACTTGACTCGTAATCTCCCCAAAACGAAGCGGCTTCCACTTGGGAGGTTCGGAGATAATGCACCTCCGTCCTCCTGGGCTCATCTTGGAAGGCTGCATCGTTTCATTTTTTTGTTAAGATGTTTTTGGAGTGCACCGGGCAACGACTTGAGTCAAATTTGGACCTCAGGTTGTGTAGACCCGTTGCTTCTGCATGCTCCTGGTGCTGTGGTAGCACAATCATCTAGCAGGTGCCAACACTAGCTATTGCCATCCAATGCCTCAAAGAGGTGGCCCACATTCCTCTGATGATGACTTGGATGGTGCTCTAATAGCTACTGCTGGCACCTTCTAGATGACTGAGTTACCACAGTAGCACCAGTCATCTTGTAGGTGCACAGCAATGACAGCTGCAGTGCAGCGTGGTAGCTGGGTCAGTAGTGGCAGCCCCCCTCGTTGCAGTTCATAGTCACTGTGGAGCGGAGAGAAGCCAGGCCCCAAAAGCCGGCAAAAAAGCCGGCAAAAAAGAAAAAATAATAGGGTTCGGCTTGACTGGCGGAGTCAGTAGAACGGACCTTAAAGATCTGAAAAAATGGCCTGTGCGTCCTTCGCTCCTAGTGTGGCTATGCTGTCTTGGGGCCCTGACTACTGCGGCACTGGCAACTGCGCTTGCGGGCACATAGGAGCGGAGGGTGGGGCCAGACCTACTCTTCGCTGCCTAGTGTGCCTGATAGCTCTGGCTAGTATTCTGGCACAGACACGTTTAGTGTGTCTGTCTGTTCTTGCTGGCACAGTGCTATGCACAGCCTGACCAAGAAGCAAAGAGGAGGCGCTTTGCTGCTTGGACTGGCTGTGATAGTCCTCTGATGTACACAGCGCAAGATGACTGGAGACAGAGGTAGCGGTGCTTCCCATGTGAGGACTACCAATTTTACTCAAGTTGTTAGCTTAGTGGACTTAGTGGAGGGGCGGGTGGGGGGGTCTCCTCCGCGGACCGCCACCTTAACGTGGTGGAGGAGTTTGAGTGGCTCAGTGATCCTGGGAGCTATGTTGTCCGGGGCATCAGTCCCTGGCTAACAGGTCTCGGGGGAGAGTCCAGACTAAGAGCGGTTCAGTTTAGGGTTAGTGTTAATGTCAGTAGCTGGTACAGCGCCATGCAAAGTAAAACAAAATCATATTCAACACCTTCGCAATGACCCCCCTTCTCCGGGGTTTAAAATCATTTGACTTTTACCCAAGAAAGGTGGATCAAAATCGGATTCAACTCCTTTGCAATGACCCACTCTTCTCCAAGGGTAAAAGTTGTTGACTTTTACCCGAGAAAGGTGGCTCAAAATCGTATTCAACACCTTCGCAATGACCCGCCCTTAGGGTAAGTTAGGGTATCCGAGTTAGGGTAAGTTTAGTTTAGGGTGCGGACCAGGGGAATCCGACTTTGCAGTTGGTTGAGTCAAGACCTCCTCGCGGTGGTCCGCGGTAACGCCTTAGTGGCGGCTAACTTGACTCGTAATCTCCCCAAAACGAAGCGGCTTCCACTTGGGAGGTTCGGAGATAATGCACCTCCGTCCTCCTGGGCTCATCATGGAAGGCTGCATCGTTTCATTTTTTTGTTAAGATGTTTTTGGAGTGCACCGGGCTACGACTTGAGTCAAATTTGGACCTCAGGTTGTGTAGACCCGTTGCTTCTGCATGCTCCTGGTGCTGTGGTAGCACAATCATCTAGCAGGTGCCAACATTAGCTATTGCCATCCAATGTCTCAAAGAGGTGGCCCACATTCCTCTGATGATGACTTGGATGGTGCTCTAATAGCTACTGCTGGCACCTTCTAGATGACTGAGTTACCACAGTAGCACCAGTCATCTTGTAGGTGCACAGCAATGACAGCTGCAGTGCAGCGTGGTAGCTGGGTCAGTAGTGGCAGCCCCCCTCGTTGCAGTTCATAGTCACTGTGGAGCGAAGAGAAGCCAGGCCCCAAAAGCCGGCAAAAAAGCCGGCAAAAAAGAAAAAATAATAGGGTTCGGCTTGACTGGCGGAGTCAGTAGAACGGACCTTAAAGATCTGAAAAAATGGCCTGTGCGTCCTTCGCTCCTAGTGTGGCTATGCTGTCTTGGGGCCCTGACTACTGCGGCACTGGCAACTGCGCTTGCGGGCACATAGGAGCGGAGGGTGGGGCCAGACCTACTCTTCGCTGCCTAGTGTGCCTGATAGCTCTGGCTAGTATTCTGGCACAGACACGTTTAGTGTGTCTGTCTGTTCTTGCTGGCACAGTGCTATGCACAGCCTGACCAAGAAGCAAAGAGGAGGCGCTTTGCTGCTTGGACTGGCTGTGATAGTCCTCTGATGTACACAGCGCAAGATGACTGGAGACAGAGGTAGCGGTGCTTCCCATGTGAGGACTACTAATTTTACTCAAGTTGTTAGCTTAGTGGACTTAGTGGAGGGGCGGGTGGGGGGGTCTCCTCCGCGGACCGCCACCTTAACGTGGTGGAGGAGTTTGAGTGGCTCAGTGATCCTGGGAGCTATGTTGTCCGGGGCATCAGTCCCTGGCTAACAGGTCTCGGGGGAGAGTCCAGACTAAGAGCGGTTCAGTTTAGGGTTAGTGTTAATGTCAGTAGCTGGTACAGCGCCATGCAAAGTAAAACAAAATCATATTCAACACCTTCGCAATGACCCCCCTTCTCCGGGGTTTAAAATCATTTGACTTTTACCCAAGAAAGGTGGATCAAAATCGGATTCAACACCTTTGCAATGACCCACTCTTCTCCAAGGGTAAAAGTTGTTGACTTTTACCCGAGAAAGGTGGCTCAAAATCGTATTCAACACCTTCGCAATGACCCGCCCTTAGGGTAAGTTAGGGTATCCGAGTTAGGGTAAGTTTAGTTTAGGGTGCGGACCAGGGGAATCCGACTTTGCAGTTGGTTGAGTCAAGACCTCCTCGCGGTGGTCCGCGGTAACGCCTTAGTGGCGGCTAACTTGACTCGTAATCTCCCCAAAACGAAGCGGCTTCCACTTGGGAGGTTCGGAGATAATGCACCTCCGTCCTCCTGGGCTCATCTTGGAAGGCTGCATCGTTTCATTTTTTTGTTAAGATGTTTTTGGAGTGCACCGGGCAACGACTTGAGTCAAATTTGGACCTCAGGTTGTGTAGACCCGTTGCTTCTGCATGCTCCTGGTGCTGTGGTAGCACAATCATCTAGCAGGTGCCAACACTAGCTATTGCCATCCAATGCCTCAAAGAGGTGGCCCACATTCCTCTGATGATGACTTGGATGGTGCTCTAATAGCTACTGCTGGCACCTTCTAGATGACTGAGTTACCACAGTAGCACCAGTCATCTTGTAGGTGCACAGCAATGACAGCTGCAGTGCAGCGTGGTAGCTGGGTCAGTAGTGGCAGCCCCCCTCGTTGCAGTTCATAGTCACTGTGGAGCGAAGAGAAGCCAGGCCCCAAAAGCCGGCAAAAAAGAAAAAATAATAGGGTTCGGCTTGACTGGCGGAGTCAGTAGAACGGACCTTAAAGATCTGAAAAAATGGCCTGTGCGTCCTTCGCTCCTAGTGTGGCTATGCTGTCTTGGGGCCCTGACTACTGCGGCACTGGCAACTGCGCTTGCGGGCACATAGGAGCGGAGGGTGGGGCCAGACCTACTCTTCGCTGCCTAGTGTGCCTGATAGCTCTGGCTAGTATTCTGGCACAGACACGTTTAGTGTGTCTGTCTGTTCTTGCTGGCACAGTGCTATGCACAGCCTGACCAAGAAGCAAAGAGGAGGCGCTTTGCTGCTTGGACTGGCTGTGATAGTCCTCTGATGTACACAGCGCAAGATGACTGGAGACAGAGGTAGCGGTGCTTCCCATGTGAGGACTACCAATTTTACTCAAGTTGTTAGCTTAGTGGACTTAGTGGAGGGGCGGGTGGGGGGGTCTCCTCCGCGGACCGCCACCTTAACGTGGTGGAGGAGTTTGAGTGGCTCAGTGATCCTGGGAGCTATGTTGTCCGGGGCATCAGTCCCTGGCTAACAGGTCTCGGGGGAGAGTCCAGACTAAGAGCGGTTCAGTTTAGGGTTAGTGTTAATGTCAGTAGCTGGTACAGCGCCATGCAAAGTAAAACAAAATCATATTCAACACCTTCGCAATGACCCCCCTTCTCCGGGGTTTAAAATCATTTGACTTTTACCCAAGAAAGGTGGATCAAAATCGGATTCAACACCTTTGCAATGACCCACTCTTCTCCAAGGGTAAAAGTTGTTGACTTTTACCCGAGAAAGGTGGCTCAAAATCGTATTCAACACCTTCGCAATGACCCGCCCTTAGGGTAAGTTAGGGTATCCGAGTTAGGGTAAGTTTAGTTTAGGGTGCGGACCAGGGGAATCCGACTTTGCAGTTGGTTGAGTCAAGACCTCCTCGCGGTGGTCCGCGGTAACGCCTTAGTGGCGGCTAACTTGACTCGTAATCTCCCCAAAACGAAGCGGCTTCCACTTGGGAGGTTCGGAGATAATGCACCTCCGTCCTCCTGGGCTCATCTTGGAAGGCTGCATCGTTTCATTTTTTTGTTAAGATGTTTTTGGAGTGCACCGGGCTACGACTTGAGTCAAATTTGGACCTCAGGTTGTGTAGACCCGTTGCTTCTGCATGCTCCTGGTGCTGTGGTAGCACAATCATCTAGCAGGTGCCAACATTAGCTATTGCCATCCAATGTCTCAAAGAGGTGGCCCACATTCCTCTGATGATGACTTGGATGGTGCTCTAATAGCTACTGCTGGCACCTTCTAGATGACTGAGTTACCACAGTAGCACCAGTCATCTTGTAGGTGCACAGCAATGACAGCTGCAGTGCAGCGTGGTAGCTGGGTCAGTAGTGGCAGTCCCCCTCGTTGCAGTTCATAGTCACTGTGGAGCGAAGAGAAGCCAGGCCCCAAAAGCCGGCAAAAAAGCCGGAAAAAAAGAAAAAATAATAGGGTTCGGCTTGACTGGCGGAGTCAGTAGAACGGACCTTAAAGATCGGAAAAAATGGCCTGTGCGTCCTTCGCTCCTAGTGTGGCTATGCTGTCTTGGGGCCCTGACTACTGCGGCACTGGCAACTGCGCTTGCGGGCACATAGGAGCGGAGGGTGGGGCCAGACCTACTCTTTGCTGCCTAGTGTGCCTGATAGCTCTGGCTAGTATTCTGGCACAGACACGTTTAGTGTGTCTGTCTGTTCTTGCTGGCACAGTGCTATGCACAGCCTGACCAAGAAGCAAAGAGGAGGCGCTTTGCTGCTTGGACTGGGTGTGATAGTCCTCTGATGTACACAGCGCAAGATGACTGGAGACAGAGGTAGCGGTGCTTCCCATGTGAGGACTACCAATTTTACTCAAGTTGTTAGCTTAGTGGACTTAGTGGAGGGGCGGGTGGGGTGGGTCTCCTCCGCGGACCGCCACCTTAACGTGGTGGAGGAGTTTGAGTGGCTCAGTGATCCTGGGAGCTATGTTGTCCGGGGCATCAGTCCCTGGCTAACAGGTCTCGGGGGAGAGTCCAGACTAAGAGCGGTTCAGTTTAGGGTTAGTGTTAATGTCAGTAGCTGGTACAGCGCCATGCAAAGTAAAACAAAATCATATTCAACACCTTCGCAATGACCCCCCTTCTCCGGGGTTTAAAATCATTTGACTTTTACCCAAGAAAGGTGGATCAAAATCGGATTCAACACCTTTGCAATGACCCACTCTTCTCCGAGGGTAAAAGTTGTTGACTTTTACCCGAGAAAGGCGGCTCAAAATCGTATTCAACACCTTCGCAATGACCCGCCCTTAGGGTAAGTTAGGGTATCCGAGTTAGGGTAAGTTTAGTTTAGGGTGCGGACCAGGGGAATCCGACTTTGCAGTTGGTTGAGTCGAGACCTCCTCGCGGTGGTCCGCGGTAACGCCTTAGTGGCGGCTAACTTGACTCGTAATCTCCCCAAAACGAAGCGGCTTCCACTTGGGAGGTTCGGAGATAATGCACCTCCGTCCTCCTGGGCTCATCTTGGAAGGCTGCATCGTTTCATTTTTTTGTTAAGATGTTTTTGGAGTGCACCGGGCTACGACTTGAGTCAAATTTGGACCTCAGGTTGTGTAGACCCGTTGCTTCTGCATGCTCCTGGTGCTGTGGTAGCACAATCATCTAGCAGGTGCCAACACTAGCTATTGCCATCCAATGTCTCAAAGAGGTGGCCCACATTCCTCTGATGATGACTTGGATGGTGCTCTAATAGCTACTGCTGGCACCTTCTAGATGACTGAGTTACCACAGTAGCACCAGTCATCTTGTAGGTGCACAGCAATGACAGCTGCAGTGCAGCGTGGTAGCTGGGTCAGTAGTGGCAGCCCCCCTCGTTGCAGTTCATAGTCACTGTGGAGCGGAGAGAAGCCAGGCCCCAAAAGCCGGCAAAAAAGCCGGAAAAAAAGAAAAAATAATAGGGTTCGGCTTGACTGGCGGAGTCAGTAGAACGGACCTTAAAGATCGGAAAAAATGGCCTGTGCGTCCTTCGCTCCTAGTGTGGCTATGCTGTCTTGGGGCCCTGACTACTGCGGCACTGGCAACTGCGCTTGCGGGCACATAGGAGCGGAGGGTGGGGCCAGACCTACTCTTTGCTGCCTAGTGTGCCTGATAGCTCTGGCTAGTATTCTGGCACAGACACGTTTAGTGTGTCTGTCTGTTCTTGCTGGCACAGTGCTATGCACAGCCTGACCAAGAAGCAAAGAGGAGGCGCTTTGCTGCTTGGACTGGGTGTGATAGTCCTCTGATGTACACAGCGCAAGATGACTGGAGACAGAGGTAGCGGTGCTTCCCATGTGAGGACTACCAATTTTACTGAAGTTGTTAGCTTAGTGGACTTAGTGGAGGGGCGGGTGGGGGGGTCTCCTCCGCGGCCCGCCACCTTAACGTGGTGGAGGAGTTTGAGTGGCTCAGTGATCCTGGGAGCTATGTTGTCCGGGGCATCAGTCCCTGGCTAACAGGTCTCGGGGGAGAGTCCAGACTAAGAGCGGTTCAGTTTAGGGTTAGTGTTAATGTCAGTAGCTGGTACAGCGCCATGCAAAGTAAAACAAAATCATATTCAACACCTTCGCAATGACCCCCCTTCTCCGGGGTTTAAAATCATTTGACTTTTACCCAAGAAAGGTGGATCAAAATCGGATTCAACACCTTTGCAATGACCCACTCTTCTCCGAGGGTAAAAGTTGTTGACTTTTACCCGAGAAAGGCGGCTCAAAATCGTATTCAACACCTTCGCAATGACCCGCCCTTAGGGTAAGTTAGGGTATCCGTATTAGGGTAAGTTTAGTTTAGGGTGCGGACCAGGGGAATCCGACTTTGCAGTTGGTTGAGTCGAGACCTCCTCGCGGTGGTCCGCGGTAACGCCTTAGTGGCGGCTAACTTGACTCGTAATCTCCCCAAAACGAAGCGGCTTCCACTTGGGAGGTTCGGAGATAATGCACCTCCGTCCTCCTGGGCTCATCTTGGAAGGCTGCATCGTTTCATTTTTTTGTTAAGATGTTTTTGGAGTGCACCGGACTACGACTTGAGTCAAATTTGGACCTCAGGTTGTGTAGACCCGTTGCTTCTGCATGCTCCTGGTGCTGTGGTAGCACAATCATCTAGCAGGTGCCAACACTAGCTATTGCCATCCAATGTCTCAAAGAGGTGGCCCACATTCCTCTGATGATGACTTGGATGGTGCTCTAATAGCTACTGCTGGCACCTTCTAGATGACTGAGTTACCACAGTAGCACCAGTCATCTTGTAGGTGCACAGCAATGACAGCTGCAGTGCAGCGTGGTAGCTGGGTCAGTAGTGGCAGCCCCCCTCGTTGCAGTTCATAGTCACTGTGGAGCGAAGAGAAGCCAGGCCCCAAAAGCCGGCAAAAAAGCCGGCAAAAAAGAAAAAATAATAGGGTTCGGCTTGACTGGCGGAGTCAGTAGAACGGACCTTAAAGATCTGAAAAAATGGCCTGTGCGTCCTTCGCTCCTAGTGTGGCTATGCTGTCTTGGGGCCCTGACTACTGCGGCACTGGCAACTGCGCTTGCGGGCACATAGGAGCGGAGGGTGGGGCCAGACCTACTCTTCGCTGCCTAGTGTGCCTGATAGCTCTGGCTAGTATTCTGGCACAGACACGTTTAGTGTGTCTGTCTGTTCTTGCTGGCACAGTGCTATGCACAGCCTGACCAAGAAGCAAAGAGGAGGCGCTTTGCTGCTTGGACTGGCTGTGATAGTCCTCTGATGTACACAGCGCAAGATGACTGGAGACAGAGGTAGCGGTGCTTCCCATGTGAGGACTACCAATTTTACTCAAGTTGTTAGCTTAGTGGACTTAGTGGAGGGGCGGGTGGGGGGGTCTCCTCCGCGGACCGCCACCTTAACGTGGTGGAGGAGTTTGAGTGGCTCAGTGATCCTGGGAGCTATGTTGTCCGGGGCATCAGTCCCTGGCTAACAGGTCTCGGGGGAGAGTCCAGACTAAGAGCGGTTCAGTTTAGGGTTAGTGTTAATGTCAGTAGCTGGTACAGCGCCATGCAAAGTAAAACAAAATCATATTCAACACCTTCGCAATGACCCCCCTTCTCCGGGGTTTAAAATCATTTGACTTTTACCCAAGAAAGGTGGATCAAAATCGGATTCAACACCTTTGCAATGACCCACTCTTCTCCGAGGGTAAAAGTTGTTGACTTTTACCCGAGAAAGGTGGCTCAAAATCGTATTCAACACCTTTGCAATGACCCGCCCTTAGGGTAAGTTAGGGTATCCGAGTTAGGGTAAGTTTAGTTTAGGGTGCGGACCAGGGGAATCCGACTTTGCAGTTGGTTGAGTCGAGACCTCCTCGCGGTGGTCCGCGGTAACGCCTTAGTGGCGGCTAACTTGACTCGTAATCTCCCCAAAACGAAGCGGCTTCCACTTGGGAGGTTCGGAGATTATGCACCTCCGTCCTCCTGGGCTCATCTTGGAAGGCTGCATCGTTTAATATTTTTGTTAATGCGTTCCTCAGTAACGTTACCCAGCGGAGACGTGCATGTGTATGCGCGTTCATGTGATTCAAATGAAGCCCCCGGGTCCGTGCTGTTCTTTCACTGCGTATGTTTAACCTTAATATCCACAGTATGTGCATGCATGTTACTGACGTGCAGTAGAACACGCTCTTTCATATATTGTAATGCACATTCATGTTAACATGTGATACTTCCGGCCACAGAAACACAAAGAAGTCCCACATGAATAAACAACACTGAAGACAAATGACTAACTTCACAGCTTTCAAGTGTACCAGAACTTGTCAACACTAATTCTCATTACATGTGAGGTCATTTTTATTCATTTGAATGACTTACTGTTTCACGTACGTTAGTTAAGGCTCGCTCTTTTTGGAGAAGATTTTATTCTTTTCTCTCTTGCTAGCTAACATGCGGCACCATGTGACACAGGTAACGTTACTGAGCACCACTGAAGGTGAACCAGAACGCCACAAGAGTCAGACCTTTACACAGCAATTATGAGACAAAAAGTAATTATTATGAGATACTTAACCACAACAGTCAGAAGCAGTTCTAGAAATGGAATGTGAGTACATTGAAGACTACTTTAAACGTGGTTTTACAACAGATGAAATACTTCAATTGCTTGCTAATTCACATGGGATTGTACCAAGTAAACGCACCCTTGAAAGGATTTTAAGTAAGAAGCAGCTTTGGCGTAGAAAGAATAAAACCGATGTGGCTGAGGTGGCCAACTTCATTGAACAGCAACTGGAAACATCTGGTCAGTGTCATGGTTATAGATGGATGCACCAAAAGTGTTGGTTACATGGAATTGTGACTGACAGAGAAACAGTTAGAATATTGCTAAAGTTATTGGACAGTGACAGTGCATTGATAGGCAGGATGGACAATTGCTCAGGGCAAAAGGAAAGCATTGGTCAGCACTGTTATTGAGTCAAAGTGTGCCTGGCAAGCTGATATAGAAATTATTATTCATTAAATACATAGTCCTATAGTTTTAGCTACCTGTGTGCTTGTGCACACATGTTCTAATTATTTCCAACTGACAGAGACCCAAGCAGACACACAGACACACAACAGCAGATGAGTTTGTGACACACACACACACATATATATATATATATATATATATATATATATATGCGTAACCCAGCCACCTACATACAAATACAGTACTAGTTTTCCAAACAAAAGAAAATGACAACATATGGATGCATCTGTAAAAGTGTGCACCATGCATATGGTAAAAGTAAATACATTTTTCAAAACATTGTCAATAAAAGAACATGACAGTACTGACTACATAAAGTTGGCACCATATACACCGTAACAGTAATACATTTTTCAAAACTTTGACAGTAAAAGAACATTTTTATGATTTACCTAAAAGTGTCACAGTTCAGCTCCACACCCTCGTCAGTCTAACTCCCTTGACCTGTTCACTCACCTGCCTCTGATCACTAATCAAGCCCTTATTTAGACTCCTGCCTTCCAGACACACCTTGCCAGATTGTTCTTCGGTTTTTCCAGCTAAACTCTCCAGCACTCGTTCACAGACTGATCTCCTGTTGCCCTGTTTAACCCACTGGACTGAGTCCTGGTCAACCTACCTGTGGGGGTTCTGGGCACCACCAGCAGGGGGTGCCATGATAACGCTGGCTGGG
Source organism: Cottus gobio (assembly GCA_023566465.1). Lineage (NCBI taxonomy): Eukaryota > Metazoa > Chordata > Actinopteri > Perciformes > Cottidae > Cottus > Cottus gobio. Next base: position 20,263,132 of record CM042229.1, on the reverse strand, counting down.
ACCAGAGAATGTATGTGTGGGGTCTGAATCAAGGGAGACGCAGTACAGCTGGGAGAAAGGAGGGCCGCCGCTCGCACCTGCAGCACATCGAGTCATCACGGCGCAGTTTAAAGGTGGCTTTCTTCCGGAGGTTCGGCGTCGGGAGATTACTTCTGGGATGCTCTAAGCAAGACACGAGAAGCAAGACACGAGACACGAGAGGAGAAGCACCCCGTCCCAGGAGAGACGGCTCTTTTCGTTTGGAGCATTGCCTACCGGCCTGAGTATTTACGTTCACATTAAGACTCTTTTGATTACGTTTTCGTTTGGAGCATTGCCTACCGGCCTGAGTATTTACGTTCACGTTAAGACTCTTTTTGAATTACGTTTTTGTTTGAGTGTTGCCTGCGGAGCGGAGTGCTGCTGTTAATCGGCGAGAGACAATAAACACCTTTTTTGTTATACGTTACCTGCTGTGCCGAGTTTGCTTTTGGGTCCAGAAACCGAATCCTGACAGAATCTCCCGACCATCAAACATGGACCCAGCGAACCCGGCGTCCGTGCAGCAGGCCATCAGCGCGCAAGGGGCCCTCGTCGGGCGACACGAGGAGTTGTTACAGCGGCTGGCGGAGGCAGTGGAGAACCTAAACCGGAGGATGGACACGCAGACCGCCACGGCGTCACCTAGACCACCAGAACCACGGGTCGTCGCGGATCCTTCCAGTCCACCAGTTGCAGCCGCAACCCAGGAACCGCGAGTCCCGTTGCCGGAACCGTACGCCGGGGAATCGGGGGGGTGCGGCCGGTTCTTGTTGAACTGTACGCTGGTTTTCGAGCTACAGCCGGGTAGATACACGTCGGACAGGGCCCGGATAGCGTTCTGTGTGAATTTGCTGCGCGGGAGGGCGGCTCAGTGGGCGACGGCATTGTGGGAGGGCCAGTCACCGATGTTCCAGTCGTTCGGGGGGTTTTCCGAGGAGCTTAGGCGGGTGTTCGATCATCCGGTACGCGGGCGGGACGCGCTGAATCGATTGCTCTCTCTGCGGCAGAAGTCCGGGTCGGTGGCCGATTATGCCATCGAGTTCCGGATTCTTGCCGCGGAGAGCGGCGCGAATGAGCATACACTCCGGACCATTTTCGCGCGTAACCTGTCCGACACAATTAAAGACGAGTTGGTCTCGCGGGATGCAACCTCCACCCTAGAGCAACTCATTTCTCTGGCCATTTTGATCGATAACCGTTTACGGGAGCACAGACACGAGCGGAGTGGCCAGTGTTCGCTTCCGGGTCCCTCTGGGGGGGCGGGTCCGGGAGCCGTCGGGGTGGGGGTAGAGGGTGCGGGGGGGGTAGACGAACCTATGCAGCTGGGGCGGGCTCGCCTGACGCCGGCGGAACGCCAGCGCCGGTTTATCCGCCGGTTGTGTTTGTTTTGTGGACTTCCGGGGCATTACGCGGCCAATTGCCCAGAGGCCCCAAAAGGGGGGGCTCACCAGTGAGTGTGGGCCTCCTGGTGAGTAACGCGACCTCCGCCCGCAGTATTTCCCGGATTTCTCTGCCCGCCACTCTTTCCTTCCGGTCCCATTGTCACTCCGTTTGTGTGCTCATTGATTCGGGTTCCGACGCGAGCTTTTTAGACTCAGGACTAGCGGCCCAGTTGGGAGTAGAGTTGGAGCCTCTCGAGTGCCCACAGGACGTAAATGCTTTAGACGGGCGGTTGTTGGCGCGGGTCACCCATCACACACGTCCCCTTCAGTTATGTATTTCGGGCAATCATTCGGAGGACATTCAATTACTCATTATCCCCTCCCCCGCGTCACCGGTGGTGTTAGGTCTCCCATGGCTGCAGCTCCACAATCCTTCCTTAGATTGGGCTACACGGTCGGTGGCAGGCTGGAGTGTGGCTTGTCATGCTCGCTGCCTTCGGGCGGCGAACCCCGGACCATCATCATCGGGGCCCCCGCCCGCGTTGCCTGATCTGTCCAGCGTACCGCACGAATATCACGATTTAGCGCGGGTGTTTTGCAAGGTGCAGGCAAGCACGTTGCCTCCGCATCGCCCGTACGACTGCGCGATCAACCTGCTTTCGGGTGCTACTCTGCCCACCAGCCGCCTGTTTAACATCTCTCGTCCAGAGCGGGTGGCGATGGAGAAATATATCCAGGAGTGCCTGGGGGCTGGGTTGATTCGCCCGTCGTCCGCGCCGGTAGGCGCCGGGTTCTTCTTCGTGGAGAAGAAGGACAAATCCTTGCGTCCGTGTATTGATTACCGGGGGTTGAACCACATTACCGTAAAGAACAAGACCCCGTTGCCGTTGATTGATCCGGCGTTTGAGCCCCTGTGCCAGGCGCAGGTGTTCACAAAACTCGATCTCCGGAACGCATATCATTTGGTCCGGATCCGCGAGGGGGACGAGTGGAAGACGGCGTTCAACACCCCGTTGGGGCAGTTCGAATATCGGGTGATGCCGTTTGGCCTGACGAACGCCCCCGCCGTTTTCCAGACCATGATGAACGAGATATTTCGGGATATGATGAATAAGTTTGTGTTCATTTACCTGGACGATATTCTGATTTTTTCTCGATCCCTCGCGGTGCACCGTGACCACGTGCGGTTGGTTCTCCAGCGGCTGCTGGAGAATAGATTATATGTTAAGCCGGGGAAATGCGTGTTTCACGTCGCGTCGGTGAGTTTCCTCGGGTTTATAATCGCTCGGGGCCGGGTGGAACCGGACCCGGACAAGATTCGGGCCGTGACCGATTGGCCGACGCCGGGCACGCGGAAGGAGTTGCAGCGGTTCCTCGGGTTCGCGAATTTTTACCGGCGGTTTATCAGGGATTACAGCAAGGTGGCCGCACCCCTCACGCAGTTGACCTCCACAAAGGCGCCCTTCGGTTGGTCGCACGAGGCCGAGGGGGCGTTCGGCCGCTTGAAGACCTTGTTCACCAGTGCCCCCGTCCTGAAGCATCCAGACCCAGGTCGTCCGTTTGTGGTGGAGGTGGATGCGTCTGAGACTGGCGTGGGGGCTATCTTGTCTCAGCGGGACCCTGTCTCCCAGAAACTGCATCCGTGTGCGTTCTTTTCGAAGAGACTGAGTCCGGCAGAGCGCAACTATGATGTGGGGAACCGAGAACTGTTGGCGGTGGTCCTCGCGCTCCAGGAGTGGCGGCATTGGCTGGAGGGGAGTGAGCTGCCGTTCTTGATATGGACGGATCATAAGAATCTGGAGTATATCCGGGCGGCGCGAAGGCTGAACTCCCGGCAGGCCCGGTGGTCTTTGTTTGTGAGTCGATTTAACTATGTGTTGTCCTATCGCCCCGGGAGTCGGAACGGGAAGCCAGACGCTCTCTCCCGGGTGTTCCCTTCACAGGAGTCCGAGGACCCCGCTCCCATCCTTCCTCCCGCCTGTGTGGTGGGGGCGGCGACGTGGGAGATAGAGACGGTGGTCCGGAACGCACAGCAGGACGAGCCAGCGCCGGAGGGGGGTCCCGAGGGTCGACTGTTCGTTCCAGGGGCGGCCCGGTCTGCGGTGCTTCAGTGGGGGCACTCGTCCGTCCTGGCGTGCCATCCGGGGTCTCGGCGGACCGCGTTCCTCATCCGGCAGCGGTTCTGGTGGCCGGGGCTGACCAAGGATACACGGGAGTTCGTGGCAGCTTGTCCGGTCTGCGCCCGGGGTAAGGCGTCCCATCAGCCCTCGGCGGGGTTGCTACAGCCGCTGCCGGTCCCGGGCCGGCCATGGTCGCACATCGCTGTGGATTTCGTCACCGGGCTGCCGCCGTCGGGAGGTAACACCACGGTTCTTACCATCGTGGACCGGTTCTCGAAGGCGCGCCATTACGTCCCACTTCCCAAGCTGCCGTCGGCATTGGAGACGGCGGACCTTCTGGTGCTTCATGTGGTGCGGTTGCACGGGATTCCGGTTGACGTGGTATCGGACAGGGGGCCGCAGTTCGCGTCCCGGGTCTGGGGCGCGTTCTGTAAGGCCTTGGGGGCGACGGCCAGCCTGTCGTCCGGGTACCACCCGCAGTCCAACGGTCAAACGGAACGTGCCAACCAGGACTTGGGGACGGCGCTCCGGTGCGTCGCCGCACAACATCCGGTGTCATGGAGCACCTTCCTGCCCTGGGTGGAGTACGCGCACAACACCTTGATCAGCACTGCAACTGGTATGTCCCCATTTATGGTGTGCTCTGGTTTTCAGCCCCCGTTGTTCCCGGAGCAGGAGGCGGAGGTCGCGGTCCCGGCCGTGGGGGACCACCTACGGCGGATTCGGGCGGTGTGGCGCACGGCCCGGGCAGCCCTCGAGCGCTCGGCCGCCATTAACAAGCGGCTGGCCGACCGGCTCCGGGTTCCTTCACCGGGGTACAAGGTGGGACAGCGGGTGTGGCTTTCCTCCAGGGACCTCCCGTTACCTACGGAATCCAGGAAATTGACACCTAGGTACGTCGGGCCGTTTCCCATCACGAAGCTCATTGGCCCTTCCGCCGTCCGGTTGACCGTCCCGGAGGCCTGGAGGATCCATCCGACGTTTCACGTGTCGCTCCTGAAGCCGGTCGCGGAGAGTGAGCTCAGCCCTCCGGTCGCTCCTCCGCCGATTCCCCAGATCATCGACGGCCACCCGGCCCACTCGGTTTCCCGGGTGTTGGACGTCCGGCGGCGGGGGCGGGGTTACCAGTACCTGGTAGATTGGGAGGGGTACGGGCCAGAGGAGCGATCATGGCTTCCTCGTCGGCAGATCATCGGGCCCACTCTACTCCGGGACTTCTACCGGGACAATCCGGGTAAGCCGGGTAAGCCGCCGAGAGGCGTCCATTAAGGGGGGGGTACTGTGGGGGTTCTGGGCACCACCAGCAGGGGGTGCCATGATAACGCTGGCTGGGACCAGAGAATGTATGTGTGGGGTCTGAATCAAGGGAGACGCAGTACAGCTGGGAGAAAGGAGGGCCGCCGCTCGCACCTGCAGCACATCGAGTCATCACGGCGCAGTTTAAAGGTGGCTTTCTTCCGGAGGTTCGGCGTCGGGAGATTACTTCTGGGATGCTCTAAGCAAGACACGAGAAGCAAGACACGAGAAGCAAGACACGAGACACGAGAGGAGAAGCACCCCGTCCCAGGAGAGACGGCTCTTTTCGTTTGGAGCATTGCCTACCGGCCTGAGTATTTACGTTCACATTAAGACTCTTTTGATTACGTTTTCGTTTGGAGCATTGCCTACCGGCCTGAGTATTTACGTTCACGTTAAGACTCTTTTTGAATTACGTTTTTGTTTGAGTGTTGCCTGCGGAGCGGAGTGCTGCTGTTAATCGGCGAGAGACAATAAACACCTTTTTTGTTATACGTTACCTGCTGTGCCGAGTTTGCTTTTGGGTCCAGAAACCGAATCCTGACACTACCAGCCTTTTTTATCCTGATTCTGCTTTATTCTGCCTGCCTTTTCCAGAGGTTTAAATAAAAGGTAAAAAATCCCTGGAATCGTGTGGCCAGATTGTGATTTAACGGGTCGTATCTGGACCCAAATGCACACACACGACTCCCGGGATATTTCACCTTTTATTTCTGCCTCTGGAAACATTAGGCAGAATTGGGATCAAAAAGGCTGGTAGGTTGACCAGGACTCAGACTAGTGGGTTAAACAGGGCAACAGGAGATCAGTCCATGAACGAGTGCTGGAGAGTTTAGCTGGAAAAACTGAAGAACAATCTGGCAAGGTGTGTCTGGAAGGCAGGAGTCTAAATAGGGGCTTGATTAGTGATCAGAGGCAGGTGAGTGAACAGGTCAAGGGAGTTAGACTGACGAGGAGGATGTGGAGCTGAACTGTGACATGAAGTGCCAACAAAAGTTACTTGAACGTACATTTTAGCCCACCTTGATCTCTACTGGCGTGCTATCTTTTGAACTATTTCAATCTTATGCATGGTCACTGACATTACACAAGGAAACAAAAACAAGCAAACAAGCGTTTGCATTGAAATGTGTGTGTGAATAACATAAACACACACCTACTCCCTGGACTAGATTATGTTCATTACCCACACATTAGACTCCAACACCTTGTTCATCTCTGAGCTGAAGTCAGGGTAGCTGTCATAATGGACTGACAGCTTCAGCACACAGCCACAAGTATGGGCCACAGGTCTCTCCTGAAAGCCTTGAATCTGAGTAAAGTCAATAATAATGTCTTTCCCCAGGAATAAATCTGACCCTGTGCAGAATCTGAGGAACAAACATAGATGCTGCATATCAGCATTCCTCAAATATGTGGTGAGGTACTTGGGTCTCTGGGAAGGAGAGAGACTTCACAACCTTTCTCACAGTCGGTTGCAGGGTTTTGTATGCAGTTGTGAGGTCCTGAAGGCTGTGCCCGGAGCTGTTGAGTATTTTTGCCCATTGTTCAATGACGTAGGCAGGCTCTTGAACAAGCCTTTTGTGGGCAAGCTCCTGGAGGATGTCATTGACATTGCTGGCTGTTGGTAACCTTCTGCAGCTGTGGTTGTCAAGGATCTCAATTAATTCTTCTTGGTCGACAGTGTTAAAATCTGATCTCCATGATTCAAACACTGTACGCTCAGACTCAGGCATGTATCTGAGGAAATTCTCCACTACATCACTCTTGGCATATCCAAAAGCAGCTTGCTCTAATATGACCGGTGCGATCTTCACAGGAAGATATTTCTCCCTTGCCCATCCAAACGCAATGATTCGACCAACACTCTCCCACTGCTGCTGTCCAAAATCATGCCTTAGAAAAGGCACTTTAAGAGCATTTCCTGTTGCACATTGGTCATAGAATTCACTCCAGAATTCTGAGAGACAATCTCTGACAACTCCGCCATCATCATACCCCTTCTCAAGTGTTCCATCTGGCAGAACAAGCTGGATTTCGATGTCAACGTCTTGAAGTCCGTCATCGCAGAAATGTGCCATGAGCTCTGGCAGTACCTGCCCTCTGTGAACCACCAATATTCTCTTCACCCTCTCACTGGATGATGCGGTTTGTGGTGAAACAGGTAGTGTATCATCCAAATTCTGTTGCTCATTTTCAGAAAGGTCTCCTAAAAACACAATGTTGCTGCTCTCAAAAACATCCTCTCAATGTGTGGAATACAGTGCAAAGTCAAAATTGTCATTGTTTGTAGTGCTTCCAAGGAATATTACTTCTGGGTTGACCGTTTCAAATGTAGCAGATGGTGGCGATGTAGCAACACTGAGAGAAGAAGTGGAAGACGGATTCTGAGCGCTCACCTGTCTCTCCAAAGATGGAGCTAAACCTGCGTTGTGACTGTGTGGACTGTCCATTGTTTGCTTCTGTGTGGTCAAATAAAACCTAAGAAGAGGGAGCTTTGTGTCATTGTACAATTGCCCAACTGTAATTACATTGTCAACCGTCACCTCTTGATAATCTTTGAGATCTAACTCAAAATCTGTTAAGGACCCCAGAGTATTTTTATTTTCTGGAAAGAACAGGCCAACTGCTTCCTGAATCAGATCACTTTTCTGAGCATCCTTTGAGACATCAATTTTTCTTGTTCCACCTCCTCGTCTGGCTCTCACTTGCTTGAAAACCTCTTTTTCATTATCATAATGCATCCATCCTATTTCTATTTTTCTCATTGTCTTCAGGGCATTTCTTTTCTGAGATGGACGTGAGTGCTCCCCTTGGTTAGGGCTGGTGCCTCCTTCGTCACAAGGTTTTCTTTTGGCCAATTTTTGTTTCAGGCGCTCAAAAAACTTAGATTTCCGAGTGCTGCTGTGGTTGTTTTCCTTCCGTCAGCAAAATCCTAACACTGCTAGGCGATCACCATATGATGGCAAATAAGTCTTTAATTCTTCATCTGTCATCAGCTGTATGGCGCTTGCATCAATCTAAACATGGAAACATTGTTTAAAGAAGAGCAATCCTGATTAGATAACCTAATCATATTTGATAATAATTTTTTCATTCATTTAAAAGCAATACAAAGTGTCTATGAACAGTTGTTTGACTTAAATACTCTGCTTTTGCAGTTAAATACCTTCTCATGCTCCAGGGTCTCTATTGTTTCCTCAGGAACATGTCTCTGTCTCAAAAAGTAACTTAGATGATCCATTATCCATCCTGTGAGCATGCATTACAAGAAAAGTTATTGGAGGGTATCATCAGACACATCATATATACACAACAAGTCTTGGGCTACAGATGAGTTATTTTGCGAGTGGAGTAGCATTGTAACTTTGCATTTGTACGGTTTCTTTTTTTTAAATCTGTGACACCACTATTCTGTTCTGCAGTGCACCATGGCTAATACAGGTTGTATACTGTAAATGTAGCTTATATAAAAGGTGACTCAATAAATATTGTTTTGAGGTCTAACTAGTTTCAGCACAGACTACTGCTGTAACTGCAGTGAAGTCTTGGTCAAATACATTTTTCTTAATCTTGGAGCATGCCGACATTTGAAAATGCAATCATACAGTGTAGTATGACCTATGAAGTACCCTATGTATAGTGTACGTGTAGTTTTATCAGGATAACTTTCACCTTTAAATAAAAAAATACAGATGTTATTCTTATGGCTCATGGTAGTTCAGTCTACATTTGCTAACATGAACCATCCTCTCCTAAACCTTTCTTTTTCATTACTAAGGAAGCGCTTTATATAAAAAATGTTAAGTAAAATAAAAGAATAAATGCAAAACAGGATGAGAACTAAAGAATATTTTGAACATAACAGTAATGTTTACATCAGAAAGTCTATACATACACGTGGTAATGTATTGCCGGTGTTACGGATAACAGGCGACCCTGTTAACTGGCGACTTTCGGCCAAAAGCGTGTTGTCGTCGTTACAGCAGATGTTGAGAATAGCAAGAGAACACGTAGCTGTCCTCGTGAATGCCGTATTGTTTAATTCAGGAAATTCATGTCAAAGCTTCTCGTACAGTCTCTGGTCAAAACATACCGGAATTGACGTTGTTGTGTCTTTTGAGGGAAAGAGTCCACTCGAGTAGAAACGTTGCTTGTTGTTTGTGTCTTGAAACAGGAAGCTAGCAAATTGCCCTTCCTTTGAAATAAAGTTGGTTAAAATAACACATAATCGAGTATGTTGACGTGAACCACGGAGCAGTTTAGGCAGATGGGCGGCTGTTTCAACCAGACAAGAACACAGAGATGTCAAACAGTTGAGCTCACTTGAATTTAATACGGGAAAAAACATAATCACAACACAATATGTAAGCATGGTGCACACTCAAGGTGAACTAATAGCATTTGATACAAAGGAATTGGGCAAAGTTTTTAAGATTCATTTTCCATTTATGTTATCAGCCCTTGGGCTTAGATATGTGCCACTTAAACCATGTAAAAATAAAAAACACATTATAATATATAGTCTTAAGTGTATACCCAAATATTACACCTGCATGTGATCATTTACCATCTGTTGGCGACTGTGGCTCAGTGGTTAGCAAGTCTGTCTTTCAATCAAAAGGTTGGTGGTTCAATCCCAGCCTCCGCTAGTCCATATTGTTGTGTCCTTGAGCAAGACACTTAACCCTCATTGCTCACCGTTGCTTTGTCTACGGTCTACTGCAGGGCTATTCATTTGGCGGCCCGCGGGCCACAAGCGGCCCAGAAGCAACCTCAGAGTGGCCCAGCCCGTGGTCCCGCAATAGAAAGTATAAAAGCGAAAATAGGGTCCCGCCAGCGATATTTTTTCCCCCACTATGGCCACGCCAAGACCCGCCCTTCAATAGCATTCACACACTACTATTGGCCAGGTGTCCATGTACAGGTCCTATCCCCTGACCAATCCCCTAACCCTAACCCCAACCAATCGAGCTGCTTCGTAGGGCGGGTCTTGGCGTGGCCAAAGTGGGATTGGTAATTTTGCGTCCCGCCAAAACTACCAACATGTAAACAATGCAGAGCGTGCTGTGCCGGTAGTAGCCTACATTACTATCAATATGTCTTTCTCAACACTGAAACGTAAAATTGACAATGAAAACCGTCAGTTTAACCCTGCCTGGACTGACAAATACTTGTTTATTTTACCGCCACATCCAAATGCCAAACCGATGTGTTTAATTTGTAATGAGTGCGTTGCAGTACTTAAAGATTACAATCTGCGGCGGCACCACGTTGAGAAACACCAGATTTTCCGCAGCAATTTTCCTGAGGGATCTCAAGAGAGGGCTGCAAAAGTGCAGAGTTTGATTGCATCTTACAACCGGAGCAGTGTTACCATGGTACGGTCATTTACAGCCCAAGAGAGAGCTACCGCAGCATCCCTTCGTGTTTCCTGGATATTGGCAAAAAAGAAAAGGCCATTCACAGACTCTGAAACCGTGAAGGACTGTATGCTGGCCATCGTGGATGAGGTGATAAATGACGATAAAATTAAAACAAGCGTGGCATCTGCTATAAAAAACGTACCCCTGTCAGATACTTCCAACAGTCGGAGAGTTGAAATTCTTGCTGCAGATGTGTATGAAACGATGTTAGGAGACCTGAGGAAAGCTGACTCTATGTCTATAGCAGTAGATGAGTCCACAGACAAAACTGATACTGCTCAGTTGTGCATATATGTCCGTTTTTTTGACGGCAAATGCTTCCGAGAGGAGCTGCTCACCCTACTGCCGTTAGAAGGACACACAACTGGCGATATAGTCTTTGGGAAAATTTCTGCTTTTTTTAAAGACAATGGTCTGGATATGAAGCGTGTGTGCATGCTTGTGACAGATGGGGCGCCCTCCATGACAGGGAAAGTGAATGGTTTGGCAGCACGTTGGTCCGCTGTAGCACCTCAGTTGATCTCCTTACACTGCATTGTGCATCAGGGGGTGTTGTGCGCAAAACTAAGTGGGGCGCTCAAAACGACAATGGACAGCGTGATGGCTACAATTAATTTTATTCGCTCCACATCAAGCCTCCAACACCGCTTATTCCGCATGCTGCTGTCAGAAATGTCTGCTGAGCACCAAGACCTGCTTTTGCATAATGACGTGAGGTGGCTGTCCAAAGGCAAAGCACTGGAGCGTTTCTGTGGTCTCAGAGAGGAGATCATAACTTTCCTCCGCAGCAGCAAGCAAAAAAAGGCAGAAACGCACTTGAGTCGCATACTGGACGACAACTTCATGGCTGATGCTTGCTTTCTGAGCGACATATTCAAACACCTGAATGATCTCAATTTGGGACTACAAGGCAGAGACAAAACTGTCATCGACCTTGTGGGACAGATGCGCGCATTCCAAGTTAAACTGGACCTTTTCGCAACTGATTTGAGCACAGGCCGAATGCTGCATTTTCCGACACTCCGCAAATGCATCTCATCCCCCGCACAAATCACGGATGTGATGACAGATTTCATTGCGAGCCTGAAAAAGAACTTTGCTGGTCGATTGGATGGACTTGTTCTGCCCACAGAGGTGGCCGTTTTTGCCAGAGACCCGTTCACTGTTGCAATAGAAGGGTACTTATCCGCCAGAGCAAAGGAAGTGGTCCCTTCCATTGACGAGGGGAAATTCACACTCGAACTTGTTGACATGCACTCATCTGTAACCATGGCACAGGAGCTTTGCACTAACGGGCCTGTAATGTTTTGGACTGATGTCAACGTACATCAGTTCCCTAACATTAAGAAAGTAGCGATCGTCATGCTCAGTATGTTTGGATCAACGTACACATGTGAGTCAAGTTTTTCACACATGAACTCCATAAAAAGCAACTCTCGTTGCTCCCTGACTGACCGTACTCTCCACCAATGTCTTCGGATTACATTGACAACTTACGAGCCTAAAGTCACTGCTCTCGTTCAAAACAAAAAATGTCACTTCTCCCACTAAGTCAGCAGGGTAAATGTAGCCTACCTACATCAATATAATGTGGGATGTGTAACAAAGGCATGCATAATCACACATGGTGGTGATTTAAAATATGTTCCCTCAATGTGCAGTAGTACACTTTGTGTAGTTAGTATAGTTGTGAATACTGTGCACTTTTTATTTTTATGCACTTTGAGATGTTCCTGCATGGGTCAAATATGAGCAAGATGTTTATTTTATTTCAAAAGGAAACTTAATGTTATTGCGAATTGCCTACTGTGCACTATTTTGTTTTATGCACTTTGTGATCAGATAGGTCAGATATGTAGCCTAGGTAGGCCTAGGCAAGAGGTGCCTAGGTCAGTTTCTTTTCTTTTGTAAGTGGAAAAAGTAGGAGCTACCTCAGATTCTGTTCAGTTAGCTCTTTTATTGTTTTCTATGCACCTTTTGCTGTGCAAACTGACCAAAGTTAAAAGAGAAACAATTAATAAACCCTACATGTTTTTCAATAAATTTGTTTGTGTTGGTTTTAAAATTTGTCATTACGAGCTGCTTCGCCGCTGAAATGACTGGCCCAACTAACCTTTCTCGATTTGAAAATCTGGCCCAACTGAATTTGTAATTGAATAGCCCTGGTCTACTGTATAGCATGTAAGTCGCTTTGGATAAAAACGTCAGCTAAATGTAATGTAATGTTCAGTGGACATTGACCACATTAAGTTTGTCATATTGACATGGGTAATGTGGCATAAATCACAGAGTTAATTTACGTGACACATGTTTGCACAAAACAGGCTCCAGGGTCGATTATGTGTTATTTTAACCAACTTTATTTCAAAGGAAAGGCAATTTGCTAGCTTCCTGTTTCAAGAAACAAACAACAAGCAACGTTTCAACCCAAATGGATTTACCTCAAAAGACACAACAACGTCAATTCCGTTATGTTTTGACCAGAGACTGTACGAGAAGGTTTGGGTCCGTGTACGTTTTATTCGTCAATGAACCAAAAAACAGACGAATAAAACGTACACGGACCCACGAGGACAGCTACGTGTTCTCTCGCTATTCTCAACATCTACTGTAACAGTAGAAGCTTTTGACCGAAAGTCGCCAGTTAACAGGGTCGCCTGTTAATCCGTAGCACAGGACACAAACTTAAAATGTCAATACAATAACAAATCGCTGACATAGAGTTGCGGGTACCGGAGGTTGAGAGGAGGGGCTGCCGTCGCAGTCGGTAGCTGAGTTAATGCGAATTTGCCATTGTTTAAGACAGCCAATGTTCCAAACTGTTAGCTGAATATATGTCAGGACTCGTGACGGGGACCCACAAGCAAACCTCCGGACAGCAGGTCAGAAAGAACAAAAGATATATTTATTGTCTCTTCATACACAAAAACACAAAAACTCAGGCCCGCAGGCAACACTTATCCACACACGTAATCCAACGCGTCTCAGGGAAACCTGCCGCTGCTCTGGCGGCGTCTCGTGTCCCGTGTCTTGGGCTGAGCAAACATAAGCAATCTCCCGACGCCGAACCTCCGGGAAGAAGCCACCTTTATGCTGCGCCGTGATGACTTGATCTGTCGCAGCTGACCTCCTCCTTCCAGCTGTACCGCGTCGCCTTGATTAGGACCACACACATACAATCTCTGGTCCCTGCTGGCGTTACCATGGCACCCCCTGGCGGAGGTGCTCTCCAGATCCTCACAGTACCCCCCCCTTAAAGGACGCCTCCTGGCGTCCACAGTACCATCGGACCAGGGTGGGTGGATGGGGGTCCGGGAGGAGGGCCAAAACACTCCTGACGACCACCCGCCGGAGGCTCAGGGGGACGGGCCGGCGGACGGCCACCAGGCGGAGACTCCGGAGGACGTGCCGGCGGACGGGACCAACCTACCCTAGGCTCGGGACGGGACTTGGGACGGGACCAACCTACCCTAGGCTCGGGACGGGACTTGGGACGGGACCAACCTACCCTAGGCTCGGGACGGGACTTGGGACGGGACCAACCTACCCTAGGCTCGGGACGGGACTTGGGACGGGACTTGGGACGGGACTTGGGACGGGACTTGGGACGGGACTTGGGACGGGACTTGGGACGGGACTTAACCGGACTCGAGGGACACGTGTCGGCCGGACCGCCAACGGGACAAGTACGGCAGGAGCCGGCCCGAAATGCCGGCGGGACTCGGGGAGCTCGGGTCGGGAACATCTGTGGTGTGGTCGGGGAGCTCGGGACAGGGGCTGACAGCGGCACAGTCGGGGGACTCGGGACAGGGGCTGACAGCGGCACAGTCGGGGGACTCGGGACCGGGGAGCTGGAGTCGGCCGGGACGCCGACCGGACTCGTGGACCGCACCCCCCCCTCCAAGGACGCCCCCGGGCGTCCACGGGTCGGCCAGACAAGGGTGGGCGGAGGGGGAACGGCCGGAGGGCTGAGCTCGCTCCCGGCGGTCGGCTCCCGGAACAAAACGGGAGGTACAGAAAAACCCCTCGCCGCCGGGAAGGGAACCCCAGCATGGGGAGTCGGCAAGGGGCCAGATGGCCCCCCCACGGTGGCAGCCGATATCCGCGCGAGGAGCGCGTCCAAGCGTACCAGGGTCTCGTCGTGGGCCTGGGCGTGTTCTCTGAACCATGTGGTTCGGGCGCAGAGGTCTTCGGGGAAGCGGTCCGGGTTCGCTGGGTCCATGCTTTGGTCGGGAGATTCTGTCAGGACTCGTGACGGGGACCCACAAGCAAACCTCCGGACAGCAGGTCAGAAAGAACAAAAGATATATTTATTGTCTCTTCATACACAAAAACACAAAAACTCAGGCCCGCAGGCAACACTTATCCACACACGTAATCCAACGCGTCTCAGGGAAACCTGCCGCTGCTCTGGCGGCGTCTCGTGTCCCGTGTCTTGGGCTGAGCAAACATAAGCAATCTCCCGACGCCGAACCTCCGGGAAGAAGCCACCTTTATGCTGCGCCGTGATGACTTGATCTGTCGCAGCTGACCTCCTCCTTCCAGCTGTACCGCGTCGCCTTGATTAGGACCACACACATACAATCTCTGGTCCCTGCTGGCGTTACCATGGCACCCCCTGGCGGAGGTGCTCTCCAGATCCTCACAATATATAGGCCACATACAGACAGCTTCAGCATATTTTACAACGATTTGCTGCTAGCTTAACCAGCGCGCTGTGGTTAAGTAAAACTTACTGAGACACCGCGGTTAGAATAGCAGAAAATAGCGCTATTCTACGTGTTGTTGAGCGGCCGTTCGCCTCCTCTTATTGGCTTTTACCTGCAAAGGTGTATTGCAGGGACAGTGACTTCAAGTTGCTGTTAACTGAAACCTTACCTTTACTTCACCTGGTTCACTGTTACTTCACCATAGCTTCCCTGCTCTGCGTTGTTGTGCCCCTCCCCCAGTCAGTTTCTAAGTTGAAATTATGAGATATTATCTCATAATTATGACTTAGCATCTCATTATTATGACTTAGCATCTCATAATTATGAGATAGTATCCATTATTATGACTTAGCATCTCATAATTATGAGATAGTCAAATCATAATTATGAGATAGTATCTCATTATTATGACTTAGCACCTCATAATTATGAGATAGTATCTCATTATTATGACTTAGCATCTCATAAGTATGAGATAGTCAAGTCATAATTATGAGATAGTATCTCATTATTATGACTTAGCATCTCATAATTATGAGATAGTGTTGTGCTATAAACAACAATTGAGAACGAGGCGGCGGTCGATTAATCTAGACCAGGCATTTTAGGTGTTGTGGACACAGTAGTTTTATTTAAGCTATAGCAGAATATTGCATTCCGGGCAGTTAAACGTGCACGGTCCTAACGGAAGATCCAACCTGGTTGAAAATCCCCCAAAAAGGCGCTTAACCAATGTGCGCAGAGTATTATATTGGGTTCTCCTTGTGGAGCCCATTGGTCAAAGTCATAGGTGCAGGCGGAACTTATTTTAGCTGAGTAGCGGCCTGGTTGGAGCACTGGGTATCTCCACCCACACTGGCTCACGTCCATTGGTTGCTGTCATCTTTCAGTGTGTGTGTATGTTGTCGGTGCAAGGGTGATGACCTAACTAATTCTGGCTGGCCTTCAGGGCGCATCCCATGCTGTTTCACCCAAAACCAATTAGGCCCGTTTCTGTGTGTATGTGTGTGACTCAGACACATCCCGTACCGTGTGGTACCATCTCCTCATTTGGAGCGCTCAGCGCAAGTGTGCTCTGTCGCAGCTTATAACTGTCTCTGGTACTTTTCCACTCTATCTATGTGTCTGAGCATATGTGTATATATAAAAGTTATAATATTTATTTACAATAGTATCTCATTATTAGGACTTATGATCCTGAAACTCTAACAAAGTGCTTTGTATGGATTCATTTTTATTTGATATTGATAGAATATTCTTATCCTGAGAGCAGGTTCGGAGTCTTTGAGGACAGCCTACATTTCCATTGGCCAGCAGAGGGAACTTGATTTCAGGTTTCGACAGATTACATAATTCTTCACAATCGTTCTCAGGTTTCTCTCAAGACAAACATGGTGTTTTTGATCATGTGATTTACTTCCTGTGGGAGGAGTAGAGATGCAGTGAAAAGCCTCAATTCATCATGTGCAGCAGCAGTCCCCCGTGGAGAGTCCAGTCAGTCTGATCTGGTGAGTCATACTGAAGGAGAGGAGAGAGGATGGATCCTCTCTGCTTTAGTGGGGGACCTCTCCCTGTGCACAGAGTTGGATTGGCTTGCTCTGCAGCTGGTTTCCAACATCTGGTGGAAAGACTGGTTTTAAAATGACAGAGTTGCGTATAGAGCTGAACTGAGACTATTTATTTTGGTAACATGATCTTTAGGGCCTTATGATTAAATAAAACCCAGGGCCTATAATGCCTTATAGGGGAAACAGGGGCCACCCAACCTTTGTTAGCTCACTATGAGGAGTAATATCATTATCATCAGCATTCAAGGTTAAGGTTTATTTTGTTATGACACGGCTATGCTGGACAGGACAAATAGAACGGCTGCGACAACACCACATCAGACGAAACATTTGTTCCTACCGTGACTCCATCAAGAACAGTACAGAACAAGTAACACATGCTCTTCTATAAATGGCCTCACCTCTTCTTCTTGGATTTCTATCCATTTTAAAGGTTGTCATCATCCAAGTCACCTTAGAATCACTTGCAGTGCATTTAAACAAAGCTTCAGGAAATGCCACTTATCAATATATGTGTGACAAAAGATGTTCAGCCGATCCAAACTGTCACTGTATTCTGTGTCTGATCCCCTAACTCAACCACACCTTTCAAGGATAAACAAAGCTCAGAAACACAAATTGCTGCAGTGCTAATATATACTGATGATCCCGCTCCAGCCACACAAACTGGGAATGAAAACCAAGCAGGACGTTTGCAACGTCAAATCCAAACTCTGACTGAGAACTATCAGAAGGACATTGTAAATGTTATGCAAAGACAAAATAACATTGCTGACCTGCTGGTTCAGCAAAATCTGTGCTCTGTCCTTCCCGAACAAAATATGTGTTTGATGGAGACCCTCTTCAATACAGGGTTTTATCAGAGCTTTTGAAATTTTGAAAAATGGAGTGGAGAAGACAACTAATTGGAGTGACTGTATACATTTTCTCAAACAATACACCAGGGGGCAGCATAGAGACTTGGTAGTGTGGCAGAAGGGAGCATGATTGGTCGGGTTCGGTGCACCCTCCTATAAAAGTGACGGGGTTTCCCCCCTGATGTTACGCGGATGTCCCGGTCGGTTGGACTTCCGCCACGATTGGAGACTCTTTTGGGCTCCCTTTCTCCTCCTGCACTGGATACTCGCTAGTAGATCGACGTTGGTGAGTTCCACGTGATTCCTTTTGTTTGGTTTTATGGTGCCGTGTTAATGACTAGTTTTGATTTTCATATAGCTGACAGTCACGTCGTTATCCGGTCCCGTAGCTCTTTCCGGAGTGGACGGGAATGTTTGCCTGATCGGTACGTGACTTCCTCGTGTCCCCTTTGTTTTGTCGACAGGGAACTATTATCTAACGGGGTGTCATTCTCGATTACAGGAGACGGTGGGCCGAGTCAGGCGGAACGCTGTCACCACGAGTACCTTGTGGGCGCCGCTCTAGAGCGCCGCTGTTTTGCTTACCGGACTGTTTTGCTTACCGGACTGTTTTGCTTACCGGACTGTTTTGCTTACCGGGCTGTGCTGGGTCATTGGTGCCCAGGACTGTTTCGGCGGCGGTGCCGAGTCTGTTGGACGCGGAATCCATCCCGCTCGGCGTCCCTTCGTGGGGCATGTGACGTCATCAGCCCTGAGCCGACAGCGTACCCCTGCTCGCTGGAACCTGGTTTCATTGTTTTATGCTCATTTAACTCTGTTTCTCCGTTGTTTTGTTTCTTGTTTGTCTTTTGTTTAATTGTGATTACTTGTTTGTTTTTCGTTGTTGATTATAATCTCAGTCTGTGCTTCTGTGTGTCTTGTAGGTGCGGCTAGGCCACGGTGGGTGGGAGTGGTGCCTCCAGGAGTTGGGGTCTCCCCTTTTTTTACCTTTTTGTGTGTGTGTTGTGCTACCCTCGGTCCGGACCCGCACGTGTGGCTGTGTGTGTGTGTGTGTGGTGTGAGCCGACACGTGCGATCGGGGTGTTTCTTGTTTCTGTCGGGACCCCCCGACGCTGCGGGCCCCTCCTCACCCAGGACATTGGTCAGTCCCGCCCTACACTACAAGCACTCATTCTTTCATTCTTGTTATTTCTTTTTATGAACAGCTCTGTTTTATTGTGCATCGAAGTATATATTGTTTGACATTAAAGCTTGTTTGATTGGATTGGAACCACGTCTCCGTCTAATTCCGTACAGATAACCTGAGTGCCCTCGGGGGGCTGTGAGACTGTGGGCTCAACCCTACTGCTCTCGCTACATTTTGGCGTTGTTGGCAGGACCGTACTCTTTGAAAACGGAGACGTTGGTTCCATTTCCTCTGCTTTGGTAAACATGTTATTCGTTGTATGATGTTAAATTGTTTGTTTTCTTTATTTTATTTTCTGGTGTAAAGCAAAACAGCGGCTGGTTCGTCGAGTGTGTTGGGAGCTGGTGGCAGGTTCTGGTAGAGTATTTGGCTAACCCATTTCTCTTTCGTTATTTGCGGGCCCTTTTTCCACAGTAAGATCCCCCTTCTTGTTGTGTTGACCCATTGGTAGTAATGGCAGAAGACCTGCAAGAGTTGCGGGCCCTGATTGCCCAGCTGACCGCAGATAATGAGAGGCTGCGCCAGGAACAGTCTTCCAACCTCTCTGGCCCTAGTAACAGTCCTTCTTCTGCGCCGCAGTCCGCTCCTGTCAATCCTAGAGCCCCTGTTGTAGAGAGGCTAGTGTTTGTACCCCGAGACAGGAAGTGCCCTATGTTCAGGGGTCGGTCAGGTATAGGGTTGAATGAATGGAGTGAGGAGGCGCGTGCATGTATGCGAGCACGGGGATTGTCTGCTGCCGATCAGGCATTCTTTTTATTTGACCATTTGGAAGGAGAGGCACGTGACGAAATTAAATTTCGCCCTAGTGAGGAAAGAGGGGATCCGGATAAAATAATCACCGCCTTATAAGAATTGTATGGGTGCACTGAGTCATATGTAGCCCTGCAGGAGGCTTTCTTTTCTAGAAAACAACAAGAGGGGGAGACCCTACAAGAGTTCTCCCTCGCCTTGCTGAGCCGCATGGAGGCTGTAAAACAGCGCGCACCAAGCGAGATGCTGAATGCCGAGGTTCTGTTGCGAGACCAATTTGTGGAGCATGTGCTGGATGGCGCGCTCCGCCGCGGCCTAAAACAGTTTGTCCGCGGGAAACTGACCGCGACATTGCTGGAAGTCAGGGGGGAGGCAATTAGGTGGGAGCAGGAAGGGTTGCCCGGCGGCATGAGGGGCCGAAGTCACTCTGTTCCCACGGTCCTCGGCACCCAGTACGGGGTCTATGGTGGTCCTTTAGGGACGACTGGCTTGTCCCAGCTGGCAGCAATGAGTGACATGTTGAGACAGCAACAACAACAGCTAAACCAACTTACCCAAAGTATTGCTCTCTTGCAGAGTTCACAACAGCGCAACCATGCGCCTCGCCAGGGCCCTATAATATGCCGGCGCTGTCAGCAACCGGGCCACTTCGCCCGGGAGTGCAACGGGGTGCGAGCTCCCCCCCAACCCCGGGCCCTATCAATTCCACCGCCGTTGGGGGGACAGTTCCATCCCGCTCCGGCGTCGGAAAACTAGCACCCACCGAACTATCGAGCCACAGTTTGGGTGGGCGATTTACTGGCTCTGGAGCCTCTACCCTGGTGTCCCCGTGCCCGCATATGGATGTGGCCATGGGTGGCGTCAAGGTGCCATGTTTGTTGGACACCGGGTCTAGGGTGTCTACTGTCACCGAGAGCTTCTTTATCCAGCACTTTGAGCCATGGGGACAGGAACGCCTCCAGTCGTGTCACTGGTTAGAGCTGCGAGCCGCCAATGGGTTGCCCATTCCTTATGTTGGGTACCTGGAGGTGGAAGTAGAGCTCTGTGGCAAGCTGATACCACGCTGTGGGGTGCTGGCTGTGAAGGACGTCCCCGGGGCATTGTTACGTCCCGTCCCGGGGGTGTTGGGAATGAATGTGATACGCAAGTGCTATCGAGAGCTGTTTGGGCAGCATGGCCAGACGCTGTTTGATGTTCCACCGGTGTCGAGCGCACCAGAGCCTCTCTTGGAGGCATTCCAGAAGTGTCATCAGGCTGGTGTGCAGGCCCCGGTGGAAATCGCAGGCAAAGTCAAGATTCGGGGTAAGAAGGCCTGCCGCATCCGGGGTGGCACTATGCGAGTGGTGGCGGCTACGTGCACCGAGCAGTGTTTTGGGGCCACGGTGTTGTTCGAGCCTCTTGAAGCCGGTTTGCCTGCGGGACTATTGGCGTCCCCGGCTTTGGTTCGAGTGGAACGGGGCACTGCTTACATACCGATTGTCAATGTGGGCACCACGGATGTGTTGCTTTACCCTCGTACCATTGTCGGCACTGTGGATATTGTTAATGTTGTCAGTCTGCCCGCAGGAGTCACTGAGAAACCATCTATGGTCGCCACCGTGGCCTCGCAGTCCATGCTTCCCTCGGTGCCTGACCAGCTGGAGGCTATCGACCTGTCTTCCTTGTCCGCCGAGGAGCAGGAGCAGGTGAGGTCCCTTTTAGGGAGGTACACCTCGGTATTCGCGGCTTACGAGGGGGATTTGGGTTGTACCAACTTGATAGAACATGACATTCCGTTGTTGGACGCGGGCCCGGTGAGACAACGCTATAGGCGTATTCCACCCTCGGAGTACGAGGTGGTAAAGGAGCATATCAACCAGCTCCTGGAGAAACGGGTGATCCGAGAGAGCAGCAGTCCTTATGCTTCCCCCATCGTGTTGGTAAGGAAGAAGGATGGTAGTCTGCGATTGTGCGTAGACTACCGCCAGCTTAACAGCAAAACCAGGAAGGACGCCTTCCCCTTACCTCGTATTGAGGAGTCTTTGGATGCGCTGACCGGTGCCCGTTGGTTTACCACCATGGACCTGGCCAGCGGGTACAACCAGGTCCCCATGGCAGAAGCAGACCGAGCCAAGACCGCATTTTGCACCCCATTTGGGTTGTTCGAGTGGAACCGCATGCCCTTCGGGCTTTGCAACGCCCCGGGCACCTTCCAGAGGTTAATGCAACGTCTGTTTGGGGACCAACAGGGCCAATCTTTACTCCTCTATCTTGACGACATTGTGGTTTTCTCTTCCTCAGTGGCACAACATCTGGAGCGACTGGAAGTGGTGCTGGGTCGGCTGCAACAGGAGGGTTTGAAGGCGAAGCTTTCCAAATGTGCGTTCTTCCAGAAGGAGGTACGGTACCTGGGTCATGTCATCTCAGACCAGGGAGTCGCCACAGACCCAAGTAAGGTCGAGGTGGTAGCTAACTGGCAGCCGCCCGCTACAGTCTCGGAGTTGCGGTCATTTTTGGGGTTTGCCAGTTACTACCGTCGCTTTGTAGAGGGCTTCGCCAAGTTGGCAGCCCCGCTCCATAAGTTGGTGGCCGAGCTGGGCGGCACCAAGAACCGGCGGGGGGCTGCACCGGCGGTCCTGGAAGCTTGGACGGAGGCGTGTCAGCGTAGCTTCGAGGCATTGAAAGTTAAACTTACCTCTTCCCCTGTTCTGGCCTACGCTGACTTCTCCTTGCCATTTATCCTTGAGGTAGACGCAAGTTTCGGCGGCCTGGGGGCGGTGCTCTCTCAGGACCACAGCGGCAAGGTGAGGCCTATAGCCTACGCCAGTCGAGGACTGAGACCCTCAGAGCGTAACATGCAGAATTACAGCTCCATGAAACTCGAGTTCCTGGCACTGAAGTGGGCGATGACCGAAAAGTTCCGGGAATACTTGCTGGGGCACAAATGCCTGGTGTATACCGATAACAACCCACTGAGCCATTTAGCATCGGCTAAACTGGGCGCCACCGAACAACGGTGGGCAGCTCAGTTAGCGTCCTTTGATTTTGAATTAAAATACCGGTCGGGGAGGAGCAATCGGAACGCAGATGCCCTTTCCCGGCAATACCCCCCAGGTGAGCCGGACATGGACTTAATGGTCCCGGGAACTCTGCTCCCAGAACCGCTACAGCGGGCCTTGCAGCTGGGGAGGGTCGGAGCAACCCAAGCCGCCATCACCGTCTTGCCGACTCGAACTCTGTCTGATTTGTGTTCCCTCCAACAGGCTGACCCAGTGATTCAGGAGGTGGCGGGTTTCTGGCGACGGAAGCAACGCCCCACCCAGGAGGAGCGGGGCCGGCTGTCTCCATCCGCTTTGACGCTGCTACGCCAGTGGGACCGTCTGGTTGAGCAGAACGGGGTCCTCTGTCGCCGGGTTTTCCGTCCTGACGGGGCTGCAGCAACTTTCCAACTGCTACTACCTGCGGCCTTGGAGAACGAGGTGCTAACAGGGGTACACCAAGAGCATGGCCATCAAGGCGTAGAAAGAACTCTGGAGCTCTTGCGAGCTCGTTGTTACTGGCCGGGTATGTCTTCTGCAGTGGCCAATTGGTGTCAGGCCTGCGAAAGATGCCAAATGGCCAAAGACACCCAGCCAGCTACGCGTAGCTATTTGGGGCATTTATTGGCCTCACGGCCTAATGAGATCGTAGCCATTGACTACACTCTGTTGGAACCTGCCCGGAATGGACTGGAAAATGTGCTGGTAATGACGGATGTTTTCAGTAAATATACGATGGCTATTCCCACCCGTGACCAACAAGCCTCTACCGTGGCACAGGTCTTGGTCGCAGAGTGGTTCTATAAGTTCGGTGTTCCCGCCCGTATACACTCTGATCAGGGCCGGAACTTTGAAAGCTCCCTTATACAGCAGCTGTGTGGCCTTTATGGGATTGAGAAGTCTCGCACTACCGCCTACCATCCGGCTGGTAATGGCCAGTGCGAACGTTTCAATAGGACTCTCCACAATCTATTGCGCACGTTACCTGTCTCCCGCAAGAGGGATTGGAATTCTTGTCTGCCACAAGTCTTGTATTGTTACAACACCACCCCTCATCAGGCCACAGGTGAATCCCCCTTTCTCCTCATGTTCGGTCAGGAACCCAGGCTTCCGGTCGATTTCTTGCTTGGCCGAGTACCGGATCCAGTTGGTGGGAATATCCACGAGTGGGTCCGGGAACATCAGACTCGGCTGCAGGTAGCTTTTGATGGGGCAAGAGAGCGATTGGGTTTGGCGGCAGAGCGCCGAAAAAGGAATTACGACCAGCATGTTCGGAGCGCCCCTTTGGCCCAAGGCCAGCTGGTGGTGCTGCGCGACTACAGTGCGAAGGGACGGCACAAAATCCAGGATGTGTGGGGTCCTGGGGTGCATCAAGTTTTGAGAGCCCCGAGGGATGGCGGACCAGTTTATACCATTGCCCCGGTGGGCGACCACAGTAAGGCTAAGCAGGTCCATCGCAACCGGCTGAAGGCACTGGTGGGGGCGGACCCTCCCGGTCGCGCCTCCCCCGAGGGCCCGCCGCCCCTGGACTTGCCACCTTCGGAGGGCGAGTCCTCCTTTGAGAGTGATCTGATGATGATCCAACCGCAGCATCACCCTTCCACACTACCTGCCACCCCGGGACGGTTACTTCCGCCCTTAGGTACGGCCTCGGCGGTACCTTCAGGAGTGGTCCAACCATCGGCCTCCGGGGTTGGCCCCTCGGTAGTAAGTAGGGTGGCTCCACGTCGGACCACACGGGCGACTGCTGGTCACCATTCAAATATGCACCATCTTCCTAGATCAGCGGAAAGAGTTGCCGACAGAGTCGAGGATCCCCCTAGGCTGGGTGCCAATGCCATATTCGCCCTGTTTAGGCCCTGGAGTTAGTCTCTTGCATTTGCCGGCCGTGCTTGTTCCATCGCCGGGGCGGCGATGCAAGAAGAGGGGGTGGAATGTGGCAGAAGGGAGCATGATTGGTCGGGTTCGGTGCACCCTCCTATAAAAGTGACGGGGTTTCCCCCCTGATGTTACGCGGATGTCCCGGTCGGTTGGACTTCCGCCACGATTGGAGACTCTTTTGGGCTCCCTTTCTCCTCCTGCACTGGATACTCGCTAGTAGATCGACGTTGGTGAGTTCCACGTGATTCCTTTTGTTTGGTTTTATGGTGCCGTGTTAATGACTAGTTTTGATTTTCATATAGCTGACAGTCACGTCGTTATCCGGTCCCGTAGCTCTTTCCGGAGTGGACGGGAATGTTTGCCTGATCGGTACGTGACTTCCTCGTGTCCCCTTTGTTTTGTCGACAGGGAACTATTATCTAACGGGGTGTCATTCTCGATTACAGGAGACGGTGGGCCGAGTCAGGCGGAACGCTGTCACCACGAGTACCTTGTGGGCGCCGCTCTAGAGCGCCGCTGTTTTGCTTACCGGACTGTTTTGCTTACCGGACTGTTTTGCTTACCGGACTGTTTTGCTTACCGGACTGTTTTGCTTACCGGGCTGTGCTGGGTCATTGGTGCCCAGGACTGTTTCGGCGGCGGTGCCGAGTCTGTTGGACGCGGAATCCATCCCGCTCGGCGTCCCTTCGTGGGGCATGTGACGTCATCAGCCCTGAGCCGACAGCGTACCCCTGCTCGCTGGAACCTGGTTTCATTGTTTTATGCTCATTTAACTCTGTTTCTCCGTTGTTTTGTTTCTTGTTTGTCTTTTGTTTAATTGTGATTACTTGTTTGTTTTTCGTTGTTGATTATAATCTCAGTCTGTGCTTCTGTGTGTCTTGTAGGTGCGGCTAGGCCACGGTGGGTGGGAGTGGTGCCTCCAGGAGTTGGGGTCTCCCCTTTTTTTTACCTTTTTGTGTGTGTGTTGTGCTACCCTCGGTCCGGACCCGCACGTGTGGCTGTGTGTGTGTGTGTGTGGTGTGAGCCGACACGTGCGATCGGGGTGTTTCTTGTTTCTGTCGGGACCCCCCGACGCTGCGGGCCCCTCCTCACCCAGGACATTGGTCAGTCCCGCCCTACACTACAAGCACTCATTCTTTCATTCTTGTTATTTCTTTTTATGAACAGCTCTGTTTTATTGTGCATCGAAGTATATATTGTTTGACATTAAAGCTTGTTTGATTGGATTGGAACCACGTCTCCGTCTAATTCCGTACAGATAACCTGAGTGCCCTCGGGGGGCTGTGAGACTGTGGGCTCAACCCTACTGCTCTCGCTACAGTAGCCTAGAGACTTGGTGAGCAGTGGTCAACATTCATCTCTAGAGCAGGGATACCACACAACTGCATTTACCCATATGGAAAAGATTATCAGCTGGATGCCTATTAAAAGTGAAGATCTTGAAGCATTCAAATCATTTTCCATGTGTCTTTCAGATGCTTAAATCTAACTGAGCAAATGATGAATATGAAGGAACTGGACATACTATCCAATCATCTTGAAACTTCCTTATAAATTAAGGGAAAGGTGGAGGAATGCTGCTTGTGATCTGCAGGAGCAAAGTGGCCGCATTGTACTGTTTAATGATCTTGTTACCTTCATTGAATCGCCTCAGATCCATTTTTTGGCAACATTCCGGACTCACAACCTACCAACTTGAAGGACTCTAATATCAGTCACTTGAAGCAAAAGAAAAGCAGCTTTGCCACCAATGTTACTGCAGATGATTGGATCAGTTGATCACATCTGGATCAGCTGTCATTCAGCTTTAACAGAGAGATCTTAAAGAAGTTTAATTTTACTCCAGTGGCCATTGCAATGTTTATCAAAACCCCAGCATAATTTAACTTAACACTATGATATTTGCTACTATGGCAAATAAAGTAAAAATAAAATATAATAAAATAAAAATGTATGGACGGGGTTGTGTTGAGGTGAGGGCAGGGTGTAACATTAGTTGTCTCCTGATTGTGTTATAGCTATATATCTGTTCAAAATGACTGGGGAATAACTCTCTTCCCTCTTTATAATTTCCTGCGTGAAAAAAAAAACCGCATTGACGTTGCCACACTCCAACATAGGTGGCGGTAATGCGCCTTAACGCTTGTCACTCTATCCGCCATTAAAGAGAGCGACGATAGGGGAAATGCCATTTGAGTTGAGGCGATTACAAATGTCCTTGTCATATTTTGTTCAATTAAAGGGGCATGAGGAAGACCATCCAGCTAAAAGTGTTCTAATTTCAACATGGGAGCAGGCAAAAAGTAAAAGAGAGTCGTTTAGTGCAAGTATACATGAAAAGGCAAAGCAAGCGGCTGTAGAAAATGTCGAAATTAGTTCAATTGTAGTGTACCCCCCGCACCCACCGTGGTTACTACCAGTCCCAGACACGGATATAACTCTGCATGAAAAGATTAAAAATATATAAGGGGGATAGTGGACAAATGGCTATGAGGTATGTGGATAACTATTGTGGATATGTGCAAATCTTTACTGATGGGTCAAAACAACCAGAGACAGGGAAAGTGGCAATCGCATATGTGATACCAGAGTTTGATATTAAGTTTTCTGCAAGAGTTTCAGACCATTTGTCAGTGTACTCAGCGGAGTTGATAGCAATTGTGATGGCACTGCAGTGGGTAGAGCAAATTAAGCCACTTAGAGTAGTTGTATGTTCAGATTCGCTGTCAGCCTTAGAAAACTTTAAATCAGGTAATTCAAGTGAAAGGTATGATATTGTGTGTGAAATATTGACTTTGCTCCATAGTATTCAAAATGGGGGGACGCATGTAAAGCTTGTTTGGGTTCCGGCTCATGTAGGTATGGCTGGTAATGAGTTGGCAGACAAATTTGCTAAACAGGCTCTGAAAGCAACACATATAGCTATCCAGTGTAAAATATCAAAATCAGAGGCTAAGTCAATGATTAAAACACATGTTAAAAAGTTGTGGCAAGATAGATGGAATAGGGGAGATAAAGGGAGGGGTTTTTACATTATAAGTCCTGAGGTTGGCCAGGGGCGTCTAGTAATAAGGTGTCGAAGAGAAGAGGGAATTTTTACAAGAATGAGAATAGGACACACCAGACTAAATAAAACATTACAGATAATGGGGAAACATCATTCAGGAAACTGTGAGATTTGTAAAATGCCAGAAACAGTGGAACATGTTTTTATGATGTGTAGGAAATTTAATAGAGAGAGGGTGTTATTTAAAAGGAAAATAGAGGACAGTGGGGAAAGCTTTATTGTTAGAGATATTTTGTCAAAGGCTTCCGATCATAAAGTAATAAAATATATGTTTGAATATCTAAAACACACTGGACTCATTGATAGAGTATAGGTTGGCTAAAGGGTGTAAGCCTAGTGGTGATCAGGCACAATTTATCTGGAGGGTGGCGGTAATGCGCTAAATTAGTCCGCAGCCGCCGTTAAAAAACCAAAGAAGAAGAAGAAGAAGAAGAAGAGAGCGACGAAGACTCGCAGCAGCAGCCAGCTTGGCTTGACAGCCAGCAGTCATGTAGTTACCGCTGTGAACGTCACCGACATACATGGCGAGAAGAAGGGCCACGATGTGCCCCCTTCACGTTGGCCGGCTAGGATGTTAATAACGCTGTGCTACGTCTATCTGTGGGTGCGCTTTCACAAGTGCTACTCGGTTTTGATACGAAACAGCCTGTCCCGACTGAGCAGCGGCAGCTTCAGCTTCCGCTTCGCAGTTTGCTCCAGCTCGGCCTCGGCACCGACCACAGCGTCACCGACCGGGCGCCACACGGCCGCGCGCCGGCAGCCCGGTCCGCTTCCAGCCAAGGAGGACGCCGTCTTCCTTCAGCTGGGAGATAAGGCCGTCTATGTCACGGAGCCTCAGGTCGGACACTCGAGCTAGCGCTAAATTGTTATGCTATCGCACGACAGCCTGTGTTGACAGGACGCTGCCTGGGCCCGTCCCCGCCTTGTTTACATCCCTCTGTGGGCTTTAGAGAGCTACTGGGAACCAGACTAGCTAAACGTGATCATGTCACCCGGGTTAGAAACACGCTGTCCTGGGTTCCAAGACCTGACTTAAGTCAAAGTACTTCAACAGCTGTGATTAAGAAAATTTAATGAAAAAGGAAACCAAAACAGCAGTGTTTGTTTGGTAACTTGCTGTAAACAGAACCACATTGGCCCTAAAACACAAACTACAAATTATCAACCCAAGTCAGACTTAATTCAGGAGGAGTCCTCACTTTTTGACAGTACTCTGTGACTTACTGGAGACTTCCCTGGTTGAAGACCTAGCTTGACCTGGGTGTCACTGTGTTCACTGCCTATGTGGCTTGATGTCATTCAATGACCTTTTGGTCAAGGTCCCCTTACTAATCACTAATCACTGTGTAACAGCTTTGTAGTGTTATTCTGTAGGAGTTATTCTTTTCTGTGCTGTCCCCAGGCGTGCGACGACCTCAGCAAATGGACCGTGCTGTTGGGGTCCTCTCTGGTTTGCGGTCCGCGAATAGAGAACATTTCATTCATCATAGAGGCTGCGGGACACACAGTGGGCTACCACTCTCCTCACACGTCCAATAAGAAAGTAGGCACCAAACACATTGTCCAGCAAGTAACAACACCGGTCTGATTGAGCAGATCAGATTTATTTTACAACAACACCCAGCTTCATTATATCATAATTATTAGGGTATTCTTGGAATTGGGGCCTAATCCCATTAATCTGTCAAGTTTTTCATGTTTTAATCATTGCATTGCCTAAATATTTTTTTAATGAATTGTGTGTAAAGAAAAAAAAGTGTGTTTGTACCTTTTGCGCCTCCTTGACTTGTTATACTAAGACACGGTAATACTGTGCTTAGGTTATTAAATGGTATATAATATATACTTGTACCAAGGAAACATCCTGAGCGTTAACTTCAAGACATTAAATTGAGACTAGCTTTTAAATTAAAAAGAGTGAATGTAGCCCGGTGGCCAAACACTTCCAACCTTTTATTTATTTATTCTTATTACAGAATCTAAAATTACATACTGATACAGCTCTGTTAATCTAATTGAATAATCATACTGCAGTGGCACCTGTTGGTAAAATTCCATCACACTTAGCAGACGGCCTTCCATATTAGGTTACATCTGGATGATGCATTTAAGAGTTATGACTCTTATGCGTTTTTAGTTATGCTCTATCAACTGTCCTCATGGTGGTGTTCACATGCACATGCAGAGGGAGATCCCATTAAACGAGCAGGCAGGGCGACCTCTGACTGGACTTGATCATCGTGATTCAA
This sequence comes from Cottus gobio, assembly GCA_023566465.1. NCBI lineage: Eukaryota > Metazoa > Chordata > Actinopteri > Perciformes > Cottidae > Cottus > Cottus gobio. The sequence goes on along the minus strand of CM042229.1, from coordinate 20,233,603 downwards.
CTAGAGGCGCTTCCACCTGACGTAAAGAGAATGCACCCTCAGCCTGCCTTCCTACAGAGCATGATTAAGTGATGCCATTTATTAGTTTTCATCAACTCTGGGAATTTAATTACATTTTTTCTTTAGCATGTTTGGTTTTTATTTTAATTTGTATAATCCACTAACCTTTGCTCGTGAGCATCCCCATGATTTTGCTGGTCTTTCATTGCACTTTCCTTTTGGTGCGCTCCCTCTTCTATTTCTCCTTTCTTTCTCCGGTGCTGTCCATTTTTCTTCACACCGCTCGGCCATGTGCATTCTACGCACTCACTGAATGTTGTGATCCCTCCCCGCCATGTTCTCGCTTTGATTTACCCATTTCCCTCTGCATTGTGCATTTGGTTTTATGTCACACCAGTGGCCTCCTGATTATATTAGTGTATTCAAATGTATTTCTTAGTATGGGTAAATTAATATATGTTTGATACTTAAGCTGTGCATTCATTCTGGCGTCATGTGTTTGCATATACAACTTATTTATTCCTTATTTTATGTATTTCTCTTTATTTCTATTTTCTTCATTTTCTAATTCTCTAAACTGCAACTGTGCACTGCACACCATCATAATGTCTGCCTAGCGACTGAGAGTCAATATCTCTATTTCACACGTGGCTCGTTCAAATGTAATAATCCTTGGACAAAATGTTTCATATTTGAAGTTGACATTAGTTTCCCAAAGTTTTTCATTGAATTCCCTCGGTTCCACTGTTTCTTGTGAGAACAATATCGTACAATACAAATTTTAGGGTATTAAACTACAATGGTGCACCATTACTACATACTGTATGCTTTATTATATTAGTACAGACAGGCCGCTAGTTTCTAGCTACACTGATATAAATCTATTACACCAGTCCTGCATTAAAGTCCTTTTTCTAAAGGTACTCATATTCAGGTTCCCTCCAGACTATTCTAAAGGTGTTTATTCAACTTCCAAACTATTTTCAATGTCATGTTTCATCAGTATTATTTACAGCACAATTCAGATTTAAATATTATTGATCTGTTGTGGGTCTGACAATTGAATCTAAAGTAATGTTCCTGTCGTAATCTGTTCTCTGCCATTCAGCCGTCCAGATGCTCTGTACAGAATCTTGGGGTTGGCTAACCCGCCGTGTGTGTTGTGTGCAGGTGCTGAAGTGGTCCGACTACTGCCTCCCTCTGGCCTGTAGCCCCGGCCAGCCCTACAGGGCGGTGGCTCAGGCCACCGTGGACAACTTCAGTCGGCTGGGGGTGGCTTTTATCGAGGATTGCCTTCAGCTTGACAATGGACTGAAGCCATCAAAGATAATCCGTATGTTCAGTTACAGCTACTATATTCCCCTTTTCAGATCCCCACCTCAGAACACCTTGCTGGTGTGGCCATTTATCGCTTTCGGTACTCATTTCAATACTTAAACTTGAATAACATTTGACCATTTCTGTTTGTTGCATCCTAATATTACACTCAACATTTCCGTCTTACTTTTGCTTTATAATCTTTAAGCGGACCCTTTGGCCAGGAACAGAATCCAATATTTGGCAATTTCTGCTCGATTTTATTGACTTATTTCCAGCTTTGCACATAACATCATAATATTATCATCTGCCGGATAAGTAAACAATACGTTCACGTACCAACTTTGTAAGTCACCACGTTGCACTGATATTTTTCTACGTTCTTCTGACCGTCCCATAGCCGTCCTCCTCCAAGAATCCACCCTCAGCGAGCTGCTGGAGAAGCAGTGTCCAAACACCCAGACGCCACCATGTCTCTGCGAACCTGAGCCTTTGCTTCGTCACCTGCCGGCCGACCTCCAGCACCCGCGCAAAGGCAGCCTCCTCCTCCCGCCGGATGTCAAGAGGAGGTTGGAGGAGCGGCGAGGGTCGGAGCCTCTCTGCGGCACCAAGGACCCGCATCCTGTTTGTGACTCGGAGGACCGCTCCTTGGGCAACCATCACCACATGGAGGGGCACAAACACCACCTCCACCTGTCCAGCTGCCATGAGTGCTTGGAGCTCGAGAACAGCACCATCCTCTCAGTCAAGTACGCGTCGGCCGACAACATTCCGGACCTTCCCAATGATGACTCGGCAGGGCTGGACAGTGGGGATGAGACTCTGGATGACGTCGAGCACGACGCCAAAGGGTTTTCCAGACAGAGCGGGGGACTAGACTGTAATAGCAAGCCGCCAAACATTCTGCTGTACACGGGCGGCTGCGAGGAGCGTTTCCAGATGGTCTGGCAGATTTTATCAGAGTGCATAAACATGGAGGACAACATAATATATCCCCTCCAACCGCAGCAGGCACTGAGCGACCCGTGGCTCGACAACGCCAAGCTCCTCGTCCTGGCAGAGAAGGAACCTCTGACTCCCCTGCATCAGACTCGTTTTCTCACCTACCTGAGCCAGGGGGGCAGGGTTCTGGGGCTGGCCTCCACCCTGTGCCCAGCGGGCCTCTGCCTGGAGGCCCGGGAGGAGCGCCGCGACCAGGTCGGCAGGCTGACCTTCACCAGGGAGGACAGCACGGAGCTGGAGCTGAGCGTGCTGTCGAGCGGGAAGGTCTACGTCAGGGACACGCAGGGAGGAGGGGAAGTGGAGCTCTGGGGGGAGCTGAAGGGGGACGCCCCCCATCAGAGGGACATGGTTGTAGTCAGGGTGACCCACGGAGAGGACGGCGGTGAAGCTGTCCTCTGTCAGGTAAAAACAAATGACATCACTAAAGGCGATGATTACAGCGCTTTACAGGGCTGGAATCTTGTTTGGAATGTTTTCTAGATTCAGAGATGTATTCGTCTCATACTCAAACAGCTCAGAAGACACTTTCTGCTTTTTTATTAGGTTATTATTTATTAGTTTTTTCAACAGCTTTGCCATGTGTTCTAACATTATGAAGATTGTGATGCTCAGCTTTGATTGACACTTTCAGAGAGGGACAAATATAAGAAACATTTTAACATAATGAACATTATTATCAGCCTGATATTCTTCTCCGAGTCCTGGTTTAGGTATGACCAGAGGGTTAATGCTCTTGACCAGCATCGCTATGGTGCTTGCTGCTACTTCCAAAGACTGCTGTTGAGGTGGATTGGAACATAACCTGGTCCAACTCCTGACCTCTGTCCTCACTGCAGCTCCCCCTATTGCCTTGCTTTAAAGCTGCATCGATTCATCAGTTAGTCGTCAACTATGAAATCTAATGGAAAACTATTTAGATAATTGATTCATCTAAGTTTAAAATAAGCTGGTTGCAGCTTCTTCAAAGTATTTTTTGTATTCTTTCCTCCTCTGTGACAGTAAACTGATTGTATTCAAGGCTTTGGGAAACACTGATCAGCATTTTTCACCTTTTTCTGACATTTTACAGACCAAGGAACTAATCAATTAATCTAGGAAATAGATTCATTTTAAAAAATTTGAATATGAGGATGAAGTCAGCGTTTTCTGAGACGTTTTCTGAGGATATGTCTAAATTGAGAGTGGGGATGGTTGAAATGCATGTTGACATTTGCAAAATACTTTTTGGGACATTCTGTTAAGTAAGTCGGTCTCAGACCTTGTCAGACATGCTTTGTGTTCCCCTGTCTGCAGGCCCACCTAGAAATTGCTCCCGACCCCCAGAATTTGACAGCCAAAGGGTTCAATGAACTGAAAGTCAGCAACGCGCTGCGTTATGAGGTCTTGACGGAGATCCTCACCTCTCTGGGTCTCAGCTGCGAGCTAAACAAGACCCCGGCACTGAGCCCAGTCCACCTGCTGGCCACCTCTCAGGTGAGACCCCCGCTGCTCATCTCAACAGGATCGAGATGCGGTCTCGTCCAAACACACAGCACGGCCTGCTAATCTCTCCAACGTCAAGTACAGAGACCAAAGTAGGAAATAAGAGCTGCCTGTGTTGGCGGTCAGTGTAAAAACACAGTTGATGTCTATTCATCCATCATAATCATTATGCATCATCCATCTATTCATTCATTCATCCATCCACTCATTCATTCATCCATCCATTCATCCATTCACTGGCACGCACACACACACACACACACACAGCGAGCACCACATTGTTTTTGTTAAAGTTAATTGTACGATACCCCGGCATACTCCGCATGTGGAAACAATTTGGCCTTTCTTAATGTATGCAAATATATGAGCATATATGCAGAAGGCCTGCAGCAGGTCTGTGTACAGAGGGCCAGTACAAACACCAGGGCAGCAATCAGTCTTTGATCAGCCATCACACTGAGTGACGCTCAGTTTGGGACCATACGGTTAGATTTTTGGAAAAACATTTCACTCTACAAGTCTGCTTTATCGTGAATAAATGTCTATTGACCGCAGTCTGAATGATTAAATAGCAAGAAGGAAATGTTTGGCATGATTGAAACAAAGCTATTTTAAATGTAAAGTACAATATGTAATGTAGGGAATCGGAATTCATTTTTTTAGGGTAAAATGGATAGTTTGGATGTTTTAAGTGGGATTGTATTCAGTCAGTGGATTACCTACGGTAGTCCTTATCTGTGCTCTTTTGAAAGATACCACACTCCATTGACAAAAACAGTAATTTTAGCTCACAGAGCACACGAGTTGCAGGTCTACCACTGACCCGATTGGTGTTTTTAAAGGTGCAGTTGACATTCACGAGTCTCACAATACCAACAAACTAGCTAACTGATCGAGGCAGCAGTAAACCAGCGACTCCTGTGTTCTGCAAGGTAAACTTTATAAAGATTTCACTGGAGTCAGGTGGCTTTGTAGAGAGCAAGACGTCCAGAGCAGTACATTGTACCTTATACAACCCCACCTCAAAATATACAATGATCCCTTTATAATAGCCAAAAGAAAGTCGTCTCTCCTCTGACTCTGCAATGACTAACCATAAGAGGTGCATAGCCGCTGGAGATTTTAAGTTTACACAACATTTCACCAGGCCTAATGATGTCACACAAATCCTGCTGTGGTGTAAATCCATGCATTTAGACTGAGACCTAAAGTGACACAGAGAACCCGTCTCCCCTTCAGCACCTGAATACAACAACCAACTGCACAGGCATCATTCTGCACGGTGAAGGTCCAGCTGATTTAAAGCAAAATCATTTACTTGTGTGATAATCAACACAGATTTGTCTTAGTTACAGAAATGTCTGTTAGATATTTGTGTAATACTTTTGCACTTTGTCTCGTGAGATGGAGGACGATTTTAGTCGTCATGGAGGTTTCTTTTCACTTTCAGCACGTACTGCAGCTGCCCTTACAAAGTACATACTATTGCATGCAGTATGCATTCAATTGGGACACTCTACTTTGTCATAACATTGCTCCTTGAACTTTAACCTCTTGCTCTCATACATCTGCTGAGGATTGTGGGTCAGAATAGAGGGAAAAGCATGCTGTCTGACTCAAGTAGATTTTTTTTTTTTGGCATACTGCATTTCACATCCTATGGGTTTGGACACACTACATCTAATTTCTGGCATAATAGTCCAATAGTGTGCGTGTTGAAACGCACAGCGTGTTTCGATGATGCGTGTACTCAAGAAGAACCACTAGGGGGAGTTGGAGATCCAGGGTTGCTGAGAAACATTCTTCAAAGGCGCTCTGGTCCTATTTTCTAATATGACCTTTTGTTCCACTGACTGGTTTCAATGAAGCGAGGTGTCCTACTTGGGCACTCCCTTACAAAAACACAAAAATTGAATTCCATTAATATTGGCAGTAGTTGCTTTAGTATTGTGGTCGGTTTTGTCTTCATTGTTGTATATTTGGATTGCTGCGTGACCTTTAACCCTGCTGCCCCCCCCCTCCAGTCCCAACAAGAAGCAGGCTTATGGAAATTGGGGGCTGCAGAATCGTTTCCAGATTGTTGTGGAGGTTGTGGAGCAGAGCTGTGAACCTCAACATGTCTGCAGAGCGGCCTCTCTGCTCCTGGTGCACTACGTTTGGACTGGTTCCAGGAACTTCTATTCAGTCCCAAAGTTGTTTTTGTCCCGTGGTGTTTTGGTCTTAAGTATGAGCGGTGCAGGTTTCCATCAGTGCTTGTTGTCAGCAGGTTGGAAGCTCTTCCCCTGAATAAGTAGAATTTCTGTGTAAATATATGATATAACTAAATAAAATTAATACACCAAATGATTAGAAACTATCCAGTTTACCTGACAATGAGTATAATACAATATAATATATTTTGGATGCAGCCATATATTGTTGTTACTGTTGTATTTAATCAATTGTATTCTGCTGAAATTACTCACATGGTTCTCTGGTGTCTGATGGTGTCAGTGTTTTTTTAACATTACTTTTGGCAGACAGGCATAACAGCCTCCTATCTGCGTCCCACATTTCATCCCTTCAACATGCGAATGCGATAATTAACAACATAACCTAACTGGTCTGTAAAACATGAAAGACTCATATGTAGAATCTGAACAATACATTGGCGTACTGTATGTATGTGTAACACTGTTTATGTTTTTATTTACTTAATTTGTAGCTAAAGAATACAATTTTCTCAGCCAATTATTATGTTTGACATTCAGATATCAGCTAATATAGTAAGTAAGTAACAACAAATTTAAACAATTTACCAAAAAAAGACACTTCTACCTTAAATATCTCTTGGGTCATTTTACCAGTATGTCTCCATTTAGGAAAGAAACAAATCGGTTGTGTGGTTTTAAACTTGTGTGGGGCCGGGGTAGCAGTCACAGGGCTGTATCATGCCACTGCAACAGCTGTATGGTTGACACACTCTGCTGTCGTCAGTGTAGTAGCAGGACTCTTTGCAGGTGATGAAAAGCCCCTCCAGCCCACACTAATTCATTCAGTGTGGTGGTGATCAGTGCGACCGACTTCCACCACTGCTCAGTGGGTGTTCCTGTTCTCCGCCATGAGGTGGAAAATCACCATTTCCCTCCTTCTGGAAATGAAGTGGGCTCTTGAGTTAAACTGAATCAGGACAGGCATGGATTTTGTTTTACTATAATAGGACGTATTCACAAGTGCAGAGGCTTATTGTGTGTCAAAGTTGATAGATGCTATTTTTTTAATATAATAATTTTAAATTAAATGATGTATTGGCCTTTCATGTGGCCCTGCAGTGGGTATCATGCTGTCATATCTAATGGGATCCATGACAGCCGACACCATCCTCACCATCCTCTTCCACAAGCAAGAGCAGAGACTCAGCGGCCCTATACATCTGTATATGTGTTGAGGCTAAACTACCAGCCAACGTCTTATCTAGCTCCACCATTCTTACAAGTAGTGACTAGTTATAGCAGAAAACTGGACGGCTGGATATTTAGCTAGCTCACTAGCTTGTCCATTTCCAGAACTAGCTAGTTAACTAGCTAGCAAGCGCGTCAATCACAGCTCCTCATCTCAAATGTATGTGATATCGTTTCTGACACCCAATAACACAACAAGATGACATTCCCATGTGTAACTTTGGCCTGACGTTAGGACTTTAGTCTGTCCTTTGTTTTGCCTCTAGCGTCCACCAGGCCGTAATCCTGACGTCGGGCTGCAAAAGGGTTCTGTTGGGTTTTTATATTGGGTGACTGTTGAGTTCCACCATTGCTGCAGAAAGACAGACCGGGTGTGCTGAAACACTGTGTTGTTGCCAGTCGAGCAGTAGGATCCTTCGCAGTTAATGGAAACCTTCTCCAGTACAAACTAAAGCATTCAGGTTGCGACCAGGAAAGATGACTTCCAGACATTAAGAAAGAGAGTTTGTGGTAGTGTTGGCGGGATCAGATCCCTGGAAAAGAGACGGCAAACTGGTTTATAAATAAGGATCTAAAGTTCACTTGTGCATATTAACGGGACGGACATGCTGCTCAACCAGAAACATCTCTGAATGCACAGTGGGGCTTAGATTCTAGAGATTATTTTTAAAACATCTTAGTTATGATGGTTGGTAAAAATCACCTTAAAGAGACAGTTCACCCCAAAATCCAAACTACATATTTGCTGAGTGTTGGAAATATCGACTCTCAGTTTGTTTGTTTGTTGGTTTGAAAAACGTAATGTCTGCTTCCAGAAATCATGACCTGGTTATGGAATTCATTGTAGTATTTTCTATCGACTTCATATTACATAATCTTTTCAACAGAATGTGGTCATGGATGTCTACCTTCAATAATTGGTATACCCTGACAAAATATATTGCCGATAACTAAATTGTGAAGTAGTGCTTGTCCCGCCATGGCTTGTTTGAAATCTCAATTCAGAAAATGGGACTTCCTTCAACATGCCATGTCTTGGCCGATTCTCAAGTGAAGTGATGTTGGGTAGAGGAGGGATATTGGGATGAACCCTCAGTCGAGCTGAGACGATCCGCGTCATGTATCAGACTAACAGAGATGTGTGACTGTGGGCCCAGTGTGTCATGAAATGTCAGCATCGTACTGAGTGCAAATCACATCCCATTAGGTCTTGTGAGGATGACTTCACGTTGATGTCAAATGAAATGAAATCAACTTTTCTAAAGTCAAATCTAATAAGAGAGGTGAAGGAAGTACATAATACGATACAGTCATCATTGTAAAAGAGCAGAGTAAACATTGAGACAATATGTTTTGTGTGTGTAAGGACACAGGAGAGAAGCCTGATTAATGGGAAGTGACTGGAACAGAGCAGACTGGGACTGCTGCCTAATTTCACCGTGTCATTGATTGGCCACACTCACTGATTAACTCATTCAGCACATTTATTTCAAATGGAAAATCCATCAAATCCAGCCCTTATTTTGGCCAGCTGATTCTGATATGAAATGTCTCTCAAGGCTTGGACTGGGGGACGGTGCCTGATATGAAAACCCAGTCCACCCAGTGTCTGAAGTCGCTGTGGCTTTAGAAGATCCATAATTATTGACTGAGTAATGCCCACATTTCAGTGGCTGAACTCCCAAATGGATCCCTACAACCACCAACAACAGAACATTTATCTGTCATTAAATAGGAACTCTTGTATATGCCCTCTTAAAAGGTTGCTACGATGCCAAAAGGGTCAACGTCCAAAATCTGCCATCAAATTACATCTTAATTATAGTTTCCACTTTTGTTGGCCTAAATCTCAGTCCTGATTGTAACTACCAAATATTCATTGAATTTCTGAATTTTTACCATTCAACACCAGTTTGTTTACATATTGCTGTTATTGATTTTAATGAACGTACATTTTTATATTTAATTATGTTCTGTATACTAAATGCTCCGAGAGGATTTTGTTTCCATTGGCCGAAGTCTGGGATATGTCAGTTATTAGAAACAACATGGATTTTAAAGCAGTGCATCAAACGCATAATACAGCAGTGATGCCCTGAGTGAAAACCAGGTAAATAGCATATAATAGCCACAAAGGGCAAATTTTGATTCTGATTCTGATATGAGGAAATGGCTCAATCTGGTAGAAACATTTATTTTTTCAGCCTGATATAACAGAATGCGTGATTTTATGCTTTGATGAGCATGGCATTAAAATTGTGTTTTGAATTGTTTCCACTAACAAGTGTTATATATTTAGCCATAGCTCGATAATTTAATTTATAATTAATTCCTCAGTAAGGCAGTCAGAAAGTACTGACATACCTCGAGGTATAAGACAAGGTTCTAGTGCCGAGATATATGGACTCTATGTATGCAAAATAAATTCCAAACTTTTCTAGGAGCCTAAGAGGCTTTCAGGTGCTTTATCCAATTATATGACAGAAAATGCAATATTTAGCTGTGTCCATAGAGAACTGGCCGCCATAATGCCTAAAAAAAACTGACTGTGTCACTGTCCTTCTCTGCTACTCACAGAAGGCCAAGACCACCTGCGTGGATTGGCTGCGGACGCGTGCCGATGAAAATGGCCTCCTCGCGCTGTCCAAGGCCTCTCTTTCGCTGGTGTCGAGTTCTGAGCTCCAGGACGGCCCCTCGCTCCCCGGCGGCTCCTCGGCCCTGGTCACCGACTCCCCGGAGTCCCAGAGCTGGCCGCAGTTCAGCATGGAGACCTACAGAGAGAACCTGAAGACCAGCCTGCTGGGGCACGCCGTGCTGTACGCCGAGGTCGCCACGTCCACCATGGACCTGCTGCAAGGGTAACGCACGCACCTCTGAGCCTGCTTAGTGTTGGGAATGTGCCCCGCGGCTGAAAATGGTAACTGTGTGACCGAATGGACACGCAACGATTGTCTTTTGAGTGCAACAATGTGCGCGGGATAACCCGCCGTATCATGGCGCCTTTCAGCACTCTAAAGCACAGCTCCCTGCAGCTAGTCAAATAAACTAGTCGGCCTTCTTGTAATCGTCACACTTGATTTATCAGAGCCCCCTCTTTTAGTTTACGAGTACACACAAAACTTCTGGGAAAAAGCATCTGTGTGTCTTCAGTTTTAAAAGTTTGTCAATTGCTTTTCCACAATCAAGGTATATACTATATATATATATTTTATTTTTTATATTTTGGAGTTTGTGTTTTGCACATGTTTCCTCAGAGCCCTGACTGGACTTCGATCCTCCTGAAGCTCTGTAGCGCTGAGCTTTGTTTTAAATATTGTTTCCATGCCACTTTGTGCCAATGCACAGAATCAAGTCAGGAAGGGTGTTGTGACATGATGACGTGCTGAGGCCTTGCTAGCTTGCCTTTCTCTTCCTCCAGTCCCATCCGTTTGTTCAGGCCTCGCTGCTCGGCAGGAAGCGTGATAGAGCGTTCCTGTTTAAAGCGCGTGGGAGCTTTAGGTCCGTGCATTACCGTCTCCATCACCCTCTGTACATGTCGGGTTGCTCTGCGTACCGGTACAGTTGAGAAACGGTTGTGAAAGAGCTCTTTGTGTGGAAAAGTCGTCTGCAAAAAATATTTGGATTGGGATAGTTTTGATTATTAATTGATTTTTAATCTTGTGAGTGTAACATTTCTAACCATCTATGAAGACACAACAAACGGATACCGTTTCCTTTAGTTTAACTTAAACTGAACGCGTGTGCTTTTATAGGGGCAGCAGTTTGATCAATGTAATCTCACAGTGTTGATGGGTGACATTATAATACTCACTAAATATACTCCATCCATACACGATCTTCATAAAAAATATTTGAGCTGAAATTAAACAGCCTTTGAATAAATGAACAAATAACCCACCCGGGGCAGGAAACAGACCACCAACCTCCCAATCTGAAATATTCAGTCACACGTGCACAAACTCTTGCATGTTAGTGAGTTTGAAGCACACGTCCACGTACAATCATAATTAGCAAATGATTGTACGTGTGTGATTAGTGGCATTCCACTATTTAAAAAAAGAACGTGCATGAACTTGTGTGTGTGTCTTAATCTAGTACTCCAGATTGGTCTTGGTCTCAAGTCGGGTTAAGACCACAGCCGAGGGGAAATCACTAAACTCTATTACAACTACATTGTCCGATTCATTTTGTCAATCAGCACTGTGATCGTTCGTAGAAAACACGCATAAAAATTCCCTTCTGCGATGCCTTTTGACTCTTTTAGCAACACTTTACTTGTGCTATATGTAGACACACACACATACACAAACGTTTGTATGTGGCTCTTTCAGATCAGTGCGAGTTTGGCCTGTTCCATGCAATGTGGGACTTGACCGGTCCGGTCTTGGTCGTGGTCTTGACTGGTCCCGACCCCTGAAAGTCCTGTTCCTGTCTCGGTACACTTTGGCCAACACTCGTTTATGTGGTCTTGACTGCAACACTGCCCTCAACCTACTCCAACACCTAAAGAAAAATAAATTAGAAGCGGCATACGTCTAAAACCCAATTTAAATCGGTACTAAACTGAATACTATGAAATGTGAAAGTAGAACACGTTTGACATTGAGGCTCTGACCTCAAAAACCCTGACTTCCCCTCCTGGATGTGGTGGAGTCGGAGGCGACAGGTGGATGCTGGCGGGAAGGCCAAGCTCTTTGATTGGCTATCATCTCTAGATGAGCGAAAGAGTGAGCAGAGCGCCGCCGCGAGGAAAGGGCTGCGGTGGAAAACATTAGAGAGAGCAGTGCTCACCCATGAGTGAGTCGGTACGTCTCCTCTTTAGCAGCCGATGAAAAGGAAGCTGACACCAGCCAAGGGAAGGAAAGGAAAGACGGCAAATAGACCCTGCATCGAATCCAGCATTTTCCGCGTGCGTGCATGTGCGTGCACAACTGAGGTGCTATGGTAGACAGGCTGGAACTAATTTAATGCCCAAGTGACCTCACTGCAACAGAGGCAAGTTGCACCTAATAGACTTCTTTTGTCCGCGTCCGCACATGAGAGCCAAAGTGGCTGCTGAGCGGGCCGGTGCGGCGGCAGGTGGAAGCAATTAAAACTGTCATAAAGTTTGACAAATGGAACGCCGGAGCCGTGCTGAGCTGATTGGAACAGACAGTGTTGTCATTAAGGTTATACAAAACTAATGCAGGGCGAGCGGGCGGGGCCACGCGGACCCAGACCCGCCGCTGCAGTTTGATTTCACCGTGAATGTCTTGAGTTTCCAGATGTCTCCCCCCCCCAACCCTCCCAGTGCAGCCCTGATTAATGTTATTATGAAGGAATGTCTGTTTTATTTCTTGGAGCGTCAGTGTTTATTAAGCGTTCAGCATGATGCTGCAGGCTCTCGGACAGAATCAGCCTCGTAGCATTGACGGCACTGTACACTGTACAGCTAATGTTTCTGCTCTACTCATGAGTGCACTGTCCCCTTTAATGTCCCCTTTGTCAAGTCTTGAATCCATTCGAGCCTGGGCTTGGAGAATACAAATTCCAAGATGTATTATTATGGGAGTTTGAACCGTATTAAGAACTAAAGTCGGGATATGTCAGCTGCTCTCCAATTTTGACTCTTCTTTTATGGATGAATTCCATTTTTTGCCCCTTGATTTTGATTGAATTTTAGCCATCGTCTAAAAAGAAAAACGTAGGAATGGATACAATTGCACAACATAAAGTCTCTGAATGCAAGTGCCTGAACCACGCACAGCTCCATCAGTGATCTCAAGCACCCTGAATTAATATGAAGGTAAATAAAAACCAAGAGTGGTGTCGCATGAACGTTGTAATGAGCTGCGGCGTTCTGGAGCTTCCTGTGAGCGTTGTTGTTTTCTTCAGGCTGGTGAGGAGTTGGGGTGAGAAGACATATCGATGTGAACAATCTCCATAATCTCAGGCCCTCGCAATGTTTCTCACCCGTCAGAAAGACGTTGTAAAAAGGGTACACTTCTGTTTTGGGATGTAAATAGTTTGAGGTTGTTTAAAATGATGATTTTACAAATGCAATCCTACATTAGATATAAAGCAACAACACAGATGTTAGTAAGTTAGGAAAACAAAAGTATTTAATTTAAAGTAAAACTTTAGCCGAGACACAAATGTTGCGCCACTGGGCTGGACAAGGTGTTCCTCTCATTTGTATTCAATAAATGTAATATGAGGAAACATCTGAAGCAATATGACGAGATGAAATGAAAAATAGCATCTCTGTCGCTAAGCTTTTAATTTCACAATTTTCTAAGGAGGTGTTTTAACACGTATAATATGCAAGATTCGCTCTCTTTGTGTGAGAAGTAACCAGATGAATGAATCTGCGGTCTGCAGGTCACAATCCAACACACACACTGCAGAGTGCTGCAGGAGACAACTCTGAAGACAGAAGCGTTTTAGCATTCCCTCGTCTCAAAGCCTTGACGTCACGGGGCCGTGGTGGCGTGCGTTAATAGCTTCACGGTAACGGTAAGTCGTCAAGGTGGTGTTCGTTTCTGAAGATTATCTCGCTGAACAATATATATATTATATTATATTAAATAAAACGTAATAATACCTATAAGTATAATACATGTTTGTTTGTCGCAGAGCTTATTTTATGCAATAATCCAAAATCCAACAAAAAACACTCTATATCGGAAATGCTAGAATACAATAAAAATATATTTGATTAATTTATGATTTATAAATACATTTGTTACAACCAGCTCATTTGTGGACGATGTTAAAACCAGTAAACTGCTTAGTCGGTGCTGTTCTCTGCTGCTAATAGAAGAAGAACAAGTATTCATACTTGAGTCCCAACATCTAACTAGTAGAGCTAGTGGATGTTGTTGCTGACAAACAGACCTTTTATCACCGTTGAAATTCCTGTGGATGTTGGAGGAATCGTATCTCATTTGAGAAAATAGGGCTATATTGTTAATCAAATAAGCAAACAGTCAAACAGATGATGCGTTGCAGACGAGTCAGTTATTAGAGTCCTTTGAGAGGACAATGAGTGTGGCTTTTCTTTTATCTGCAGCACAAATAAAGGATTGAGGGGCCTAATTGCCAGAGAGGGAACTGGTCTGAAGGCGAAGCGCAGCGCTGCCCAAAATTGAGGATCTGATGAAAACACAGGGTTTCTTTTGGGCCGCTTGAGTGCAGAGGCTGGCGGGCCGCGTGTTTGTCCAGGGTATTAACGCTTTGTTTGACGGGCGGCGGCTAATAATAGCCAGTACCGACACACAGGATAGTGTTCTCACAAGGTCACACCCAGCTGGAATGTCAATGCTTCTCGGGGAGCGGCCCTTGAAGACACAGAGACGTCTCAGTTCATCAGCGAGTACGGGGTGGATGCCGTAGTGAAGACTCTCAGGGCATCTTCATGGTGAATGCTTTTATATGCGTTGTTAAAGGAAAGGGTTTGTCACTTCGTCATGCTAGTGGAGAAGATTGGTACACCGGTCTGTTTAGTACAGACTATAGCCAGCAGCTGGTTAGCTTAGCTTAGCACAAAGACTGGAAAGCACTAGCCTGGTTCCATCCAGCATGAACACAATCTAGCACCACTAAAGCCCACTAATGTTTTTTTATGAATAAAGTGTTACAAAATAAATAATAGACGGCATATTGTGGTGTATTATGGGGTTTCATGTCAGACTATATCTTGAGCAGCAAAAAAAAAGTATCTGCTGTTTTTTAAATGTCAAACTATTCTTTAAAACATTTTCATTTTGGTATTCTGTTACACTGTATATATATATACTGTTAATTATATTTTACATATTATATATATTACAGTACTCATGGTAAATGGACTACAGACTGAGAGGGCTTGGGATTGAACTGCCGATCTCCTGATTAGTGGACGACACGCTACTTCAAAAACTGAAGGAATGAAGGACATGATCGGATTCTTATTTGAGTTCAATCCAAAGTTTGACACACTTTTATTTATGCAAAGTTCAGCTGCTTGTATTTAGGCAACATCTAATAATATAGACATTTGGCTTTATTCAAATGTAATAACAAAATATAAATCATACTGAACCTCAGCATCACTATTATTAATTTAAACATTAAACTACACCCAGCATTTCATGTCTGTAAAAAGAACATGCCCAGTGTCAAAGTACACCATACAAATATTATAGAGTACACATACACAATACATACTGTTACTTTACACAGTGGGAATAAAAACAAAATCAAGAAACAACAATCCAGTCTTTAACTGAGACTATAATACATTCAATAACAGCAGAAGTTGTCCTGAGTTACAGCACCCTGTCTAACATGTCTAAATTATTATTTAATTTCACTTTTAATTTATTTGAATGAATTGACAGAAAAATCTAATTATCTTCGAGTCCAAACGTGTGTGTGTGTGTGTGTGTGTGTGTGTGTGTGTGTGTGTGTGTGTGTGTGTGTGCATGCACGTGTGTGTGTCAGCAACAAGCTGTTGTTGTTGTTTGGTTCAGGATGGTTAACGGCGTGGAAGTGTTTATTTGTGAGAACGCTGGGAGAAGAGACTTCGGGGTTTTTCTAACACCACTTGGCCGCTCCAGAGAGCATAATCATTCTTTTCCTGCTCGGCTGAACTTGATCCCTGCGCCTGGAGCAACACACTTCCTACTTGTTGACTTTTTCTTGTAAGAGCTTCAGGCTCAGACATGAAAACCCAAGGGCCCACTTTTACTTTTGTATTCCCCCCCCCCCCCCCCCCCCGCCCCCCCTTTATTTCCCCCGATGCATAAAGGAAGAGAGGCAGCAGTGATGGGTGTAAATGTAATTATGATTATTTTTTCTCCTACTTCTGCTCGTACAACATCAAATTGTCCGTGCTGTCCACGCATTTGGATGATTTTATTCAAACCCTGTTGTAATGTCTGTCACGACCGAGAGTCACGTGAACAGAGCGGAGTCATCGCAGCGCAACACCTTCTCACTCAGGAGATGTGAGTAGGAAAACAGCCCGAACAACGGATTCTTCTACTTAAAGCTGTTCCAGTTGTCGGGGCAAAAATAAAACCAACAACCCAAGCAGTCACTGTTTGTTTTGACAAGCAATCCAATATCCAAACTGACACTGTATGGAATTAGAGTCCTGTTTCCTGCGGGGAAAAAAACACAAGCCGCAGAACATGCATGGGGGAGCAAAGAAAATGGATTCCTCATAACTGCGGCAATAGGTTCCACCATAAAAATCAAATTGGCCCAATTGACCTTGCATGCTCCACCTGCAATTATAAAAGATTGTAAGCAGATGCCTAAACGTCCCCGTTTCTTATTCTGGGGAACATATGGTGCAGTGTTTGACTTGAACTTTTCATGTCCAGTGGAAGGTATGTTCTCCTTCAGAGCCTCGTGGTGCTGGGGGGGTCATGGGGTCCCATGAAGGGTCCACGGCATGCAGGTTTTCATTCCAGGACTACTTCAACCTGTTAGCAGGCGTTTCATCTGTTTACATCCAGAGACCACATGTGGTGTGAGGAGGGGAAACTACCACAGAATCTGCTCTGATTGCTTTATCACATTTATATAGTTTTAATACCCAAACTGTCCCTGCACAAGCTTGAGAAATCACTCTGGTTCAAAACAACCGGTAAGTTATGTTCAGAGGTGTGGCCATATTTTCTATCAGTAATAATAACAACATTGCACTCATCAAGCTCATTGCCAAGAAATAGAAACATGATGACATCACCGATAAAGTCTGATGGGACAAGAAATAGGACCCTCAGGGGTGTCAATCACTACCAGGTGAAGTGGTAGATGTGCACCATGAACACATGTATTTAGTTTTTAAATCTAAAATTTAAATCGTGCCCTCTGTACGAAAAATGTATCCGGTTCGGGACAGAATCAAAACAATTTGAAAAAATCAGCACTGGTCTCAAACAAGCTGTGGAGTTACTGGGACCAGTGCGCTGCCGGCCCTGGTCTGGGCCTTTCGGAGCGTGCCGGCCGTTTGGCTCCTGGTATTGCTGCTGGCAGCGTGGTGGACAACACAGACAGACAGACAGACAGACAGAGAGAGACACGGGGTTTAACAGTCTCTTCACCTCCACCTGTTGTACAAAGGCTGGGCATTTCACTCTCACAGAGAAACTGGGACCATTTCAGTCCAGTTTTAGCCAATAAAAACAGTTTATATTAAACATTTCAGTCAATCTAAATATCAGCTGGTTTCTTTCACCAGAGCCTTTGTGAACTTTAACTTAGATATGCTAGTCCTACTGACTGCCGCTCTAGTCCCGATACGGACACCACAATACATCATATTTCGTATATAAGATTTTAGTAAAGTTCATATTTTTCATACTACATTTTTGTCTCTTCTTTTTTTCCGGCCACACCAGTTAGTGTTGGAAGGAGCCCTCTCGTCATCATGGGGGGGAAACATGTTTGTATTTTTGTCATAGTTTGTGTCAGTGAAAGGAAGTCGGCTCCAGTGCAAAATGATGTAATTAATCTAAGAAATGAAAACCAAATCATAAACATAAGGAGGTGTCCTCCTCTCGTTCCAGTTGTGTCCCACACAATGAGCTCCATGACCACCGCTTCAGAACCGGTCATTCACCTGCTGTTCTGACATTACACCTTCTACAAATATGAACGTTATCATTTATAATTCTGGCTCCAAGCGCCACCATTACAGTGGCCTCTTCTGCCACAACTCTCTGTGATGTTTACTCATTGAAATGAGACGATCTTTCACTAGAATCGGTGCTTCTGCAGGTTCATTTCTGCTGGTGTGCAGCACGGTTAGAACGTCCACAGCCCTCTCAGGTGTTTGATGTTTCAACGTTTCCTCCCCAGCTGTACGCCAGCTGTGAGAGGCTGGGAGGTAAACTGCAGGACGTCAATGAGGACACCTGCCTTGGCCGCAAAACACGGAAAGTGGAGGTTTTTAAGTCATGTAGTGGGTCTAATGGACGATTGTGTATGACTGCCCGGAAACCTTAGCCAGACCAGACGAGCAGCCAGCAGGAGCAAGGTCATCCACCGGCGCCTCAGCTGCCCCGCGGTAATGGAGCAGCCCTCTCTCATTGATCACTTCCAATAGTGCTATTTGGAAATGATAATTTCTGCTGTCCCTCGGTAAACAGGATTAGCTCAATTAATCACATTTACAGATTAGTTTGTCCTCCCTTATTGATCATCCCCTATGATGCCGCTGGATGATCAATGCAAACACGCTTATGCACGGCAAATCCTGTTTCAAAAATGAGCATCGACGGCAAAGATAATCTTTTAATCTGAGATATTTTAATCCGGGAAGTGAGGTTTTTTTTGGATGTTTTTTTCTTCCTTTTTTTCTTAGTGGGAATGGTTTAGGAGATAAATGGCTTTCAGAGAAATTATATCTCCGCTGACCACATTAAATGCACCCATTTAATTAGTCAGATTAAGTTTCTGTTGTGTTCAATCTGGATGCAGGATTTGTATGTTTACATCTTTCTGTGGACGTAACTCAACGTCTTGATCAGGTCTGTTTGAGAAGACCACAGTGAGAAGGCTGCTTTACGGACAACAGAGCCCCCCCCCCATCTTCTTTTTGTTTGGCGGCTGCCTCGCTGCGCTGTGTGAGAAAGACGCTGACGTGGCCGTAGTCTGCGATCACAGGTCCTCCTCCACCTTTCTTCTGTCACAGATGACTCGGCTGGTGGCCGTTTATCCTCCTGACCCGCCGCGTCTCGGAGGGTGACCCCTGTGGCTTAGCCGCCCCCTTAAAACAAAGAGTCCTGAGCGGGGATTTAGAGGGTCCATGCTCTTCCTCTCGGGACAATGCCTTCCGCTCGCTATCTGCAAACACGCTACTTTGTATGTCTTTGTTCCGCTGTTGTTGGAATGAGTCGAGGACAACGGCCCCAGAGTGATCTGAGGAGATGAAATGGATCTCAACACCACAGAGGGTCCATGCTCTCTCTGTCTGGGTGGCTTTTGATCACCTTCTCCCTCAGATAACCTGCCTTTTTCTTTTTCTTTCTTTTCCCCCCAATGGAACACACTTTGAACCAGAGAGATGCGACCCGTAGAATTATCCTTGTGATAATCTGTTAGTCGCCTGTCGTTTCTGAAGCAAAACAGCCACTTTGTGTTTCGAACTGTTACCCCTACAGAACAAGACATTTAAAAAAGTCACCTTGGACTCTGAGAGACATTTTTCATGATTTTGTGACATTTTATGGACAAAACTATCAGTTTAATTTGGGGGAAAGAAGCAACAAAAATGTTTTTGTTATAGCCCTAAGTACAACTTGGTTCTTATATTGGTAGTTTTCATTAAACAATTATTATATTAATTAATAATTAATAATAATAATTAATAATTAATATATATGAATTATATATATACATATGGAAAGGGGGGGGCTCTAGTTCCAGGCTCTAACTCCACTTCTGTTTAGCAAATAGGATTGTTCAGGTAGCAGCTCTTTTGCATCATAAATAACAAACACAGCTGGCAGCAGGTCTCTAATTAACGTTAATGCTATCAAACCCCCGGCCATAATATCACAGCCTCAGAACTAGCAGGCTGTCAGCTGTTTGGAAATGGAGGCATATGTGAAGGACAGTGCCTCCTTAGTGGCCATACTACATCCTAGGTTTAAAAATTCTCTAGTTTCAAATTTATACATTTTAATTTTAAAGGTGGCTCCCACTAGCTTGCTGTTTTTTTCCAGACCCGGAGAGGCCTGACACCTGGCAGGGCCTCATCTTGATCTGCTTTGAGCGGGATTCATTAACAGCCGTTCCTGAACAAGGCCACTCCCTAATGAGAGAATCCCCTGTGATCAACACGTCCTGTATTTAGCAGTACAGTGTGAATGTGAAGAAGAGTTTTTCTTCATGTGGTTCTTTTTTAAATAAGTCTGGTGTTTCCCAGAAACTCACCAAAACCAACAATGTGCCGGTGTTCTCCTAATGCTTCTGATCTGTGGCACTCTGCTTCAAGTCTTCTGGTTCCTACTGAGGATGTGGATCTGGAAAAGCATCACACAGAGACATTTCATTTTCAAAAAAGGGATCTGCACTTTCATAGACCAGCTGGACAGTTCTCATCACATGAGAACAGAGGGCAAGGATGTGTTTGTTGGGGACTATTTTCACTGGTGGATTAATCCACATTTGGAAGGGATAAGGAATTGGAATATGTCAATTACTCTTACTTTTTTGCCTTGTTTATTATTAAAGTTGCTAATCAAGTGTATCTGTTTGGAGCGATTGAACAGTGGATGAAGGACGAGGCTCGTGAGTGAGATGGACAACGAAACTGGTGCAATACCTCCAGCACGACATGGTCTGGACTGGTTTATTCATTTTCACCCCCTCCCACATCTGCAATCTTTTCCTTTTTGCCACTTTGCATCCCCTGTATGGACATGAGGGAGAAATTTTGTAATACATTTTCGGCTTTTCTCTGAGCTCGTGGTGGCCTCTGTAACACTCAGTGGAGGTGCTTTCAAAATGAGATTAACTTTCCAGAGGAATGCAATTGCCCCCGGCGTTCCAGCCTGGAGCTGGTGTACGCTGGAACCCATGGAGACACAGCACTCCTCCTCCTCCTCTATTGACAACCGCCCATTGAGTGAGTAAGAG
The DNA here is from genome assembly GCA_023566465.1 of Cottus gobio. NCBI lineage: Eukaryota > Metazoa > Chordata > Actinopteri > Perciformes > Cottidae > Cottus > Cottus gobio. The sequence goes on along the minus strand of CM042229.1, from coordinate 20,212,745 downwards.
CATTAAGGTGTTAAGACACAAGATTCGTCACTGATCTTATAATTGAGTTCCAGAGATGAATTTGTGCTTCTTTGCATGTCGGGATGGACATGTTGGCCGGGGACTTTCATCTCCGTATGAGGCACTTTCCAACGTAAGGGTCAGGGATTTGGTCTTCTGACCCGCTCCCGTGGATGTGGTCCTAATAGTGTGAGCAGAAACCCTAAAGAGCAGTAATATAATACACATACGACTAGTCTTTTAAAACCAGTAATCTACCAATGCTACTACACAAGCACTAACACATGAGGTAACTATAATTAATACAGTTGCCTTCCACCTTATTTTCCTGATGCTGATATGTACAGTACAACACTGAAGCAGGTCGTGGGTCTGTCAAATGTTTCTCGTGGACTATTCAGGTCATAACTTTACAGTTCTCCTTTGTTTCTCCTCCATTGGAGTTTTCCTACAGCCTATTTCCCACTGGACAAAAAAACCCACCAACATCTGGCTTTTGTCTCCAGTGGGAAAGGTTACAATCGGCATTCACTCCCGGGACAAATGCCTCTGCAGGGGGCCTAATTGGACAATTATCATAATTTATCATGGTGCGAAACATGCAATTAATTTGCGCTTCTCAAAGCCACCGGGCTCCAGTCAGAAAATGTTACCTCGCGGATCATTGAAACATGCTTCATTCACACGAAACCAAACCGAAGAGACTCATCAAGACTCATCATTCGTCTTTCCACAGTTCCAACAATCACCAGCTCCGGTTTGACTGTTTGAAAAAAAAAAAAAAAAAAAAACAGAATCAGTAAAGGATAAAAAAAAAAAGTAACTTTCGTAATATTTTCACTGGCCTCCATGCTGCTTTCTACCGTTGAACGTGACACACCCGAAAAATTATAGAATACTAGTCCACTGGCAATACGAGGGTGTCTGTCCGTGTTGAAGGAAACCTGCATATCCGTGCTACTTTTGTTTGGGAAAAAAAGGTGTGACTGAGAGGTTTGTTCACTCGCTGTGTGATTGACTGACTGCTTGTGTTACTTGTGCAAACATCTGTCATTTCTCTTGGTTGAAACACAAAGAAAGCCTCTCATGTGGATGGGAGTCCAGAGACATGTATGTAATATATATGTAGTCAGTCAGGGCCGCTGCTTATTGGATCATATTGCACACAAGTCCAATGCGCAATCCATAAAGTTATCGCGTCCACATTTTGAACATGAGGGTGATTGTTCATGATGATTTTAGTGACGGGGTAGAAAATAAAATAAATCAGGGCCGAGCCTCTTTGTGTTCTGCAGTGTAGAAATGTGTCCACTTTTATAGTCCAGGTCCTCCCAATTTTAACGGGGTGCGGGACAAAGTGTAGTCCCAGTCCCCCCCCCCTCACCACCCCAACCCCCAGCGCAGCCACCACTGCGATATCAGGAGAGACCGTCAGCGGTGGACTCACCCTCGTTAGGTCCGGCTCCTCTTATATAAAGCGAATGTTCTGAAGCTCGAAGACTCCAGAGAGCCAGCTGGGCCCCCGGTCCAGTTCTCAGCGTGGGGCTGATTGTCGGCAGAGACCCGTCAGTCACGGACCGGGCCGATTCTCCGGTGGTCCTGCCAAACAGCAGCATCCCCCCAGTTACAGCCTCAGCAGGGACTAAGCACCTCCTAACCAGCCTCACCCTCAGCAGGGTCATGCTCCAGCTGACACGGCATACATTAGGCTCTCACACGGCGAGCGCTGGACCGAGCACCACCCCTCCTCCTCCGTGTGTTCCATTGGTTTATATTGAAATATTTCATGTGCAAGTCTAAAGATTTGTACTCCAAATAATTCAATCGCATAAGAAAGAATAAGGATACATGCAGATAGATTCAGCCTCGTCTTTCCAAGTTTTCTGCATATGTAATGAGCTATTTTTATTAATCCATCTTCAGGATTCCATCTGAGGCTAAAGACGATGCTCACAGCGGAGACACAGGGTTTTGTTTTTAATTTTTTTTTTTTTTTTTTTATTAGTGAGCACATGTTGGCAGTTACTTGGCTTCAGAAGCGCCACACAAAACGTCCACTGTGATCAGCTTCAGCTAAGTGAACAAATTCCTGAAGCTGTGAGCTTCATGTTTTCATTCGCCCCCGAGCTATGCGCGTACTGGCCGACATATTTGCATAGATTAAAGGATTTGCAAATAGTGCACAGGTGAATTTAGAGGATGGGTTGATGTGTCAACAATAGCTGGGGTTCAGATTGTGCTGCATGGCTGTAATCACTGCTCCTGTTCACACCGGCCGTTAGCAGAGCCTTTCCTGAAGAGCTTTTCCTGAAGAGCCTTGCCTTGATGGGCTTCAGTAGTCCGAGTTCATCACATCTCGTGTCTTAAATCCTCTCTTTTGCTGTTCTTTGTTTAGTAATAAAATACTCTGACTTGTTGTCCTCTTGATTTGTTTAAGTTAAATGGAAAAAGCCCATTACCTTCAGATCTTTCTTTAAAAAAATAAAGAATACGGAATTGTTTTGTAAATTTTTGCAACAGAATGAAGATTGGATTTGGTCTTCCTCTTCCATTCTAAGGCCATTAGGAAGCAACATATTGGGAAGGTGATTATTGTTATGGAGTGCTGCATAAATGAGTCCTACAACCATAGACTGTATGTAAGAAGGTGATGTTACTCATTGGTTTGAGGACTGTCGTTATGAAGCCTCCAGTTCGGCAATTTTGCAGTCGCCATCTTGGATTACAGCCGCATGTTCTTGCTTTTGCAACCAACGAACAGATATGACCATATTTGGAATGCAGATGCGTGACGTCGTGTACATTACATTTAGCTGACGCTTTTATCCAAAGCGACTTACATGCTATACAGTAGACCGTAGACACAGCAACAATTAGGGTTAAGTGACACAACGACATGGACTTGCGGAGGCCGGGATCGAACCACTGACCCCTCTGATTGAAAGTCAGACTTGCTAACCACTGAGCCACAGTCGTGTACGCCTCTGTTAGGCAGCGACCTGTCAATCACAAGGTAGCCCTGCCCTAAAGCATACCCTGCTTTATGGTCTTTTTGACTAATTAAGATCACGCTGTTTTGAAAAAGACTTGAAACTAGAGATTGAGACATGAACTCATGTTTACAATGTTTACTGAGGGAATACATCAAGAGAGAAGTAGTCATTTATATAGACTTCTATACAACCAGAGGAGTCGCCCCCTGGTGGTCATTATAGAGAATGCAGCTTTAACACATGAAGCATATACTTCTATACAACCACAGGAGTCGCCCCCTGGTGGTCATTATAGAGAATGCAGCTTTCTAGACACTTCCACTCTGCAGAACTGGAGGTTGTCGCCTGCCTAAATGAGTCAGCAAGTTCTCATCTCAAAGTCAATGTTTTTTTTTTTTTTCTATAGGTTTCTGGTTAGACGCTTAAAATAAGGTCTGTTGTTAACACAAGCTTAATATATTTTAATGTTTCATATGTAGATTAATTCTAAGTCTAAATGAGAGGACTAGAACACTAGTCCTCCTTGAGCTTAGTGTGGAGACGTGAGGTCATGTGACCCTGATGTAGTTCCTTATAGCCTAACGTTTGCATTTTGCTTCAGCTGATCGTACTCCTGCTTCAAAAATCATAAAAGCTGTGTTCATTTGTGAAGATTGCCTTGATGAACAAAAGGTGTTAGTTTCGTAAGCGTTTGTTTAGCACAGAGTTAATTCTCAGCAATAATCCAAATTCCTATAGAAAAGTCTCACTGGCTTTTTGTGGAGGGAACCAGTGCGACGCTAACTTCCTGGTTGGTCTACAGAAATGAGTTGTCCCTGCAGCGCTCTATAAAACAGACAAGAAGAATTGTGAACCTTCTTTTCATAATCAGTCGTACTTAACTTGACTAACGGCTGATAAACTCCTCACTAATTCAGTCCGCCGCACAAAGTCATGAGCCCGTCACATCAACATTCCCTGAGCTCAGAAGCTAGATTGAGCCATCCATCTATCCCTTTGATAAACAGCTCTTAGAGAAGTCTGTTACAAAGCTCTATCTGGACAGAGTCGGGGGCGCCCTCCTCCTTAAGCTGATTTACCGATGACCAACTTTGCATCACAATAGCAGAAAGGCCCCGCTCGCTTGCTTTGGCAGCCACACAATCTTTGTTCGCCAGCCAATCGAGGTCCGTTCTTCTCGGGCGGCTGGATCAGCTTTAATTGCATTTGGAGATGAGAGAATGTGCAAACATTTTCCCTTTTGGTTTTCTGGTAGTAAGGCAGCCCCCAGCTCTCAAATGAGCATTGATGAAATGCCGACACACTGTGCTAATAATTACAACCTCGCGGGACGATCTCGGAAATACAACTGCACTTCAGGCCGTAACTTGAGCTAACGTTATTTAGAAACTTCCAAAGCTTTAAGAGTGAAAGCTTTTTAGTTTTTTAAATGAATTCCACGAGTTGTCAAAACTGCAAAAATGAAAGTGCTGCTGTCTGGTTAATGTGCTCTCTGCTTGTTGTGTGTGCTTTTTAGTCTCAGTCGACATGCGTAAAGGACGTCCCGAGACGATCCACAGGATCTAGATGAGGACAAACCCAGTTTTGATGAATAGGCGACGGCTCTCATCATCACCTCTGTGATGTAAAATAATGACCACAGCAGTGGGCACAAAACCCTTCAGCACCAAACCTGCTGGAGATGACAATATTAATAATCGATAATACAGGTTAAGAAAAGCCACTTCAACTAAACTTCAGTCTGTTAATACTAAGGCTGAACTTGATTACAGGTTGAAGGTTTTAACATTTCTGCGTGCATCCTTCTTGTCTCCCTCTTCAGGCTGACTCTGCACCTACCAAAGGATGTGGGCCTGATGGCAGTCGCTGCTCGACAAACCCAGGGCCGAGGTCAGTGCTCCAGGACACTGGACATACGCAACAATCACGCATGCATTCAGGTTTCTATTGCTTTTTATTCATCTTATTTGTCAGAAGTGTGGACCACTTACCGGCCCCTCGTTTGTCTCCTGTGTTTCCGGCAGGTCGGGGCAGGAATGCCTGGCTCAGCCCCCTGGGCTGCGCCATGTTCACTCTGGCGGTCCAGGTAGAGCTGAGCTCCAAGCTCGGACAGAGGATCCCCTTCCTGCAGCATCTGGCTGCCCTGGCGGTGGTGGAGGCCGTCCGCACTCTTCCTGGATACCAGGTACAAGCACACAGCCCCCCCTTCACCGACTTCCTGGTCGAGATGTTACCGGCCTGCACAGCTTCTGTGATTATCGTATCCAAGTCATTTAAATAGTGGTCCCTGGTAGCAGAATGTCATATTGTAGCACAACGTCAGTATTAGGTATTCTATGGAAAAGTCTTATGCTGATGATTGATGATGTTTGAACGTATCTCAACCTTCTTCAGGACATAGACTTGAGGGTGAAGTGGCCCAATGACATCTATTACAGTAACCTGATGAAGCTCGGGGGAGTACTGGTGACTTCCACCGTGATAGGATCCACCTTTCACCTGCTCATAGGTAACTACCTCCTCACCATTCGTAATAATCCAGTCTTTTGCAGTGTCATGTGTTGTTCCACAGTAACATGTCTTGAACACGCTGTGCCCCGACAGGCTGTGGGTTCAACGTGACGAACAGCAACCCGACGGTGTGCATCAACGACCTGATCCAGCAGCACAACGCGGAGCACAACTGCAGCCTGCAGCCACTCCGCTGCGACCAGCTCATCGCTCGCACGGCCGGCTGCCTGGAGGCCCTCATCAGCAGCTTCCAACGGGGGGGCCCCGATGCCGTCCTGCCCACCTACTACAAGAGGTGGCTTCACAGGTGAGCACGGGTTTTACTTTTCATTTGGATCCAGAAACTTTGATTAAACCGGGACCTTGCTGGGGCTTTTGTTTAGGTGGAGACGTCAATACAGGATACCAGGAACAGATGTGATGCCGGTGCTCTTTTTTCCACGTTAACTATCTGTGCTCACCTTGTATGGAAGCGCACCTGAGACCAGGGGTGCTGTGACTGAAAGCAAACGCTGAATTTTATAATTACGCTGATGAAGAAACTGTTTTAAATGTGGATCAGCATCTGTGCATCCCTACTCGATATAAAAATGAATAGCTTTAAGATAATAATTTGATTGCATATGAAACAATGACAAACATGTAAGAATGCTGTGCACATGCACAGAAACATGCAACAGAAATTACAAGGAAGGAAGCTGTCTGTTAGATGTTCAAAGTACATAGTCTCAAGACTTAAAACATACATATACATATGTTGCCATTTCCAAATGCACATGTTTATATAGAGAAAGGATGTACTAAAATACAAACAAATCAAACTAGAAGGTGCACTCAGTGGAATGCAGATCCCATGACAACTGCTGTCTCATGGGAGTGAACAAATCCAACCCCAAACTGGCTAACTGAGTGCACAATTCTGCGAAGGACAGGAAACAGGAGTCAAGGCAGTGAAGCATAAGACACACACGTGTCCGTCAGTAGTAGGGAGAACATGGCATCATGGTTGGGGTTATTTTGTATTGGTCTTATAAGGAAAACCACTAGTGAATATCCCTAGCGGGTAGTAGTAGGTACTGGTAGGAGTCTGTAGTTTTTTTTCTGAAGCGGAAGCATGACGGTATCTCTCTTGTGCTCTAACCTCAGCGGGACCCGTGTGCGTCTCTGGAGCGAGGACGGACTGGAGGCCGAGGTGGTGGGCCTGGACCCCAACGGCTTCCTCCAGGTGCACAACAAGGAGCAGGGCGTGGTCTCCCTGGAGCCTGACGGGAACTCCTTCGACATGCTGAAGAACCTGGTGGTCATCAAGCAGCACTAGGACCAAATCCATCTCTTCCAACAGACTGGAGCACTCACTGAGTTATTTAGTCTGACTGTGTGTACTATATCAATGTGTCTGGGTTTTACAGTTGAATACTTCATTAATATGTTCCAGAGTATTGGTTAGCTTCGTGTGCTAACCTGACAAACTGTGTTTAAAGGCAGCTGGTGATATCTGCTGTCAGTGATGGCTCACGACACACATCAGGCTGATTCGGGACCACCAGCTCAAACCGTGATCCAAGCAAAGTACGGCTTTCTGGGAGCAATAAATCCTGTACCCCTCATCTGAACAGCTGACCCGATTTCACCGTTACACGAGAACAGGGATCATGGAGGCTTTTGCTGTTTGCTGATTTCTGCAAAAATAAAGATTTCCACAGAAATACGTTACTCGTTTATTTTTACTAACCAACTTCTGTTGAACTACCTGGTCTACAAAGTCCTGACAGCAGTAACATGTTACAGTATCTAAAATGCAGTGAAATCAAAAATATAACTAAAATTAATATGGAAAATGATAAAGATTGTAGCTTTTTGATTTTAACAGGAAGTTGTATTAAATATTCTGACTGTTTTACTTGAAAATTAATGTTTTATACACGTGTTTATAACCCCTTGGACAGAGTTTTCCACACGTAATATAAAACAAACATAATTTGATGACTGTCAATCCGAACTGAACAGGACCCTCTTTTGTAAAGCTGTGGCTCAGCTGTTGCATTGGATTACTGGTGTACCTAATAAAGTGGCCACTGAGTGAATCTGCATCATTTCCTCTGATGGCTTCCAATAGCATTTAGTGTCATGTCGTGCATGAGGTGTGATCTCGGTGGAGTTATATTTAGATCTATATATGCTGTTTTTAGATTATTTTTTTCAGATATATAATAAATAACTACTCCGACCAATTCAAACATGTTGATTTCTCAGCAGTGGAGTAAAAGGGACAATATGATCGTCTGAATTGTGTAAGTAAAGACTAAAAAGTATGAAGTAGCATCAAATGGAAATACTCCTGGTAAAGTCCTGCTATAATCATTCTATCACATCCACTGGTGTTATTAGTAGTAGTAGTAAGGGTCTTCATATTGCTATTAATAATATAATTATATCATATGCTACTTTTATTATTATTTAGTCCCTATTTATATAATTATTGTAAAAGTTGTTGTGCTCTTGCTGCTGTTGCTGTACATAGAGCCCAGTTCTGACAGTGATTACCCATAAAGGGAGTTTGTTTCCTGCTGTGGGGGAAAGTGTTCTGTCTCTGTGAATCCCAGAGTAGCTGTAGCTCACTCACCCTCCCACTGTCTCCTGGGAACCAGTCACATGGCACAATAGCAAACAGGCTGGATCATGTGAAAGGTAAGAAGGAAAAAAAACATGTATTTATTATTGTCGTCATGTTGTCACGAGTCACTGGCTCACAAAGACTATAACAATAGCAAAGTTACCCTTTAAATTAATTAAATCAACTCTACATTGTCAATGCAACACTTCTGACTTGGAGTGGCTGTGGCTCAGCAGGTAGGACGAGTGACTAACTTCAAGATCGGTGGTTCGAGTCCATGAGCAAGACTCTGAACCCCCAAATTGCATGTGAGTGAGTGAGTGAATGTGCTTCATCTAAGCATTGCACTTCCTCTGCAGATAGCAGAACGATTTTTACCGTGTGTGTGTGTGTGTGTGAGAGAGAGAGAGAGAGAATCCGTTCCACAGCTACTTGATGACAGTTCATTTGTCTTCAGCACCTGGGCCTCCTGGCTCGTCCCGCCTCCCCCAGATGAAGTGAAAATGTCAAAGGAGACATGCGAACTGCTGGAGCTGGACGTAGCCCTGTGCTTCCTCACATACTCGGTCCTCCTCCTCCTCCTCCTCCTCCTCCTCTTCAACCCTCTATGTCAGACACAACAAGCCAATATGGAAATCATCACGGCTAACAGGATGTTCTGAAGTGAGCGGGTTCATGCCACGCACGAGCCGGTTCTCCTGTGAAACACTCAAAGAAAGCCCATTCACAAAAGCAGCTTAAATTACTCGATTGAGCTCACATAATGCAAGTCGGCATGTTTGAGTCCAGTTTTAAAGGTATTTCAGATGTTTATTACAGTTGCGAGATAACTGATTCACCCCCTTGTTTTATTGTAGTTTTCAGAATTTAACAAAACTAATTCATAGTAGATCGGCTTTGATTTCGTTCAAAAAAGTGAAGAGGAAAAGTGACAGCAAAAAAGCAAATGGATCTTAATAGAAATATGAAACAAAAATAAATAATTGATTCCATAACCATGTGTTCTCTTTACGTTCATATGGAAGTAGACATCGCCTGATAGGTATGTACTTTACACTTTAAAGTCACTCTTTACACAAGAGTGACTTTTTTTATATAATATTTTGTCATGAAATTGAAACCAGCTGCTGGACCTTGCAGACACATGTATTTGACCTAAACCCTCATGTCAAACTTGGATTATATGCACACAGTCAACCAAGTATGTGACCTTTATACCCAGTTGCCTGCACCAGTGGTCATCCATGTCCATGTCATCAACTATATCCTAATTCTGAACAAGGTCGGCAGGTTTTGACTCATATTGTGTTCAAACTGATAAAAAGTACTTAAAAGTTTTGAGTATGCTAAACACTAGATTGTTGACTGTGCTGTTAATGTGCAATATTATTCAAAGCAAAGCAGAGAGGAAATGCACAAGCTGCTCACAACTTAAAAACCTAACAATAAACTGGTGTTGGTAGTAGGAGCTTAAAAAATCTTGGAAATTATTTTGTCAGCAGTTTTTGACATAATTATAAAATATAATACAATATACTGTATCTGTCATGTCACTTACAGTAAATAGCTGTAAGTGACTGAAAAGATTGAATGGACATCATCGGCATCAGCCAGAGTGTCGTGTTTGTGATGTCCAATGACGACCCCAGTGAACGCTAGTTACCAGTTATAAAGCACACACACATGCACACGCACGCACACACACACACACACACACACACACACACACACACACACACACACACACAAACTGTCTTGTCACCTGTTCATGTTACCCAGCAATCATCATATATGACAAAAATACCAAATAGTTCACTTTTAGTTTTAGTTGTCAAATAGATATGTATATATATAATTTTGAGTGCGGTGTCATCATAACCAACAGCCTACCTGTGACCAGAGCTATGGAAATAAAAACCAAATTGCAATAAACCATAGTTTTCCTTTAAAATAACCTTTATTTTATTGTCTACAGACATGTTTCCATGACACCAATTCCAATATCCAAATGCCACCTTCTCAGTCACAGAGTTGAGTGTAATGAATGTTTCAGACTCTGGGGGCGAGTCGCTTACATCATGCTCAACACTCCCTCGCCTTCCCACTTTATTGCACCATATTTTGTGTGTGGAAATCGCTGATAAGTGAAGTTATGCAATAAATATATAACGTAGAATAAATAGTGCAATTAAAGACATAATCCTGCCTGATTTAACTATTTCTGCCTGCTAAACATTTCGATGGCTGCTGTAGCGGAGGCTTGCTGCTGTATCATATAGACATTGTTCTACTACACTGGTTCTAGTTAGCTATTGTTTACCAAAAAATGACATAGCTCTTTTGTTTTCAAAAATGTATCAAGATTTTGAGATTTATTTGATGTATGCTTGGCATATATGAAAAATCAGTTTTCATCCAAAACTTTAAACATCGCTGAACACACATTTAAATAAAGATGGGATGTGTGTGAATTGTGTTGAAATGAAATGTGTAAATTAAACGATTCTTTGTGAACAAAATCAGGTTGAAGTCATGTACAGTATAACGTTTTGTCCCTAAGTTTGGGTTTAATAATAAAAAATAGTAGAAGTTAATAAAAATTCCTGCGAAAGCCGTATTGCATATATATTCTATAGAACTAATTTTATACGACGGATAACATGGGAGAGAAAAAGAAAGCTCACAGCTGTAATGTCCTATTGTGTGTCAAACTATCCTGCAGGAGTGCAAAGGGGATGCGGCGGAGGGGAAAGAGCCCGGCTGGAGTCCTTGAAGCACTCAGTCTCCTGCGCTTCGGTCCTGGGTCACCTCTCGTTCGTGATGATGACGGATGTGCCGATGTAATGTGGGATCTCTCTGTGGCTCTCGGGCGATGAGCCGGAGCTGGGGCTCTGGCTGTTGCAGCTGTACGAGGCCATCTCTTTGCCGTGGTACCCATGGCCGTCTGTTATGTGGCTTAGTGTGGTGAAAGCGGGGGCCTTAATGGAACCGTGTTTGCTCAGTTTGTGAAAGTTCAAAGACACGTATGGGGCTTGGGCTGGAAGTCCCACCCCGACCCCCATACCGATCAACATTCTCCTGTCTTCCTCGGCCGACCTCGGCTGCAGCTCCGCAGCAGCTCCGTGCTGCTGGAGGCCGTCAACATGTGGATATGCTGCGGCCGGGTGGCCGTAGGGAGCCTCCATCATGCAGAGCCGCCTCCTCTGCTCCAGCGCCATCTGCACGGGGAGAGACTGGCCCACGCCGTGCAGTGAGCCAGCCTGCTCAGCTTTACCCAGGACCAGGCCGCTGAGCAAAGGGCAGGCGAGGGCCCGGTCGCCTCGAGGTCCCTCGACGCCTCTCGTGTTATGTCGGACCTCCTGGCCTAAGCGCTTACTGTCCTTGGTGGCGTGAGGACGGGGGTGTGGACAAACCTCAGGCATCTCGCTGTGGACAAGTGTGTAATGTTCGTAGGGTTCTTCCTTCAGCCGGCTGGTAGAATGTGGGTTTGTGCCGCTGGAACAATCATGGTAAATCTCATCGGGGTGCCTGCGGTCCACTGCCGGCACTGGGCCTGATGAAGAACACAATATTCACAAGCTGAAATTACACCAGAACGTCTGCTGAGAGAGAGGAGGGGCAGCATCAAGAGCAGACTGTGTTTTTGATCAAATGCAGGAAACACCTGTACAGATTCTCAAATTACTTTTGAAAGCAGTAACTTTGAGGTAACTCAACTGTGCTACACAAAGAGTGTACCTGTGTACTTATTTGATACTGGGGGGCTGCTGATATTCCAACCAACAGAACCTCTGCTGTGCAGGGAGCCGAGGATCTGCTGAGCCAGCTGGGGGGACGGACCTGAGCTAGGAAGCTGGTTCTGAGCGTCCAGATGCCGGTGATTATAAGGGTAGTGCAGGGTCAGGTTGTATGTGGGGCCACAGGACCCCTGGCCTGCTTCAGGGCTCAAGCTGGAGCTCCTTTCCCTGCAGGAGGTCAGTGGGTACGGGGATCTGTCCTTCCACAACCCCCTCTGTGGGGAGCAGCTCGAGCGGTCAGGCTGGAAGAGGCTAGCAGCCTGCTGCTATCCACGAACAAAAGAAAACAGCATAGAGAAGGTAACCAATGACAAAACCACTGAATGCACAGAAATACAATTTACAGCAGTACTATCTAACAATCTAAATCACATGCTTAGGATCACCTCATTTTCTTTAAGATGGGGATGCAAAACATTTCCCATCATAACTGCGTGAAAACATTCACCTTTTGTTTACTCACTAAGCCAAGAGGAAGGCCCACCTCGGGATAGTGAGCAGCTCTAAGTTTGGTCTTCATCTTGACTGCTTTGGTTCGGAGTTGTTTGCGGTGGTCCTGAACTGAAGATAGACTGAGACTCGGCTTAGTGGCTCGACTCTGGTCTTCAGATAGCTGAAGCTCCTTGCCCTCGACGTCACTGTGTGCAAACAGGCAGCCATCTTTGTACTGGTTTCACTGGATGTTTTACACGGAGAGTAAACGTGGGGAAGGCGAGCTTACTCACGTGAGGACGTAGTTCACACTGACGATACAGTGAGGTCTGGAGGAGCGGCTGTTGTGGACGATGGTGGCGTAGCTCTGCACCCACACCCAGCCTCCATGCTTTGATAACATGCGGTAGTACTTAGTGGTGACCTGCCCCTTCACCAGTACTACAGGAAACACATAGATCAGGATCAAAGAGAAAAATGGTAAAATCTGACATCAGCCCCTTTGACAAATACAGGAAGGGCCTCTTTTTATAACCAGCATTGTGCATCAGTCATTCAAAATAATGGACTGTAACTGAAAACCTGTACTAACAGTTTGTTTGCCACTTGATGGCAGAATAAAGAAGCTGTGAATGAAACTGTCATATTATCTTTATAGTTTGAACCGCTCTAATTTGGTCTAACTTCTGGAGGAAATATTTGGCTCTTCAGCTGCTAAATGCACCAATATGCTCACCAGCTAGTCTCCAAATGACTACTGTGCTAAGCAGGTAAGGCATAGTGTTTTTTGTGTCAAAAAAGACATGAGAGCAATGAGTAACACAGCTAAACAATTAGTCATATTTCTTTTTTGCATTGTCATCTTATTTTCATAAAGTATCAATTATACCTGCTTTAAAAGACCACAATGCAATGCATTGTATAAAAGTTGTGATTTAGATGTGCCATGCTGACAGCACCATCTGCACCTATTTCCTCAGTTGTCCTCAGGTCTTCCCAAATATTCTGTTAAAGCACCTTGCAACTTTACTTTGCTCCTTGTATGTGTGCTGCCTGCAATATGATAAGTCTCCTACCACTTATATCCAGCCACTCGCTCCAGCCCTGCAGTAATCCCATTTCCTTCATTAGTCTTGCAGTATATATGTACCAGGCCATTGCCACAAGTTCTGGAATCCATCTGTGAACTGATTCAGCTCTAGTTATGGTACAGGACCTGGTGTACTCTCAGCTCTCAACTCCGAAACCCCATTTAAGAGCTCCAGGGGCTTGTCGGCCTTTTCTAACCCAATGTTGCCTGATGTTCTAGCTTCAGTCTTCCTCCTTCCCATTTAAGTGGTCCAGAGTGGCCTACATCATCTCCATGCTTACTGGTTGGGACTGGTACTGGGCCACTGCCAAATTGGAAAGAGAGTGTCTGGTCTGCCACTCAGAAAAGCTATACACCACAGAACCAAGACAGTATGCGATCACGCTACTCGAAGTCTGTTCCACCTGGTTCAAGGAAAAGATTTTCCGCCGATTCCATTGAATTCCGAACCATAGCAGCATGAGAGTAAGTGGGATTGTCATTATTTCTATCATGACTTATGTAATAGTGAGATGGTCAGATGTTATTTCAAATAAACTGGCTGCCCGGATCCTCCCTCTGGCCTGGACACTGATCACCATCCACTCTCTGAGACAAAAAACCTTTCTCACCTTTATTGGCCTTGATGGTCGCTTCGGAAGCCTTTGGAGAATCCTGTGTGTTTTTCTATCTTGAAATCCAAGCAGGAGCTTGTGCAGCATATGCGGTGCATTCTCCGAAGGCTTCCAAAGAGGGCATCACGGCAAAGAAAGGTGAGGTTTTTTGTCTCAGAGTGGTCATTTCATTGATTTTGTCAACGCAGAGAGCATCCATGTGGATGCTGCCAAGTCGAGACAGCCTTGGACTGGCCCATCCCCTTTCCTCACAATGAGCTAGAGTATTTCCTGCTCTTTGCCAACTTCTAGTGGCGAATTATCAAGAAGTACAGCGCTGTGGCGGCTCCTCTCTTAGCCCTCATCAACTTCTCAAAAACATTCAAACTGATGCCCTCTCTCACTAGTTCCAGTTTGAAGGTTCTGCTGTCCAACCTTAAGTGATTCTCCTCTTCACTTGCTTTGTCAGTGCCATTGCCTGGGCAGAGCGGAGGATGTTCTTCCTGAGGCAGCAGAGGAAATTCAACCTGCCAAAGACAATGATGGTGCACTTCTACACTGCCATCATCGAGTCCATCCTCTGCTCCTCCATCACCGTCTGGTACGCTGTAGCCACTGCCAAGGACAAGGCCAGGCTGCAACGCATCATTCGCTCTGCCAAGAGGGTGATTGGCCGCAATCTGCCGTCCCTCCAGGACTTGTTTGCTTCAAGGACCCTGAAGCGGGCGAGGAAGATTGTTGCTGATCCCTCTCACCCTGGACACATACTGTTTGTGTCCCTCCCCTCTGGCAGGAGGCTGCGGTCCATCAGGACCAAGACATCACGCCACACCAACAGTTTTTTCCCGTCTGCCGTCGGGCTCATCAACAGAGCCCGGGTCCCCCACTGACTCTAATGAGTCTAATGACTCTGTCACCCCCAGACAATTTCCCACCGGACACTCCCCTGCACACGCCCTTATATTTAAATACACTCGACACTTTAACTTTACACTTGTCACTTTCACACAACACGCACATTCCATGCACATTCCATGCACTTTATCTTATTTTTGATATTCTGATATTCTACTGTTCAATTGTAAATACTCATTCATCCATTCATTCATTGTCATTTATTGCACTGTGTTTATTGTTAAATGTGTAATGTTAAATGTTAAATGTATGCACCTTCCGCCAGGACAAATTCCTTGAATGTGAAAACAAACATACCAATAAATGGTTCTGATTCTGATTCTGAAGAGGACAATGAAATGCTGGGTTTTCTGCTCCTGCTGCCTGTAGCACTAACTGTCTCTTTGTGCCAGCTAACCTCCGCTCCTAGGATCTGCAATAGGGTCCCTCTTCTTTGTTGGCATGTCACACCGGTGTCATCGTTAATCTGCACAAACATTTCTGCTGGTCCACTGCAACTGTTGCCTGTTTCCATCTCTGTGTACTCTGTCACACTCCCTTCATCTTGCGGTAACACCATCATCTTCACCGTTTTCCAAGTCTGCTCCCTTCATTTCCTTCCCCAAATTCCCATCTGCCAAAGAGACAGATGCAATTATGTAAAACTATGAATGTTGCATGTATAGTGTCCCCAGGGATATTGTTTGTGACCGCACTTCACCTCACATTTTCTTCCTGGTCCAAACAACTGCTTTAGGTATGCCCATAACACTAGTCCCAGCTCCGCCACTGGACCATTCCAGTGCTCATGGGGTTATCATCCCAGATCCCAGCCTTTGTTCTGTCAACCTTATCAATGGATTGATGATTCTCATTAACCCTTTCTGGATAGATTTGCTGTTCTGACTTGGTTTTGACCGTTGCCTGTGTTTTGGATTCAAGTAAACTTTGTACTTGACCTGTGATTCATGTTAGGGGTTCAATCGGGACTGTAGGGACTGTTTTTGAGTCCCTACATTGTTTATTCATCATTGTTGATTTGTCACTTCACTTCTATGTACTCTCCCACCCAAGTCTTACTAAAGATTTGGAGGACTCACATAAATGGTGAGCATAGCGTAGATGGAAGACGTCACAGGCGTGGACGTGGTGGTAGAGAGTCTTCTCTATCAGGTCCTGAGGCTCATAGCCTGTCAGCTCTGCCACCCTGGCTCCAGCACACATGAGAGAGGGCACAAGTTCACAGTCAGGGGGTCTGCTCAAGTGCATCCCAGTGTTCAGTTAACACAACTAATGTATATTATGTATGTGTTATCTGTCCTACCTCGTGTCCAGGAAAATTAGTTTTAAGTCCAGGCTGGCTCGGAACATGAACATGTTGCTGTGGAGTTTGATCTCGGTGATGCCACTGGGGGGCAGGGAGTGGCCGACTGCCACCAGACCCACAGTCTGATAACTGGATTCATACAGCGCCATGTCCATCATGTACTGACGCACTTTCAGGTAACCGCTGCAGTGGATGACCTGTTGAATCCACAGCAGGACACGGATCACTTTTACACATTCAAAGAGTTCAGAGTGACAGAACAAGTTGAAAGAGTTTAAACCGAACACAAGGTCCTGGCACTTCCTAAACCAAACTGTTCAACTATGTTTCTATCTTTTTAGAAGGCATATTAGCTTGTGGGCTGTGCTCCACCACAATGCCTAGCAGGACCTGTGCAGTTTAGTTGTCATAGGACCCCTGAAGTGCTCAGGCTGGCAATTATCGCTTTGTTTTTGGACCGCAAGAGCCCCTGGTTCCTCTACTGTCTGATCACCTTTTCTGCTGAGTCAGGAGATAAGCCTGTATATAAGAACCAACTGGGAGTTTAACTCATCCCTAACCCTAACCTTTGGTATATATGCAAATAACGCATCCTGTTGGAGGCTTACACACATGAAAAAGAAACAGCAGTTTGGATGTAACTCCAGTTCCACGTGTGCATGTGTAGCACTCTAACTGTTTACCCAGCTGGCTCTCGTGCTCATGAGTCATCGAGCAGCTACTCCTTCAGAGGAAATGCTGCCACCAATTGGTGCTGAATGCATTGATCTCTGTGCAGAGGTAAAAACAATATTGAAGTTTGTAACTTCTATTTTCAAAATTTTGCAGTAAAACAGGGCTATGATATTAATAGCTTTTTTGATAGTGTTAGAAAACAATATGGCAGAGGGACATTTGTGCATCAGGACAGCATCACTACTCTTTTTGTGTTGTGGCCAGAGGAAACGGATTAGTGAAGATGGAATTGCCTTTGACAATATAAATGATAAGTTAAAATACAGCCAGTACTTTATTATTTATATACTAGTACCATTATCCACATTGATGTTAACAGCATAAACAAAACAATGGGTCAGATATTTCCACATCCTTCATGCATCCACTTCTCAACTGGTTTGTTATGAATGGGTTGTTTCTAACAAGCCAACAGCACTCTATCTTCCCTCGGGAGTGCTCTCTCTGTCTCTCTGCTCCCTCACCTTTTGCACAGGGCATCAAACATGTGTGCTTGCAATGATTATGAGGGCCTCTATTCATTGAAGTAATTGGACAAAGATCTGATCGCAGCTTTAGTCTTTTTGTGGGGCAGCTGAATATTCCTGGATGTCCTAAATTTGTAGCCAGCTAATGACCAATGACTTGTTTAAGTATCACTTCATGGAAATAAATCACTTCCAGATCCCCAAGTAAATGA
Source organism: Cottus gobio (assembly GCA_023566465.1). Taxonomy (NCBI): domain Eukaryota; kingdom Metazoa; phylum Chordata; class Actinopteri; order Perciformes; family Cottidae; genus Cottus; species Cottus gobio. Next base: position 20,195,080 of record CM042229.1, on the reverse strand, counting down.
AATGTGTGTGGGTGTCAAAGTAGAGGACCATCCAGTGGCTGCACCTACCTTATATCCCCCACATGTAAGTCCTGCATTTCGTTTAGCCAGAACACACTTCATCCTCAAGAAGAACGAGCGCTCTATTTCATACTCTGTCACACAAACACACATTACAGAGACATTACTTGCATGTTATATTGTGTTTTACAATACAACCTCCCGGTGCTGTGGTCACCAGTAACATGTTTTACTTCTAAGATGATCTAAAATGCAGTAAATAAATGAATAAAATATAGATTTGTTTTTACACACCAGTATATTCAAATATGCACCTTACTTCGCAGCTTCAACCTGAACCAGTGTAGTAAAAGCGTACAGCCTTAACTCTATCATAAAGCTAGAGGCCGTAGGTAGACATGAACCCAAACACCTCATGACCCGCATGTATTCATTTGGCAGGCACTTTTGTCAGAGGAAACCTCCTAAATGATGCAGGCCTACAATCCAAGCCACCAGTCCACATGAAAGGCTGCACAAAGCTGCTTCTGAACAGGCCGGAGTCTGAGGTCGGACTATCAGCCAGACACTCCAGCACCACGGCCAAGCGACCAGGAGCTTTTTAAAGATATCCTATAGTCTGCAACCCACATTTTAAAGATGCAGGCCACTCACTCTGTCTTCTAGTAAGTAAGATAAGTAAAATAATGGATTATGCAAGCAATTATCATTATATTATTATGTGCATTACACTGAATTCATCAAGACAACCAGTACACATGTAATAGTTGCCTCTAATACAAGCCGGTTTTAAATCCAGGTTCTCTGTGCCGCTGACATACATTTACAGTCAGGGTCATGCATGACGTGTGCACGGAGCCTGGAGATTGAGACTCTTCAGGTACCTGGGGAGAAGTGGTGGTGGGGGGGCTGACAAAGACCCAGCACTGCTGTCATCTCATCGTGGTCTGATGGGTGGATGTATTCAAATATGCTGTTTCCTGTCAGCTCCACCTGAGGGACACACATCCAGCACGTGCTCAACCAAGCAATACAAAACACAGAAATTATCTTTTACTGCTTTATCATGCTGAGGGCGAGAGGGAGGGTCTTACCTGGGACAGGCCAAGGTGGACTGACGCTGTTTCAGAGATGTACATGATTTTGCCGTCAGAGGCAACGACAAACACGAAGCCATCCAGAGTCTGAGGGGGCGGTAACAAAGCACTTACTGTTAAACACAAAGTAGTAATTCTATTTCTTCCAGTGATCCGTGCCAATACATTGACCCGTATGATGTATGAATGGATGGTGTCATTGTTCTGAGTTTCCAGCTCTGCCTCCTTATTTGTTATTATTCTGCATAAGCAGTTTTAGTTTGTGTCAATCGTAATTGTCTTATTTGCCTGTGACTAACTATAATAAGCTTCTTTATTATTACTTTTTAATTAAGAAAAAATCAGGCAGTATAAGTGTCTTCATAAAACGTTATTAAAAACATAATTCCCAGTGTGAACACAACGATCATCTTTCTGAGAAAATTATAGATAAAATAAAAGAAGAAATAATGAGCCTTCACTCTGTAAAACTATTGAATTGGAAAATACTGGCAGCTAACATTTTGCAAATGTGTAGATATTTTGAATGTGTCTAATAGCTTATATTAATCAAATGGAATTACTCCAAATGTGTGACTCAACTATCTATAAATAAAGAACAGCATCATTAAACACATGTAAACGAGTCAGTAATTTAAACCAGCAGCAAATTAGTGCAAATTATGAATTAGTAAAACAACAATTTAATGTTGTTTATTGTGCAAAAGTTACGTCCAAAGTTAGGTCCAATGCATCCCCGTCTTTATACAGAATATTTATGGACGGAGGAATTTAGAGGCCCAGCAGAGCTCTAAACTCTTATTCAGCCACTTCCTTTAGAGCAGCTGCACATTTTTCGGCAGGCCTGTTGTGCTCGATGCTTTTAACCACATGATGAGTACCTACACGTATTTAAAAAAGTGGCAGCACAGAACTCAACTGGACCATAAATCATAAGTCATATGAGTAAAGGCCAAGTTCAAGCCTTTTAAATCATTTGCTTTGTTGGTGCCTCTGTTGCTTGTGATATAGCGGTTATAAATGTATTTTTTCTACAAGTAACTGTAGAATTTCTAATAATATTTAATAATAATAATAATAATATTTGAGAAACATGTTCCCCACAATTCTGAATGTGTCTCTCCTGTAGCTGAAATTAATTCACCTTTCTGGACACGTTGAAGAACGAGCATGGTTTCGGTGCGCAAAAGTGCGCGGTGATCCATTTAATAACCATCATTTAAATATCATTACTTCACTTCAATCTGTTTTCATGGCATCGATGTCATGATTAGAGTTGCTGCTTAAAGTGGGAAGAAAAGCAAAACCTGTTATTTCAATAAAGGTTCGTGTTTTCCCCACAGTTAAAGTGAAATAAATGTAATATAACGCAACAGGAGCGCGCTGAGCAGCAGGCCACGGCGGCCCGCGCGAGGCGCGCTCGTCCTCGGCACCCAGATCGCCCTGAATGCCGCCGGACAGGCATCTGTCCCATTACGCGCTCCACGGTTCCTCTGCTCCCTCTGGGAGGAAGGTACCGGAGCTGCGCTCCTCACCGAGCACCGACACCATAACAGAGCCAACATACATGTAATCACCTGCAATAAACACAGGCTTGGCGATGTGGCTGTAATTAAAATACATGTGAGAATTTTCATTATCCGCGGCAGAGACTGATTTATTTAACATAACGCATTATGTTTACGGGTATTTAAGTTAAAACTGGTTACAAATAGCAGCACCTTTTCTATTGCTGATCCCCGCTGCTGAAAATACAACGCGAGGAAAACCAGCTTGATGAGCTTCATGAGAATATATATATATATAAAGGGATAATAAAAAATCCAAAGCAGGTTGTCTGTACTGTATTAATGTGCAACATCAGAACTGTCACTGAGCAAATCAAGGATCTTATATTGTGTTTGCATCCATCCACGATTTAATCAAAGTTAATTATGTAGTTTAATTGTAAATACAGTATATTTATGGTGGAATAATACAATTCAAAATTTATAATTGTGAGTTTTGACAATTTGGTGTTAAGTCAGATTTAGCTGGTAAACTACTTTGCTGACCCCCACTCTAACGTAGCATAGCATACCTTAGCATAGCATAGCATACCTCTGCATAGAATAGCATACCTTAGCATAGCATAGTATACCTTAGCATAGCATAGCATACCTCAGCATAGCATAGCATACCTTAGCATAGCATAGTATACCTTAGCATAGCATAGCATACCTCAGCATAGCATAGCATACCTTAGCATAGCATAGTATACCTTAGCATAGCATACCTCAGCATAGCATAGCATACCTCAGCATAGCATAGCACAGCACACATTAGCACACAGGGGGCAATAACAACTGTACTGACTTGTAAAAGGTGGGAGCCCAGTTCTTTGGCCATGCTGTCCAGAGGACTGAGCCTTGATGTTCGACCCCATCCATCACCAAGACCTACAGAGACAGACAGACACGGTAAGACAGTCAGGGGGACAAAGACTGACACCAAACATGCACGTCGGGCATTGTGCAGAAGAAGGGAAGCATTTCCAGTGACAATATTTTGTGACAAAAGAAAATCCAACTTAATTGAACTTTGACCCCCAGATATGCTGACTTTCACAAAGCTAACCCAGTAAGGTTCTGGCATTGATAATGGGCAGAAGTTATGACGCCAACTTGTGCATCTTTAAACTTCCAGAGTTATTAGATTCTTTGTTGAAGACGGTCTGGGTGGGATGTTGACAAACTTTCTCCACACAAATAATAAATAATTTAATTTCAGAATTATCAACATTTTAGAAATGTGGCTCATGTACATCATTACAAATCTCCCCACTTCTTTCTTCTCTTCAACGGACTAACTCCATTTGACTTGAATTGGGGACACACCTGCAAGTACATGCTCATTGCTCAGTATCCGTGTTGTGATCCGATGAGTGTTGATCCCACGCAGAGCGAATGGAACATAAGTAGGCTAATCTAGTTATGTCTCTGATTCCTATACGCAGCGCTGTGAGCAAATAAACATGCAAAACAGCAAACCGATTCAATAAAGGATACGTCAGTGAGGCCGCTAGGAGAGCAGCCGCCTGCAGACTCTCCTAAGCAGCAAAATGTAGTCCATGCAGTTACTAATTCAGACAAATGTGGTAAAATTCAAACAGCAAATGTGACCATTGGGATGGGTGATGTTAACTTTAAACTCATCTTGCAGAGAAGCGGTTGCCGTCACCTCACATGACCCTTATCTCTATCTGTCACTGTACGGCCTCTGCTGTCCTCTATCTCGCCTGCTTGTCTGTTCTAGTGGCCTCTCCAGAGGCCGACGTCTGCTCTGTGAGGTAAAGGTGCATTTTTAATATCTCAACATTTACTGAACGAATTGGCACCAAATGTGTGTTTCCACAGCAGATAGTTCTCCCTCAGTGTAGGCAGGATTCTCAGCTGATCGCCAGAGTGATGGCATGTGAGATACTTTCAATAGCAACACAGTGTACGACCAGGTCGAGAAAATGTAAAGTTGGAAGCATGTTAGCGCGCTGCCATTGGCATTTAGTTCAAAGTGCTGCTGTGCTTTTGTACAGCCTGACAGAGCTGCTAGCATGGCTGCAGGCAGTCTTATTCAAGTACTACAACAATTAATTTCCATTCCCCTATATTTGACTGGGTTTGGGGCAGATATCTCTAAACCTGGACGAAAGAAACCAAAACTATTGGTACTCCTTTTCAACCCAATACTACTTTGGTCGGGCTTGCTGACAGAGGTTAGAGCCACCAACCTCTGAAGCCATTGGCTATTGGTCCGACAACAACGTTTTTAGTGCACTGCTCATGGTTAACAGTCCAAAACAAGTCCAGATTTGGATTTGAGGGACTACTTGTACAACCGGATTGATTTGCAAGTAGCCGGTTTACAATTGTAAAACAATAAAAAGCTAAATCTTCATCAGACGACAGCCGGGTTCCCAGATTGCATTTGGGCCGATGCGTTTGGTCTCTCTCCACACGGACAGTTTACCTGCATGCAGCCAAAGCCAGTTCAAACGTGATCAATACTACTCAGGACTACAGACGGAAACCAAAACGTTTCTTCTGCATATGAATGTAAAAACTGTTTCTAGAGGTGAGATAGCCACCAACACGAGAGTGGACACATGCTCCAGTGGGTTAGAGGACGAGAGCACTCGGCCCACATTTTGGGGACCAACAGATTGTAGTCTCGCTCATTGAAAGCGTGTCGTAATTGTGTTAGTTGAGCAGTTATTATTTAAAGCAGCAAACTTCATATCTATTTACTGTGTATGTCTGTGATCCTTATACTTTATAGTTATTGACTTGGAGACACAGAGGAACACATTGCATTTCTTGGGACAATTCCACTTTGTGCTTCAGGCTGAGGTAAAAATACAACACCTTCTAATTCCAACTGGTCACATATGAGGCTTGTCAGACTCCTTGGCGTCACTTTCTGATGAAGCTTCACTATGGTGGCAGTAAATGCTGTGAATTCAATCAGAAACACTTGCTTTGGGTTTCCGGGACAAACCCATTTAGTTCAATTTATGAAAAACATCATGTTTGGACTTAAAATAGGTAAGTAAAACGTAAACAACATAACATAAGTGTGGAAAACACATCACAAACATTACTAAACTAACTTTGGGACATAATCACAGTCTCCAACACTGGCCTGCTGTCAGAAAGTCCAGTGTTTATTTGACCCATCCACCTCCCCTCCCTCCCGCCCCGGGTTATACACTCAGTACTCTCACTATGATCAGACTCTTAACAATGTTGCCTTGTGCGTCGGTATCAGACGTGTGAAAGCGTCTGTATTTGACGAGAACTGACTATAAAAATAATATTCTGTATTAAGTTATGTATCTGAACAGCTCGGGACAAGGAGCACATTGGAGGAAGCAGAGGGTTCTGTCATCACCTCATCAGGAAGGACTGACATGTTAAGTGCCTGACACTTCAAATTGAATCTCTCTTTTTTTTTCTTCTTCCATAATCTAGGCCGGCATTCAGAGGCCCCAGTGTCTGCTGTGCTGCTCCACACAAAATCAAATGCCAGCTGTCCTCAAGCTCGGGAGGGTGACCATGAGACGTATCACGACCCCGGCTGCTTCCCCCTTATTCTGTTTAGAATGTCCTTTTGAGATCTGTACAAGGTGTTACGCTCCACTTCTCACTGGTACAAACATTACATATTCATCAGGTGGGGGCTGACCCACAACGTCACGGATTCCAATCACAGTGCCCCTCTACCACTGTTAACCCAAAGAAACACGTTGCATAATACACTGATGGCAGTGAAAGGGCTCCAAAATAACTGTGTGGTGGAGTATATTGCCCCACTGCTAACATATCAAATAGTGGAAGTCTATCTGATTATTCTAGACAAAGAATGGACTTATTTAAAAGCTAAATAAACAGACATTTGCATACATCTAGAATAAAAAATTAGTCTTTTGGAAGCCTCTGTTGACATGCATTATTTCATTTCTACAGAACCGTTTCCTGCAGAAAGTTTTGCTGAAAGCCTGACAGAGCTGTGTTTCTGCCACGCAGGTCAGTTTTATAGAATCAATTCTCTGTTTCACATCATTTGTAATTTCATACCTGAGCTGCTGGAATATTGGCACTGACAGGGGAAATATGAATGCAAAATGCTGAATATCTAAGTTGCAAAGAAATGGAAATGAAACCAGAAAAGCTCAACATGCACCTATTTTATGTTTAAAACCGGAGATACAGGGTCATAAGTGAAAATGTTATAGAAGTAAAAGTACACCAAAAAGTATAAATATACAATAAACATATTGTTTTAATGCAAAATATATTTTATATGCAAAATGTTTAAAATATAACTACTCAATCAAAGCATCAGTGCCTCTAAATTGCACTAAAACTTGTGTTTGAGTTAAAACTTGGCATTTTATCTCTGAGAATTGCAATTATTATTATTGTTAGCTAACAATATTTATTTTCCTTTAGTAATAAATTAACTCTTTTGAAAATGTTTATTCTCAAAAGAGAATACTTCTATTCTCTTTTTTTTACTGAATTATAAACTCACTTTAAAAATAGACCATTGCTGTGTATTGAATAAAAAGTGTTAAACTTTTACACACAAATGAATGATGTAATAATATAAATCCAGTAAACTTATCTAAATATCAGAAGCTTCATATAAACTTACAAATGGGAGCTAAATCGTCTCATATCTTTTGTGAATTTGCTGCATTCCTGATGTTCTTCTTCCCAAACTAACTAACAACGTTACCACAATAAAAAAGCTTAAATATTAATACCATAAAATAAAATGAAATGCGGAATTATATGCAAACAAATATGCATAAATTAAGCCGCACAAATTAAAATTGTCGCTGTTTGGTGTGTTTGTCCACCCGTATTAATACGTGTGTTATCAGGTCCGTGCATTTGGCTTGTTTGGTTTTAATTTGTGACACAATGTGAAAAAAATAGCGATGAAAAGGTTTGAGCAGCCGAGGCAAAGCTACTGATCACACAGATGCTGCTGTGCTTCAGGCGGATGGATCCGCTTTTCCGCTATGATGTGTTCAAAAGCATCCAAATTAATAAAAGTTTAATTTTGCGGGTTATTATCACGTACTTTTACACTTCAGAATGCAACTGTGTAATACTATTTGCAGCTGGAGGTCATCGAGACAAAAAGGTGACTCGTGTCTGATCCTGTCTGTCTATATTTACACTGACACGATAACTATGTCTACTCTTCTTCTTCTTCTTCTTCTTCTTCTTCTTCTTCTTCCGAGCTTTCACACAGATGGTGAAGTCATGAACGCGTCACATTAAGAGCCTCCACGCGCCTCCACATAACTCACTGTTTGTTTTACAGACTTCCCCGTGTCCCGCGGCTCTGCATTACGGAGCTTTACTGGGATTACTGGGCCACAAATACAATCCAGCACAGATGAATGAAGGAGGTTTCTGGATGTCTTTAAACGCACCGTAGGCTTTACGAGCGTTTTATGTTCACCGGGCTGAGCGCTGCAGCGGGCCTGTTGCCGTGAGGCGTTCACTGCGTCTCGGACAAAGAGGTGGCGACGGCGGCTTCGATGGACTGCCTCCGGGTGGCCCGGCCATAGAGGGCCGTGTGTTCACTCTGACTTTATGAGTGATGACAGAGAGGAAGGGCTCTGTTTGCCTGCCCTCTCACCCGCCCCGGCGTAGCTGCATGCGGCCGTAATGAAATAATTCACCTTGATGAATGAGTGAGGCGGTTAAACGAGACATCGGCTTTTAATCAGAGTGGGGAAACAACCATAACACTTCGATGACACCATAATTAACAAAATTGGTTTAACACCCCGGTGATGATGATTGAGCGAATGAGCAAAGTCTCACTTTTTTCTTTTTTCTTCTTCTTTCTTTTACTTCGAGAACTGCATCTGAAACAGCATGTACAAGTAGGCCCGATAATAAATAATACCAATAATTATTATATATACTATAGCTTTCGCGCAGAATTCTAGTAAAAAATATAACATAAAAGGCTTCAACATTTAATGGGCATAGCAAGATCTCTGAGAAAAGTGACCATGCCTTTTAAAAGTGTATACACGTGTTTTGTTGTATTAAAGTTGGCGCTTTTTAAAACTGTACAAATAAAAAAAAAAAAAAAAGCATACAGGCACCCATTAAGGTTACACATTTTGGGTTGTTATAGGATCTATTTACTATAACGACATTTAGATTACCTGGTAGTGAAAATACATTAGTCTGGTTTAAATATATAGTAGAAATGCAGTTATTTACGTGAAATTGTCTTTTCACAAATATGAAATATAAATCATTAGTAAATTAATAAATCAATTAGTTAGGCTTGCACGTTAGAGGACGTCCTAATAAGCATCCACCCAAAAGGAGTGTATGGTTAAATGTTTCCCATAGTCTACATTTACATGTTTTCGTCTATATAGAAATAACTCCTCTTCATGAGTTGGGTGTTTGTACGACACAGAGCTCCTGCACGTCTGCCCTTCTTACTGAATTCCTTATTCCTCTTACACATAAAAACCCCACAACGGAACAGCTGTATTTTAAACATATTGAAAGGAGATCTAGTCATATATTTGCAATAATTATGGAATAAAGCATGTGCAATTAAAACTGCAATAAACTGAAAAGCTACTTTTCACATTTCAATTTGATTTGAATGGATGTCGCGTCCTTTCTTACATTGACTATCCATATTATATATATATATATATATATATATATATATATATATATATATATATTAAATTTGTCAACATTTAAATATGTCACTATAATACATGCTCGTTCCTATTTTTCCTGTTCGGTCCTCAGAATGTGACCTTCCAATGGGCCCTGCTTAGCAGGACATGAGCCCTCCGGCTGGTCCTACCTTCGGGGAACACTGCCCTCATCTTGAGGTAGCTGCTGGTCAGCCGGATGATGGAGGCCTTGTCCAGCTGGGAGGTGATGGCGGCCGGCAGGGGCAGCAGCTTGGCCAGCTCGTAAAACTCCCCGTTCTCCTTCTCCCGTCGCGTCTTCGCCGCGTTCTTGCACTTTTCCTTCATCCTCTCTGGACGTTTCACATGAATGATTGTTGCATACAAATAAGTCTTTACCCATAGACCCGTGTAACAACTACGCTGTGTCACTGAGAGGCGGGACGCGCGCCCGAAGCATCCCCAATGTCCAGATTCCTGTTCGGTGCAACTTGAAATGACTTCGCTTGTTTCGTTTATCCCATCCGCCGCTCAACCCACCGCCACCCACCGGAGAGGAGCTGCTCGTGTCGGAACCATCGCTGGTGCCGCTTCGATCCAACTCGCCCGAGCTCCACCTGTTCAACGCGGGCAAAGGTGCGCTGAACGCCACGTCCCGTTTTCACGGTGTCTTCACGGTGTCTTCACGGTGAGCTGTCAGTGTTCCGCGCGTCCGTTCATCCACCCAGATGTCCAGAAGTCTCGTGCGCCGAAGAAGGGAGAAACCAATGGAACACTTACTGAAGTTATTAGATGCGCGAGTTGTGCGCCGATGAGAGAACAGAGCAACAGAGACTGAGCTGAACGGGTCTGAACCCCCTCAGACCACCCTGTCTGTCTGTCTGTCTGTCTGTCTGTCTGTCTGTCTGTCTTCTGTCTGTCTGCCAATTATTCTCTCTCTCTCTCTCTCTGGGTGCGCCTATGTGTGTGTGTGTGTGTGTGTGTGTGTGAAGAACTACAAACTCGCTACACTTTACACAATGGCCTCAAGCTACTCTTTAAAAAATAATACAAGTGAAAAAAAATACTAATACAAAATGTTTTTTAACTGAATAATATTCTAACTTGCTGAGCTGTCCTGGCTCCTTGATGGTGGAATGAGCTCCCCAGTGACATCAGGACAGCAGAAAGTCTCTACATCTTCCGTCGTAAACTAAAAACACATCTTTTCCGACTATATCTTGAATAAAGGAAGTAGCACTTTAGTATCACTGGAATGGCTCTTACTGATAGCACTTTGTAGACGAAATTTTACCTTGTTCTGATTCTTGTTTGTACTCATGGTGGAATGCGCTTATTGTAAGTCGCTTTGGATAAAAGCGTCAGCTAAATGAAATGTAATGTAATGTAAATGTAATGTAATGTGTGTCATTGTATGGTCCATAACCTCTGTGTTTTTTCAAGGATGCTTAACTGTCATTGTGCAACACAAGGATACACAAAGACATTCAGTTCTTCCCGGTTTTCAACACAACGAACATGTGACAAACAAAGCAAAACCAAAACAGTGGTACATTCCTGAAGTAAATTTTTTATAGTAGGCATCATAAGGAATGTAAACCGCAGCAACAACAGCAGATAATATGGCCGACGTCTCCACATGAGGAATTCGACATGAGGAAAACGTTGTGCATGAACCCTGACTGTTTGAGCACCAAGCATCAGGATGTAAACACAGTCTGTCCGCCCCTCCAGTGCAGCTGGATCCGGGATGAAGGATGGAGCCAGGTCTCTGTGGTCTTACTTTTCTGCAGCCGGGGCATCAGACAGCCAGGAGCATGCTGGGTAGTGGAGTAGCCTTAGGTCACAAGAACACATTTTTCAACATCATTTCACAGCTAAAAAAAGAGCTCAACTAAATGCTGGAGCAGCATATGAAAAGTTGTTTTTATCTTATTTGAGCACAGACATTTGACCAATTATCACTTTGTCTATAAAAATATAACAGAACTATTCAACAATGTAACCCTACACTGTAATATAATACACCAAATACTTGAGTGACAATAAAACGTGTTACTTTATCACTGTTCTGAAATCAGTCACTGTCTGTCTTCACGGGGCGTTTGAGCAGCGCTTTAAAGTTGTGTTAATCGTGCGGTTTCGGCTGTGTGAGCTGGATAGTAACCGGAGGGAAAAATGTTCCTCGTGCTCCTGAAGGCAGCTTTCATAAGAGTGTAATCAGTCCATTTATTTGCATTGGCAGTAATAGTGCGGCTATCACTTTCTGCTTGGCTGTCAGCGTTGATGGATGAACATTGCTCGGCTGCTGAAGGAAAGCCTAAGCCCGGGCCTCACTGCAGACTCTTCAGTATGAGGGCTCTCAACAAGTGGCGGTAGAACTGTTGTTGTTGTTGTTGTTGTTTTTGTTTTGGGTGCCAGTACGTTACATTAAGCTCTGAGGTAACGCCCCTTTAAAAAACATGTAATTCAACGGGACCACACACACTACAACCTCCAAAACAACCACACTGTTGAATCTAAGCTGGCAATCTAAACATTATAAATGTCAGACTGGTTTTATTAATGAAGGCGGTTGTATTGGATTACATCAACACAGGTGTTAAGGCAACATTGAATCAGGACGGAGGGGACAAGTAGCAATTTAGTCTTGAAGACATTTGTCAAAATGTCTTGAAGACATTTAATCATTAGTGCGAATTTAAGATATTTGTCAAACAATTTTGACATGTGACAGATATGTTATCACATGTATAAATTACAGTTAGACCAGTCTTAAACATATCAGTAATTCTTTTTTTCATGAGTAATAATACCAGATATTTACAATTGAATTTCCACTGGGACAATTTAATTGTTAATATCAGGGTTGCAACTCGTCTAAACTACATTATGTCAACTTGGAATTCTAAAACGTCAAAACCAAATGATATATATATATATATATGTTTTTGAGTCTGTCAATGATAAACATTGACTAGTTGTGTTTAAGTTAAACATCGACAGTGAGTAATTATCCGCTAGTAAGAAATTAATTGTTAACACCAAGAAATACAATTGAAGATGTGAGAAATTAATTGTACATGCAACATTGGATATGTTGGAATTGTAATTAGTCAGAACGTAATTGTTGATATCGACTGTGGCTCAGTGGTTAGCAAGTCGGTCTTTCAATCAGAAGGTCGGTGGTTCGATCCCCGGCTCCGGCAGTCTGTGTCGTTGTGTCCTTGAGCAAGACACTTAACCCTAATTGCTCACCGTTGCTGTGTCTACGGTCTACTGTATAGCATGTAAGTCGCTTTGGATAAAAGCGTCAGCTAAATGAAATGTAATGTAATCTATGCTGCTACTGATGAATGTTTAAAGGGCGTAACACCACACAGACGTAGTTTCCAATGAAGTAATAGGACAGGAGAAGTGAACATGTTTGCGATGGATGCTCATCTTTTACCTGTGCTAGCACGTAGCACATACTAGGCTCGGTAAAAACTTTGACTGATAAAAGTGGTATATCAGTTTTCTATATACCGCTTTCTTTATCAACATTACTTTTTTACGTATAGTTGCTGATGTTTTAATATGCACATAAAACAAATACTAACATCTCAAAAAAAGAAGGCAACTGTGATCGAGCCATTAGCAGCATCATATAAGTCACACGTTTGATGCTGCAGCGGGGGTGTTTCCATCTGTGAGTGTGTGTGAGGAGAAGGAGGGCTCATGTTCTTTATACGGCCTGTGGAGATCAGCTTGTGAGTTCTTGTGTTTCTTCACAATTCTCCAGATGACAGTTGATGAACAGTCCATTGCAGGGTTAGAGGGGTCTTTGACAACGTCTTTATCTTTCTATAAATGTCCTGAATAGAAAGCAGCAATGATCTCGTCTGCTGTTCACCCCCTGCTGCCAGGTCTTACAGGTGGTGTTGCAGTTGCCATGCTACCAGTAATGCAACGAGGACTCTTCCTGAGCTGCAGGAGCTCTGTCTTTGGGGACTTGGCTTCGTGTATCCGGTTAAAGTCTTGCATGGACTAAGTACCGCGTGTGGACAGTAGCCAAAGTGTGACGACTTAAAATCACAACTTGGAATTGTTAAAGTCAATTTTCTATTTCTTTCCCTCAATATTGGTGCCCCTGGAGTTGGGGTAGAAAGGGGAAGTGCTGGTGGGCTTCAGAGGCAGTGTTGAGTGACCAGCTGAGGTTATATGTGAGATGAATCCCAAATTCTTTACTGCAGAGTCATGGATGTCCCAGTTGCAGCATCCTTTGTGGCGTGATGTTCTGAACAAGCATTCACAGACAGAGCGCATTTTAAGATTTTAAGAAACACACCCGTGTCTACGTCAGTGGAGCTGAGGCGGAGCCAGTTAGCTGCTTTAAGTTCCTGTGAATCAGCATCACAGGCAACCTGACGTGGTTGTCACACATCTCCCTCCTGGTGAAGAAAGCCCCGGACAAGAGATGTGGTGTATGAGGTGATATAAAAAATACATTTTTGTTGTTAAGAGGTGGCAAGCATTTGCCATTTGTTTTCATTGACAAGACTGTATTCTGATTCAAACCACATTATTGTTTCTTGAGGAAAGTTAAGAAATGATCTTGTCAACTTTAACAAAGGAGCAATAGAAAGCATCCTGACTGCAAACATCACAAACGGGTATGGGATGGGCATTGCACAGGACAGGAGGGCATCACTGGCACCCATCTCCTGAGCATCAGTGATGTTGGTGAGAAGAGGAGAGAAGAGCTAAGAGATAACAAAAGATAAACCCACCCAGACACAGCCTGAAAGAGATATACAAGTAAAAGGACTTCTTGTAGAGATCTTTCTAGTCGTCCGACCACTCAAAGCTCTTTAACACTACATATCGTCCTTCACCCATTCATACACATGCATACACTGATGGCAGCGCAAGGTACCACCTGCCCATCAGGACTAACTAACATGCATACAACATTGTGCAGCTGTGTCAATTTTATTTTCAAGCATTTATTCCCCAATTTGCCCTATTGTGGGGCAAAAACACCAGTTCTAAAAACATGGCTATTCATTTGTGTTGTTGTGGTGCCCCCTGGTGGAGTGCCTGGGTTATAACATGGTCACTGCAGATGTCCATTTACATCAAGCTTTACTTCTGCCTTCTACAAAGCTAGTTTATTCGGGTTTGCTCGTTCTGTTTGTCGTGGGTTGGAGCCCCATGTACGGGGCTGCAGAGTTTCAGGCTCACTCGAGGCCTTTACATCAAGATGAATGTTCCCCCTGTGTCATGCTGCTCGGCATGGCTGCTGGTAGAGACACAGCTCTTTCTCTAGAGGGGAGACTCAGATAGAGCAGCAGATATTTATTCTAAAGAGGAGGGGGAGAGCCCCTGAGAGGAAGAGGGAAACGTTACTGCCGCCTTACGACCTTTATTAGGCACTCTAACCCTGTTTTCTACAAACAAATTCCATGTGACCTTTTGTATGTTGAGACGATGAGGGTAACTGTATGAATAACTATAATATTGAACAGTTCCCTCTCAAAAGCCGGCTTGCATTCACACCTGAGGTAATGTATCATGTTTTATTGATACTAGTACCCTTATCAAAACTGTTTATCGGTTCGTTTTTAATCAATACTCTTATTGATGCGTTTTTAAATTATTTGGTGAGAAAGAAATACAATTACAAGAGAATTGATCTTGCTTTATTATTCTTGTATACTATTATACTATAACATAATTACTATCAGACAAATAGTCTTTCTTGAGCAGCAACACGAAAAGTTTAAAACTCTTTAAAATAATTTTGCGGCTATACAATTAGCTTTCATTTACTAAACAATTGTTCTGAGAAAAAGTCTGTATGGCATCGCTAACGTTACCTGCAGTGGAGGCAGTATTTCTGCAGATTGATGTTTCCTCCCTCACTTGTGAGGTGTATTAAGTTTGAGACAACGAGTTCTCAGCATCTACTGGAGTCACATGTAACCTCACTTTTGATCTGTCTCTTCTCTTCGCCCTGGTGTGTGTCTCATGCTGACTGAGTGTAGCAGAACCGTGAACTCCGGACCAAATCAATACTCCGGGTTATAATCATTTAGGACCGGTTACCATTTAGAACCGGGTCTCAGGGGGCATCCCTACTCTCAGGTCATCACGCTGCTAAACTGCCTCCCTAAAGTGGTCATGAGGACGACCTGAGCTGATGGGTGGCTGTTATTGAGCTACAAGTGGAACTCCAACAGCAGCTACTTATTTTGCCAGATCTCACATAGAGGGCCACCAATGCTCCGACGCAGTCTCCATCATCTTCAAATTCTGCCAGGTACCGTCATCATCATCATCATCATCATCATCATCATCATCATCATCATCATCATCATCATCATCATCATCATCTCAGCCTGAGTCATATGGAACTAATTTAGGCAGAAGAGTGAGGATATCCAGCTCAAATCCAGCTGTGGCGTTCAGCAGCTGCTTCTAACCTGAGTTCAGCACTCAGCCTTTCTAATTTGCTTTACTTAACTCTCACTCATCGCACACACACACACACACACACACACACACACACACACACACACACACACACACACACACACACACACACACACACACACACACACACACACACACACACACACACACACACACACACACACACACACACACAAAACCCTGTTCTCTTTTACTTAGCACCCAGAAAGAGAGAAGAAAGCATCAGCATGAGATCATTATAATAAAGGCACAGTTGTTATGTTACAAACCCTGAAATGACTTTGCGTCGCGTCTTTCTACTGCTTATTACTGTACAAATGTGCAGCAGAGATGCTAATCAATGGAACACACTTCCGTGCTACTACTGCTTTACTACTCCCATTGTGTCATTTTGTTATGTCACATGACATCTGTTGCCCTTCTCTCCATCCTGGGAGAGGATCCTCCTTTGGGGCTCTCCCTGAGGTTTCTTCATTTGTTTTCCCTCTTAAAGGTTTCTTTTAGGAGGGGGGTTCCTTTTTTGATGCGAGGGTCCCGGGACAACGGTGTACACTGCACAGATTGCAAAGCCCTCTGAGACAAATTTGTGATTTGTGTTATTGGGCTCCACAAATAAAATGTAATTGAATAATATACAAAAAGTATGTAAGGATTCACTGGCCAAATAATAAAATGTGTAGTTTTTAACCAGTCACACTGCAATAAATTCTGTGTTTTTGGAACAAAAAAAAAACACGTGACAGAGAGAATAAATTTTCAAAACAGTTTAAAATTTTGCTTATAGCAAATATTACAAAAAGTATTTCTGTCTGCTGCTCTTTGAAAGAATGCAATACTTCAACTCTGATACAGTGCATGGCCTAAGTGCTTACTTAACATATCATGATGTTATCTCCAAATACATAAACAAGAGTAAGTTAAAAAAAGACTAAAATAAACAAATATTGTTTTTTGTTCATTGCCGTAAATACATGTAAGATGATTGCGTAAGTCTATTATTAAGATGTAAAATAATGGTTTCTGTACCAAAAGATATGTGTACATAGACTAATTTATTAGAAATATGCTCAAGGCATATTCTAGTTTAGACCATTGAAGAGCCTTGTTTGGTCAATCTAACTGTACAGTGTCCTCATATGGTTTCCTGTGTCCCATGAGGAGAAAGGTGAAGACAGTGTTTCATGTGTGGGCACTCTACTGGTTCCACGTGGAATAAAAGGCCTCAAACCAGAAGACACCGAACAGCTCAATGACAGTGTGAACATGCTGTCAGCGCTTCAATGACAAAATGTTCAAGGAAAGACTATGAATATTATTAATAAACAAACAGATCTCTACAAGCCAGACAAGGGAGTGGAAAAACCATGTCAGGCACAAGTTATTCAAACCGGATTACTTTGAAATAGGACAAATCCTCCATGGCCTCATGCTGCCCTCTGGTGGAGAGTCTATGTTTTCATTAACAGCAGTATTTGTATGAATGAGTCGTAATAGTGCCAAGGAAGTTGAATGTTTTTTATGAAAGCCATATCAACGATCATGAATTATATTTTGGGAAAAGGAGTAAGAATTGATTTGGCTGGTAATTAGAATGGATACATGCCACCAAACAGTAGTCGGGGAAGGATCAGAGCTTACATCTTTAACTGAAGCAGTGTCAGGCTTCAGTGACATCCATGATGTGACTGCTTAGGGCATCACATTAATGGGAGGATGAGTCATTTTCGTTTATGGACTCCAGTTGCTCGTCAGAGAATGATAAATGTTAATAAATAACTATAAAACTAGTAAACAGTAAGCTGGCTCTGCAAAAGAAAAACAAATAAAGTTTGATCATCCACTAAAGGAAGTGGAAATTTAAATGTTTTATGTCATAACTAACTGATAGTTGTCAAAGTTGTTGTAGTGTAATTCTCTGATTTGACATATTCATTAGTAGAACATCTCTCACTTGAATAATTCATGTGTGTACGCTCCATGAAGGTTAACAACCATTGCTGACACATTCCAGAGGGCGGGCAGCGTGACCCCATGACCCCCATGACCCAATAAGGAAGTGTACTGTGCAGACAAACACACTCCAGCAGAGGACAGCATCAGACCGCTCATGACCTGACACAGTTTACAGTAAGAGCTCTTATTGTGGTGCCACCCCACCACAGATCAACCCGTAGAGGTGAGGCAGCATGATTAGGAAAACTGATGTTTACCGTTAAATACAGGTGGGGGTGGATGATTGGGATGCTGCCGTCCTCCTGTCTTTTTTTATTTACAAATACACTAATGAATTACTTGTGCCCTGATGGCACGGTCAGTGTTTTGAACACTTTGAGTTTCAAGACAATTTATCTTTTTAAAACGGTGTTGATGACATTGAATGGCTTATGAGTACTTTTATGTATAGGGCATTAGATAACGGTGCTAACTTGAAATTAAACATCCTGATTTGGATATCTTGCAGTGGAGCTACAGGTTTTGATGTTTTTGCAAGTCGCCATGTAGGTTTTCTGGTTCCTGTTACATGTCAGGAAATTTGTGACCCTATAAAATAAGATTACATCAAAAGCTCAATATTATCACATACAGACTCTAAAACATAAATAGATAAATAAATAGGTCCTTTTTCCCCATCTTTTCACTTTTCAACAACTCAATCAATCAATCAATCAACTTTATTCCAGACACAGAGGTCCATATAGTCATCACAATACATATAAATATAAATATACCTAAAAAAATATAACACAAAAAAAAAAAAAAAATAAAAAAAATAAACACAAAACATTTAAGAATGGAGCCGATGAGGCATCATTAATAAAACATATATAAGCTTTGAGTCCAATGTTTCCAGAAGCAAGATGTGTACCTTGTGTCACTCTTAGAAACGTCAACTATGGACACAATGATCATATTCTTAGATCCTGTCAGTCTGCACATGAATCTATACATCAAATTTCTTAAAACAGCGTTAAAAGTGGGCACATTGTTAGACACAAACATTTCACTGGCACTACTCCACCTAGGAACTTTAAGCACAATTCTCAGTGCATCATTGTAAGCCACTTGTAGCTTTCTCATTTTCAACTTACTAACATTACACCACAGGTGGGCAGTGTACAGTGGAGTGCAATATGTTTGGAAGAGTGAGATTTTTACATCAGGGGTACACATTTGGAATTTGCGTGCCAGCATATTTGCCTGCCCATACAGATTCCCACACTGACGCTGCACATCATCATCATCACAAAGGTCATCTCTTATCACATGTCCCAGATATTTAACTTTCTTTACAACCTCTAGTGGTTCACCTGCCAATGAAAAAGAAGGATAGACACACTTACTATCCTCCCTGGTTCTGGCGATCATGACCACACTCTTCACAGAGTTAAATTTTATATCAAACATTAATCCATACTGAGAACATATTCTAAGAAGTTGCTGCAGGCCAGCACTAGAGGGAGACAGTACCACCAGATCATCAGCATAAAGCATATGATTAATGAGACTGTCTCCCACCAAGCAGCCAGTTCTACAGCCCTTTAACTCCATAGATAAATCATCCATGTACATATTAAATAACAGCGGGGACAGAATTCCGCCCTGCCGCACTCCATTGGAGACATAGAAGGGGGATGACAAACTCATCCCCCACCTGACTTGCATGGTTTGGTGAGTGCAACACTAACGCCTTCCAGGAGAGAGACTCTGAAAATATGAACTCATATTGTTTTACCCAGTTTTACAATAATATATTTGTGGTCACAAGTTTTGGTTTAGCCTTTAATATAAATTGTCACAATATTTTTGGGAATAAAAGAAATAATACTGCATCCAGTGTCACAGATAGTGGTGGGCCTTCTTAGCCTTTCTCTTCTTCTTAAAAGCTGAAACCCACACTTTTAAATGAAGACTCACAAAGTGTGACACCACTGAGCCTGTAGTGTAAATGGAACAAATTAAAAAGCACGTTACCACTCACGCAACAGCGCCCCCGGCGGCCACACGGTGATCCACAGATTCTATGCCGGTGCCGAGTTTCCAGTCGGACATATTTAGCGAAACACACAACTCGGTTCACGTGGGGGTGCTCATCACGTCTCAGATCCTGTTGAAGAGGTGAGACAAACATCTGAAATACAGTATGTGGACCGACCTGCAGCTAAAGTGTCACTGCGCGTAATGTGCCGAGAGCGGCACATCAAAGCGACGCGCTCCAACATCTGTGTTTACTCCTCAGAAGGCAAAGTACCGTCAAACAGCGACACTGTCGCAAATAGAGACCCTTTTTTGGGCTGAAAGTAGAGATTTGCTTCATAATCCCGCGCGCCCTCGTGCTTATTGACGTAAGAAACACATTTCAGATACTTAACTGAGTACACAGTTGGGGGTAGTTTGTATATACAGGCATAGGAACGTCACAAGCATCACATGCACACAGTCAAGCTAAAGTAGTCCCAGAATATGTCTGCTGCTGACACCGCTTTCGAAATGTTAAAGGGGCGTTCATTATTTTTGGTAGAGCCGATTTGACAGTTTTATCAGCCTAGAGATGATGAATGTTGCATATCAGTGTTACTACATCACACCAAAGTGAGACCAGACAACTGATCCTAACGTATTTGTAGAGAATTTCTGGAGGACTTTTGTAAACACGAGTTTTGTTAAAGAATACATTTTTAAGCGTGGAACTATATACTATAACTCCCCTCGTAAATGGGCACAAGACTGTTTGAAATTGGTGCAGTATTGTTGTATTGCTCTCTTCAAACTAGCAATTTCACCTCGCAGAACACACGTGCACATAGACACAACCCCACTTAAGGAACATCTGAAGGAAGCCTTTCAGTTATTTGTAAACTTAGCACAGATAACTTTGACTCAGCTTGTGCTCGCGTTCACATTATTCATAACCTTATTGATCCATTAGAAAACCCCTTTACGCAGTTGAAGACAACCTTAAAGAATGAAGTCAAGCAAACCTCCGGCAGAGGTGTGCTCCAGAGTGGCAGATGCCGTGTCCAGGAGCAGTTGGAAATGAATGATTTAGAGTTTTTATTTCTAAAAGGAATGCACCAAACTCTATACGTTGTGGCCCGTCAGTAGCAGAAATAGCCTCACGACAAATAGTTTCTCCAGTACCTCCGAAATTCAGCCAGATTTCAGTTCAGCATCTCCCCGATTAATACTCTCAGAATTCTGTCTCCTTTTTTTCAGATCACAATGTCAAAGAAAAGCAAAGCAAAAACAGCAAAGAGAGGGATCAGCGATGATGATCAGCTCCCTCCCAAACAGAGCAAGGTAAAGCACATGGACACCCAATCGCCCCTGTGCTTCGACAGCCCGGTCCGCCTATTCGAGAGCCTCATCCAGCCCATGGGGACGGAGCAGTTCTTCAGCGAGTACTGGGAAAAGAAACCCCTTCACCTGCAGAGGTCTGACCTCGACACGGCCCCCTACTACCAGTCCCTGTTCCAGCTGGCCGACCTGCCCAGCCTGTGCTCCGAGGACCTGGAGTACTGCAGGGACGTCAACGTTGTGCGCTGCATCAACGGCAAGAAGAAAGTGCTCAACAAGCAGGGGCGAGTTAAGAGCGGCGCTCTCAACAAGAGCTTCGTCCAAAACAAGGCCACCATCCAGTTCCACCAGCCGCAGAGGTTCAAGGTGAGAGAGGAAATCCTGTCTGTGCTGCCTTTAGGTCAAACGATGCGACTGCTCATGTTTCGTCCATCTGTCTGTCAGTTACTCTTTTACAGAGCATTCCTTACATCTGCACTAATAAGTGGTCATATAGTGACCCCGGATCAATCAACTGTAATGGGAAACGGGTCATCTCATCCAGTGTCTGAAAAGATGTGTTCCAGTCGGTCTGAGAGGACTACTCGACATGCTTTTAGGTTGGAGAAAGTCCTCTTTACAAATAGACGTTACTTTGTACATACATGGAGAAACCCCCTCCACTTTACAGTGTTTTTGGTGAAAGGGCAGAAAGAGACATGGTTCCCTCTGAGCCACAGTTAAATAGGAATTGGTAAAAGAAACCGGAAGCTTAGCATCAAAATGTGAACTTTTAAATAGGAACAGCTTCCTGTTTCAGTGTTCATAACAAGCTGCAATAAACAGGCAGCGTGTTGCTTTATCAAAGCTCCTCTTCAACCGCACAAAACAGATAGAAGGTTAGCACCATTAGAATACCAGATCAATAATCCCAGTTTCAACCTCCCGAGTAGAGGCCCGCTGAGCAGAATGCAGAGGGCTCAAAGAAAAACAGGTTCCCAAAATATTTAGAGCTCAAATGCACCAGTGGGGCTCGGTAAGGAACGAGGGTCATTTATGTTTTTCTGGACTGGAAGACAAAGGATATTTGAGATTTAAGAAAAATGATTTAAGTTTTACTCATTTAATTCAAAAATAAAAAACACATTTGGTGTTAAAATAGATATTGTAAAAGGAAAGAAGAACAACCCCATAAGGTTTGACCTGCAGTGTGTATAACATGTCATATGAAAGGAATCTCATGTAGTTTCCCTGTGTGTTCAGGACGAGCTGTGGAGGATCCAGGAGAAGCTGGAGTGTTTCTTCGGAGGCTTGGTGGGCTCGAACGTCTACATCACACCACAGGAGTCCCAGGGCCTTCCACCCCACTACGATGACGTCGAGGTACGCCACTCAACCCGCCGCGGGACCCATTCCAAACTCATTATAGCACACCTGTAGTCCGCAAAAGGTCTCTGACTACACCTTAAATCACTCGGTCAGACTCAAGCTTTCTTAAAGAAAAGCACTGCAACCATTTGTTAGATTGAACTTGAACAACGCTGGAGAGTGAAAATATTAAAGTTCAAGTCTGCAAAATCTGCAAAAAAAGTACACAAGTAATTTCAGCTTAATGTACGAAAGTGAAAGTTCTCTTCTACCGGATGGGCCCCGTCCATGATTTGTATGTGGAACTGATCTGAATGATTCTACACAATGTAAGCGCAACATGCTTTTGCTGGGTTCATGTGCTTTGAATCAATGCATATTTGATATGCTCAATAGAGGTTTTGAAAATCTTATTTTACAATTAGCTAGTTATTATAGCTGTCTAATAAGTGTGGGGAATACAAATTAATGAATGTGGACACCTTTATCCAAAGCAACGCACAAAGGAGGTCCAGTAAGAGACTCGAGTGCCACAAGGCTGCAGGTGCTTGAAGTCCTTGTTGTGCCAGCAGTTTGTGCACAGGGGTCTCAGGAAAATGCGTTCTGGTAGTCATGTTGATGTGGTGCTTTTCTGCCAGGTATTCATTCTGCAGCTGGAGGGGCAGAAACGTTGGCTCCTCTACACCCCCACTGTTCCCCTGGCAGCAGAGTACAGCCTGGAGTCAGAGGAGAGGATGGGCAGCCCGACCCATGACATCATGCTGAAGGTACAGCACCCTATCTATCTATCTATCTATCTATCTATCTATCTATCTATCTATCTATCTATCTATCTATCTGTCTGTCTGTCTGTCTGTCTGTCTGTCTGTCTGTCTGTCTGTCTGTCTGTCTGTCTGTCTGTCTGTCTGTCTGTCTGTCTGTCTGTCTGTCTGTCTGTCTGTCTGTCTGTCTGTCTGTCTGTCTGTCTGTCTGTCTGTCTGTCTGTCTGTCTGTCTGTCTGTCTGTCTGTCTGTCTGTCTGTCTGTCTGTCTGTCTGTCTGTCTGTCTGTCTGTCTGTCTGTCTGTCTGTCTGTCTGTCTGTCTGTCTGTCTGTCTGTCTGTCTGTCTGTCTGTCTGTCTGTCTGTCTGTCTGTCTGTCTGTCTATCTATCTATCTATCTATCTATCTATCTATCTATCTACACACACACACACACACATACACATACACATACACATACACATACACATACACATACACATACACATACACATACACATACACACACACACACACACACACACAGCTGTTTACAAAAGCATATAAAATGTGTTTTCTGTGTGAGTGAGATCCTCTCCTCCCTCCTTAGGCAGGGGACCTTCTGTACTTTCCCAGAGGAACCATCCATCAAGCCAGCACCCCCGCAGGAGTGGACCACTCCACCCACTTGACTCTCAGCACTTACCAGAGAATGTATGAGAGCTCCTCGTCCTCGTAGCGTTCACTGTACCGCCGTGTCCACTCAGTGTTGAGTGTAGGCCACCTGCGTTCTGGCTGCAGTATTAGTAGAATATAATTAGTATAAAGAGATGCTGTCTGCTTTGAATAAAATAACTATGATCAATACAGCAGAGGACAAAGTCAATAGAATATGAAACATAAACAGATCATCGTTTCTGGCAGAGCTTTTAAAAACTCATTTTCATCTAAGAAAATGAGTCCGATCATCACTAAAGTGTCCTGTAATGCATCACTCCTCCCTAATACAGAGTTACCCCACATGACATCTTGATAGCAGGACCCACAGGACTGCCCTGTCCTCTATGGGCTGAAAGTTGCACGTCTCCTGAACCTCCGTACGGGTGACAACACAACTGTGCTGTCATGTGTTCTGCCGTGCCGAGCTGCTGCTACTTAGGATGTGTGGAGTGGAACATGGACTGCTCCTCCATGGTGCTTTCCTTCCTCACGAGATAAAGGCTCATTTGTACAGGCCGATAAATGGATTGGTCCATTATCAGTTCCCACAGAACAGCACATTTGCCACCTGCACCCGGACCAGCAGGGGTCTGGTCAGGTGGTCAAACCTCAGTCCTTCCCTCGGCACCGCGTCTGAGTGTTTGACTGTGTACACACTTTGAAGGCAAACCATAAAGAAGGAATGTGAATGTGTGTGTGGCTGATGATGAGTGTCCCATTCTCTCCACCTGTCTCTACCTCAGGTCGTGGGGAGATTTGCTGTTGGACGTATTTCCCAGCCTGCTGAGCAACCGCAGCAAGACTGAAGTCAGCCTGAGAGAGGGCATGCCCAGAGGACTCTTGCTGGTAGAACTCGTTGTTTGGACCTCTGTGACGCCACTAAAAGTTCCACTTCCCTCTTTGGGTTGTCCGTCTGTCCGTTCGGTTTGCTCTCTGAAAAGTGAATCGTGATAAAAATCTTACACACAACACATTTAAACAAGGGCAAATACAATAAATAGATGTTTTTTTTTAGCAAACTACTGAAAAAAGCCAGCTTTTTATTTGATTAATTGTTAATAAATGAAGGTAATAATCAATTGATCAACGATATATCAAAAATAATAGACAAGCCCTCAGAAATGCCTTGAGCACAAACATCCACCTGGACTCCAGGATGAACTGATTAGAACTTGCTGTTCAAAGGTCACTGTGACCTCAGAAACAAGTTTTTGAATTATTAATGGGACAAAATTATGAAGTGATGACATTTTGGACAGACATGAATTTAAACTGCAACATGACTGGTTGGCGGAGGCGGACACCCACGAGGCGATGATTTTAGTTCATACTGCATTCAGAATTCAGGCCTTAAAGCAATATTTTATTAACGCAGATTGTGTCTTGTTTATGTATGTATTATTAGTGGGTAACTGTAAGGGAACCGCTGCATCAGCGTTTATGATTTACTACGCTGGACATGTCTGGGTTTGTAGGGCCACAGGGAGAGCCCGGACACCGGCAGGACGCTGGCCGCTGGCCTCAGAGCTCTAGCGGATGAACTGGAGAACGGGACGCAGGAGGTCCGCTCCACTCACATGAAGAGAGACTTCATCATGAACCGCCTGCCCCCGCACGGCCAGCAGGAGCAGCTGGAACCATGTGAGCTCTGTGTGCTGCTTTGTATGCGTTGAAACTAGGTGCTCCTTGATGGAGTTCAATTTGCCCTTTTGTGCACATCTGCATCTAACTGTGTGTGTGTGTGTGTGTGTCTGTGTCTCTCACAGCTGGGAAGATTCCTGCCTTAGAGGATATGGTGTGTTTGAGGTTCAAAGACCATATGGTGATGACAGTGGAGCCCAGGCAAGAGAAAACAGTAAGTCTATTAGATATTCAGACAAACAGAAAGGACTGAAGTAAGTGACATGCTCAGCTGTGTGTGTGTGTGTGTGTGTGTGTGTGTGTGTGTGTGTGTGTGTGTGTGTGTTTCAGGATGAGGCCACAGAGCTGGTGGTTTTTGTCTTACACTCTTTGAAGAACCAGAGGGAGAACCACATGATGGGTGACAGCTGTGACGAAGAGGAGGAGCAGGAACTCTCCAGGGTAAGCTGCGCAGCGCTGTTCTCCTCGCTGAGGCGCGTCTGGCTTTCCTTCTTCGCTCCCGTACAAACCTCTTCATGCTGACTTAGATTCAACTCGGGATGGCTGTCTTCATCCAGCGTCACTCACCCTGTCCACCATCCTGGATTCCACACCTCCCTTTATGCTCCTCAGTTGTTGTTTGTCTTATTAAATCACAATGACCTCACCTCACCAAGATATTTTGACACTATCCTGTCCCTTTTTATTGCCACGTTTTAGTTTATTTATATTTGTTCTGTTTAGTTTATTTATGTTTGTTCTGTTTTGTTTATGTTTACATATGGTCTTTTGGGCTCAAGTCTTTCATTATTATCTCTGGCCGGCACATTGTGTTTCTTTACCTTCTGTGATACTTCATGACTGCCTTTATGAATATAAATATAGACATCAGGGATCAGCTCTCCTGCAAAAAGAACAAAAATATTGTGCTAGAATATGTTTACATTGTGTTTGTTTACTGTGTCTGAATCCGTGGCGGCTGGTGACTCGACACTGGGGCAGACAGGAGGAAAAGCAGCCCACTGCGTCATGTTATCTTACACCAGTTGGCTGCTTATCTCTACTTTGTTTTTCAAAATGAAACAGCGTCAGAACTAAGATGTTATCAATCTGTAGAAACTGAGCCTACTGAGGATTCAGAGGCGTTTCTGGTGTGGGTGGGTGGGTGGGTGGGTGGGGGGGGGGGCGTGTCCACCTGCTGAGCCCCGTTAATCCTCAATTACAAACCAGTGGTCGTCTCTTTTTCTACGGATCGAAAGGGGTAAATCATATTTTGTGTTGTGGTTATATGAATGTAAAATGCAGTGCTGTTAGATTGCTGCTGGACCGCTCCGTTAATACAGGTGCTGGTGCAGGCGGGAGAGAAAATGTTGTTTTTGAAAGTCTAAACTTCAACAAATCTGTCTTGCACATGTAGGTGCTGTACCGGCAATGCCCAGTCCCTGATATATGTGTTGCATGTATGAATATGTCTGGTTGAGAATGTCCCCGTTGCCTTTGTCTGTCAGGGCTTGCAGTTCCCCCTGTCCCACCTGCCGGCGCTGCGGCAGCTCCAGCAGGCCCAGCAGCTGGCGGTGGCCCAGCTCCAGCTGCCCACCCAGGAAGCCAAACTCAGTCTGGTCCTGGCTCTCTGGAGCGAGAGCCTGCTGGTTGTGCTATAGAGCACCACGACGCCAACATACCACTGAAGTGAAGTATTAAATCCACATCTGTTGATATGTATGAATACCTCTTTGTCTGGTGTTTTTTTTATTTGTACCTGGATCCCCCTGAATAAAGCTGCCCCCCTCCAGCAGTGCCGATGTCTTTTATGAATACCGCTCCACTTCCAGCATTTACGAT
Source organism: Cottus gobio (assembly GCA_023566465.1). Taxonomy (NCBI): domain Eukaryota; kingdom Metazoa; phylum Chordata; class Actinopteri; order Perciformes; family Cottidae; genus Cottus; species Cottus gobio. The sequence goes on along the minus strand of CM042229.1, from coordinate 20,167,711 downwards.
GGAGCGCTGAAGTGTTGGTGTTGATGTGTGTTGAAGTCGGGCTCGCCTCTGTTCTTCCAGCATCTGGAACTCAAGGCGGTCTCATTCATATCATCCACACCTATGAAATCAACCAAAGTTATTGTAATCTCCGCTGTCTAAAAACGGTCGAGCCGGGACTTTCAGGATGGATATACAGTCGACATAAGGGGTCAGCAGGAGTCCCACCACAGGTTTAGATTTATCGTTGATATTTGATACGCTACACGCATAGTAATATATGATTGAGGCATCGTGCTGTGATTAGATTCCTCTCAGTAGCTTTACATAAATTCAGTGTTGATGGCTGTGAACAGGAGGTCTGCATTATAATATGGCGTTATTATAGAGAGGAGTAATATTGCTATAGTTCTCCATTTTCTTCAAGTCTGATTCTGAAAACCGTTGGATGATGGAGTTTCTGTTTGAACCTCGTGGACTTTTCTGGTGATTATGTATCCAATTTTGGAGTTCCCTTAAGCCAAGAAATTATTAAATTAAAGCACCAGTAAATTAATAATGCAAAAATATCCTTGACTAATATGGGATAGCTGACCACATAGTCTTGACCAAATATTTTCCCATCCAATGATTTAAGGAGAGAGATTTACTTTTCCATAGCACATACCTGCCGCTCCACTCGGGGTCGTGGTTTGAGGTATAATTATGAGTGTGTAGACTCTACACACTCATAATTATACCTCAAACCACGACTAGAGGTTTCTGCTTGTGAAAACATTTTCAACCAGAAGAAAATCACATTTGTAGACTTAGTCTGTTCATCAAAAACATAACTTTTTTTAAATATTATTTTCCACTGTCAAACAAAATAAAGGGTAAATATATCTTATTTAACGTCTCGGTTTATAGCGAAACGAGCAGAAAATGCTTCTGAACTAGTTGTATCATTGTAAAAAGGAATTATACAGTGTGTGCAAGATGTTCAACAAAACGATCAAAGATTGATACAATCAAAGAAATCGTAGAGGAAATGGATCTATGTGGATAGATGTGGATGTAGGGGCGACTGTGGCTCAGTGGTTAGCAAGTCGGCCTTTCAATCAGAAGGTCGGTGGTTCCGGCAGTCTGTGTCGTTGTGTCCTTGAGCAAGACACTTAACCCTAATTGCTCACCGTTGCTGTGTCTACGGTCTAATGTATATCATGTAAGTCGCTTTGGATAAAAGCGTCAGCTAAATGAAATGTAATGGAATGTAGGGGCAGCTCCCCCTTGTGGCCACAGTGAGACACTGGTAATGTCATTTACCTGTCATTTGCTGGGTCTCTCAGGTCTCTACAGTTGATCCAGAATGCTGCAGCCCGTGTGCTAGCGAGAGTTAAGAGGAGAGATCACATTACTCCTGTATTGGCTGATCTCCACTGGCTTCCTGTAAGACAGAGAATTGTATTTAAAGTCCTTCTTCTTACATATAAAGCCTTAATTGGTAATGCACCATCATATCTTAGGGAGCTTATAGCACCATATTGTCCCACCAGAGAGCTTCGCTCAATGAATGCGGGGCTACTTGTGGTTCCTATTAAAAAGTAGGATGGGGGCCAGAGCCTTCAGTTATCAAGCTCCCTTTCTGTGGAATCAGCTTCCACTTTCAGTCCGGGGGGCAGACACAGTCACCTCATTTAAGAGTAGACTTAAGACTTTTCTCTTTGACAGTACTTATGGTTAGGGCTGGCTCAGGTCGGACCTAGGGTCCAGCCCCTAGATATGCTGCCATAGGCCTAGACTGCTGGGGAACATTTTAGGATACAATGAGCTCCTCTCTCCTGTTCTCTCTCTCCTCCTCTTCCCCTCCTCAGGTGCTCCTGGGGTGCTCCTATGGACTTATATTGCCAGGGAGCATCTTAGGGAAACACCGAGGGATTTATATCTTCTTCTCCCTCTCATTTTCTCCTCTCTATACTTCTAGATAAATTAATGTCTCTTTAATGCTCATTACTAACTCTACTTCCTCTCGGGAGCCTCTGTGCTTCCTCTCCTCAAGCGTCCATGGATCGTGGCTGTCTGAAGCCGGTCCTGTTCCCTTCCATGGCGGCCCTGCTGATGCCCTTCATCTTCACCTCCGTCTGCTGTCGTGGATCATAGTCATCTGGGTCGTGGCCATGCCTACTACTCATGACATCCATTGAATGTGCTGTAACTCTGTTATGTTGATTCTGTACACATGACATCTATTGCTTCTGTCCATCCGGGGAGAGGGATCCTCCTCTGTTGCTCTCCTGAAGGTTTCTTCCCCTTGTTTTTTAGTGGGAGTTTTTCCTGATCCGATGTGAGGTTCCGGGACAGGGATGTCGTATGTGTACAGATTGTAAAGCCCTCAGAGGCAAATTTGTATTTGTGATTTTGGGCTATACAAAATAAACTGAATTGAATTGAATTTTAACAGTTTCTGTTGCTTAGGGATTTATTTCTTGTATTCTAATCCAAGTAGGCCTGTGATGAATATGGTACAGTTCAGGGATTAACATACATTTTGAGGAGTGTGTCGAGCGTGTTCCGGCCACGGCAGTTCAACGACAGCATTATTCTATAGTTCTGTGTGTGTGATTACAGTGATATCAATATTCCCACATGATCTCACTGTGAACATTCAATAATTACATGTGCTAACTTTATTTAGTTTGGGTGTGGATACGATATCTCAGGAGAGCCTGGAGAGAATTTCTCCCAGTTTTGCCACCACTGTCCAACTGGACTCGAGGATGAACTGATTGGATTTTGTTGGTATGGTAACAATGTCAAAGTTGCACAGGATAAAATGTGACCGGTTAACAGGCATACAACCATGAGCTTGTCTGTAATAGGGACGAACAGTCAGTCCTCATTCAGTGTGTATTACATGTAGAGAACATGTGAAGCTGAAACCCCATTAAGTAAGCCATTGGAAGGACCCGCAGACTTAATGGAGGTAAGAAAAGCACTATGGTCTGCACACAGCTGGAAACTGCAAAAGTCATCTGACATGATTTCATGTTGGAGTGTTTGTGTGTTTGTGTGTCTCTGTCCTGCAGGAAACGCTGAGGAGCAGCTGGAGCGCCACAGGGAGCCTCATCAGCAGCAGCTCCGGTCAACTCAGACGAGATCGATGCTGGATGCACTCGCTGAGTAAGAAAGCCCCATTACAGGAAAATATAATTTCATATTTGTGTTTTAGACTCTTTAGCTTGTTTTTTGAAAGATATTATCAGCCATTTTAGTCTTTTTGTATTGATAGTAGATTGTGTTGGATAAAACCAAACAACTTTGACAATTACTTTGGGTCACCTTTGTTGCTAATTTGTTAAACTGATAGACAGTGATGGTCTTCATGTAAACGTTGAGTAATCTTGTGACTTAGAGACTAGACAGCTGAATGAACTGGAGCACATGGTAAACCTTTTTTGGTAACTATCAAATTCAACATTCTATACGAGAATGTTATGAAAGTTCTTTACTATACTGACTTTCATATGACTTCTTTCCACCTACAATACTTTCTTAGTGACATGACGTTTCTATGTTTTCTTTGGACAGACGACACGATGACATGGAGTTGTTAAACTGTCGGGTGATGGCTTGAATTACTCGCCAACATCACAAACAAATGTCCAAATGGATTTAACTGACAAAGAACCTGAAAGAAAAGGAAATGTGGGAAGTCTTGGGAGGCAAAGTATCCCGCCAACGTTGAACCGATGCTGCAAAGCATACAACGTACACATGACATATACACGTCACATGTCTTATTATTAAGCTTCATCAATAATCACGCCAAGTAAATTAAGTACTCAAAATATATGGTGACGGTGATGGAAAACATACAGTTAGGTCCATAAATATTTGGACATTGACACATTTTTCATTATTTTGGCTCTGTACACCACAACAATGGAGTTGAAATGAAAAAGATGTGCTTTAAGTGCAGACTTTCAGCTTTAATTTGAGGGTATTTACATCCAAATCAGGTGAACGGTGTAGGAATTACAACAAATTAAAATGTGGCCACCCTCATTTTAAGGGACCAAAAGTAATTGGACAAATTAATATAATCATAAATCTAATTGTCACTTTTAATACTTTGTTGAAAATCCTTTGCAGTCAATGACAGCCTGAAGTCTGGATTCCATAGACATCACCAGACGCTGGGTTTCGTCCCTGGTGATGCTCTGCCAGGCCTCTACTGCAACCGTCTTCAGTTCCTGCTGGTTCTTGGGGCATTTTCCCTTCAGTTTTGTCTTCAGCAAGTGAAATGCATGCTCAATTGGATTCAGGTCAGGTGATTGACTTGGCCATTGCAGAACATTCCACTTATTTGCCTTAAAAAACTCCTTGGTTGCTTTCGCAGTATGCTTCGGGTCATTGTCCATCTGCACTGTGAAGCGCCGTCCAATGAGTTCTGAAGCATTTGGCTGAATATGAGCAGATAATATTGCCCGAAACACTTCCGAATTCATCCTGCTACTTTTGTCAGCAGTCACATCATCAATAAATACGAGGGAACCAGTTCCATTGGCAGCCATACATGCCCACGCCATAACACTACCTCCACCATGCTTCACTGATGAGGTGGTATGCTTTGGATCATGAGCAGTTCCTTTCCTTCTCCATACTCTTCTCTTCCCATCATTCTGGTACAAGTTTATCTTCGTCTCATCTGTCCATAGGATGTTCTTCCAGAACTGTACAGGCTCTTTTAGATGTTTTTTGGCAAACTAATCTGGTCTTCCTGTTTTTGAGGCTCACCAATGTTTACATCTTGTGGTGAACCCTCTGTATTTACTCTGGTGAAGTCTTCACTTGATTTTCGACTTTGACACAGATACACCTACCTCCTGGAGAGTGTTCTTGATCTGGCCAACTGTTGTGAAGGGGTTTTTCTTCACCAGGGAAATGATTCTTCTGTCATCCACCACAGTTGTCTTCTGTGGTCTTCCAGGTCTTTTGGTGTAGCTGAGCTCACCAGTGCGTTCTTTTTTCTTAAGAATGTACCAAACAGTTGATTTGGCCACACCTAATGTGTCTGCTATCTCTCTGATGGTTTTGTTTTGATTTTTCAGCCTAATGATGGCTTGCTTCACTGATAGTGACAGCTCTTTGGACTTAATATTGAAAGTTGACCGCAACAGATTCCAAACACAAATACCACACCTGAAATGAACCCAAGACCTTTTATCTACTCCTTGTAAATGAAATAACGAGGGAATTACACACACCTGACCTTGAAACAGCTGATCAGCCAATTGTCCAATTACTTTTGGTCCCTTAAAAAGAGGGTGGCCACATTTTAATTTGTTGTAATTCCTACACCGTTCACCTGATTTGGATGTAAATACCCTCAAATTAAAGCTGAAAGTCTGCACTTAAAGCACATCTTGATTTTTTCATTACAACTCCATTGTTGTGGTGTACAGAGCCAAAATAATGAAAAATGTGTCAATGTCCAAATATTTATGGACCTAACTGTATTTTCACTTTTCAACCTCCCTGAAGTCAGTGTAACCCATTGATAATTCTTAATGTTATCCTTTTACGTTCTTATAGTCTCATTATAAAAACATCTTGGCATTAGTAGTTTTAATTGTGTATGCATTTTACAAGGTTACTTTTGAGGACATTACTATAACTTTCTAATATACATTCACCCAATACTCTTTTTTTATTGAAAAGAGAATGAGCACATCATAATGTAACTCATTAGCTGTCATTATTTCTCTTCCTGCCAACTTCAGCAGATATTTGTTGTTTGAATGAAGCACTATCAGGGCCATATAATGACAATCTCCAGATCACACGTTGGGACTGAATATTGGTCAATAATGATCTGGAAACAAATGTTGAGATTTCTTTTATGCCAATCTATATTATGACATTTGTTTATGTTATTTTTACATGACGTACTATATCATGATTGTTTTTATTTTTAAGGTATACTATACTTTGATTTTGACTTTCTATTTACATACAAATGTTTTATGACACGCGATACTGAAACAATACTCCCAAGTATTAAAACAATATTTCACTTATCCTGAGGTCATCCAGCATGCTCTGCTCTGCTGTCCTGGATCTCATCTCATGGTGAGCTGCTGCTGATGAGCGTCCCTGTAATGCTCCAGCTGCTCCACCAGGATGGAGAAGAAAACATCACACATTACAGACACATTATTAGTTAGATTGGATTCAGTCGGAGCCATGGGATATTAAATCATCCATCTGTGCTCACTGCATTGAGCCTGTCTTACCCTCAGGTGTGCATAAGCATCAAGTTTGTTATTTGTTTACTCCCCAAACAGGCTTGCTAGCTAGCTAGTAGCAGCAGATGCAGCCCCATGTGTTTGATTTGATAAGCAAGGACTTTAAGTTTATTGCAATAAAGCAATAATGTACGTGAGGCCATGTCGTATATCACAACAAAGCATAACGCGGCGGTCTAGAAACTCACTTTAAACGACCTCTGATCGATCGCCACGCTTTTTAGATTCTTTATGAAACTAATAAATCTAATAACTGACGTCTTCTGTGATTAGTTATGCCTTCATCCGTAGTTAAAAGAGTTGTTATTGTTTGCCATTAGCCAAAGCCGAACAGTGCTGATCTCAGAGTACAACCTTGTACAACCACGGCCATATACAGTATATATTTATACACAGTATATATATATTTATGTACTATATATATATATGCAGAAAGTATCCCCCAACAAATCTATCCCCAGAGTAGTTGTTGTTCCTGCACTTTTTCACCTATGGGGTGTCAACATATTGATACATTTCATCACCTTTTGCTGTATTTTGTTGTATAACATATTTGTTATGGCCAGCAGCATCAACATGATGATGAAGAAGAAGAAGAAACACGGTTGTGTTTTGTCCTACATCGGGTTGGGGTACATGACAAAAGGATCTGTGTCTGTGCACAAACACCGCTTTAAATTCAAAATGACACTCCTGCCCAAAGGCATCTTGTGGCGGACCCATGAATTGTAATTCCATGGTTATAAATAATGGCGCCCTTTCTGGGGTTGCTCTCCTTCAACTTGTCAGCGAGGACACGCCTACTTTCTCTCTATCTGTTCACAGACTCACACCGTGTGCGCCACATAAAACCAGATCACGTCCATTGCCCCACCCCCACCCTCCATTGATTAGCTTGCCAACGGGGCAAAATGCTGCTAAATAGTTTTGAAACAAAGTATCCTGCTTAGATTTACATCAGTGAATTTTAGCTTTGGGCCCATATCTAGAATTAACTGTAATATAGGGAATAACTTGATACTTTGGAGAACAAGTCAACTAACTCAAAGACTTCAGGGATTTGTTGACTCACAGACTGTTCACCAAAAGTATCCCTTTTGAAAATAATATTTTCCACTGCCAAAAGAAATACAAATTGGTAAATGTTGTATCTTATTTAACATCTGTGTTTATAGTGAAAGACGTTACTGAACTAGTTATATCATTGTAAAAAGGACTTTGTTGCCTTGCAGAATTTAGGCTCAGAAACATATAGAGATACAGTGTGTGCAAGATCGAAGACTGATACGATCAAAAGAATCGTAGAGGAAATGGATTATTATTTTGGATAGATGTCCTGAGTTGACTGGATGCCTTCATCTCAAGGTCGTGGGTGCTGCTCAACATCACAGGTCATAGCAAAATACCATAAAGTAGCATATTTCTTCACTTAAAATATTCAAGAAACAACAAAAAAGGCTAAAAGGAAAAGGATCACGGCTGCTTTTATATCTGATTGTATCCTTTAAATCCAGTGTTTTCTTATTTTGTTAAAACCGGCTCTCAGGACTCTATTTCAGTGTCGGCTATCGGGTGCGCTGAGATTATTTCCTCGCCTGTGCTGGTTTGTATCATAAGGACTTGCTGTGCGTCAAAGTGGGAGGTGAGGGCTGCTGTAAAAGGTGTGGTGATGCCGAGCCAGTTGCATATTACACTCTTGGTGCCAAGAACGAGTGCGTCTTGCGAGGTCGGCCATCGAAGTCGCCCAGAGCGACGGCTCAGCGCACTTATGTCCTGTAATATTTTCATGACTTTATTTGGTGAAAACACATATGCACTTTTCAGTTATGTTACTTTATTCTACACAGAAAGAAAATTGTATTCTGGTTATGCCAGAATAAAGATGAATGAAACATTAGTGGTGGTATACTGAAGGCCTTTCCTGACTGGTGACTCTCGGTTCGTCTGCAGTCTCCATCTGGAGTGATTATGTCACTGGTTTGTGCTACTAGCATCAGGCTGTTACCTGATAACCACAGAAACCTTTGAGCTTGTGTACATCAAACCTAACTTTTTTATTGAACTACATTCAAAAACAGTTCCACGAAAAAATTGTGTGTCACTTAATGCTTCTCTCTCCCAGTCTCCACCTGGTGTCTCCATCCTAACCGGTGTAACCGGTGCGCACGTCATCTTATCATTATTTTATAAGTCACCAAGGTGTCTTCTGGCGCGCCACCAAATGTTTTATTATTACACAAGTAGACGTATGACTGATGGCAACATGGCATGGTTGTTCAGGTAGTATTTTATAGCAGCCCTGTTTCTTGACATCACCATTTCTTTGTGGATCATTATCAGGATGACGCTTATCTGGCAACATGTGAGACAAGCTACAATTATCAACGACCATGTGACAATCAAGACTTTTTTTTAATTGTTGGAGAACTACGCTTAATTTTTCCACCGGCCATCACCGGTCGGATTCTTTAATTTCACTCATTCACTTATCAAATCTCTGCGTCTGACACCTGTCCGTCAACCCGTTAGCCGAGAGCACACATCCATTTAAGAGCGTTGTAAACGAATTAGACTCATTAAACAGAGGCCTGCTGCGCTGCTCTGTTGCGCTCGGCGGTCAGAGGGCACCACTTTAACTGCTGAGGGTTTGTGTGGGAACTAGCCTACAGACAGTTAACCTTGACCACATGTTCCAGCTCTCCAAATGGACCCTGTAATGATCGGCAAGCGTAATGACTGACTGCTCTTTGGAAGGAATGCACTATGAATATACGCCGCTGCCGTTTTCTTTTTTTGGAAAGAGGGGGAAGGGGGGGGGGGCTTTTTTACTCCATAAATTTGTTTTGTCACTTTCAGAAAGCAGCAGAAAATGGTTTACACGGTTTACATCGACCGCATCATCCACGTAAATGAGACCTGGATTCCAGAGTTTAATGCCTTACAACTCTTTTTCAGCAATGCCGTAAATACTGTCCTTCAAAAACAAGTGATTCATATCGTGATTCCTGAATTTAGGACAGGGGAGGAAGTGCGCTGACATTCCTATGTGGAGGAAACTGTTAGACATGTCATGACATCAGTACTGACAGATTTGCATGGGTTGTTCAGGTATAAATCACGAGGAAGGAGGCTACAGTAATGGCTAAATTAGAGAGTGCAGGATTTCTTTAGTGACCCAAACATGAAATGTGCTGTTTTTTTCAATCTCTATGGCAACCAGCTTTCCTTTATGAGCCGACTGACACAAACAGGCCTCATTAATCAACTGGTTACCATTCCAATAAAGCAGGGTTGAAATCCAATAAACATGTGCTATTTAAACAACAGTAGTTATTAACTTTATTAATAAATAGTCGATCTGTCATTGAATTAATCAGAAAGATGTTCTAATGTGTGGTTTGCCAGCGACGTGCATCCTGTGTGATTAACTGCTTTATGAAACGGGATGACGGCATTCATTGGCCTCGATCACAATATTCTTTTCTTTATAAGCAACCACCAACTTTACTAATCCCCCCACCCCCCCTCTATAAATCACTAAACCTCTGGAAACATCTCTAATGCCGCAGAATAAGCTACACCTCTATGATTAATAGCCAACACTGTGACAGATACTCTGTGAATAACACTTTCAATGTTTGAGCTGAAATACCCGAGGGGCTGTTCCAACCCGACGGCTGAGCTTTTATAGCTGCGTGCGCAGTCAGAGGCATCGGAGCAGCAGATACGCGTAATTGTCAGTAATTTCAGACGGAGTGATTCACAATTGTCATGTCGGCGGGCCCGCTGTTTTCACGTTTTGTTTTTAACAAGCGGGACGCGATCGCAGACACAGACACTCTCTCACCGTGATGCCAAGACCTGTGTGTGTGTGTGTGTGTGTGTGCGTGTGCGTGCACGCGCGTGCGTGTGTGTGTGTGGATGAGTCCTGGAGGTCTACCGGGAATAAATGCTCATTCTGGCATTTGGTGAGTGGCAGAAAGTGAGTGCATTTTATCAAGTGGAGCAACTGAGTGCTTAAGTACAAACATGAGGTGCTTGTACACTTCAGAGGCATATTTATGTATTCAACAGCAACAGTTACTTTGCAAACCAAAATTATGATTTTGAAAACATATATTTATTTATTAAATATGCTACTTGCTACTGAAACTTTAGTGTCAATATTCTATATTCCCGAACTCTTCTCAACGTGTAACCTGCACGATAAGGCTGCTCCATATACAGGGTATATATTCATCCTTTCTGTCAATATATATTTCATAGAGTAGCTTATGATGGTCGGCTCGCTCCCAGTTTGGAGAAGCAGACGGGAGTTCCAGTCTGGGAGCTGAGCAATGAGCTGCTGTCGCCGCGTTAGTTCTGATATGAAAGTCCACAATAACACAAACGACTTCACGGATCGAGGCAGCGGGAGACCTGCGCTGTGCCGGTGAAGTTACTGTGGGTTTGATAACAAAGGCTTCTGACAGCAAGGTAAAGTGGTGAAAAGGTTCTAAATATAGCGTACACTTAAACTGATATCGATTTGTTTCTCGTGGGCCTTTTTTTCAGGCGGCTAAACAGTGATTTTCTGCTGCTCCGTCCTCAGCCACTGTTTCTGAGACTGCCCTTTCTCCTGTTTGTAAAACTCCATTTCTAAAAACAGTCATTTATCCTCAAAGAACTCGGGGACACATACAAACCACCAATCCTCTCCATTATTTGAGCTAATGTTGATCAGCTAGTGGTAGCATCACAAATGGAGTTCTGCAGGAATCCGTCCTAAAACTGGAAATGTGTCAGCGTTCATTCTGGTCACTGTTTTGTTTGGTACGTTCTTGTAGAAAATGGGCGACAACTACATTTTGTTGTGCAACCCTGTGTTGCTCAATGAAATCAATTGTCCTTTCTCACTTCTCGTTCCCTCCTGTCGAAGTTGTTTTTGCTCAGATGCCTGAAATAAGATGTGTTTTTAACATAAGCTTCAGATATTTTAGTTTAAATTTGAAGCTTTTACGTGTTACACAGAGATCGGTTACTAATGAGGCGGCTAAACGCCATCCCGCCGAAACGTTTGTTTGCTAAGGAAATAATTTTCTGCATATATCCGATGGAAAAATCCCATCGGCTCTTTGTGGAGGGAACCAGTGTGACGCTAACTTCCTGGGTGGCCTCCACAAATACGTCATCGCTGTTACACTGTATTGATTATGTTACTGTGTTGAGACGGCGTTTCCATTTGAAGACCCAGGGAAAATATGCCCTTTAAAAAACTTCAATAATAATAAATAACATAAACCGCATTCAATGAGTTATCTTTGCACCAACAATCAAGTGAACAGCATGCTATTCACAACGAATTGGGAAGGATAATGTCATTGGTTGTGGTGTTAAGTTTGAAGTTTTAATTTTCTCCCTGACCGAGGAAGCAACACAGTGTTTTTGCAATAAAAGAGATTAGATGGCAAATAAAAAAACTGCAATGAAATGGCCACAGAGTGGTAGTTTGCAGTTTTTTGTAGACATTATCCCCAGGGATTGTGGTGTGACACATAGTGGAGGGGCAGAGATAACCGCAAGCCTTTTTGTTTTTTATTTTTGACTGGAGACTTTTATTGAGGTGAGAAAATTCCATGGCAGACACCAAAAACATGCATTAACATACCACAGTAAAGCCAAGGTTAGCGAACCTGGACCGTACTCACTTATTACCCCTAACTACCCCTTTGGAAATATACATCTATAACATTTGGCACACAGACCTCTAATAACAACCGGCTAACAACCAGTCATTATGGGGGCTTGGGCAGGAGATTTACAAATCTAAGGTTCAGCGGCGTTGGAAGGGTTCCCTTTGCTTGAAAATGGTTATTCCATGGAGGGCATGGCAAGCCACGTGATAAAATCTTGTGATTTATTCCTGGCGGCTGATAATTACTGGTGTCTTGTCACCTGTCAAAAATGAATGGACGGGGAGAGTCCGAGGCTGTAGTCTTCATGCTCTTTACACCACAGCAGTAAATCTGACATGTTTGTGAAGCCATAAATCACAGCGAGTGATAAAGCCCTAAACGCACTTCTTGGAGCTGAGCAGCCTAGGCTGAACATTTCAAACAGTTTTAGCCATACAGGTATGCAGAGGATCAGCAGGGTTATTTAAAGGTGTGGTAAGTACAGTGGTTGAAGTGGTTACTTTATGGGATCTGGACCAAAAACAAAGATAAATATGCTCAGACATCATCAATGTGTGTCATGGTCTGTGCGTCTTTAGTCACCATAGTGCGCTACACAGTGATATGCCGAATATCTCAAGTTTGGACTTTGTATTTTAGTAAAAACAATCTTTTTTTTTAAAGTTGAAGTTATTGACATATTCATTGTGTCAGTGAGAAATATTGGATGAACACAAAACAAAATTACGATCACAAAACTGCAGCTTGGATTGTTTAGACGTCACATTCAGGTTTGAATTAGAGCTTGTGAACAATTACTACCATTATAAATGATGGTGACTTTTTATCTAATACCATCAGGTAAGATTTAAATGGAGAATACGTGCGCTCAGGGTAGAAAGCATGGTTGACTGATGAGCAGCTTCAGAGTCCATGTCTTCAATGTCTTTCAAAGCCAAACAAGAAATTATCTGTGTATGGAAAACAAATATGTTAATTTTGCACCATTTCTGTCGCAAATTCAATTGTGCAAATCCGCTGGCGCCATCCATACATTTAGCTCTTGACTATATAGCAATAACAACTACATCATTACTGAATAAGCCAAGTCCAATTCGTCCTGATCTCACAGACACAATGGTGAAAAGGGGAGACCAAACTTTCCCACCTCAAATCAACAGTTGTGCTTCTAGAGCTGAAACTCTGTAATTGTTTTAAAGGTTGGCGTCTCAGAGCCGCAACGCGTCCAATAAAAAGAAACGAAGAGGACAGGAAGGAAGCAATGCTTGTCAACCCAGTTCAGTGTCTGAGGGCCTTTTAGTTAACCTTAGGTGACCTGATCTGTTGCACTTGGTCAGAGGCCCAGCTACGTTCCAGTGCCTTCTCCTTTCACTGTCCCCTACGGTATCTGACACGCAGATCTTTCAGGTGGATGCAGGTCTTTTCCACCCTTCTGTGACTAAAGGTTAGAGGTGATTAGAGGTGTAAACAAAACACAATAGAAACAATCTGTTTCTCTTCTGGGCTATTAATACATATATATGTGTTGTCACTGTTTAAATGTTATCGAAATGTAACCACATCTTCAATAGCAAAAGGTTGTAAAAGATCGATAGCCTCAGCAGCAACAATTACAGGTTCTAATTGTAAGATATTTGCCCTTGTTTTTTCCCTCTCTTTGAAGTCCAGGGCTCGCTCTGCTCTTGTCCTCAGGTGCTGCTTGGGCCTGATTTATGGGGTTGGTTTCCAAGGAAGCTACTCTAAATTACATGGCCTCTAAGCCTGAGTGGTGAGGTACAGAGCGAGCAGAGGATCGCCACTCCAGAGACAACTAATTGCTGGGACAAATCTAGCCTGCGCTAGATAAGAAGGTTCCTCTTTTCCCAGACCTGAGAAAAGGGGAAACATGGATAACGGATTGGGCCACTTGGATAAATGCGCAATTTGTCCGAAATGTCCCAGAAACTAATGGTCATGGAGCCCCGATGGTTGAAAAGTAGGCAGTGTGCAGAGAAATAAATAATCTTGGCACGTTACAGTGTTCATTTGTAATGACAGGGATTGGATCACATGACTGTACTTGGCTGTTCAATCCTCCACAGCTTTATGGAAAGTCTCAAGTAAAAACACGCAACTGGTGTCGGGGGATTATGGGAGCTGAAAACAGTGGCATCAAATCCTCCAAAAAGGTGTTAAAGGAAGTGTCAACTTAATTGCTATCCAAATAATTAGTATGTTTTGTGTGCGTTTTACACTGACTAGAAATGTTGAAACTTTTCTGTTAGAGCCTGCAAGGGATGTGAGGGAGAGTCAGAGGAGGAGGAGGAGGTGACAGTGCCATTTGCCTCGAGGGTGCCCATAAACCTGGAGAAGGAGAGAGAGTGCACCATTCCTCAAAGGTGACTGTACCATGTGACTTCCAGAGCTTTAAAAAGGAGGCCAACCTGTCTTGTCGAGGCACAAGTAATCAAGAGGCACCGGAGGAGTCAGAGGAGGAGAATACCTGGGCTGTCGGCGCAGTAGCAAATACCGACAGCCCCACAACACAAACAGGGGGAACGCCGAGGCGTCTGCAAACGCAGCCTCTTCCCACAACAACAATACAAGCAGGAAGACTTTACGCACACTCATCCAGCATCTTGGTCTTTGAAACGATGAGCTGCAGCAGTGTTGCAGGATCGGAGTTCTCTGAGGAAGAGCTGGATCTTGGCGTGCTGTGCCAAGGGGAGGACGAGGGAAGTCCCAAGGCGTCTTTCCAGGACAGCGAGAGCTCAGCGTGCAGCCCAAGCGACACAGAAGAAGGCCAGACCAAGAAGCGTAATCGTCCTGTACGCTCAAAGGCTCGAAGGATGGCCGCCAACGTCCGCGAGCGGAAGCGCATCATGGACTACAACCAGGCCTTCAACGCCCTGCGCGTCACTCTGAACCATGACCTCAGCGGCAAGCGGCTCTCTAAGATCGCCACCCTGCAGAGGGCCATCAACCGCATCTCTGCTCTCTCTGTATTCCTGAGCTCCAACCCTCCAAGTAAGCCCTGCGCCCACCGGGAGTGCAACAGATCGTCGGCGGGGCCAGCTGCGATGGGAGGGTCTAGACTTGGGCAGTCCCGGGCAACACTTCCTCGCCTTGAGCACCAGAGCTACGGCCCCTGGCACGCATCCATCTCTCACCAGACGCAGCCACAACAAGGTCCTCACATGCACCGGCTGCCCGCAGAGCCGCACGTCTACATGGATAACGCGGCGTCATCGTGTCCCCCGTCCCCACACTACCCTTGTTATCCCACAGAGGGGCAGCTTTACTCGTATGGACACTGCAGCAGCCCCCACGAGCATCCGCCCAGCCCTCTGCGTTACCCCCAGGTGAGTGAGGGGTTGGGGTACCAGCCGGGCGTGTGGGCCTCCTGCACTCAGAAATACATGGACTCTTTTGTGGAGCCTCCTCCAGCTCTGGGGCTCCCCTGGCAGGTGAGCTACTCGGAGCACAGCGTCTCTCTGGGCTCTGACATACTGTGACGGGGGACACCCACCACTGTGAGCCCTGAACACTGCTGATCACTTCAGTGGACCACTAAATGACCTCAGGGAGAGAAAGCCTTTTGTGTTCCTGCTGTTGCAATCAACTCAGTATTATAGTCTCTTATTTCAGGTCAGAGACCTTGTGATGTAATTAACAGATATGAATAAAAGTGCAATGGCAATCCAGACTGCAGAATGTTGTATATATTGCATATTGTATATAAAGAATGTGTCACTGTCCACTGTAGATAATTCACCCACAGAATTGTGTTCCGATTGTCTCATTGTCATCGTTTGGTCTTCTGCAGAAGCTGAAATATTGGAAATGTTATTAATGCATGGTATTAAAAGAAAACCTAACCACTTAGTAGGACCCCAAAGAGCCATTAGTTGACTTATCAACATTTTATCAACGGTTACATATGTGCTACTATTATGTAACTTGCTCTTACGATGTATTTTCTATCAAGCAGTGGGTGCATCTTCAGCAAGATTTGAATCCAAAAGTTCATTATTTGCTCATGTACTGTATTTATTATACTCTGTATTGCATACAAGATCATTTTTGTAAAGTTGTGAAGAGTTTGTACATAATTTTCCAAATTAAATGTTCAAATGTTATGACAGCCGTCACTCTTCCTTTCATAACAACAAGGTTTGGTTGTAATTGCCTTGGTTCTGACTGAGGACTTTGACATGGCACGAGTACAACATTCAGCTTCAGTGTGCACGCTGTGTGTGTGTTTCTGTGTGTGTGCGTGTGCGTGTGTGTCTGTGTGTCTCTGTGTGTTTGATTATAGCCTGAGGACAGTAGTCTCTACCACTCTTGAGTCTGAGATGACAGAGGTCCTTCACACAGTGGAAAAATGTCCTTACAAGTCCATTCTTGTCGTTTTTTTCTGGGAGAAGAAAAGTCAAGGCGTTATTTGCACCAGCAAATTAAAAGCCTAGGCCAACTGGAAGAAGGCCAACACAACATTTATGCTAAAAATCAATAAGCAATGCAGGGGTATGAAAAGTGCATGTAATGCATCTTGCGCTATATATGCGATATCCTGACGTTTTAAAACGACTGCTCTGCAACATCAGCATGTTAGATCGTTACCACTATTAGGTCAGTTATTTTTTTTTGCAGATCAAGCAGCGATAATTCTAACCACAATGTGTACCTCCTGGGGTCTGTACCAGCTCATGTCAACAACATCCCCCCCGCGCTGAGCAGCATGTCATAGAGAACAGCTTTAATATTAGACTATAGGACGAGGCTCACCGACAGATTTATGTGGGCTCAGGAAGGAAGACTGTGCCCCGTCATCAGCGCGGTGAAATCCCCTGTCGGGCTGCACCGGCCCGCAGGTGGAATTGAGTGTGTGAAGAGCTTTTTTTTTTGAACATCCCGGAGGTCTCCCAATGAGGGCCCCAAGACACCGCTGGAAAGAGTTGGCCCCGGGGAGAGCTACTGCGGGCTTTGGTGGAAAAATAAATGGTGTGGTGCCGCAACAATTAGCAGGCAGGAAGGAAAGGGACTGCACGGACAAAGAGATGAATGGAGAGGAGGAGTGAAATAATAGGAAGAGGAGGATGTGTGCGGTGAGAAAAAAAAGGGGGAGAGTGGCTTCACTTTGAGGCCGTCGTTTGCAGACGTGACTCACCAGAAGACCTTGACTCACCAGCGAGACGAGTGTGGTTGACAGCGCTCAGTGACGGCATGTCTCTTCCTCCTCCCTCCCTGGCAGACAGCACTGCACTCACTTCAGTGCCAGTTTATCTGCTCGTCTGGGCCCTCAAGAGACTCCCGAGTGAAAGTGGGGCTGCCAGCACGACGGGACCAGACCTCACTTGTTTCTGTTCAGTCGCCGGTCTCATGGAGAGCAAAAGCTGACTCCACGCAAGTTACATAAGAGTGAGGAAAAAAAGTTAGTGACAGAATCGGAGGATTGCAAAGTATTTTCACTGATAAAAAAACACAAGAACGACCCCGTTTACAAAAAACATTTCATGAGAACTGTTTGTCGCAGGACGTGATGATATCTTTGTTAAGATAGAAGCGACGCCATGACACATTGTAAGTGAATGTCACTTAAGAATGTTGCATAATACATTTTATATTCAGCATCTGCATCATTAATCAATCACTCAATTGATAGAAAATCAAAGGTGCTTAACAAGAATTTCAGGGCATTTTTTATTGCTTCCAAATGGCTCTCAACATGGCGACGTGCGAGCCGGCGATAACAGTGATAACAGTGCTGACAGAGCTAACCGTGTTAACCTGAGGAGAAACCAAAGGGGGTAGGGGGAGGCGCTACACCTCTAAGACACTGACGAATCAGCTGTAACCACCATATATCATATGGTCAGCCTCGCTACGTCAACAAGCTGGGAGAAGCTCTGATGTCAACTCACACAGGGCGAGAGTGACTTCATTTTCAGACATTACTTATATCTCTACATAGCAGGTAGTTGTTTGATTCTATATTAATGCTCTGAATATTGATAGAGAACCGTCATATCTGGGCACATCTGGGTTCAGAAAACTAAAATGTGAGGTTTCAGTGAATATGATGTTGACGGAATGTCTTTTGGATTTTGTTTACACGTCACCTTGAGCTCTGGGAACCTACGACGGACATTTGCCACAATTTCCAGGCATTTTTGAAAACTAATTAATTAATTTGGAAAAATAACTGACCAAATCCATAATGTAAATAATCGCTAGCCCTACTATGAAATGTATTAAACAGTATAGGCTGTTGACCAAAATCCATTCGAGTTATCCAACAACTTTGTGGAGTCTGTGTGCAGAGAAGTGCTTCCCCCGATCAACGCTCATGCTGCACTGTGACTCACCTGAGGATTTACCTCACTTCTCCGACATGCATGCCCGTCAGTGATGCATCTTTTATTCAGACACCCTCCGCTGCCGTGCTGACGGAAAAGAAAAACAAGCTTCCATGAGAGAAATGATTCCAAGACGCGAGGGTGTGTTTGAGTGATATATGGGGATGAGTCAGCCTTCGGAGTGAAGATGCATGTTAATATTCTACAGTACATACTGTGCCTCCCCCTGCTCCCACGAGTACACACACACACACACACACACACACTCACCATTCTGTTGTGACATCATCGGTGAAGGTGAAGGGAGTGAAGGTGCCAGAGGACATGATGTGACTTTGTTTGTTCCCATGACATTTACACTAAACCTGAATTATTGCTTCCTGTCTGAGACACACAACAGAACTTTGAATTAAGTATATACATATGTTAAGTCACCGGCAGGGGTTTATTTTGAAGAGCAATGTTTACTTAAAGTAATATCCTTTTTAACAGAGCACACAATATGGTGAATTTAAAATCCAGTGATGGGTGGTCAGGGCCAGCTAAGCCTTTTCTGCTGGCCTAAACAGAATCACAAAGTTATAGCTATTTTATAATTTCACAAATACACAACATGTATTATAATTATTTTTCCCTATTAGCTTATTTTCTCATTTCACAGCTCCTGTCTTCGTCTGTTGCTCTGCTTGCAGTTGCGCTGCCTCCAGTTTCTGTTAAGGAGAGCTCTCATCCAATCAGATTTCACCTCTATGTCTCTATGGAAGAAGACGATATCGTTGATTGTCATAAACTTCCAACAAATCAGAACTTTAGTTTGACATGATGGGTGTATTCTTTGACGTCCAGGGCCGTCTTGGATGTGGCCTTTGACGTGTGATTGGTCATAGGGCCAGCGTGACAATGAACATGCGCTGTGATTGGTCAGTGGACCAGCGTGACTGGCTAGCTGCTAGCTAGTTAGAGTAAGATCAGTTCAGGCTGAAACATAAGAGAAGTTATGACATGTTTAGTGTTTTACTTGGTGTAGTTTTTTTAACACTCAATGGCTGAAGGAGGAGGAGGAGAAACGGACTTGGTGGTGAATTTACTGACAACGTGTAGCCTTGTCGCCATGCCGCTGTGTCGCCGTGCCGGTACGCAGCCGCAGCCCGTTACCCGGCACGTCTGATATGTATAGGATTTCATCGGCACAGAAGGCCCAGGAAGAAAATGCACGGTCCACCACTGGTAAAATCACATACCAAACAAGAAGGGCAGGACTCAACCAAGGACTTTTCTTTAAATAATCATGCGCGTATCTGCCCAGTGATTTTTGATCTACTCCAAAAGCTTCCTCAGAAACAATCCTTCAAACAACAACAAAAAAAGTGTCCGACAATGAAATGAGGATTGTGCTACTAGCCGAACAGTCACTTAGTTTTCAGATTTGATTCAAGCAATGTTACATTTCTTTTGACTTTCCAGTTTTGCATCCAGACATTCTGTGTTCAGGAGTTGATCCCACTGAATGACAAGTAAAAAAACAACACTGACATGGAACGTTTTCAACACCCACATAGAGTCACAGTTAAGGTTCAAGCTGAAGAACCTTTCATGTCTGCCACACTCAAGCTTCCATGAGGTGTTACCTCTGCCCTTTTGCTGGGATGAGACAAGACGCAGCTCGTTTTATTGATCTGTTTGGATTCACCGAGCAGTGAGCGGTTTCACTGCCGAGCACTAGATGGAGACAAGCTGACGGAGCCCCGCTGCGTGTTGAGCCAGCGAAGAAACCAGGAGCCTGGGCTCCATGATGCTCAGTACATCACTGGTGGAGAGGATGCATGATTTAGCCAATTTATTTTCTGACTGTTGTGTAGGTCATCGTCAACACACTGAATGCATGATGCAAACAGCAGAGCCAGCTTCATGGAAGGATGCAAAAAAAACTGTCTCTAGTCAAGATTTAACAGCTGAAGTCTTCAAGAGCGTATTTTATGTTACAATATCAAGCCTGGGAAGGTGAAAACATTGCTGCCTATTATTCCGTTTTGTTGTGTGTCTACTTTCAGGGTTTTGTTATTCCCACGGTGACAATAGGTCTTTGAATTAGGAACACATTTTCCCTTCACTGTCTGTCACAAAGTGAAAACGCTGTGTTTGAATTCCCTGCTGCAGCTGGACGACGTCACATCACGTCAGATGAGGTAAAACAAAACTTGGATGCAAAACACACTGCTGTAGATTTACTTTGAAACAGGAATATTCCGTGGTACACCGAGGGAAATAACACTTTGTCGCACTGACAAAACAAATGCATTGCAGCGCGTTCATAATGCAGACGTATGCATTATTCAGTGTTTGACATGGAAACATTAGGACTGTTCTCGGAGCTCATTACCAGCCGTGTGTGACACACAGGGACACACTACTGGAGCTGCATGAAGGTGGAATGCTTTGCCAGGTCGATCTGTCTGTGGGCAGATTTTTACACACACACACACACAAGCACACCCCTGGTCTGATTTGGCATCAAGGCTGGTGTGAAGATGGTCTTTAGTTTAAAAAAAGTTCTAATTCCAAACATCAATTACACAAACGGTATGAAAGGCTATAGAATGGTACTGGCGCCGTCTGCGGTATTTTCTCCAAAATGTTTAGTGTAATAATTTGGAATGAACGGTGTGCCAGTGCAGAACGTACTGATAGGTGCCAGGGAACACGATGTGAAGTTAGAGAACATAGGGGGTAACAATCTGGGAACTTAAACATAATCTGTACTGGGACTGTACTTATTCCAAAACGACCATTACCACGACTGGAGAGGCACAGAGGGGACGTGCGGTCAGGGGAGGCCTCACCTGCCATCATGTCTTGACTGATCTGTGCTGAACCCACAGTAAAAAAAAGCAAACAGTACCAGTGAACAGTGAATTGTGGAATTGCAACAGCAAATTAAAAGCACATGGAGGAAATGTGCTCTTTCTCTGAGCCGCAATTAATTGGTGGAATCAATTATGTACCATACCTATGTGTGTGTAAAGAATGCTGATATGAAATATGAAAATCAACCAGTAGTCAATGTGCAACCTACCAATGTAATGGTGATTTAAGCTCCTCTATTGGGTTAATATATTTGTAAACGTGACCGTAAAAGGGTCACGCACCTCACCACACGTCAGTGCAGAGCCACTAACAGAAAGAAGGTTCCTTTTCTGTAGCTCTGGGCTGTTTACTAATGAACAGGGCCGTAAAAGGACCTGTATTACTTCAAATATGTCGCTCTGAAACAGAAGCAGAGAGCAGGAGAATGTTGCTGTTCCTGGTGAAACGCTGGTTATCTGGCTCATTTATGGCAGCTCCGGGGAATTTCAGCTTCAAGTGCACACGAGGACGTTGAAGCTTTTTTGGGTTCAAATCGTCTCTATTCATCTGCAGCGCGCGTGCGTGTACGCGCAGTGGCACAAACTACACTAGATGACAGGTAGCTGCGTTCTCCTGTCTCCTGTGTGCGCCTTGGAAAAGCTGAAGCAAAGGGATAGATAACCTCGAGACGTGCCTCAGAAACAGCTGCAGCAGGTGTGCAGCGGTGCTTCGGCATCAGGGGAGGCAGGTGACGCGTCTCGCCAAACCCAGTGCTTGGCTGCTGGACGTCGAGGTTGCAGACGCACGCGGGGAGGAGCTGGGAAGAGAGGATGGCTCGCGGCTCCAAGTGGCTGTACTCAAGGTAAAGAGGCCGCTGGTTTATGAATATTAATGTCCGATGGTGCTTCTAGCTTTAATTTGGTCCTAGTCCCATGACTTTGCCTTTTCATTAAATCCAGGCTCTCTTCATTAGCTGGTATACGAGTTGCATCTGCTTAGAGATGGAGTAGAAAAAGTGATTCAGCCCTCTGTTGATGTGCAGCAGGACATAAGCAGGGGCTGGGGGATCTTATGATATTTACTATACGCACAGTCACAGTCAAGCACAGTGTGTCCTGTTTAGTCTATTTATTCAGTCTGGCTATATATATATATTTTATATAAGGTATGTAAACAACTGGTTTGTTTTGTCATCCTCTCCCCTCTTCTTTCTGTTTTTTTTCCGGTCTTGAGCGTGCCAATTGATTCCTCCTCAAATTCAGCTCTGAGGACCGTCTATCCCAATTAGGCTCGCATCATGAAAGCAAGAAAAAATAGCAACAGTCTAAAAAACATCTGGGGCATCTTTCAAACATGTCTGAGATCTCTGTGTTGCTCAGCAAACAATAAAAAATAAAGTTACGAATAACTGTCAGCAATAATTGGCTCATTGGATGGCCTTCATGGTGAAAATTCAGCAATCCATCGCAATACTGCGACGACTGCAGGTCTCACGGGTGTCTCATGGTTGAGACCTGCACCACAACTTTAGTAGACGCGCAGATGTTTTTCTTCATCTGCGTGTCTTCTAAAGATGCGCTCCCGCTCACCAATTCAATTCAATTCAGTTTATTTTGTATAGCCCAAAATCACAGATACAAATTTGCCTCTGAAGGAGGGGAGCGAGAGAAGAGGAGAGAGGAGCTCATTGTATCCTAAGATGTCCCCCAGCAGTCTAGCCCTATGGCAGCGTATCTAGGGGCTGGAACGACCTGAGCCAGACCTAACTATAAGCACTATCAAAGAGAAAAGTCTTAAGTCTACTCTTAAATGAGGTGACTGTGTCTGCCCCCTGGACTGAAAGTGGAAGCTGGTTCCACAGAAAAGGAGCTTGATAACTGAAGGCTCTGGCCCCCATCCTACTTTTAAAGACTCTAGGAACCACAAGTAGCCCCGCATTCAGTGAGCACAGCTCTCTGGTGGGACCATATAGTACTATAAGCTCCCTAAGATATGATGGTGCATCACCAGTTAAGGCTTTGTAGGTAAGAAGGACCTTTAATACAGGAAGCCAGTGGAGAGCAGCTAATACAGGAGTAATGTGATCTCTCCTCCTAGTCCTCGTTAGTTCACGAGCTGCAGCATTCTGGATCAATGGAGACCTAAGAGACTTAGCAGAGCAGCCTGATAATACAGAGTTACCGTAATCCAGTCTTGAAGTAACAAATGCGTGGATCAATGTTTCTGCATCCCTTTGAGACAATATGTGCCTGATCCTTGAAATGTTGAATAGGTGAATGAAGCTACAGTCGCCTATGTGTTTATAGTTGATGCTGGCAAGATATCAGAGCTGCCACAGACACACATCAAGTTAAATTGTAGTAGCATGCTAGTTTTAATTGATTCAGGAGCTTCAGAAAACTGTATAAGCAAAATAAGTTTCGAGAAACTGATGCAACATCCTCAATTAAGCCCCACAAGCACCAATATCTACCCTTTCTGCTCCAAAGTCCCATTGCCGGTCAGTGGGGTTTTCAACTGCAGTGTGAAGAAAGAACATGAAAAGACAATGTGCACATTCTTTGTAATAAAAGGGGATTCAACGTTCTCAGCTACAGAACATCCAAAGCACTGGGCCCGATTAAAATAGTCACAGCAGTATCATCCGCATCATCGCAGATGAGCTGGCAGAAAGTAATCCTGTACTGTTTCAAGGGATCGGAAAAACTGTAAGACTACAGGTCAAGCTTCACATAAATCCTGACATTAAACCTACATGCCAACCACATCGACGTGTACCGTTCTATATTCGTGAAAAGGTTAAGGATGAGCTTCAGAAACTGGAGGCAGATGACATCATTGAGGAAGTCACTGGCCCTACACCATGGGTCTCACCTATTGTCGTACCTCCCAAGCCTAAAGACCCTGACAAAGTCAGCCTTTGTGTTGACATGCGCCAAGCTAACAGCTATAGAGAGGGAACTGCACATCACTCCAACCATGGACGATGTGATACTCAAGGTAAATGGAGCAGAGAGCTGGATACCACCAGTTAGAGCTTCTTCCAGACAGCGTTTTGGTATATCCTCTGCCGCCAAGGTGTTTCAAAATGTTGTACGCCAAACACTGCAAGGTCTCTCTAGTGTGAAAAACATCAGCGATGACATTATTGTCTACGGAGCCTCCCAGACTGACCATGACAACAACCTCCGAGCACTGTTTCAGAGAAAGCGGTTTCATTCTCAATCGTGAAAAATGTGAGTTCAACAAGTCAAGGCTCAAGTTCTTCGGTTTCATCTTCTCAGTAGAAGGTGTTTCAGCAGATCCGAAGACAGTCACTGCAGTTCAGCACGCTGCAGACCCCCAGAATCCAGGTGAAATCAGGAGTCTGCTGGGAATGGCTAAAAAAAAAGTTGAGTTAAGTGGGGAGCAGAGCGGAGGTAGAGGAGAGACCATCTGAGAGACCGTAACGTTGTTCTGAAACACATAGCGGAGGCAAGGACGTTCAGCAGCACAGTAGGAGCTCAAATCGTGGCAGCGGCAGCTAGTAGAGGCACTTCCAGTTGAGGCTCCGGTGCCGCGGATAGTCGGCAGGTTTTGTTCCGTTTTGAAGTGAAGACGTAACGTCCCTCCAGCAGCTCTTCTGCTGTTTACTCGTTATTAGCTTGACAAGTTAGCGTTAGCTCGTAAGAACAATGTGTCTGAACAAAGGGAGAGAGAGAGAGAGTGTGTGTATGAGTGTGTGCGCGCGTCTGTGAGTGTTTGTGAGCGTGTTTGTGTGTGCGTCTGTGTGTAGTGTAGAAAACATGTTCTGACATTCAAACAAATCCTGTTAAGTTTTCTGATTTGTATTAAGTTATTTATTGTTCTGACAGCTCAGGTCCCTTTAAACAAAATGTTTTGTGCACTTTATTTAATAAAAGCCTATATATTTGGCAGATGTAAAGCATACATGTGTATGTTTGTGTTAGTCCATTAATTAATTTATTTTATTATTACTTTAACAACTCAGGGATGTTCAAGGAGCAACCTGTTTGTGCACTCAGTTCGGTTTTTGAATAAAGGGTTGGAAAGCAATGCTTTTTAGTTTTTTTATCTGATAAAAAAAATAATCGACAGATTAATCGATTATTAAAATAATCCTTAGTTGCAGCCCTAACCAGAATAGTAATTCCCATGTCCCTACAAGATAGAGTTTTACAGCTAGCCCATGAAGGACACCAGGGCATTGCCAAAACAAAATCACTATCAGAACCAAGGTGTGGTTTCCAGACATTGATAGCAAAGCAGAAGCAGCAGTACGCATTTGTCTTGCATGTCAGGCCAACACACCAGTTGCACATACGGAGCCGCTAAAAATGTCCATTGTGCCAGAAGCTCCTTGGCACAGTGTTAGTGCAGACTTCTATGGACCTTCTAACTGGAGAGTACTTGCTTGTCAGTGTGGATGACTATACACGCTACCCAGCTCTAGAGAGTGTACAGTCAACATCGGCAAACAAAGTAATTCCGGTCGTGGACAAAGTTTTCTCCATGTTTGGAATCCCCAGAGTTGTGAAAACTGATAATGGTTCTCCCATTTGCAGGCCATCTAGGATTCCATCACCGCCAGATAACACCGCTGTGGCCTCAAGGCAACGCTACAGCTGAAAGATTCATGTGCACACTAGGAAAAGCCATTTGTGTGGCCAAAACACAGGGAATTCCCTCGAAACAACAACTGAACATCTTTCTACGTGAGTATCAATCCACACAACAGAAAGCAAAATGAAATCTCATGCAGACTCTCATCGTAACGCTACCCCACACACTCTCACTCCAGGTGACACTGTGCTTCATTGTCAACCCAAGCACAACAAACTCACCACACCATACAACAGTAAGCCATACACAGTGGCCAAAGTCTCCATGATCACAGCAGCCACAAATGGACACTTCATTCTTCAAGAATATCTATCCAGAACTATTATCCAACCAGATCCTGATGATGATGATGATTGTGATTACAGTGATTCCTCTACAATCACATCCTCCCGCTTACCTGCAGGAATACACATAGCTTGAGGACCATTAAACACTAGGAAACTAATTTGAACTGTTGTGACTTCAAAGGGACTGATGTAGCCAAGTTTGAGAAGTTAGGCAATTTCCCTTTAGAACATTTTTGTAATACACTTTCAATGTGCATCTCACTATATGAGTTATGTGTCCCAACATAGTGTGGAATGTAAATGTTCAGACATACTGGTGATACAGATCTACCATACTCTTAAGGTGTGTTCACACCGAACGCGATGCGTATTATTCACGCGACTAGATCACATGTAAAGTCAATGCACAGTATGGTATGTATGGTTGTGACAGACGCAAATTTCCGCCGGGCAGCGTGAATGACGCGAGTAACGCGGCACGAATTCGCCTGCTCGGTCGAAAATTCGCATCACAAAAGCCAATCAGCGTTGAGAAGCTCCGCGCGTCGTCACTGCCGTCCTGCCGGTGCTGAATCAAACTGCTGCTGGTTTGCCTGAAGTAGCGCTGGAAGCAGCAGTCATTCAGACGCAGTTGTGCGGCTACGAATAATATAATGAACCCAGACACGGGGGCGTTTGATGGTGCGACATTTGAGGGACTTCTACAATAAGTTTAAAGCAGAACTAGTGGTTAGTTCAATGGTGGATGGGGGAAACGGTACTGTTTTTATGGAGATAAGCCATGGAGATAAGCCCCGCCCCCTTTCAGGCGCAAGTAAAGCCAGTAGCGAAAGACGCGAATTAACCACATAAAGTCGAGCGAGTAAACTCACGTGAGTAACGCGGCGCGAATAATTTGCGCCGCGTTCGGTGTGATGAGTTCAATGTTCAGTACAGTAAAGAGGGCGGTTGACGTTTTGTTAGATATGTGAGGATTTCCTTGATAAAGTACCCTCTAGGTCAGAAGTACTGTGTATGTAAAAGACAACTTTTGGGGCCTGCGACTGGAAAATCCCCTACTGGTGAAAGCTGTGGTAAAATGCTAATGCTGTTGTTAGAAACTCACACATGTTGAAACTCCTCAGTGCATAATAAGTAGCCGAAAAGAAAATCCCATTTGCCTGCCCTAAAACTCCAGACTCCAGTGTTGGTATCATGCTGTGGTTTGTCCATGTTGGCCCTCTGCTCCGTTCATTAGTCATTATTTGTCCAGATCCCTGTTGGCTGCAGCTCTGTTCGCTTGTCTTTAATTAGATTCAGAACAAACAGGCTGCTGAGCTGCTGACTGGACTTCAAAGCCTGCACTGTTTTTGTTTTGACACAGAGTTAATGTAAGCTGTTCTAATAAAGTATTCACGTAACATGACGTTACAGCTGTAACTTTGCAGCACCTTCATCAAATGTATCAAACAATTTTGTTATCGTATTATTGCTAGAAACAGTAGTGTTATTACTGGAGAACCCCTGGACTCACATGGGAACTTTAAGTTTTGCACTTTGACTTTTGACAACATATATATGTTTATTTATATTTATATATGTATATTTACATTTTTCCATATAAACTTATACACACACGCACATACACATAAATATATATAAAATGATTGGTGGTGCAATTGTCTCCCATGCAAATGGGCAACATTTAAACTCCTAGCTAGGGCTCCAATATGGTCAGGATTGCTTAGCTTACAGATGCATACAAGTGGAGAGTGAATACACAAAAGAGCATGACTTTTTTTCTGCTTCACCTGAAGAACGCCAAGATGGATATCATTTCCTCTGATCACCTATATCATCAGTCGACCAGGGTCAATACCAGGGATAATAGATTGGGGATGTCAACTCTGCAGCCATTTCCCTCGCTCGTATTTCAGGTGCCATGGATTGTAGAAATCTTGAGGAAATATTTGATCTGTCTTTTGCCACCTGTTTAGAAGAAGAGTTTGACCAGGAGAGACAAGTGTATGGACGAATATAATTGTTTATTATAACAGATGATGTGTGATAATAAAGTACTGACAGAAAGTCAGAACTTGCAGTGACCTGTCAATCACAAGGTAGCCCCGCCCTAAAGCATCCCCTGCTTTATGGTCTGTTTGACTCTAAATGACCATACTTTACTAAATGAACATCATGCTGTATTGAAGAAGACTTGAAACTAGAGATTGAGACATAAACTCATGTTTACAATGTTTACTGAGGGAATACATCAAGAGAGAAGTAGAGTTATTTATATAGACTTCTATACAACCAGAGGAGTCTCCCCCTGGTGGTCAGGAGAGAGAATGCCAGTTACAGACACTTCCACATTAGATTACATTTAGCTGATGCTTTTATCCAAAGCGACTTACATGATATACAGTATACAGTAGACACAGCAACGGTGAGCAATTAGGGTTAAGTGTCTTGCTCAAGGACACAACGACATGGACTGGCTGAGCCGGGGTTTGAACCACCGACCCTCTGATTGAAAGACTGACTTGCTAACCACTGAGCCACAGTCGCCCCATTAGCTTCACTGATGAAATATTACAGTATGCAAACACTGGACACTATGCCGGCATTAATATCCCACAATTCAATGTGGCAGAGAAGACAAAACGTTATAAGAAACAGTGGACAGCACTGTAATGTCAATAACGCTTCAATAACTGTACTTTGCGAGGCGTAATATATTTTTTCCAATTAGTTCTGACTTTATGAATCTCACAAATCATCGCTTGGTCCCCTGAGGTTGGCACACGTTACTATGGTTACTCGTTTCCAACCAGCAAGGATGCTCTCAGGAAGTGAGAAAAGTGACAAAAAAGGATGCTGCACGATGCACATTGAGTTTGCAGTGCATGATATGCAATTTCAGATGCAACTATGGTACTTAATAATACAACAAATGGAGGAGAACTTCAATTTGATAAGCCAACCTCCCCCACAGATAGACAGCACTCGTCTACGTGCCCCCTCCTACAATCCCCTGCCTATTAACTCAAAGGTCAATAAATACAAGCCCACACTGAATGGATTGTGAGATGCTGTCAGTTGCTGGCATTTCCAATTTCACTGGATTAACTCAAATGAAATAATTTCCTCCGACAGATATCAGTGTGTTACAAGTGTTTAATGTCATTTCAACAAACTGTCTGGATTTACAGGAGATTAAGTAATAGCATTATTTTTGCAAGGAGGCATGTCCAATTTAAAGTTTGGCTGATTGGTTGCAAAAGGTAAAACACCTTTTTTTCCCCCCAACGTGTCCACTTTAAAGTTGGTAATTCAGTTAATAGAGTGGTTCTATATAATTGTGAAAAGTAAATTGGTCTTTTAAAGCCACCTAAACCGACACCTTGTTAAGAGATTGGACAGGCTCGTTTCGGCAACTAGTTCCACTGCTGCAACCTTAATTATTTAATTTTCTGCCCCCTTGGGAGTCCACCTCTAATGAATTGATTTTTTACCGAGGGAAATTGGTTTATAAAACCTTTGTGAGAGTAGTGGGTGAAGTGTCAGAGGAGAGGAGGCTGAGGGGAAGAGGAGGGTTTGAAGAAAAGTGCCAGGGAAGATGTGAGGAGACGACGGCGTCTGTACTCTCACAGCTTCTCGTTTTCCACATCCGCCCTCTCTTGCTTAAAACCGTTTCATCCACTCACAAGACAGACAATTAACATCACTGATTGAACCTCAACATCCTGAGGCAAAATTAATATTGGACCTGAGCTGAAGTCTTCCCGGGCAAAATAGATTTCCATGCACTTTCGTCCGATCTCATTCAAACGAGTGTCCTCTGAGAGGGCCAGCAAAGGGCTCAGCTGTAATGAGAACACCAAAGAAGTTGTGTCATTAGTCAAAGATAAAGATACATTATATGCCAGACTTACTTGGCCTCTGGGGCTTTACTATATGCTCCCTTTTCCTTTTCCCCCCGCTATGCCACTGAGACTCACAATTTAATCAATTCCCTTTTCTGAGCCTGAGAAATAGAAGAAAAGGCAATTACTGAAGGAGAAAATATGATAAGGGTAAAGGATTGAGCCCCAACTGTCAGGAGAAGATGGATTAGTTTTGTTCAGTTTGGTAAGTCAAACAGGCTTTATATTTACCGTGTGGTTAAGGAAAATGAAACCCAAACACCATAACGTCGTGGTCTGACTTATGGAGCTGTACTCGACAGGGATTTAATTCATGACTTTGTGAGGCATTCAGCGAACTTAATAATCAAATGTAAATTTACATGCTGCGCGAAAGCAAATGACAAGTCACTTTGGAAGAACAGCTTAATAACACCTACTTTCTTAAGATTCAGGAAATACTTTAATTTTTCATCCTAAAAATTGCCGTTTATTTAATGAAGAAAAAAAAAAGAAAACGTTACTTTACCAGCATGTGGCTTTCATCATTTTCCCCCTGTGAGTCCGGGTGGTAGTCAAACCTCTAGATTGATGATATGGATGCCATATATTCTGGTTTTGTTTAGCTATTAATGCATCACACATTTTGATGAGGTCATATGACTACAATATTACAAAAACTCACTCTCACATAAATATTTGTATTCAATTTAATAGAAAACAAAAAACCATAACTAACAATGTATATCAATATCTCTCAAATCATCAAATATCTTCTACCACAAATAAGCAGAATGTGTTTATTTGAGATCTATTTCAGAGGGTTCCCTCTTGTATATTGTGCATTGATCAGAAATATACAGTCAGAATAATGCCTGAATAACAGCTTCAGCAGTGCTCTCTGTTTTCATCTGCAAACACTGTTCTGTATTTAGAGAGTATACTTATTGAGAGCTCTCGTGTATTTTGAAATAATCTACCTGTCGTTTGGACAGTGCTTCCTACACAACTCAAAGTCAGTCAGATTTGCACGAGCACAAATTATTTCATCGATAAAATGACTTGTATGAAATCCATTTTCCCGCAAGCCGGATTATCCCTCTGACAGGATTGAAAGTGCAAATCACATCCAACATTCTTAGTGAAAAAGCACCCGTCTTATTCAGAGCGTTTGTTAAAAAAGTGACTCATACTCCATTCATATTCAATTGTCAGTGAGGAAATTCTGCACGATGCCACAACCCATAGAAGATGTGCTATACAGTCACCCTCTTACATCCATCCATCCATTATCTGAACCGCTTACAATGGAAGTTAAAAGTAAAACATCGGTGGATCATGGTGTGGTTAAGTAGATGAAAAACACAATATTCTGTGGCCATTCAAGACCCAATCATAAAAATGGCAGAGACTCTATTGTGACTGCCCTCTTTAATGAAGCTCATTCTGACATGTCTCCTTGTGCCGGCTGAAAGAAGGGCACACTTCTCACACCCAGTCCTTATGGATCTGTTTTGCAAGGTGGGTTTTAATGTCCTTTTTTCTTCTTCCACAGCATCCAAATAATGCATTGCAATTAAATGTAATTGTGGATAATGTCTCTTTGTGTGTGTGTGTATATATATATATATATGTATATATATATATATATATATATAGATATTTGTCTGACTGTTATAAACCTTTTCACACAGAATGCAGCACATATTTCTCACTTTTCTGGTATGAAAGGAGAAGAAAGGAGTAATAAATATGTTGTCTTTTGTAACTTAACATTACCAATGACTGCGTCCTAGTAAACCATGACGACAGTAAGCCAGCGTGAGCATACCAGGACCTTGAAGCTAAATCAGCTAAATGGAATTCAGCCATCATTCAAGTCATTACTCACACCTGTTCATACATGACATGTCAGACTAACTGCAGTGAACAGGGCCCAGTGTTGCGCAGGTGTTTCCCATGTTTGAATCGGAGCCTATTGATGGTGTCCGTCATTAGCCTGAACTCCATTATGTTGCTTATTTCTGTGAGCTGCTGGCTCAATGCATCATGGGGGTTTGTTTATGGGCCTTTCTCACCACAAACATCTTGACTTGTCAAACCCAGCTGCAAATTAACATGATTAATGGCTGCATTCCATTCAGGTGTGCTAGTTCCAGGGACCTGGTATTGTGTGCTGCCTTACTGGGACATTTATATGGAACAGAGTCATTATTACTATTATTATTAATGACACTTGCGCTTTTCAAGCTATGACAATTTACAATGTCTGCTGGGAGAAAG
This sequence comes from Cottus gobio, assembly GCA_023566465.1. Taxonomy (NCBI): domain Eukaryota; kingdom Metazoa; phylum Chordata; class Actinopteri; order Perciformes; family Cottidae; genus Cottus; species Cottus gobio. The sequence continues at coordinate 20,135,511 of CM042229.1, read as the reverse complement.
ATGCATTGAAACAAGCCAACACCGCACCAAGGCTGCTTCCAGGTGCCTCTTTGGTTGGTCTTTTGGTCCCCTTCAGCTCCCACTGAACTAAACACAGCTCTGAGAGAAAGTCCCATCAACGTATGTTATTTCTTTATTATCATTTGAGCCTATGCTGAATAACAAAGCAACATAGTCTTGTGTTTTTGCTTGATATGGTACACCATCTGACTCTAAAGTCCCTATTGTAATCCATAATGAAAAAATCAAGTAGGTACTTGGGTGTAATGATAGACCATCTACTCTCCGGGATAGACCACATTGAATCTGTCCGCACAAGGACAAAACAAGGACTGTATGTTCTCCTCTTCCTTGAGTCTTTTGGGGCGAGGAGACCAATTCTTCTTTTGTTTTGTACCTCTGTACATTCTGCAGAAATGCAGTGCGTACGACACGGTCAACATGTTGTCAGTCAAACACAGCAGCTGGGCCTTAGACTTCAAACTAGGGCAAAATACGTTTTAATAGGAAATTACGAGGGGGGGTCTCTGAAATCAGACAATTATTTGTCACTTGCAACTGTCACTAAAACATCTTTAAAAGCATGATAATCCCCAGCGGTGTTCTCTATTCCATCTCTAAAACATGTATTTAAAAATATAAATTGTGAGTGCAAGAAATTATTTTTCCGACAATATTACACAGCGAAGCGAGCCTGTCTTCAAGTCCGCTTGTGGACCTAAATGGACTTTCTTTGGACAAATTTGATCGCGAGAATCTGGGCTCCAGTACATGTTAGTTTTGCACATGCAAATGTACGCCTGCTACATACACTTCTTTTTAAAATAAACTATTTTCAAAAGAAACCACTTGGTTAGGTTGAGGAAAAGATCCTGGTTTGGGTTAAAGTGTGTTTGTCACATAGTAAAGGAGTCTACATTACATATGAGACAATACATAATATTATGTAACCTCAAGTCAACATTGAGTTCTGGTTTCACATGGGACATGAACACCGGTCTCCTGGGTGAATATCGACCCCACACTGACTTAATCGCTCTTTATAATAATAATAATGCATTTAATTTAAACAGCGCTTTTCATGGTACTCAAAGACACTTTACAAAATCATCCTAAAAGATATACAATAATAACCAATACATTTATACTACATAACCTGGCCTCCTCCATTAGTTCCGCTGCCATGTTTGATGAGATGGGAGTAGAACCGGGTGTTTGTCCACCATTTCAAAGTCAAAAAAACACCAAATGAAAGCCTTCTCAAAGACTGTAGGTCAAGCCCTTGAGACTCTATGAATCAGTCTACCATAAAAACATATTAAGGCTGGCATGCAACATTGACTCTGACCTCGATCATGTCCAGAAGAATGAATACAAATTATTGTAGATGCAGGGTTCAAAGATGTAATGTTAGCCTGAAGCACTCTTTGTGCACCAGTCAATCCTAAAAATATCCTAAAATATATCATTCAATTTTACATTGTACTTAACCTGCTATATTTAACATTTCAAACAGAGATGTCCTGCTTCTTTTTTGCGCCTCTGTTGTTCTGTAATTGCTTCTGAAAGTGTACATGCTGCAGAACAAGCAGACTTGGCTTGCTTGCTTGCCTCTATTGAAATGTTAAATTGTTTGTTTTTTGTTGAGAAAAAGTAAGCTTGCTGGTCAATGATGCTGAAAGTCCACTCAGATGAATTGTTGAATAGAAGGATAGCGTCAAGCTTTCTCTTTGAAAAGAGGAGTGTTTTTCAAAAAATACAGGATGTTTAAAAGTATGAATACAAACAAGACTTGTTTATAACATGTTAACACTTGTGTACCCCTCTTAGAGTACAAATATGTTTACTTTCACTGAGTCAATTACCATTATTAATTATTAACTCTCAGATGTGTTAAATGCCAATTGGTTCACATAATGACACTTGTGTTTTTTATTAAAAACAAAAGTTGAATTATTTTCTGTATACTAAACGCTAGGGTGAATTTCTTTTTCATGTCATCACTTCACCATTTTAATTAGCATATGAATTATCATTGTCACAATGTCATAACCCCTCACAAGTGAGGGAGGAAACAGCAGCAGTTCATCACAACAAGCACAACATCAATCTGCAGAAAAGATTTTTCGAGCCGTCCATCCTCATTCACTCTTCTTAATTAATTGTCTTTTTTTCTCACAAAATTATGTTTGTATGTTCAGTCTGAATAATGCGACACAACGCACTAATGAGGCTGCTGAAACCTCTCGAGATAATAGATTGTTCATGACAATATAATGCATAACTGGCTCATTAAGACAAGGGCGAGTTACTGTGGTATTGGGCTCGGCACTCGTCATCTGGCTTAAAATAGCACATTAGCACTTTTGGATAAATGTCTAAAAAGACAGAAGGCCAGCGGTAGGTACTGGAAACCTGTCACTGTACAGTAGTGCAAACAATAAATGGCATTAAGAGGTGAACACATGTACCTATATTCAGATACGTTCCTAAAGGAGTTACTGGATCAGTGTGTTTCAGTACTGGGATGACACAGATTCATTGTATTTGTTCAACTAAAATATCCCCTACACCTCTTTCCCTGCAGGAAGTTGCCTACTGACTCTTAAAGGTATAATATTGTACGTGTATTTGTCAGTTACTGTTCAAAAACACACAGCATTCAAAGTTGGCCACTCCACCTCGGCTCAACCAGGCGGCACCAGTACCGCACACTGCCGCTTTGAAAGGTTTCAAAACGGCAGTCAACAAACCAATGAGTGAGGTCCTCTTCTTATTTGCAGTTTATGGTTGGGTTACTATTAGGCAGATTGCGGTCCGAGTCCAGACCCAGACACCGTTGTCTGGACCTGAACCTAAAGCCAATAGATAATTGATAATTATAACATTTTAAAGGAACGCTTCTATTTTAACCGACACCTTTTTTGTGTGGACAGTGACTCAGAGGCCTCAAGACTGGACAGACTCTTATAGGTTCATTCCTCCTCCGGGCGGTTCTAAACCAGTATGTCATGTGTTCAGAGACCGTGGCGATCATTAAAAGCAGTAATGTGAAGCTCCACTACGAGACAAAGCACAACTCTTTGGAGCAAACGTACTCACATCAGAAATGAAGACAGAAAATATGATCATAATCCTGACACATGAATCCACTGCTGTGAGCAGAGAGGAGAATGGAGCTGAAAACAAGAGGTTTAATAACCAGAAATAGTCCCTAAGAGTTTTTCATATTAGAGGATGAGAATAATATGGATATTGTGGCTTTTTTTTATTGACATCACTTCACACCTGAATTAACTCAATTTAAAGATGCATGACAAAGATAATTCAGTTCAATTCAGTTTTCTAAAATTAGGTACTTTATTTGAAGTCACATTTTATAAAAAAAATAACATACATAAAAATTGTATTGTTTATTGTTTGTAATTGTATATTTTAATCATCACCATCGAATCATCCAAACCCCTCCTACCCTCCTTTTCATTTTCTCCAGCCAGAAAATGAAAAGGAGAAATGTTGTGGCTGCAGATGAACAGTTGACCAGTTCAGCTTTGAACAGATTAATATCGTTGTCTATCCAATAAAGGAAATGTCAGGCGTAAAGCACACATGTTGTAATGAACGATGAGCACGGAGATCAGACCAGTGGGCGTTGGCAGAGATTAATCACGCAAAATATCAATTTGACTTTGAAACAACAAGGGAGTAGCCCTTTGACCAACACCAGCTTCATGTGCACCTAAGGGTGTCCTCACAAGGATGACTGTGACAGTGGAAATGATCTGCTTTTCTGTACAGCGTGCAGTGTGTTTACGATCCTGATCCCAAAGCAAACCAGAGCGTTGCTTCATGAAGCAGGGCTTATTGTGAAGATGGGCGGGTCTCGAGTGAGCCCAAAGAGCTCGCTCAGCTACTTTCAGGGGAAGAGCTCTGATGAACTCTGCAGTCGCCTCCAGAGACCGCCGTCTGAGAGGAGTCCAGCCGCCGCCATGGCAGGAGCTGTTGGGAGCCAATAGCGAGGCCTCGAATCTTGAATAGCTTTACATTATTTAATAACTTCAAACAGACTAAAACAATAAATAATTAGCACATTTTGAATACGATAAAATATTTTTTGAGTTGGCCATCAATTTGCCTCACGGCTTCACTGGTAAACTTGCTTCATAAAACAACACTCACAATGCAGACCCTTGTTGGCCTTGGGTTCATTTTGTAACACTTACACACTCCAGGCATGAGGAATCGCTGCTATTAAAAACCATTATCTGTCTGTTTATGTGTATTTAAAGAGGAGGACTGAGACTCACATTTTCATGTATCTATTTGATGAAATGTTTCAAATAAACAACTCAGATTTTTATTTGAGCAAAGCCACAAACTGCTTGCAGATAATACAAATTCAAAACAAAACAATCAAAAGCTTTAGTTATTCATACCGCAGAGCTTGAGGTGAGCCCTGAGTAATACGTTTTGATTTTGCAATTACGTTTTTTCCCTTTGGACTACAATTAACAATAGTAAATAAATAATCATCACAACCTTTCAAATGAGAGTGTGTCTTCGAGCTGGGAAAGATATTAACATTTTATTCTGAAAGGGGCAACAGTTTTAAAAGTTTGAGAGCCGCATTTCTAACTGCAGTTCCCCAAAGTCCTCCAAATGTGCTGGCTGCAGACAAGTGGCCATCCTTGCAGCCAGACCCCAAGGAGCCGTCCCTGTTTCAAGGATGTTACCCAAAGTGGCACAGACAGCACCCACAGGGGCGGAATGGGAGTTGCCATTTTGGGCAGCTAAGATTCAGCCTTAAAGCAAAAAGAAGAAGAAGAAGAAGAAGAAAAAAAAAATAGCCTATAAGTCTGAGCAGCTGCCAGAGGGTGAAGTTGGCCTCCATCAGCCACCTCATTGGGCTGCGCAGCAGTAGAAGTCTGTGACAGCTGAGCAGTTGATCTTAGAGGAGCTGCCGCAGAATAACAGCAGGGGAAGCGGATCGGTGCTTCAAAGATGTATGGAGCACCCAAAGGCCTGTGGCAACAAGGAGGTCCTCCAAGCCCCCACTGCCAGCAGAACCACTGCAGGCTAATGTGGCTCATGCTAATAGCCTGGAACAGCAGAGCCAATGGGGCCCTCAAGGGGAGGGTCAGAGGGAACAGAGACCCCCATGCTAAAACACACACACACACACACACACACACACACACACACACACACACACACACACACACACACACACACACACACACACACACACACACACACACACACACACACGCACACACTGCTTTCCTGTGCTCAACTCAATCTCAGAGAGTAAATCTACACCATTGCACTATAATTAACTGGACCGTCATGCCTCCCAAAAGGATGATTCAATTATTGTTCTTGGAAGGCAAACAACAACATTAAAAGATAAAATAGATACCAATCGTGTTATTAGAAAAATGAAAGAAAAATGAATTAAAAGAATAATTTATTATTATAAACTCATTCTGACCTACACGGTGACTGATTATGTTCTATTATAGCGCAAAGTCATTTCACCCATTAGTCTCAGATGGCTCCAGCCTTGTTAAGAAAGAGCCTGTTCTTAATGTTACAGCACGTTGTGTCCACTTTATCAATATTATACCAGTAAACAAGCTTCTGGAGTTGGATTGATGTCTATATCAAGATGAAAGGTTTTAAAATACATCAGTTTAATATTTCCAACCATACTAACATGAATTTGATACTGTACTATTGATTCTCTTCAAAACGATGAGGTAATGTAAACGTAATGGGCTTGTATGGACTACTTGTATAGTGCTTATCTAGTCTTCCAAGCACTTAAAGCACCTGAACACACATCTCATCATTGACCCATTCATACACTGATGGCATAACCTGCAAGAGCAATTTAGGGTTAAGTGTCTTGCCTAAGGACATATCGACATGGACTAAAGGAGCCGGGGATCGCACCACCGATCCTCTGATTGAGGGACGACCCGCTCTGCCTTCTAAGCCCTGTGTATTGTTTTCTTTTGCCGGGCATAAGTCTGGGCGGAGATGATGCTTTTTTTTAAGTCCCACAAACATCAGAACATCAAACCCCCTTGTGTCTGGGTTCATAATATTATCCGTAGCTGCACAAAGCAACTATGAACTTATCCTCCATAGTTTCTGATTCAACAATGGCAGAATGTCAGTGATGACAGGCGGAGCATCTCCACCCTATAGGCTTTGACTGAAGGTCAAAAACGTCAAGCGAATTTTCTGTGTCATGCCGCCTGCCAGAAATGTGCGTTTTTTGGCTCCATTCCCTTCTTTGCTTAGACTTTGATTATAATCTACTCGTACAAAAAATGCATTTCACGTTTGGTGTGAACGCAGCATAAGCCCTGCTGCATTGTTGTTACCATGAATACCATGATCCCACACTGTCGTTAACTGCAATCTCTGCAGACATATTATATAATTTTTGGAAAAACAAAACAGAGATTTTAGAAAGAAGCAGACAGAAGAGTTTACAATATGTTTGAAGGATGTATGTATCGTAATGTATACAGAATGTCAAAGTGATTCAGCAGTGAAAACAGGTTAAACGGATAAAGATAGAAGCTGAAGCTACACACAGTGCAGCTTGGTCAGCTTGGTGAATGCAACGCACCTGCTTTGCATCACGGGCAGAGTGACTGATGGTTTGAAGAGCCAGAGAGTCCACAGGAGGAGGTAATGGACAAACACAGGACTTTCTTCCAGGAAAAGGCTTGCGTTAACCCCCATGCCATTGTTCCATTTCACTAGCGCCAACATCATGTCAAATTACAAAATAACCAAAATGGACTACTGCATTTCCATGACATTTTGGATATCTATGATCTCCAGAACATCATAAATCTAATTTTCATTGTAAAAACATCATACTTTTTTTTTTAAACAGCTGCAATAAGTCTTTAAAAATAGCAAAATGCTCCATATGTTTCTTGTAAATCAGCATTGCGGCCTCTTGGAGCCGCTGGTGTGATTTTGGACTTGGATCAAATCTACAGTTTAATGTTTAACGAGACAGTATGACCTATCAGAATATGTGATCAACAAGAATCTTAACATCTGAAAAAAGACACTAAGATTGACCGAAGATTTATGAGTTGAGGATGATACAGTATAAGATCTTTGATATTACATTTTAATTAATCTGTATCTTAATTGGGACCATCTATACCCTTGATTTACTTTCAAATAGGTATTCCATTGGCTTGCTAATGAAATCTCCCTCATACATTAATACTCTGAAGATGCCTAGCCTGAAGATCAGATGTGCTGGTACCTTTTTCATGGCACCACATCAGGATGTCTTGCTCGCCTCCACTAACCATTTCCTGAAGGCACCACTGATTGCAGTCAGCGAGCAACGGCAGCATGTTATCACAAGAGGTCTAGATGCATAATTAGTACAAGTGTGGAGGCTTGAGTGAAGCTTAGCAAGCTAATGTTATATGAAGTAAGGAAAGAAAAGTCCCAGAGTGCTGTATTTATACAAGTGAATAGTAAACCAGTCAGTACAGTTGCATGGACATACATGTCATGAACAGCAGTATCATTCCAGGAGTTCTAATGTTAATTTGAAGAGTGACCATTCATGTAATTTCTCATAGTTATGAGGATTTCTTTTTTGTTACTTTTGGGATTCATAGGGAGCATCAAACTGTGTCAGTGTTCAAAAGCGTCTTGTGTAAACTGACTCAGCATTGTTTGCTGATTACGCTGAGTCAGCTTTCGATGCAAAGCAGAGAAGCAGAGTGGCGTGTTCTCGCTCCAGTGTACAGCCCCAAGTCAAAATAGTTCTGCTATAAATATATGCAACTAAATCAAATTTGAAATCGTATTAAGACGGTAGTAAGATGCATTAAGCAGTAAGAAAGCAGACCAGATGTCACAGTTGGAATTCTTTACATGGACGTGAAGACAATACGTTTTACCTACATTTCCTACAGTGTATTGTGTTAAATATTAAAGTATATAGGAAGATATTATAGTCACACAACATACAGCTTATCTGCTGTTTAACTTTATTTACCGCCTGCAGAAACAACATTTCTGTGGGAATGGTTTGGCTTGTTCAAATTAAAAGTGGCCAATTAGAGGGGAAATATTAACAAGATTAAATTGTGTTAATGATGCAGAAACCAAAGCGAAACAGTAGCGAGAAAGAGCGAGCAGCATTCTCACATATAATTAATTGATCACATTTGTGGCGCAAACATATCTGAGATTGATTTCTTGGTAGACAAAATGGAGAATGTTGCTTGGAGACGTGGCAAAGACGAGCCTACACAATTTCCGTGTGCTACATGAAGGGGTAGTGTATCTATGTTTTCTGCTTCTGCCTTCCAACTACTAAAAGTGGACCTCCACAGGAAGGGGCTCCAACTACAAAAGACACATTGTAGCCCAACAATCCTGACTGAAAGAAAACAACTTACTGTCTTAACCAGAAAGACATTACGTTAAAGCTACTAAAGAAACATACGATTTTGTGTTGATTGTGGCGGGTTCTGAGAACTAAAGCGGTACTTTTTACAACCACTGGAGTCCCTTTCAGAAACCTCTCAGTTGACTGCTCTCACAGATTGCCCCTAGCCCCTCCCCCTGGTTGTCCCGTGCCTTCCTGCGCTTCATCAGACCCTGCAATATGCTTGGTGTCTAGCAGTGTGGTTTAGGTGATGCAGGCGGCAACCTCCGGTTCTGAAAAGTGAAGCCAAAGTGGAAATGCCTTGAACCTGCATTCTCTCTCCTGACCACCAGGGGCGACTCCTCTGGCTGTATAGAAGTCTATAAAAAGTACTCTACTTCTCTCTTGATGTTTTCCCTCAGTAAACATTGTGAACATGAGTTTATGTCTCAATCTCTAGTTTCAAGTCTTCTTCAATACAACATGATGTTCATTTAGTAAAGTATGGTCATTTAGAGTCAAACAGACCATAAAGCAGGGGATGCTTTAGGACAGGGCTACAAGGTGATGGACAGGTTGCTCTCGCTACAAGAGCCATATATAGCATATCTACATCCTTCCTCTGCAATCCAAATATGGTCACTTCTATCAACTGGTTCCAAAAAGCCAAGATGGCGACAGCCAAAGGGTCGAACACAAGGCTTCAAAATGGCAGTCCACAAACCTATGGGTGAGGTCACGACGACCATGTCCACTTCTTATACACAGTATAGGAGTTGGGCTCCAGCCGGGACCGGGGGATGAGTGAGGCGAAGCCCTGCTACTGGCCAGAGGAGACAGATTTGAAGATCATATAGAGGCATCAGTATCAAATTGACAGTTTCATAACCAGTTAAACGTTCTTCACAGTATCCTTAAGAATCATTTTGTGTATGATACATACCGTGTCCTGTTTTCAGTGAAACACAGTGAGCAAATGTTTGGAAAGTATTAGCTTTTACCATCCAGACAAAAAACTGCCTCTGATCGACTTTTATAAAGCAATTCATTCACTTTACACAGATGTGTTTTCTCTCCTTTTATGCATGTGCTTGTAAAATTAATTTACTGTGAGATTTATTGGAGGCTCCTCGGAATACAGAAAGACTTTTAGATGACTAATAATCACAGGTTAATTATTAATTATGCAGACATTGTCCTCTTACTTGTCCTCTATTCAAGATAACATGAGAAGGAAACGTCCTTAAATGCCTGCCAGTTGGAGAGAGTGCCGTAAGCTGTAATGGTAGCTGTCACATGCCCCTGAATCAAGGTGCACACCAAAATCACAAAGCGTATAGAAGAAATATAGTTTTAATAAACTGCCCTTGCCACATAATCAGATGTTTTATTAAATACCGACTGGGAGCCCTTGACGTTATTTATGACATTACAACAGAATAGAGTTTGTGTGCTGAGGGCCTGGAGAGCGAGCTCTGCGTCGGTACCGCCTGTGCATAGTTAACCTGATGAGCTAGCTAAGAGACCGAGATGACTGGGGGCCCACGGTGATTAGAGACCGAGATGACTGGGGGCCCACGGTGATTTCTGTCTGAAAGCCCCATTAGTTGACATTCTGTGAAGCCCAACAACAGCCCTCATTAGAGAATAGGTTTCGAAATCGAATGCTCGCTCGAAAACTGTTCTCCCCTTAGTTGCCCTCGCGATCATCATTGCGGAGCAGAGGCAGACAGCGAATCTATCTAATTTGCCGCTAATGCACATAATGACCTACGCACTTATGCTTTCACTGGCAGAGCGCACAACTGATGGACCTCCGACATGACAGGAGTGCAGCAACTTTTGTTTTCAGAAGAAATCGTCTATAAATATGAGATTATTTTCATATTTTCCTGTAAATGTCATATATAACTGCTTCTACTCCCTGTCAGTTGGAGTAAATCACTCTGCGTATTTATTGTGTATGAAAGCTTTGGCATTTGCACGCTTTTAATTGTGAATAGGGTAGAATTGAACCTCTAAACACCATCAATACAAATGTAATGGAAAACAACACACAAAAGAACTGATTATCAGTACCGTAGAAAACAAAGAAATATAATTTCATATTTCCATCACGAGAGAGAATTACACACAAATGAATGTTTCACACTCCCTGGAAATATTCCGAACTGAACTGAAATTCCTGATTATTGAAAACAGGACGTGAGAACGATCACAACATTTCTAGTAGCAAAACCAATAGGATACAGTCTTTGATGTGTCTGGGGAGGGAATATTTCAGCTTAAACCTTGAGCTACTTGGTGAATAGAGGCTGCTCTGGTGCAACAGAACAACAGGTGCAAAAGTCCTCACTCTCACAACCATATGTATAGCTCCTTATTTCCCTAAAAGCTCTGCCAGGCTGCGGATGTCTACAAAGGACAATGGCAGCACAACAAAGCCACTGTCATGAGTAAAGGCTACAATGAGACTCATGAGACAAGCATCCTGTGCTCTTTGCTGCTGCTGCTGCTGCTGCTGCTGCTGTGAAAAGATTGAAACAGAATAACAGGATGCTTTAAGTTGCACTTGTATTTGCCATCTTCCCACCAAACTTGTTTGGTCAAGTTGAACCGTAGCTGGCAGCACTTTCCCCCTTGGTGCGGTACATTGGGGTCGGGTGTGAAAGCCGGACTGGAACTCTGGTGCAGACCAAACAACTGCTCACTGGTCCGACCTTGAAGGTGTGGTCTGAGGAGCGGTTCCTTTCTGGTGTGAACACCATTGCTTCTCCTGTTTTGGTGACTGCTCCTACTGGATTTGAATTTACTGTTTATCAGACCACAAATGAGACAATAATTAGCAAGCTAGCTTACTCCAGGGATCCTTTGTCTCCCTCCCCCCAGCTAGGAGATTAGTTCGCCGGTCGGAGAGTGTTGGCAGCTCTGTAGTCTCCTCGCGGCCGGGAGTGACTCACGGAGCCTTTAGACCCAGCGACCACCAGCCAGCTATTTGGCTCATTTTCTGAAACCAGTGTAGCATCCATTCATCCTCATTTATTGCACTGCGTTAACTGTTAAATGTGTATTGTTAAATGTTAAATGTATGCACCTTCCCGCCAGGACAAATTCCTTGTATGTGTAAGCATACATGGCAATAAATGGTTCTGATTCTGATTCTGATTCTGATGAAATTGTGGTGGAATTAACAAGCTAGCTACGTAACTAGCCAGCCACTAAATTAGTACGGTCTAACAACTTTGCTTCATCCACACACACGTGTCACATGTGTCAAGGCATCTGTCTAGTAGCACCAGGGACCAACTGTATCAACAACAATCAATTGGTATTTCCACCACATGACTTTCATGCATTTCCAATTTCTGGACTGTTTGACTTTAAGTTTCTGAACGCAGACCGGACCAGTTGGAAAACTGGAAACATGTATCGATTCAGGTACCGGCCCTTCAGGTTGGAACCAGCCCTCAATTTATAAGAAATCACATAATTGGGATAAAAAAAGTGCTCCTCAGAAATTGAAAGCGATCATAATACAAATTATTGTCGGTTTTACTCCATAAAGCCATAAGACAATTTCACCAGTTTAAAAGATTGAACTATTTTCAAATACAGCAATGGTTTTTAAATTCTCACCTTCGAGTATTACTCGATGTGACATTTTTACATTTTTTTCATTAGCATTCACCGCTCTGCCATTACAAATTGAGCCTTAAAGGCTCTTTATCAAAAGAAACGCAGCAGTAATCTCATTTTGGCTGATTGTATCTCTTTGTTTCTGGATGTTTGCTCTTGACAGTCTTTGTATTTAAGATTGTCAGAGCTGCACAAAAGGCTGGGGCCACTCTTCAGAGAGCCACTCCAGGACCATTTGCCTCCCAGTGGATTGTAGTCACTTAGCTCACCATTTATCACTTCAGAAATTAGCTTGGCCTCCTGTCATTACACTGAACTCCTGAATTGTAATCAATCTGTGGGCGACGCCCGAGGAAAGGGAGAGCTGAGTGATTGATGCGGGAATGAAACGAGACATTACAAAAGGTGGAATTAGAGGAGTGCAAATAAACATGGGAGCCAAAGGTGGTGTTCTGTGGGAAGCTGTGAAGCGAGAGCTGGACTCACTCGTTCGTAATAAGACAAAATCATTACAGCTCTCATCTCAGGTTTGTGTGAAAGAACAAAGGGAATACAACGCACACAGCGTTTGGCTGTCTTGTAGGACAGAAGACAGGATGAGAATGAGCGAGATGGTGCCTATTGTGTGATTTGGAAAGGAAACCACGCAAACATATATGCACACAGTCTCCAAATCTGGCCCTGTGAGAACAGAGACTCGTCTTTGAAGCTGGCAGTTGGAAACGGCGGCTTCAGCAGCACAGTGCCGCATTCCCCGCCATCGCTGCAGAAATGTGTTGATGCGGGAGAACAGATTCAATCGGAGCGTTTAGCAATGTGAAAAAACAATCTTAAATGAAAGTAGAAAGCGCTCATTACGCATGTAACGACCATGGAATTACAAACAAAAGCACACACGTGTGCTCACTGAATGGACGTTTCCTTGCTGTTGATTTAGCAATGTGTTAAGCCCTGCTTTTGTATCCACTACAGATGATGTACATTGGAGGCATATATACTGTATATATTATTTTTTTTATTTTTATATATCTATATATCTATCTATCTATCTATATATATCTATATATATATATATCTATATATAGATATATATAGATACATATATATAGATATATAGATATCAGATCGAGGCTGAAATAACATTTTGTCAGTGTCCTTGAGCAAGGCACAGAGCCCTGTTTGGATAGAAGCATTTTGTGGCTGAGCACTGTGCACGTGCAGTAAATGATAAACTGCTCTACCGCAGTGACATATCTCTTTAAAAGGCACCTGGGAGAGCAGATGAGATAAGTTTTCCTGCAGTCTTTGTATTCCAATGAGTGAGTGCGACGCCAGTGAGGAGATGACCTTTGATGGTGTTTGGAGAAACAACGGATGGTGAGTCATTATACCCTTGAAGGACAAGTAACGGACTGCGTTTGCACAGGCAGATTCAGCCCAAGGTTGAATAAAACGCTGGATAAATAGATGAAAGGACTGTGTGTGAATTACAGCAAGGCCTCTCCTTAGAATAGCGCCTACAGTAACAAGAATGTCTCCAGAGTAATTTGAAATTGAATTCTTCAGCCTTCATATTGGCGATCATGAATCATACGTCGACTTTGATTTAATCAATGCAACAGCACAGCAAACCTGCACAAGGTGGCCCCTTTAGCCACCAGTGTGTCTGGTACGCTGAGAAAGGAATAGCGAGCGCCTTCCTCTACACCACATGTGTCAAACTCAAGGCCCGCGGGCCAAATGTGGCCCGCCACGTCATTTTATGTGGCCCGCGACGGCTTGGAAGGCATGATCACCACCGTGGACCCGTTTTCAGTCTGTCGCGGATCCGTTTCCGGTTCGTCGCGGACCCGTTTCCGGTTCGTCGCGGACCCGTTTTCAGTCGGTCGCGGACCCGTTTTCAATCGGTCGCGGACCCGTTTTCAGTCGGTCGCGGACCGGTTTTCAGTGGGTTGCGGACCCATTTTCGGTTCGTCGCGTACACGCTTTCAGTGGGTCGCGGACCTTTGCATGGGCAATATATAAATCAATATATAAATCAATATAAAAATCCTGTGATTTAATTTTGAAGGGAATTTTGAATGCAGCAGAGTGCGTCTATTCACACTCCTCAGTACTGCGTTCACAACACACTTGCATGAGTTTACACACGCACTATTTGTGATAGTTCACTTCATTCCCGACCTTTTTTTTATGTTTGTGCACGAAAGCATTGCTGAGTCTGTTAAAAAAGGCTGAAGTTATAAAATGATTATGTGTGTTGTATTACTTTGTGTCCTTAAGATGCACTTTGGGGTTTTTAATTGAGTGTAAAAGGGAATATTTCAAACTAGTTTTTTTGTGTTGGCATGTGAGAGTCTGTACCATTTCAGGCTCAAACTGCACCATCTTTTCATTAAATCCATTTGAGAAGTTGAGCATGTTCCTTGCTTTGGATCTCGGGTCATTCAGGGGTGATGATGCAGCCAGACCAGTAGAACCACTGCCCCAGACCACATGCATGTTCTTATTGGCTAGTTGTCCTTCTCAACTGTGACAAAAAAAGCTTTGAACAAAGTTAATATAACAACGATTGTTTGATCTTTGTCTTTGTTATTTTCTTCTGTTTTAAGTTTGATCTTTGATATAATAATGTGGGTTTATATATATATATATATATATATATATGTATATATATATATATATATGTATATAAATGCATGTACAATATTTTTACACTTGAATAAACAATACAAAGACAGTTATTTAACAATATGTTCGGTAGTAGTTACATTTATACAGTGTTACAGTTACAACCGGCCCTTTGAGGGCGACCATGATGCTGAAGTGGCCCGCAGTGAAAATGAGTTTGACACCCCTGCTCTACACTCATCCCTCTGCCGGTGCATTGGAGCCTGACTGATTAATTGAAATATCTATTGGCGTAAAAAGCTACTGTAGCCCACGATCATCGGCTGATTTAGCGACAGCAATAAAATCTAGTCTAGAATCAAGTCATAAAAATATGTCTTCTTCCCCACTCCTTTGCTGTGCTGTTTTCCCTCTCCTCATGGATGTTCCTGCTCCTCGCTATCTGTTTTTTTTCTCTTTCAAAGGAAACCTCAAGGGACCATTCTGAGGTGCCCCTGGTCGAAATGAAAGAAGAAAAACATGGCTGTCAGCTGATCCAGTTTCTGTGGCTGCTTTGGGAACTGAAGTCAATACCGCTTCATTTATCAGCAAGCTTCGATATGTTACATGCCAATAATGAAACCATTGCTTTATGCTTTAAAGCAGGTCCCTGTAATAAGCATTAGTTAATAGTAGTGATGCCCTTATATGATGCTTATTACCTTTATTGTGTTATAATACTATGTAAGTGTTAATACTAACATTATAAACACATTGTTGTGGCATTTATAAGCCCTTAAGAAACCCATAGTATATCTTACCTATCGTTGTTAAACCTATGCATTTATAGCATTTAAAGTATTAACAGTTGACTATGACTACAGGACTAGAGGACTAGTTTACTTATTATGCTAATAACGATAATAACAATACTACTAAAAAATGAAAGCATACATTGGATTCTAGTCTTTTGATAGGGTACACTGTAAAAATAAACGTAAAATGAAGGACAGCTGCGGCTGCCAAACAAAAACCTTAAAATGAAGGTAAAATATCTTAATTCAAATAAAGGCCGAAAACCATAAATTAATGGAAATTTTCATTAAAGATTTTGCAGTGAAACACTGTTATTTTACAGATTTTCCCTGTATTATTACAATCAAACACCTTCAATAAAGAGATATCACTAAAATTCTGCAGAGAAAAACTATTATTTTACAGATTATTCCTGTATCATTACGATCAAATACCTTCAACAAAGTGATATCACTCAAAGTTCTGCAGAGAAATACTGTTATTTAACAGATTCTTCCCGTATTATTACAATGAATTACCTTCAAGAAAGTGATATCACTCAATGTTATGCAGAGAAATACTGTTATTTTACAGAATTTTCCTGAATCATTACAATTGAAACCTTCAAAGAAGTAAGGATGGGCAGTATACCAATGTCAAATTTACATATGGTATGAATGTTTCGCATACCGTCACACCGGTGCCCAGACATCGTCACTCCCCAACAGGCAACGCATTTTACTGGTCACCAGTGAATGCTGAGGGTGCAGCGGTCGGAGCTACTTGTGTTACGTACATTGAGTTTGAGTCATGGTTTTAACTTTATAACAACAATTAATAACCCACAACTCTCTAATAGGGTAACACACCACAAGACAACAGTTTATGTCACTTAAACAATTATAATACAATAATACAAAACACTAATACTTGTACGTTTATGAAATTTACACTGCCGAACTGCATGCTGGGTACAGCCCGCCAACTATCGCAACTATAAGAAACTTCGTAGCTACATTAAAAAACGGAAAAGAGCGATGCAGGAGGAACAAGAGAGACCAGAGATACACCAACACAACGTGTTGCCCAGAGAGGAGCTGTGTCTGCTGGCTGGAGGGTTTGAAAAGTTCGACCAGACACATAAAAGCTGGGAATTAAACCACCAACCCTGCGGTTACCAGAGGACCTCTACTCACTGGGCCACAATTAACCTATGTTGCTCCTCCTAAAGGACTAAAAATGTATCATTCTTGCTACTACTTTGTACTCTTTAAAAAAAAAAGACTGCATTATGTTTGATGTAACGGAAAAAGTTTGCTAAATTTAAAATCCGGATTTACAGAGTTTGAATGTAAAAGTACATCAAACTAATATGATTTACCTTACAATTACAAAGAAAATTGTTAAATTGTTAGTATGGACATAAACCTTTATATAATGAGCTAGATATTTAATTACAGGTAATTATTGTTATTTTACATGAATTTGTAAGTAATCTAAGAAAACAGTAAAAATACTGTATAAATAATACGGACATTTTTCTATAAAAAAATGAGAAATAAATGTAATTTGTTATTATTAGCATAATACGTAAATTAAAAGTTGGGTTGTTGATTTACAGATAATGTCTGTAATTTTAGAGAGTTTTGTATATAATTTTAAAAAACATAAAAACTACTGTAAAAATGTAGAGTTATTTCCTGTAAAATTAGGATTTTTTTTTTACAGCGTATTCAGTTCCACTATTTCCCTCAATAGGACTCCCCTGCTGTCATACATACCACCAAACAGACAAAGAGTGTAGCGTTCATTCCCCTTTGAAGAAAAACAAATGGTTCCTGAACTTCTCAGATTGCAGCCATTCTCAGACCCAAAGGTAAAGACAAGAAAAGGTGGTGTGGAGGATAAGTTACAATCACATCTAATCATCTGCTTGCAAAGCAAAGATATCAATCAGTTTGCATTGTGCTCTGGCCGAATGCTCGGAAATACGTCTTTCAGTGGCCTGCAGGGCTCTAGAAATGATTCATTGAATCTGCTGTGTATCATCTGAGCATTTCTGACCCGAGGCACGAATCAGACTACTGATTTAGAACACCTCAATAAGCCCCTTGCGTTCAGGCCGTGGCCCCATCAGGTATATCATCTGGTATTCATGACAGGAAACCTGCAGATAAAAATAGCCTGGCTCATATCATGCATGAGCTCCACACACAGGTGTGAAATCAACACTGCAAGGTATCGTCTGGATGTGGTTTTCATCGACACAATATTCCAAGGCTGAAGGGATTCCTCGGCTCAGCACAGAAACACTGCCAATGCTGTGAATATATGTGAATATATGTGTCTTATGGGTTGTCTAATTAGCTGACATTAATGATGTATATCAGAATCTCTTCTTCTTAATTAGCCTAATAATAACACTGCTCACCTTAATTCCTTTTTTCTGTGAGAGAAAAGAAATGTCCCCAAGGGATTAACAACACAAAGAGGCATTTGACAATGAACATTGTATGTGTTTCCCGATCTGTATATCAGTTGCAATCTGCATACTGAAGTGTGGCAATCCCTCTCTGCATTAAATATGGCAATATGCTACTCATCCAAACGGCAGTGATAATTATTTTGAATCATGTAACATTCAGGAGTTAAAGAATTATGCTTCCTGCAGAGCAGTACTAATTTCTCCATCAGAAGTCTCATTAAGCTCTCCGCAAGAGGGCTTGCAATTAATCACTGTGTATTTCTGGTAAACAAACATGTCAGATGGAGCAGATATGGTCCAAATATATGATGAGACACTATACTCTCCTCATTTCTCATTTTAAAGCCAGTTTGGAATGCAAACGTTCAGACACAGAATCTGGTGGCTTATTGACTCCATTGTGAGACAAACCACCCTTGATTCAACAATTTGAGATACATTTGTACTATTATCGAGACACACTCAAAGCTGCATCTGCAACATGAACCAGAAATGAATATGTAGGCGAGTGAAGTTTTTATATCTGACTGAAAATATTACCGGGATGTGAAGCTTAAAGAATAATATTTAAATAAGTTCTAACCTTTAAAATGCAACACAGTGTTTCCATTTTAAATCCATTATGCCAACAAGATTCCCAAATATATGCCTTCTCATAGAAGCACAAAATAACATTGTCTTCTTCATATCTTACTTACAAAATGGATGTGTGGACAAAAATCACATGACAAATGCAGTGTGATTGATTGTCGTTGTCTCTTAAAAAGGAGGATCAAATCCTTAGAAATAGAATAGTAGTAGAATGGACCTCTGAAATCAATGTAGCGGGATGTTCAGAGCAAGGGCCATTTTTATGTGTACCGTCGACCAATGCAACTGTTGTAGCGGGCTAACTTAAACATAAACTAGACCGACTTGCTGGCAAGTCACAGAGTCTGAGGTGAGTTTTTGCAGTCACCATTTATGCTGTAATGCTACACTGGTTACATAAAATTGGCCAAACAGCAGCAGCTCTGGGTCTAATGGTTCCCTCACCTCCTCGTACCTCGCCACCTCGCTACCTCGCCAGCCATCTGTCTCCAGAGCTGGTTTGCTTTCTGGTTTGCCCGATGAGCTGCAACAACACTTTAACCAACAATCATCGCCATTTTCTTTGGCACTATAGGCAGTGTTGCCAGGTCCGCGGTTTTCCCGCGGAATTGGGCTACTTTTGAAGTGTTTGGTTCGGGTAGACCTATTTTGCATGCAAATTACATGAATATCTTTAAATAAAAATCCATATTTTAAATGAAATTATTTATTTATACCCAAATCCTACCAAACTGACTCCAGATCAGCACGTACACACATGGACATGGGACACGCCCACATACACACACGCACCTAATGCTCTCAGTCTATATTGGCCTGGTTTTTGGGCTGGTTTTATTGGCCATTGGGCTGATTTTGTCACACAGACCTGGCAACCCTGACTATAGGGAAATGATCACAGAAAACAGTCCAATGTGCAGACTCCGACTCTATATGATGAAGTCTCATGACTTCTAGGTCAAGATTTAAAGCTACTGTAAGAGTCAAATTGTATGTTATAAAGTTAATGTATGAGTTATGACCACTAGTCGGCGCTGTTCGGACGTCTGGAAGTGAGAGGGTAAAAATGAGGAGAGAGGAAGAAGACGGGGCGGGGGGATTGAAGGAGAGTTGGGGATGTTGAGTGGTATTAAAAGAAAACCCAGAACGTGTTGGACTGAATTATTCCTGCTGATACACCCACGTCGCTTACACTGGTGGCAGCGGTGGGATTGTGTCTTTTGCGGAAT
Source organism: Cottus gobio (assembly GCA_023566465.1). NCBI lineage: Eukaryota > Metazoa > Chordata > Actinopteri > Perciformes > Cottidae > Cottus > Cottus gobio. The sequence continues at coordinate 20,115,737 of CM042229.1, read as the reverse complement.
ATCGTCCCTTGGGATTCTGCTCAACTTTGTGTGTAGCTGAAGCTCAATGCTAACGGCTAACGTCAGCCACGCTACCCGCTAGCTTAGCTTAGCTTGAGATACAGTGAGCCAGCTAGTCTTTTACCGCCTCAGTGTGGTTATTTTTTAACCACACTGGGTTTAGCTTCAAGTGAGCTTAGAAACCGTCTCTCGGTCGTCTAGTTCTGTACGAAAGCTACAAAAAAAAAAAAAAAGAGGAAGAAAACTCATCATGTCTGACGATGAATCACTCTCCGCTGGTGAGCCGCAAGCCAGCACGAGTTCAAGAGGAGCTCCAACTGCAGTTGTATCGGCGTTTAGAGCTGCGGGAACGCCACGGGGCATTCCCTTACCGCCGCCTTTTCACAACGATGGCCGTGAGTCTTTTCAACTGTGGGTTCGCCGCTACGAGGTAATTCAAGAGGCCCGTTACAAGGACAGTGGTGTGGATTTGAGTACAGTGTTAGCAGCTGAACTACCCACGAGACTACCGCCAGAACTATTCATTGTTTGGGATAATTGGGCTGACCCCGACCTCCCGGAGAGAGTCAGCAGCGCAAACGGACCCAAACCCGCAAGGCACCCCGGAGAGAGGCGGCGGTCCAGACCGCCGGCGCACCCGGACGGCCAGCCCCGACTTCGCGGAAGGCGCCGACCCGGACGGACCCGAGGGAGCGGGTCCCTGCGGCCCGGAAGACGCCGTCCCCGAGACGGGACCGCAGCGAAGACCAGCGCGGCGGGGGAGGCAGCGGTTACCGCCACCGGGACCCGTGGACTGGGGCCCGCCGTGGCCGACGACGGACGCCTGGGCCCGCAGGGACATCTGGCCAGACCCAGGACCGACCCCACCGGAGCCGACGACGGGGCCCGGGAGCAACGGACACGCCCGGCCGGGCCCAGGGGGGCCCCCGCGGGCCCCAGGACCGGCGTGCTGGACGTGTGGCCAGACGGCGGATGGGGGCCGTTTTGTCCCGGGAGAGGAGGCGAGCCCGAGACCTCCCGGGGCGCCTGATCATCCGCCGTCCGGACCCCGTCCCGCTCCACTGACCCACCAGATGAGGGATGCCAACGCCCGGGCCACCCGTTGGCATCGGGCGAAGAAGCCGTCACCTCCATGGTGGTCCATAGTTCGGGGAGGCAGAAGGTCGGGGCCGACTTCCCCGCCCGCTCCCTGGGGGGGAGGGGGGGGGAGTTGGTTAGACCGGTGGCTCCCCGGCCTAAGTCGGGCGATGGGGGTATGTGGGGCCGCGGGCATGGTTAGCGCACCTGCGGCGGAAGAGAGGGAGAAACGCGCTCATTGGGATCAGCTGCAGCTCGTTAGCGGGCTGCGGCTGAAACCAATGAGCGCGTGAGAGTGGGGCTATTTAAGCCGGTAGAGACAGTTAGCAGGGGTTGGCATGCAGTGTGTCAGGAGCATGAGAGCGAGCGACAGCAAGAAGCCTGTGCAACCAATAATTACATTACATTTAGCTGACGCTTTTATCCAAAGCGACTTACATGATATACAGTAGACACAGCAACGGTGAGCAATTAGGGTTAAGTGTCTTGCTCAAGGACACAGACTGCCGGAGCCGGGGATCGAACCACCGACCTTCTGATTGAAAGACCGACTTGCTAACCACTGAGCCCAATAGAGCCCAATAAAGCCTGTTGAACACGCAAGAAGAGTGTCTGTGCTGTATGTCCGAGAGCATGCATCCCCGGGCAGAAGGAAACCCTGCCACAACCTATAAAAAAGAAGTTCATCATGTCACAAGCTGTGACTGGCCAAACCTTAGATACATTAGGTATGGTAGATGTCACTTTTAAGCTAGGGTCTCAAACGCTACAACATGAAGTACAAGTCATCAGAAATGTAAATCAAGGCTTTATATTGGGTTGTGATTTTCTCACTCCTCACAATGTTATTTTAGACATGGGGAGGGGCCTGTGCTATCTAGGTGAGGAGGTCCTGCCCCTACTTAGAAAAAGTGATCTGGCACCTGCTAGTTGTACAGCACAAATAATGGAAAACATGACTATTCCCCCACGCTGTGAAATGGTTTGCAAAGTTGCCCTGATTTCTCCTGTAATCAATGCAGGCCTTTCAGGCAGTTACAGCGGCTGCCTTGAACCCCGGCAATCAGAGATGGATGGTGTGGCAGTTGCCCGCACACTGTCTATTGCTGAAAATGGCTGTACTGTTGCACGTATCATCAACCCTACACCCACCCCTGTGGTGCTGCATTCAGGTCTGCTATTGGGACAGTTTACTCCGGTGTCACACACTGACATAAGTGAAGAGTCAGCCCCTGTCTGTAATGTGTCCACTTGCCCAGTACGGCCATCTAGTCCGCCAACTAATGTCATCCAACCTACTAAGCTGCCTGTTGATGTCAAGTGTGGTAATCTATCAAATGCAGAGAGTTCCGACCTACACGACCTGCTCTCGTCTTACCATGATGTCTTCAGTAAAACCAGCACAGACTTTGGTAATACAGACATGGTCAAACATAGCATCCACACAAAAGATGCACCCCCAGTTAGGAAGCGGGCATAAGTAAAGTCACAGTAAAGGATGCACACCCTTTGCCCAGAACAGACGACACCCTGGATGCACTCAGCGGCTCATCAGTGTTCAGCACGATGGATCTCTCATCAGGGTATTGGCAAGTGCAGCTCGAGGAACAGGACAAAGCAAAGACAGCTTTCACCACAGGCCGAGGACTTTACCAGTTCTGTATGATGCCTATGGGCTTGGTAAATGCACCCCCCACTTTCCAACATCTAATTCAGCTGGTGTTACAAGGTCTCTCATGGAAAACATGTCTAGTATATCTTGATGACATTATTGTGTATAGTCCTAGTTTTGCTGTTCACCTTCAGCATTTGAGGGAGGTGTTTGATCGCCTCAGAGCCGCTAACCTCAAACTCAAACCCTCAAAATGCAGTTTTGCAGTACAAGAAGTGACATTTTTGGGACATGTCGTCACACCTGCAGGACTAAAACCTGACCCAAAAAACATTGAAAAAGTGAGAGACTGGCCTACTCCTAAAAACCCTACGGAAGTAAGAGCATTCCTTGGGCTGTGCTCTTATTATCGGCGTTTCATCTATGAGTTTGCAAAAATGTCAGAGCCCCTGCATGCTCTCACTCAAAAAGGAAAGACATTTCTATGGACTGAGGTTGAACAGAGCGCGTTTGAAAGCCTCCGTCATACTTTGTGTGACACACCCATCCTCTCCTATCCAGATTTCTCACATGAGTTTCTACTCTTCACAGCCATTGGATGCGTTCTATCTCAGGTGAATGCTGAAAACATGGAAAATGTCATTGCTTACAGCAGTCGTGTGTTGACGAAAACAGAGAAACGTTGGTCTACATATGACAGGGAACTGTGGGCTATTGTGTGGTCCATCCGGCACTTTCGCCAATATCTTACAGGCTACCCTTTCGTATCATCACAGATCACAAACCCCTTCTTTCCTTGAGGAAGATGCCTCTGGATTGTGATCCTACGGGTCGTAGGGCTAGATGGGCTCTGGAAATTGACCCCTATGAGTGGACAATTGAATATCGACAAGGAACTAAACACGCCAATGCTGATTCTATGTCTCGTCGCCCCCTGACAGCTGGAGAAACCACCTCTATGGTTGCAGTCATGGTGAGATGCATTTCAATTCACACTCAAACAGACAAGGCAGAGTCGCAGATTTCAACCTCTGTTCAGGCATCCTGCTCAGAGTCTGCTCTCACTACCTCACCTACGGCAGACATAACATCACGTGTGCGGTCTGTTTCATCTTATATTGCAGCGGTAACGATGGGCAATTCACTCCTGAATATGAACAGCCAGTACCTCATCCAAGCTCAAAAGGCTGATCCTGTGTTGCAAATAATCATGGATTGGGTGTTGACTGACAGTAGGCCACCATTTTCAAATGTTAGAGCAGCCTCACCTGAAATGAGAGAGTATTGGAGAGAGTTTCCGAAGCTCCGCCTTGTTGATGGCCTCTTATGTCGCAGGGTCAGACCCCCACCAGGTGACCTTGTGTTACAAACTGTAGTCCCCAGTAGTGTGCAGAAAGAGGTATTCCAAACATTACATGGTCATTCACTCTCTGGACACTTTAGTGCACAGAAGACATTGCAAGGGGCACACGCCAGATGCTATTGGCCTCACATAACACGTGACATCACGCAATGGTGTGTTGAATGTACAGCCTGTGAAGCACGGCGACCACAAACGCCACACCAACGGGCCCCTATGCAAATCATAATCACATCTAGGCCTTTTGAGAAGATTGCGGCAGACCTGACAGAGTTACCACTTACTCATCGCTATGTACTTGTTGTAATGGACTATTTTACTAAGTACCTCAACTTGTATGCGCTTTCTGATCAACGTGCAACCACTGTGGCTAAATGTTTGTTTGAAGATTACATCAGCCATCACGGTGTCCCTCAAAGCTTGCATACTGACCAAGGTCGTCAGTTTGAATCAGATCTTGTCAAAGACCTGTGTTCCCGCCTGGGAATACACAAAACACAGACATCCCCATATCATGCCATGTCAGATGGCATGGTGGAGCGGGCAAACTGGACTATAAAGGACCAGTTGGCAAAATACCTATACACCAGAGGAGGTGAATGGGACGATCATCTGAAACAGGTGGAATTTGCATATAACACCAGTGTTCACTCGTCCACCAAACACACGCCTTTCTCCCTGGCACATGGTAGAGAAGCCCGTCTGCCTGCTGATGTCCTGCTTGGAGACTCCCCAGGAGTCTCAAATGCCACTCCAGGTACTCCGAGTGAATATGCCAATTCTGTATTGAGGAGACTGTGTGCTGCATTTCATTCCGTTGCGCAAAACATTGAGGCAGCAGGTGCTCTACAAAAGCACTACTATGATCGTCGGATGAAGCACACGGCCTATGAGCCAGGTGACTTGGTGTGGGTTGACCTTCCAGCCCTTGCTAGACAAAAGTTGTCACCAAAGTGGTCGGGCCCATTAAAAATACTGCAAAGGTTAGGCTCAGGCAATGGTGACAACGGAGTGGACTATGAACTGGTGGACCAGCAAGATCCGAGGGCTAAGCCTAAGGTTATTCACTATAACCGCCTGAAACCGTATCGCTCTGCCTGGTCAGCTGGGAAAGATTCGCCTGTACCTGTAGGAGGGCCTGCAGCAGAAAACAACCCGGGTCCCTCATGGCCTACTGCACTCGCAGGCTCCAGACCTTATGTTTACGGGACTCCTGCCATACCGAGATGCTCTGCGCCTCCGGATAGGACTTGGTCTAATGTGTGTCCTCTGACTAAAGCGGCGGCCACTAGCATAACACCTGTGGGACACAATACTGGCACAGGATCTGCCAGCGAACTGTCTCCGATAGTGTTGCCTTTCGAAGGAGTAAGGACCAAGTTCGGCCGTTGTGTGCGTCCCCCAGTATGTTATGGAACTGTGGTCTGACCTTTAGCTCGTTCCTGCTGGTGGATTAACAAGCATGTTAACATGAATAGGGAAAGACTGTTATAAAAAAAAAATATTTAAAAAAAAAAAAGTATTCTGTTCTACTATTTGTTATAACCCTTACGGTTACTCCTGTGTATTACCATCACCTGTTTATATTGATATTTCGAATATGTTGCTGAGTGTACCTGAGGTATAAATTCAGTTATTTTGAAGCGAGGACGCTTCTTTTTGTAAGGGGGGGAGGTGTGTAAGAGTCAAATTGTATGTTATAAAGTTAATGTATGAGTTATGACCACTAGTTAATGATAAAAATCATCAAAAAAACTCAACTGAATACTACATGCTGTGAAATATTTAATTTATCAGACACAGAGACGTTGCAGATTCAGATTTGACTCACAGAATATAACAAATCTAATACGATGCAATATTATTGTAAATTGGAGCTGCAGTGTTCTTATAAAGCCTTTCTTTCACTCTTCTACTTGAAGTAAGCACTTGAATGAAATACTTTTACTGTGCGGTATTAGTAGTTTTACAAATTAGGGTTAATAGTTTTACTTTAGAAGCATCTTTAAGTATTTATTCTACCACTGCCAATACCAACATTCCCAGTTAGAGAAAGGGTGAGAAGTAAAGCAACTCAGTGTTTTCGTCAGCCCCAAATCACTAAATCAGGCCCTGAAAAACACACCCAGTCCAGGGTTATTCTCGGTCTGGAATCATTGGTAAATACACTTAGAAAAGAATATGTCCAAATACACATACTACTTTCTTGCTTTGGCATAACCACCAAGGTTATAAAGTAGAGTATAGAGTAGACCCTAACTTAGGTATTGTACTGTTGATATTCAGTTTATTTTCTATTGCCCAAAATCACAAATACAAATTTGCCTCGGAGGGCTTTACAATCTGTACACATACGACATCCCTGTCCCGGGACTTCACATCGGATAAGGAAAAACTTGTTAGTAGTAAAGTAGTAAAAAAATAGTAAAAGCCATTTCACAGGGAAAAAAAGGGAAGAAACCTTTGGGAAAGACAACCGAGGAGGATCCCTCTCCCCAAATGGACAGAAGCAATAGATGTCATGTGTACAGAATGAACAACATAATAGAGTTACAGCATGTAATGAGTAGTAGGCATGGACCACGATCCAGATAACCACGATCCATGTCAGCAGACGGCAGTAGAGAGGAGGGGCATCAGCAGGGCCGCCATGGCAGGGAGCAGGACCAGCTCCAGACAGCCACGATCCATGGAAGCTTGAGGCGAGGAAGCACAGAAGCTCCCGGGAAGAAGTAAAATTAGTAATGTACATTGAAGAGACATTAATTCATCCAGATGGATAGAGGAGAGGAGAAAGGGAGAGAGAGAAGAGGAGATAGAAGCTCAGTGTATCCTAAGATGTTCCCCAATCTCTCCGACAGAGTCATGGGGTGAGTTGCCCTCGTGAATCGCAAGGGGAATTTTCTGACTCTCCCTCTCCCGATGGAGCCAGCCCCAACCATAAACCTGAGCCAGCCCCAACCATAAACCTGAGCCAGCCCTAACTATAAGCGCTATCAAAGAGGAAAGTCTTAAATCTACTTTTAAATGAGGTGACCGTGTCTGCCCCCCGGACTGAAATTGGAAGCTGGTTCCACAGAAGAGGAGCTTGAAAACTGAAGACTCTGGCCCCCATTCTACTTTTTAAGACTCTAGGAACCACAAGTAGCCCTGCATTCAGTGAGCACAGCTCTCTGGTGGGACAATATGGTACTATAAGCTCTCTAGTGGGGTATGAAATATTCTGTCCGTTATCCCGACCAGTTCGTGGGAGGAATGCTCAGAATGCAAATGAGTGCAATTAAAAGATTTAATAGAAGATGATGACAAAACAGTTATACATTACTCGATCGAGGCCTTCTCTTTTCCTGCAGATTCACAGACTGTCCCCCAGTTACCTGTTGCCTCTGCGTTCGAAGAGAATAGGCCGTTCCGTTTCGCGCTGTTAGTTTAAATACTTTTCAGTCACGGAACTTAAGGCCCTCTCATTGGTTAGTTCCTTTCCCTTATTCTAACATCTTTCTTAACATCCCGATTGTCCATAGGTCCAGATGTTTTCAGAGAAGGCGGAGGCTCTTTTCCTCTAGGGACAAAGGAATTGTCCATCTTCAAAGCATCTTCAAAGCATCTCCATGCGCGCGTCCTTCCAGTCCCAAATGTCTCAGTGTCTCACTCCGCCTTCCCTAGCAACAAATTGAAGGAACTACTTCTTCTTAAAGAAACAGTCACACATTCCTAACTCCTATAGAATCATTATATAAAAAACCCATTCACACCTAAACATTAAACAATATGACATACAGTGACTTTCTTAATACATACAATTACACATCCTTCATAATGTCGGATATTTATCATATCCTTCTTATGCATTGTAATGTACACTTAAACAATCCTTTATTACACATGTACAGGCAATTTAGGCTCACTAATCTATTATAATTTAACAGGTAATATGGTACTATACGCTCTCTAGTGGGGTAATATGGTGCTATAATCTCTTTAGTGGGGTAATATGGGGCTATAATCTCTTTAGTGCTATGAGTTCTCTGGTAGGGTAATATGGTGCTATGAGCTCTCTGGTGGGTTAATATGGTGCTATGAGCTCTCTGGTGGGGTAATATGGTGCTATGAGCTCTCTGGTGGGGTAATATGGTGCTATGAGCTCTCTGGTGGGGTAATATGGTGCTATGAGCTCTCTGGTGGGGTAATATGGTGCTATGAGCTCTCTGGTGGGACAATATCGTACTATAAGCTCCCTAATATATGATGGCGCATCACCAGTTAAGACTTTGTAGGTAAGAATAAGGACCTTAAATAAGATTATTGATCTTACAGGAAGCCAGTGGAGAGCAGTTAATACAGGAGTAATGTGATCTCTCCTCCTAGTCATCGTTAGTACACGAGCTGCAGCATTCTGGATCAACTGGAGAGGCCTACGGGATTTACCAGAGCAGCCTGATAATACAGAGTTACAGTAATCCAGTCGTGAAGTAACAAATGCATGGATCAACGTTTCTGCATCCCTTTGAGATAAGATGTGCCTGATCCTTGAAATGTTGCGTAGGTGAAAGAAGGCAGTCCTTGAGATCTGTTTCATGTGGGAGCCGAAGAACAAGTCTTGATCAAAGACAATTCCTAGATTTCTCACGGTGGTGCTGGACGCCAGAGCGATGCCATCAAGAGAAACAATATTATTCAATAATTGATTTCTGAGATGTTCTGGGCCAAGCAAAATAACTTCAGTCTTGTCCTAGTTCATCAAGAAGTTGCAAGTCATCATGGTTTTTATGTCTTTAAGACACACTTGAAGTTTAGCCACCTGGTTGGTTTTATCTGGCTTTATTGATAGATATAGCTGAGTATCATCGGCATATCAATGAAAGTGTTTCATTTCATTGTGTTTCCCCTGATAATATTGATAACAGGTTCTGATAATATCAATAACAGGTATTAACTTCTAAAAGGCTTATTAATCTTTTGCCTTGACACAGCCACCGTGGTTGAGCACGGATTTACAGATGAGTGAAGGTATTTCGTAGATTACATATTCTTTTTATTGTATGGCAAAAACTCAATTGAGTGGGGCTGTTCCTGCACAGCCTATCCGCTCGTGCACGTTGACTTTAGAGAAGTGAAGAAAAGTTAACGTTATCCAGCATCCATGTAGCGTTAGCGTGCTATTTCCTGCAGCAAAAGTGAACCACAGCCAATAAGCCCCTGTCTGTGCACTGCAGACGACATGCTGGACTGCAGAGGCGTGAAACTACGCCTGTGCCGCTACATAGAGCCTGAGTGCTTGTTTATTTAAAATGTGTTAATAACGAACATTTCGCTTGTCGAAATTGCACCAGATTTGACAATGTACTCCACGGCCCCATAGACCCGCCAAGAGAGATGCCGATCACCAACAACTTATTTCAATGCAGATGTGGACAGAGAGGAAACACAATCCTATCAGCACTGAACCTCATGGATCCTGAATTGTATTGCTGCACAGGGCATCAGCGTAATTGCATAAATGGTCATTATTGTAAACATGTTTGACACTGTGGCATATCTAGCACTTAGGAGCAACAGAGAAGAAAAATTGGTCACCGCTGAGAAGAAAATGTGCTCCAGCACCCACACACGCACGCACGCACACGCAAGCAGGCACGCAAGCAGGCACACATGCGCGCACACACACACACACACACACACACAGATGAATGAGCCACAGGAGCATCCTGAGGTTGTATGAGCATGCAGGATGTATATATTCACTCTTTAACACCTTTAGGAAAGTCAGATGTATCCTTCATGCAACAGCCTTACGTGATCCAAACAAAGGAACAATTACTGTTATCATTACTACTCATCATCGAGTATTGTTATGCAAACTGGCCAGAAACAGAAGTGAAAAGGAAGCTCATAAGTATTAAAAGGAATGGATCATATCTTTTGCTGTTGCCTCGCCATCTGATTGACATATTTGTGCTATGCTGGTGGGTGATTGAAGGAGGCAAGGCATGTAGAGACATGCTGATTGTGTTTGCCATCTCTAAAGCTTTAACCGCTCGGCCCTCCCAATACCTTAATCCAGTTTATCCCTCCGAGGCAGACACAGCGTGCTTGCTCATAGTCAATCTCTTGATTGTTCAGTGACCTTGAGCAAGCAAATAAGAAGAGTGCTCGGTTAGCCTAGGCCATCGTTTGGCAGAGCCCCGTCAAAGAGATGGACACCTGAGGGAAAGAAATGACTCTCATTAAAACTAAAACCGGAAGATTAAATCAAGGAGGCAGAGACGTGCAGGAGCCTAAAGGCTGTTCCTTCTGAAGGGAAAACTGATCACACAAAAAAAAGAACCGGCAGCAAATCAGGTTTGTAACATATTCACATATGAATATATCAGCTTGTTGCGTTCTGGGGAGAGTAGCAGAATTGACTCTATGGCTTTGTGTCGGTCTGTAACTTGATCAGTTAGTCGGTCAGTCCACCATGTTTGAATGGATTGGCAAAAAATGTGTGGGCCTTGAGGAAGAAATCTTCTAACTTTGGCGATCCAACGTCTTTTCCTCTAGCACAACCATGAGGTTGACATTCGGGGTTTTGAGTGAAACGTCTCAGCAACTATTGGATGGATTACCAAGACTTTTGGTACACAAATTCATGTACACCCTCAGGATTAATTGAAAACGCTTTGATGATCCCATCCCTTTTTATCATCCAGTCAAATTTCTATTAGTCCAATACTTTTCTTGTCCAAAATAAAATTGGCTATAAACCTACGTACAGTAAGCACTGTATTCCTAAATATCCCACAAAATATGTTCTTATGCGTTCCACTTAATTGTGAACCAGGAATAAAGAGCGAAACCCTAGTTATAGATGGGAGGTCAGGGCAGATTGGCAGGTCTAAAAACACTGGACTGGGAAAACGCTGTTCGAGTCCCGTTTGAAGTTAACGTTGATTTATTTGTCACGTAACTTCCACACTGAAGTAATGCCACTTCTGTTCCTGTGAAGACGGAAGACTGAACACATGTAACACGTGAGAATTGATACACATTTTACATTTAATAAATAAAAATAAAGATTACTTTTTTTAACTTATCACTATTGTATAAGGGTATGGTGCAGCGCTGTGCCCAGTACAACCTCAGTCATATCTCAGATTACTATGAAGATCTGCATACTCTACCAACAGCAAATCCATTACATTCAGTCTTTTCATCTTCCACAGTGAGATCAGGAAGGCGAAAAAGTGAGAGTAAATGTGTCCTGTACAAGAGCAATGCTTGATCAGTTGTTAAAAAATGGGGACAAAATTCCTTCTTCAATGACTCATTCTCAGTCTGTCAAAGAAAGAGAGCTCCTGGCAGAATTATTAACACAGTGAGCAGTGGAAAGATGGGGGAACCATCTGCATGGAAAAACTTGCCAATGCGGGTTTTGCTTTGCCGAGGCACATTCTGCCCACACACACGAATGCCAAGGCAAGTTGTTGTGGAGAGGCTGAGATGAGCTGCTGGCATGGCAATTAGGTGGGAGCATATAATGCAGTGTTGCTGCAAAGTGTTACATCTCTTCAGTTTATTGCTCTGCGCTCTAATAGGAGTTGTAGGCTTGCCTTTTTTGGTGAACAAATACGGTCTATTGAGAGAGTATTGATGCCAGGTTTGAGTACCATCTTGACAGAAGCGTTAGAAATCATAGAATATCAATGAAAAGCAAAAGTGCTCTTTGTGGGGAATTTTAGGAGTGAATGTCTTTCATTAAATTGAGAGTCAATTCTGTGCCTTGAAATTTGTCCTCAGATATGTTTGACTTTAGCTCAGAGCTTATGTACTAGCTGAAGTGCTGCAGAGGGATAATTATTCTTCAATTATTTTTTAAGCTCCACGGCCCCTCTGACCCCTGAATCCTGCCCCTAGGGAGGGGCAGGATTCCTTCCTGACCAGCCCCAACACCGGGGAGACCGGGCCTTGCCAAGCGTTCAGTCAGTAAGCTTCTGCATACAGTGTGATGTTAATGGAGCCCTGGCAGCCCTTTGATAGGTGTGTGAGCTGATAGAGAAAGTGCTTTGCTTCTGGAAATGAACAATAACCTATTTCTATTCAGAAATTGGTGGAAAAATTGCTTCGTCGATTGAAACAAAATGCAATGTGCAATGGAAGCAGACTTCAACCCTAAATGATAACATAAAGCATGTGACTATAATGTCAATTCTAGTTCAACATTTTGGGATATATTATATCTTAGCTTATAGCTTAGCATAAAGATTGATAACAAAGGATGAAGCCTGGCTCTATCCAATGGTTAAAAAGCTCAGTCATACATCTTTTTATTAAAATAATTTGTTTCATAAGCAGAAAACAAGTGTAAAAACAACAACTTACTTTCTGAGGTTGTGTCTGGCAGCAGTGACCTCCTGGAGACTCCGCAGATCGACTGGTATATTCACAGCGACGACCACACTGCAGGAAGCGAGACGTTTCACCCTTTTCCGAGACTACATCCAAAATTGCACACTATGCAGTGATTACAGAGCTGTCCACCACTGTCTGCTGTGATGGTTGTCGTCAATACCGAATTGCATTGTGTGCTATTTAAAGCTGTGATATTTCACCAGAAATATTTTGCAATTTGTGTACTGTTAGTGTCAAACTAAGGTTTTGGACATAATAATACATTTCACATACTGTTTTAGCGTGTTTGTATGGAATTTCTGACGCAATCCTAATCTTTGTGTTTAGTGAAGCTCACCACCCTCTTACTGTGGCATCATATTTAATGCGAAGCACATTTCCCAAAATGTCAAACTATTCCTTCATGTTGCATACACAGTCATTAGCAGAGGGACTGACATTAGACGCCTGGACTAGCATACTGGAGTCTCTGTTTCGTAATAAGAGCGTTTGCTCCTCTGTGCTTTAAGAGAAAAAATTGAAATACATGTACCATAGAAGATGACGGATGGGAGTGATTTCAAACACATACAGTATATGTGCTGCATGGGGGTTGGGCTGATGGAGGATTTAGTTTAGCTTGACAGGGTGCAGCAGTGAGTAGCCACTCAAGCTTTAGATGCATACGTGCACACTTAATTGTTGACCAGTCTAAAAATACCTTGAAAAATGTCGTAATATAGGACTCATTCAGAAGCTTGTGAGCCACCCTCAAATTATATAACTCACAGCAAATTAATTATTGAAAGAATAAAGATTGTGTGACATGACAAATGATATGGACAAAAAAATGAAAGTTTAATTCATGGCTCAAAAAATATTTGACTTTGCAGCATTAATGCTTTATGTTGTAATTATTCTTTACACATACCCTAACCCTTTCATTCGGCTACGGTCTGATTCAGCGAAACGGTTCTCTTGCAGCCTGGGCTGAATATATCGGCAGGTCAATAATTGATTTAACATCCAGCAGGAAGCTGGGTAGATAAAACTGTAACCGCTTCTGTGTTTGGTGTCGCAGATTCTTCCAACTGAGCTAATTCTGCTTTCTGGATCCTTTGAAAAGTGAAAACTGTTAATCTGAATGAGAGGAATAAAACACAGACTATTTGCTGTGTTCCTTTTGATTAGGATGTTAAACAACAGAGCCAATTCCATAAATAGCAACTGGGTTTCTATTAGCATGCTTCAAAGTTAAAGGCTTTTGTGAAATATGATTTGCATGTGTGTATGGTGAGGGGATGTTTGCAGTGAGAGTCGTCTTTTCCCTGTCCCAGGTCTCCCATTGGAAACAAATCTATACGCTTCAATTCACGGAAGTGCTGTTTGAAAGGTTTGGCCGCTGTGGAAACTAGACACGGTTTAAAGCTTGAGCTCAGCACACTCATTGCTATTCATCCATGCCGACTGTTCATGTATAGAGAAATGTGTCGGCAAAGCAATGTAGCAATGAAAAAAAGAAAGTCACGCATGGATACTTTTTACCAGATCAGATGCAAGTGCATGAGGGAGACAGGAAGAAAGGTGGACATGGAATGTTTCAAATGCTTGGGGTTTTATTTATTTTTTTGAAAATGTTAGTTCAGGCTTGGAGATAGGGAGCGAGCAACTGTGTAGTCCTGTCAGGGGTGGGGAGGTCATCGCACCACTGGGCACGCAAGGAGGATAGAGCCGTGGTTCAGAATTTAATATGAGGAGCCGATGAGAAGGGGGGATGAAATGGAAGAATTTAGTGTGGATACAATGAGACAGGCTGCAGCCTTCAGTATGAGCTGTAGAAGCTTGAGAGAGGTCTGTTGGGAGGCCAGCCAGGAGGGAGTTGTAGTAGCTCAGACAAGCGGTGACTGGAATTTGGAAAACAAGAGAAGAGGAGGCGTCGGTTGCATTGTGAGCGAATTCACACCGATGTTCTTGGTAGTCTGTGCGGCGTTGTCCAGTGAAACCGAGGGCTTCGACCAGCCGTGGGATTTGCCTACGTGGAGCAAAAAGAGAGTTGAGATTGATATGGCTGGCAGACGTTCAACTGCACATGTCAGCTCTGCGACCACGGGTGCAAGTCTCGATGTGCACGTCGATAGGACAGAAGAGGAGTTCGGCGGCGTCAGCATTAATGCTAGCCAGATCCCTCACACAATGCATAGATAACTATTGATATTTACACATGACATTTACTTCAGACCACCACAAACCTGACCAGGTGGAGGTCTGGCAATGGAACACAACAGTAAAGGAGAATCAATCGATCCATTTATCAATAATATTATTTCAGACCTTGCACACAATTTTTTTACTGAAATACTGCTTGCAGAATCTTAATAGGTTATATTATATTTTACAGAACTAAAATGCACACGTGGGCGTACCGGCTATGTCATGAAAGCACAGATGAACTGAGATTACAACAAACACAGAGGGAGAGTGACTTCATTCTCTGTTCAGGTATTACTCCTCTATGTCTTTACATTGTTAGTAGATGTTTGATGCTATAGAAATGCTCTGAATCCTTATTGGATCTTTAAGATTTGAATATTGTCCACTATACAGCGAGGTATGGATTAGAAAGTTACATGTCCAACAGCTTTTCCACTTTTATGATAATATGTTCATTGCATGTAACACACCAAGCAGGTAAACACAAGAAAAAGGTTTGACCTAAAATTGGTCTTTTTCAGAGAAGGGGGAGCTTTAGGCAGATTTTATGTTGACTCAAATTAAGAAGGCAATTATAGTGAATGTTGAAGGAGAGGGAGCAGCTGAGCAGAGATGGTGTGAATGCTGGATGAGAGAGAGAGAGAGGGAGAGAGTTGCTTTACTCAGATGTAGAAAAAAGATTTCTATGACTCAAACTGGAAAATGAAAGAATGAGAAGGCCACTCATTATTCTGTATCAGTGGGGTCAGAGGAAGATATAAGCAAGGAGCATAAGCAAGAGGCTCATTGTGGTGGGGGGGTGACTTCATATGTGTGTGCTCGAGGCTGAGAGGACTACTTCCTACAGAGAAAATAAATGTTATTTCAAAGGGATGTTTGTGTTTAATTTTCAGCTGAGACGGATGCAAAACAAGAAAGAGAGGAGAAATGAAAAGTGCACAACAAATTCAAACAAGCTTTTTTTTGTCAATTTCTGTCGGCAAGCGAGAAGACTTTTTCAATTAACTTTGCAAGGTTTACAAAAAGAAAAGCCGTGGAAGGAAATTATGACAGTGAAGGTCAAAAGACGACAGAGAACAGCTGCTGAACTCTGGAGTCAGAGAGATTTACTGCTGTCGGCAGATTCTGCTAAGCAGGAGCAGTAATGCAGAGGAGAAATAGTGATGGGAAATGAAATAATTCAACTTCTTTTGTAAGGATGTTGAGGTCAGCAAAGACGTAGCATGTCTGTTGGACTACTAAGTAGAGAAGCAGTGCATGCTACAGTTTGTTGTCTACGAGAGATTGGTCGTGTGTGTGCGGGAGTGAGAGTCTGTCCATGGCTAATTTTGCATTCTGCTGCAACAAACTGCATAATATTTTTGTTTGCTCATTTGTGGCTGCATGCTCAAGGAGCTCTCGTCGTTGCGGTGACTTTTATTGCCTGTTTTACACTTCCACCGACTGCCTGCTGAGTCCTGAGCCAACTGTGGGTTGTTCATTCATTCAAACATCACAGCAGTGGTCGCTGCAGACACACCTGACTGCACACTGCTGAGTGCATGTTTCTATTATTCTGTTCTGTTATTTATTAAGTGTGCCATGCACAGTAAGTACAAATGCCCTGCCTGAATCTCTGTAAACAGAGAGCTTAAATAGAAGATATTCCACTATCGTCGATTCAGAAGAACTCATCAGAAATGAAGGATATTTAAATTAAAAGGATACTCCATAAATCATCATACAATAATGGACATCTTCAGTTTTACCTAAATCTCATGACAAAGTATTTTCTCTTGAGGCAGACAGGTAAACTTGCCTGTTTCTATAGCTAGTGTCATGTACCACACGCACATTTAGAGACCTTTGACTTTCTCTACTTTGGCTCTACACTGTCCACTGTTTGTACCAACCATCTAAACATCTACACATCAGTGGTCAGGGACAATTTGCTCTGAGCATCTTAAATATAACTGTAAAGCATGCAAAAAATGCACGAACCATTACAATTACAATTCCCCCCAAGTAACCCAGGTTTGCTAAATGTCCCACATGAAAGGTCTTCCCGGTTTGCCCCCGTTCCGACATATTCACCAAAGCTGGACCGTCTCACATTTATGTTCTCATCTCACACTGTATCACCGCAGACGGCCCAAAACTGCTGTTCTCACAATTTCTCAGAATTATCAAACCGCTCTGCAATGAACTGTGCTACAATTTACATTTCCCCCCCGCACCCCCTGCTCTATTCATCCTTTATCAAATCTGTGTCTCGAGTGTAGGAAATTGAACCAGGGACGCCATGATCATAAGCCAGCTACTCTCAAGTCTGACTTCCCTCTGCTCTCCTATTGAGAGGACAAATGTAGCAGAGAGGAGCAAAACATAGGGGGGATGGGGGGGACATTGTGCTGCATGAAGACAGCAGCAAGTGTTTCTGTCTTGTCTGAGGTAAAGACAGAATGGCAGAGGCGGGGATAGATGAGCTCTGGTGCCTGGACCGCTGACTGACAGCTCCGGCATCCTGCCTCTACAATGGTGTGAGTGGTATCTGACCTGAAGGGTTGAATAAGGTTAAATTGACTGCATTGTTGGGGACAGATGGCCCCGTCCTCTGAAAAAGCCGGCGGGGATGGGTGGGTGGGGGGATGGATGAGGATACTGTGAAGGGAGAGTAATAAAAACAAATAGGGAGACGGACGTGGATTTACTCTGTCCTCCTCCAGCAGACACCGGTGGATAAGCTCCCTTGTTTTTGTGCAGCTGTTCGTGCAGAGGGCGAGTTACAACCACAGCAGGGAAAAAAGAAAGGCTAAGGCCAAGCATTTGAATGCTGATTGGAATAATAACAGGGGTGTTGAGCTCAGTGGTGGAGGCAGTGTCACTTTGTAAACCTTCAGCAGGGCACTCGTCAAGCCAGGTAGCAGCTTATACTCGCACAATAGGCAACATACCAAGCCCCGAGCCACACAATAGCTTTGAGGAAAGGTCATTTTAGTCATATTTGAGGCACATTCCATTACAGGTAATGTGTAAAAGTGCAAAGTGCTTTGCGTTAATGTGCATGCTGCAACAAAATACATGAGAAAGTATTAAATAACAATAAAGCACACACACAAAGATAGACTTGGTCTCTGGCTTTGGTCTAAAAGCCAGACTTCAAACAGACGTCTAAAAGAATCTGTTAAGCTGTTGTCGGCCACACAGAGGAACCAGCAAGAGTGCACTTGATTTTTAAAATGATCCAACCTAAACACCCGGCCCAGTGTTGCCAAGTCTTTTCCAATCTAGCTTGTCCCCTTCAGGCTTCCCTCCAAAGCCATTCCCCCAAAATGATCATGAACATAAACAGCAAGCATGGCGGCTGCTGGTAGTACTCACAGCTGTTAAGATAGCAGCTAATTGAAGACCCCGGTGATAAGAAATGAGAGAGCAGGTAGACAGGCAGGTAGCCCATCCAATCATTAAAAAGAAAATCAAAAATAAATGATTGGACGGGCAGCAGAGATCGGTGCATCTGGTAAGTATTCAGTCCGGCTCATGGTGGTTTCTTTTGACTGACAAAGTCCTCAGTAAACACATGATATATGTATTTTGACCTGGGCCCTGTTCCCCGTACGTGGTTCAACTAAGTCGATCAAATGTCCTATTAGCCAGATTAAATTAACCCGATGATTGAAGTCAGGCTATCTCAGCTTTTCAAAGGCCAATGCTCTCAAACAATCTTGTTAATTCGAACCAGACTTTAGTAATCAGGATAATTGCGCTTGCCCATCCTACTTCAAACGGGGGAAATAAACTCAAAGGAAGAGCCTCTTTTTTTCCGCTGGCGAGCAGGAGATGATCATGAAAATTTTTCGGCTAACTCTGAGTTAGCCAGGTACAAGGAACGAGGCCCAATTGTGGCAGCAGGTGGTTTATTTTATTTTTTGTAGCATCTACAGTACAGTACACTGCAAGCCCTTTACCAAATACTAAGTGTTCATCTCTCCCATCTTCAAATTACAAAAGGATGGAGAAACTAGAGTATAAACTAGAATACAAAATAAATAGTCTACTGCACTACTTTACTCATGTTTTGAAATGTTGGTCAATTCCACATAAACAGCTCATCTCTCAGCATGAAGAAACCACTTCAAGTACGTCAGGAAAGAAAATTCGCTTCAAAGATTTCTTCATCTGTTTAGAGAAATTAAACTTTTTCTGTTTTTACATTTCAAGACTCCACACTGAATTAAAATACTGGAGATGCACACTTTTTTGGAACCCTTGCTTGTGTGCTGGTGTTACCAGCACTTGTATCTAGGCCATGCACTTTCCGGCATGTAAGGCCTCGGTGTGAAGTTTAATAGGCCGTGACAGAGCGCTTTGTTATGCGCTGTGAATTCCCCTTGTTCGCGGGAGCAGCACGCGGACGAGGCGCTGTTCGTGGTGCTGAAACGCAACGCACGTCTACGGATATCCGTGACTCGAGACACAAATCCATCCACTCATGGGGCAGTTCAACTAAACTGACGTGCATACATGTGAGATCTGGGTCCTGAAAGCACTTCAGAGAGAGAGCGGCCGCGTAAAGGATGTCTCCCTATGTGTTGCTCATGTGCATTGCCCTCCGTTATAATGACAGAGCATGTTGCATTGCATTTGTTTAAACGCGAGCTTTCGTCACCAAAAGTCGCACAAAGCCGGGTGTCCTTCAAACGGCTGACTTACAGTTGTTCCTACACACCCGGGAAGGAGTGCCGTGTGGTGCGCTGCAGCGTGCATGCCGCTCGGGTATTTCTAAGTGATTTGGTCCGGTGCAGAGCGCGTGCTGTTTGCAGGCACGGTGACCGGAGAAGCCGTTGTTTATGTGCAGCGCGAGCTGTGGACGGCTGAACACGAGCCTTCCGTTCGCTCAGTGGAAGGGAGCCGTGACGCGTTCAGATCACCAATGCAAATGAGAGTGACTTCCTCCTCCTCCTCCTCCTCCTCCTCCTCCTCCTCCTCCTCCTCCTCCTCCTCCTCCTCCTCCTCCTCATCCTCATCACCTCTCTCTCTCTCTCTCTCTCTCTCGCTCTCGCTCTTGCTCTCTCACCAACACATACTGGCTTTATATCGCCGTGCCAGTCTTCCAGAGCGACGGAGAGCAGGCAGCAGAGAGAGAGAGAGAGAGAGAGAGAGAGAGAGAGAGATTATATAACAGCAGCTCTGGGAAATGCTGGCGATCCGAGGGGACCTTCTCCGGACAGTGAGCGGGGGGAAATCATATCGGCCATAAACTGATAAATGATCGCGCGATACAAGGATGAAGGTAAGCCGCACGTTCACACAGCCTCTGTACTGTAAATGGTGCAGGCACACTGAAGGGGATGAAGGGGGGGGGGGGGGGGGTTAAGATGGAAGACCTCGGATTCTTAAATAGCCCGGGTGATGCGTGTTTACTCCGCTGTTGATGGATTCAGCGTTCAACACCCTCCCGTTCCGTCCCCTACCGTCGTGGATGTTTCGCGATCTTTTTTTTGGGGTTGTTGCCTGAAAAAAGAAATTGGGAGTTGAACATAACTTGAGAACTCGGACTTGACCGGAGACTCATCGTGCAAACTGTTGCTTCAATCCTCGGGAGCAATACCGCACCCCTACTTTTGAGGGGGTTTGGGGACGAGAGGTCTGAGACGAAAAGTAGAGCCGAAGGGCACGACGGTGTGTGACGAGCCACCGGTACGTGAATGATATCGTCGGCGTCTGTGGAAGGGGTGTGCAGACAGCGCAGATGTTATGTGGGCACCTTTAAGCTGGAAGTCTTCCAGCTTAAAGTCGTCAAGGGGAAGAAGGTTTCTTCCCCTTGTTTTCTAGAGGGAGTTTTTCCTGATCCGATGTGAGGTTCCGGGACAGGGATGTCGTATGTGTACAGATTGTGAAGCCCTTAGAGGCAAATTTGTATTTGTGATTTTGGGCTATACAAAATAAACTGAATTGAATTGAATTGAATTGAAGTCCAAATCAGCTCCAAGACCGCCCATCGTGACGGGAAACACCTGACAAAAACACGCAGGGTTCAGGGCTGCACTTCAAGGAGTGTTTTACACCCGATTATTCAGACATATGTAACATCTCATCCTTGCATGTTTTTGTCATTACTTATTCATCTCTCCACAGATTGTCTGCATACCGCTATGATCCCCATTTCATAAGCGTCTCGAGGCTGTCTTTTTTCTTCTTCTTTTTCTACAACATGATGTCATTTGCATGTGATCACTGAGACTTGGATATTGCTGGTGAGCAAATGTATCTGACAGTGCAGAAATTGAATGAAATCCAAGGCCATTATAGTAAAGGTTGGTGTCATTTGCCAACTTATCCCCCTTCTTTGAAAAAACAAAGGAATTGCAGAACACAACTTGAAGTAGGGTTTTGAATTTGAAACAAATAGTAGAGAGGGAAACAACGAAGCAGCAGACACTAAGGGATGTGTTGCAAGATGCTGCAAGACAGAAACACAAGCCATACGTCAACATGAGCTGTGCATCTCATCCCCCAGGCATTTATACTTCCCATCCCTTAGATTGTGCTCAGAGAAATACTCTTGCTTTAAATCCATCTTTTTTTCTGTTTTTGTGTCTCAGCTTTTCCCCAGGGATCATCCTGGAGTCTGTGACCCAAGCTTTGGATTTTAAGCCCCTCTGTTGTGACACATCCATTATTCCACTGCTGCTATTGGACAATGCAGGGCCAATGTCTTCCACATCGCCAGATGCTGCAGGTCTTTCCGAGATCATGAAGTTGTTACCCATCTTCTCCCTCCTAGTCCACAACATGGCCTTCCACTGAGAGCCGAGAGACAGTTAAAACAGGATGGCAGCGCCTCACTACAGGCTGCACTGCCTCTTGAAGCGCGCTCAGATGCTGCTGCTATGCCTGGGCATCGCCTATCTGATGGCGGGCAGCATCCTGCTGCTGCAGCGCTCCAGCGTCAGGGTGGCCCAGCCCAACCAGGCCAGCCTGCCGCCCCTGCTGGCCCTCGCTGCACCCCCCACCGTACTCAGGGCCTGGGCAGGCCTGGGCGTGAGGGCGCGCTCCAGATGGGCCGCCGCAGCCGCCGCGGTTCAACCTGCGTCCGGAGGGGGAGCCAAGGCAGGGCGGCACTGGCCCGCTTCCCAAAGCCTTGGGGTGCAACACTTGCATCGCCGCTGGTTCCACAGCCTGCTGCCAGAGAGCCCAGAGCAGAGAGTCCCTCTCCACAGCAGCAGCAGACATAAAGGTAAATAACTAGCACATTCATACCTACAACCAAACGCCAGGGTTTAGGTTGGTAATGTATTCTAGAATCATGGTTTGTCACATTTGTTGAAATTATTTTTACATCTGCATGTATTTTGCCCGTGCCCTCTCGCTTTCATTGGAAAAGGGTTTGCATCACTGGGTTGGGTATTTTAGGTTGGATCGTTTTTTTATTCCAGCGTACTCTTTCTGGCTTCTCAAGATTATCGACCCCATAGCTTTAAAGGTCAGTCTGGAGAGTTGGACTTCTCCACATTGAGTTGACACTGTCCCGTCTTTAGTCCAGGTCTTCTCTGGAGTGATACCTGTAGTATCTTGACTTCCTGTTCAAGGAACGGTCGTGTGGTGATGATGTCACGAAGGTGCGCAGTTGTAGTGAAATAATAAAGTTGGACGCCCTATGTCCAAACGAGTATCAAGTGTGTGTACTTAGACAATTAAATGTCAGTACACACATATAAATACTACAATACCAAGTTGTAACTTAATCATCTTTCTTCATAGCTAACTGGCCAGCAGCCAAAAGCAGCAGAGCAGCCAGTGTTCACGCTAACATGTGACCACTGCTTGCCCTATATACATTAATTAGTGCACCAGTGAGATGTTAACAACATGTAAGATGCAGTCGGCTGTTGTAACCAGTTGACCATGTGGATACAAAATGAATATTATTCACCACAAGCGGCGCAGAAATGAAGAGTGTAAAGTTGGGCTTTAACCATCAGCCAAAAGCTTTTCCAAACCTCAGGGATTTAGAATAACGGCTGTTAAAAGACATTTGACCCGACAGACTTGTGGTTGTGCGACCTCATCACAACATCTGTTGTGGTTTTTGCCAATCGTTAACTGACCTTGTACAGCCAATGCTGTGCACCTCCACGGCCATGAAACACTAGCAGACAGAGTGAAAAAAAAGCACTCAGCTTTGACACGATCGTGCTTATCTGAAATAGAGCAAAGGAAATGGGAGGATATGCAAGATTGAAATATCCCGGGTGAAGATGTGTTGACGGAGTCTGTGGTTTTCCTGGTGAATAATAGATGAGGGAGCGAATACACAAGTTTATTTTCTGTATTGTGATTTACCATTTTAGCTCAGGTGGCCTGGAGCTGAGGCAATGCGCTCACAACAGGCTCCATTGACATTTCACGAACAGATAATCATGACCGTAGAACATTTAGATGGGCGTCATTATACATTTATATGACATTTTACTTGTGGGTGCTACCGATCTTGTAGAAGAGGGGAAGTGCTCACTGATCCTCTAAAAAAACAGAGAAGGAAAAGGCAGACAGGTACCAAAGTAGTTTCTCACAAATAAATTAGTAATTACGAAGATAAAGATGATATAATTCCTAACTTGCCCTTGCCGTTAAGGAGCCTTCACTGTTATTTGACTGCTGGAGATTTGCTCTCTTGTTTCACACTGCCCGTCAGGGCCTTTGTCGTTTTGTTGAAATGATAAATACAATAGCTTTACCTCCAGTGGAGCAATTGTTCTTCCAAGCGCATTCTCAAAAAGCATCCTACAAGAGCTCTTAATCCTTCTTCTAAACAAACACAACACAACCACTCAGTCACTAAGGAGGCTAATACAGATGAAAAACGTTGGGCGGTCGGGATGAGATCAGTTTCAATAACAGCCATCTGGCAAAGGCACTTTTAAAAAAAGCATTACCCAGGACGCAGAATGAAATCACCCAGGTGTATAGGGCCACACGCTCCAGGAAGAGGTTTCAGAGAAGAAGCATAGGTCCCACTATTTGATTCATAACCCTCAATGATACAGTACATCATTCAATAATAAGCTCTCAGTTTCAGTCTGTGCCAGAACCATAAGTTGATTAAGTTGATGGAAAATTAACTATTCTGATAATTGATTAATGTTTTGAAGCAATAGACATTTTGAGAAATACACTTATTTGCTTTCTTGTTAGATAAGAAGATCGATATTACAAAGCTTTAGTTCAATCCAGCAGGCCTAAATATGAACTTGCTGCCAGCAGCTTGTTAGCTTAGCTTACCATATGTCTGGAAACAACTAGCCTCGCTCTGTGTGAGGCTTATCAACCCAAACCAGCACCTCTAAATCTCACTCATGGACGCCTGAAATGGGTTTGCTTCATGTGCCCCAACACTGCGAGGAAGCCAAACAACAGGCAAAGACTCCAGGAAGTCACTGCTCCCAGCATTGAAATCGTCTCGCACATAAAGTTCCATAAAACCACCACGTGTCTTTTTTACGCTTCGGTTTTTGCTTCAATTAAACAATAAAGACACAACATATTACTTTTAAAATAGGAAGACTTCATTTTCAGTCCTAATGCTAGGCTAAGCTAAGCGTCTATTGGCTGTATCTTCACATTTGAGTAAAGATAAGAGAGGGCTATCAAGCAAAACACATGTATTTGTCGCTCCCATCTTCTAAAATTTCAGGATTTGCTGCTTTTCTCCGTTTATATTACTATAAACATATTTTTTGTTGGTCGTACAAAAACTATTTGAAGACGTCATCTTGGGCTCTGAGAAATCTGGTAATTGTCTGACTTACAAATAAAAAATAAAACATGTCTGTAGCGTTTCATCATCAGTGAAAACAATCATAGTTTCATTGTTACTCAAATGTCACATATCATTTGTGATATAACTCCAGTGGTTTAAGAGGCACTTTCTTGCTTTGTAAAATGAAAGCAGGGAACTGAAGAGAACACTTAATGGTTAAGTGTTTCTACTCACTGTGAGTCAAGTACAAATGATAAGGTGCTAAATCAGGACTCTTCAGCCCCAGTATGCAGTCATTAAACACCTCTCATCCATGCAACACAATGTTGTTATCTGGATCTCTCAGCTGAAGCCTAGTTCAATAAGAGAGGATTGTCTGGTATATGTTTTTTTTATCCTAACCTAAAAACATGGACAAATATTTCTGATGAACTCCTTTAAATGTGGTTATGAAGGAATTGTGAGCAAGGGATTTAGTGGGGTGCAAATGTACTTGTCAATGCTTTCTTGTAGATTAACTATACAACTGCAACACTTCTAAACTACTTAAAACATCTCTGTTATTTCCGGACTGCATCACACTATATTTAAACCTATACATCTGTGTATGCATATATATATATCGGCTTTACTCCAGACAACCAAGGATTGAAAGATAAGAAGCAGAAGGAACAAATAGAATATCATCCATCATATGCTATGCAAGATTGAAAGCCTGTTGTTCTAGTCTGCCAACTAGTTGCTTTGTTTTTGTCATACAATATAGCTAGGTCTTTGGTTTGCTTTTCAATCTTTATATTTACATTGTTTTATTTAAAATATCTTTATTATATTCACTAACTACTTTGACAGAGTACATAGCAGTATTAACATTACACAGCCAGATATTTTGAGATATACATAGATCCGTGAGCCCTGTCTGTTCAAACATTTTATAATAAAAGTGGGAGACGTTGTGTCTGCTGCTGAGAACTTTGTGCCTCCCAGGGATGAGTCACAAAAATCCTTGATATGTAAAGTACATATCAGTACGCCCAGAGATGTGCAGCGGGATCAGAAGTAAGACATATGGCCGGGCTTGCACAGTGGGAGCCACGCTCTGTAGATATTTCTTCATCCTTGATTTTTGTATGTTGTCTGTTGTGATTCCTCTGCCAAGTTTTAGTTAGTCAGGAAGTTCAGGTGGTTGGTTGTAGACATCCTATTTTTGTCCCCGTCAGCAAACCGTGAGATTACAACTCCCGGGTTCAGGTGAGACCTGTTTCTTTTAAGATATTTATCATAGCAAATCACTTTGTCTCTATTGATATATACAGTTCATATTATCGCTCTAAAAAAGACCCGAGAGTTGAACATCAGTCAAAGATAGAACCGAGAGCGCAGAATCTTTGATTAATACAGCATCAGAATTATTATCATCATATTATTGCATCTGCCCCACAAACCAAACCCCTGTACATCCTCTGGTGGATTTATTCACAGTCACTGGGTATGTCGGGTTGTTCAGTATCAGAAACCCTGCAGAGATGTACTCTGACCCTAGTCTGGGTCAGCCTACCATGTGTTGAGACCCCTCTGCTGTGGTTTTTATGGCTCTCCTCGCATCTGCAAGGATATTAAAGACCCAGCGAGACAGCCCTCTTTAAAAGGACACACACAGTGCACATGCTACCCGCGGCGGCGGCACATGTCCTCGTATACTCGGCCATCCTTGTCCTTAGCTTTCTCCATCCAATCCCGTGGGGACGACTCTGCTCCAGCGCGGCCATCTGTCTCAGTGTTTAAGAAAGCGACACAGTGTCAGGCCTAAGTGCAGTCATTTTTATCATGTCTGGGATTTCGGACCTGCTTCCCTCTATTAACCCTCCACCGCAGCTGCCCGGGGCCTCCCCTTCACTTTGATTAAAGCAATGACCGGCCCCTGCTGCGTGGAGGTGGGGGGTGGGGTGGGGGCCCTCACCTTAGGTGATGCCTCTTGAGATGCTCCCTGCCACAGACTTTGGCAGAGCTTGGGTGTCTTAGTGCATTCAGACAGCAGCTGCTGGAGTTCTTCAGTGTTTGTCTCTTGACTCGGCCTCGCCCAGAACAACACGCTGGATGGGCTTCAGAGGACATCGCAGACTGATTGAATCACAAATTCGATACAGCGATGCTCAGGCTGCCAGGGGATTTCACGGTCCGCCGCCGTCGTCCATCTCGTCAGTGCACCTTGCTGCCACATCTTTTCAGTGCTCCCAACACCTTTTTTATTTTAAATCCTCTTTGGCCAGTTGGCATCAATTTATTTTTATGTGGGTAGTAAACATTAAAAAAGCTGAATCCTCGGAGTTCTTGAAACCTTTAAAACATCCATGAATACAAATTCACACAGCCTGTGAAATAAACTTAAAAGCCGAATGTTCATAACATACAGTTCCCGAGTGGTAAGAACATCTTGCATATAACCTAAAAATATAACCGTCTCAGACCCAAGGGGCGAGATGTAAATGAAGTCTGCACACAAAAGAAATGCATAGCTGCCCTCCACACAGGCGCTGGTATTTCTAAAGAAGACTTTTATGTGTCAGCTGAGCTGAGTTTGATGTCGCAATGTGGCAAAGACAAGGATAACATCAAAGGCTGGATTTGGGTGCTGTTTTATATGGAGCCTTAATCTTGTCAGCACCTCACAATAGTCAGTCATAGCCTGTTATGCGTTACATCCTCCTTTCTGCAGGAGTGGTCCTTATTCTAGTGCAAGTCAATAGCTTCACTGTAACGTAGGAATAAGAATAATCTCTGTTGGATGATAAATTAGGCCTCGTCATGTTATGAATTAGTTGTATATTATGGTTCACAATACATGCTGGTGTGTAAAATAACTGTGAGTAAGTGATGATGCTCTAGCACCGTTTGAGGATTCTGCCAGTGCCAGAGTTAAGACAGAGGAAGTCTGCTTTATGTTCAAATTACGTCTAATTGTGCGGATCAGTGAAACCTATCACATGGAGCAAAGTGCATTCAGAAGTCGGGTTCAACGGGTGTTTATGTTTCTGGTGTAGCATCGCAACCATGCAGGACGCAGTCAGAGGCTGTCGGTGCGTCGTTGAGAACAAAACGAATGACGGGTTGGAGGATGGGTGAGGTTTGAGGAAGGGGGCCGAAACCAGTGGGGTAAGAAGGGGGGAGTCTGGCGTCACGGCAATGCACAGCCGGAAAATCGCAATTCATTCAGATTTCTTCTTTTCTTTTTGGTCGACATGCTCAGAGTCCAAGAATAAACCTGAAGACCGACTTCATATTTGATGAAATACATGTTGTGTTTGGGCTGCAACTGATCCTCGTTTTCATGTTCGATTGAACTGACAATTAGTTAGATTGATGAACCGTTCGGTCAATCAAATGTCCCTCTGCTATTTCCCAGAGCCCGAGGCGGCAACTCCAAACTGCTTTGTTATGTCGGACTAACAAGGAATCTAACGGTGTTTAAGGATCATGCAAATAAAGCAAAGGAAAAAAAGCAGCCCCTCAATCCTGAGAATAGAAACATGAATGACAAATTATCGAAATAATTCATTATCTAATAGATTTGTTTCACTGTTTAATTGATTAATTGGCTAATCATTTCAGCCTCAAACGTTATTGTAATCTCAAGCACACTTTTCAAGTTGACCCTTTTCTATTGAGTCTTACTGAGCTCCTTCACAGGGATGTTTTTCACTCTATGCTTTTCTCTCACGTGCAGGAACCTACATGGGCTGCTTTCTGCACAATGCCAGTGATCGAGCGCTGGGAGGAACCATGCTTTATGATCTGCGCAAAATGACCAGCTCCCTGTGTCAAGACACCTGCTCGGAAAGGTAATGCGTTCGTGGCGGGCTGCCGTGAAGGGGCCACAGAGGGCCTGCTGTTTGAGTAAACGCTTTGGATCTCAGTCTCCTCCATGAATGCCTCCTGTGTTTGGAGCCAGCGGAGAGCCAGGTGGCTGGATGACAGTAAAAGATGGGGGGGGGGAGGAGTGAAGAGCAGGCCAGGACAGAAGGATTGATCTATTGCAGGAGAAGGAAGCAGGGAGGTGTATGTGTTGGAAAGCTGAATGAACTGACTACAACGGTTAGTGAATAAATCAGAGGTTAGATATGTGCTTTCCTGTGGCCGTGCTGTGAATCTAACTCCATTGGCTCGCTGTGAGCTGAATTGCGGCATTTTAGCCACCGCCCAGAGCTGCAAGGACGTGAAAAGGCAGTTGGGTTCTTTGTGGCAAACTCAACGAATGACCCTCTTGAATTATTCCTCTTAATGCCGTCGCAGCGAGGAAGCAGCGTGGCCCCGCTGAACCAGAACAGCAGAGGACAGATAGATGGAGCAAAGACGTCCCCACTAAGCCCCGCCCCCCTCCACATCCCCCCGTCCGCACATAGCGCAGTCATGCTCGTTACCTGAGTGGGCCAATTACCGCGATGAGTAAAAAGTAAAAAGTCAAGGCAATTTGTCAAGGAAGCTTCAAAAGAACATATATGAAAAGGTCAACTTTGATGAGCTCTGTCTTTCCCAAGGAGGGAGGATAAAAAGAGGGATGAGTCACAACAGCCTTGATATGTAAAGCACAGATCAGAAGTGACCGCAGTTCAGCTCGGAAAAAAAAGTCATCACACAGTCAGATGAGTGCAGAGAGAGAAGCACTGACGAGCACCAGCGGGGACGGGCCACGTTGTAGATTTCATGCTGGGAACTTTGAGTTATAAGATAAGTTGGAAATGTTAACTAATGTCCTGTGGGATGGCTGAGCCTGAGGGCAAGAGCTTGAGGTGATGCACTGCCCTTGGCGAGGGCATTAACTGTGTTTATGTGTGTGTGTGTGTGTGTGTGTGTGTGTGTGTGTGTGTGTGTGTGTGTGTGTGTGTGTATGTGTATAGTGGGTACCAGTTTGCAGGTCTGGAGTTTGGAGCCGAATGCCACTGTGGGAACCGGATCAATAGCACGCGGGCCCCCGAGGAGGACTGCGGTCTGGTGTGTCGGGGCGAGAGGGGGTCTCCCTGCGGAGGCGTGGGCCGACTCTCCATATATAAGGTGGAGCAGCAGCTGCCAGGTCACAGAAAATGTGAGTCAACTTCCCACAGAGAAGACGCGGCGCTATTTGTTTCATTCTCTGTACAAGCTGCTTTGTGGGGGCTGCAGACAGATGAGGAACCTCGCTGTTGTGGCTCGCCCCA
This sequence comes from Cottus gobio, assembly GCA_023566465.1. Classification (NCBI taxonomy): domain Eukaryota; kingdom Metazoa; phylum Chordata; class Actinopteri; order Perciformes; family Cottidae; genus Cottus; species Cottus gobio. Next base: position 20,086,173 of record CM042229.1, on the reverse strand, counting down.
AAGCAGGATCTAAAGCCATACATGTATGCCACATCTGTCCTTTATTTGGTCATCGCGGTCCTTGTTGTGGAATTTTAGGAAATAACCAAATTGAGGTGTTCCCCCATTTTGGCTGCAAGCTCCCTGGAGCTATACGTTGAGGTGGGACATCAGTTGGAACAAAGCATTTCATTGGTCAAACATATATTTCAAACGCTGCAGGGGTGTGCAAGCGTTCATTACAACTCATACAATCAGTTTTTTTTATACATTTTAAATAAAAAACTTTTGGACAAAAATACATTCTGTGTGTGAAACCAAAACCAGACCTAAAGACATTGTTGAATTAATCCTTCTAACAAGTACCGCCTCTGCTACCAAGACCTCACACATAAATTCCTCTGAGCTCCTCTGTTGTCCAAAAACTATTAAAAAACCCACCAGTGAGTCACACATACATCCTGCTGCCAGAAATACTCACTAGAGCAGGGGTCAAAAATATTTTGAAACCACGTCATCCTTTTATGGTGATTGTATTTATTATATTTCACCTTGTTTTATTACAAATGTTATTATTCTGAATAGCTTTTTGTGCTTGATCTGTTTTTTTCCTTTCACTATGGCAACCCCAATAGAGATGAACATTTTAAAAATAGAAAGCTGCTGAACACACAACCCATGAATATGTTCAGCTTGAAAATTTGTGATGACTATGAACTGAAATCAGTGGCTGCAGTATTATGGGCCTAATCTGAAAAGTCCCAAACTGGTTTAGGCTCCGTTGCTGGGCAGATTTTGAGACGACAGCTCACTTCCCCTCTCTGTGAGCCAAGTGTCTTTCACTGTACGCTCTCATTTGACTTCCTTTGGTCGTCTCAGACTGGGATGCTGCCGGAGTAAAAGATTCATCTCTCCATCGCCGCTCTGACACTCGTTACATCTGTCTGATGAGCACCTGGAGAGCTCTCATGTCCCAGACAGCCTCCATCAGCCAGTCATTTAGTGATGTATAGATATGTTTCAAAGTATCTACTACATTGCGATACCCTTGGTCTGTCCTCAAGACACCCCGGGGTGTTCAGCACCCACTGCACAAGAGCACTAAATGTGTATTAATCTAAGGCTGAAAATAGTCCTAAACAAATGGACTATTTTTTCCTATTTGAGACTAATTTGCTTAAAAATACAAACGCTTTCGTAAAAATGTAGTCCACAAACTTTCAAATCTCAAGCCTTATCCTTAATGTCTTTGTCATCTCTGAGGTCTCGAGCTTGTTGGATTTGACTCCATTGCTTACTAAAATAGAGTGATATGCAGCTTAACACTTGATTGATAACCTTTGGATAACTGTGGAGTTTATAGACTGTGTCTGAAACAATGCACATTGTTTGCAGGGAGCATGACACAGATAACTCTTAGTGCACCATGATTTCTGCATTTCATTTAAATCAGCATATTGTACTGATTATACATGACCATTTCTCTTCAGTTTTCTGTTCTGGAAAAATATAGTATGCGCCACATTATTGATGTTGGCAAGGTCAAATATATTATATATTGAGTTTATACCATCTCCTGTATTAATATTCATGGTTGGTTGGGTGTCTCTGGAGTTTTGCAGCTGAATTGTGAATGTATTATACACCAGAATACAGTTAAGTATAGGAATGTAATTATGAGGGCAGAAATACTTTGGGATGGATCATTTAAATATAGCCGTGATGTCGACTAACTATTTTAAGAAATCTGACAATACATCTCGAAGTAAACCCTCTTTGGCTCACCAGTGAATCAATTAATTAACTTCTTAGAGCTGGTTTATGCTGCGCATCCTGCCAAATATATGCTTGCTATGCTGCCACTAGTGTGCAACTATATTCTCATGTGTGTTTGACTTTCTCCAGTCAGAAATGTTCACCACCGCGGCTGCTTCAAGTTGACGAAGAGCACCATCGGCACCTTCCCCATTGACTCCTTCCAGCCCAACCTAACCATGCAGTCCTGCATCGAGACCTGCACAGATAAGGTTGGAGTTAAGCCTCTGAAATTACCAATCTGATGATCAATCTATTGCAAGTAGCTTTCTGTTTCCTCCAGGAGAGCAGACTCCAGAGCTCAGAGAGCAGTTTCCACTCCCAGGAGATAACATGTGGGAGTGCAGAGCTCCTTGGATTTTGCACAATATTACAGGTGTAATGTGCCTCTAATGAGAAGCAGATAGTCAGGATCCTGCACTGACATCTCACTGGATGCAGCTGCCTCTCCTCCGGAAAAACAGAATTGGCTGGTAGAATTGTTGCACCGATTGCCTTGTGATTCATTCTCACACTGTGGTGTTTGTATATGTGATTATGCACAACACTTCTAAAATGTTCACTGCGGTCTGTCCTTGTGCTTTAACACTGAGCTCTTTGCTCACCTGGAAAAGTGAGAAAAAATAATGAAGCATGCAGAGATGCAGCCTCTCCCGCTGAACTGAGCTGACAGATGACCCATGAGTAGAATGCACATATCGGAAAGAAAAGTCATTGTGATGAGTCCCAGAAAGACAAAGAACATTTGTGCGTTTGGGTTGCAGGAGCTCCCGCTGGCTGTGTTTAAGAAGCCCCACTGTTTGTGCACGTGGACGTCGTCTCTCTTCAACCTGGACCAGCAGTCTGACAAGCAGCAGTGTGTGGAGGACACTGGGCTGAATCACACAAGCAACTCCACACCCCCGGCGACCCCCGAGCATGCCCACTACCAGGTGTATCACACACCTGTGCTTGGTGAGATAACAATCATCTGCATGTGGAAACCATTTATAGTAATCACAGTCAAACTGATCGACCGCTTGTGTGGATTAAGAATATTGTGACAGAATCATTTCTGGACAACATCTGTTTACACTGGCTAAATGCATGATTGGAGCATCTCTTTTGCCTCTTAACGCCGCTGAGCCGGCGGCTTGCAGCTAACGGTGCTAACAGTGCTAACAGTGCTAACGATGCTAATGTTTCTAATGGTGCTAACGGTGCTAACTACAGCAACAATGCTGACTGGGCTAGCAGGAGTGTCCTGAGGGGGAACCAGAGGGTGGGTGCTACGCCTCCACAACCACGCTATCGACTGTTAACGCAGTTTGAGAGCAGTGCAGTATAGAATATGGGGCACGCTCACATGTACTAACATGCAACAACAGGATGCGTGCACGTGACGTGGCTATGTCAACAACACACAGAGAGAGTCCATTCACTGCTCAGGTAGACATTACTCCACTTTATCTTTACATATATAACAGTTGTTTGATGCTAGTAACGCTGAATCCCCTTTATATTACACACATACGTCATTCGTTTAGAGTTAACATGTAGTGCACTTAAAGTGTTAATGTTTGGTCCTTTCTTACATGACAACATAGGAAAAATTATCTTAAAACTTTTTTAATTCAATTATTTTTCACTTTACTCCCATAATGCTTTGCCTGACAGTGACCTGTGTGCTTCCGGCTGGCTACCTGAGCATGCACGTTGACATCATGACGGGAACGATAATCAGTTAATAGTGAATCTGTCTGTTACATTGCTTTACTTTCATGTCATGCATGTACATTTGTCAATTAAGTGGTAAAATGCATGACGTATCAAGAAAGTTAAAGTTGTAATCATCTGCTTTAATTTGACCTGGACAGATGGGATCACTATTGGAGGTGTCCACTGAATTATGATCGGGCGCATTTCTGCTTTGTTTTGTAACTAAAAGCGATAACGACATCTCCCTCTAGACTCCATGTGCAAAGAGAGGATGTTTCTGCCTCAGAGATCGAGCTCCCTGGTGGCCCTTTCCAGTTTTCCTGGTGCGGGCAACACCTGGGTGCGACACCTGATCGAGCTCGTGACGGGCTACTACACTGGCAGCTTCTATTTCGACGGCACGCTCTACAACAGAGGTGGGGAGGGCGAACGAGAGAGAGAGCAAGCGTTCGGTGACAGAGTGCCCTCGCAGCTGACCGTTGTGCATTCATGTGTTCTTTGGCGCCAGGTTTCAAAGGGGAGAAGGACTACTGGAAGAGCGGCCGCAGCATCTGCGTGAAGACCCACGAGAGCGGTCAGAAGGAGATTGAGATGTTCGATTCCGCCATCCTGCTGATTCGGGACCCGTACCGCTCCCTCGTGGCCGAGTTCAACCGCAAGTGTGCCGGACATTTAGGGCACGCCACGGACGCACAGTGGAAAAGCAAAGGTAAGGCTGTCGGTGGTCTTTATCTTCATATGCACCGCAGTCACAGTGAGTCTGAGTTCTCAGGCTACCTCACAAGTTAAACAATCAATAACTCATTAAGACATGAAAACATCAACTAGTGCAACAGTTGAGTCAAGCCGGACCGACAGTGGAAAAGAGGCTTCATGTCCCTAACTGTGCTATCTTTCGCTTGCAGAATGGCCAGAATTTGTCTCCAGCTACGCCCCCTGGTGGGCGTCCCACACCCTCAGCTGGCTGAAGTTCGGACGGCGCCTGCTGGTGGTGCACTACGAGGAGCTGCAGAGGGCCCTCCTCCCTCAGCTCCGAGTCATCACAGCCTTCCTGAACGCCACCATGATGGAGGAGAGGCTGCTGTGTGCCCAGAGCAACCAGGACGGCCATTTCAAACGCTTGGGGGCCACGCGGCCCTCCTTTGACCCGTTCACTCCCGACATGAGGCAGATGATCGACCCCTTCATTCATTCTGTCGACCAGGCACTACAGAGCAGAAACTTTAGCGGACTTCCGCAGGAGTACCTTCCCAGATGACCTGACAAGGTCACGCTCTTAGTCCTTTAATGACTGGTCCAGCTGGGGTTTAGCGGGAGAGAAGTTCTTCCCCAGGTGCTCCGTGGGACTCTCCCTTGCTGAAAAGGGCCCACCTGACTCTTTGATAAGCCAGACGCAGCATGAATGGCTTTGGAGTCATGGAAACACACTGGGAGGTCACTGGAGGAAACATGACAATCCATCGTGAAATCCAACGGTGAACAGAGCTGAAAGCCTCGGGGGCCAGACTGCCTCTGTGAGAGCTGCAAATGCGACGAATACTCAGACAGGATTTGACATGATTTGTTGGCCTCCGGGTCAGGATTATCTGGGGAAGTGCCCGACTGCACAAACATGAGGATCCAGGATGGACTCATTTCGTTTGAAGAGGGGAACTGTGAATCTTTATAATTTCACTTTAGTACATATATTGTGTTTTTAACATACACACATGTTCATAAAAAGTCATACTAACACAGGTGAGCATTAGAATTACCCAGATTACATTGGTTACATCTCTGGCTGCTGCAGGTTTGCTGTCACGGTGGATAAAGGCCGTGAGGACGCTCAATGCTGCCAGGACATGTTGATCACAAGGAACTGCTCTAGACTGTAAACCTTTATTTCATTTAACGCATTCCATCTGAATCGATTGATGCCATCTACTCTCGCCTCACTTGAAATGTTTTCCGCTTTAATAGGCCGAGGACCACCTCAACAGGTGTGTGTTCACCTGTCGGGCCCTCACACTGAGGCGTCCTGCCGTAGCGTAGAGGATGACACTCAGAGCGGCTTGTGTGCCCAGTGTGCTCTGCCACTGCAAACTAGAAAGGCTAAAAGAAACAAAGCAGTGTGCAAATCTGAGCAAAACAACTCTGCTCTGCATTACTTCTGGACGTAGACTGGAAGAATAGCGCCACCTGATGGCTGCAGTACAACAAGCCTTAACGTTGCAGACTGGGGCATGCGCACCCCGGGCAAGTGACGTATTGAATGTAGTCACCAGGCTTTTCGTAATGGGAATAGCTAGATTCAAGATAGAGGTATAACAGATGTGTCACTGCATGACGAGAGGCACGATGTCAGGAACATGTGCAGTCTGCAACAAAAGCTTTTTCCTTAGTAAAGTATCAAGGACACTCAAGTAAAACGAATTCCAAGAAAACATCATAAACTGTGGTCTCAAACCGCCCTCTGACACGGCGCCATCAAAACTGAACATTAAAGTTTCACAGCAGATTCATTGCAGGGCTGTTACACTGGACTGCACAGGTTGCGTGGTGTTGTGTCCGCCAGCCGCTGTCACAGGCGAGGCGAGGGTCCAGCTACCAGCCACAAGGTTAGAGTCCTCCTCCAGCTACGTGCCAACATTGAATGTTACAGCAAAATCCAATCCCTGGAAGCGGCCTCAATCCCTGGATTTATGAGCTGGTTCACAACCCTGCTGTGAACCAGATCCCTGCGACACACATCGACATCGCTGCAGCACAGTGTCAGATATGTGCAAAGAGAATTCAATTGGTTTTAATGTGAAAGTTCAGAATTCCAAATTAAGAGAGAGCTGACATCCTACTCACAACAAAAACAGAGTTCTGTATCTTTTGACAGGATCTCAAACCAAATTGCATAAAAAGGGAGTTTAGTTAGCGTGTCCTTCCTTCTGCACAGGTAACACAGGACAGGGTCCTGGAGAGGCCTGAAGGGGAGACGCCTCACTGGTCCAGTCACAGATCCGGGTCTATTTTCTTCTATAACGCGTTGTCTTTCAGACTAGTGGAAAGAAATCATTCAAGATGCACATTTAGGTCATCATTTTACTGCTTTATCTATTTGTGTCTGGATTTCTCTTAAAAAGGTCTCTTAAAATCACCAAAATGTACCATTAGATAATACCTCATTTGCATATTTAACAGAAAAAAACTTGTTTTCTGAAAACACTTTCATAGTGCTATCTATCAGTTCATGTTTTACCCTATTCACGTATCGTTCCTTCAAAATATATGTCATTCTAAAATACATATCTTAAAACACTGTTTGGAATATGTTCATGTATCATTCATAGCCTTATTTATACTGATATTGGACCAAAAAACATGGAGAAAATGTATTTTCTGTTGACAGTATTTTCTGATTCACTGAGTGATGCAAATAACTATCTTAAATCCCTTAACTGAAAACCTTTGACTCTAATATGTCAACAAAATGAAACAAGAAATTTAAACTTTGGGCTTTATCCAATGTTTAGATTCACTTTCTGGAGAAATAAATATAAATATTCACATATAATAATGATTCAACCTTATATTATATATATATTATAATTGTTTTAATGGCATTAGTCAACCATATTATTAGTTACAATGTCGACTCTATTCACCGGTAGGGTCTCCCCTTGAAGAGTTGAGACATTTTGTCAAAAGACAGCAGCAGCTGGAAAGTTGTTGAGTGCCGCTAGAGGGTCAGATGTTTCCCTCTTGAGTTGGTGGAAAACAAAATCAGAGCTAAAAGAAGCGTGAATATACTCAATCAGGTGAGAAGAAAAAAATCAAAGGACAAATGGTAAACAATTTGCTAATATGTTCCATATCAACCTTATATGGTGAAATTAAGTGTTGTTTTTATAGCTGAAAAATAAATAATTGAAAACTGGTTGAAGTATTTGGGCAGCTGTGGATGAGAAGGAGCCTGTTTGTATTTGGGATGTTTTTATGTCTCTGAAACAGAAACAATCCTTTAGGTAAAACGGAATGAAGTGTCTTTGAAAAAGAAACAACGGTGAGGCGTGATGATCAAGCACAGCATGTGAATCCGCTATAGGCTGCTTTGGCTGAAAGTAGTTCAGGGGGCTGGCTGACAGCGTGCAGCTCGTCACGTTGATTGTCTTCAACAGTTGTGTTATTCCCAGAGGCTGCGATGAGTTTGAGATGGAGCTTTATTTGAGAAGCGGCGCCATAAGGCCTCACAGTCAGGTGTCTGTCACAAACACTGAGCGGACTGACAGCTAGTGCTGCGTATATTAAGAACCCGACACCATCTGTTTCACAGAGACATGTCTCTATGTCGCCTTTTTTCTCCGTTGATTTGCAAACACAAAATGATTAAATATGCAAAAAATATATATAAAAAAAGGTAATTTCACTACAAGGATTAAGTTCCAGTGGAAGGCAGAGAAGATGAAGAGGCAGCTGGACTCTCCTCCTCTCCCTCCTGTCACATGCACGCCAGGGAGGCTTGTTACCTGAGCAGCAGCAGGGAGACGAGGCGATGCTGACAGCTCAGGAGGAGTCTCAGAGGACACATGTCACCATCAGGGAGGCTTCAGAATAATCACAGAGAGAGGGAAGAGGTCAAAGAAACAGAACACTGCAGGTCCTCTGACCACTAAAAACTACATGTAAGAGAAAAGTCAGGGGTGGAAACAAGTACATTTAGATTAAGTAATGATAATAATAATACAAGTTGTTTGTTCAGCCTGGTTCATACAAGACACAACAAAGCACAGCATGCTTTACAATAAGGGAAAATAAAACAAGAATAGAATGCTATGATTATTTGGAAAAGAAGATGGAATATACCTACTTGATAAGGTAAGATTAAAAATAAGATAAAGACGAAGATGAAATATAATACACAGAATGTATACATACCCATGGCAGTCTGAACATATGGATAATAATAAACTCTACAGCAGCATCAAAGGGTCTTTATTCTCTTCTGCTCTGCTATCCATCAGTGGAGAACACTCAAAAAGGATTTTGCCTCGAGTGCACTCTCGACCAATCAGCAGTGACCTGGAGGTCTCTGAGGCTCTAAATACACAACTGAGCATTCTTTTTTCTACATTATGTACTGTGTTTCAGTGCACTTCTCAGATACTGACTTGTATGTCAAATTGAATGCTACTTTAGACTTCTACATTTCAGTGGGAAATATAGCACATTCTATTTCACTAAAATTAGCTCAAAGATAAAGATTTCAGGTGAAGAATGCATGATCTGTTTATATAATAGGGTTCTTTGTAACAGATCAAAATGTCCAACAGTAATTAGAATAATGTCAACAATGACAAACAAACGAATGCATCAGTAATTTATAAATATAGAACAATTATAACAATATACTGTAACACTCTGAAAGGGGCCCTTCTTCACAGTGAGTACCTTTACTGTTGATACTCAAGGAACATATTGCTGATTTCTACAGTTGAATATGTAAAGATGCGTTAATAAGTGAACGGTATCACGTGGCTGTGTCATTATGCAACACAGTGGGTCTGTGCCGGATCCCTATTCACGATGCTCCTTTTCAAACTAGTGACAGTGCCCCCCTCTGATGGAGCCAGGGACATTGTGTTCCCAAAAATATAGTGCTGACCTACGTCCTTAGTGGCACCACTCCAGACAGACGGGTTGGTTTCCTCATCTGCCCCCTTTCTGCTGATCAGTGTGTTACGAAACACGAAGGATGCTGACACACGTTTTACTGAGTTGAAAACACACACTGCACGTAATACACACTATTTATTAAGTATATAGAGCATCTACAGGTGGACATTTCGGTTTCATAAACCTGTGAGTACCTATAAGTATCTCAAGCTAAACTTATAGTATAGTATCACTACAATCAGCTAGTCCTAATTTCCACTGTTCCATTTATTCACCACGGCTGTCTCTTCCTCAAACTCAGGACTAACTGACACTCAATTAGTTTGCTTCCAATTATTTCCCAGAAAAGCAGCTTGTGTAAAAACATGTGTTGTGGAAGGCGAGATCCAGCGATACTGAATATTGTCAGCTTTTATTTGACCAGCATTCATTAGTTGTATGCAATTCATTCACTTCAGCCCAGCTACTGGGGCTGCAGGTTTGACTTAATACTCCACAATGAGACACTGAGTCCGTGGCTCTCAGGAAATCATACTCGGGGCATGCTGGGAGAAACCAGATAACAGCCGCTGTAGCCTCTAATGGGAGGTGGAGGGTATTAAGACTCAGACTGGATTAATGTTACCACCTCTGTTCCTCACTTGGAGATCCATCAAGTTCTGTGCATTAAAATGATAAAAACATGTATTATTCTCATTAAAGCACGTCAGCTGATCATCTGGTACCCTACAACTTACAGTTAAGTTCAAATCTCAACCGCGTGGACAAGAAAATAAGAGGAGCGGAGAGCCAACGGCAAACCGCTGGCCCAAAGGTTTTAAGACGAAAACTCGGACAACTCCCAACTACCAACGCCGTGGTAGCGACCTGTCAATCACAAGGCAGCCACACCCTGCTTCATGGTCTACTTGACTCTTTATGAATGCGTTGAATCCATGCTCTTGACCCATGCATTAGTTATAATCACTGAAGCATGTGATTCTCACTCAGTGTTGCCGCTGCTGCTCTCAGTAGCTGTGACTCCAGGTCCTACTTCAGGTATTTTCCTATGGTTTTCAGCTTCGCTAGCATTTGAATTCTCCCCAGACACACGGGCACTTCAGAATGAACAGCCAGGAGTGAAGGGGACATTTCTCAGTCAAAGTGACTGCAGGCACGAGCTCACAAATGAGTTAATTTCAGAAAGCCTGCATCAGTATCTCACTCACGGGGGTTTCATCAGACGAACTGATCAAACAAAGTGTGTTGGAGCAGTAAAAAACAAACTATTGGGAAAATTAAAGAGAACGATGGACTGATTGTTTGTAAATATTGCATATCGGGAATTCATGTGAGAAGTGGAAGAAAACATGTCTTTCAAGACAATCTGGAGCTGATACAATGAATACAGGACTCCTGGTCACCAGCACATGCTGCTCTCACAGGCCTGAGGGGCTGGAGATAAACCCTGTGACGGAGCATGAACCCTCTTATTAATATTGAGCTGCAGCTCTACTTCATTGTGCTCATAATAATAATACACACTTTATTTGTAAAGCACCTTTCGCACAAGAAATGCAGCAGAACATCAGCGGGCGGACTGGGAAATGTTGGTCCACAACTTGCCAAGTTGACGTCATGTTACGCAGAAAACATGACAGACAGAAGTAAATATTGGGTTGATGGCAAAAACATTTTTTTAATTCATGTATGCAATACAATATGATTTGTCTCCCCACGTGTATCAACATACTCTGAGATATAAAATACAACACATCTTCCTTGTAGTGTCCGTGTTTTCTCCACATCAAGTTACTTTTAGTCCTACTTTTTACTCAGAGTGTATTGCACAAGTACAAGTTTAGGTTTTATTGAGCACATTCTAGCAAGATGCGATTGATTCCTCTGAGCCGCTTCTGGTTAAAGACATATTCATCATTTCAGTGATCGGTTGAAACTAGCTAATTAACTGAAGTACTGCTTCATGTTCAAGCAGTTGTACCTGCAGAAGGCAGAACATGGCTCCGGCTCATCTGCCCTTCACACCCTCTCTGCTCCTCAGCAGGAGGGTCACAGCTTCCCGCCCCACCAGCTCTGTGGACCTGCAAGGTCCTCTTGGTGAAAATGAAAACATCGCTTTGTCCAAAGTACATAACACAGGTTTGACGGGGCCGTATCGTTTACGTCTTGGCTGTTCTTCATATATATATTGAGGGACAATGCTGTGTTGTTTGCCATCACTATTCCCCGGCTATCAACCTTTCTTTTTATTGTGTCTGTTATGCGGTGAAGATAAATCAGCAAGCGCTACAGGAAGGCCACGCCACAAAAGCAAAATCATAAAAACAGCTGTTGACTGCATGGAGCCTGGTAGTTGTAGCTTCCAGTATTATCTCCCAGCTGAACAGGGGATGTAATGCTGTATGATAACTTGTCTTGATGGGCACTGAACTGTAGACTCTTCCCTCTGTGAGCGCCATATCTACACTGTCGTAGACACTTTGATATCACATTTCACTCACTGATAAAAAGAGAGAAACGGTTCATATGGAAATCCTGTTATCTTTTTCTCTGAAGCCCCTTCATGTGTAGAAGATGAGCGGCGTACCTGCACACTTAACATGAATGCAAAATACAAACAAAAACAAGGGCAGTACAAGTTTTTCCTGAGTGACTTTCAGGCATAATTCATCATTAGTGTATGACCCCCCCTTGACACCATGTTTCCTTTGGGTCTGACTTTTAAAGGTGGTTCGAAGTGACCGCTCTCGAACAAGAGTTACTGAAAGGTCAGCAGCAAAGCGCTGCACCACACAGTAACTCCATTAACAGCATTTGGCTTGTTACCCAAGAAACGTAACAAGTAATTATTCACTTTGATAAGGACGACAGTGATGTATAGCTCAGAGTTAATCAAACTTGGCAAAAAAAAAACAGTAGCTGAGCAGAAACTGTGAAAAGAAATATGCTCTCTCTTGGTTTTTTAAGTAGTGATTCAATATTGTGGTCAAATAAATGTGATTAGTGCTGGAAATATCAACACTTGGGACTACCTTGGGAATGGGCCCGTAGCTCGGCCTTTTAGGTCAACCAGACAGGCCACAGCCAAGTCCACAGCCATGCTAGCTAGCAGTTGTGGGAGGCTAACCTTATGTATTGACCCAAGCTAATTTCTGACGCCACCGTGCTAACATGCTCACAATGAAAAGGCTAACATGTTGATGTTTAGCAAGTACAATGTTTAGCAAGTACAATGTTTACCGTAGCTTGTTAGCTCATTAGCTCATTAGCTCTCACACAAAGCTGAAGCCTGTGTGAATGTCATAAAACACTGATAGTAGTAGGATCGATCAGCTGTGCAGGCTTCTGTGTACAGCAATGGAGGAAATGCTACGGGATCACCAGAGAAATAATTAGGATTCATCAACTCTGTGTGAATTAAGGACACAGTCTATGATTGTCCATTGTGTGTAGCTACACTTTATTGCCATGAATGAAACAAATAAGCCCAACGCATTATCCATTATGGTACTGAAGATTCCAGCAGCCCCCAAGCCCCTGGTGGAGCTGCCAAAAATATTGGTGGAAAAAGAGTTCTGTTTTATTCTGCAGATGTTTGTCAGTGTCCTGTCCCTGGAGGGGCCATTGTTGGATCTGATTTGGACCAGCTGTTCGCTTCTCTTCTTCGGGTACATACTCGATGAAGCGATGGCTCGCCCTCATCATTTTCCTTTTACACAATGGGGCTGAGTTTGACGTCCGTGCTGACAATCCCGACACCGGCTGGTTCCGGGTATACATCAGCGATGAGCCACAAAAATAATGGGATGCATTCTCATAAGAGTACACACACGCCTCATCGGCCTGAGCAAGGGAACGGGCTCTTTGGGAAGGTTTTTTATTTTGCATTGAGAGACTTAAGAGATCCAGCTGCAGTGAATAAAACAACCCCAGTAACACTGCAGTCTGTCAAGATTAAAATATGTGTGGCCTATTACTGTCACCTGCTGGTAGATCTCTGTGGGTAAGAGGCCCGTCAGGCTAATGCGTGCCGACAGCATGGCAGCCAGCGAGGCTCGCTCTGCTCCTTCTGAACCCGTAAACACAGTGGTTCTGCAATGAACCTCATTTACATCTCTACGATGTCGCGGCCGCTTTCTCCAGCCCACAGCCTGTTTACTGCTGGTACAGCGATGTGTCTGCATGTTTGCCGTATTGACAATCATGAAACTTCACCGGGAGTCCGATAATAGCAAACGGAACAGTGGTGCTGTGTGAATGTACGGCAGTGTTTATTATTTAAATGTGAAGATTTGTTTGAGTCAAAGGAAAACATGTTTTCACTCACTTCCACATAGTTTGGGATTGTGTATGTCCATGTCACGCTGCTCCACTACATTTAGCTTACATCTTGTGACCGCTCACTAAATACCAAGCAGCATGTAGTTCAGGGCCCTTTAAAATCTCAGATGCTTTTATTAAAATAATTGTTGAGACCCAAAGTGGTAAATCTGCAATACATATTTCACATTCAAGCAACGATTAGAGCTTTTGGTTTCTTATTTATTGTCTCACAACCCCTCTGATTTATCTTGTGACCCCTCGACCCTCAGTGGGTCCAGCCTCTGGATTGAACCACCAACTATAAATAAAGCTGATGCTGCTTGATGCCTCCATATAAACCATCTCACGCTGTCATATATAACAATGTATCAGTCACAGGACTTTTCTGCAGTAAAGGATGTGAATACACGCTCTTGTCAGCATGGTGTGGGTGTCCACAGACCGACATCTCCCTCCCTCTCCTGTTGGCTTTGTTACATCTGTTAAGGTGTCACAACTTTCCAGTATAATTGTCGTTATGATATTATTAGTATGTGTCATTTGGTGAGGTCACATAAGTGTCAGTGCAGCTCTGCCCCACAGCTGTGTGAGAGCTGTTCCCGCTCCTCTGGATGATTGATGCACTGGAGACGCGTTGACGTGTCGCTGTTGGAAAGAGAACGCGTGTAAATAATGAAATGAATGATGGCTGCATTCCAATTAGCTGCTTCAGTTTCAGGGTCCTGGTTTGTTGATGCTAGCTCACTGTCACACTTACTGAGGCTTACTGAGACACTCGAAATCCAAAGGAGTCATCAGCAATGTTGTTATTCACACCTTTTCTTTTACTTTGACAGGTCAATGCTCCTGATGACATGCAATATAGCCGCGTCCTCAGATCTGGGTCCATTCAAACTGATGATTCAAGGATATTCTTTCAATTAGAGAACCTCATTTTAGTCATTTGTAAAAGAAAAAAAAAGAAACGTAAATCTTTGAAATATTAAATCCACCACTGAATAACTGCAATATTGTTCATTATGTTATGTTAAAGGACTTGCTTGACATTTCGTGAATAAAATGCTTCACTTTTTTGCCGCGAGACAATCAATATCACTCTCATGCTAAGTGTACGACTACACAACTCTGATGCTTATCCGATGCTCGTTCTTTGCACTTTACAAACAAATGAACACATCTGCCATTTTATAAACTTGAGAAGTACATTTGATCCTAAATACAATGTAACCTTTCAGTTGTTCACAGTATTAAATGTACGACAATATTAAATGTCTGTCTTAGTTTGAGCAGGATACGAGGAAATTGGAGGAGACTTACTTTTGGAGGGTTTTATAACCCACTTCCAGTCCCCACAAATAGTTATTTGCAACTCCTTAATATCAGGCTGCTCTGCTATGTCTCTTAGGTCTCTCCAGTTGATCCAGAATGCTGCAGCTCGTGTACTAACGAGGACTAGGAGGAGAGATCACATTACTCCTGTATTAGCTGCTCTGCACTGGCTTCCTGTAAGATCAAGAATCTTATTTAAGGTCCTTCTTCTTACCTACAAAGCCTTAACTGGTGATGCATCATCATATCTTAGGGAGCTTATAGTACCATATTGTCCCACCAGAGAGCTGCACTCACTGAATGCGGGGCTACTTGTGGTTCCTAGAGTCTTAAAAAGTAGGATGGGGGCCAGAGCCTTCAGTTATCAAGCTCCTTTTCTGTGGAACCAGCTTCCACTTTCAGTCCGGGGGGCAGACACAGTCACCTCATTTAAGAGTAGACTTAAGACTTTTCTCTTTGACAGTGCTTATAGTTAGGGCTGGCTCAGGTCGGCCCGGTTCCAGCCCCTAGATATGCTGCCATAGGCCTAGACTGCTGGGGAACATTTTAGGATACAATGAGCTCCTCTCTCCTCTTCTCTCTTTCTCTCTCCTCTTCTCTCTGGAGTTTTTCCTGATCCGATGTGAGTTCCCAGGACAGGAATGTCGTATGTGTACAGATTGTTAAGCCCTCAGAGGCAAATTTGTATTTGTAATTTTGGGCTATACAAAATAAACTGAATTGAATTGAATTAATTACGATGGGATAGAGTGCAGAGAAATTTACATTTTGCAACGGTGGGACAGCTGTTTTTCTGTTTTTGTGTTATGCTAAGCTAACTGCCCTTTAGTGAGGCGTGTATCAATCAAAATTAAACTATTTAAATTTGAACTCAACATTTTATTTATTTGTATCTATTTCGAATGATCATCTGTGTTGTGTTGAAATTGGCCTTAAAAACCTTTTTGGAGCAGAGAAACCATGTTAAGCTGTCACGGTATTGGTGGTAAGTAGTGTGATAGGAAGTGTGATAGGAACTGTGATAGGAACTGTGATAGGAAGTGTGATGGGAAGTGTGATAGGAACTGTGATAGGAACTGTGATAGGAAGTGTGATGGGAAGTGTGATAGGAACTGTGATAGGAAGTGTGATGGGGAAGTGTGGCGTTTCACGGTTGTATCGTCACATCGACCACAAGATGGCGTCAGAGCTCTGTCCGATGATGAGGCAGCACTGCAGGTCTTCCATCCAATCAGCTGACAGTGAGGTCTGCACATGACTGTTAAAGGATGTAAGAGCACAGAGACACAACATCCCTGACTCATTGTTTCTACTGTAATACAGAAGTATACAACACAGAGCGTATGAGGCCGTGAGCGCTGCATCTTTAAAAGTAAATGTGAACATGGAGGCCTTTTTGGCCTGTAATGCTTGCACCGTGGCTCCTCACAGACGACGCGCCTTCTCCTCAACACAGAAGCTCTGTCTCCTCTGTTCGGCAGCTCATTTCTGGCACGAGTCACATCGGCGAGAAGGAGCCGCAGCGAGACGAGCTGCATTCCACCGTCTCTGCGCTGACGGATGTCTGTCTGACGGGCCGCTGCCCCATCAGCAGCATCAGCATCAAGATCAGCCTCATCATCACAGCAGCAGCAGCGCTGTGTGCTGGCTGTCTGCAGCACCAGTGAGCACGTGAGGGACGGAGACATCTGTATAGTCGAGTGTTCTACCCCCACAATGTGCTGCTCAGCCCGCGTGGCAGGACACGAGGAGGGGGCACGCTCGCCTGGCGGCGTGAACCGCCATCATTGCTGTGTGAGACTGTGAAATAAAGATGGATAAATACACTGAAGATGTGTGTGTGTGTGTGTGTGTGTGTGTTTACCATGTGTAGAGGCCATGTTGTGGTTTATTGTATCCGGAAACGTGCAGATGTCATCATTTCATGTTGATGATCAGAAGAAGGGTTACAAGAGAAAGGATCAATGCACTTTAAGTATTCAACCCTGTTTGAGGACCCCATCTAGGTATCACCACAAAGAAAGCAAATATTATGAATAAGCCCTGAGCAGGGATTCATGTGGAGCTAAAGGTCAATCCCATGATTTGGTTCCTCCACGCCGTGTCGGCCCTGCGTTGCACTTCTCTGCTGTGATGGGGATTTAAAGCTCTCGCTGCAATAAGCAGTACATCTTTTAAAAGTGAATAAGATAAGAATCTTTAACAACACAATATTGGTTTGATTTTTTTGTTACTCAGCTGTTAAAAGAAAGATTGGCTGCTGAGATTTGGAAGAAGCTCATAACATATGATTTCATCAAAACTGGATTTTGTGCTGAAAATTATGAGACAAAAAAAAAGATGTGGCCAACTGAGACGTGGGATCTGTCCCGGGTCTGGACCCGGAGCGCCGTGGTACAATAGAACCACGATAGAAAATAGAATGTGTCTTGTTTTATATTGTCGTTTGACCTGAGGAGGAGGATTCTTAGGAGAACTTAAAAAAATAAAATAATGTAGATGCAAAAAAAAAAAAAGACTATGAAAGTCTGAAACAACAAGCTCTGAGGATGTATCAAGGCACATACACACATTATTATTATTAGTGTTGGAGGGAAGGGGAGGGTTACCATGTTCACCATTTTAGATTAGCTTTTTAGCATGCTAGTAATCGCTAATTAGCCGGCCTAATTAGTTTTACACAAACCAAAAAGACAAATTGACATTTTTGACCTCATGATGGCGCTCATGGAAAGTTCAGGAATCACTGGAGCTGTTAGAAGTCATATATGTTCTCCAACTATCTCCATCATTCTGAAACCATAACCACACAAATGTTGAGGATGACAAAAAAAAAAAATGTATTTGTCATTTTCCTGGAACTTTAACTTCCCCTTGCTGATGGACCATTAATGTCTAGGCCAAATTCCATGGCAACATAACCAGTCGTCGTTCCACCAAAGTAACAGCGACGTTGCCATGTGCAGCTTTCATATCGTGTATCAAAAACATCTGTTTTTCCTTTGATTCAGGAGACGTGGAACGCATGTGACACTCGGCGTTGATTCCTTTCCTTTAACCTTTGTTTACTCGTGGCGTCATCGTGTGCCATGTACTCCCATGTGGTCAACGGGATGCAACAAATACTTCACCTATTTACTCATTCCACAATAAGCTTGATAATAATTCAAATAAACGTTTATATTTACGGCATGTTGACAAGCAAGTGTGCAAACGGCATAAGCTTAGCACAGGGGCCATTTATTGCCTGCAGATGACTTTACTGCTGAAACCACACACACACTCAATTTGTGGGCTGTGAACACACACACACACACACACACACAGACACACGTGTCATACTCTGAGGCTACAGTTTCCATGTTTTCAAGCCTCATTTGCAACATTTCAGTAGCTTGAGTTATTGTATTTCTTGGTGTGAGAGTCCCGGAGGCCACTTTGCATCGACAGTCAGCAGAATGGTTGCATGTTCAAGCACGATGTTTACATAACTCATCACAAATCAAAGTCGTCTCTGAGTCCAGCCAGGGTTGGATTCCCAGGGTTTAGAGAGGTTGTGTCTTTTTTAACTGTGGTTGAATCACGGTCACAGAGATTTTCAAAACAGCTGGGAATCTCCATCCCAAACCCTCATGCTCACAGTGATGCACCTGCCCAGGTGTGGGGGACGTTACGCGGGGAGGGGGATTATCTGTTCATTAAAAAACAAGCCAGAACCCACTGGCTTTGATTCGTTGTTTCTTTAACATGTCGACATCAGCTCTTACTGCCTGTAACAATGCTGATAAAACATAAAGGCTTGTGTTGCATTCAGGGCCTGTTGGAAATCATCTCTTGGTAAAAAAAAATGGCAAAGCAGGGTTCCAATTTGAAGCACGCTGATGCTTTAAAGGCACAGTGATGATGGCGCTCATGAGCTCTTTCACATGTGCACTTGGTTTACAGTGAGCCAAACATAGAAATGTAAACCGCAGATGACAAACCCAGAGAGCTGTGCTCTCCAGCTATTCTTTTTTCTTTCATGTCAGCAAAAAGAAAGGTCAGACGGTCAGACGGTTCTTTCGGTTTATTTTACGACAGAGGATTCAGGAAGAGATTTTACAAACACTCTTACAAAAACTTACAAATATTGAACATTCAGTTTTGATAAAAAAAGAATAATTCTTAATTCAAGGGCCACTTACTGGTATTCCTCTTCGGCTTTCAGATGTAACTGGTGGTCTTCATCGGCAGATGAGGGTCGCTCAGTTGTCTCAGAGTATTTTTAAATAAATGCATACTTCATCGACAAATATAATAAATACATAAAATTAGCAAACTAAATTAATTAATACTTCTGATTTCAAATTAAATATGGACACTGTGTGTATTGTCACATATTGTTAATTGTTCATTCTCAGTTTGTGCGTCACTCAGAGAGACGACTCTTCCTCTCCCTCACTTCCTTTCCCACCCAACTCTTCTTCACTTCCTCTCCCATCAAACTCGTCTTCACTTCCCTGGAGTCCAAACGACCACACAGCCAACGGGAAGCAGGATGAAACCAGAGTGTTTCAGGGTGTGACTGAGAGACAAAGTGAGAGACTGATGTTTCTGATGGAGAGTAACCGACCGGGGTTTTCCCCAAACGCTGTGAGATATATTTATTTATTTTCTAAGTAGTAATATGAGTAGTAATATACATAATAGTAAAAACTATTCATACCGCAAAGTAAAAGTGTAAATGTTTCCTTCGACTGAGAGGCCAAAACATCCTTTCAAGATGGAGCTCTCAATTCTAATGATTCTGGATAGTTTAATGAACAATAATGTATTGTTTTTAATTGTTTTATTGTATGAGTCAAATGTCCAGTAACATTTCTCAGGTAACTGTAGTACTATAATGATTTCCTCTGTAGTAGAAGTATACAGTAGGGAGTATACTCTTGTCCAGTGTTAACTTATTTCAGAGTACAATGAGTGTGAATAGTAATACTTTTCATATCTAAACCTCATGATACATCTCTATCTGTTTGAGGGGCCTTTTAGCTGGGGCCCCAGGCCTCCTAGCTTGCCTCACGGGGCCCCAGGCCTCCTAGCTTGCCTCACGGGGCCCCAGGCCTCCTAGCTTGCCTCACGGGGCCCCTGGTGTCTCTTCACTGAACTAGAGTGTATTTCTGACCTGAGCGGTTATGTAAGCAGGTTATTTTGACTTTATAATGGGAGGTACACGCTCAGTGGATTGTCTTCCCTGTTGACTTGAGTGTATTCCCTGTCATACATTACCTCCCTCCCAACATGTGGATGCTCTGCTCGGCATCGTGTGTTCGAGTCCACCGCCGTGTTCTACTGATCTGTTCACAAAGCCAGCTCTGAAGTCCTCTCACGGCTTTGATCGTTCATTCGTGTGGTTTAAAGCCTCGACAGCAGCCTTCACTTATCAGCCCTAATCTGGGAGTGAATAAAGCCCCCCCCCCCCCCCGCTTGAACTCATATCCTATATTGTTTATTATCCTGCTCACCTGAGATATCATCTTCTTTCAGTACATTTGTTGTTTTAGGTGTTTACATTGTGAAAAGTAAACATAAATCAATTCATCTTTTGAATTCTTGTGGCGTTTATATTTCCTCTGTAGGACCGCGTCTGTGTCTGCAGAGACGCGGTCGGCTCGGCCTCTCACCGCAGAATGTAATATTACCTACATAAATATATCCATTCACTAGTGTATCATTTGAAAAATGTTTGTATGCCAGTAGTTTCTCTATGTATTTCTGTAATGTGTACAAATACATTAATATATGTACTAATCTATTATACATTTTACATGCAACCTAACACCAAATTAATATTTCTGCTGGGAAAGGGCTATTCACAATGTATTCATATTCATATATTTGCATGATTTCTCCACTAATATACATCATGTTGGACTCAGATCAGAGCTAAGGAAAAAAAACGGACTTATTATTCATTATGTTAATTACACTTAAAAATCGTGACCCGACACTTGACTTCATCTCCAATGTGAGGAACGTCTCTTGAAGGCTGTTTAATGTCCATCCTCTGGAGGAACCTCAGAACCCAAATGAGGAGCAGGAGAACGCGTCTAGTTACAGCAGGAGGACGGAACCTTCATGCTCAGGTTTATTTCAGAGATGCACCGATACCGATGACAATGTGACCGATCTATGTTTTATTATATTGCGATTCCTTTTTAAGTGTTTACCATTTTCTCACTGCATTTAAAGGATTTCCACTCAAATTGTATTTACTGTTTATTTGGGGCGACTGTGGCTCAGTGGTTAGCAAGTCAGTCTTTCAATCAGAGGGTCGGTGGTTCAAACCCCAGCTCAGCCAGTCCATGTCGTTGTGTCCTTGAGCAAGACACTTAACCCTCATTGCTCACCGTTGCTATGTATACTGTATATCATGTAAGTCGCTTTGGATAAAAGCGTCAGCTAAATGTAATTTTGAAGGTCATTACATTGCATGATTTAGTATTGTAAAAATATACATATAAATAATACATTTAGATCTATATATTTATTTGCTACATTTTGCTTTGCAAAGTCAGTAATGTTTAAGTGGAGCCCGATATTGCTTTCCACATAAAAGAATGCTCCACACACTGGTACCACAGCGGTACCCACGGCCCAGATATCTGATCCGGAATGAACGAGATCGGCGCTTCCCTCAACAGAGAAGAGAAACAGAACGTCTTGGAGAGATGGCAAAATGTTGGCGCACATAACAAAAGCTATAGGATGCCTGACAACAGCTTTTACAACACAATTAGTCAAGGCTAAGCAGAACGCATGTAATCCAGTTAGACTTTTATTTTGAAAATGCACTTTGCAGATGAAATCCCTGCAATGTCGTCACGCAACAAAACAACCTCCTGATTAGATCGGACATAAGAAGGGAACTCGCTCAACGGCAGGTTTCTGGTGCATGATGGAGCTGCTGTGCGGTCCAGGGCTGAGCTCCACGTTTGGCTCCTGCACCGCTGGGTTAATGGTTGTACGTACTGGTGGTGAGGGTGGAGCAGCCCCAGGTTTCCTTTTGGTTTTTTTTCAAGCATTCCGTGTTGGAAAATTAGGATGCCGGAGCTGTCTGCCATTTTCCCAGCAGCCCTCGGGCCGGTGACAGGGAGATGGATGATATCTGCAGCATGGCCCGCACTGCTCCCCCAACACACACACGCACACACACTTAAGAGTGTATGAGTTTTGTCTAATACAGCCCTCTTTGTTACCAACACATTAAGGGGGAATGAAAACTTCACAGGTGAAAACAGAGAAATGGTTTTGAGGGGATTTATCCATTGTTTACTGACAAAACATTAGATGTTTAAATAACCAAACGCAGAACATATTCAACTGAAACATTTATTGAAATCACCTCATTTACAATATGAAAAGCAGATGCTATGACGTCTACAGTTATTACAATTTCTGTTTGGACATACAATACTAGAAATATTTGTCAATTGATGCATTTTGAAAAAGTTAAATATTATATAATATATATAGATATTATATTCACACACACACACACACATATATATATATATATATATATATATACTGCAACCCCTCATAACTTAGCAGGAAGGGATATTTAAAAGAATAATACAAATAAAATTCAACACAACCAGATCATATGTGTGTGTTCCAGCAGTGTTAAGTGTATACGACTCGCTCCTCCTTGTCTGTCGACGTAGCGCTCCCTTTCTCCCACTTCTCCCTTTTCTCTTCTCATTATCCTTACCTGCTATCCCGCTCTCCTCCATGCTGCCGATGCTCCTGCAGTCGAGACCAATTCTAGTGGCCGTGTCACCTGAGCAACCGCCGCTGCATACTAATGAGGACCCGAGGTGTGAGTGTGTGTGTGGGACTCTGAACTGCCCCCACCTTTCCTCTTCCTCTTCATCATTCTGGAAGAACAGAGAGAGAATAGGGGAGAAGGACGGTAGAAAAACAAGGAGAGGAGATGGGACAAATAAGGGGAGGGGAAGTGAAAAGGAGGAGGCCCGGTAGGGAGCGGGGGGCGTTAAGGGGAAACATCCATCACCGTCTTAAGTGACTGCAGTGGGACAGAGCTGAGTATAAAGGTCGTCTGGTCTCTTTCTGTGCACAGTGGGCACCTGGGCCGAGCGGAGCAGCCTCCAAACGGCTAATTAGCTGGCGCAGGCCGCCCGTCACGGCGCTCCGACACCTACTGACTCTCTCCGCTGCTGCAAGGTGTGCAAGCAATACAGGGTACGCCCAAAACACTGCCCTTCACTGCTGTCTGCAGACAAAAGGCCTCACACAGAAGAAGACGAGACAGGAAGGCTTCACCTGGAACAGCTGAGTGGCTTGTCTTCCCTTAGAGAAAGAAGGAGAGAGATATTTGTCAGGCCTCTAAACCAGAAGAGATAATACCAGCAGTGTGAGAACGAGTGGAGGGGAGAACAGGAAATAAAGGAGGGCCGTGTCCACCAGGAGCCATCAGGAAACAAACGCGGCAGGATTTATCTCGGAAACATCCCGTCTTTAAGTGGTGGAATATCAAAGGCCGGCCCTACAAAGCGCTCTGTGATTATCCACCTGCCGGGGGGCTGAGCGGATGCACTCGAAGACACACTGGGAATGTGTGGTCAAGGCCCCGATGGAGGGACACAAAGGAAAACCAGCAGTATGTGACCAGGCCAGCTCAACATGTGTGTCCAGCGGAGTCAGAGCGAGAAGTTCCCCTTCTTCCTTATTTTTTTTTTACTAAATAACTGACTGCGGCAATAATGCAGCGTCGGCAGACAAGAGTCACGGAGAGGCTCAAAGTGTAAACGTCTGCCAAAGTTACCGCGGTTCAACTGTCTGGCGGCCGAGGGGTTAAAGCTGCCGCCTGTGGCGACAACGCGAGGCCAGCTGTAGGTCACAGTCAAGTCCCGGCCGCTGGACGGCCGACCTGCTAGACGGAGCTGAATTATCCCGGCCAGTCACAGTTCAATAACTCCATCAAGCTGCAAGCCAGATACCAGGTTTCCCTGGCAACGCCCCCGAAGTGAATCACAGATCAGAGGGAGAAGGAGATAAGAGGATGAGGACTGAGGAGGGGCACACCCTCAAATACTGTGGACATTTAGACAGTACAAACACACATGTGCAACGCCGACACGCAGCCAGGCATGGGAGCATTCCATTCGGCTGCGCTCCCTCTGAGCTTCCGCTGTTTGCTTCTCAGTCATCGGCCGGCTGTTTCCAGACTCCTGCTCCGAGGCCCCGCCGCCGAGACCCGCAAGTCTCAGCGCCGCTCGACTGTCCTTTGTGATGGACCCCCCCACGCCACACACACAAACACACGCCCACCCTCCCTCCTCCACCTCCCACAGCACTTACTGTAATCTGAAGAAAAAAAAAGTTAATGGGGTTTATCTCTCATCCCCGTCGCCCAGAGAATAAAAGACAAACTTTATTTTAGCTCGATGCACGGGGATAATTACATTACAAGTGGCACTACAATTTATACCCTCGATTGAATTAGAAACAAGATTGAATTAGCTTTAGTGCAGACTTTAGGGGAGGGGGGGGATTATTGTGTATTAAATGTGTGCCTGCATGTTTTTTGCTTGTGTGCGATCCACACTGTGTGTGTGTGTGTGTGTGTGTGTGTGTGTGACTGTCTGGCCTCCTGCCGCAGTGTCTGGAAACTCAGATGCTCCCCCCACCCCCTTCTCCACGCTGCTCCTCTATCAGGCACACCTGACTACCTGAGTACCCCCCCCCTCCCCCCACCCACCCACCACGATAAGAGATCCACTGAACACTAAGCTGCTTCAGCACACAACAACACAACCCGACGACGACACAACACACGGAAAATTTAAAAATAAAATAAACCCTCTAAATCACGAAATCCATCTGATTTCCATGTCAGCCCTGAATCCAAATGTGGGGGTTGACGTTAATCTGTCCCGTATCACTTTTATCGGGCAGCGACGCGGCGTGCTACATGACCACCTCTGAACAATGGAGTGTAATCTCTCGCACACACCCGGGTCCGTCAGCTGGAGCCTTTGGTTTATCGACACCTATTCAACGTCAGAATCCGTCTTTCCTGAAGGAACAGGAGAAACCGCACGGGGGGCGCTGCTGGTCTAGGACGTTTAGTGACCAAAGCCTATCGCACCATATTCATATTATGAAATACTGATTATTAAATATTATTAAAAGCTGCATTTCCGCTTCTTGATCACTTTTCGTGAATTCAGGTTTTTAACATCACACCTTTTTCCTCCATCTTAATTGGCACTTTTCATTTTCATAAAATATTTAGATTGGCTCTGTGTAAACACGACGCATGAATGATGTAACTGAAGGACGAAAACAGCTCGCAGCCTGCTGGTGAGTAATGTGACCTTGACAACCATTTCCAGACTTTCTGTGACTGAAAAAATCAAAAGAACTTAAAAACGAGCACGAATACTCAAAACTACAAGCACTGCTCTCATTTGGGAACGAGCCCGTTCTCATGTCGCATATGTTCACATTTAATGCGCCATTTCATAACCGGCTGCTGACATTGATGCAAATTAAGCAGGGTCACAATTCTGCATTTGAACATATTATTCGTCAACCCTTAGCATCCACATTACCCTCAAAAGGTCAAAGATGCAAAAGTAAATGAATTTGCCTTCTTTCTAATAAGTCAATAAAATTGCAGCTCTAACAGAAAACGCTTGCAGGGTTTTTATCCCCCTGATGTGTCGGATGCAGTGTCGACCGCAAGAAAGAGATCAATTAAGGAGAGGCTTATTGGGAACGGGTTTGACTTTGAACAAAGTTTGTATTCCCTGTTCAGCAGAGTTACTAAACTAGCCGGGAGCCCGTTTTTACGGGGTGATATTTATTGGATCCTTGGCGGATTGCTCTGAGCATGCTGCTTTGTTACTGTTGCGGGGAGGAGGAGGATTTCATCAGTGGGCTCGGGTGTTGCCAGACTTTGCTGCGTGTCAGACAGACCCTAATAAAACTGTCTGGCTGTTTTGTGGGCACCAGCTCCGCTGTGGCCGCGCTGCGTCTGACTGCTCAGCACTTGTCGCACTGTGCCTGTGCTGCTTGGTATTCATGGGGCTCGGCGCTCCTTCAGCTGTCGCTGGGGGCTCCGTGGCACAGGCACAGACTGATTAGTTGGCATCGGCATTGTTCAGCGTGAAACCAAACGGGGAGCCGGGAAGAAGAAGAAGAAAAAAAAAACATAATTAGGGAGTGAGGGGAGACTGGGAGAGAGATGGAGAGAGAAAATCAATTGTTTTGAACTGCATTCCTAATATGGGTAATTTAGCAGAAATTAGGTTTTCAGAAAAGCGTGCTGCCTTGGAAAAAAGGGAAAGTAAAAAAAAATCAGGTCAAGCCGTAACGGTGAAAGAAGAACCACCTTTGAATTGCATAAAGGAAGAGACCATTCTTTTCTTCAGTGGGCCTAATTTATTGTGATTGCAGTTCTATTGTCGTGTTGCTCAGAGAGCAGAGCAACGTTTTCGCTCTCTTCTTTTTCACCAGCGCGTCTTGCTGAATCACGACGTCTGTCTGAGTCGTTCTCCAGTTTAAATATTGATTTATTTGGTTGTGTGACATCTCATGATGATGGGACATTTCAATAGAAATGATCAAATTAGGAAAGCGGCAAAAATTCCTATGGAACTGATTAAACAATTTTAAAGTCTGTTCATTGATTTTCATTTAACACACGGAGAGATTCCTGTCTCATTTCAACAGTCAGCACTTTCTGTCTACCGTCATTCACTTTAAATAAATAACTTTTGAAATCATAACCATGATGCATGTGGATTTTTTTTAACCCTTTTGTATTAAAACTAATTGTGATAATTTATATATTTATTTTTAAACTGCATATCTGGCTTATGGGTTCCATATATTTGTAAATTACGATGTAAAAACCTTTGGAACTTGCTTTTTTTTTACATTCTGATATTCATTTTGGTATACAATTATATAATCTATAATAATATTATTATATATTTTCACACTTTATTATGGTTGGTTGAGAAATGTAAAAAATGGCGTGTGTACAAAAAAAAACAAAGGTTTATGGATTTAGCTGCTGTGGAGAAATGAAGTTAGCGAAAGCAAAACTGTAAACCTGGTATGAGACTTTTTGAATGTGGAAGCAGCAGCTGCAGATGTGGCGTTGGTCTCAGGCTGCTGCGGTCGCGTCTGAACGAAGCCGGAGAGAGCAAATGCAGGACGACTGCCTCGGTAATGGAGGATCAAATATATGGGCTGGGTCTCTGCGATACTGTGCTGTGGGGCTGACCGGGGTTAATACACCGGTCTGGGTGTGGTGCTTCTGGAGTGGTTGGTGTCCTGCCATTTCTAATCATGTTACTCGAATGATCGTCAAACAAAGATGTTGACACAAAAAGAGATGACAATGTCGGCCCTCGGCGCGGTGCAGAGCGATTTCGATTTTATGGCGATCAAAATGGCGAGAACACAAAAGCCGTTCTTGATTTTGGAAATAAATAAATAAAAAAACTGCGGCAATACCAAACACAACAGTTCCATTAGTTTAAAACCTACAAGCGTGTGATCTTTATTGACACTCACGACGTTCTTCTTCATGTTTCAACTCACTCTCCCGTCCTCCCTATGGCGTGTACATTTCTAGCGGTAAATCAGTTGATGCTTCATTCCGACTCCACCCTCAGGAACGTTCGGTAGAAAGTCGATTGTGCCGTCCGCCCGCGTCCCAAGAGCCTAACCCGTGATATTTTTATCAAGAGAGCTCACAAGTTAGGGTCTCAGGGAGCAGGTGAAGTACGACAGAGTCTACTGAGGAAACCGCAGCCGGCTGCAGGGTGCCGGGTGGCACCGACACCTTTCCCTCTCTCTCTCTCCCTCACACACACACAGACCAGACACACACACACAGACCAGACACACACACACACACACACACACACACACACACACACACACACACACACACACACACACATTCTGTCCCTTCATCAACTACTGCAACTTGAAAGTACCCAATCTCTTCCTGAAGCCACCCATAGCCACAATGTCTCTGCATTATATGAGACATGGGCTGCAATAAAAAAAAAAAAGAGTCTGTGTCCTGGACAGAGGCAAAAGGGTTTCCATGTTCCTCCTCCGCAGCTGACTTATTTCGTTCGGAGGGTTCAGCACAAAGACATGGAGAGGTAGAAACATTCTCACAGCTTACACACTGAATATCACAGGACGAACGGAGAACGGAGATGAAAAAAGGCAGACAAAGTGGTCAGATGTGTCTGACAAATTTGTTCAGACTCAAATGATGTTTATCGCAGCACCCAGATAGAAGCAGAGGCTCAGACAGACGGACGAGCCTGCACTGTGCTAACTAGCCTTTGTGCGGGGAGAGGAAAAGCCCCCCCAGCCAAGCAGCCGGGGCTCGCCTCTTTGTCCTAAAGAGCATCGGCTGATCATCAGTCTACATTTGTCCCTTCGAGGTCGGCTGGATCCAGCTAGCAGGCTCAGCCTCTGGCTTTCCACCACAGGGGGCGACCACCGATCGCTCAGATATATAAATATATATAAAAACACAGGCAGCTAGAACACAGTTAAACTCCACGCTGACTGTAACACCCTCGACGCCGGACCTCTAACGCCTACCCGCCAAACTCTACCACCACAGCAGCAAGCTTGGCACGCATAAGTTGACGAAGGCAACAAACATGAAAAGGCTTCCATCAAACAAAGAAAAAGGAAAAAGCTTGAGGCACGATTACAACGGAAGAATACAAACACGGAATGCCATAAAAAGCCAAACTGCGGTGAATATGAACAAAGTAATGTTGGAAACATTCCCATGTCGTTTTTGCCTGTCATGTACCTAAACACACCGCTGACTGCCCCCCCCGCCCCCTTCAACCTTCCCCTTATCCTGCCACCCACCTCACAACTCCTCCCCCTCAGACTAGAAAAAAAATAAATAATTGGATAGATGTCTCTGACTGTCTCCTTCTCTCTGGGGAACGCCAGGCAAAGTGGAGGCTTCCGGAAACGAATGCTCCGCGCCGCCTCGACGCGTTGCCTCGCATGCTAGCTCTTCTGTCTGCCCACCGACTACGCCTTTTGTTATCCGCCTCCGAGCTGAGGATGAGGAAGAGCAGAGGGAAGAAAGGGCAGCGGTGGGAGGAAGGGGGGGAAAAGGGGGGTGAAAGAAAGAGATGGGGGTGTATGGGGGGTGAAGCCGAGGTGTCCGCGGGAGGCTGCAGCCAGACGCAGGTCAGTGAGGTGGGACGCCCCTTCTCTCCCCCCTCCCTCCCTCCCTCCCTCCCTCTCACCCTCCAGCACAGAGCATTGCTCCATCCCGGCGCTTGTATTGTCAACTCCATCTCAGCATCTTAACCCCCCGCCGTCGCCACCACTACCACTCCTCCTCCTCCTCTTCCTCCTCTTCCTCCTCCCTGCTCCAGACACTAGGACACATCAGCCACGTCGTGACACTGTCATCTATTTTGATTTTTCCACCTCTCCCCTCTGTTGCCACAGGTCCAACGCCATCGCAGGAGAAGAAAAAAGCCCAAAATATCTGCTTCTTCCAGCCGCCGCATCCCGCTACCTTTCGCTCTCAGCCCCCCCTCCCACTTTTGACCCTTCCAACCCCACCCCCCCCCCCCCCCCAAGCCCTGCCGCTACAGCATCTCTTGTCCTCTACCACTATCTCCACACCCCCACCCGTCGCGCCAGGTCTGTACCTGTCTGCTCGTCTCGCTTGTCTGTTACTCCCTGTATGCAGCTGCTTGCCCAAAGTGAGATACTGCAGCAGGAGTCTGCAGCGACAGCCCTCGCTCTTTCTCTCCCTCTCTCTCTCGCTCACACACACCCTCCATCCAGCCTTTGCTGGTGAACACGTTCCTCTCTGTGCTGACCAATTTCTTCTCTTTTCCTGCGGCGCGCACACACACACACACACACACAGACGCTGCAGTGGACTGCTTGGCCATGGAAGAGGATGCACTGTAGCGCTCCCACCGTCTTGTAACAGGAATTCAGCTTGCACAAACACAGACACTAATCAACAGATAAAGGCTACGATACAAAAAAATGTAAAGCTGTGAGCATGAACACAAACAGTCACTGTCACAACATGGTGACCAAGGCTGGAAGGTGGTAGCATGAGGCACGCGACAATCCTGAGTCTGGATGGAAGGTGGTGGCTGGTTTTGAGTCAGAGAAAATCATCGACCCCTGGACTCACATTGTCTGTTTTTATTATTATTAGCTCCAACTTTGCAGACGTATGTATGTCCAAAGTGTCTTAATTATCTAACTCACACAGACAGACAGACAGACAGACACACACACACACACACACACACGTTTCTCTGCCAGCATAGCGCCACAGGAACACACACAAGGGCCTTTACATACTGAAACTGTCACCAAACTGTGGACTGCCAGCTGAATATACTTATACCCACAGCTGTTAAATATAATATGCAAAATATCCTGCAGGGTCACAAATAACAAAAGGGTAGAAATTGGTTCTTTTAAGCAGCAATTTACTTTTCAGGAATACATTTTCTTTTCTTGTCGACTAAACGTTCTTTCGATGAACATCTCCAGCAGGAATACCACTTGAGGTATTACCAAGTGCTTCACTAATGGACACAACTCTTCCCAGAGACTGCAAATGTGATATGATGTTTGTATTTTTTTGTAGCGTGCATTCATTTATACAGTTAAACTGTGGAGGCAAGGCTGCAGAAAATAAAATACAATGTAAAAAGGAAAAAAAAGTCTCATTCTCCTTCGGTCTGAATGAGATCTGCCCTTGACAGCTTGTTCTAATCTCAGAGTTTAATCACCCCCAACACCCTGGATAGATTAGGGTTATGACCCTGTGTGACACGGAGGGGGCAGGGAGGGAGATCTGCAAATGTTATCATTGATTGATTATGCCCTTTAATTCAAATGGAAAACAGCAGCTTTTTTCTTTTAAACTCAACGCAGAAAAGGCTGAATTGGAAAATGTCCCTTCAGTAAACAAGTCGGCACCTTTCTCCACCACAGCGAGCTACAGGAGCGAGGCGAGCCCGGTGCCCACGAGCCGTAGAGACGAATCCTGCAGCCAATGTCAAAACCGTGGCCAGGTTGAAGTCTATGGGGGATGGTGTGTCTTCGCAGATTGCCTCGGTGATGGCGGCGGTGACGCAGAGGGGGGGGGTTGGGAATTTGCTGTATGCTAAAGCCAGCGGGGCCAGCAGGCGGCCATATAGGTGATCAATCAGCTCCATTACAGCCGTGTCACTGCAGAGTCTGGAGCTGTCGCCGCATCCCGCCCATCACCCCTCCACACACACACACACACATTACCCACTTTGTTTCCAGTCTAGACTGGAAATGGAACCCGTTGGCGTGATGAAATTGGCCCACGAGAGCAAATGGTGCACAATAGTTGCGGTTAGGTACCGACGACAGAGACGTTGGGGATCGGCGGACGCAGGGCTTTTTATCATTGTGGGGGTTCGCATCGATCGGAGACCCACGCCGCTCTGAGTTGGAGCGCACTCTCAATTGCTCGTTTTGAATTGTACCACGACAGAGTGTTTCAAAGCAACCCCTCCCCAGAAAAATAGGACCAGCTCCGTTGTGATCAGTAAGTAACCCGCACAATGAGGCGCGAGACATTATGAGACGGGACACTTGCAGTTCGTCATAATATCTCCACGCGGTCCAAAAATGTGTATCTGTGCCACGGATGCCAGGCCGACATCAGACAGGTATCTAAAGAATGGACTTATCTCAGCCAGTGAAAGCAGCACAGACTGGGAACACGGAGCAGGAGAAGTAGGAGGAGCGCGGAGGAGGGGGAGGCAGGATATATGTGATGCACAAGCACCTTGCCAGCCAGCCAGCCAGCCAGCGGGACATTAATGACGATCATGTCTTGTCACACTAGCTGTCGGGCCAGTCAGCAGATCCTGCCCTTGTCCCTGCCCTTCTCCGATCAATGCCATTGATCTGTCCCAGGGGTCAAGGGGCAAGAGCGTATCAATAGGGGGAGAGTGGCTGATGCAGCAGGTGGAGCGGGGCTGACTCCAGACAGATCAATGACACTCCCCCCATCGTCTGCCATCGCTGTGTTATGATTATTCATTTGCCATTAACCCGAGCACATTAAGGGAATATGTTTCCTCAGGAAGAAATAGTGCTCGGGGCTGCTCACTTTTATAGAGGAGTGAGATTTTTATGAGTTGGTGGAGCCGAAGCGCCGGTCCGGCCAGAACCGACTGCGCTACGACCTCAGACGATTTGTTACTAAGGTCCCCACCCGGCGGTGACGTCAAGAGCAGGAAAGCCAATCGGGGCTCGTGCAGCAGTTGCAGACGCATGCGGCAATTGGCCGGTTTACAAGTGCCTCAGTGTCACTCCCTGTGATGGATTTGGATGGCTCTTGAACACTCGAGGGAGAGAAAGTATCAGAAAGTATATCACCCTCAAGTGCCAGGTTCAATCCCTGTGTGTATATATGGTTTCCCAGATCTCTAAAGGAAAAGCACAAGCTTAATCTGCAGTGTGTACACAATGTATATACCGGATCCCGGAAATAAACTGACTTTTGCTTTTCTATCACAAAAAGAGATTTATCGTCAGCCGCAGATCTGAATATTTCCCAGGTCAAGGATGCAGCTCACATTTTTGAAGGAATTAATTACCAGCTTTGTGTTTTTAAGAAAAGCTTTCAAAACAAGAGCATGATGAAATGAGGCATATGTGATCTGTGCAATAGATACTATCTTGGCTGCATGCAGGTGGACTGCACCTGTGGTTTCTCATTGACGCGCTTTCCGCCTCACATAATTTGGACTCCACCAAATTCAATAATGTCCATCTTTATTTTCTTCATCCCTAAAGTCAGCGGAAAGACCTCAGGATTTCTGGCCAACAGACTTCTACGTAATAAGGGGCTGTTACAGCAGTGGAGACCAAACCTGAACCACCCTTATCTAATCCCATAATTTATTTGTTCAACCATCCCATAAATGAAGGCCCAGCTGGAACCAATGACTTTTAGCCGCGCTGCCGTGGGCAGCTGGACGGGGAGCGCTGAGGCAGGATGATTCTCAGCGGCTCGACGCTTTCCCCTACACATCTGGAGGAGCGATTGGGGTCCAGAGGTGAGGATGGATGAGGAAATCATTCTTAAAATAAACCTGAGCGAGCCACATCTTGGCTCTCCGTGCTCTGTTTAATTTGTGAGAGCTGAGGAGGAGGGCAGACTCTTTGTTTTAGCAAAACTGTAAAATAAATGATCTGTTTCTGATCAAATAAAGCATTTGATCCTGCCCTTAGTTTTTTATTTGAAAGCGCATGGTATTCCCTCCATGTCACTGTCCACTTGTCAGCACTTATTCAGACTAATTTATATGCGAGCGGGTCGGAGTTTGTGCGACGTGAGTCCTGGAGATGTCAGGTTGAATGAGGAGGCGTGAGCTTCCTGACGCCGGGGTTGCAACAGGAGATAAAAGGGGTTCTTGGGTTTCCAGGGATTTACCAGGATCATATTGCCTCACAGAAACTCGTTTGATGACAATGGACTCTGTTGACGATGCGAGGCTGAGCAGGATCACAGAGCCTCAATAGAGGTGCCAGTATCACTACTCATTTCACATACTTTAGATCTAAAAATACCTGCTTCCAATTAATCCAATTTGATATGCACAGGCAGGAAACAAATAAGGGATTTTCCAGGTTAATGTGCCGAGATGGTTTCAAGAAGCTAACGTTTGTAAATAAATAATAAAGACTGGTCTGACTGGTATGTACGTTTAAGGGGACATATCATGAAATGTCACTTCTTCAGCGCTTGTGTATATACATCTGGAGTGTCTACCAACCCACAAACTGTGAAATAAGACGACCCAGTTACTTTTTCATGGGCTGGGGATCAGAAAATGTGATTAAGCCAATCACATTTGGCTCCCCTTCCTCGGTCACATTCAGGCTCATTAGAATATAACTAGTCTATTAACAATGACAATATTCTTTTTTACTTTAAAGCAGGAAAACATGATCTCGTAGAAACCCAAAACCCAAATATGAAACTAAAGATGAGCATGATATGTCTCCTTTAAGTGAGTCAGCATTATTGTCATATATACACTATATAGCCTACTATATACACTATATTATTATAAGTATCTGCCTTTAGCCAAAGAGAAGAGCAAACAGCCGTTAGAGATTATTGTAAATGATTACATGTTTGATTTAAAATCTCAAAGTACAACACATCTGGCTTGGTATGAGGCCGGTTCAGTGGAAACTCTGAGTATCAAACACCATGAAAGAAAAACGATGCAATCTCACCCACTCCAAACCAAAGAGCTAATTGGATAAATGTCACGGTTGCAGAGGCCGTCCACTCAGCCTGGTCCTAAACACAGCAAAAGGAGTGTCATCCATCAAACTGAAGAAAAAAAAATGATAAAGATCACAATGATAAAGAACAAGAGCAGAAATTGCAAAAACGTGAGTTGCACAAGCTGCATTTCCAATCAAGCCGTCCCGAAAAGTAACAAACTGTGGTAAATCTTGAGCCGACGTGCCGGTCCATTTTTCTCCTGCATGGAGTCATTTTACAAGCGGTGGCTGAGTGCCAGACAGAGATGAAGTCAGACGCATTCAGCCTGGTGGACAAGTCTACAGTAAACAGAGACTTCAGTGTCACCGCGGCCAGCTTCAACCTGAAACTGGACCTCATATCACAAACGCTCATTGTATGGAGCCCGCGTAAGATATATCACAGGGCCAGAGACCACGCATAAACTTGCAGCTTTTCCCACGCTGGGAAACCTGGAATATTACTGTTGAGGCAGCCAGTGGCAAACAGCTTGAAATATTTTAGATATGATAATTAAAGCTCCAAATCCCTGAGAAATGTATCTAACCTGAGTCAGCTGCCGTAGAAAATATTAAAATGTAATGAGTGAACAGCAGTGCTGTAAAACCATGGGGCATGGCAATAACCGGGAAATAATCTGTTAAACACAGCAGTCACATTTATTGTGATTATTATATTTCATACTTTGTGTTTGTAATCGAACCATCTGTGCATCATAATGTCTGGCGCGCAGCTCCCACGGGACTGGCGCCGCGGCCCCCGCGCTGACTAAACGGGCTGAGGCCCGGCGAAGACGGAGCAACAGCCTGGAGAGCGAAGCCATCGCTGTGTGAAATAGGTTCCGCCGCGCAAATACACCTCAGTGAGGGAAATGGCAATTTCCAAATGAAAATGTGAACAGTCAGACTGCTCATGTGTTTGCTCTGTGTGTTTTGCAGTTAAAGGGACTAAAGGGACACCATAATGCATTCAATGCAGTGCGGTTACTCAGGATGACCACAATGCATTGTGGCTAAAAATACATCATACGTCAAGCTAACGCTGATTGAAGGTTTTCAGCCGCAGCAGGCGGGCTGACCACGGCTAAAGGTCAGGCATGAAATGAGATCCTCAGGTGGACAAATGCTACTGAGGAGGTCCATGCTGCACTAGAAGTATTGTCTGTACAGACTGATGTCATACGTGTACTCCAAGGAAAGCTAGAAGGTTGTACAGTTAACTCCCAGGGTGTAATTCTAAACCATACAACCTACTACCTCAACCCGGATGCACACATTTTCAACTTTGGTTTCCACTTCTCTATTTATTAAATGAAGCATATTAAGTACCAATAGCTCAAATTACTCTTTGCTGCTCTTTGTGTAACAAAAAAGTTTAAAGCTGGTGTAGGTAATCTTCCAAAACGTTTTCCGTTGTTGAAATTCTCTTTAGGTCCAGACGGGACAAAATAAATAAATAAATGTGGTATCAATGGCTGTCGCAGCTGCCTGTCTACTACCTGGCTACCTGATTGCACTCTGCCCGCTCATTCCGCGTCACTAGAATCTTCCCAAAGCTGCTAGCTTGACAGGTGTGAGTACTAACAGCTGTCATGTTGGTTGTTTACGTCCATTATGATCATTTTGGGGGAGTAGCCTTGGAGGGAAGCCTGAAGGGACGGGCTTTCAGTGCTGCGGACTTGGCGAGTTGGCAACACCGGGCCGGATCACTCTTGATGGTTTCTCAACTGTGTGGCCTACTAAACCCCCCCCCCCCCCCCCCCCCCCCAAAAAAAAAAGGTTAAAAGGCGACGTTCACACCACAATGACAAAGACCCACAGAGGCGAGCTTGTGCTGTCAGATTTGTCACAAGATCGGATCTACGGGTTTGTGCCAAATGGTTATGGCCAAAGTACCAAAGTACCTGAAAATGCAGCATAGTCTGAGACCTGTGGCTTCTGATACTGTATGACGTGTCCGGATGGTAGAAAGCGATGTCAATCACACAACAGGACTTGACCTCGAAACGTCTTTGCCTCTTGTACTGAGCGCTGACAGAGTGGATAGAGTGGAGCAGAAGAGCTGGCATTCAGAGAAACTGCAGCATGAAATGAAAGTTCATTAAGCCGACAAACTCACCCTTCATGGAAGTGTCTTGCTCAGTGGAGGGGGGGTTTGCTGCCGGGGTCGATTTTGAGTTATTCCCCTTAAACAGAAAAAATAAAGATGTTTTAGTGCTTTATGAAACACTAGCAACTACCAGTACACTGCAAAGAAACCATTGAGTCGTGTGATGTAAGGAAGAAACGTATTACGTGACCAAACATGCCGGTAACTGTTCTGCCAACACCAGATCCACACAAACATTGAAAAACACAAATGACTGTACACTCTTAGGTTGCTGTGCCTCTGGTTTTGGGAGCGTCACGCGCCTCGGCAGTTCCCAGATATGAAATTCACAGTCCGTGATAATAACGACCAGAACTCTTGTTGTGCGGTGCAGGATTGCCAGAGCAGTCAGAGCTGGCCAGCGGCAATGTGGCGAGAGGTTGGCTCAGCTTAGCCAAGACCACAGAGAGCAGAGAGGGATGCCAGAGTAATGAAGCATGCCACGGTCAGCTACCATTAACTGTGCCAGTGCCAGAGAGCCAGCAAACAGCGGAATATTCCTGCGGCCGCAGTGCGACAAAGGAAAGTCTGAAATGAGAAAAAAAACGCCACTTACCCAGATTTCTACTACCCTGTCTGATTTATCGTGTCTATGTCTGGTAGGGAGCAGCGAGCGTCGCAACCCTCTGTTTTTGTTGGTGTTGATGTTTTATTCTCGGTAATGAGAGGATTGATGAAAAGACAGAGGGGGTACCTTCTTAAAAACTGAGCTCGCTCGACAATGCGCAAATCACTTTTCAGGCGACACTCCGGCCGCCATTTTCTCCAAAAACAAACAAGACGAAGACAGAGAAGAAAAAGACTGGATGAAAACAATTCGCTGGCATCATTATTCAAAGTTTACCCCCTTTTCTCCCTCCTTTCCTCTCTCTCTCTCTCTCGCCCTGGCACCATCACAAAACCTTGGCTGGAAAGATTACATGATTCCGTACCAGAAAGCCGCAGCATTCCCAGTAAGTATTCTGCTGACATTGTGAAGACATCTTTTGTCCAAATCAAAAGGTTAGCCCGGGCTGCCCCCTCCCAAAATCTGGCACCTTCTGGGGTTATGTGTGTGTCTGTCTGGGGGTGTGGGGGGAAGAGTCATGGCAACCTCTACCTGGCAGGCTGCCCAGCACCCCGAGGTGGGTGTGGTGGGGGGGAGTAGGGGCTAATATGGTGTCGAGCAGGAATGCGCGGTGCCTTCCAAAGTCAACTCTGTGGGCGTGCCGCGCTGCTGGCTTGAGATTTCAGCTCAGACGCCAGCAAATTTTTTTGACAGAGTCAACAAAAAAGACTGGACACGGGGCGAACTAATGAGTAACCGCAACTCCTGATCCAAATACCGAATTAAAGTTGACATGCTTCTGTAAAAAAGCCGTGCACATGAGCCGATTACATTCGATGGAGTAGATCATAGGGATTGCACATGTAAATCGCTCCTTGTGGGTGAATTCATTTTAAAGTAGACGAGCTGCCACGTGCTCTTGCAGTTTAGCCGGAGCGGTCAAGACACAAGGTGGTTTGTTACAATAACACATAATGTCACGGGCCTGTGGCTCAATAAAGAGCCAGGAGAGAGAGAGAGCTTCTCTCTTTTTCTCTCTCGCTCAATTTGACACAATAACTGTAGAGCATCTGCCAAACTCTGGCCATGATCGGAGCACCTGAGCTGAGGTTTAGTTTTCTTCCTATGTTTTACGAGCCTTGCATCTAAAAAGTGTAGAAAAGTCTTTGGTCACATGTACACAAATCATAATGTTTGTTTCCAGAGTATAATGATAGTATGAAGATACATCAAGCACTTCCATCAGCTGATGGTGGCCAGCACGAGCGGAGTCAATTCTCTTTTCCATTGGGGTGCAAGAAGAACTGGTGCAAACATCATTAATACGGCATGGTAGTTGGATTGTTTGTTGTTTTCATGCATGAGAGGCACAACAAAGCGTGTGGACGCGCTGTGTTGCTTATTATCACATGCAGTCGACACCTCTCTGCTGCTAACATTAGCGCTCTGCAGTTCTCCAATGGTATTGACTTGGAGGAAGCGTCCCG
Organism: Cottus gobio; assembly: GCA_023566465.1. Classification (NCBI taxonomy): domain Eukaryota; kingdom Metazoa; phylum Chordata; class Actinopteri; order Perciformes; family Cottidae; genus Cottus; species Cottus gobio. The sequence goes on along the minus strand of CM042229.1, from coordinate 20,047,820 downwards.
GACTCGGCGTTGATGAGCCATCTTCGTCACAATACACGGTTGGTATATCGGTTTATTGAATACATGAGACCAGTGCTATGGCTGGCTGAGAGGATAGTGATCAACCACCACAGCCTATCTACTTTCCATGTAACACCACAGCACATTATGTAAAGAGACATCCTCATTGTCTGAAGGCACAACTTGTCGTTACGATTGCATAGTTAGAATAGATCTATCAATAAAATGGCCTGAGCTCATCTGCTCTGGCCTCCAATTAAAAAAAAAAGAAACAGACTCATCTAAAACAGTTCCAGAACATCCTCCTACTGAGAGGGTCATTTCATATCCTGAGAGGTCAGGGTCAAAGTTCAAATGAGAATGGGGATGGGTGGGTAAAGCACCTCCCCTTGGGACGGGATATACCATTGCACACCAGACAGGGGCGAGAAAAATCAGATGGACTTCTTAATCAGGTAGATGAGAAAATCGGTGGGGGAGGGGGAGACCAGGACACATCGAATGTGCACAGATATGAAAACCCCCACCGTGGTGGCTTTTAAATAACTCCGTGGAAAAGCTGCAGTCGGCCTCTTTAATAAAAATATTTGCTGCTCAAACTGTCACTAAATCCTGACAGCAGTACATGAGACAGATCCCCCTAAAACTTTGGAGATTCCATGGCGCCCAAAGGAAAACAACCAATCAGAGCCGAGGAGAACGCAGCCGTTGAATCTTTGAACCTCAATCAAACTGATTACAATAAGTCAGTGCTGATCAAATAGGAATCAAGATTCTGTCACTGTATTGCCTATTTCTCGATTTCAAAGATGAAAACAGGTTAGCCAGAACCAAATCGGAGCATCTAGATCTACAGCGAAACAGGAACTGAAATATGTTGCTGGAAATATTTGAGAACATAAATAGCCACAAAGAGTGACATAATCTTAATTAATATTTGCTCAGTGATGCAGTTTGATCGCAGTTAGTGATTGACAGCTGGGTTAGAGACGCTGCTCCGCTCTGATTGGTTGTTTTCCTTCAGACGTGCCAGAATCTTTTTAATCTTCCAGATTAAAAAGAAGCCAGAGGAACTTTATTTTTTCTAAACTTATCTCAGGATATAGCGACTAGTTTTAGTTAGTTTTGTTAAAATGACTGTCTAGAGCTTTAATATACCCTGACAACAACATATGTATGTCATACAGAAAATATATTGGACAATACAACCTGACTTAATGTCCTTATTTGAAGAAAAAAAACACCAAAGCTGAGGTAACCCTTCATAGTTAGTAAATGAAAATAGATATGTGTATATATGCATTAATCAGGAGTTGTTCACTTGACACCGGTGATTTTTAAGAATTGCACATTTTGTTATCTTTACCAAAGTCCTGCACGCTGGCAGCCAAAAGTCCGAAGGAAGATCATTTGTGCTATTTTACTCTCCACAGACACGGCGCTATTTCTGGCTCAAAGCTCGTATCTCCATTAATGTAATGTCGCCTCGAGCCGCGACGGAAAAACAGTCAACAAGTTAATGCAGAGAGAAGTGTATTCGGTCTAATGAGAGCCATTTCCCAGTGTTTGAGTATGTGGTTTGACATGAAGGATAGAATAACATAATACAAAATTGACATTGCAAGAATATTCTTTTGGGTCAGCCAGTTTCCTGAGTTATTTAGCATATTGGACACACACACACACACACACACACAGCGACCGACAATGAAAGAGAGCTGAGGCTGCACACTGAATTGACTGGGTTTCCCCTGTGGAGGCCTACCCTTACGTGCCCTGATCTGGCCCCTCTCTCTCTCAGTGTTCAGCCCGAGCGCGAAGGAAAAATGAATTCCTTCAGTACCGGAACAAATAGGATATGTCAACATGAACAGGGAGGTGCCAAAAAAATAAATAGTCAGGACACTGAGAAGCATTGCACGAGATCGGCCATTACCATTCATTCTGCAAATCTACTCGTGATGCACCCCGAGCATCTTTGTGGAGCCGGCACAGTGAAGTACTACAACGTACTAAAACACGAGAGCAACTCCTGGTTCTTTCTGCAGAGCATATTACAAAATCAGAGTGAAACGGCCCAGCATTCAGGCTTGATGCTCACAAATAGTGACCAAATGTTTTGAGATGGCAGAAATGCTGCTTTGTGTCTTGTAACCCAGACTGTAGTGTTGCTTTAAAAAGCTAACAGAGATTGTTTTTTAGTTATTTTTGTCGCGCAGCCAGCCGGGACCAATGGCTTTGCCCGACCCACCTGTCTGTTGATCCTGCTGCCTAGCACCAGACTAAACACTGAGACTTTTCGCCGAGGCTCATTGGCCACAGCTGACGGAACGGCAGCCAATCGGTGCGCCCAGGGAGGGACGGCTGAGGAATCAGACAGTGAGCTTGGTGAGGCAGAGGAAGGAGGTTGTGTGCAGACACCCAAACCTCACACAAACTCCAAAAGCACAGGCGAGACAAAAAAAATAACAATAAAACATGTGGGAGTAGCTTGTCATTTTCTATCGCTGAGCACGAACAGAGACGCTGCTCCCAGACACTTTGGAGACGTCTGCTTCTGCTGGGGTAGGCGATGTTGATGCACAACAATAACCCAGTTAAAGGGGCATCTGAATTGATAAGCCGGCTCCAGACGGAGGCAGCTATCAGACCGTGCGTCGCTAAGAGGGGATCAATACCTAATGAATTCCAAACAGCACAGCTTCAGAAACTTAAATGTGTCCTACACATGAGCGCATGAAGGAACCCCAACGGATCGATGAATATGACATTACACGCAGCCGGAGGAATGCATCTTCTTAATTGACCTGAGCATTTTCAAATGAATGCAAACGACAGCTAAAATGGATTGGGCCGGTGCGGCACCTTCGCCCCCGGAGAGCTTTCTGTTTGTGCGTCGGGCTCGCCTCGTGACCCGTGGCCTTGTGTTTTTAATTACCGCCGTCTCCCATCAGGCGGCTCGGCCACACAACAAAGACAATGGACAAATGAAAGGCTCCGTTTGGCATTTACATAGTGATGGAATTAGCACTTTGCAGAGATAAGGTTTGCATTGTGCTCAAATCAAACGTATTACACAGCCGCTGTACAGAAATGTGACGGAACCTCAGTCAACATATCTCATGTTTTTGTAGTTTCATGGCTGGAAAGAAGACACTTCTGGCTCAGAGTACGAGAAAAGATTTATTTTGAGAGGAAAAAAAAGCCCATAGAATGAAAAGGGTCAAAGACTATAACTCATAGATATCAGCATGATACACCAGTTGATTACTGAAGTTTTATAGTACAAGTTATGTTATGTTTAAATATTCAAATGAGGCAGTATCTAATGGTAATTTTGGTGAATTTAGGAGGAAATCTACAGATGCAAAGAAGAGACAAAGTAGTAAAAGAAACAGCTGAATGTTTTCTGTGTAGGTGTAAGGAAGCTAAATAGAACAACATCTCTGAATGGACCAGTACATGAAGAACTGGGTTTTCCTGTCGTGTCTCCCCTTAAAAACACAGAATACTTCAGGAACTACCTACATGATCCGGTTCTTAGAAGTAAGTCGTTGTTGTTTTAAGGCGCTTTAATATTATAATGTTGACACCTAACACCAGACTTCACTATACAACAGCATTCAAAGAGCTCCTCTGGTCATCACATGCTGTTGTGAGTCTGTAGGATCATGGTTTTGATTGAACACTGGCTGTAGTTCACGCCGTGTGCCATCAGAGGAGATGCTTGTGGACATCCCCTTTAATCATTGAAACATTTAATCTGGAGGCTGAAACAGAGAAGTGTAATGCTGCTATTAGTGCATAAAGATGCACAGCACAATAATACAGCAGGAGAGGAGGAACAGCAGGTGAGCTCAAACTGAAAGAGCTCAAAACACAACTCATTCAAAACGACTGCATCAAAATAGGATTTATTTTAGTTTATCTCTCAAAGTGTGCTCTCAATTATTATTATGAATTTGTAACACAAAATTATTTAATCTGATTCACCTCCAAAGATTATTTGAGACGAGACAGAATGGAGTAAAACATTGAACTAATTCAATTCCCTTCATAATTACTAACATTAGGACTTTCTATTAGTAGTTTTCTGTAATTTTACGTTTAAATATGCAGATGAGGCATTATCATGAAAATGTGCTTATTTTCATACATTTGAAGCCATGTTAAAATGTCTGCTTTAATGTTGTTGACATTAGAGTCAAATGTTTTTACAGAGGATTTGGATTTATCTTTGTATCACTCCGTAAATGAGAAAATACGGACAAACATAACAAATAATGTATGAATCAGGCTATGAATAATATATATGAACAAACGACTCTGTAAAACCTTGAGAATGTAGATACGAATAAGAAAACGGCCTTTAGAGATATGTTTTGTAAAATAAATACATTTACAGGTTTACAAGTTTTCTGAAATATGTTTAAATATGCAAATGAAGCATTATCTAATTATTAGATTTTAATAGAAACCTCTGGTAAATTTAGTAGAAATCTACAAATAGACCAAGTAATAATACAATATAATAATATAATAATACGTTTTCTTCCCACTAGTCTGAAAGAAGACGTGATATGGAAGCAGAACAGCCCAACATCTTGAAATAGACCGGTGCCTGAAGGGCAGTGTTTCCGCCTGCAGTGTCTGGCCTGAAAGACGCAGCACACAACGTATCCCACACATCCGTAACCGGCCTAACAAGAGGACAGTTTCCTCCGTCTGCCATGAGATGGGAGCGACAGGTGATGCACATTTCAGAGAACGCCTGTCCGGGAGGAGCGGGCCATAAGCGACTGCATTAAGGGGGGCTTCTCATCAAGGAGGCAGGCAGTTATCATAATGATACCTTTTCCTCTGCACGTCCTCTCCAAACGCTTTCCCAAAAAGATAATCCCTCTGTGCGTAACCTCTCATTATCAAAGCAATCGGCTGACAATGGGAAGAAGAACACTGGAAATTACTTGAATTAGCGTAGGACTATGGGAAGAATGATTGCCGATTCCAGACTTTAATTGGGCTCTTGCAAAACAATCAGACACAATTAGGAGGCACCAGTCAATAAGCTAAAACTCATAAGCAATAGGAGATGAATTAATATTTGATGATTTTTAAACGGCTATTCAAGCTTGAAAGCCTTTTTGCTCCCAGTTGGGGGACTAGAAAAAGGAGAGTTTGGCTAATAAAGCAGGTGAGACGCATGTAAATCAGCAGGTGAGTCAGCGCTGCGTGCCGACCACCATTAGCTTGTAGTTGACTTCCCAAGCACCGTCCCAAGCACACATGCTCGGAATTCTGAGGACGTCCACGGGGCTACGCCGCAGATTTCACAAAGGAAAAAACAAAAAAAAGGAACTGTCTGGAGTTAAACTGAAACCCGGTGAGATCGTCATCGTTCTAGATGGGCTAACATTACACGTTGTCCGTTACATCCAGTCAACACGATACTCATGAAGACCCCCAGCTCAGACCCCGTCTCCTACAAAACGGCCTTTATTACGTTCCGAGGGAAACATTTATTGACCCCGATTACGGTCGCAGTTTCAAACACGTGGTTAAAGTTGTCAATGGAAACAAAACTAAAAAATTTAGCAAAACTTCAGGGTTTGGCTTCAAATAAGTACGTTAGTTGTGTTATTTAAGTGACTTAAAATAAGTTACGGTTAACTTTTGGTTTCACAGCGGTCTCCTGTGTGTCTTGAGTCACCCTTCAACCACGACCTCCACTTTCAGAAGACTTTCACGCACTATGATTAGAAACGTATTTATGACATGTCAAAAACAAATGTTACCTGTAGACATTATCCCCCCCTCAGAACGTAATGGTTAATTCTGTTTCTTTGTAAGGGAATGTCATTTTTAGGAAACCAGGCTGCACAGCTTGCCATAGAGGAAATCAAACCCTAACCTGGCAGTAGAAGTGCTAATCTATAATCTATAAACACCTAAACTATGCAGCTATACAAGACAAGGAGCTTGGAACTGTAGTCATGTTATTTTATCTGGTTATTTAAGATAATCATGTTTATGCTGAGAGGCTATAACCCACATTCATTCTGGTTAATGGGGGGAAAAAAGAGGAAGAAGTGTATTATTTCTATGAAAAAAAAAGTAGAAGAAGTTTTTTTATTGTGCACTGTCCAAATATTTGGATATATTGAATGTTAATGCTGTGGCAACTTTATTCTTGAAACATTCATCCCATTAACGGCCCATTGAATTGAATGGAATGCCTTGGTTTCAATAAGAATCTGCCTGAATTAAGGACATATTGGGTTGAAATAAGCAAAATACCATTTGGATTTCACAAATAACTCACTATAGTTATTTCTCACAACTCAGAAAAGGGGAACAAATCAACATAACACAGACAAATGCAATGCTGAAAATATTAGTGATGCACTGCATTGTGTACTGGATTTATTCTGCTAGGCCTCAATGACCTGCAGCACCCAGCCCACCAACTAGCAGACCCATACTGCATGACACTTGATGTGATGGATCAGGACTTACAGCATGAAATCACATGCAGCTGGTCTCGACAATAAAACAAGGCATCTGTCCAAAGTTCATGTGGGTCCATCCAGTATTAAAGCATATCCTCACATGGCCTTGAGGTATGTGTGATTCTGCAGAGATGCGCTCCAGCTGAAAACATGTGGCTGCTCTTGGCCTTACAGCAGAGCACACGTCAGTCAGTCAGCAGTGATCGGGACGGGACGGAGGAGGGATTAGGAGGCAGCGTGGTGTTTCCACTGGGGTCTCCCCTGCTGGGCTACATGGTCCCGGCTCCCTTTGTCTGCTGTTAACCCGTTAAATCCCGTGGAAGGAGCCATTCACAAATGTGTCACACACCCCGGGGGTGCATTTTGTGTGGAATAATGATCTTAAAGGGGTTACACAGCACTGCACTGACTCCAACCCCCTCCCCACCACACACACATTCATTAGTTTCCTGGGGTGTTTGCGGTTTTAACTATTGCCAACTCTTGTCTTAATTTCTCGTCCAACATCTTGAAGTGAGGTCCTTCAGGAGGTGTGGTCCGTCCACACCGACACACACGGCTGTTGTAAGGATATGGATGTCTGCATTTTATATGAGGATGTTATGCCACTTATGACTCCCTGGATGCTCACTGGTGTGCTGAATTTTAGCGATATAAAAGCAGGAGGCACTTCTACACCCCGACCGTGTGTGTGAGTGTGTACGTTATGGACAGAGTCAGAGCGCATGCACGCAGGGAAACGTACGCTCAGAGAAAGTGTAATTACACCGCAGTAATGCCCTCCGTGATTAATGACGTGGGCCTCTGAAACCAAACCATCGCGCCAATGGCAAATTACCGCTGTAAAAATAAACCACGACGTGAGCGGGTCAGCGAGGCCAGAGCACAAAATGTCTCCGTGTGTATTTATATATGGTGTGTGTGAGCGAGCGGGGGGGAACGAGCTCCAGTGACCCAATTAGAGTCCGTCTACTGACGGCGCTCCGTCTGCAGCTCTACAGTCTGCAGCTCTGCGTTTTAGCATTTTTAAGATGAGTTCATGCGAAGGAAAAAGAAGTTGGAGCATCATATCGGTTCGAGTGCTAAGCCCACAACCCCTTCAGAGCTGAGAGGGGAGGAGACAAAGAAAAGAAAAAGGAGAAGGAAACAACGTTGCCTTCTAAATTCGTGTTGACATGGCCCCGTCGTCACCGCTCTGGTAGGGCATGTGGTGGTTACAGGTTACAACTGTATGATGTAATCCCTGCGGCGAAAATCATTCTCAGAAAAGCAGGCGGCTTGTTTCGGAATCTGAAGAGCACATAAACCTGAAGGGTCCTCTTGAGCGCTGCAGAGTCAAGTTCACGTTTCTTGTCCAACGCCGACTGCCGCTCTGTGCATAACCACATTTGATGAGTTCTGCACAGCCCCCTCCACCCTTACAACACACACACCCTTCTCGGATGGAGAGCCCTTGACTCGGACCCAAATGGAACTCTCATGCACTCTACTTGCATGTAAGATCATGCTTAATGCAGCCAAACTGCAATGGAGTACAACATTGAGAGCATGGCGCTCGGCAATCAGGGATTATTTGTGGATGGGAGTCATGAACATGAGAGCTGTGCAATTATTTGCAAGCGCACAAAAGACTCTTGTCAAATGTCCGGTGCCGGAGTTAAAATCAGAAAGAAATATCCAAAAGAAATGCGGGAAAGATATTTTTTTTCGTGAGAGAAAATGAACTGGATAATAATCTGACACCAAAATGTTAAAATGAGTTTACTGGCATGGTTCCAGCAATAATATTAATATGTAATTCAGGCAGAATATGAACTCAGAGCAGCTGATGGCGCTTCAGATCACAGAGGGGAATCCTCGAGTGGGGGATAAAGAGCTGCAGCACCGGTCTGGACTTCACAGCACGCTGAGCCTTATCCCACTTATGACCGGATTTTGTTTTCTGATCGTTCATTTGTATGGCTGTCAGCGCGCCTTTGAGTGGCGTCTTCATGGATTCCAACATCCACACACTTGATGACACGAGCGAAAGCACAATAAGCAATGCACCTAATTCTGGTGCACTCTGATAATTAAGATCAGCGTAAACGCGAAGCCCGTGGCTTCTTATGGGCAGGAATCTGAAGTGTGCATGCGTCTCGGCATCAATCAGAGGAATAATAAGTTAATAATAATAATAAGTTTATTTGTTATAGCACCTTTCACAGACAAAGTCACAAAGTGCTTCACATTGGTAAACATTTGAACAAAACATGTTAAGTTATAAAACCAAAAACACTAAAAACAATCATTACAACAATTTCAGCATGACACCAAAAAATTACATACATCAATCAAAAGCAAATGTAAACAAGTGCGTCTTGAGCTGCTTTTTAAAAGCTTCAAGCGAGACTGCTGAACGCAAGACAATCGGAAGGGCGTTCCACAGGTTTGGAGCCACCGCTTCAAAAGAGCGGTCACCTCTAGTTTTTAAGCGAGTGCGTGGGACAGCCAGTAATCCCTGGTTAGAAGACCTGAGGGGCCTGGTTGTAGTGTACGGATGGAGCAGGTCAGATATATAAGCAGGTGCTTGACCATGCAATGCTTTATAAGTTAGAACCAAAACTTTGAATTTGATCCTGAAATTGATCGGAAGCCAATGTAATGAGTATAAAATCGGAGTGATGTGCGACAACCTGCTAGACCTAGTCAGCAGCCTTGCAGCAGAGTTCTGGACTAGTTGCAGACGGTCCTGGGACGACTTGCTGAGACAGGTGAAAATAGAGTTGCAGTAATCAAGCCGAGATGAAATAAAAGCAGGAAGGCCTGACAAACGGCCCCATTCTTATTTAATAACAATAAATCAAAGCGTGCACATGGCCAACTCTCTGTGTGACGGAGATAATCAAAAGCAGAGCGAGAGAGAGAGAGATGGCCAAGCATCATGTCTCATGTCCCAACAAGCAGAGGATCAACTGGTTCCAATTAGGATCACAAAGACACGTGCAAAAAATAGAGTGAACCCATCCACCCCGTCTCCCTTTGCACCCGCTTAGAAAATACTATTTTATGTTTGCTGTCAAATTAAAATGTCTCCTCAACATCCACCCCAACCCCCTTTCTCTCTTAAACAAGATATGAAAAAAAGAAGAAACCGCCAGCACAAAGCCATGTGTGTGCCGTTGTCCGTGCTAGCTTTCCCCTTTCTCCCTTCTTTCTATTGCCGTTTTAATCCAGTCACATCGGCTCCCCGAGCAGGTGAAGTCAGCCAGAGACTTTCCCACGGTCTGAGAGCAAATCCGACGCCCCGAGCCCTTCCTGAGGCCGGCCATCTGTCCGCTCTGTTTGAGTGTTAGGGGGTAAGCGTCAGCTGCATGACCAGATTCAACGTTCCAACACACCCCTCCTTTGCAGAGAGGAAGATAAAAAAGTATCCATTCAACTCAACTCAACTCAACTCAACACACACACACACACACACACACACACACACACACACACACACACACACACACACACACACACACACACACACACACACACAGCTTGTGCCCAAACACAAACAAACAAACAGACAGATGTGACTCCTCACATAGGACAGATTTCTCTCTCTTGTCTGTTTTTATAGCAGTCAACAAGTGATCTGTTCCAAAATTGCTTTTAAATTCTTGATGAAATAAAATAAATGTTAAGAACGAATCCCAGTAAGAGCGGATCCCATCCTTCCCCTGCTTGCTGGTTTTAAGCACTTGCTGGTTGAATAGAATCCTCATTAAGATCTGCCTCTCAACAAAGGAGTTCACCACATAAACCTTGACCTTTGCTCCCTCTGACGATAAATCATCCGTGTTGCCGACTTCCACGCAACAATACATTTTAAAAGCAGCTCAAAATGAACACCGGGCAGATTCGAGAACACCGCCGCAGCTCGCTGGGAAAACACCAACAACAAACATCTTACTTTGAATTAGGATTTGCCGTGATCATGTGATGCATTTCTTTCTTTTCCTGAGCACACATGCTGCCGCCCCCCATCCAACAGCGCTCCCCCCTACTTTTTTTTTTCCTCTTCTCCCCCTCAAACTGACGTGCCATCATTTTATTTACCCCCTCTCAAAGAGCGACTCTGCTGCCGGTGGATGCGGTCCTCCTCGCATCCGGCCTGACGCATTTTTTTCCCTTCTTAAATGCGTGACATTGCCTCTGTGGGAGCATGAGAACGAAGCTTCCTCAATTGTAGGGTCCCCATACCCGGCCCGTAACCATGGAAGCAGATGCCTGCCCTCCCGGCCCTCCTTACCTCCTGTCGATCGCAGGCTGTGAGCGGCTTCGCCAGTGAAAAGAGGCTGCGCCTGCCTTTCTCCTCGCTCTGACCGAACTTGCCCCGCTCCTCAAAAGGAGCCATTGAACAGGTCACCGGTCTAGACTTGTTTGCACGGTCCAGGGAGCAGCCTTGATGTAACCCTTGCTCTCCTCTCTCTCCCTCTCTCTCTGCCACACCAGCCGCCCAGCGACTGCAGACTGTGGAGGGGTGGCGAGGAGGGGGCGGGCGAGGGGTGGTGGCTGGGAGGGTGGGGGGACATTGGAGACGCGGATTTGAAAAGGAGCCCGTCCCGATTTTGCCATTGTGCCTTTTCATTCATCGATCGAATGAATATCGAACCTTCTGTCCCCGCGTGTGTGAAACGGATAGCTTAGCAAGCATTTTATTCTGCCGCCCTCTCTCAGGTCTGTGTCCAGGGCCCAGAGCTGAGATTTCTTTCCTCAATAATTGAAAGAATGTCATTTTTATTCAAAAAATGTTTCTTTCCCTTTCATAATTCCTGCTGTTTAATTATGATGTGGCCGAATATTATGCTATGATGCAGATAGAACGTCTGTTGGATTCTTATGTTCTAGAAAAAATCTGATGGGTTGGATTTCCAGTGTACATTTTAGACTTTTTATTTCATAATTATTATTTAATGTATACACGTGTACTAAAAACTAAAATCTTGTAATAATGTAAAAAAATAAAATCAAGCAATGATAATTCTTAAGTAGCAATGGCTCACATGAGAAAGTACATGAATGTATTACATTTTCAATGCATTTGTTACACAATTGTATGAGAACTATTTGTATTAAATATTTGACTCTGATGGGAGACAAAAAAGTAAGAAATAAATAGATTTAAAAAAGCTGCTTAAGGTAAATAATTTTCTTTAACAACATTTCATAATGTTTTATACAAAGAGAATGAAAACAAATGCATAAATTATTGCAACTGATCCATATAGTAATACAAGTCAAAATACTCTTAAGTTGTCAAGTCCTGGTGATCAACTCCAATTATTTGAATATGATCCTTATTTGTGGCACACTGATATGAAGACAAAGTGTGTGTGTGTGTGTGTGTGTGTGTTTGTGTATAGCCTCCTGAGTAAAGGCTTATAGGTGAGTGCTGCATTCGACAAGGCGATAGAGCGAGGAGGCAGGCGAGAGCCTCCATGACAGCTTCAGCAGAAAGGTGAGACGATCAATGTCAACATAACAATATTGTTCAATCGAGGACGAGGCGGCGGATATGGCCACCGTTTGCTCAGTCTGATGCATGAAGTGAAACTCGTTTTGTTGCTTCACAGACGTGTGCTTCTGTGACTCGGCACCCTGCACTTTGTCTTTACCTTAAAACCGGCGCAGGAAGAAAAAACTGCAGAATTCATTCATGGGTTTGTGTTCAGGACTTCATTTACACGTTCCGATCGGTTAAAGAAATGTACACAATCTCGTTTGCAAATGCTCATAATGCCAGTTATCAGGGATGTATATGTCATCATCATAACAATTGAATTTATTTGAAAAGAGATCAAATGCATTCTAACAAATCAATGTGTTGCATGAAGAGTTAAAAAGAAACAAAGAAGCAGAAATATTGCACATATTGAAAACACACTGCTAAATTTAGAAAGAGGAGCAGTTATCGCTTCCATGCACCATGTGACGCGTTGCTATGCAGGGGCCAATCAAAGGGGCAGAAGGGGGAACAAAACGGGGCAGAAAATGAACAAATTCAAAGGCAGAGGAAGGAGAGCAAAGGAACCAGTGAAGGAAGAAGGCATTGTGTCCACACAACAATCCAGGCTGCCCCACTCAGCACCGGGCCGGCCTCCCCCAAAATACTGCTGCACCGCCGCCATCCAAACAGCTCCAAGCCAAAGGGCTGCAGCAGGATGGGGAAATATGGAACCGCATTATGGAAGAGCAATGTCACCAACAAGCGGGAGAAACACTTCAACGTCAGGCTTTAATTACTTTGAGATTTACGGGATTAACAGATTAGAATCTGAGAAATAAATCTTCACTTATAATTCTGACAAATTAAAATAATATTTTCTGAAATATCTGCTCTATACGTTTGTATTAGAACCATTATGTAATATTTATATGTATATATTACATTATATATACATATATGTATATATATATTTATATATATTATATATATATATATATATATATAATGTTCATAAATGTTTCAGGTTTTATTACACTATATAGCAGGTTTTATTACACTATATAGTGTAATGAAACCTGAAACATTTATGAAATTATAATTCTTGCCATTTGACATTCCTATTTTGAACAAAAATGATAATATAAAATATATACATATATATATATATGTATATATTTTAAAGAGTAAAACATGAGTGATTCTTTAAAATATGAATGTCCTATAAATATATATATATATATATATATATACTACTTAAAAGGAAATATCGAAAAATTTGAGTAGAGCACAAACAAGTAAAAAATAACCCCCCAAAGAAAATGCTGAACATTAATCATCAACGTTTGGGGCATAAAAACATCAGACCTCTGTGATACACTGACAAGAGAAAATAGAGCTGGCTGGTTTGAGCAGGAACAATGGGGGAGATAGGGGGGGCGGGGGGGAGAGGAGAAACAACACACAAACACAGCAACAGAGACCGGCCGGACAAACTTGTCTCAAATTACACTTGAGTATATTTTACACAATATATTAAATACAATTATATAATGTAGCGCTTTGTGTATAACAGGGAATAAAATACTATCAGGAAGCATTTCATTTATTTCACTGCTGTTTTAAACCAATCCAAAATTGTAGTTATTTACATATTAATATATTACATTTAGCTGACGCTTTTATCCAAAGCAACTTACATGCTATACAGTAGACCATAGACACAGCAACGGTGAGCAATTAGGGTTAAGTGTCTTGCTCAAGGACACAACAACACGTACTGGCTGAGCCGGGGTTTGAACCACCGATCCAGTGATTGCAAGTCTGATCTGCTAACCACTGAGCCAGGGCTGCCCTAATATAGAAATTGTGTCCTTTTTTACCCTTCAAATTATCCAGAGGGGGATTCCCAACCAGATCTGGTGTCGTTCATACATAGGTTAGAACCGAGGAAGAGCATGAATATATTAAAAGATAATAGTTTGGGATTTCTTCATCTCACACACACTCAACACACACAAGTACACAGCAGAACCACAGCTTTGTTCCCAGGGACACACAAGCTAACCCACGTCCCATCATCATCACCACTTTCGTCATCCTCCTGCCTGGAAACAGAGGCAGCCCCACCACGTCTGCTGCCGCTGAAGACCCGACCCCCGTGTAAGCAGCACACGCTCACATCATTACAAGGCAGCGAGGCCGGCCAAATACGAGGGAGCGCTTGCAAGGGATGAGGAGTTCCAGCTTCCCGCTCTCTGATTTCAGATGTCCCTCCCCTCCCACCTGCTCCCTCCTTCCCCCATCTCTGAACTGGTCCTGTCCCAGTTCCCTGAATGCAGATTGGGCAGAGAGAAAACCGTGTGACGGCGGTTAACATCTGCACAGCCACAATTCTTTTCTTTTTCTTTTAATCGGTGCATTAGGAAAAGACACAATGTTGATTTTGGCTGGAGTTTCTTTTGGAAATATTCAGAACCCCCTTTTGAAAAAAATATATAACGCACAAGCAGCCCTCTTTACATCATAGATTCTATTAGTATCAGGATCTTAAAAATGTTAAAGGGCTCTCTCACAGCATTTAGACCTGAAACACCCTTAGAATAATTCAATTATTTTAGGGTCGTCAGGGTGGCTGATTACACCGATTCAGAGGCGTGGAAATTCTTAGGAGACTTCAAATAAAGAACACATTTACAAAACTAATGATGAAAAAATGTGCAAGGAAAACCCAAAATGATGGAATATGAAAACATAATTAAACAATCAGTTTTGATCATGACTGTGGACATAAGGTCTTAAGAGAGGTGACGGTGAAGAGGCTAAAACAATAAATAATACATATCACAATGAAGCATCCCCATTTGATTTATTACATTATGACAAGTATTTGTTTTGTTGGATAATCTTTGGTAAATATGTTTAAATATGCAAATTAGGGAATGTTTAATGGTAACAGATTCAAATAAACAAAGTAGTAAAAGAAACAGCTGGATGTGTATTCTGGATGTTTTTCGTTCCACTAGTCTGAAAGAAGACATATTATGGAAGCTAAATCTCTTAAAGGACCAGTATGAAAAACTATGTTTTTGGCTTTAGTGTCTCCCCGAGGAAATCGAAACACTTGTTTCATGAAAACTTGCATTGTAGAGAGCATCCCATCATTGAGCATGGTGGAGGAGGCGGTAGCTCCTGTATTTGTCGCAGCAACACACGGACACGCATGCACCTCCCCTGTCCCCGGAGTCAAACATTAAGCCTTTCAAGGTGCTTTGGAAGGTGAGCGGGAACAAAGGGGCCCCTCGCCGTAACTGCTCCTCAAAGCGCTGTTTAATTAGGTGCAGGGCAACAAATCCTCCCTATTCAGAGGCCACACACTTGTGGTTGTTGGAGTGGAGTGCATCGTCGGTGAAAAGCCTCCAGTCATAACACTAGAGGAGCATCCCCTCCCTCACAAAGACACACACTGGCTCACTAATGCATGTGTGTTAACAAGCCCATCGTCTGCTTCTCTGACTCATTGTCCCCTGAATGGGTGCTAATGGAGAGACAAAACAGCGCGCGCGCACACACACACACACACACACACACACACACACACACACACACACACACACCCCTGCAATGCGTTGCTCTTTTTACAGGCCGAGGACACTTGTGCCCGTGAGTTGAGGGACGGCTCATCATGATTTGGCTCGACAGATTTTATGTTGTGACCGAACATAACGACCGAGTCTCAAAATGTAACGAAACAACCACCAGAAAGGATTCACTTAAATTGATTAATAACTAAGCCATTTTAGTGAGTTTTAATTAATAACTTAAACATTATAAATGTAATTTAATATGATTTAATTTGTTAATACTAAGTAAAATAAATGTAACAGTTAAAAATGCAAAAATAAATAAGAAACTGGAATACATGTCAAGCCAGTCCTGTGAAACTAACAAATATGAGCTTTCTGTAAATTATCTTTCACATTTTTAAGCAGCAGTTTTGTATTTAATTAAATTGTATAAGAAAAGATAAATTTGCACTTTTTATTTATTTCACCAGATTTTGTATTTTTCATTTTGTAAATTGTTTGAATGAATGAAATAAGACAAATTATAGAGATTATAAAAAAAGAAAGGTTGAAAAAAAGAAAGAAGAAAAAAGCTAATTTGTCACTAAATGAATTAGAACTCTCTTGGCAGACGATTTGGTGACTGTCCAGATGTATAAAACACACACAGACACACACACACACACACTCAGACTCGGGCTGAATATGGGTGGTGGGTTCTAATCCTGAGAGACAAAAACCAGCATATCCACCGAGACAAATGTGGTTTGATGGATCCCTGCTGCTAGATCCAGCCGCAGCGGTCCGGTCTGGGAGGCCCATTGTGCTGGGGACGCTCGAGAAGGAAACACACTCAAACTGCATTAGCAACGGGACTCCTCAAATACAATTTTAATTCACAGACAGCATGCTCAAAGCAAAGCCCCACCGAGGTCTGCGTGTGTTTTTGCTCAGTGGCACAATGTTATATTTATCTACTCACACAAAACCACACACAAAAAACATGGAATATTTTTGTCTGCGTTTCACACTACGGTTTATACCGCTGTAATTGCAGCTGTTCTAATAAAATAAAGCAATCCTTTCATAACATTGTCCTTGTATCCCAAATTAACTTAAACACATAATATTTAAATTTTATTGTTGAATAAAATGAGAAGATTTTTTTTTAAAGTACTACCTTAGTTAGGCTTTACATAATCTTCTGGCCAGTTCAACAATAAAAAAATGACCATGAATTGAAACTAACAGTGAAACTTCCTTCTTCCTGCTAAACCGTTATATTATGTGTGTATGAGCATGTGGGGAAGAGAGGGTTAATAAAGGATTTGGAGCGAGGGAGGGAACAGTAGGATTTAACACGGCCGTCTGTGAGAAAGCGACAGAGACCGAGGCAGCGCTCAGTATTTCTAATCGTGCAAGTGCAATTATGAGCATTTTCTTTCCATCTCCGGTGTAAGCGTATGTGTGTGAACACACACGTGGCTGAAAATGTGCTCAGCTCTGTGGCTTGGGGTGGGGGTGGGTGGGTGGGTGGGTGGGGGGGGGGCAATGGCTTTAAAAGCCAGCTCTGGGTCAGTCCAAACACTGGCAGCTATTCATGACTAGATCAAGTTTATGTGAGATTCTGTCCCTCCTTTGCCACCCCTCCACCATTTCCATATGAATGTGGAATATGCTTAGAGGAAAAAAACAGCCAGGATCCTTGTCCCAGGGAGCCTCTGCAAGGTGAGGAACCAGGGAGGACTCTGTATCCTCCCCCCATGGCAAATGGCAGAAATATTGGCACAGTGAGCCCGTTTTGATAGAATAATAATCATTCAAAAAAAGCTTTAACACGCACACCTTTTCTCTATCTCCTACCCACACACATGGAAACCCAGCTGAGGTCAACGCTGCCGCCAGCCCTGCAGCTTATGAATCAAAACACAAACACATATTTAGAGATGTACACACCACACACACACACACACACACACACACACACACACACACACAGACACACGCACACACACACACGTTCCCAGACACTGCATAAAGGCTTTAGCGGAACAAAGGGGTTTGTCCTGAAAGACAAACAGCAGGAAGCACAGTGACGGCACACACAGCAGCGGACTGAAGAGAGTAAAGACAGATCTGGACCCTGGACATCCCGTATCCTCTCTCTAGCGAGCTATCTGGCGGGCCCAGGACAGACGCCTCTCAATAGGGGGATGGCTCAGCTAGCTCGGCCTACAACCGTAGGTGACACCAGCAGGGAGCAGGACCAGAACATCCTCGGCTACACAGGTGCAATGATCCACATTTCTTCTGATTTACTGCTTTTTACTGTGTTGAAGCCCAAAATAAGAAAAACAGTAAAACCTGTTTTCCACACATAAGAGATGCAGTGAACCAACAATGACCTCCCACATTATCAGAATAGGTTCAGAGATATTTATTCCTGATATAAACATGGATAAATCTGGTGAAGAGAATCAAACTCATTTAAAATCATTTAGCATATATTTTAGAGATTACTTTACCATAAACATGATCATTCTGTGTTTGTATTGTTGGTTCTTTGCCCTCTGATGATCAAATCACTTTGGTAGCTATTACTGATAATACTACGCAGCAAGGTTTTGATTAAAAGCTGAAAAATAAATAAACAGGTTGCATACATGTCATTATGTCCTAATCCTAATTAAAAATACATTAAATTCATTTTGATCTTTTTCCCTTTTATATTTGTCAACATGACATCAAATCTGACTTCATGTTTTATTTTAGGCTTTAAGTTATTAACTGAGCAAATGCTAGAATGTTTCAAAGAATATCGCAATGTATTTTGCACCAGTGTGGATGTTAAAGGAGTCATGGCAGTGTTAATAAAACAGTTTCAGGCCATACATATTATTGGACTGGGCATTGTAATTGTATCCACATTACTGATTGGTATTTGTCACACATCTCATAGAGTAAATATCTTGTCAATGCACCAATAGTCAATTGTACAATATCAAGGTTTTTGGTAAAGGAATATCTTGATATTACTTGTTTGCAGTAATGTGTATGTAAAATAACAGCACACTATTCTGCAGAGTCATTGGGTTTAACCAGCCCATGGGCATATAAGAGCATTCATGTAAACAGGTGAGAGTGATGATTCTCACTCCAGAGCCCCTCCCATCATTGTTCTTGTCCCTGACACCGGGCTCCGCTTCACAACTGTCTCGAGCACGATGAATCGCACACCGCTCAGTAGTACCTGTCACTGCAGATCGCCGGGGCCCAGCCGAACGTGTGCGCTACGTTCTTATTCAGAAAGAGCCAATCAGACGGCTGGGATTTGGCCTCAGGTGACACTTGTTCGGACCTGTGAGACCCGCTTGCGGTTTACACTCTTACACAACATTTATCAAAGTTTGACCAGGCTGCTATGTTCCACTGTGATATCTACTGTGGAAAAAACCTCGGTCTGGTTACCGTCAGCCCAGCGCCTGCCACCTGTGCACGGGCCGTCCTGTGTTTATGTTGCGATAATCACAAAGGGGGATCTCGACAAGATTGTATTAACAGTGAGCGCTCTTTGTAGATATGAGTCTTATCTACAAGAGCACCGCTCACTCCCGTCCGTTAAGTTCGGAGACTTAAACGGATTAAAAAAAATAGAATGTTTGCTGCAAGATTTCAAATCATGTCAAAACAGAATCAAAGAGGAAATAAAAAGAGAGCGGACTTTTTGTGGCTGCTAGGACAAAACTCTATTTCTTCCCGTGTTGTTGGTCAATGTCCTACTGGGCGGTTCTGGTCTGGGCTGACCCTCTCCAGCTACACAAACACTGAGAGAGAACATGAGATCACCCCTCATCCACCAGATTCCCTCCAGGCTCCACGGTTCAGCCGGTTCAAGTGCCCCGTGCAGATGGAGGCTAATGTTGACCCGCTGAGCAAGAGATCTTCGCTTCAGTGCGGGTGGATCACAGGCTTCACATCGTGCCACTTCAAGTGTCCCGGAGCAAGACACCAAACGCACCGAGTATGCCAGCTCCGCTGTGTGTCTCTGCATGCGTTTGTGGCAAAAAAAAGTGCTATGTCCGTGAAGGTAGAAAAGGATTTAAATACCGCCCATTTACCGCTAACCTTCGTTTAAGGCCTTTACAGACCGAAATCCTTTTTTCCTTCACAAATAATTCACCAACAATATATTTTTTTAAACTATTGTTTCACACAGAACACAAATATTACAAAGCAAAAAAAAAAAGGTAAATTCTTTTGAGCATTCGCATAAAGGCATCAACCAATCACGATGTGGTGCAACGGACAGTTCTAAAAGTAGTACAACAACAAGTAGCCCGAACTAAGATCAACTCCTTTACTGCAGCACACACCAGATCCACTTCTGTTCTTACCTTTCACAATAAAAGCCCTGAACACATAGATTAACTGTTTACCAGAGGGAACTCAAATTCTCTCAGAGCATTTTACTAAAACATCTTACAGTAGTTTATGCTATACATATACTGCAAGACGCTGCTCTGGGTCAATAGGATCCTAGTAGTGATCGATATAAAGTGTTGCAACATTCGGTATGAATAGTTTTGATGTAAAATATTAGCAGGCGAGTATTTTGCATTTTTTCATTGTCTTATTGCCACACTTCTATAACCCCCAAAGCACGGGCATGCTTAACCCACATTGGAAGTCATTACAAGGGGATCGTGTTACGGTTTGGTCTGAAGCGGATTCTCTTCTGACACCGAACTGGTGACAGACTGGAGGTCGACAGCAGTTCCACCGTGCTGCATGTGGGCAAGGGAATGCGTTCTCTCCGCGCCGTAAGCCTCAGCAGGCATGTGGAGGATGTTCCCTCCTGACCTGTAATAAGTACGACCAACCTCAGCAGGAGCCAACGCAAGACATAGAGCTCTCCCCTCCGGGCGGTCCAGGCGGGAGACATCAATTCCCAACAATCAGCACGTCTGCATTCAAACAGATTTCATGACACCCTCGTCATCACTCCCTTCGACGGCTAACTTGCGGAAATGATTTTACGGATTTAGCCCCTTTTAATAAAACGGACCCCGATGAAGAATTTGACAGTCTGAGAGCAAACAAGTGTTTTATTTTAATGGGCCTAAAAATGGAGTGCCATTATCATGACGTAAAGCTGTCGCGACCCTGTGGTGTATTTTTTCAATTTACCTATAATGTGAAAAACAGACGTTTCTGACAGGGAAAATACAACCTTGTCTCACTGAAGCCCGGTGGACGAAGGGAAAGCCATGTGGCCTACAATCTATTCATTGCTCCTGTTTAATTTCTTTTGGGTGCATAATCCTTTCACTTTCAATAGCAAATTTAACAGTCCCCAAGGCCCCGGCACCAGACTGGTCAATACAAAACCAGACAACTAATTACTGTGTCTCTCTCCCTCTCGCTCTCTCTCTCCCTCCCTCTCTCTCCCTCTTTCTCTCTCAAGAGCAGCAGTGAGGCAGTATTAGGTTTCCACTTCCCAGATCTCTCTTAAAAGCCTGTCCCATAATGGCCCTTCAGTCACACAAACAAAAAACTAACAAACCCCAAACAGCACACACAGCTGGACCAGCACATGTTAATATATAGACGTTTGCTTGAGTTTGGAAAATCCTGAAATATGGTTCTGCCTGTCTCCATTTTGTTCTGGTTTGAGTTTTCTTAATTTGATACAAAGCGGTTAATTGAAGTGATTCTGATGTTTCCCACAGGCGAAACAATCCTCGCGGTAAATCGCATGTTTACGGAGAGACAACAAAAGCAATGCTCATAATGTCTAGCAGTTAAGTGCTAGCTTTAAGAGCGTGTAATTAGTATGTAATTGACACCTTGTTTTCAAGCAATAAACTAGAACAACTTGACAGGTCGTTTAGCTAATAAAAGATGCTAAAAGCTTCGGGTGGTTAGTGGAGCTGAAACGAGCGGCCGATTCATCTATTAGTTGATCGGCAGAAAATTAACTATTAACTATTTGATAATCAATTCAGTTAGCATAGTTGAGCTGTGGCTAAACAGCTGACATTCGATGATAGTTGGTGTAGGTGAGAAAGAACGCCCTCCATGTGAGTAAACCCCAGACTGTGACAGTGATAACATGGTCCTGGTAGCATGCTCAGTGCTAACACAGCCCCGCCTCGCGTCATGACTGCTGTCCTGTGCTTCCTCTATAAACACCAGGAACCTCTCTCCAGGCTTTGATCGTGACTCAACGCACATAGCGACTTAGCCACTAATTTGCAGATGGGTCCCTCAGTTAAGATCACTTCCCCAGATAAAGGGAAGAGTCGCCCCCCTGTGACCTGAGTGGAGTGTCCTTTGTCTCCCTCCCAGTGTTTGTCTTAGCCCATTGTGTCTGCATTAACAGCACCTCCACCCCTCCCTCACTGCTCGGCTTTGACGCGACAAACCCCGCTGCACCACACCGGACTGCCCTGAAAAGAGGAAATGCTTAATGCATGGAAGCCATTTCCCAGTGTGTCCCTGAGCTTTGTCAGGTGGAAAGGGTAGATAGAGAAATCTTATGTCAATTAATGACAAACTCACTTTTTTAAACTTTAAACTTATTTAAAAATAATGTATTACTATATATATATATACACAGTACACACAGTACACACAGTACACACAGTACACACAGTACACACACACACACACACACACACACACACACACACACACACACACACACACACACACACACACACACACACAAAGAAGTCCAGCACCCCCTTCGCTGACAAACCAGCAGGATGAGCTCCTGTCAGCTCACAGACAAGCAGACAAATTGCTAATGATCTCTTGACCCGAGACACAGGCCACGGTCCAGAATAGAAATTGATGGAACACAAAATAAGATGTGCAACAACATGTAAATCGGATGCACCGAAGCACAAACAAAGATCAGCAGGTTTTTGGGGGAAATTATGTGTTTAAATAGCAGCAGCAAGTTTCATCTTAGCAGGCTTTCACTTATCAAAAGAGGATTTTAATGGGAGAGGAATAAGTTGTGGGGGAGAAAAAGAGTAAACGTTCGCTTTCTTTCTTTCTTTTGTCCTCCCCTTTCTTCCTCTCTGCTTTGTGTCAGTGAGGACAGCTGGATAAGAAATGGATCACTGGTAAAGGGCCACAGTCTCCATCACAGACATGACCTCACCCCCTTTATAAGCAACCCATTGGGGGCCATTTGTGCTCGAACTCAATGCTGTGTTTTTGTGTGTGCGTGCATGCAAGCTGCGACTTAGCGGTCTTTGCGGTACCCCGTTTGCATGGCTCTCGGTTCAAACACCAACATGTTGTTTTGCTCTTCTTATTCATATGGCAATAATAGGTTTAACTGAAAATGTAGCCGTGGGTATTCATTTATTGCGTAAAACATCTGTGATGCTTTCCCACTGACGGGGCCCAGGACTTAGCTCAAAGTCATTAATAATTCAATAAAGAATCTGACTTATGATACATATCATCTGTCATCATTATCTCAGTGTTGAATGACATCTTGCACCCATCTGTCCTTGATACTATAAATCAAAGTAAGTTGTGCTAATGACCCATGATGCCTTTCATAAAGTTTAAGTTGTTTCCATGAATTCATGGAAGACAGATCAGAGTGAAAAATGACCGTTTCACCATCTTTAAAATATCACTTGATGTCAGAATTAAAAATGCTCATGCCTCATCAACTGTGTGATTTACTCAGAGGCTGCATGTCCGCTAGATCTACTCGGTACCCAAAGAGGCCTCCATCCTGGTGGAGTGAGCCACATCACTGCTCAGAGCTGGAGGCTCTTGACAGCAGAAACTTGTCAAGGTGGAGGAGAGTCAGAGAGGTCCCATACCAGCATAGCACACGAAGGAAAATGAATGTGAGAGCACCCCAGTTTGACGTACGCTGGAGGACCAGAGAGTCTTCCACAGTTTCATGTTATTTTAGGACAAACCAGACAACTCAAACACTTGATTAACCACAGACATGAGGTGATCTTTAAAGAACTGATCTGCAGCCAAAAAACGTGGGCTGCTGTCAACGATCTGAACCACAGGCGATGGTTCCAGCTTTGAGCAGAAGAGACCCCGTCTGTAGTGGCAAATCATGTTGATAAACTCAACGACACTAACTGTAACAAACTCATACTGTAACGAAACAACCACCCACCTCTCCCACCGAGCGTAATCATACGGGTGATCACGTTGGTAATACTCAGCTTCGTGCAGGAGCTGGATCAACAACCTGAAGAGGTCTTTTAAGGAAGTAATGATTTTGCACTGAAGAGAGACAAGAGTGCTGAGACCAGACAGTCGGTCAGGCTCCAGGGTTATGAACTCCTTGGGTTCTCTTGGCCTTCTCATAACTACTCACATCATATGCCTTCCTGCACAGATTCAGTCACCCACTGTGCATTCGTCAGAAAAAATTCAACTAGAAGCTTGTCTCTTCGTCCAGGTACAAGAGGGTAACTGTCCACCATTGGTCAGTCAGTGAGGAACTGTGGGGTATCGTTAAGAATACCTCACATTGTCTTCCCATTCACAACAGGAAGAAAAACCCAGATAGAATGCAGAGATGGACATAAGATCTGAGATTTGTTATTTAGTCCTTGAGGTAAAAACTGGGTTGTTCTGCCATAATATGGGAGACAGAGTAGTGGACAGAACAGGAGAGACAAAAGAGGTTGTCACTCATTGTGTTTACATGCTTTTTTGTAATTCGATCACAAGCCGAGTAAAGCAATACTGAGATTATTGTAACTATCATACAACCAACGTAACAAAGTTATCTTACTTGCATTATGGTTGTAAACGGAGTAGGCACAACTCGATTTACCGAGATGGATTACTCTTCAATCTCTCAAATGACCCTCTAGCCATAATCCTTTATACCGGGTGTACCTTTTTTATAATTTTGTCCCGATCCTTTTTTGTATTTAATAATGTGCTTGAGATGCATTTAAACTGATACACGCAAATACAGTTACTGATCACAATGAACACACTTGCCAAAAAATGATATGAAAAATATGTGCAGCATTCAAAGGTTGATTTAAAATTGGACTGATACTGTGTTTGCTATTTGTCGCTGTCCATTGACAGAGGGTGCTGCATTCATTTTGCCGCGGTGTATTGTGAATAGAGGCAAAGGCCCTCAAAAGGTTTACTGTGCGTTATATGGGATAGAATCTATCGTGGCCGCAGCACCCTTTAACGTGGTTTCTTTTAGCGTGCTAAATTTTGTTTTCTCGTGCCAAACAAGTCACAGTGAAATGGAAGGAGAAATACCAAAAGTGTTTCAGTTCTACCTTTACTTTCCTATTTCTTGTTTCACTGTAGGTCTGCACAGGTCTTAAATCAAACAACTCATGTGGAGTAGCAGTGGAACTATTAACATGCATTTCTTTCTCTTGGTTGATTGGCAAAAGGGGAAACCACCTCCAATTTCCTGAAGAAGTCAGATTCTGCCTGCTGTCAGAGTTTCTGTTTTCATTTTGAATGGCAGCTCTGTCATTCACATGGCAGCAGGAGGCTAACAGCTAATAAATCACCGCTACTAAGTGATCTTTTCCTTTCACTGCTTGCAAACAGCAACTAGGCTAATTTATAACCAGAGAAGGCATGAGGGAGAGGCTAAAATTGGCTGTGGAGGTCAGGAAGGTTATCTTGTGACATGTCTTAATCTGTCATAAAGGACAACAAACAACTAGGATCATCTGGAGACATAAACCAGAGTATTATTCATAAAAACAAGAAATATGGCATGAAATGAAGGCTCTGTGGAGAGAGAATGAACTGTACCAAATTACTTGATACTGACACACAAAACACTGCAGTCCTTTTTTTTTTGTGAGCAGCACCTGTACTCATATGAATTCAGAAACAGTTTAACTCATCGAAATGTTGACTAATGATTGAAAAACTGTATTTTTAAGCACTGGTCTATTTAGAGATTTTGGGCTATTTTGATTCTTCCATAAACGTCTTTCAGACTAGTAGAAAAACATCCAAAATACACATTCGGTTTATTTTACTTACTTACTACTTTCTCCTAAACTCATCAAAGGTTACCAATCGATAATGGCCTCATTTGAATATTTAAACATACAAGTTAAACATAAGTAATCAACTAGGGAAGTTCAATATGTTCATTGAGATATCTATTTGGCCGTTTTGTCTAAATAATTTTTTTCTCAGACAGAAAATCTCCACTTCAGTGTTTGTTGACAGTGTTTTCCAATTTCAGAAGTGATACAAAGAGATATCCAAAATTACCTCTTTTAAAACATTTGAATCTAATATGTCTTCAAAATGTAAAAAATAAGTTTGGCTTTATCCAATGTTCACATTTCTGTGCAAATATTGCACATACGAAAATGCCTAATTTGTATATTTAAGGAAATCATTTCAGAAAACTTGTAATATAAAAAACAGCCGTGTTAATATAAGTAAGTGGTAACAGAAACTTTTTCCCAGTAACTTCATTAAGAAGGTGTGCAGCGCTGCTTCATTAGCTTGTGACCCACATGCCCGAAATAGAGAACTAGATTCTGCATCGGACAGTGTGAGTGCATTTATAAAGGAGTATTGAGTGCATCCTGAAAATGGTCCCAGCGTGCTTAGTTAGTTAAAAAGACATTACGCTGCACTGCACACCAACAATACATTCATACAGGCGTTTCACAGGAGAAACGAGTCTGTTAATGGCGGTCGAGACACTTCAGTCCAACGTTGCTAAGATGTCTAATGAACGGAGGGAGTGAGAGAAGCACAGAGTCGGTGAGTCGGTGACAGAGATGGGCTGTGATTTCCTCAAAGAGACGAGGAAGCGAGGTCAAAGCCCCAAACTGCAGACGGACCATCGAGGTGGGACACGAAAAATCACTGCTCTCAAGTTCAATTCCAGACTCATTGAACTGGACTCGATTCCGCCAGGACAAATTCCTTGAATGTGAAAACAAACATGGCAATAAATGTTTCTGATTCTGATTCGTGTCACGGTCGCACGCTAGTTCTTGAAGTTATTCTAGGAGGAGAAAACTGGTCACAGTTTCTCTGAATTAACCCCATTAACTTGGGAGGAACGTTTGCCCCAGAGAAAATAGCAGAGTATTTGAATTCAAGAAAATTATATGTTAAAGATTTTTGTGAGATTTGGTAAAGGACAAGTTTGTTGGGGTATTTGTGGTTTTTAAACCGTTTAATCTCAGGCAATGACCAGGGAGTACAAACCAAACGAGCCAAAAACATTTTAAAATATATTTTGTAACATTACTAAGTAATTACAATAAGAAATAAAATGTATGGGGAACATTTTTGGGAATATTTCCTGATCACCAAAATTACTTTAAAATCTACAAAATATATTGAAACATAAATAAATGTGTAGCTTTATGCAAGTCCAAGAGGTTTAATTCCTTCAACCTGCAGTGAAGCATTAGTCTGCACTGTCAGCAACATCCACCATGACCCGTTTCTACGGAGATGAACCAAGCAACCTCTCAGCAACGCTCCCCGCAAAATCTGGATTCATGAAGCAATGTATTCAGGGCCAAACTTGGAACCTAGTGATTCTTTCTGATCAAAAAGAAATCCAGTCTGCAATGCATTTCTCATCTTCAAATGTCATAGTAAGCTTATAAGGGGTTATTTCTGTAAAATAAATCACCTTTAATAATATATAATAATGAGACATTAAAAGTGCCTAACATGGTCTCAGAACACTCAACCAGACGTAAAAATGTAAAACTCAGGAAAAAGTGAAACTGCTGAGCAACTTCATCAGCGAAGTAAACAAAGCCAGTGGAAACATGCAGTACAGTGTCCAGGTTTCAAGGCAGGCTCAATGTTCCACAGTGACCATGTCATGCTACAAAAATAAATAAAAAAGTGTTCGGAGCCATTGTGTTGCCTGGACCGAGTGCCATTCTCTTTGACCCCTTCAGATTCCCTTCCCCCCCTAGTCGGCCTCCACTCCACCTCCCCTCGCACTCTACCTTGACCCTCAAAACTTGTGGTGCAAATAAAAAAACGCACAAAGCCCCCTCTTATTGCCACAGCTGACGAATTCATTCTGACACATTGAAGGAAAGTGGACCTAAAAAAGATCAAAAAGCGTCCGACTGTAAAACTCGAAACACATGAATCAAAAGCAACGAGGGATCAGACAGTGAAGAACCGGGGCATGTGGAGATTCCCGGTTTGCCTACAGAACAGAACTTCCCTCCAAAAAAGTGCTGAGAGAGAGAGAGAAAGAGAGAAGCGCTTACTTACCAAGTAGATCTCGACATCCAAGCCGAAGAATGACAGATTCCTCTCTTGCCTATCTCTGATCCACTTCCATTTTTCCGAGCTCCCATATGGCACCCCTCACCCCACCGAGAGGCAGAAAGAGTGCGGCGGAGGGACAGTCAAACACAGGGAGACGGAGGGAGGGAAAGAGAGTGAGAGAAGGGGGGGCATTAGTCCTGGTGTGGAGATGGAGGGACCGTTGCAGCTGTGCACCCCTGTCAGTATCTCCTCAAATCCAATGCTCTCCTCCATGTGTGTCTGCAACCCCGTGAAAAAAAAGCAACAGAAACAAAGTGATCCTCTTACACACAGCTCGGAGAAGAGAGAGTGAGAGAGAGAGAGACGGGGCGAGGAAGAGACGGAGAGGGAACGGCAGGAAAGCAAGTGAGCTAGTTAGGAGCAGGTTCAAGTTTTCAGCGTCCCCCTTTGCTGTGTCGTAGGAGTGAGAGGGAACAGGCGGGAGCGTCTAGAAGCCGAGGAAATAGTGCATAATACCTTCCAGCTTCTTTCTACCCCCACTACTCCCTCCCTCCCTCCCTCTCTTTCTCTCACACATTCTCTCTCTGGTAATATGCCTGGCTGCAACAACCCCCTCCTCCCGGCGCTGGAATGCAAGGCAAGAGTTTCAAGAGGCCCAGTTAGACAACCGTCAGAGTCACTGCACCTTGACCCCCGGGTCAGCCTCTGCGTGTGTGTGTGTGTGTGTGTGTGTGTGTGTGTGTGTGTGTGTGTTTGCGTGCATGTCTATGTGTGTGTGGGGCAGGGAAGTTAAGTCTGTGTATACTTACATTTGCGGGGGCCAGCCTGGCCTCACGAGATCACATAACCGTAGCCGCACAGCCACTTGACGGTGATAATACTGCGGGACATGTACACCGATGAAGTGAGTCGCAATCAATGTAATGCTGATTGGATGCAGTCAAATAAATGTAGTAAAATAACTATACTAAAATCAAAAAAGTGAATTACTGAAACATAAGAATATTAACAAAAGTAAAAACGATTTATATAAATAAATAAAGTGCATAAGAACAGTATCTAGTATAAACTAAAATAGGAAAGTAATATTGTGCATGATATAGAGAGTATTAAAAGTAATATGGCGGAGGGACAAAGGAAAAGTATTAAGGTGTTGAATATGTGGGCAGGATATTACATTACTGCCCTTATTCTGCTTTTCTTTAAAACATTTTTTATTTTATTTGTTATTGGTTATTGTTTGGTTTGCTAATACAGATGTTTGATTGATTGAATTTGAAGACGCTGTCTTATTTATATGGTCCATAATACTCTAGAAAGACAAAGACAAACATGATTTACATCTACATAATTATGAGCACCTCAACAATAACCACCATGAATGATAATACTGCTATAAATGGACAGCAGGAGGACATTGCTGACAACACTTTTGTGTCTTATTGACAACACATACTAAAACACTGCATGTAAGATGCCATAATAATACATCTTTGGCCGCAAACTAAAAACGCCTCTTTTCCGACTATAGCTTTAATAAATAAAAAAGCATAGCACTTAAATGGTACTTACTGATAGAACTTTGTAGTTTAACTTTATTGTACCTTTATTGTACCTTCTTGATTCTTGTTGTTCTGAGTTTGTACTCATGGTTGAATGCACTTATTGGAAGTCGCTTTGGATAAAAGTATCAGTTAAATAAGAATATAATAACAATATAATGTGGTAATAAATAAATTACATTCTAATGGGCTCTATTCAAGCAGTTCCCAACATCCACAACTGGACGTGCTTTTGTTTGGCCGCTCTGACGAAACAAGTTTTTGAATCCCTCCAATCGGGGCAGGTTTGCGTCATATGAATGGGAGAAGCTGGTACTGTCTGCCAGTCAGGGCCCAGTATTGTGGCGCTGCATGTAAAAACCTATTCTTTAAATCCATTCAAGTGTCCCAGCTAATACGAGTCCCTCCGGCCCTCTCTCTCTCTCTCTCTCTCTCTCTCTCTCTCTCTCACCCCCTCACACAAACTCCCTCACACAAACTCCACATCAAACATTTTCACTAACGGTTATAAAATATGGCATCTTGACTTGTAGACAATTTTCCTATATCATTATTTGAATTATATATTCAATTAAATAATGAATGAATAGAGATTTCTTTCCACTTTAAAGGAGACATATCATGCTCATTTTGAAGTTCATGCTTGAATTGTTGGGTTTACATGTGACATGCTTTAATAAAAGAAAACATATTATACACACATCATTTTCCTCTGAATAGTCCTGTATTCACCCTCAGTGTGAAACACTGTTTTAGCTCCTGTCTCTTTAAGACCCCCTCCTGAAAAAGCCCAGTCTGCTCGATCGGCTGACGAGAAAAATATGGTGCACCTTTGCAAAGGTAGTTCTTGAGCTGTGGATGGAGATACTCAGATGATATGTTCTAATGAGTCTGCGTGTGACAAAGGAAAGGAAGCCAAATCTGATTGGCTCATTGAATCACTGATCGTGGATCTAGACTAGAAATTGTCTCATTTCCCAGTTTGTAGGTTGGTGGGAATTCCACATACCCAAATGTATGTGCACAGGCCTCTTTAAGTTCTGTCTTTAAGTTGAAAATGTAAACGTATACAAGCATTTTAACAATAACGTAACGCCATGCAGCCTGTAGTAAACAAAACAAAAACACCCTCTCACATTCATTTCAACAGATCAATAAAATGACAGTAAAAGGCAAACCAAAAGACCGGATCACTGACCATATTCCTGCTACCACGGCAAGCCTGATGGGAAGATCCCGTTGAATGAAGAACACACATTAACACTCAAATGCTTACATAACCTTATATAGAATTACATATTTTGACAAGATTTTGTTTTGGTAACGGAAAATAGAAAGCAACTGTTTAAATATGTTTTTTTAGTAGCGAAAAAATATGAAACACAACCTCATCTTTTTTGATTTGATACATTTGTTCATTCGGTGCTTATTTTTTTAAGTATTGAAAACAAATGTGATTTAATGTTTTAAACCCCTCCCAAAGCAATAGTAAATACAATGTATTTATTTTAATGAGAAGATTATGAGAGATTTCTGATATTTGTCACAGGTGGGTTATTGTCCGTAAATTAATAACAGTTATATTCTCTACTGAAATCTTTTTTTTACTGATTTTTTTTTTTTTTTTACTGTGTGCAGCATTATGTATTATGTATAAGTGTAAACTACACTATCAGTGATGCAGGAATAAAACTGTTGATTGAGACTAGCATTATTATCAAACCAGTGACATCTAACAGAAGTTATTGCATTCTGTTTAAGATCAATTGGGAGATTTGGGATTGCCGTCCAGCTTGGTGAATCTCCCAGACTCGCTATTAAGAATTAAATTTGTGCACACGGGTGAAGGATGGAATGCACAGGGTGTCATCCTGGGCCTCATTCTGTCCCGACATAAGCTGCTTCCTCTGGGTTATTTCATTCATTCATAAAGCATGTGTTTTTGCAGCATTGTGCTGCTGACAGCCATTTCTATTCACCTTTAGACCAAAGTGACAGCCATGAACCACGGACCCGGACTGAATGGTCAGATTCTCATACCTAGATTATCTCAATAGGCCGAGTTTAACAAAACCTAACCAAGCCTGACAAATTAGAAATTTGGGATCCTTTAAAATTCTATATTTCCACAAAGTGATATAATGATAAAATAAACTTGTCTATAATTTCCCCTTGTGTTGTTGTTCTCCTTCTAGTCTTATTCTTCTTTAACAGTACATGCTGCATAGATGCATATCAAGCCTGCTACTGCCCTCCACAGGTAACAAACAGACAGCAGTTACTTGTCAGTAAAAGTCACATAGTGAGAACTAAAATCATTTCAGAATCTGCACGCATGCTCTCCACCTCCTCTGCATTTTAACATCCGTCACCAAAAGCAGCAAGACATAGCTTCAGTCCTGTTTACATGCTTGTAAGTGCTGTCTAAGTGCATGCATGTAAGTGTTTGTATATACATATCCACCTCAAACTTTAGGATGTGCTGCATTCATGCTTGATGCCTCACTGTTTCTCATCTAACCTTGTAGGGATTCAGCACACTGGGTATATTTTCATGGCAAAGGAAGGCAGATTGTTATCTTTTTCATTGCAGAAACGCAAGAAGAGCTCGCTCTCTAGGTCTTCATCCGGGCACTCCAATCAGAACCTGACTGAAGCAGAGCGGGTCGAACCTGGGCTGGACATTGTTGATGGCCCACACACGTTGGGGGGCATGAACCAGGACTGTGAGGGGAGGCGTGATGAAGAAATGACTGAAGTCACCCTACATATGCATACTCTGCTTGTTGCTGTTCAAAAGAAGAGGAAACTGTTTTCTCTTAGTGTTATCATGAGTGAAGTGGATCTGGGGAAAAAACGGTGCTGACTTTACTGTTAGGTGAAGCATAGTGTTATAGATTTATTATTATCTTTAGACATGAAATGTTGAATATTGCTTTTTTCACTTTGAATGTAGGATTTTTATTATGTTGTATCAATAGTTTTTGTATAGTTCAGAGTTTTACTTCAGAAAGAAAGTGTACTGTAAATAAAAGCTGGTAAAAATTCCACTTATTTAAGTTTTAATATATTTTAATGTGAGAAAGTAACTAATTAGATTCACAATATGCGCTCAGTTCATGCAAACAACGCCTGTTTGGAAATTTGTTTTGGAGATGTGAGAGCAATTTGAGTTGAAATGGCCAAGTGCGGTGTTCCTGAAGCTATTCGTGTGTGTGACCCCGAGCAAGGGAAGAAAGGTTTGGTGGTAACGTTATGCAGAATCCAGCTTTAGCGTCCAGAAGCCAACGTGAGCTGCAGTCGATGAACCGCTGTCTGCCCACTGCAGACAACGTGCTGGACTGCAGAGCCATGAGGCTCCGCCCCCCCAGGTGTTTCCAAATTGCACTTGAGTTTTGTTGAATTGAGTTTGATTTCCTGTTATGTAAAATTATGGAGAGGATGGTCGCTATATCGAATAATGTTATTATTATTTACTAAGAGTGACCTAAGAGTTTTTAATATCCTCATCACATGAAGGTCTATGTCCAAGAAGAGTAGTCGCCTTTGAACGGCTGAAGCAAAATGCAAACCCACATATACACCCCGACACAATACAGTTACGAATACGAATCCATCCACTTCATCATCCTCTCATTTAATAAACAAATGCCGTAGCCATTCGGGTCATGGCCATTCGGGATGTGTGGTCATTTGGAGCAGGTCGATTGCGTTGTCGAAAATCGCTCATTGGTCGATGACTCCAAGAAAACAAATAGGAGTTTAGTTGTAACAGCAAAAGTAAACTGCAGCCAATGAGCCCTTAAAAGTCCACCCTGGACGACATACTGAACTCAGTCTGCAGAGCCCTGAAGCTCCACCCCCTGCTGCACAGAGCTCTGTACGCTTGTTTATTCAAAGTTGATTTAATGAAGGTGTCACATCTCCAAATTGCAACAGAGCCGACAGTGCACGGCATAGGGCCTCAGCAATACACCCGACAAGTGGGAGCGAGATCAGATGAAGAGTGTTTGAGATATGCAGAGGGAATAGAGACAGACAGACTTTATAGTCAGAATAAAGAAGTTAGTAGCTACTTCAGCCTTAAGATAAATTTAAGTTATTACAACACTATATGACAATTTTCATCAGCAGGAGAGAGAAAGCCTCTGCATTTCATCTGTTAGTCTTCAACAAAAATACTACTTTCAGTGGGGAGAAATTCACTGACAGGCTCAAAATAAAGGAGGGAACGGCAGAGAAACGAAGGACGGAAATTAGGTTCAATTGCTAACGGCTGTCTGAGTGGACTCACCCTAGAGAGAGGCAGCAATTTTCCTGGCAACTTATGTTACTCTGTATAAAACGTAGGCTTCATCCTTGCAGCGATAACAATGTAACCTTAACACAAGGTTTAAGGTAGTTTGCAGATGATGCCGTGCAGACAAATTTCTCAAAATTCAATAATTAAAGTTAATACATTTTTAACCAAATAAAAGAACAGTGAATTAATTTACCTGGATAACAGTATCCTGCTTACTGGTAGGTGGTTCATTAGAACCAAATGAGGCAGATAACTACAATTGCATTTTGATACACATTATTATAGTTAAATTCACTATAAATAAAATCAACCTAAGATACTTAGGTGCTGCCTAAGTATGAAGGAAAATGAAGGTCGGGCAGAAAAGAGACCAGAAATAAAAAAAGAGTTGCCACTAGTTTTAACTGAAGGAAAACGTAATGAATTATGGAGTTTGTTACGGGGTGGGGGAATCACTCAATACAAAAACAAATGTGTAAACCTGGTAGTTATTATTCTGACATTTTGAGGCCAACATATACAAAGCAATTCTCATCAAATACACTGACCCCCTGTATGTTAAGCTATCTTCAAGGTTGAAGCCAGACAGAGGCTTTACTGAGTATTCTGCTATTTTTCTTTTTCCTGTTATGTTTCCGTGGCTCCATCTCACCGGTTGCCAGTGAGGCATTATCTAAGTAGACAGACGTCAGCATGGGGAGGCTACAAATGAGGTTTTAACAGCTGCAGCAATTTCCATAGTGATACAGACGGCCTGCAGACAGGTCTGACTACTCTGGCCACTAGGGCAGTGTGAAGTTCTCAACTTTCGATTGGTTTGCATGAAATGTGGTATGCCTGCCTTAAACTTAGACTCTTGGCATACAGCTGCCAAGTGTTAGAGTGAGTTCCAATTTCAGTTTTGAAGTTAGGAGCTTTGTCAAAGTCATCACTGATAATGTTTCATTTCTACAGTAGATTGAATTTCATTGTTAATTATTATTATTATTATATTTAATGTTTCATTCTTGAAATATTGAGATGTTGCTATGCTTTTTTTGTTTTACGTTCTGCATTAAGAAATACATAAATTGAACAATTGAATATGGTCTACTTGAACTAGAATTACTGCTTTGCGGTTGTATACCTTGTATGTCAAAAATGTCCTCACTTCATCCTTTTATCCTCATAGACAATTGTGTGAAATTGTCATAATTAGTATATTTATTTTTGAGTCGTGGCCAAAATGTGTTTTGACCACCAAAACTAATCAGTTCATCCTTGAGTCCAAGTGATGCCTGTGCCAAATTTGAAGACATCCCCTCTGTGCGATCCTTAAACCACGTTTATGAGACAAACGATCCAAAAACATAATGAAATTTCAATAAAAAGGAAACAACATGCAACAAAGAATGCCTACAAGGATCAAACCGGGGACACTGCAGGCATGTGGTAACAGCCTATACTTTTAGTCCTGCTCCCATTTGAGACGTTAACCATATAAGTGCTGCTGATACATATTAACCAGCTTACGAATTGGATTTGGATACAAGTAAAACCTTTTGGGTATTGTAATCATTAAGAAACCGGTCATTTATGTAGTTCCCAAACTTCAGTCTGTTTGAAAGCTACTATAAATAATACGCTAGCTCGGCAGCTATCGCAACCAACATCAGTCATGCAGACAACTTCTTCATAGTTACTGCCAACATCAAGTTTACTGTCACATGTCAAACTGTTGATATAAAGAAAGGTTATTTGAGGACAGCCTCATAAATACCTCTAACACCGCTTATTCCCCCTTCCTGCCAAACAGCCTAAGGGGTTCTAAATAAAACTAGATATGCCAAGTGAGTTGGCAGGAGGAACAATGCTCTTAGTGAGTTCCTCCGTGATCTGTGCCACGAGGTGGGGGAGGGAGGGCAAATGAAAGAAGAAAACTGTGGACTGGAAGGGCTAAGGTAATGATTTATGGCCTTGGGTTTCAGTGAATGTTTCTTCATACATTGAAAGCATCAGTCCTTTTCCTCATTGACTGAAAGCCAAGACACTTTTTGCTGATTGTGACTTTGCCTAAATGGGGAATTGAACGCTGAATGTCTGGAGTGCTTTTCATGGGAGTGCTTATTGCTCCTGCTTCATTTCCTTCAGTCTGTGTTCAGGACTTATTTCTTATTAGCTGCTTCTTAAAGAACAAGTATTCAATAGCACCCAAGAGTTACATCAGGACTATTTAAGAACCTATTACAAACAATGAACCAGAGGCATCAATGCATTTTATTGCAGATATAAAACCACATCTAATATGTTTTTTTAAATAACTGTTATTGCAAACATATGCAAAAGATGCCACTATAGGAAGATGTTAAAAAGGTGATTTTTAGAAAATAAATCATGAATAAATATAATCATTTTGGAAACATAAGAGCACAGTTGCAGTTTTTCACACACTGCTGTTAACTCCATTCTCTTGTTTTCTATTTGTCCAGATAGCGTCACTCTACTCAGATAGGCATCAGACAGAAATAAAGTTTCTACACTGATGCCACATTGAAAATATCGCCAGATGTTCATCACCAGTTTAGTGGCAATGCTTTCTAGCTCTTCCTGGTGAACCCTGAGGCGTTCCCAGGATATTACATTACATTTAGCTGACGCTTTTATCCAAAGCGACTTACAATAAGTGCATTCTACAGTTACAAACAAGAATCAGAACAAGAATCAAGAAGGTACAATTTCATCAATAAAGTTCAACTACAAAGTGCTATCAGTAAGAGCCATTCCAGTGCTACTATAGTGCTACATCCTTTATTCAAGGTATAGTCGGAAAAGATGTGTTTTTAGTTTGCGACGGAAGATGTAGAGACTTTCTGCTGTTCTGATGTCAATGGGGAGCTCGTTCCACCATCGAGGAGCCAGGACAGAGAACAGTCAAGACTTTGTTGAGTGTTTAGCTCGCAGTGACGGAGATACAAGGCGATTGTCAGAAGCCGAGCGGAGCGCACAAGCTGGGGTGTAAGGTTTTACCATGTCCTGGATGTAGACTGGACCAGATCTGTTCGTAGCACGGTACGCCAGTACCAATGTTTTGAAGCGGATGCGGACGGCCACCGGTAACCAGTGAAGGTCGCGGAGGAGCGGAGTAGTGTGGGTGAATTTCGGGAGGTTAAAGACCAGTTAACCAGCTGCTGCATTTTGGATGAGCTGCAAAGGTCGGATGGCACCAGCAGGTAGACCCGCCAGGAGGGAGTTACAGTAGTCTAGGCATGAGATGACCAGAGCCTGGACGAGAACCTGTGCCGCCTTCTGGGTGAGAAGTGGACGTATTCTCCTGATGTTGTGCAGCATGAATCTACAGGAACGAGTTGTTGCGGTAATGTTGGCAGTCAGGGAGAGTTGACTGTCCAGGGTCACACCGAGGTTCCTGGCAGTCGGGGTCGGGGCCAAGACTGAGTTGTTGAAAGTAATCGTCAGGTCGTGAGTGGGGGAGACTTTTCCTGGAAGGAAAAGTAATTCCGTCTTGTCAGGGTTGATTTTCAGGTGGTGTGCGGACATCCATTGTGAAATGTCAGTCAGACAGGCAGAGATTCGTGCTGCTACCTGTGTTTCCGATTGGGGAAACGAGAGGATCAGTTGGGTGTCATCAGCATAGCTATGGTAGGAAAAGCCATGTGAGCGAATGACGGAGCCAAGAGAGTTGGTGTACAGGGAGAAGAGGAGAGGACCGAGCCTTGAGGGACCCCAGTAGTGAGAGGACAAGGCTCAGACACAGATCCTCTCCAGGTTACCCGGTAGGTGCGATCGCTGAGGTAGGATGAGAGGAGGGAGACCGTCACAGCATGAAGCTCAAAAGACCGTGGTGTAGACAAGGGAAGCGGGTAGAGAGAAAAACTCCATTTGGGGGAGATGAGAAGACCTGTGCCACCAGTGGGCCTAGGTGTGTGGCTGAAGGAGAAGGCAGACGAGAGAGCAGCAGGGGTAGATGTGTTGTCTGGTGTGATCCAGGTCTCAGTGAGAGCCAGGAAGTCCAGAGATTGCTTGATAGCAAAGCCAGAGATGAAGTCTGCCTTGCGATTAGCTGATT
This sequence comes from Cottus gobio, assembly GCA_023566465.1. Classification (NCBI taxonomy): domain Eukaryota; kingdom Metazoa; phylum Chordata; class Actinopteri; order Perciformes; family Cottidae; genus Cottus; species Cottus gobio. Next base: position 20,010,071 of record CM042229.1, on the reverse strand, counting down.
GGCAGTTCCAGAGGCCTCCTGTGACGAGGTGTTGGGTTTTTGTGGAGCGGGTGGGATAAATAAACGCGGAAGGATTTTGATGCAAGTAAGAACGAGTCCGAGGTCTAAAGTATCTACGAGTTGATATGTACACGGGTATGGAAGGGAAACACATTTTCACAGAGAAGTGTTAATGCTCAGCCGCCCCCGAAGACTCCAACGAAAGACTCCTCTGTCTTTATCCTCCGAGTCTTCATACGATGAGTCTTCGCTGACGCTTCAAACTAGGGATGCAACGATACCATTTTTTACAAACCGATACGATACCGATATTTTTATTTGTGTACTTGCCGATACCGAGTACCGATACCGATACTTCTTAGATTTGGTCTCCATGAAAGTGCAATTAATTTGGAGGCAGATTTTATTTTATCCTCTGCAGATTATGTCAAGCCTATAGTACAAAATTAACAGAAGGCTATCCCAAGCTTTAAACTTCTTGTGGAAGTCCCTCTAATGTCGGACCATAAAACGCCCCGTGTCCGGGTTCATAATGTAAGCGATAATATTAGGTATCGAGCAATTATATAGGAAGCTGTGTTCCAAGTTATGTTTCCGGTGCTTTTATTGTGGAGGGAGAAACGGAAAGGAAAAGAGTGGAATTGTGGGATATACGTGTGTGAAGGAGATAAAAAAGTGGTTCAAGTTACCCTGCAGCGTGTTTTCATTTTATTAGAATTACAAATATAGACACACAACAGACACTCGGCTACAATAATATCATCCGTAGCCGCACAACAGCGTCTGAATGAGGCCGCTGCCAGCGCTACTTCTGGCGGACCAGCAACAGTTTGATTCAAACCGGCAGGACGGCGGTGATGACGCACAGAGCTTCTCAATTATAGATGTATTAAATATGGAAAATTTCAACTCTCGCGTCTAACGTGCCGCCGGCGTAAATTTGCGTCTGTCGCAACCACACGCGTCTGTGCATAGACTTTACATGTAATCTGGTCGCGCGAAACATTTGCGTCGCGTTGGGACGGACTGATTACAAGTAACTCCGGGGCTGTCAGCCACTAACAAGAGCACTAATATGAGCACTAATATGTCATACACACGTATGCAACACCGGTTAATAAGCACAATATCGATAAAGTCTTGTATTGTACTCGCGTCTCACTTTTCTCCTGTCTATTGAAAGAAGTGAGCGCTGCGTAGCGAGGATCCAAGATGGCGGCTCCAGATTCTGCTGTTGAGACAAACTGGCCATCTGATTGGACGGCAAAACAACTTGGATAGCGTGATTGGCTGCTCAGAAGTTGAGACTGTTGAGACAGTTGAGACAGAGAAGAGTGTCTCCGGCTCCGCCACGGGGTTGCTTCTCCACAAAGCGCGACCAGTTTGTTGTAGTGAAATACTGTTGAGTGAGTATCGGTTCTTGGTATCGGCCATTGAAACCGATGCGAGTACGAGTATTTAACGCAGTATCGACCACCGATACCGATACCGGTATCGGTATCGGTGCATCCCTACTTCAAACCCACACCTGGTTTTATACCAGTGACAGCGATAATTATCTACAGCTGAGTTGACTACGCCCCAGGTCGTTAGTGTGATGGCCACCAATCGAGAGTGCTCTGGCTCAGGACAATAGCAGGGTTTCCCTTTAATCAGTGAGGTGAGAGTTTCCCAAGAACAGCTGCTTCTTGCCAAAAGTGATCAAGGACAGGATCTGCTTACCTCAAAAGTAGAAAGTAAAACTAGAGCCTAGTCCCAAGTACAGTTGGATTACAGAAGTAGACTTTAACCCTAGCTGGTTCAGTTGCGTTTAAGTCACTTGACCAAAGCAAAGTCCCGGCTCAAATGATTCAGATAGAAATGACAGTACAGATTAACAGTCTAGTAGAAATAATCTAGTAGAGCTAGTTCCGCAAATAGTAGAACTAATACAGCAAGTAAAATAGGAATATTGCAGAGAAACCTCTTTAGAGAATGTACTCAGCCAAGATCCAAGAAGTTCAGTAGTCTTGAGGAGTCACCGGTAGAGAGATGCACACTGAAGAATGGCTTCCTGAAGCTGCTTTAAGTAAGCCACTAAGTCAGCTGAGTTGACTACGCCCCAGGTCGTTAGTGATATATAAGATATATAGTCCACCCGAGGGCCACTTACCAGTTGGACATTAGTGGAAAACCTCTAAAGGCGTCCAGGAGGCATCCTGATCAGATGCCCCTTGATGCAAAGGAGCAGTGCCTCTACTCAGACTATTCCTGATGTCTATGCTCCTCAGCGTGCATCCCAGCCACCCTAAAAAATAAGCCAATTTCAACAACTGGACAATATCCCCAGTCTGGGATCTGCACTTCTCCTCCCTTGCTGAACATAGCCTGAGCTAAGCCCTGCTTTCCATTTCTGAGCCATGTAACGGTTTTCCAGAACATCCTTGAGGCCAACCGAAAGACCTTCCCTATAGTCTCCCAAACTCCTTTCACAGCAGGTACCTTTCTGTGGTTTATGAAGACTCCTGGGCCAGCCAAGATCGAAAGCCCTTTTTGTTCAGCGTGACGGCGGTTGCTGCCATGAAAGGCACTGATGACCTTTTGACCACAACAACCAGGCCCAACAGCCATGTTCAAATCCGCAGCCGGGATGCACGAAAAAGTCTTGAAGACCTTGTGGAGAGGGGCTTCCGTGAGTGGAGAGGGGCTTCCGTGAGAATTCCCAGTTCACTACATGTTAGGGTTTACCTGGTCTGTCCGGCAACCTCACCAACAGGTGGTGATCAATTGATAGCTCTGCTCCATCTTCATCTGATGAAGACATCTGATGATATGACCACAAAGTCAACCATAAATCTTTGGCCCAGGGTGTTCTGGTACCAAGTACACTTATGAGCTGACCTATCCTCAAACATGGTGTTTGTTATTGCTAATCTATGATTAGCACAGAAGTTAAACAACCAAGCAGCACTCGGGTTCCTCACAATCAACCCTCTCCAAGTTTTCTCCATCGTGAGCATTGAAGACTCCCTGCAGAGCTGGCGCCGGGGAAAATTTCCAGAACTCCATTCCCAGTGCTTTGCACGGAGGTGAGCCCAACTGCATCAGTGTTTCCCTTAGGTTTAAAGCAGTTGCTCTCAAACTATTTCTGTAAATAACATAATTGTGACGCCTGTGCTTTTATAAATAATAAAATAAGGAAAATTGCAATCACTTTCAAGTAAACCAGATAAAATGTGCAATCACTTAGAACAATGAAAATAAAGTTTTATCTGTGCAAAAATAACCACTATTTAATTGCTACTAAATAGCGTATTGTGGAAAACTATAAGCTATTTATTTTTTGCAAAACAAAATAGAATGAGTGCAGATATTTGTGAGCCATCAGGTTTTATCAGTATTAGTGACTGCAGTGAGCTGCTTTTCCCGTTTTCTGTTTTGAGAGACAACAGCAGAAAAGCCGACCTCACGGGGATCTCTGTCTGTGCGCATTGGGGCGGAGCTCCGCCGTGCATGATACAGAGAGCAGAGAAGAGTTGTAGACATGCGATATGTAGAGACAGAAATGACATGCTGTTGCGTAGATACGATCAATAACATATGGCCATTTTCCTATAGAACAAGGTGTAGACCTGTTCTATAGGAACGGGAACCTTAAATTACTTCTGTTGGGATCTGGCACTATAGATAAAATTACAGGGGGAGGAGGGTGTTGTAGGGCGGGCGGGGTGCCCCCCTAATATAATGTTAGGGGAAACACTGTATATAGATAGTACTGCTCCATCTCCTGCACCAGCTCTGGTACCTTCTCAAACAGAGACATTCCACGTCAGGTGGAAAGGGTAGATAGAGAAATCTTATGTCAATTAATGACAAACTCACTACAGGGACATTGTATATTTGAAAAAAAAAAAGTTGAAATGTATTACTATATATATATATATATATATATATATATATATGCCCACATATAAATACACACACAGAGAGAGAGAGAGAGAGAGAGAGAGAGAGAGAGAGAGAGAGAGAGAGAGAGAGAGAGAGAGAGAGAGAGAGAGAGAGAGAGAGAGAGAGAGAGAGAGAGAGAGAGAGAGAGAGAGAGAGAGAGAGAATAGCCGTGGACCAGGATTACTTTAAGCAGCAGACATGGGAATTAATTACAGTCCAACATATTTAAATATATTTCTTGCTGTTTCCCTGATGATCTAAACAAGTCGCTAAATTTGTCGCCAGATGCTTTTTTTTATTAAGTAATTAAGAGGGTCTTAAAAGTCACTAAATCTAGCAAGAAAGTCGCTACGTTGGCAACACCGTCAGAGCTTCATCCTGTTGCAGTCTTATCTCTGCAAACACATGTCGGGTTCTTTCCTCGTGTGCTGATTGAATGAACACAGTGCCACACAACGCGTTAGTGTAAAATGACTGCTGGCCCTTTAAACTTGTTTAAAGCCAAGAGTCCCAGAGTCTGTGTTTAGAGAGAACAAATGTAGAACAAGGATTGGTGAGGGATGGTCAGGTATGAGGTGACCTCACGGCCTTCCTTCCCCCTCGTCTTCAATCTCCCGGACAACACTGAGCTGACGAACTCGTGAAAGTCAACGAGGCACAAAAAATTTGTTTAAACAGAAACAAAAGCAAGTGACAGAAAGCATGCCCAGGTTTGAGTTCTGAGTTCACTCAAAAATAATAGATTAGAGAAAAAAGCGCATGCACACCACAGCCTGCAGTGAGATGCTTATGTCCCAGGCAACCGAGCCAACAGCAACAACACAGGCAATCCCATGAGAAAAAGGATTTATGCTCAACATCACTCATTACCACCAGAAGTTTATTAGCGTTGCCCTCGCTGACGTTCCCAGAGAAGCAGATCTCAGCAGTTTGGTGGCAGCTGCCTGGTTTCCAGTAATGAGGCAGTCAGACGGTCACCTCCTCTTTTGTCTGTCCACTGATGGAAATCAGTGGACAGACCCCCCTCCACCAAGTTCTCATCACACGAGGCGGTAGCTGCTGTGGAACACCAGCCCCTGGCACAGAGCCCAGATGTAATTTGTCTCCCAGCACAACTTCTATCTGACCATAAAACACCGCCCAACAAGGGCAGGACTCTCAGAAAAACACCATGAAGTGCTATGTGAACGGGCAACAAGTTGAAATCCCCTCTTCCCCATCAACTATTCTTGAACTTGACTAGAAAGAGGTGCTTGTTAATTGATATTCAGTTCAAGGGGGATTAACGACCCACGCGGGCAAAGACGTTAAATATGTGTTCAGAATGGCTGTGTGAAGAATGCCCTCCGCTGCTTTCTATTCAGCGCGACTGCAAATTGCCAACAGCGTGAGCTTGGAACGTTCTGAGCTCTGAGAGGCTTCGGTCTGATTCACCCACTGCAGCTGCAGAAGGCTGAGCTCCCACAACACATCTATTTTTTGCACATTTCTAAAGTGTGAATTCTTTGACGACCACAAAATGCAGACTCAACTGAAAGGTGAGATATTTAGCTTTGCTGGGAAAGAAAATAATGCGCTATTTCTTCTGCTATCTATCGGCTTCAAAGGCTTTGCTGCGCTGCTCGCCGCAGTGGCACAGTGGGGCCGAGATGACCGTTCCCGGGTAAACTAAAGGGAAAGAAATATTACAATTATTGAGTTATTTGAAGGTATCAGGTAGGGCATACGGTATACCGTTTCCACCAGTCTCAAATTTCCGTACGGTATGAATTTTACATATAGCATCAAACCAATTTCAATTTTTAGACGTTTATTGCGTCCAGTACATGTGAAAATTCCACGGTTCATTCAAGAAAACACATTTTCAGGGTCCTGTTACACATTATGCACAATATTTTTCCACTTCCACAAAAGGTATTAAAAACTATTATGGGATTTGGGGGACTCTCCACTGTGACATTTTTGTTTTCTTTTCTGTTGTTGACCTGTTTTTTTAACATATAATCAGTGAAGATGTTCAACATAGATTCTGCAACAATTCCATGTGGGACGCAGTATTTTTTTCATAACCCATACATTTCTTGTTTTCCATATACTCTCCTTTACACAGTTAATGATAGCCCACCATTTAATTACCTCAGCTGATTGATGTCTTTGTAAGTTGCCATAAGCTATGTCCTCACAACTAACAGGGTTTCTGTACAAAGCTTGCAGCCATGGTGACACTAGTGACCAGACACCTCTCGCAGCTAGACAAACCAGTGCCCAGTCAACATATGTCGCTACTCCGCATGAAGCACGCCAGCGTTTGGAGCTACTTGTGTTACGTGCATTGAGTTGGAGTCATGGTTTTAAGTTTATAACAACAATTAATAACCCAGAGCTAACGCTCTTTAACAGGGTAAAACACCACAACACAACAGGTTGTAACAGATAAACAATTTGTAACACTAATAATTGTACGTTTATGAAATTTACACCGTCGAACTGCATGCTGGGTACAGCCCGCCCACTATCACAACAAGAAGGTACTCCATCGCTACATTAAACAACGGAAAAGAGCGATGCAGGAGGAACAACGTGAGACCAGAGATGCACCAATACAACGTGTGCCCAGAGAGGAGCTGTGTCTGCTGGCTGGAGGGTTTGAAAAGTCCGGTGTAGATCAGAAAACGATTTATTGCAAAGAAGCTGAACATGGAAGGACTTAGGACCCAGGGGAATGCAGGTGAAAAAACCCTGAAGAGACAGAACAGAAGACATGCCACACAAACAGCTGTTCACCGCTTGCTGGCCAGTTACCAGTGAGTTGGCCAGCGAGCCGTGAACAACGAGCGGTGAACAGCTGTTCAGGTGGCCGCTGGTATTTTTCGGCATCAATAAATGAATGTGTTTACTTGAAAAAAAATACCGTGAAACCGCCAGAATCTTACAAAATACCGTGATATGACTTTTTGGCCTTACCGCCCAGCCCTAGTATCAGGGTCTTATGCTAGGCTAGTGGTATGATGGCCTAGTCACTAGGTCATTGGGTTGGAATTCCAGTTCTGAAAAATAAATTCCTGGCTTTCAAAAAAAAAAAAAAAAACACTGTTTTGTGGTAATATTCTGGATCTGTATAAAACAATATCCACCTGTAGCACGATTTAGCACGTTGCAACTCAATTCTTAAACCAAGACAAAGATGAGAGTGACAAATGTATCTCCTTGCTCATTTGGAATGACAAATTAAAGAGTGTTATTGCAACCATGGCTATTTGACTGTGACTATTATCTGTGACTGATAGAGCAGCTGCTCTACCCTCCGGGAGCAACATTGGTCAAGACAGCCTAGTTACATCAGACCCTCCCACCAGGATTTGAACTCTGTGAATAACTGGCATCCAGTGTTCGTTGGCTGGTACAGGAGTGATGTGTTCATTTCTCTGTGTTCTGCACCAGTTGGGAGTTGGTGAAGGGAGCTCTGGTTGATACCAACACAAAGCGCATTACAGGGGTCAAGGCGAGAGAACATAAAAGCATATATAACTTCATGTAACTTCAGGTTCACTTTTTGTTTTACATCATATATTGTGACGTTTTATTGACATTTCTATGACATACTGTGTGATGAAATATGGTATGCTGGACTTACTGATATAATAATTAGTAATAATTCAGGTATTCTGAAGTCCAAGACATAAGAGACAGTGATACTCTCAGGAAGTGTACATCATAATGGATGATTTCTACCAATATTCAACAACATTGAACACAGCTGGTAAAGAGAATAAATATCTTACCTCAGAGCTTCAGCACAGAGAAGAAGTTAATTCCTCTTCTTCCCGAATGTCATCCATTGAAGCTGCAAATCTACAAGTGTGTCACAAATAAAAGCACCAATCTTACCATGCAACATAAAATCAAACAACAATCATACATTTCTTATAGAATGTATAGTTATACTGAGGAGGTGGAGAAGTGCTTAATGTTCATGAATATAAATGTCAAAGACAAGCAGGATTTGGACAAACCTGAAGTTCCACAAACTGTGTGAACACCTGTCCATCTGCCACTGTCTGTATGATGTTATAAAATAAGATTTCAGTTTCACACATGAAATAAAACTGGACTGACTGATTACCTTTCACCTATTTAATTTCCATGTATTTTGTCGCTGACTGATTAATAACTGTAATACAATCAAGCTTGTAGGAAAGTGGGTTTTTAGGAAACATTAAATTAATTTACAGACTTTGTGGCCCAGTGTATCACAATAAATACATGTGAAGGTTTTACTAGCTAGCTAGCAACCGAGTCAGGGAACATGTATCCTAAGGTGATGTCCTTTGGAAACATTAACATCTCTTGTAACTGAATAGTTATATATGTTGCCAAACAGCGTCAAAAACAACCTTTCAGGGACACATTAGAAGCTGCATATTATGGGTTGTTGGTGAATGTGATAGGCATTTAACATTCATTTAATAAGGCAGTCAGTTTATCAATAACATTTGTGAATTAATAAATACCAATAAATTAAATTAATGATAAATACAAAATAATAACTATTGCCTGAAAACTGTATTTCAAATAAATTGTTTATTGCAATTGTGTGAATAATAAATCAAACTTAATAATAAAAAAATAATTTCAAAAGATTTACTGACTTCAAAATGACAGTACTCCACCTCAGGTTCACAAACTTCATGTTTCCATGTACTCATTTTCATCACCTCAGTGTCACTCAGATAATATCAGGTAACCTGATGTGGATTTCAAAAATAAGAGCATTTTAAAATTAGATCAAAATGAATAGGAAACAGCATGTTACTACAAATAAATGTCACTTCAGAATGAATGCAGACCACTTCAGAGTGTCACTCAAACAGTATTACGACATTTGGAAAGTTAAAGCCCTTTAAATCTCACATTTATACAATGTGTTGCTGTTTGCCAGCTTAAGATTTAATAGAGCTGTCAGCACTCCATCATGTCAGGGCCTGATATAATACCAACGCTTTAAATGAATTAGACTGCAATGTAACCTTTAAAAAAATATAAACAATTTATTAGAGCTTGAGCTGCTAAGAAAACCAATTCAATATGTTGCATGTGTTTCATATCTAAGCATCATAATAAATATATAGCTATTAAGAGGCCCTCTTAGTTGGGGACCACAGGCAGTTCCCTACTGGTAAAGTCTGCCCACCAGGTTTCACCTGTTTGACCTCGGACAGCTGTGACTGAACACAGCATGTTGTTAGAGGGAACTGGAAAAAACAAGTTGCAACAATTGTGATTATTTGGTTACATGAAACGTTTAAGTTTCACAAAGACATACCTTTGTTATAACCAGGGGCATACAGTCGGTGTGTTTGACAGAGATGCTAGCAAACAACAATTAGCAAATTAACTAATTAATTAGAGTGAAGCAATTAAGAGGCGGTACAGATGGGGGACAAAATGCCATATATGACACCAAAGTACAGTAAATACTATTTTGTATATCGTAGTAAATAAATATATATTTTTAATATATATATATATATAAAGGTTATATATATAGTCCACCACGGTCTTGACACTCACTTAAACATGTCCGTCGCTCCGTCACCGCCGTAGCTTTCCAAGTGTCCCTCTCAGAAGCCTAGTCATCCAGCAGGGAACCGCAGCGTGTGTTTATGGACTTTATAAAACCAACAACTAGCGGTTAATGTCTTTTTGTGATAAGTTATCCATTTACACGTGTTGAAAGGAGTTGTTTTTGACAACCATTAGCTGAAGCCCGCCAAGGGCAATGTAACAGTCACGTACCCATAATGCATTGTCTATCGAGCCATCATACCAGAGGCCGTCTGTGCTTTCACTACCATAATATTTAGCATGCCGGGAAAATATTCAGCATATCCCATTCAATTGTTGAATGCAGTATGCCAAAAAGACCAGGATATTCTACTGCATTAAATCCCGCCCCACATACAAAAAAGGAAGAATCCACTTTTTAATTTTGACACAAATGTATTTATAACTGTAGATAATTAAACCATGGAGAGGTGCAAAATCACTGCTGGTGCAGTTAACGAAAGGTTAACTAAGGATAGAGCCTTGTAAGTAAAGTGTATGTGTATATCTAAGACATATATGCACACATTACATTGAGTATATAATGAAAAGGTTTTGGCTGAGGTGTGGGTATTTGTCTCAGCTGCTCTCCCCCTCTAACAAGTCATGCAGCGTGTCCTTGGGGTTTCAATTTGGACGCTGTTAGATAAACAGTTCAAACCACTAATTAAGCCTGCCCATCAGTATCATGGCTCGTATTAAACTGCCACCGTCTCTACTCTATAATCACAGTATTTGGCCTCATGCCCCACTTCAAGTCAATAGAAATAATGAGCATTAGGGGATGCAGCAGCCAATAATGATAATTAATGCCCCATAAACATTTGCAATCCCAACCAGGTCTACATAGAGGTATCTCAAAAGACAGACAGACAGACAGACAGACAGACAGACACACGCACGCGCACACACGCACACACGATCTCCAAGTCATATTACTTGGCGGATCTTATGACATGGATTAAATACTCATAAACAGAGTCTTCATTCATCTTCGGGCAGATAACGATGAGTCAGTGCATCAGGTGTCACAGGGAGTATGTAGGTGCTCAGACACCGGAGGATCAGAGGAGACTAGTGTCACACTGCACAAGTCTCCCCACCAACTGTTGTCTCAGTTATATTACGATGAGTTCAGGGGGGAAGCTTCCTCATCGGTTGGCAGGAAGCACGGACACGGCAGCAAAGGAGGGCCTGTGAGGCCCAGAGCTGCAAAGAGGTGTGACATCCCCGAAGGTGCATTATGGCAACTCTCCAAATGGCAGTAATGAGAAACTCCACTCACCTCAGCTTCCTCATGCCAGTTTATTTGCTTTCTACCACAGGAAACCAAATAGATGCTGAGCGGCTCTGCGGCTGGAAGAGGATTTGTTTAGTTTTGCATTTCGATGTATTTCTTAGGCATGTAGACATTTTAACTCCAACTGCTGCCTTTTTGTTAGTGGGGATATTTTACTTATTTCTGTTACTTTAACTTTAACAAAGTAAGATGCAGTATCTGAAAGTAACGTTGTAAAAGTACAGTCAAGTACTGTACTTAAGTACAATTTTGAGGTACTATATGCTCTTCCATACTTAAACTCCACTACAATTCAGAAGCGAGTATTGCAGTTTTATTCCACTAGTTACAAGATACTTTATAAATCATATATTACACAAAGGAAAAAGGTAAAAAAAATATGTAAGAAAACAAAGCAAAGCTGCCCTAAAATCTAAATAATAAATGCAGATTCTTTCTTTTGTTCTTTCCTCCTCATCCCACGACCCTCGGACCGACCCTTCAGAGGCTCGACCCAGATGACGAGAACCGCTGGACCAAACTTACACTTACACTTGATGCGTACTAATACTTAGAGCATTTTGCTGATGACATTTCTGTACTTTTAGTTGGACCTTTGAGGCAGAACTTTTACATACAATGAATTATATGATATATAGTATGTTCTATTTTGAGTAAAGGATGTGAATACTACATTGTTACATAAAAGGGCTCTTATGCAGGACCAAATTAAGTCAATATGAGCCAGGGTTAACAGTCAAACTACTGTTTTTTGAAAACAGCTTGTGTGCAGCAACATCTGTTCAACACTTATTCAATGACGTGACAGAACTGCGGATGAAAATGTAGCTGCTTGATTTAAAAAGAAGAAAAAAAGGCCCAAGAAGGAAGACACAACTGTAGCAGACAAGCTGTCAACTGATGGTTCATTGCTGGCACGGGAAGCTGTGAAGGAATGCACACGCAGTTGTAACACGTCGTCACCAGAGGTTCATCTTTTAGAGTGTGCAACGGTTTGTGTGTGCAAACGTATTAAGAGATCCTGTGACAGCCGGAACAGTTTTGAAAAAAAAGAGCTCGAAGAATGTTTGTACAGCTTGTGATGAGCACACTGAAGTCGAGCAAAACATCAGCTTGCTCCGTGACAAAACAGCGTCGATGTGTGCTCGTTACCAAATCTGTGCAATACACTGGAGAAAATATATTCCTCCAGATGGGTGGCTTTTAGTGGTTTAGAGTTATGGCTCGGAATCAAATTCAAGAGCGCATTCAAAACCCTTCCAGAAGAGGATTTTGATTTATGAGCTTCACGACGCTGGTAGCAACGTTTTGGGAAACATGCCTTCCTGCTTTCATCGCGTGGCTTGCTTGTAGCAATCAAGAGTTCCCGGAAATGACTGTTTCTGCAGGAAATTTGTCAAAAGAAATGCATCTTTAAAAGTTTTTAAAAGTCTGATTCTAACAAGCTGCATAATAGGAGCTGAATTAGCACAGGATCACATACAGCCCTCTGACCGCAGATCTCAGGTCAGTGTGATACCTACCATGCTAACAAGTTTCCATCACCTTTAATGTCTCAGCCATAACAATAATGTACGTTGTTGTTGGGTAAGCAAAAGAAAAATCAACATCAGGCAAAACATTTGTTTATTTGGCCTAAAAGGGCCATAAATAAAACTTTATTCTCTCGATTTATTAACAAGCCACAGGAAGTCCGTGGCCGTCTACCACAGCACTTAAAACCTCTCGTTCTGGCGCGGTCCACAGAGACATGAGACCCCTCTGAGATACTCTGAGCCGCCCGATTAACTCTGAAGGCTCTCTTTCTCACTTCCTTAGAAAAAAAAGAAACAAAACGTGGTAATACTGTACCAAACTGGAGGCGGAGCAGTGGGGTGATCCGTTTTCACAAGGAGGGGCGAGGAGTGCGGTTGGGGGAGCTTGAATCAAACAGCAACAACAACAACAATAATAATAAACTATGAAAAACCCTCAAACGTGTTTTCTTATTTAAAAAAAAGAAAAAAGCTGAAGCAGAGTGTGCTTGGCTTTCAACAACTGCAGGATTGCCACTGGTTTTTCTTTTTTCATCTGCTTTCTCATTTCTCGATTCCCTCCCCAACAGTCCACACCTCCTTCCTCTGTTCCATTTTGCTTCGAAAATAAAAAGTGAAATCATATTTATAATGGTAAAATCTATAGCAGCAAAATAGTAACAGAGGAGTAACAGCTAGAAGCGAGAGACCCCTGGGTTTAGAAGGAAGGCATGGGTAAAGAGAGTTCCATGGATGTCTGCCCGGAGTCGGGCCCGTGATTGCGGAGGGGCGTCCGTCCGCCCGGAGCTCATCTCCCGTGGGTGGGCGCCCTGCCCACGGCTGCCATGACGCGGCTGAATCGCTCGCTCAGCTCCAGCGTGGAGTAGGTGGGCATCTTGGGAGGGTCGTGGAAGCTCTTGATCTCCGTTGAGCAGTCCAGCAACTTGGGGAGGAAGTCGGTCAGCTTCTCCTGGAGGTTGGCTACCAGCGGCGGCGGCAGCAGCAGCAGGAGGAAGACAGACAGAAGCAAAGGGAACGGTTAACTAGAGGGGCCTCGCAACACAAAGTGGTGGAAGTCAGATTCCTAAAGGCAGGAATCACAGAGTAAATATTTTCCGTGTGATATCACGCGTAGCTTGAAAGCGTGTTCCACAACAGAAACAGCTTGCGGAGCTGATGATAATACTCGGTGGTTTCCTGAACGCGGGCCAGGAACTGTTGAGACTGATACTGGAACGGGCTGATAAAAGCCGAACGCTCTTCACTCGCATCTCTCTACCAAGAAATTATTTTCCAGGAAATTTCTTTGTGCAATCTGACAGACCATCTTTCGCTGTATGCCAGAAAAAAACTAAATTCAAACATTTGGCCTTTGATTTATGGACTTATTGTTTCAGCACTAGTCGTGTGGCTTTAAATGTATTCGTGCCATTTCTGAAGAAGATATATGCTGATGAGGCGACAGACTGACATTTGGCAACACTTTACTTTCAGTCCCACTATTAAGCATGTATTAGCAGAATAAAATATTTAATCGGGTAGCAACTAATAATTATTTTCATTGATTTCTCTGCAGATTATTTTTTTATAATTGACACATATATTGTTTTCTCTACAAAATGTCAGATGGTGAACAATTCTTATCAGAAAAGAGCTCAAGTGATGTATTCAAATGAGTTCCAAAATACAGCTGTTTACTGACTAATCTTGTAATCGTTACAGCTCTAGTGTTTAGTTATGTAGGTTTCAACAACTATGACTTCGTCCCTGGTCATTCATAAGCGGAGGCTGATGTATAAGCAGATAATGATGACAATATAGTAAAGCACTTGTCTAATTATACTAAACATGTTGATAAGTTATAATTGTTGCCAAATACTGTACATTATTCAGCACTTAAAATTTCCTCAGAACTAGATTGTAGTGTATGGTAAACCATTCATCAAATGGAACTTAAAGTAAAGTATCACCAACATGTCTTGTGATCTGTAAAGAAATCTCTCATATGTGGGACTTTTGGGACGACGACTGTCACTGGCAAAGCTCTGAAATCATCTGATTTCCCAGGACAAGTACAAACGCTGCCCGACCTCGAAGTCTTTCGCCTGTGTGAACCCAGCTGTGGCCTGGTTCTGATGACCTTTGGTACGGGTAAAGGGAATGTTCTAGTAACCTCGGACCCCTCCTCTCCAGAAATATCTAATAGGCCGTCTCTTTCTCTCTCTGGGACTCACGTTCCATCTCTTGGCCCAGGTAGGAGCACCAGCGGTTCCTCATGTCCTCCACTGCCAGCAGGTCTCTCTCGGTGTCGTGGATCAGCAGCAGTGGGATGCAGGGCACCACCAGCTCGTTCATGACGCCGAGTCCCGTGCTCACCTCCGGCTCCTCTCCTGACTCAAACATGGCAGCCGCTTGCTCGTTCAATTTCTGTGGGGGATACCATGAGGAATCTTTAATGCATGGGATTATAGGAGTTACTAAGACAATTGTGTAATACGTTCATTCATTATATTACTATAAAGCAAGGAATGTCAGTGTGTGTGTGTATGTGGTTGTGTCTGATCTGCCTCACATGTGGTGGGTGTGATGCTGATACTTTCAGCTCTAAGAACTTTGACTAAACAAGGCCAAAGTGCTGGTCAACAAAAGGGGCGGCGCTTCCAAGGCCCCTTTTACTCCTGTTGGATGCTGGGTATACCAACGTCACTGCCGAACTCTTCTTCACTTCCTTGGAGTCAACGAGCGATGAGTTGTTCTCGACAACGCTGTGCGCAGCAGTAGAGGAAGCCAAGAAACCGGCCCGCCCCAATGGCCACGCCCCACATGGCCACTGGTGCTCTGATATATAGCTTTTACGTTGGCCCAAGGCCCACCCTCCCCAAAACACCCACCCCGTTAATATTTATGGATTATGGAATTCTATTCTTTGACGTACTTCTGGACTCGTGCATTAAGGCAAAGTTTCCTTCCAGGAAATGAAGATTACAAAGATTATTACAATTTGAAATACATTTTTTTTTTTGCTTTTGTGTTATTGTTTTTGCTCCAAACAACATTCTTGTGTTTTCATTTTTACTGGGTCGTTTATTTCCCTATTCACACTCATCATAAATAGCACAGAGTATCCTCCTGCCTCTGGAACTAAAGAGGGTCCTAAGGTTCTTATAAGCATGTGGAGTGGATTCAAGCTTCTCTTGCTGTTCTTGGCCAAAACCACCTTGCTGTCAGACAAACTCCCTGACCTCCTCTCTGTTGAAACAAGCTGTTTCTTTAATGCGAGCCAGTTTGGAACCGGGGACTGGATTCACCAAAAAAAAGAGAAGAAAACACCCGAGTACATTAACTGTGTCAATGTTAGCAGTGTTTTCAATTAAAACAAGAGCTGGAGGTAAACAGCTGAGCGGACGGAGCCAGAGGTTCTGGCCAGAGATCTGAGATGACCGATCTGGGCCGTACGGGGCCAAGGTTTGAGGTTAGCCGAGGACACACTTGTGTCTCATAGTAATGTGTTTACACTCGCTGGCCCTCCTGCTTCCTATTCCCACTCCAATGATTACATTATGAGCACAATGCTGGTGTAAGGTTACTGAGTGCACCGCCGAGGACCAGTGCGAGGCCGATCTGATCAAAAAACCCTCAGCCCGAACCAGTAACACACAGGCCAGCACACGGCCTGGAGCTTTGATGGGGGAACAATAAAAAAATGTAATCACAAAATCGCAAAACGATGAAAGGATTTTCATCTGGCGGCATCGGATAAATAATAAAATAAAATAAAACCTCAGTAGAATCTTTTGTGGGCTGCAAGCAAGCCAAAGCAATATCTCAGAGAGAAAATTTGATTATCGTGCCACAGCTCGGTACTGTAGGAGCAATGTCTGGCCGTGTTTTGCTGAGTCACTTTTAGCAGGGGTGGGGGCGGGAGGGGCGTCTGATAGGGGAAAAGGGGGAGTGACAAAGAAGAGCTGGGGATCACAGGGACACAGCTGCAGGACACAAAGGTAACGGCATCTGTATCTGTCTATGGCTACTCATTTTAATAGAAATTCCACAACTGCCTTACCAGCAAACACTGTCGACGGTAATGACCGAGCAGCTCCTCGTCGTGCCCTCTGTACTGCCCTTTAGACAATAGCTCCTTGTTGTACTGGTATGAGTAAATTAGATACATCAGAGCCTCCATGTAACTGGGGAAGAGAAGATAAACAGATGTTACATGCAGATAAAAACAGTATCAAAGCTGCACTGAGGACCTTTGAAAGCAAACCGTCTCACAGAGGAAATAAACCCGATGAACTCACTGCACAACTAACTACAAAGCCAGGGAGCTGCACAGACTGGGAGTTGCTGCCCCCTGCAGGTGACATTTCAACATTCCCTGGCCATTACAGCCGGTGAATTAGACCAATGTTGCGTGCAACATTAAACTCACAAGTTCAAGCTTTAACAACATAGTTCAATGTTTCCGCTACTGGATACTAAGAGGGACAGAGCTAAGGTGTCGCCATACTTGGTCTTCTGAAAGAGATCCAGGCCAGTCATCATGAAGATTGTTGTATCGCGGAAATTCCGGTAAGCCTGATGCCACATCTGGTGAAGATGAACAGAGGTTAGCGTCGGCAAACTCACTCAAATGCACATCAAAAAAGTCCTGTCGACCTGCAAATACTGGCATTTTTTATGTGACAGCAAAGAAAATGGATCATACTGCATTAACTGATGCATACAAAGACTCAAATCGACTACTTTGGAGGAATAAAGCGCTGCTGACCTCGTATTCATCCATGTTGACCTCCTCGGGTTTGATTAGGTCCAGTTTGGCACGTGCCACATTCATAATGCTCTTACATCTGTAAGGGGGGAGACAGGAAGAGGAGCCGGCATTAGCGATGAGATGATGAGTCACTGTGAGGTACTCCAGGAGTTGAAACCGTCCACCCTGCCCCTAGGCCTCAACATGGCCTCACAAATCAATCTTTAGTGCTGAGAGGAGAAGTGAAACACTCCTCCGGAGGCTCCTATTGAGGCCACACGCACACGTATATCTAATTATCTCGCTCAAAATAGCAGAGAAGGGAAAAATCAATTCTTCACTCATGAATATGAATCGAGGCCATCAAGCATGGCTGAAAAGTTTTAAGAGAAAGTAAGGGGACTGCGTACCCTCATGACATGAGTCTGTCAATAGGAAGGGACTCTTGATATTTGCCAGCAGTATACAAAAGACAAAGTCATTAAAAAGTCATGCGTCTCCTAAGATTTGTGTTTAAACGAAGCAGAAGGAACAGATAGGAAGGGTTTGCAGCAGTGAAGTGTTGACCAGTCTGTGCTGACAGAGGAAAGGCCTCTGCTGCCCCCTGCTGGTCTTTATGAGTAAGTTGGACATTTAAGCACTTAAATTGATTTTATTAAGTGACTGAGAATCGAATGCACTTCATTTTAGAGCAGATTTGTAGTAAAACCAATGTTAGGGCAGAGTGTACAGTCTAACCGAGGAGTAAACTGACCACCGCTGACATATTCTATGGATATTTTATATAATATTCAGTGCATAATAACTGTGAACCTGATAACCGCATGAAGTTTGTGTAAAAAGAGCAATTCGGATGAATTGTGAGCTAATTATTTCCTGTAAATATTGCATTGTAAATATTACTCATCAGAGATGAGTCCTTCTTTAGGAACTTTTAATACAATTCTGTATGTATTGTGTTTTCTTTTTTCTTTTATAAAGAATTTTGAACAATCATACATATTTAACGGGCTTCTTTAAGACAAAATCATTGTTTTCTTCTCCCTGACGCTTGGCCATTGTTCTATTAGCTCTGTGGTTGTTTCTACTGTTTTACTTTACTCATGCAGAACTGTGTGTTCAGGTCTGCACTGTGCCCTTTTATCCTGTCTTTTGAAGTGTACAGTATAATGTGCACTTCTGGTTGGATGCTAAACTGCATTTCATTGCTCTGTACTTGTACTTGTACTTGTAATGTGTAATGACAATAAAGTTGAATCTAATCTAATCTAAAATGACAATTCCCTTTAGTATTCTTCACAGAAATGTATGAAATGCTGAGATAAAGGCCAACTGTAGATTTGTCTTAACAGTTATTTTACACCCCTTAACTCAAGGACATGCGACTCCCGGGCTGGTGACCTGTGGCCTAACCTACCTCTCATCGAAGGCCAGGTTCCTGTCGGCAAATTGAGTGAGCAGAGTCCTCTCCAGGATTTTCTTGGGTGCCTGGTTTTGGATGAAGTACACGATGATGTGCTGCAGTCGATAGTCGTTCTCAGGGGGCGTGTCCTCTTGGGCAAACCTCAGCAGACGAGCATACTCCAGCTTTATGGCCTGACCAGAGAAGAGTGACAAAGAGGGGGCGAGTCATGGTTAAAAGCAGACTATGGTTGAGGTGGTATGGACATGGGTTCTACTACGGATTCTGGTCCTCTTGGGTTGAGAACATGAAAAAGGTCTTTGTATTATGCAATTAAAAGGAATTTCTGTTTTCATCTGGAATGGGCAGCTTTGAGTTCATGACGCACTTGCAGATTTATGCTCATATTTCAGCAAAACAATTCAAGAGATCACATAGAAATGGTGGAACTGCCAACAGTCTAATGGATTGTGTAAATGTTGGACTGAGCCGCTGCCAATAATGAAGTGTTGACGGCAAACGCTGTGTGTTTAAGCACGCCATCTTCCCTCTGTGTTGTGGAAAAGTCACAGGTTCAATGGGTACTCAGACGCAAACACACAACACAGAGTCTGCAGCAGGCTAATGTGGGACTTGTGCTTGAATATCAAAAGCTTTCAGTCGGGAAAACACATTCACTCGCTCTCTTTTAAGCTCCTCTCTCTCTCTCTATGAACTAAAAAAAAAAACTGTTGCATATGCAATTTCACACGATTATTATTGAGATTGAGACAATTTGCATCTCGACTCCCCCTACCCCAACCCCCCAGAAATTGATCTCCCTGTTTAGTTTCACCGTACAACGTCCCTACTGAGAAGTGGCACGTGTTTCTCTGCGTTATTTGAGAGGCAAGGGCTCAATTTTAAAAAAGGGACAGGCTACAAGCATCTGAACACAAAGCCCAAAACAAAAAAAATTATGTTTGGCAATGTCGGGGATGCTGACTGAATTCCAATAATCAAATATGCAGTCCAGAAAGCTGAGCTGAGCACCTGCACAGCACAAGATGAATACTGACAAGTTTCCCCTCACAGGAAAACTCTGTTGAGTTTCTCCGTTACCGCAATAGTGAGTGTAACTTTGTTTTTATTTGTGTATACTGTCAGAAAGTACACAGGAGCAGACAGACGCACATTAAAGAGAAGGTGGATGGAGGTGGAGTGAGTATGTGTGGGATGAGGAGAAGTAGGAGTGTGTACCTTAAAAAAGGCGGTCTCAGGCCCGTTCTTTTCATACTCGCTGTTGGATTTGCCAATGGCCATAATTACACCCTGCATGTTGGGGGTCATCATCGCCTGCAGGAACCATGTCAAACAAAACAACAGGTCCTCGTGACCAAACCGAGCAAGGTCACGCACTGCGTTATGTGTTTGGAGGCAACTGCGACATGCCGGTCATCACTCAGCAGGTCCATGCATTGGTTAGAGTGCCGCACTTGTGAGGGGCACGGCCAGTCGCTTCAACGGCACCATGTGCGATCCTCACAAGGACGGCTTGGAAGAAACTAAGGCGGCCATGTGGCAGCTGTGTGTGGCACTGGCTGTCCATGACACCGTGTCCTAACCGGCCCCGGGCGACGCAGCACTGTAGCGCCTCTGACCTTTCATCTGACGCCCTGTTTCTATTCATTCTTCAAAATTGGAGAAGTTGAAATATGGAGTAATCTAATCAACACCCTCTCATTTCACTCTAGAAAACTTCCTACTTGCTGTTGGCTACAATGTGTCATTTCCAATAAATATTACAATATAAATCAAGAGAGTTTGTTGTTTAAAAACAAGTAACAAGTGCAACTCCCCATATCTTTTAAGTCTCCTGCCTGATCTGGAGTGACATATGATAGGTGCTTTGTTTTACATGACGTAACGCTTGCTGTTAGGACACGGTGTATCTCCCTCTGTGGTTGAGTTCTCTGACATCGTTATCAAAGTTACAATATTGGTTGACAGCCCTAGTGTGGCAGGTAGCGAACAGTGCAGGAGTCTGGAATACTGAGCAGCAGCAACACACTCAGAACACACTGGCCTACAACTACCGCTGACATCATGCCAACCACAAAAACAGAGAAAGAATCATATCATGATAACTTCCTGAAGTCTGTGCAAACAGTAATAAACATCCGCCATGTGTGCATTCGGTTTTATACACTGATGAAAGGTAAGTATCACACGGACAACATACGACAGCTCATTCAAACCACAACATGAGCCGGCGTGCTCCTCGGTTCTCACTTAAGACCGCTAAAAGCTCGACCCGCCTTTGAAGCAAGATGCAGACGAGCTCGAGAAGAGACTTTTCACACGAGAGTAACGGAGGGCCGCCTCATTGCGCAGCATTGTCCTCCTCAGGCCGCTCCTGAAATCGGCCGGAACAAAGGGTCAGATTCTCTCAGGTGTGAAAAACCTTCTGCAGAGCTATCACTCCATATGTCAAACGGGCACAGGCTTCTCCGCACAAAGGAACAGGGGCAAGTCTGGGCGAGGGGTACCTCGTCATCGTACCCCCCCTCTTCTGAATCAATGACAAAGGTCCCCACGTTGGGAATGGCCACCTCGACCGTGCGCTGGCCAGGGTCCTCCATGACCGGGTCAGAGGGAGGGGGGGCGGAGGCGGTGCACGCCTGGACCTCGGGGTGAGGGGAGGAGGGGGGGGGAGGAGACTGTAGAGAGAATGGGACAGATGAAACAGAAAGGAAAGAGTACTGATGGAGAGGCAGGGAACATTGCATGTAAAGGTGGAAAAACAGTGAACTATGGAGTGGAACTCGTCAAATAAAGTGGGCTCGACAGATCACTTAATTTTCAGTCCATGTTCAGTCTCACTGGACACGACTGTTGACAGCATCGGGGGGAAACTACATAGTTATCCTCCTGTGCCAAAATGTGTTCTCGAGTTCGGCTGAAGAATCTTTAAGTTTTAGTATTTTTAGGAGGGCACAGGGTGAAGTTGGGTATCTGACCAGCTGCAGGTCAGAAAACCAAAATAATGGTCGATTCTGATATTGATTTTCTTTCCATGAACTATAACTGAAAGCAAGGCTTCCAGACTAACTTCCTTCACCACCACGAGATCTTGAACTCAAGGTAGCCTGTCATAAATGATAAATGTTATCCTTTTATAGGGGTTATTTTCATAACACACAATTCAAATGATTAGGAAATAAATTATTGTATTCTTATTAAGATATATGGTTTGGGGGAAATAATTTATTGCCGTTAGTAGTTTTAATGATTTATTAGAAGCTGCTTAGAGCTAGAGCTAGGAAGTTAAACGACTCATAATTCTCTTTCTTCTATCTATTATATGTCGCTGTGAAAACATATCCTGCAAACAACTGGATGCATCCAGGTTCCTCGCCAAAAAACACTTTTTACAAGATTACATTTGAACACCTCATGATAACGTTTCATAATTTATTTGGCCAATTCTTAGTTTTACTGAGGAGAGTAGAGCTCGAACGCATCACAATGCAAGTCAAGGTAACTTCCAACAACTTTACTGTCACTGGGTCACTGGGAGTCACTCTGAGCAGTATGATGGGAATTAATCACAATATAATGTATATATAATGTACGTGTCTGATTACGTTAGTTGTTCAAAATGTTTTTAACTTTGTTGCTCCACAGCTTATTTTGGCTTAAGTTAAAAGCAATACGTCTTGATGTCTGTCAAGCTGAAGAACTTCAACACCAACGTTGTAACTTGGATGTTACTTTTTAAGAGCCAGAAATTACGTCACATTTAATTAAGGCAATAGAAACCTGAGCAAAGAATTACTCAAAAAGATGTTCTCTGAGTTTACTTACTCAACAAGGTAAGAAATAAAATCAAAACACAGATGGACACACTTCTGACATGTAAAAGACAGACAGACGGCGGGTGACAGCGACTTGCTGTGCGAGTGTTCTGCGTGTTTTACATACAGCGGTTAACAACGCCTCGGGGCTCCTCTCCTCTTGCTCGGCAGCAGCCCTGGAGATGGCCCTTTCCGTGTCCTCCTGCAGGTGTTTGGAGTCGTTCGTGGGTGACGGCTGCTCCATGTACTCTGGCTCCTGCTGGGCTACTGCACGAGGGCAAACGGCATCATGGGAGAAACAAACAAAAACTTGAGTTTTCTTTTTCCTCACAGTGCAGCTGGAAATGATCCACAGCGCTGACAGGATTACATGTGGGAAGCTCGTATTTTGGACATTTTGGAGTCAAATGTCATTTAGGTAATAACAGCATGTCCTCATTAAAAGTATCCATTGGGTTCCAATAATACAAATATTTTACTGTAAAATATACTGTACATATTTGAAGTGCTGTGGGCTGCATCATAAACATCAAAGATCACGTTCTTCATGTCATTTCCATAAGGGAACAATAATCTTTCTGTATTCATCCTTCCGCTAAGTATAGATTCTCAATCAATCCTTCTATACTCTGTAGTCTGAGTGCCATGACCCTGACCTGTGTTGTCTGGAGGGCTGGACTCAATACTCATGGGCTGAGGGGATGAGGAAGAGGTGGAGATGCTGGATCCTGTAGAGGCGGCTGCGGCTGCGGCTGCGACTGCAGCTGCAGCTGCTGCGGCCAGAGCCAGCTTCTCCTGCTGAGCCTTGCGGACCTGCAGGGCGTCCCACTCCTCGACCTCCTTCTCGAACAGATCGTTATCCTCCCTCACGTACTGCTTCAGGTCGGGAGGTAGTTTGTCCAGGCCGCTGAGTATCTGTCCCGTTTCTTTATCAAATTCCTCTGCAGAGACAACACAGAGAGAGAGACAGAGAGACAGAGAGAGACAGAGACAGAGAGAGAAAGAGAGACAATGATTGTAATCTGGTCTGCTCAAAAACATGACATTATATATATATATATATATATATATATATAGCTAGACAAACCACTACAAACTGTTTACAAGTTTGTAGAGCCACAGTTGCCCCCATATTCAAAGTTCACTTTGAATATGGCTGTGGCTCAGTGGTTAGCAAGTCTGTCTTTCAATCAGAGGGTCGGCAGTTCGATCCCAGGCTCCGGTAGTTCATGTCGTTATGTCCTTGAGACACTTAACCCTAATTGCTCTACGGTCTACTGTATAGCATGTAAGTCGCTTTGGATAAAAGCATCAGCTAAATGAAATGTAATGTAATAAAGTTACCAGCTACTATCTGTATCCCTTTATGCCACTAAACATATGGGCTTCATATCTAACATATAACTAGGGTCGGCTATCAGTCAGAAAGAAAAGTCTGCATGCCTTGTCCATGTTTACCTTCTATGAGAAAGGGCTTCTTGTCGTTGATGTACATGAGACAGTAGGCACTGGCGTTGCGGTAGCCTCCGAACGAGTCCCGGACCAGCTCCTCCCAGGACGATTTGGTGACGGAGATGTCGTTGTACTTCATCCAGCAACGCTGATGTGGGTCGTAGATGTAAGCCCAGTAGTGGCCTGCATTGGCCTGGCCTTCGTGTACGAGCACTGCATGAAGTCGGTATGGAACCTGCAACAATGTGAAGGAGGTTTGAAATGTTGATTAACAAGGGGAGAAGTTGATTTGGCTTTTTGTATTTCAAATGTGTCCAAATCCAGAAAAGAGCTGCTCACCTGCATCATGGATTTGTCAGAGTACATGAGGTCAATGGTTCTGTGGATTCTGTTTATACTGCCCTGCAGATCTAGTGTGATGAAAAGCATACAATCTATTAGTAAGTGCCTTTTGCAACATTACAGAGGGAACCGGTAACTCGTGCTTAAGAACCAATGGACAAAGGGTTGAATAGGAGGCCGGTACAGGAGACCTACCACGGGTGTCGTTTTCCACTTCACTCCTCCAGCGGTGCAAGCAGCCCTCGAGAACCCTCAGCTCTTCATCGGTGATGTGGCGCGGGGCAGGGTGCATGGGGAGGTCTGGGGGTAGCCGAGATTGGGTAAAGGGCTTATGGATGGGTACTCTCTGCTGCTGGGCTGCAATGGGCGCTGTGGTGGGAGCTGAGGCAGAGCCTGAGCTCTCTAAGGGAGGCAAGGGGTCCTGCTCGGCTGTGCTGCAAGGGTGAGAGACACACAAGACATTAAAAGGAAAAAAATACCAGCTTTTTTGCAGCTTAGAATAATGAAAAACTAAGTTCTATTGAGGCTAGGGGGTAAAGCAGAAGCCACCTTAAGTAGTGCCAGGAAGGTGAGCTAAAGGCAGATCACAGCACCCCAGTGTGGTCTGAAAGTTGTGCACGTTATTTTATTATGCTGGTGTAATCTGTACACACAAC
This sequence comes from Cottus gobio, assembly GCA_023566465.1. Lineage (NCBI taxonomy): Eukaryota > Metazoa > Chordata > Actinopteri > Perciformes > Cottidae > Cottus > Cottus gobio. Next base: position 19,985,285 of record CM042229.1, on the reverse strand, counting down.
CTCTACTGCATGTCTGTTCGTCCTGGCAGATGAATCCCTTCTCTGTTGCTCGTCCTGAGGTTTACATGTGGTCCCTGTTTAGGATTTGCATGTATCAGGCAGGATGTGCCTGCCCCCAGTATTATAATCCAATTGCTTAATACACTCTTTTTACATCTCTATCAAACATGTACTGCAAAAGGGCTGCCCCCTGATTAAGACAGAACCATTAGCCTTACATAAACAAAGAGTAGAAACCTAACCCATTCAAGTAACTAAATGCCAACACTTAGCCTAACTGGCACAAAAGGCTTGACTCCAGTGAACATGGGTGATGGGAATGTCATCAGTTTTACTCGTATGTGGTCATAAACCAAAGTATAAATGTAACTGATGTGGTGTATGATAAGAAGGCAGGGGATCTCCATCTTATAGTCATTGAATCAGTCCAGACCAACCGACCAACACTGCCACCCCTAGAGCAATTCTGCTAACAAGCTAACAACACTGACAGAAATAATTGTTTCTTCAGTGGCATGTAGGAGTGATTTACAAGAACGTTTCACATTCATTAAGTTTCCTCAGACCAAACTCACACGCAGTGGTATCTACAGAGGATTATCAGCTGAATCTGCTGCTCTTCTTGGCTTTACAGAGCTTTTTATGTGGCCGCTAAACTTATTGGTTTGGTTCACACTTACTGCTCTCTGTCGTTTTTTAGCTGCACAATACATCTCTTTTCTCCTTCTCTTTTCTTTTTTACAAAAAAGGTTTGGCAAGTTTGTGCAGTTGAGAGGGCTTGCTAGCATAAGAATAGAAAGGGGAGGCTGTAGGTTATTAAACTTGCCTCGGCAGGGACAGCTGTTGTCCTGTTGTGCCACCAGGGGGCGCTGACGTGTCAATGTCTTCCACTGGGGAGGTGCACACTGGCTTACTGGAGGCAAACTCCATGGCGTACTGGAGGACATCTGCCAGAGGGAACCTCTTGGGGCCGGAGCCGTAACTCAGATACCTGAAAGAGAGCGGCGACAAAGATGGAGAGTCAGGGAGAGGAATAAGAATAGAGGACAGAGCGACAGACGCAGAATGAGAAATTCTCTCCACGGCTGTCTGGAGAGCTTTGTTGACCTTGGCTAAATCATCTGGTTACTGGTCGACTAGCCGTACCTCTCCAGTCGCTGTTGAAGCAGAGTCAGATGCTCTTTCAGCCTCCTGATCTCCTCCCTCTTGATCCTGGTTACTTCCCTGTTCCTGTCCATGTACCTAACGACACAAAGACCACAGCCAAGGCTTCAGTCTTGAACAAACTTCATTCAGTATTTTTCCACAGAATAGAAAAACACTGTTGATACAGTCAAGGCAGCGTTAACAGTTCTACTACCTGTCCATGTAGAGCATCGAAGGGAACTCCAGCTTGTTGTGGATCTTCTCCGGGCGGCCCAGGGCTTGGTTAAACTCAAATCTTGACAGTTCGAAGGTCAACACAGGAGGGAGTTCTGTGAACCAGTGCTGGAAGGACAATAGGGTGTTGCTCTTGAGATGCATTTTCTTATTGTGTATTGGTAAAGGCATTTTCTCTTTAGAGTTGAGTTGTTAAACATTCCCTCGTCAGAGATCCTCAAAACGAAATGTCTTTTGGCTGTGGATTTAGATTTGAGCCGCATTTCAACATGGCATGGAAGCATAACACTTGAGAAAATCAAACCTTTGATTACGCCAGTCATAGAGAGGGAAGAGAGATCTTTTTTTTTATTATTCAGGTCTTCATTTGGGAACAAAGGAACTCTTTCACCCCCACCGTTGCACTGATTTTTAACATTAAACGGATGAGCTTACTACTTGCTATTCAGGTCACAATGGAAGCTAGGGCTGGGCGGTATACCGTTTCAACCGGTATACCGGTGTCAAATTTACGTACGGTATGACTTTTTCACATACCGGCACACCGGTGCCCAGCCGTAGTCACTGGCGAAGCGGTCGGAGCTACTTGTGTTACGTGCATTGAGTCATGGTTTTAATTTTATAACAACAATTAATAACCCGCAACTAACGCGCTTTAACAGGGCACAACACCACAAAACAACAGTTTGTGACACATAAACAATTTGTAACACTAATAATTGTACATTTTTTAAATTTACTCCGCCGAACTGCATGCTGGGTACAGCCCGCACACTATCACAGAAAGAAGAAACTCCGTCGCTACATTAAAAAACGGAAAAGAGCGGTGCAGGAGGAACAACGTGAGACCAGAGATGCACCAACACAACGTGTTGCCCAGAGAGGAGCTGTGTCTGCTGGCTGGAGGGTTTGAAAAGTCCGACGTAGTTTAGAAAACGATGTATTGCAAAGAAGCTGAACCTGGAGGGACATAGGACCCAGGGGAATGCAGGTGAAAAAAACCCGGAAGAGACAGACCGGCTGTCACGCCACACAAACGGCTTTTCACAGCTTGCTGGGCAGTTGCGAGGGAGTTGGCCAGCGAGCGAACAACGAGCGGTGAACAGCTGTTCAGGTGGCCGCAGGTCCTTTTCGGCGTCAATAAATTAATGTTAATACCGTGATATACCGTGAAACCGCCAGAATCTTACAAAATACCGTGATATGCATTTTTGGCCATACCGCCCAGCCCTAATGGAAGCTTGTAGTTGGTGATGTACGGTAATTGCTCAGATATCCTGAACTCTGTATCGGGGCTCTACGCTTTCATGCACCACCACCACTACTACTACAGGCACCCACAAATGAAAAATAAACAAAAAACAGACGACACAGAGGAGATTCAAAAGGCAGTAACATTTTAAAGAAATACAAATATATTAAATATACTTTGATTATTTTCCAAGGAATATAAAAGCAGGTCAACACTGATAGCATCGAGTTAACTATACTATATACTATATGCCTAAGCGCAGAAATAACTAGGTGGATACAAGAACACACGAACAGTTTGGTCCCGCACGCCGTCCCTCTGATGAACAGTTCAATCTGTCACTCCAACACCATATTACTATCAATATACATCCTGCACACTGAACATACAATACTTTATGTATGTACACAATCATCCCCTCCATGCAAACTCATTGAGTATTTATTTATTTGTGCTATTTCTATTGTTTACTACTTGCAGAAAACCTGACTTGTACATAGGTGTTTTATTTCTTATTTAAAATGTTGGTCATTGCCAATTTTAATACATGCATATAATATTTTCTGCTTAAGAGAGAGAGAGGTGCAATTAAGCTAACCTTGCTGGTTAAGAATGTGTAGTTATCAGCGTCACTGAAAAATAACAGTAATATATATCACTGTCAATTGGCATGGCACTTCCTGTATTATTTTTTCAAATTAAAGGCCTGTTTCAGTGGATAGAAACCCGTCACTTTCTAAAAAGGCTTTTCGTAAAATGCAGTGACTTGTACCCTGTATTGTACACATGGTACCTCAAATGGAGCTACAGCCATCTTGTGGTACTTGTGCCTTACTACAAAATATAGTTTGGCTGGCATTAACACGTACCCACCTACAGTGACTAAAAATAGGACACTAACACTTTAGGTGAGTAATCCGAACACCAAAGTGTAAAATAACATGATTATACAGATGAGGTTAAAGTGAATCCATAATATATTCACAACAGAAACTTGAGAAATATGTGATCAAATATATATTGGTAACATTTTCCTTGCAGTGTAAGTTAATGGTTGCAATGTCCATTTATTCCATCCATGTATGTCCATTTAGTCCATGGGGCGACTGTGGGTCAATGGTTAGCAGGTCTGACTTTCAATCAGAGGATCGGTGGTTCAAACCCCAGTTCAGCCAGTCCGTGTTGTTGTGTCCTTGAGCAAGACACTTAACCCTAATTGCTCACCGTTGCTGTGTCTACGGTCTACTGTATATCATGTAAGTCACTTTGGATAAAAGCGTCAGTTAAATGTAATGTAATATTTAGTTAATTATTTTTACAAATTTTAACGAATATTTTTCCAGGGGAAACCCTGTATTACTAAATGATGTGGATGGAGTGTCTGGTGGCTTTTCCAGAGGGCTGGGTGCCATACTGTGCACTGGTAATTAGCTGCTCCCAGCTGCTGTGGGACAGCCTCGGCAAGGCCACAACGAATCAGAGGTCACACCCAGAATAGCACAGTTGTGACATAAGGACCAGGTTAACCCTTTGGAGAGGATCCTTCATCAATCCAAAAATGATTTAACCTGATTGCCAGCTCTTAAATGACTGCTCGTGCAACTCAAACTAACTTTTGATTTAATTTTGCGGAACGCCCCTGGACAGTTCGGTGGAAGCGACTGTAGTCGTACTGCTTTGGCACTGACCTCTTGTCCAGACCTGGCAGAGTTCTCTGCCGAGTGCAGGGACTCAATCTCGCCCTCAATCATCGCTGCTTCCAGACATTCATGGAGATCCTTGAAGCCATTCACCTGCAGCGGGTACTGCCCGAACATCTCGGTGTTCTCAAACTTTTTACCTGTGGAATTACAGAGCGAGAGAGAGAGTGAGAGAATGAGTGAGTGAGACAGCATCACATACAAAGGTCACATGCGTGACAGAAGAGTGCGAAAGGCAATGAGCGTGAATGCAATAACTCCACACTTGTTTGCGTCCAAGCTGATTTTCACTTGTTCAGCAGTCACCCACTCATCATTAAACAGCTGCATAGACCTCCCTGCATCAACTACTGATGAAAGCCCCCCCCCCCCCCTCCAAACAAAACAAAGGGAGAGAGGAGTTGCTGGCGGACATGCAGATGAGGCATTAAGGTCACTTCATGAGTCCACTGGCCCAGCTTTCGGTGGCTCTGGGCCGGTATTGTCACGCATAATAAGCACAATGTCAATCAGCCATCAAGGTCTTCCACGATCAATCCAGCCGCTTTCCTCTTTTACATGGACCACGTCTCGTTAAGACAAGGTCACCTTTCATTACTAGGGGCAAGGACACGGACCACGCTAACGCTTTGTGTCTCTGTGGTTCTCCACCCCGCTAGCTTTCCCTCTTTACTGATTCGGAATTGAACAGCTCATCTCACCTTCCAGGACGCCCACGGCAAGGAAGCGACCGTAGAAGAGCTCCACCATGGGGTTCTTTGGCTTCTCACCCTCCCTGAAAGCACATAAAAAGCAGCTTAAAGGAGACAGCTCAGATTCAGTTAAACGTAATCACCATTTGATTCTCTGCTTTAAAACTTGCTGCCCAATACCACCAACGAGCACAAGTCTACTGCATGTCCTCTCTGTGGCTACCTGTCTTCCTCAGCCTTCATCTGGAAGGCGTCCTCCAGCCAGTCCAGCAGCTTGTGGGTGAACTCGCTCACATCCTGCTGTTGAGGAGAGCAGAGACACACGCAGACAAAAGTGAGCAATTACAGGACTGCCTTTGGGACGTACATGTCATGGAGTCAAACTATGGGACTTAACTGGACCTCAGAGCAAGACAGGCCAATCAGTCAAATCATTGGTACGTCTGTCATCTGCTGATGTACACTTATGAGGTGACTCGTCTCAGCGGAAGAGTTGGCGGATTGCTGGACTTCAAATGGGATACGGCTCATAGACATCGATGCCAGCTGGTAATTCAGGTCAATGCCTCTCTGACTAATACAGAGTAGTGACATGACTGATGAGTACAGAGGCCAGAGGGCTGACCTCAGTTAACCTTCACAGAGACTTAATGCTTATGTAGGAAGAACAGAGCGGTACTGACATTTGTACGTCACATTATAGCATATATGCACAAACAGCTAATTCATAGTCAATAGTATTTATTGCAAAGTTCAGAGGGGTGGGCGGGAGGATTATTAGTTATAGATGAGAGAGGTTAAGTGTCTCGGATCCAGTAAAGCTGAGTCTGTAGAACTACAATGAAACTCAAGCCTGAGGTTGTAAGGGCCATGCCTCCGCCAACCAGCCGAGTGGAAGTACACGTCCATGTTTGTCCAAAATGCCATCACGTCATCAGTTTATCCTGTTAGACATTTGTGTGAAGTTTTTACAATTAACATTTGCACTTGAGTTACGGGGAAAATCGTGTTTCGTGACCACCAAAATTGTAAACAACTCACCCTTCAGTCCAAGTGGATGTTTGTGCCAAATTTGAATGAATGTGCTCGAGGCATTTCTGAGATATCGTGAGAAGAGACTGGACGTGAGGTCGCGGTGACCTTTGACCTCCAAATTTTAATCAGTTCATCCTTGAGTCCAAGTGGACGTTTGTGCCAAATGTGAAGAGATTCCCTGCAGGCGTTCCTGAGCTATTGCTTTCATGAGCATGGGACGAACGGTAGAGCTGCCACTACCGACTAATTTCCTCTATTGATTATTTTATCCATTAGTTAACCCTCTAAACACCAAGCCGTTTTGGGGGTCTTTCATTTTCACTGCAATATATGAGTCTTGCCCCTCTACCGAAACAGAACAATCATACAGAGAATTCAAAAAGATATTTTGTGCAGAATAACACGGTTTCACTGCCATAAATCATAAAAAAGAAAGAAAACGAAAGTTACATTTATTTGAAATTTTATTTTACAAACATTGGCAAACAATGGAATCGATAAATCCCAAAAATGACAAAGTGTTAACAATTTAGGAAAAAGAAAATGGAGGCCCTACGTGGTATATATATATATATTAATCTAGTCACTTTTGTATAATCTCTACTTGCAGCCTCTCCTCTCTGCTCTGAGCTCAGCCGCCTGCACTTCAGTCGGGCGTTTCACAGACTGTTTGTCATGTGACTGTTGGTCCCAGCCGAGTCAGTCATGGCTTCATAGTTGTGCAGAATTTTATGATTTTTACAGAATCTGGTTATTTCAAATGGTTTATTTGGGGCAACATTTTAAATGTAGAATAACATGTTTTTTATTAGATATCACAAAATTAAGCTTTGTTTTGATTGTTTTGTCTGACGCGCGTGTCATACACAATGTGTTCAATGACCATCGGAAATTAAAATCTCGCAATGACAACAGTTTTACAGCTTCTAACTTTGATAAACTGTTTTGGTGATTGTTTAAAGAAAACATCATATTGCATCCTGCCGAGGGTTCAGAGGTTCTACCTAAACAATGTATTTTTCGACCATTGACCATTTCAAACAAGTTGTATTTTAACAAACTGTAGGCCATCCTAGAAATTTCAAACAAGGATATTGTAATAGAGTATCAAAATACTCTCCCCATGTTCTTACTGTACGCTTCGCCCTGTTTGCAACCAAAATTGGAAAACGGAATGGAGAACACTGAAAAATCTAAGTGGCCAATGAGTTTCCTCTGTCTTTTAAAAAAACTTGTTGATCAACTGTATCAACAGCAGCATCCGACTGCAACATTTCTCATTACTGATTGAGTTCAGACCAATCTAGTGTAATCTCTCCAAAATTGGTCTTGAGATTGGTCTGTAGTTACCAGGTGGAAATGGATCTGGGATAGCAGTCTTAAATGTTGGAGTGAAATCAGAGTGATAAATAATTGCTCAGAACTCCTAAGAGACTAAATTAAAAAGGTATTGAAAAAGGAGGTTGCTATTAAAGACTTCAATGGTTTTAATACTTTGCTGAGCATCCCAGCATCCACCAGGTCAAAACTGCAACATGAAGCGGTTTTCCAGTTCGACATTATGCATACTGTCATAACCTGCTTGCAATACTGCCGTTCTCTTCATTGAACACTGCCTGTGCTGAGCAGGTTTCATCAGGCGGAGCAGGTTGTGGCAGAAAGAGGCTCACCTGCTGCGACTCGCTGGACTTGAAGGCATCTTTGAGGATTTCCACCGCCCGTGACGGATCCACGTATTTCCTCTTGGAGCCCACCATGAGGGAGAAGAGGTTCCTCAGCTCCTGCATGAAGGGCAGGTTCCTGTGTTCCTGTTCAGAGTTAAAACAATCAGCAATTTAGTGACTCAAATAGTAGGGTTGGGTACGTCCTGGCAGCGGGTAACGATAGCCAATCGTTTGTATAGGGTGACTGTGGCTCAGAGGTTAGCAGGTCTGTCTTTCAATCAGATCGGTGGTTCGATCCCCGGCTCCGCTAGTCCATGTCGACGTGTCCTTGAGCAAGACTCTTAACCCTAATTGCTCACTGTTGCTGTGTCTACGGTCTACTGTATATCATGTAAGTCGCTTTGGATAAAAGTGTCAGCTATAAATGTAATGTATAGCCATCAATTTGGTGATTTGGTGTTTGCCGAATTCAAGAGCAGCTCCGTCCGGTTCAGAAAAGCTCTCCCAGTTGATATTAATGATGACGTGTAGTCCAGTAAAGCAGCAGAGTTTGTAGAATGCAACAGTTTCTGAGTGGAGTTCTGTTGCACACGGTCCCTATCAGTCTATCTGAAGTTTGAAGCTGTGTACAGTGTGTTTTGTATTTATTTATTTAAGTATACTGTAAACTGTTGTTAACAGATAATATATTGTTCATAGTTTGAAGTTAAAAAGTATAATATATTGATCAATTTGAAGAAAAACATTTGCCTCTGCAATAAAAAAAGCCTTTCTTTAATGTCGTTAAAGTATCGGTTCAGGCACCGTTATTGTTTTAGCACCAGTATCGGAAAACCCCCCAACGATACCCATCCCTATCAAACAGCCTTTGTTCTTTCTTTGCTTCATATCTATTCTCTATTTAAACACTTATGACTTTAAGCACCGTGGTAAATGACGCAGACTGAAAATGTGTCACTTTAAGCAACAAGCGTTTTAAATAAAGGTTTCTCTGTAGCCTTCATCTGTAATGTGTGCAACGTCACAATAGGGGCATTATGACAATGACAAAGGGGCGACTGTGGCTTAGTGGTTAGCAACTCTGCCTTTCGATCAAAGGGTCGGTGGTTCAAACCCCGGCTCAGCCAGTCCATGTCGTTGTGTCCTTGAGCAAGACACTTAACCCTCATTGCTCACCGTTGCTGTGTCTACGGTCTACTGTATAGCATGTAAGTCGCTTTGGATAAAAGCGTCCGCTAAATGAAATGTAATGTAATGTAACTTACGAAGGTAACGTGACTCAGCGGTGCATTATAACGTTGCGCTTATTTTTCTGTGCCAGTGAGTTGGGAATGCTAATGTCAAGATTAGAGTCTAAGCTAGGGATGCACCGATACCGGTATCGGTGGTCGATACTGCGTTAAATACTCGTACTCGCATCGGTTTCAATGGCCGATACCAAGAACCGATACTCACTCAACAGTCACTCACTACAACAAACTGGTCGCGCTTTGTGGAGAAGCAACCCCGTGGCGGAGCCGGAGACACTCTTCTCTGTCTCAACTGTCTCAACAGTCTCAACTTCTGAGCAGCCAATCACGCTATCCAAGTTGTTTTGCCGTCCAATCAGATGGCCAGTTTGTCTCAACAGCAGAATCTGGAGCCGCCATCTTGGATCCTCGCTACGCAGCGCTCACTTCTTTCAATAGACAGGAGAAAAGTGAGACGCGAGTACAATACAAGACTTTATCGATATTGTGCTTATTAACCGGTGTTGCATACGTGTGTATGACATATTAGTGCTCTTGTTAGTGGCTGACAGCCCCGGAGTTACTTGTAATCAGTCCGTCCCAACGCGACGCAAATGTTTCGCGCGACCAGATTACATGTAAAGTCTATGCACAGACGCGTGTGGTTGCGACAGACGCAAATTTACGCCGGCGGCACGTTAGACGCGAGAGTTGAAATTTTCCATATTTAATACATCTATAATTGAGAAGCTCTGCGCGTCATCACCGCCGTCCTGCCGGTTTGAATCAAACGGCTGCTGATCCACCTGAAGTAGCGCTGGCAGCGGCCTCATTCAGACGCTGTTGTGCGGCTACGGATGATATTATTGTAGCCGAGTGTCTGTTGTGTGTCTATATTTGTAATTCTAATAAAATGAAAACACGCTGCAGGGTAACTTGAACCACTTTTTTATCTCCTTCACACACGTATATCCCACAATTCCACTCCTCTTTTCCTTTCCGTTTCTCCCTCCACAATAAAAGCACCGGAAACATAACTTGGAACACAGCTTCCTATATAATTGCTCGATACCTAATATTATCGCTTACATTATGAACCCGGAGACGGGGCGTTTTATGGTCCGACATTAGAGGGACTTCCACAAGAAGTTTAAAGCTTGGGATAGCCTTCTGTTAATTTTGTACTATAGGCTTGACATAATCTGCAGAGGATAAAATACAATCTGCCTCCAAATTAATTGCACTTTCATGGAGACCAAATCTAAGAAGTATCGGTACTCGGTATCGGCAAGTACACAAATAAAAATATCGGTATCGTATCGGTTTGTAAAAAATGGTATCGTTGCATCCCTAGTCTAAGCTCTAGCAGTGTCACACTGCTCAAGTAAAAGGTCAGTGGTTAGGGTCGAGGGGACTGATATGAAGAGGACAGCCACAAACCACACTTCCACAGCAGAGGCTTACAGCAGATTAGCGACAGGCTGCTAACCCTACGGTGAGCGCTCAGCATCTTTCTTGTTCGTCCACATTCTCCCTACTGACAACTAGTCGGACGGGCGACTGTAGCCCAGTGGTAGAACAGGGTCGTCCTTCAATCAGAGGATCGGCGGTTCGAGGATCGGCTCTCTAGCTCCTGTCAATGTCCACTTAACCCCAAATTGCTCCTACAGGCTGTTCTGCGGTGTATGAATGTGTCAATGGGCAGGTGGCACCAGTGTGTGAACGGGTAAATTATGACATGTAGTGTTGAAGCTCTTTGAGTGGACGGAAGACAAGAAACGATCTGTACAAGTACAGTCCATTTACTGTGGCTGGACACATTTGAGCATCTCACATGTACACAACCTCAGGAACAACTATGCTCATTTGTGTTCTGGAGGTTCACAAAATGAGGGAATTCTTGACGCTTGCTAGCGTTACGTGAACGGCCGGGGGTGAAGCCCTAAGCTGCAGTGACCTTGTGGCACGATGACACGGCTGCTGAATGGTGGCTCACAGGTCCAAGAGGGTCGAGCCCTCAGAGCTAAAGCGCTGGTAAGCACTAAAAAGGATATAAACAGATCTGATGTGGTCACACACACGCACGCACGCACGGTTCACTTAAGGTGGGCAGTCCAAAGACATGCAGCTCAGGTTAATTGGACTCTAAATTGCCCATATGTGTGAATGTGAGTGTGAATGGTTGTCTGTCTATATGTGAGCCCTGTGATAGACTGGAGACTTGTCCAGGGTGTACCCTGCCTTCGCCCAATGACAGCTGGGATCGGCTCCAGCGCCCCGCGAGCAGGATAAGCGGTTCAGATACTGGATGGATGGATGGTACGTGAAACCGGAGGCAAATTCCATTTATTTGTAAGCACCACCCAGAATTGAATCCATTCAAAATCGTATTATATTATTGTGTGTATATGTATATATATATTTTTACACATTGTGATTTAACGTGTGATTTCTCCCCCTGGTCCTACCTTCTGGTTGCGAGGCAGGTCGTGCACTCGGGCTGGCGGTGAGTAGTTGAGCACTAGCCTCTGGAACTCCAGCAGGTTGAACAGGGACTTTAAGGTGGAAGAGGAATGGAGAGGTGTTAATAACATCCAGTAATAAAGACAGCCTTGGCCCACACACATGGGAGAACATGATAAACTGCAGTGAAAACTCTAGTGTCGTCTTAATGTGGAGAGGCCTTTCGCTCACCAGCAGCCATATAACCTTCTGCCAAGACAAATTCCCTGAATGTGAAAACAAACATGGCAATACATGGTTCTGATTCTGATAAGAACGTAAGACCTTTTACAAAGTGTGGTATTCCATGAGTAATGCGGGAAGCAGGAATAACTGTTATAAGGTTTCAACTTTGTATAATAATTCCCACAACTTGGAACGAAAGTTACGACGGTAACTACGGTTCTATGAATCCTGGATGACCGCCAGAGGCAGTGTTTCACACTGGATATCTTCCGTCTCGCGCATGCGCAGTTCGAGTACTTATAACAACAAAGTCACCTGTGACCTCGGATGACCCCTGGCCGGGTATAACTTCCGGCGTCATCCTGAGATCAGTCCTGCAGAATCTTCCCGCGAGCTCACGAGATTCTGAGTGACCAAGAACTCTGGCGGTCATCCAGGATTCATAGAACCGTAGTTACCGTCGTAACTTTCGTTCTATTTCATCCTTACTGACCGCCAGAGGCAGTGTTTCACACTGGATGACTTATATCAACAGAGTCACGAGGAATGCCAAGAAACCTACCTCGTCTGACTCAGGCCGAGGAGTCTCGACGAAGAACCACCCCCAGTGGGTGAGGGGTGGCAACGTTTACTCTGTAGTACCTGGTGAATGTGCTTGGTGATGCCCATGAGGCTGCCGCACATATATCCTCCACAGGCACACCTCTCAGGGTTGCCCATGACGTGGAGACACTCCTGGTAGAATGGCACTTTACGCCGGATGGCAGAGCACGGCCGTTCGCTCTGTATGCACAGGCGATGGCCTCCACTATCCAGTGGGACAGGCGCTGTTTGGAAAGGGCGTAGCCTTTTCTAGGTCCGCCATAGCAGACAAAAAGCTGCTCCGACCGGCGTATGCCTGCGGTGGCCTCAACATAGGTTCTGAGGGCCCGCACCGGGCACAGAAGCTCTGACCTCCCCTCGCTCAATGGGGGGTCAAACTGTGCGAGCTGGATAGGCTGGTTGAGATATGAGCGCGGTAGCACCTTTGGAAGAAACGCTGCATTAGGCCAAAGCGTGACACCTGAGCCATCTGAGTTCCACCTCAGACAGGATTCACTCACCGACAGGGCGTGTAGCTCGCCTACCCGCTTTGCCGAGGTGATGGCGAGGAGAAAGGCAGTCTTTGCCGACAGCCATCGCAGCTCCGCCTCCGCCAGGGGTTCAAAGGGAGGCGAGCATAGGGTGTCCAGTACGACGGACAAGTCCCATGGAGGAGCTCTCGGGGTGCTGGGGGGGCACAGTCGCCGAGCCCCTCTCAAGAAGGAGGACACCAGCCCGTGGCGCCCTACGGTGTCATTGTCGACCTTAGCATGCTGCCATGAGATAGCTGCTACGTACACTCTTAGGGTAGAGGGGGACCGGCCCTTATCTAAGAGGGATTGCAGAAACCAGAGTATAGTTGGCACGGGGCACTGGACTGGGTCCTCATTGTGAACAGCACACCAGTCAGAGAACAGCCTCCACTTACATCCGTACTGTAGACGGGTAGATGGCGCTCTGGCATTCAGAATAGGCCTCCTGACTGATTCCGTGCAGTCTCTCAGCAGTTGGTCGGGCCCTGCAGCGGCCAGGCCCATAGCTGAAGGCGGCTGGGGTCAGGATGCCAGATCCGGCCCCCTAGCTGGGAAAGGAGATCCCGCCTGTCGGGGAGGCGCCATGGCGTCCCGCAACAGAGTCTGTGCAGCAGGGGAAACCAAATCCTGGCGGGCCATAGGGGGGCCACCAGTACCAGACTGTGGCCCTCCTGAAGAACTCTGAGGAGCGTTGGCAAGATCAATGGAAATGGGGGGAAAGCATAAAGAAGGCCTTCTGGCCACGCATGAGCCAGGGCATCTTGACCCAGAGGGCTGGTCCCTTCCATCAAGGAGAACCAGCGGGGGCAGTGGGTCGTCGTCTCTGAGGCGAAGAGATCCACCTCTGCTCTGCCGAAGAGGCCCCAGATACTGTGCACGACCTCTGGGTGAAGCCGCCACTCCCCCGGTGGGGGCGTGTGACGGGAGAGGGAGTCCGCGACCTGGTTCTGTTCTCCTGGTAAATACATCGCCCGAAGGCTGGCCAGGCGAGGGGCTGCCCAAATCAGAAGGGCACGGGACACCCGTAGCAGTCTTGCAGACCTGGTGCCCCCCTGGCGGTTTATGTGGAACACGGTCGAGGTGTTGTCCGACCGAACAAGTACATGTTTCCCACTCAGGTGTGGCAGGAAATGTTTGAGCGCTAGGTGCACGGCCTGGAGCTCCAGAACATTGATATGCTCCCTGCGGTCTTGAGCTGACCACTGCCCCTGAGCAGTCCTGTTCTGCCACACTGCGCCCCACCCTGAGAGGCAGGCGTCTTCTGTGACGACCTCCCGCCAGGATGGGACCACGCCCATGGGGACGCCCCTTGACAGGTATGCTCTCTCCCTCCACGGGGATAGAGCAAGAAGGCACTGCTGTGACACTTCTACTGCCCTGTGCTTGTGCCACCTGATGTCCAGGCAAAGGCTGTTCAGCCATCTTTGCAGGGGGCGCAGTGATAGCAAGCCCAAGGGAACTACAGCTGAGGCAGCTGTGAGCTTCCCTAATAGGCGAAGAAAACGGATGTAGGGCAACCGCCTGCCCCCTCGGAAGAGGGGAAGGCTGCGGAGGATGTCGTCCACACACTGAGGCGATGGACAGGCCCTCATAGTGGTTGCATCCAGAGCCAAACCGATGAAGATTATGCTCTGAGAGGGGCTCAGAGAGCTCTTCTCCATGTTAACCCTGAGGCCCCACCGGTCCACATGAGCGAGAAGGCGAGCGGTGTCCTGTGCAGCCTGAAGCTGGGATGGCGCACAGATCAGCCAATCGTCCAAGTATGGCAGTATCCTCACACCCTGTGATTGCAGGGGGAGAAGGGCGGCCGCAACACACCTCGTGAACACTCGTGGAGAGAGGGAGAGTCCGAATGGAAGCACCCTGAACTGAAAATAACGGCCTTGGAAGGCGAACCGAAGAAACGGTCTGTGATGAGGCACAATGGGGACATGAAAATATGCATCCTTCAAGTCGACAGACGTGAACCAGTCTCCCCTGGAGACAGCGCGAAGGACGTCTGCTGTGCTTAGCATGTGGAATGGCAAGACCTTCAGGAACTTGTTGAGTCCCCTCAGATCTAGGACTGGGCGCAGTCCGCCGTTTTTCTTCCTTACTAGGAAGTAGGTTGAGTAGAACCCCCCGGGCTGTGACTGGGGGTCCACCACCTCGATTGCACCCTCGGCCAGGAGTACGGCTAACTCCTGGCTGAGGGCTAGGGACTTTGCCGGGTCGGTGATGGTAGTCATCCTGACCCGGCTGAAGGTTGGGGGCCGGCGTCGGAACTGAAGCTTGTACCCCTGGGTTAGGGTGGAAACCACCCAGGGGTCTGGAGCATGAGCTGCCCAGTAGCTGACGTGCTGCTGGGAGAACCAGCCGACAGCCGGCCCGGGGACCTCAGTCCCTTGCCCCCCTGCCCCTAGAGGCTCTGGGGGGGGCGACGGTTAGTCCCCCGATTTGGAGGAGGTCGGGGGGGCACGCGGGTAGGGTCGGGTTGGACACGGACCGGCCTCCCAGGTGGGCGCTGAGGACGCCAGCCACTGGGGTGAGCTGGGGGATGAAAATGGCCTCGGGGGGCCGACATGGACCCCCTGGGTCTGCGGGGTATGGGCCTGACCCTGTGAAGGTCAGAGAACTGCTGCCTGGTCTGAACGGCCTGCACAGTTCGCTGAAGCGCCTGCAGGGCAGCGGAGCCGAAAAGTTCCCCGGGTTCGACAGGGACGGCACGGAGAGTCCTCCTACATGCCTCCGACAGGGGTGACTGCGCCAGCCAAACCTGGCGGCGAGTCTGAACCAAGGTTGACAACAGGCGCCCAAGTTCCCGTGACATGAGCGCAAAAGCCTGCAGTGAAGCGTCACTGAGGCTGGTGGCCGTGGCATCGAACATAGCCTGCTGCAGAGAAACTGAGGGCAAGCATAAGATGCGAGAGGGAATTGCCTATACGGCCCATGCGTCCTGCCGTGTTGTAAGCTTGGGACAGCAGGCTGTCCGTGATGCGACATTGGAGTCGAGGACACCTGGCATCCGGCCTCAGAGTCTCCTCGGGGGAAACTATGAGTAATGCAATAGTGGGTTCGACGGGTGGCATGCGTTCAAGGCCACATCCTGCCGCGCCCTGCATGGACGCCAGGGTTCGGCCATCTGCCGTAAGACGGGAGTGAGCACTGGGGTCTCTCCAACATGCGTGCAGCTCCCTCAGATATTCCTCGGAGGGAGGAACCGCAAAGGTGGCAGTGGCGGCAACGCGCCTGAAGAAGGCACTAGCAGGTGCGGGTTCCGGCTGCTGTATATCCAGCTGCAGGTGTGCCAGTGCCTGGCGAATGATGGACTCCATGGAGTCGTCGACTGCCCCCTCCGAAGGAGTGTGGGCTGAGGAATGGGAACCAGGCCCGGAAGCATGGGAGGGCCCCTCGCCACTGTATTCAGTGAAAAGATTGGCGGACGCTGCCAATGAAACAATGTCCTCCTCTGGGACCGGCTCAGCCGGGAACGGATCTGCTGCCTCAGTCCTCCCTGCCCTAGGTTGGAGGGTCAGGAGAAGCGACTTCACCTGAGCTAGCTTGGCAGTCAGCAGATCTACCCTAGAAGCCAACATGCCGGATTTAGCTCTCTTGGGGGGAGCCCCCTCTGTGGCCCCCGAGAGCCGGCGTCTGACACGGGTAAGTTGCGCAGGGTCCGGCTGCCCTGACGGGGGAAGGTCACCTTCCCCCGTCAGGCATTCCACCTCGGCCAATCTAGCGGCCCTCACCGCATAAGGCATAATGCCGCAGTTCATGCATGGGTTCTCAGAGAGCCCCTCCCTCAGATGCTCGAGGCCAAGACAGGAGGGGCAAAGGTCATGGCCGTCCTCAGGCTGGAGAGGAGCCATGCAGGTCCTGCAGCCGGCAAGGTTAAACATGACCGCGACTCTGGAGGGACCCTGCCGGCTAACTGATGTTCTACCAGTAAGCTTCAGCCCGAGCAGTGAGCTAGGTAAAAACCGGTCCCGTGGCAACAGGCCAGGCACAGTCTGTCTAGGAGAGGGGAGCGAGAGCACTCTCTTCACTAGTCCAGCGGCTGTGTTTCTTGGTGTCCTACCAGTAAGCTTCAGCGAGAGCACTGAGCTAGTGGGGAGACCTATACTGTGTAAATGGGTCAGGCACAGTCTGTCTAGGAGAGGGGAGCGGGGGCACTCTCTTCACTAGTCCAGTATCTGTGTTTCTTGGTGTCCTACCAGTAAGCTTTCAGCGAGAGCACTGAGCTAGTGGGGAGACCAATGCTGTGGAAATAGGTCAGGCACAGTCTGTCTAGGAGAGGGGAGCGAGAGCACTCTCTTCACTAGTCCAGTATCTGTGTTTCTTGGTGTCCTACCAGTAAGCTTCAGCGAGAGCACTGAGCTAGTGGGGAGACCGATACTGTGTAATTAGGTCAGGCACAGTCTGTCTAGGAGAGGGGAGCACTCTCTTCACTAGTCCAGTAGCTGTGCTAGTCTCGTAGCTAATTAGCGTGTCTTGGTTAGCCTGAGTAGGTACACGCCGCTACCTATAATAGCCGCAATACTCACCGCGTTGGTGTACACGCCGTTCACTGAGAGCCTTTGGAGGGCGAGAGACTCGCGACTCCGACCGGTGGTCACAAGGCTACAAGCGACGAGCTCTTTTCTTTAAACAAATTCAGCTTTAGCTGACGCCAACATAGTAGTTAGCCTGCGCAGCGAGAAGATGAAAAAGGACTGATCTCAGGATGACGCCGGAAGTTATACCCGGCCAGGGGTCATCCGAGGTCACAGGTGACTTTGTTGTTATAAGTACTCGAACTGCGCATGCGCGAGACGGAAGATATCCAGTGTGAAACACTGCCTCTGGCGGTCAGTAAGGATGAAATAGAACACATGCATGCTGCTATATGTGCAAGATACTTTTTATCAATCCCTTTGGGTCCATCCTCTACATTTTCCTGATTCAAACACAGTTTTAATGAAAAGCTTGCGCTCTCTTTTATTACATCCAGACCTCCCAACCAATGCAAGTCAATCTGTCTCCTGCGGACATAAAAAGACCTCAAGACTTAGAGGTCTCATTTGAAAAAGTTGTTTACTTCTGTTCTGGCACCAAGTGAGGCGGGTTCAGGTTCAGGCACTGCCACCTTCTCAAGGGTGGGGTTACATTACACCATGTGATGGTGTATCCAGTGTTCATCCAGCATATTTCAGCTCAGGTCACATTCTACCACCAACTCCACCAGCAAACAAGACACTGAGTCTTTGTGACAGCTGGGCTAAAAATGGCCCCGCATTTTCCATCATATAAACATTCAGATTACGGTCTTACCCATGACTGCTACAGGACCTGCAGGACCGCAGCAGATTAAAGCGTGATCATTACGATTACATGGCACCACACGAGGACATGCAAAAGTCAAGACCTATGGGGCCATAATTGTAGCATAACTATTTGCAAATGTGCGTGGAGTTGAGCTACATCTCAATGTGTGTGTGTGTGTGTGTGTGTGTGTGTGCGTGCAATGTGTTAAAGAATCTCTTAATGTCGACTGAGATTTACAAATGTGTACAGGAATCTGTAATTGTGTTCAGAATGCATTAATGCAGATTTGTAAATGTGTAAATAAAAATAAAACTCCACATCTGTGGTCTGATTTGCAAGTGTAAGGAGATTCTTTATAACCTTTACACATCAGATTGACGTACAGTTACACAACTCTACACACACATTTGCAAATAGCTGTGCTACAATAATGTCCCCATAAACACCTCAGTTAGTTTAGTTTCACAGACCACTGTTGATCTGCGATCCATACGCAACCCCCCTCACGGGTCAGCACAACGTGAGTCGTGGATTAATGACACAGTTTATATTACGCATCACAGAGTGAAATAAAGTTTTACCAACTATCGTTATCCACCAACATATTCAGTAAAATATGTGATCAGGACATTGTTTATGCATTTCTGTTAGCTGATCTCTGATAATGTTACTTTGTGAACAACCAGTCTGTTTTTAAATCAACAGGAGAGCTATTAAATAATAACAGCATTGCTAATGGCTAACAAACGAGGGTTCTGTTTGGTTACATAATGATGCGTTCAGGCTCTGTTCAGTGAAAATTAGTATTGGGTGATGATGGTAAATTATAACGTGATCGTGATGTGTTCACATGTAATCTAGTAAAATGTAAGGCTGGAGTAGATGTTTTCAACAACATAAATAGATAGGGATGCACCTCGTCGATACTGCGTTAAAATACTCGTACTCGTATCGATTTCAATTGTCGATACCAAGAACCGATACCACTCAACAGTATTTCGCTACAACAAACTGGTCGCGCTTTGTGGAGAAAAAGATTTGTTGTCCTACCTGACTTCAACGTCTAGGGCAGGGGTCGGCAACCCGTGATCCAGAGCCGCATACGGCTCTTTCGTCGCTCTCTTGCGGCTCTTGCAGCAAGGTGTGTAGAGTAATGGTGCGTTCACACCCAACGCGACGGAAAATTACTGCCGTTCCGCCGGTTTGAATCAAACTGTTGCTGGTCCGCCAGAAGTAGCGCTGGCAGCGGCCTCATTCAGACGCTGTTGTGCGGCTACGGATGATATTATTGTAGCCGAGTGTCTGTTGTGTGTCTATATTTGTAATTATAATAAAATGAAAACACGCTCCAGGGTAACTTGAACCACTTTTTTTATCTCCTTCACACACGTATATCCCACAATTCCACTCCTCTTTTCCTTTCCGTTTCTCCCTCCACAATAAAAGCACCGGAAACATAACTTGGAACACAGCTTCCTATATAATTGCTCGATCCTTAATATTATCGCTTACATTATGAACCCGGACACGGGGGCGTTTTATGGTCCGACATTAGAGGGACTTCCACAAGACGTTTAAAGCTTGGGATAGCCTTCTGTTAATTTTGTACTATAGGCTTGACATAATCTGCAGAGGATAAAATAAAATCTGCCTCCAAATTAATTGCACTTTCATGGAGACCAAATCTAAGAAGTATCGGTATCGGTACTCGGTATCGGCAAGTACACAAATAAAAATACTCGTACTCGTATCGGTTTGTAAAAAATGGTATCGTTGCATCCCTATAAATAGATATTAAAGTCGGAATTATGAACAGTTTACAAAAGCTATAACAGCAACGAAGTCTATAAATAAAGGTTTTTAATTTTATTCAATTAGGTATCATCTTGGACCAGTGAGTGAGTGTGTGTGCGCCCACCTGTATGACAGCACTGAACCAGCAGGTATTGCCAACATTTTTCAGCCCCACGGGACAGGTGTCTATCCTCTTCCTGTCATGGGGGTTGGGTGAGTCGCTCCACACTTCTGTGTGGGTCCGCTTCAGACTTGCCTTGTTCTCCGCTATGCTGGCCTCCAAAACTCTAAAAGAAAATTAATAAAACATGGCAAAATACAAACAAATTCAGTTTACGGCTATGCACCTTATTTTTCTATCAAATGATCTCAGCACTGCCAGACCCTCCTACCCCTACATTTAATGTAGCTGGACTCCTGGGTAGGGATTACCTGCTTTATGCACAACTACACTGTATCTCTAAAAACATGCAATTTAATCTTGGGCAAAAAACTAGAAAAAAACACCTTGCGGCTGTAGGCCTCCACAAACTGTTCATGTTGCTGTTTACATCCATGTCTGTCTAAAATGTGATCCCTTTATCATTATCCTATGATTGTGAAATTTTCAGAAATAGCATACGAGTTATGGCCAAAAATGGTGACGTGATCTTTGACTTCCAAATTGTAATCAGTTCATCCTTGAGTCCAGTTCGACGCTTATGCTAAATTTGAACCCAATCATGGTGTTGCTTGAATATTGGAATGCGAGTTCACGTTGACCTTGACCTCTGACCTCAAATCTAATCAGTTGGGTGCCTCTGTCACGGCTGACGCCCAAACGAAGCAGCGTGACAACGCTCCCATGCTGATTGTGTATTTTACTAGAAGGATGCCGAGTAGGAAAGCGTCTCTCCAAAGCGATCCAGTTAGCCCTCAGAGGGGCCGTTCTGTCACAATGGGGTTGATTAAACTGCCATTGTGGCTCCTTAGCTTTGCGCTTCAGTCGGGTCACATTGTCCTTTCATATTAAGGGTTGTGATTTCAAATGTAATATTCATGAGGCTTTTATTCTCCCTTATCGGGACATAATAGGCTAATCACATGATTTACAGGTTAGGGGACCATTAGCAATGCTTTGGTCGGTGAATGAAAGGAAAAATCTGAGTAATGATTCCATTCTTCCACAACAAACCTCAAACCTGGTCTGGCATTCTACAAAATATTCAAGAAACAATTTAAAAAAAATAGATTTCTTTCAAGACAGAACAATTTCTAAAAACACAGCTCGCTTTGACAGAAAGGATTTGTTGTTATATTAAACTATTATGTGATAAATCAGGTGAATATCACTATGTTGGACACACTTTGTCCATGTTGGTACAGAGTGATGCTTTTTTTTACCTCATGAACAATGTTCCAAACAGATCGGGCAGATCGACAGTACAGCCAGTCGATCAAAGGTGCTAACAAACATAATTTTCACTTGATTGTAGAGTGCGGCTGCCATTAACATTGGGGGGTTGAGGAGGACACAACACAGAAGAGTACACTAATGAAAGGATCGGATTTGGATCAGCTTTATTTTACCCGGAACGATTCATTAAAACATGGATCGGCCTCTATTCGGATCCTTAGGATTGCCTTGAGACATGCCTGATTACAAAAGGGGTCTTGTGTTATTATTTTTCATTTAAAGGATCGGTGCAAACTGTTTTGAAACTGTTTGGCCAGATGATGAGTCCAGAATATCTGTCATTAGCCTGTAATGCTGCTGAGCCCACCTGCTGATGGCCTGCTCCTCATCAGTGATGCCCGTCTCCCGGAACGCCCGGTTGGACTCCTCCAGGCTGAGGGCGATGGCCCTCTGCAGATCATCCTTATCGTCCCCAGTCAGGTCAATCACATCTGCATGGAATAAAAACACACACAAGCTGTTTTTTGGTTTGCATGAACAGGAATGTACATGATTTTTGGAAGTGTTCAAACATCACAATTTCCTTTTATATAGGGATACTCATTTTCAACCAGCTCTGTCATCGCAGTGTCGGCTTCCCTCCATGTTGCCCGCACATGATCTGCCAGCAAATGAGCAGGGAGTCTGGGTGGTGGCGACAAGCAGGAGGCCGAGGAGGAGCAGGCCGTTTCCACCTGCTGCCCACGCCGCGATGACAGAGCCCGTCAAAAATGACACGCTTTTGTAGTTTTTTTTAATCAGCCTTGTGAGGTCTCCAGACCTTCTGTGCCTAAAAGTTGGAGTAAGCCGCTCACTTGTGTCCGCCTGGCTGCCGACACTGATGTATCTGTCGCTGGCCACCTGGGACGTCTGATAGTAGGTTGTCTCATCTTGCTGAGGAACCTTGGCGTTCTTCTCCGTCAGAAACGCCACGGCCTCGGCCAGGTCTCCATTGCTCACCTGCAGTAACAATGTGTTTGATGAGGCTCACGTCAGCTAGGTATGAACACGGGACAATGAATAGCAGCAACACTCAACTTGAACTTGGGGCCCGTTTCAGCTCAAGCTCCCATAAATACAGCTGCTCATTTAAAAAAAGAATGCAGTAAGATTGGAAAAAAGTAAGTTGATCTAGTGTAAAACTTTTTACAGAGAACATGTGATAATGCTTCTGTGAGAGCAGAGAGGCTATTTTTGCTGTGTGTGGGTTGACTAAAGTGAAAACAGAGAAACAGTCTCTGCATTTGGCTGTATCAGAATGTGTTTGTGTGCGAAAGAGACAAAAACAAACAACAAGAGAACAGTGCTTATATGTATAATGTTTCATGATGTACCTGCAGCGCCTGCTGAAGCAGCTGAACGTCTGTGGTGCCCGTAATTTCCCTCAACTGGTTGAGTAGCGTCTGCTGGTGCTATTGAAGGGAGAAGAGAGGAGGATATGAGGCAGTTCAGAGCACTAGCATCGGCAGATCACAGAACAATTCTAATGTCATGTCACAATGTTATAAATCCTAATTTAACACAAATTTTATAAACTTGAAGCACAGATAAATGGTCTAATCTGGGGCGCATCTAATCGGACCTGTCGATTCTCATCCACATTCAGGAGTTCACTGAAGTCTGATGACCTACTGATGTCAAACCCAGCTGGACCGCATGGCCTCGCCACACACACACACCTCACCTGCAATGTGAGGCTTAAATGAATGCACTATAAACAATGGGGGAGAGCACTTAGTGTCTGTGTTCAAGGCACAAGTCTTAGGCGGAGTCTTGAGTGAGAGGAGCATGCACTGAAGCTCTCACAGGTGCAGCAGGCAACAGATGATAGTGTCGGTTCGAAGGAGTCTCCTTTGGTTTGGGACCCGATTCTGTAGGTTGTTTTCACACTGTACTACAGGAACCCATGGCAGCGCGGTTACACCATCTACGTCACGGACGTTTTTGCCCACTTTTTATGGAGTTGCCACAGCGACTACACAAAAAGGTTGTGGAACGAATCCATTCACGCTTGGGAAAATTATACGTTATAAACCGACACACCACCAAACAAGTAACAAAAGCCGTCATCCAACTTGTGTTCTGATCCATGAATAGAAAGCTCAAAGCTTGGTTATAGTAACAGCACATAAATAATGCAACAAACCCAATTTGTCCATGACTGTGCTCATGGCTTGTTAGACTAGTATACCCAACTAAGCTTATACTCCTGTAGCACGTTAGGCCAACGTTATAGACTGGTATACGACAATAAGGCATTGTTCTCGACCAACCTCATAGAGCAAGCACTACTCTGATTTATCGTACATGTCACAGTAAACAGTAACAAATATCATGGAGACATTACCTAACAATGGGGGTTAGCTATTACAAAATACATTGTCGACAATAAAACGAAGAGAGAAACTATCAGAAAACACAGCTTTTTACAAAGGCTATCACGGGCGGTCCGTATTATTATGATGATGATGATTATGTCTGCATGTGTTTACAGTGTAGAGATCCTAAAGAGTTCCCTTACAAAGCATTCATGACATTGTAACTCAGGCGCTTATAAAATCACTACATCTGACCATTACTCGATCACTGGACACACGAAGACAACGCCATGTTTCAGTCACTGTCAGAGACTTAATGGATGCCGGTTTGTTGGCACGGAGGATGACGGGGTCAGTGAAGCCTGAGGAGGATATTACACCTGTGACAGATTTGGGCCGAGTCATACACAAGTGGTTACTCAGACGTGTGCACACCGCACACACACACTCTTCTCATCTCTATGTGACATGTCTGGCACGGCTGTTTGTCACACTGGTCATCGGCCATTAACAGCTTGTGAACAACACATCATTCTCTGCACACCCTGGTGCAGGGAACAATTTGTGGGGCTTTACAGCAGGTTACTATGGGGTTCTTTGTGTGCGAAGGAGTAGCAAACAAAAACAAATTGCACAGACGGAAATAGAAGAGGCCTTTCAACAATTCGCTATTCACAGGCCACTACATGGAAACCTGCACCAGCCCTTGCTCTCATGGAGCAATCTAATTAACGACAAAACACTCATGCATGGTCAAAACAAATCATAAAAGCTATGGCATATTATTTATAATAAAACGCCGCAAAATTGTATAAGATAATTTATTTAGCCTGTCTCAGCTGTCATTGTTGTTAATTATGGATTCATTTCAGCCGCGGAAGGTCAGGCTGCATAATGGGGTTTGTGTTACACTGCTACTTTTAAGTTTGAGTCATCAACGGATGGTTAAGTATTTATTTTTGCTCTTGCTCCAGACTTCTGGCTGTCATCAATCCGATATTTACCCCACACTGCTAGCGTATGTGTTGTTGTTGTTGTTTCTTGTTTTAGATAAGTGAGCTACGTCAGATTTGGTTTAACACACTTAAAACACTATGTTAGACAAATTATTTACTTAACTTGCATACAGTGTAATAAAACAAGACTGTGACGGCACAACCTAAAGTATACTTTATTCACATTTGGAGAAGCAGAGTTAACATATGAAACTCTTGCATTAAAGCAACATCAGTCATGGTTTGGTCTAAAGTCTAAGAGCGGAAGCAGGGGAATCGACCTCAAACGGCCCTTCGTGATCAAATGGAAGCTAATAATGTGCCCCCACGGTTATGAACCGTCACACAGTTGGCTCGCTATCTGGCTGACGTTACTCAATCCCCGCGAGGCATCAAGGCGGAGTCCCTACCTGCCTTCGCCACTGGCCATGCTTTGTAAACAGAGATATCAGTTATGGGACTAACTTAACCAAGGAAATACCCCACACGGCGTATCCCCTTCTCGCCCTCAGCAGAGCGCCCTGTAAACAAAAAGACGCCGTGACGTCACTCTGTAGCATTAATTACTAGCAAGTTGACAGTGACACTAACGCTACGGTAAATCTCTCACCGATACTCGGCCTTGTTTATTTCTACAGACGACACCGTTTACACGGGTCGTTAATGTTACATAAGGGAGCATTTTTCCGCATTGCTACGTAATCCCCAACGTAAACGCATACACGGCGACGGTTTAACGGACTTTAACAAAAGCTGCCGTTACGCGCTACCGTTAGCTAACGTTGGCGAGCAACACTACGCTTTACGCTGGGCTAGCGACAGGCCTAGTTCAAATTAATTTGCTTGCAATTTGGAAACAGCTCATCGGCAACAGCCCGTAACCCACCAAAAATGACAATTCAACGGTAACCGTACTAACCGAGGAGCGGACTAGCCGACTCCACGGGTACTCTGCCCTAAAACTACGCGGCTATGAGTTAGGCTAACGTTAGCTCGCCACCAAGTTAGCTCCAGTGAGCTTACCTTCTGTGAATGCTGCTGGAGGACATTCTGCTCCACGGTCATGGCGGGTTCAGAGATAAATGCAATTCAGTTCAAACCGGGAGTAGCAAAACGCACCGAATACTTTCCACTAAAGCGAGTTCAAACACGAAGCTACCATGTCTCCTCCTTCATCAGCAACATCACGGGCGCCACGGAGTGACTAGCGCAGGTCGTCAGAAGGCATGAAAACATTGCTCTGCTTTGCCCCAGTTCTGGGATCGACTATTCGCGTCTGCCTGAACTGCATTACGTCACGGGTCCGTTTTGATAAACCAGGCAGACTCATCAAACCCAATACATTATAGACCCATAGCATTGGGTTGTTGATTAAATGAAATACGATGGGAATAGGGGGTCGTATATAGTTGAATTAAATATTTTTTAATTAATTTTTACTCGACAGATTTATTCAAGTCAGAATTGCACTATTGAGAAGATACCCCGGGGAGAATGGTACACCTCAGAGTAGTGTAATTAGTCCAATATGGTTCTCCATCATGATAAATGATGTGTTCCTTCAAATTCAGGGTGATATTGGAAGATCCCTATTTGCTGATGATGTTTGCATTGTGGAAGAGGGGGATAACACAAACCATATAAAGGGAAAGTAGAAGAGGCTGTGAATGAAGTAGAAAGATGGTCTTATGCATGGGGATTCAAGTTTTTTGTGGGGAAAACTAAAACAATCTGGTTTACAAGAAAGAGAGGAGTAGATACTCAGATAAAGATGTATGGACAAAAGATTGAACAAGTGAAAGTTGTTTGGTTTCTAGGTGTGTGGTTCGATGATAAGTCAAAATGGAATTAGCAGATTCAGAGTATAGTAATTCAATTTCAATTCAGTCTAGGTCTATGGCAGCATATCTAGGGGCTGGACCAGGGACATGATGAGGGATATGATGGTGCATCACCAGTTAAGGCTTTGTAGATAAGAAGAAGGACTTTAAATACGATTCTCTGTCAGGAGAAGCCATTGGAGAGCAGCTAATACAGGAGTAATGTGATCTCTCCTCCTAGTCCTCGTTAGTTCACGAGCTGCAGCATTCTGGATCAACTGGAGAGACCTAAGAGACTTAGCAGAGCAGCCTGATAATACAGAGTTACAGTAATCCAGTCTTGAAGTAACAAATGCGTGGATCAATGTTTCTGCATCCCTTTGAGATAAGATGTGCCTGATCTTTGCAATGTTGCGTAGGTGAAAGAAGGCAGTCCTTGAGATCTGTTTCACGTGGGAGCCGAAGGACAAGTCTTGATCAAAGACAACTCCTAGATTCCTCACGGTGGTGCTGGACGCCAGAGCAATGCCATCAAGAGAAACAATATCATTCGATAATTGATTTCTCAGATGCTCTGGGCCAAGCAAAATAACTTCAGTCTTGTCCTAGTTCATCAGGAAGTTGCAGGTTATACAGGTTTTTATGTCTTTAAGACACACTTGAAGGAACATGAATTGTGTTTTTGTTAGTTGGGAATGAGCCCTTCCTATCGACATGGGCAGTGGGTCCTCCATTTCTACAGAAGCCAGGAACGGACCAACTGAAAAACACTAGAGGAAAATGGGTGGGTTGCAATCTGCAACATCACCACTAGATACCACCAAATCCTACACACTGTCCCTTTAAGTGAAGGCTCAGAATTAGGGATGTAGCGATACCACTTTTTTACAAACCGATACGAGTACGAGTATTTTTATTTGTGTACTTGCCGATACCGAGTACCGATACCGATACTTCTTAGATTTGGTCTCCATGAAAGTGCAATTAATTTGGAGGCAGATTTTATTTTATCCTCTGCAGATTATGTCAAGCCTATAGTACAAAATTAACAGAAGGCTATCCCAAGCTTTAAACTTCTTGTGGAAGTCCCTCTAATGTCGGACCATCAAACGCCCCCGTGTCCGGGTTCATAATATCATCCGTAGCCGCACAACAGCGTCTGAATGAGGCCGCTGCCAACAGTTTGATTCAAACCGGCAGGACGGCAGTGATGACGCGCAGAGCTTCTCAATTATAGATATATTAAATATGGAAAATTTCAACTCTCGCGTCTAACGTGCCGCCCGGCGTAAATTTGCGTCTGTCGCAACCACACGCGTCTGTGCATAGACTTTACATGTAATCTGGTCGCACGAAAAATTTGCGTCGCGTTCAGTGTGAACGCACCATTACTCTACACACCTTGCTGCAAGAGCCGCAAGAGAGCGACGAAAGAGCCGCATGCGGCTCTGGAGCCACGGGTTGCCGACCCCTGCCCTAGACGTTGAAGTCAGGTAGGACAACAAATCAAATGTTTTCTCCACAAAGCGCGACCAGTTTGTTGTAGTGAAATACTGTTGAGTGGTATCGGTTCTTGGTATCGGCAATTGAAAACGAATATGAGTACGAGTATTTTAACGCAGTA
Organism: Cottus gobio; assembly: GCA_023566465.1. Taxonomy (NCBI): domain Eukaryota; kingdom Metazoa; phylum Chordata; class Actinopteri; order Perciformes; family Cottidae; genus Cottus; species Cottus gobio. The sequence continues at coordinate 19,957,261 of CM042229.1, read as the reverse complement.
TCGGCCCGATACCCGATACCGGTATCGGTATCGGTGCATCCCTACTCAGAATACATCTTCCACCAGAAAAAAAAAAAATAAGCGAGGAGGAAATATCATAGATATTTCACAGTAAATCCAACGTAAGTGTAATCCACAAGTTGAGCATAAAAGCCACACAAACACACAAAGCCATTTTAAAAGTCTTAATGCATCATGTTGTATCCCACTTCTGCGTGAGTATCAACACTGAATATAACGGATAAAGAGTCTGAATTCAGTTGTCCGAGTTCCGCCCGAACTATTCAGACGGATGGAATAACACCTACGTCCAAACACGGGGCTTTCAAATGTGTCAGCTGTGATTAATTCAGTGCAGAGACGAGGAGAACAGTCCTCTCGCACAGAACTGGGTCATCCTTTAGACGTTCAGGAATAGCATTGTTTGTAATAGTCATGACTGAGGCAGTCAGCATGCTTTGTTAACATGAACTGTGTCATCTAACTAGTACATATAAATATTAATGGGGATAGTCAGAACTGTGTGGTGTCATTGGGGGAAGGAGTTAGCAAAAAAAAACACACACATTGTGCAGGAAGATTTCATCAGGATGGATTTCTTTTTGCAAATTAATTCCAGGAAGAATGGTTATTAAAAATCATGTGGAGTGCCATTTGGCTGTTTATGTGCACAATCTACTAGGCATCACTACATTCCTTTGATTTTTGTATTCAGTCTAAACATGAGCTGTTCAACCCCGCGCTGTCGTTCAGTCTTCCTCCAGCAGATGGCGACATCCTCCTTTGGAGCTCCAGCTTGCATAATGACAGACTCCCACAATAGCAGCAGGAATGTGCAAAAGATAATGAATCATGAAAATGATTCCACTTGCTAAATCGAGGAGCATTATAAATCACAGTCTGCTTCCAATTCTGTTTTCCCAGCGCTGCACCTTAATCGATATTTCATACCGTCGACGTTGCGGCGAGCTGAAATATTGACTGGCCAGCAGAGTGTGTGAGGGTTAACCTAAGCACACAGGACACGTCCTGTGAAAACGGCCTTCTTCATCACACAGTTTGACCTCAAGGCAGGAAGTAGAGCTATCAGTCAGAGCAATCTGGGAAGCTGTCAGGAAACCAATCAGAAAATAAGTTGATGAATCAATTGGTAAAGTCCTACGGTAGCGGTCTGGACAGATCCCGGCTGACAAGAGCTCAGACTTGTTTGTTGAAGATCAAAACAGATCCTGAAAGTGAGCCTGGGGGCTGAATGATAATAGCCTTGCTCGTACCAGGACTTTAAAAAAACCTCTACACAAGGCTTGCTTTCCGTCTCTTTCAGGAATCCAATTTTGAAAATCTATGATAATAAAAATGACAATATAAAGAATATTTGGAACAAAAGTACTGTTTTGGACATGTACATTTCATGACTGATATGACGGCCAAGTTGGATACATGAATGTATACAGATGACAGACACACAGACTTATTTCTTAACATATGTTTCTTGATCCCAATTTGGAAACATATTGTATATTGGGTTTAGAATGTATTGTTACATTTCAAATGTACCTGCAGCGGACGTGGAGGCTTCTGGGGTCCCTGATCATCTGGTGCCCCCTGGGTAAAGCACCTCCCCTGCAGGCTGCATGAAAACAGAACGTTACGTCTTTCCTTGAGGATTCACTGAGATGTAAGTGGTGATGCTGTTTGACTTTATTTCACCCTTTGAATGCTTCAGCTGGAGTCTGCATTCCTGGGGTCCTGAGAAAGAATGGATGACAATGTTTTTAACAAATATCACCGTCAATGGCCGCCAAACGTGCCTGTCACTCTGATGAGACCCCTCCCAACCCGGGCAGGTTGAGTTGGCTCCACCCAGACTCTCTGTATACACATTATATTGCAACAGTGTTTTGGAAACAAAATCCTGAAATGCATCCAACGTCCTCTCCTCTGCGTTGCCTCGTGAGTGTTTGAGTGTTTTATTCTTCTTCCATGTTTTCCTCCGGAGGCTTTAGAGACAGGCCGAGCTTCAAGGCTGGATGGATACCATACAGTTATAGTGACGGAGAAGATTTATTCTTTTTTTATTAAATAAGGGCTATTACATGTCTCTGAATGTGGCTGACAAAGCATCATCCATTATAGTGCCGGTCACTAGATGAGTGCATTCTGTCCCGTACAGAACTGGCTTTACCTTCAAACGAGTTGGCACAGTAGCTATGAAATTTGATATAACTGTTCTGATTTTTTATAAGGCAGGCGGTTTCGCCAAGCACGCTGACAATCGTGATCTTTCACAGTGTGCAAATGCTTAGTTGGAAAATATTCATCAATTACGGAGCATTTCCGGGATTTCAATGTAGACAGCAGGGCCACATATAAGACCCTGCTGTGCAGAGGGCCCACAACGTGGCCTACATGGGCACCTTGGATCGGATCAAAATGCCACTTCAAAAATAGATTTATGGGGCCAAAAATGTCAAAAAGGTTAGTTAGTTCAGTCTGCATTTTTGTAACTATAAAATCAAACAATGTTCTTTCTTTTCTTTGGCATTTCTGCCATACAGACGGGCAACGAGGACTGCTGGGTGACACGGTGACGCCTTCTCATGCAAAGTCTGGAAGTACTCGATCAAATCTAGCCGCTTTCTTGCAGCCAACCCAACAACGCGTGATATTATATTGTCATAAAGCATGAAACCATAAAAACTGATATGTCATCTGAAAAGCATTTTTTCCCCCGTCAGACTAAAGCATGGGACAGTATATGAGGTCTCGGTCTTTTTACAAAAGCAAGATAAGCCTCGGTGTGTTTTGCGGTCAGGGGAAATTACAGTGCCACGAAGAGATCTTAGTCGCTGATCCTCATATTTAATATCAAATGCAGACGCGAAACGTCTATCATAGATGTTAATATGTGATACAGAAAATATGAACACGGCGTACCTGAGAGGCATCGCAGCGCGGTTTAGTCAGGGAACGCGTGTCAATGTGTTTTGTTGAGCAGTCATGGATGCAATAATACATAGTTCATTTAATTATGAACAACACTGATTGTGTCCTTTCCCCTCGCTCTCCAGTGCAACACGAACATTGATTTTATGACACGGTAAAGAATGAAGTAGTTAAACTCTGCCGTGGCGTCCAGACAAGAGATTTAAGAAGATTTCAGCCATTTTCCAGGCTTCTAATTCTCATTATGGCAGACATTCAGCACTTCCACCAGTCCCCTTTAGTAATAGACAACATTTCATATCTTTTACGATGGTTTTAAAGGCCAAGTTAACGACTCAAGCCAGAATCTGTCCATATGAACTTAAGTAAATTCCCAGAGTGTTGCAGAGGAAAGGGAGAAGATGCTTCCTTGATCCTGACCTTATCTGTTTTCTATCATGTGTTTTATGAGCACCTGTGCTGAGGGCAAATGAGGTTAAACACAGTGTTTAATATATAATCCATAGTCTCTCAAATGAGGACCCTGTTTCATTTGAAGGATAAAACAATAAAAAAAAAATCACATGTAAAATAATTGAAAGAACAAAGTGTTCAACATTCTTTTGAAATGACACTTTCTCTTTGGAGTGCAATGTGGCGGAATGCCACGCATTATGAGGACCAGGGTGATAAACTCAAAACACTCCCGGCTGCAATCTGCCATTAAAAAGAAGAAGAAGAACGAGAAGAACTAGAACAAGAACTAGAACAAAAGCGTCGGACCTGGGGTGACGGGGCCTTCTCAGCTGCTGCACCCCCCCTCTGGAATGCCCTCCACATCCGTCAGACTCCCACCCTTTCATTATTTAAAAAAACCCTAAAAACCCACCTCTTTAAATTTGCCTTCACCTGCTAACCCCCGCTCCCCTTCACCTGCTAACCCCTGATCCCTACCCTTCACCTGCTAACCCCTGCTCCCTACCCTTCACCTGCTAACCCCTGCTCCCTACCCTTCACCTGCTAACCCCTGCTCCCTACCCTTCGCCTGCTGGCCACTGCTCCCTACCCTTCACCTGCTAACTCCTGCTCCCTACCCTTCACCTGCTAACCCCTGCTCCCTACCCTTCACCTGCTAACCCCTGCTCCCTACCCTTCACCTGCTAACCCCTGCTCCCCTTCACCTGCTAACCCCTGCTCCCCTTCACCTGCTAACCCCTGCACCCTGCCCTTCACCTGCTAACCCCTGCTCCCTACCCTTCACCTGCTAACCCCTGCTCCCTGCCCTTCACCTGCTAACCCCTGCTCCCTACCCTTCACCTGCTAACCCCTGCTCCCCTTCACCTGCTAACCCCTGCACCCTGCCCTTCACCTGCTAACCCCTGCTCCCTACCCTTCACCTGCTAACCCCTGCTCCCTACCCTTCACCTGCTAACCCCTGCTCCCTACCCTTCACCTGCTAACCCCTGCTCCCTACCCTTCACCTGCTAACCCCTGCTCCCTGCCCTTCACCTGCTAACCCCTGCTCCCTACCCTTCACCTGCTAACCCCTGCTCCCTACCCTTCACCTGCTAACCCCTGCTCCCTACCCTTCACCTGCTAACCCCTGCTCCCTACCCTTCACCTGCTAACCCCTGCTCCCTGCCCTTCACCTGCTAACCCCTGCTCCCTACCCTTCACCTGCTAACCCCTGCTCCCCTTCACCTGTTAACCCCTGCTCTCTACCCTTCACCTGCTAACCCCTGCTCTCTACCCTTCACCTGCTAACCCCTGCTCCCTACCCTTCACCTGCTAACCCCTGCTCCCTACCCTTCACCTGCTAACCCCTGCTCCCTACCCTTCACCTGCTAAACCCTGCACCCTGCCCTCCACTACAGGACATTATTATTATTATTACTGTATAGCATGTAAGTCGCTTGGGATAAAAGCATCAGCTAAATGAAATGTAATGTAACACAGATCATCATTTGAAAATATGCGTCTGTTCAGGAGCCTTTCAGTGAAACCGGACTCTGACCTGTTTTTTATTAATTACAGTGTATTGACCATTTATGACTATATAGCATGCATATTGTTGTGCTTTGACTTATGCATTTGAGGACAAATACTGAGGTCATAGAAACATCATACTTCATATTTCTCTCATAAGTTATTGCACAACTTAACTTAGCTTTTCATGTGTGCAGTGCCTCTGTGAAGCCTACACTGGATCAACAGCACGTCAATTAACGAGGAAGCTGCAATAATAATAATTGAAATAATAAGTACTAAATAATAGTGGACAAAAGAGTGTGAGATGGAGTTTCTAGATGGGAAGATGCTGATTGGCCAGCCTGTAATCCATGTTTAGCAGACACGGAGAGAAAACATCTGAGCTTTCTAAAAAGTAAAACAAGAAGGCTTTATTAAATATAATAATAATAATAATATTTTTATTTTGTATAGCGCTTTTCTAAACACTCAAAGACGCTTCACAGAAGTTAGAGACAAACGGATCAAAACAAAACACAGAAAGACAATGGAACAAACAAAACATGCGGAACGAGTCCTGTAGTGGAGGGCAGGGTGCAGGGGTTAGCAGGTGAAGGGTAGGGTGGAGGGGTTAGCAGGGGTTAGCAGGTGAAGGGTAGGGAGCAGGGGTTAGCAGGCGTTAGCAGGTGAAGGCAAGTTTGAAGAGGTAGGTTTTTAGGGCTTTCTTAAATAATGATAGGGTGGGAGCCTGACGGATGTGGATGGGGAGGGCATTCCAGAGGGGGGGTGCAGCAGCTGAGAAGACCCGGTCACCCCAGGTCCGACGCTTGGTCCTGATGATCTTCAGAGTGTTTGCATCGGTGGACATGAGGCAACGGGTTGGGGCATAAAGGGGAGGTGGTCTGAAAGGTAGGGCGGGGCCAGATTGTTTAGGGCTTTGTAGGTGGTGAGCACCATTTTAAAGTCAATCCTATATTTGAACGGCAGCCAATGGAGGTTGCGTAGGACCGGGGTGATATGTCCATAGCGCTGGGTGGAGGTGAGCAGGCGGGCGGCAGAGTTCTGAACATATTGGAGTTTGTCGATAATTTTGTTGGGAGAGCCGTAGAGGATGCTATTGCAGTCATCAAGTCTGGAGGTTATGAGGGCATGGATGAGAATTTCGGTGGTGGCAGAGGATAGGGAGGGTCAGAGGCATGCAATGTTCCTGAGGTGAAAGAAGGCAGTTTTGGTGATGTGGTTGGCATGGGGTGGAAGCGGTGACGATGGAGCCATCAATGTTTAGAGAGAAGGTCTGGGCTGAGCGAGTAAGGGAGTTTGGGCCGATGATGAGTAATTCAGATTTATTTATTGTTGAGTTTGAGAAAGTTCTGTTGCATCCATGATTTTATTTCAGTGAGACAGGTGGTGAGAGTGGAGTGGGTGACTGAGGTGATGGTTTTGGAGGAGAAATAGAGTTGGGTGTCGTCAGCGTAGCAGTGGAAATCGAGACCATGACGACGGATAATTTGTCCAAAGGGAAATATATACATGAATTGATAATATAATGAATCTGTGGCAAAGTACCTGCTTGCCCGGGGACTCAACCAGCTCACCAGACATGACAGAGGCCATGCGTTCCATGTTTCACAGGTGTTTATTTCCATACACTGCTCACATGTCCCAACCAACCACCACGTGCACCCCACTGTGTGGCTCTTTATAGCCGCACCCCTTCCCCGCGCTCATCAGAACCAGCCGCTCCCACTAATGAGACCGGCTGTTTCCAATGAGCGCGCCTCTCTCTCTTGCGTCGCAGGTGCGCTGACCACGCCCCCGCCCACAGAATCATTATAGGAAATACCCCTAAACTGACTGTTCATGAAACAACATGAACAATAGCTACTGAGTGGTTAGTTATAGTTAGTTATACTTCATGCACGGACCAGCGATGCCACCAGTGAGACGTCAACGTCTGTCACTAAGAGTTGAGCTGTTCAGCATAATAACCCGATAACCTAATACATGGCAACATATTTCTGTCCCCTCCTCACGTCTTACCAGTTGATTGCTCCGATGTGTGAAGTGTTCTTCACATGCTCTGGCAGATCCCCCTCTGAAAGCCAGATGCAGTCATTACTTTCTTCACACTGGGTGGAGCATCAGAGCACAAACTCAAACCAGTTCACTTTGGCATGGTTCGTCCTAAAGGCCTTTAGCCCCCGCAGCACAAAGTTCACGTCCCGAGCCGGTCTCAGCCAGACTGGTTAACACCAGGCTGCCCCAAGGGGGGGGACCGAGAAATATTTACTTTGAAAGGTCATGACGTTGCAGATCAGCCGCTCTGTCGTCATGTGATGAAACACGCGGGAAATTAGTGGTGAATACATTTCCTGATGGTTCTCCAGAGTTTGAGTTTAAGATCAGTGACATTGAGACACGAGTAGACAGGTCAGAGTCCGAGCCGTCCGAGCCGTCCGAGCGTCCCCAGAGAGAGCTTCCTCTCCCGAGGAGCCCGGCCCGGCAGGAGACATCGGCAGAGCGGAGACTTGACATGGCTCCTTCTCCCTCGGCCACTTTGTTGAACATTCACCCTCGTGCTCGTCTGACACGGCAGATATCGCCGTGTTCCTCCACGCCGACGGGCTGCTCGGCGGCCCGCGGGGACTCTCACTCCTTATGAATATTACATTGGGTGTGTTTACATGCCTGCATGTGGTACCATTACGGAGGCTTTACAGAGAAGCTTTCCTTGATGTGAACTGGGAAGAACAGAACAAAAAAACCGCCCAGTGCATTCTTGCACTTTACTCCAATGGGCTGCTGGGGAAGTCAGAAGTCTTTTGACTTGGTGACCTGTTGCTTCCACCATTTCTGCACATCAAGCCTATTAGTCGTCTATGACTAATCACCGCTTCACGTGTGAGGCCATGGGAAGTAGCAGATCAAGAGGCTATCAGGTATTCAGCAAAAGAAAGAACTAAAGCCATGCTGCTACTTGTCATATTTACACAAAATGTCAGAAGAATGGGCTGAGTGTAACGCCAGAGGGGGGAGGAGGAAGGGGGTGGTGCTGCTGGTGTGTTGCATGGTGTGTGTGTAGGGAGGGCGGGAGGGTGAGTGCCACAGCTGCAGGCCAACAGTTGATCCTGTCCCGGGAAACAGGATCAGCCAGGTCAGGGTGAGGAGGAGGGGGGCAAAAGGTTGTGACCCCGCAGGGGGAGGAGGGGGGAGGTTAAGGAACAGACTTCACAAAGAGGTACATCTTCAAAAGCAAAAAGCCCCACTGGGGGAAACCAGTATACGGTTGGGAAAATAAACCAGTTTGACCTCCTTTCTGGGAGCAGGAGTTCCCCCAGGTGTTTGCTTTGACCTCGTTATTGTTCGTCTCTCGTGCTCGAGTTGCACCGCAGCAGCTCCACGTCAAAGTACGGAGACTTTGTTTTCCTTGACTGGTATCTGTTCGGAGGAAAGACTTTTAGCATTTTATTAATACATCCCGCCCTCGTGACACTCCAAATGGGGGTCACGCGACCCATAAAATGCTAATTACATTGTGTGTGTGTGTGTTTACATAACATGTGAGGTCAGACCATGTGCTCAAAGTTCAAACACTCGCATGAGGGGAGGGTGACTGAACATCTGTGAGCATATTTATCCCACCAATCACCATGACAACCAGTGTCAGCTAGCTCTGCATGGCCTCCATGTGAATAAACAAAGCACCTCAACAAGAGGGTGTCTGGTTACCACTCTTCTCAGCACAATGGCTTCCAAACAGTGCACGTGTTGTGCAGATGAGCCCCGGACTCAGCGCTAATAGGGTCGCTTGTGCCGGGGAATATGCTTGAGGAAGGCCCCGTGACGGTGAAGGGCCCCGTGATGATGAAGGGCCCGTTGTGGGACATGCGGGTCCTTTGGCCTCCAGTTGTGTCACCGGTGGCTCGGTGTGCGAAGCTCACTTCCCTTTAGCCTCATGCTGAGGTCAGGGAATCAAAGAGAGACGCCGCTGACAAACAGACGATTGTCAAGTTTTACACCTTGACCTCGGCTTGCCGCCCACCCCCCTCCCTGATGTTTGCACCGCTTCAGCTTTCGGAGGAAATCAAGGGGTGACTGGCGGTTCAGCCTCGATAAGGATCTTTGAAATGAGAGAAGTTCACGGAGGCGAAAGGTTACCGAGAGTTCAAAGAGAGTGCAGCCAGTCATGGGGAGCATTAAATACAAAAAAAGGGGAAGTCAGGGCTGAGAAACCGCTGCGATTTTAAAAGTGCTCAGCAGACAAAAAGCCGCCTGTTCACTCGTCCGGACTGCATATTCAAAAGCCGGCGCGAGGGGGGAAGCTGGAGCGTGAACTCCTCTTCACCTTTCGGGAGTCTCACGATACGGGCTGCTCTACTCGAGTCAAGGAGAGTGATCACAAAACGGGCGCACGCACCGGAGTTAGGGTTCTTATGACGGCCCAGCGATTGGGGTTCTGATAGAAGGCGCTCGCCTCGCGAGGCGCGTCCTTGGGCACTCGCCGTACATCTGGTGACCTCCGTGTGTCCTCCCTCCTTTCAGCGTCTTTCCTGCCTTTGTTAGGACTCAGCACTGTAAGTGAACAGCAGCCAACTCAGAAGCAGACGTTTCAGGGCAAATACAGGACATCCTCTCTCCACTTTAACGTCTGTGATTGCACAAAGAGCCCTTTGGCTTTGATGTCCCTGTTAAACAACATTATTCTCTCTTGTGAGGCAGACATTGGGACGTATAGCTGCCGATTGACTGCTTGACTTTATCTCCAGAAACTGAACTTATATCGTGCACCAAGTCAATACATGTTAAAGTGACCTCTCACATGAATTGTGACCAGGCTGGGCATGACCTCTGGATGGGAGAATTAAAATAATGTAGAGGAAAGTAAATGTGTTTTAGCTTTGCCCAGATAACATCTTATCAACTAATATACTATACAGGGCCCCAATGTGTGTGTGCAGGGAATAAAACAAACTTCTGAATAGCAAGCTAGAAAAAGAGGAAGACATTCATACTAGGTCATGCATTTTAGTACTTTATTTTTGAGATATCAGTGCAAATGAACACCAAAAAAAGAAAAACATAAAAAAAGGAAAAAAAAAGAAATTTTGTTTCAGGTCTTCACATGAAAAAAATGAAACATCTTTATATATATATATATATATATATATATATATATATATATATATATATATATATTTGCTGCTACAAATGTATTTCTCAGATGCACAATGCAGATCTATGATTGTACGTCAATCCCCCCACTATAGCCCCGAGCTCTTTCACAGAACTTTTGTTAACCAGTAACAGAAAAGAAAAAAATCACAAAAAGTTTCAATGCACGTTTATTTTTCACACATTTCATAATCAACTCGCTCGACAGTCTGCGGTTATTTAGGGACTGTTCGTATTCTAAACGGACCTCTCTCTGTGATAAAAAAAGACCTATTTTTAAGACTTGACATTTCCCCCGTCACCAGTAGGGATACACAGGTAGTTCCCATGCGTCTGCATGCAACAGGCAGCAGTGAGGAGAGTCAGACATATTACACAACACAGCGCAGGATAGATTATCATTTACCACATAGAGACACATGCAAAGAACAAACCAACCAAAAAAAGATGGGCATAGCATCCTCTGCCTTTGTATGTACACTTGTACGCATATAATTCATATTTACATATCAGGGCATTAAAAACTAGGGTAATATCTTTTCTTAAACATTACAAAATAGTCATCTTTCATACTGAAAGTACTATTTACACAAATATATTGAACCATTGTGAAAATGTATTAATAATCGAAGAGACGTACTTCATAGGTATATGTATTAAAAAGATCACAAGACTAAATGGATAAAGCAGTGTGTGACATTAACCAAAAAGAATACAGTACAATCAAAATAAGGAGCTAGGTACGCATATCCAGCTGCCTGGGAAAGATGTACCTTGTGGTCTTCTCTTAATTACCATGCAATTCTTTTGACATTTTATGAGTTAAGAGGCTGCCACAAACAAAAGAAAGAAAGAAAAAAAAAGAAAGAAAGAAAGATGTCCATAAACCACAACAGTTGAAGAAATGATGACGAAAAGAATCACAAACTGTCAAATTCTCAACGGATAACAATACTGACATTTCTTTTTTTTATTACTATTACATGCCATTAAATGATTCTGGAAAAGGACACCAAGGAGGACTCGGCTTTCGACAGTGCAAACTCCAGGTGGTCCCTTCACGTGACGTAAAAAGAGGGGAGAAAAAGCGGGGCGCTTCACACTTGAAGTTCTCGTGTGCGTGAAGAGAGCAGCGGCGGGGGTTTCACCCAGGATGGGTGAGACAACTTCCTCAGCCTGAACTGTTGCTCCAGAAACCTGTTTACGCGCCGTTGCTCAACGGCGAGCACCGCACGCTGACCCATCTGCTCAAAGCTGCACAATCTGCAAGCACGGCACCATGAATTTGCACCGTCGAAGATTGCCCTTGAAACGTTCAATTCAAATGAAAGCATAACTCAATGAATTGTGACTATTCAAACCTCCGTCGCTACATCCTGCCTCCACTGGTAATTACACCACACTGTGAATCTCTAGGAGGAGCAAGACAAAGCATTCATCATGGTGGGCTCCTCACCGAAGCTACTGCAGTGTGAACTGTTTTCAAGGTCCTCCTTTGAATGAATTTATCATGTGCATTGTTGTAATAGACCGCCGCGTCTGCCCTAGAATGGCTTTATTTGGAATCTTATCTAGAATTGATGGGCCTCTGTCTTATCTGAAAATGTTCTGATGGAGAAAATAAATAAATGTCCACTGAACCGAGAGCTAACATTTTTGGAGTCATCAATAATGAATGTTGCCTGAAATGTTCCTTCTAAATGTTTTATGGCCGGCAACAAAGGGGACATGGAATAGTGATATGTGTAGAACTCGAGACAAATAAAAAGTGTACAACAAGACCAAATTGTAAAGGAGGACCAAATTAAATATGTAGAGTATGTTAATCACTGATGGGAAAGGTTCAATCAGTGACAGTTGTGTAGTTTAGCTTGAATCAATTAGACATTTTGCTATGATAGACCTTTGTACCACTCCATGACGTCGGCATTTCAAATTGAGAAAGCACTGCACTGTGTGCATTTGAATTAGAACTTGCTCTATTCCACAAGAAAAAATAAAATCATGTTTGCATTCTTTGTTATTTTTCCCATCAAACCAATTTGGCAAGTCATTAAAAAAAATGGAGAAAAAAAAAAAGAGTCAATGAATTTGATTCCGCTTGGTATTTTTCTGCAGTTGATACAACTTCTACTCATATGATTGGCTCAGCCCCTGGCTCTCATGGCTGTGCTTGTCATTGTGGTTGGGTGATTGCGGGATGGAGCTCAGACCGTGTTCATAAGCATGCATGTCACTGATTGGCTCTTCTTTAACTCTGACCATAGAGTGGGTTCCCTCTGCCTGATCCCGCACCTCCTTCCTCAGCTGAAGGCTGCCCTTCTGCAGCATGTAATACAGGATGGGGTTGGAGCGCGAGAGCCGCGGAGAGTCCGGGTTTGATTCACAACCCTCGCCCTCCTCCTCCTCCTCCTCATTCTCCTGACTACTCCATCTCACAGGGCTCCCGGGCTCCTGTTTGACCAGAGTAGGCGAGTCCCGTTTTGGAGCGACCGGCCATGGAGCTGGCTGGCGGCTCCAGGGGGTGCGGATAGGGCTGTCCCCTGCAGGGGGGGTGGGCAGCGGTCTGAGATTACTCGGAGGCCCTGAGTTGAGGGAACCATGGGGGTGCCAGCCCGGCAGGTGGAGGAAGCTGTTATTATGGGCGGGCTGACTGAGAATGCTGCCGTTGGCCTTGCCATTGGCCTGCAGGACGGAGGGACTGGGCGTCCCCCGGGGCTGCTGGGACAGCTCCTTCAGGCAGTTGTCAGAGAGCAGCAGCTGTTTGAGCACATTGAAGCCTCGACTCTCTCTGGTGAGGGTTTCACTTGGAGGACTCCTCGGGGGAGCCTCCTCTTCCTTCACAATCCTCTGCTGGTCAGGCTCTTCCTGAACCGCAGAAGACGCATAAATGTTTATGTTGCCACTGTCCACTGCTCTTTGACAGCTGGTGTGATTCAAACTGTCAGTCCGGTCAGAGCAGAGGCGTCTCTTCTTAGGACTGGGGCTTGGATACTCCCTCTGTTCCTCTTTAACCTGCCTGGGCTGTGACTCAGCCTGCAGGGCAGAACTGGTATAGTAGGTAGCAGTCTGTTGTTTAAGCAGCTGGCTGAGGAGGCCATATTTTGCTATGACCTCTGCAGGCCGAGGTTCTGTTTTTAAGTCCTGCTGACAATCAGAGAGGGGGCTATTCTTCTCATAGCCACAGGGTCTCTTTCTGCCACTAGAGTCCTCAGACATGACCAAAGACGGTCCCACCTCCTCCGCAAACTCAGTTTTGACCTTTACGTCCAAAGGGGGCCCATTGGAGCTGTCACAGATGAGGGAGGCGCCAGGGCTCTTCTCATAGAAGCCCCCTGCGACCTCCACACTCCTCCTGCCACTGGGCCTATCTTTGCGACCGACTGTAGCAGTGGCCGAGCCCGTTCCTAGAAGGAGCTGCAGCACAGTGCGCCTCTCTAGAAGGTTCTCGATCTGCGTTGAAGGAGGAGAAGCTTCCTTCTGCCTGAAAGGTGTGCCACTGCCCGAGGGTCCATCTGAGAGTGGAGTGGTGGTGGTCCTGTGGATAGGAGCATTGAGCCTTTCTAATAAGGCATGGGGCCTGCTGGCGTCTAGCTCCTGACCAAGCCCTTTGCTGGAGGGGACGGGTGGGGAGGAAGAGGCTGTACCACACTGAGCCAGATTTTGTAACAGTTTACTGGCACTGAAGGCAGGCTCTGAAGCCTTCTCAGCAGGGAAGGCTTTAGATTTACACAAATCCAATGGGCTAGACTGGACATGGGGGGAGGGGTAGGAGTACGGGGACAGTGCAGCACTAGTGTCCCGGCTGAGTGGTGAGTAGAGGGGCTGGGCTGGGGCTACAGGTCGATCTATGGGGCTTTTTGTCCTGGTCTCCTCCCAGGGCACAAGTCCCTTTGGTTGGCCTCGAGCCATGGCGGCCATAGTTATATCGACAGGCGAGCTGGGGTTACCTACGCTTTTATTAACCATCTCATTATTTCTGCGCTCAAGAAGAAGCTGCATAAGTGTGACTTTAGAGTGTGATTTTAGGTCCTGGCTCATTTCAGGCTCCTTGTTCTTGCACAGCTTTGATCCTGATGGCTCTGGCTTCCACTTGTTTATTAAAGATTCTGTTAGTTTGTCCAGAGAGGAGGTAGACATAGAAGAGGAGGAAGAGGAGGACATAGCAGTGGAAATACAGGGGACAGCAGCAGAGGTTGGAGAAAAGGTTGCAGTGGAGGGTTGAGCAGAAGCTTGGGGAGAGAATACAACTGGGGTGGAGGAAAACACTGTGGTGGAAGAAGATAGGGTAGAGGTGGAAGAAGAGAAGGAGAAGGAGGAAGAGGGGGCAGTGGTTTTGGGGCCTATGACTTGTGTACTGGCCCGGCTTCTTATGGAGAGGTCAATGGGAGAGCAACTCGAGTAGGAACTCTCTGCATCACTGCTGTCCTTGGTCAGGCTCCTCTCCTGGATGGAGCACTCGCTGTCCGATGTGACTGAAGATGAGCCGCTTGGCGGCAGAATGCCGCAGCTGTCCTCCAGGTGCCCATTCTTGGTCAGCTGCTTCTGGTTGTTGTGGTTGTTGAGAAGCAGCAGCAGCAAGCTGCTGCATGTCTGCGGGGGACGGGTTGGACGGGAGTCAAAGCCTCGCTTCTCCCTTGGTGGCTGGCTGAGAGTGGGGTTTGGAGCATGTGCAGGGGGAGTGGGTGGGGAGCTTTGGCTGTTGCCACGTAGCAAAGAGGGGCTCTGTGGACTGGACAGCGCTGTTCGAGGGAGTGTTGTTGTTATTGTGGTTGTTGTTGTCAATCCATTTTGGGTTGATAAGGAGCTTAGTGTGTCTGGGGCTCCAGGCAGAGACCCTCCCACACTAGGTGGCCTGCTGTCCTGGCCATACTGCTGGTTTGCCATGGCAGCTAGTCTCTCGCTAGCAGACCTTCCTGAGAGCTGGGCTTTGAGTGCATGCTCCCTGGAGTACTGCTGGAGATGGGCTTCGCTGGACAGCAGCAGGGCCAGTTGACTGCAGGCCACACTGGGCTTGGGTGAAGGTGCCGGACTAGAACGGATTTTCACCATGTTAGCCACCGCCTTCAGACGATCCGCACAGGACACGGATTCAGCAGTAGTCGGGGCGGAGGGAGGCGTGGCACTGTGTGCTGACCGGGGGGATTCTGGGGGCCTGTCCTGACTGTGGCCCCTGCGACTATAAGGGGTGTTGCTGTGATTTTGAAGTTTGCTCTTCCTCATCAGGCCCTTCAAGCGGCTCGAGGCTGTCCCATACACAGGCAGTGGCTCTTTATCTGGAGGCGGTGCCTTGGATGGAGAGGAACACTCACTGGGGGGTTTATTAGAGTGCTGAGACATTGCCACACTCTGAAGTCGTGAGCTGAATGACTGGAGCAGAGACGCCAACAGGGTGCTCTCCCCGGCATGAGGAGACCCCTCTAGTGTTCCATTTTGCAGGCCTCCCACTTGGCCATTCAGCTCCATTGGGGGTGAAGTCATCCGCTGGGTCCCTGGATCATTCCAGGCTCCGGAGCGCAGTAGGCGGGCCTTCTTCAGGTGCTGCGAAGAACCCAGTGTGGGCCCGTTAGTTCCAACTTTGGGAGCCATGGGGCCATGATTGGGAAGTTGAAAAGGCCCGCCCACCTTGTCACCCTGCTCCTGGTTGCTGTGGGCAGCCTCAGACCTTCCGCTTGCCGTGGCCCCAGGCCCGGCTACCACTGGATGCATCAGTAAACCTTCCAGATAAGTTAGAACAGCTGAATCCTTGTGTGTCTCAGGGCCAGGCTCCTCCCCATGAGTCATGTTCAATACTAGGATCCCCTCGTATGGTTCAGCACTGCTACTGGGAAACAAATGTCCACTAGGTCATCTGGTTGACAGCGACATGTACTTCCTACCAAAAAGAAGAGTCTACAGCGGGCCGGAGGATGCGCTGACCAGATGTGATCCTTTTCAGTAGTGGGCACAGTCAGCACTGTGGTGACACAGCAGCCATGGTTGGAGGCAATCTGGGGCAGGTGGGCCTCCCAGGCATTGTCCTATGCCTTTAAACACTGTAGGATCCCAGAAGGCCGAGCTCCACGCTTATGCGAGGAGCTAGCGAGGAGTCAGCGGGATTTCACCGCAAAGATGTTGACACATTCCGTGGCTTTGGATGTTTGGGATGTCTGTCCTGAGGCCTGGCTGTGGTCCTGTCAGTGGCGCCTTTCAGCTTTGCAGATCTCACATGGGGGACCTATGGGAGAGAGGGAGAGAGAGAAGAGGGAGAAACTGTGTGAGAAGCAGGGATTTGCACAGCACTATATCACATTCACTTCACCACCTTGTCTGCCATCTCTGTTACTTAGCAACATTTCAGATTGACTGCACACGGCTCCTTCTCCGCTCTGCACTCTCCCCTCACAGCCACCGAGCAGACGACAAATGCAGATTAGGCCTGATTGGATCCAAATTGAAAATGCAAGCCCACTACCTAGAAAACATTCAGGTCTTGAGCTGTAAGACCCTCACAGCGATGTCTTTCAAAAGTGAAGGGCCTTGTGAGAGCTGTGAATAATTTCTTATGCAGCTTGTCATTTCAGTGGATTATCCCCCCCACCCCCCACCTCCCCACACCACCTCCTGCTCCTTATGCACTTGAGCAGCATCTCACACGACGCAACCCTCCACACAAAGCAGGTGCCGCCCGCCCACTCACCCACCCACATGCACACAAGTAAGCATTAAGCACGCATGCCTGGACACAATCATGAATATGCACATGAAGACATACATGTGTACGCATACTCTCCCGCAGATTAAGTAAAAAACGGTCTGATGGCTCAGTCTCAGGTGTTTTTTTTTCACAACTGGCGAACTGTGAATCCTCGACAAGCTTAGCTCCTTTGAGCCTGCTTTTAAATCTAGAGACAAAAGCGATGCGACTCGTGTTTTTCGGGTACAGTACAAAGGCAGTGGGCCATCACTGCGAGGATACAGCTAACAGACAGGCTGCACTTGACTGTCAAGTGTGTGTGTGTGTGTCGAGGGGCTGGGTGGCTTCAGGATCAGGTGCACCTGTCACACCGCACCACTGTCAGGAGGGCAGAGTCGGTGACACTGGGGTGAGCATTGTGCCAGTTGCCATGACAGTGTCAGCGGCGCTGCCCTAGGAGACCTCTGCTCTGAACCCTGTCAGCGTGGTTTCCGTGGATACAGGACACCTCCGACAGTCCTGGCCGCGTCCCATAAAGGTTAATTAATACAGAGCTTCCCCCTTCGCCTCAGCTGCTGTCCGTGTCCTTTACCGATGCCGCCCTCACCTCTGGTGTCCGCTGAGTGGACCGACATAGCGGGTCACACGACAGGACAGCAGCCCTTGATTATGACGAAAGGCCATGGCAACACACACGCCGACCGGCCTAAATACTTCACAGAGCAGGAGCCAGGGCCAAAAACAACAAAGCAGCAGGCTTCTAATCACGCTGAAATCCATCACGGTGGCCAAGGTCCACAGGTTGTCATGACAGTCAGGGCAACTAGGTGGCACTTTTAATGCCACCTTGAAAATGAGCTGGGATTAGGAGCTGGATTCAAGTTGATCAGAGCGCAATTAAGTCTGAGTGGCAGCAGGAAAGCAGGTTGGCGGCTTTGAGAAGGCGCGGCAATGCAGAAAATAGAGTCATTTAACTGAGATTGGCCCATCAGTGGCAATTACAGTTCAAGGTTATTCGAAAGCGGCTGACCTAAATCTGACAACAACAAACGCCAACCTGGTCATACTGGGCCATCTGACGTCTGCTGTCATGCTAATCTTAGATGCTCAGGATTAGGGCTATTTTCCCGCCAGTGAGCTTAGTGCAATTATAATAGAATGCCCTGTAACACCGCGTTTGATCAGGGCGGTAAACACGTACACATGTTTACCTTCAACACCGGCCCGGCTACGTAACCAATATGCGCTGATCCCAGTTAGTGAGAGAAGAAAAAAAACACAGAGAGAAACACTGACAGTTTCCAACATGAGACATGCTGTTAATCTCTCTGCTGCTGGCAGGGAACCTTTGGAATTACAGTTGACCTTGTCGATGTTTTTGCCCAAAGAAACTTCAATACAGAGCAGACAAGGCGGCACAGGGACACTATGACACTACACTCTGCTAGTTAATATACAACAGAGCCACCCGTTCACTATCTCACACCAAGCACAAATACCTCCTGAAACAAAGTGGGGACCTTCAGGCTCTTGAGAGACACGGGATGACGGAGCCGGTGTCAAAAAGCCCGGCAACAGCAAGGGCAAGAAAAAACATGTTCCCCTCAGTGACAACAAACAAATGACCTTAATATAGGGAACGCTGTCCTCTGTGCCGAGCCCTAAAGCATCCGGCCCTCCTCCTCTCCTCTCCCAATGTGTGATGTGTGCATTACTATTACATTATCTCCCCGGGTGTATACATTGGAAATGACCTTACACATCTGTTAACATGTCATCTCATTGATGGTGGCACCCAAAAAGCCTGACCTCCACCCCCTCCGCCCGCACCCCTCCCCCACCGCGAGACACTACAGCACCGATGAGCTGCTCTACGGTTTCTGTGGTGATTATCCATTATCCTTGACAATGTCAGCCAATGACAGAGCAGGCGCGTTCTAAAGTGATTTTTACCCCTACAGTCGGCCACGTTCGTGGGAGAGGGAGGGCAAATTGATGGGGAGGTGGGAGGGGGTGAAAGCGCTATCATCCCCTGGCTGCTCGGGCGCTCCGTGTGTTTCTCCCTGTGTTTCGCTCCTCTTGTGCCGAACAGACAGCGGGAACAGGAAAGGTCACTGCACTCTCAGCCGCTGCCGGAGTTCCATAGAATTACCAGGAGGCCCACGTAACAACGTGCCGATGCAGATGTCAGGGAATGGATCTCACTATGTGACCTTCATTCCCTCTGCTGACCTCCAGACTACACCCACTGACACAGGCATGTTTAATACAGCTTATTTTTTATCTTAAAAAAAAGTGACTTCCTGAATGACCTTCATTGTCTGGAATGGTAATCAATTTAAAATGTATGAGACCAAACAAAAGAATTAAAAAGGGGAAGAGCCAAAAGGAGTGGCAGTTAAAGTCAAGGTCATTCACTCCGCCAAGGCTTTTCCACTTGACGCAACAGCTGGTGTCCATGCAAAGCTCTGGGCGTTAATAAAAAGTGACAATGCTGCCCAAGCGGTGTGTATTACTAATGTCTGACACCAGCCTGGCAGATGTGTTCTCCCTGCATTTAAGGGGAGTCAAGGTTAAAGGAATTTAAGAAGGAGAGGCGATGCCTAAACACCATTATATCATGTAATCTGCGGCCCAGCTCAGCTGCACATACTCAACGGGGTAGCTCACTTACACATGCGGTGTGACCGCTATTTGTAAATCCAATATGGCCTGACATGATTAAATAAGACAAAACATAAGCTACCTGACCAAACGCCGTTGCTCCGGGCCCTTTCCACCGCGAGTGAACGAGTGCGCCGGAGGAAAGTTGAATTAAAAGCTCTTTGTTCACCTTGAGAGAGAGGTAAACAAGAGGAACAACACGCTCCCGAACAGCGGGAGAGCCGGAGCAAGAAAATGTTTTTGCAGATAAGTCAATCAGAACAAAATAACAATGCAACGCAACACACTCACACACACACACACACACACATGCGCGCCCACACAATGAGAACTGGGGCACTCTGACCCACTTCTAAAGATGCATTGACCAAACAAGTCATGCATAGCGCACATGCCTCCGTGTGCACACACACAGAGAGGAAAATCCGTGGATGTACCCCACATACAGGAAATGTGAGACACGGATAAGTCAGAACTCTTGTGTTAAGTAGCACAGACGATCCATTGGGGGAGAAAGACATCCTCCCACTCAGAGCACTTGCGTGTGAAGGAACAGTGTGGGATGACTGAGCGCTAAGATTTCAGACAAAATGGGACCAGAGTGCGAGGGGTTCTCGGCCTGCATCTGGCCTTGGATGAGGAGCGCGGGGGCGGATTTTAACTTCATCTGTGCTCATCAGTACAAAGAGTTCTTGGGGTCGAGAGAGAGAGAGAGTGAATGAGTGAGAGCGTAGAGGAATTTGTGCACGCTGATGAGTCATGTAACCGGTTCAGAGGCCAGCTGACTGGTGGAGGACCCGGCCAAAGGAGCCAGAGCAACGATGAGATCATTGCACTTTATCGTGGACCTGGACAGTCTCTCCCACCTGGTTTTTACCTTACAGGCACAGGCCTGGCATGGAGGCCGCTTACGGAAAAATGTTTGTGTCCACAGTAAATATTTGTGTGCCATTTGGAAGACCCACCCAAGGGCCATTTCCTGAGTGGCTGAGAATTAGTGCATCAATTAAACACACATGCACACACACATCCACACACAAACACACATTCCTTCTTAATGAGCCGTGGCCGCCATCAATCTATAGCTCATTCATTTCTATTGGGCTCCGAGGTAATCTTCTGCTTCCATCGGCTGTCCAAAACGGTGCTCATTTCCCTCCCGAAACACACATTTTCCATTTGTAAACACTGGTGCTGGAAACCGGAGCAGATGATCGCCCCGCGGCCGGTGTCGCCGAGAGGCCGAGCTCGGCTCTCGCGGCAGACTGCAGTGGTGATGTCGGAGGGAAATGAGCCACTTTGCAATTGAGATCAAATGTCCCACTGTCAGGCGGCCCTGAAAGCTGGATAAAACCAGCTAAAAAAACCCGTGGCCTTTAATGAATCATTTCCATAATATCCTTGGCATCAGCCCTAAGAGAGCTATTGCGTGAGTCAGCAGGATGTCTGCCTTTACCAGGTTAAAAAAGAGTGCTGCTACTCTTTTAAAAGGTTTGGAGTAATGCGGTCTGTGGCAGAGGTCTCAGTGACAGAAAGAGAAGAAGACATATCTCTGTTATCATTTTGCCTTTCATAATGCTCCCATTGACCTACTTTCTGTTTTTTTAAAGCGCCCCAATGCTTCTGAGTGAGGCTGGAGAACGATAACACAGGCACGTGGGCTGTGAAGGGACACTCCGCCACCACCAGCAAAAACACCAGTTGTGTTGCAATTAGGAATTCAGTCCTATTCAAAGTCACACAATTAATGGGATCCTTTAAATCAATTAGATACATTTAACCCAATGAAGTATAAAACAATTATGTGTAACCTTTTCGGGGGGAAAGCTCTCGAGCAGCACCAATCCAGTTGGCAGGGCCGAGCGGAGCACATGCCAACGAACAGGAGACTTCAATAAGATTAGTCCTACACCTGGTCCCGATGCCCAAACCCAGTGCTCAGAGCAATGGCTGCTGGTCCACACAGTCCAGGTTTAGACCCGGGTTGGTAACATGGAGGCAGAATATGGTAATGGACTTAATGATCTACTACACCTAAATACAGAAGAGACGCAGTAACACGGTGTACACTAACAGTTTATAATGATATGTGCCATAGAGAGCAACGGCCATACTTCCCCGTGATGCAAGGCCTTTATAGAACATTGATAGAGCAAGCAACAAGCTGCTTGCCCTCCTGCCACCCCGGAGGACCTTGAACCACCCGGCTGCCTGTTGTTACGTAACCTGGAGAAGACCCAAGTGTCCGCTTCAGGCAGGCCACCACAGCCTTTTCCAGTTCCCATTGCGAGACGGTTTCCTCACGAGCAGAACAAGTCACTTCAATGAGTACTGGGCTCAGATAACAGGGGATGTAATGGCTGTGTGGGGCAGGGACGCTTGCTGCTGCACTCACATGTAGGCGTTCCAAGGGACCAAAATAAGGCAAATGTAGTTGTGGGCACAATGAACACAGCCACCATCTTCCTCTCTCCACAATAAGGGTGAAGGACGATGACTACATAGCGGAGGCCCATTATCACACGATATGTGGACATGACCTCAATCATTTTTACCCGTTGTGTTTACGAGTGTGTTTGTCACCCACATTTTAGCCGGCACGATGCCAGAATAAACAGCAGCGTTTCCCCCCCCACCATAAAGGAGACTTGGACATCGCTCATTTCAACAGAGCCCGAGAGTCCATTTGATTTATTGTTTTGCTTCCGTGGTTGTATTTATTTTGTTGCATTTATTTAGAATATTTTTTTCAAAAATCTAATTCCAATATATTCTTAAGAATTTAAAGCTCACATCTCTTTGAAAGATGGTAGCTGCTTTATTTTGCTATTATGTCGGAACGTGACAATAATCATGTTAATTGTGACCGGCCTAGACTTTGGATTTCAGTTCTAAAAGCCCACACTTGACTAGAAATGACCGAAGCAGTGGGTAAACAGGAGTTATTCCCAGACAATCTGTTACAGTACTGCACTACAGTACTGAATAGAAAGGTTTACATCCACCATCAAACAATATTGGAAGCCACAATACCCCTATGCATTGTCCAGTATTTAAAAAGTAACTGTAAATCCATAAACCCTGTGATAAGGAGCTCTAATATTAGACGGCTGAACAGCTTCATTTAAAATCCCCATCTCAATGCAACGTGACATAACAAATCATGGAACAACTGACCCCACAATTACTCTGTGGCTTCTGAAGGGGATTTTATTTAAAAAAACACATGATGATATGACAGACTGTTTTCTGGGCTAATGAGTTAGATATGAACAAAATGTAAAACAAAAGAAAAGTGTCAGAATGCAAATACACATGATAAGATAAAATACAGTTTTCCACAGCTGGAAGTTAAGGTGTTACATTTCCAACAAAATCTCTCTTTGTGTGCTTAAAAGTCTTTTTATTCTCCTTCAAGTGCGCCAAGATCCCCGTGATCTCCACTTGAACTGGAGATAAATCCATTTTCCTTCCACACATTAGGGCAGAAGCCACTTTATTTAGCTTGACCTCCTCCTTGTATTCAAACCTTCCGCTTCACAAGAAAGACACACACACACACACACACTTTCTACAATATAAAAGGACGCTCTTCGTATCGCCCAGTGTTTGTGGATGAGCCGTCCTGGTCGGGAACTCATTATTACAAAATATGACCTCAGACATATGCCTTTACTGCCTCTCTAGATAGTCCACACCGGCCATATTTAATTGGGCGGAGACAAATGATTAGCCGAATAAACCACTTCAATGGTTTTTGGCTGAACAATGGTTTGGTTCGGAGGGACTATTTATCTGTGCGCAATACATACATTTCTATACATACACATACATTTTGATCACTGGTGCTAATGACCATGCTAAAATAATATATATATAAATTGGATCCTGTTTAAAAAGACAGATGACTGGATAGGACGGGGAGCAGTAACATAGTGATCCGTGCAGTGGCCACTGACAACACGCTGCACGCCACTAACACGCTGAACTGATCAGTGTAATTGGCTCTGAATTGGAATTTCAAAGACATGTTGTGGGCTGAGAAAGTAATCAGTAAGAAGTATGTGAAGATGGAGCCGTCTTTCTTTACGCTCAGGTCTAGTCCAGTGAAAGAAGGGAGAGGGGCGGGTCAATGGTTTGCTCTCCAAGTCGAGGTTAACCCTCTGAACACCAAAGCAGTGTGGGGCGTTGCTCTGCCCTGCGTCGTTTTCATTTTCACTGCAATATGAAAGTCCTGTATCTCTGTAAACAGAACAATCATGGCTAGAAGTTGTGCGAACATGTATTTTGTGCAGTATAAGTATGAGCAAGTGGAATTTATTTTTATTTTACAAATATTGGAATACACTGCAGTTGTAATCATGTGACTGTTGGTCCCAGCCTAGTTGGGCAGAGGAGCTCAGAACCTCTTTTACAGGAAAAGCCTTATTGGGGACAAGACTTTCAATGAGGCACGTAAAGTATCACCATTTTTGGTTTTGGTTGCTTCTTGTCTTTCACCATTTTGGTTGATTCTGCGTTCTTCTTCACACATGATGTTTTCAAAGACCGCCGGAAAGATGAAAATCCGACAATAATGATGTGTTGTTGATTTTTTGTTTAGTTTCGGCGATGGTTTAAAGAAAATTTGCTTTTCAAACCAGCCGGCGTTTTTCTTTTTTCTTTTATAGCCCAGAATCACAAATTACAAATTTGCCTCTGAGGGCTTTACAATCTGTACGTACACATACGAGAGGGTTTCAGAGGGTTAACTGCAATAAACGGCCTTCACCTGGCAGCCCAGGTGGCCCCGATTGGGCAGCGGGAATGAAAAACCCGGAGGAGCTCTGAACTGAGCCGCTGGAAAAAAAGAAAAAAAGAAAGATGAATTGAATCCTTTGTTGCCTTGAAAACGACCCAGTTGCCTCTTACGCTGACCAAGAGATACACACCAAACTGTCAGTGGAGACGGGGACGAGCACAGGTGGCTGAGGCTCACGAAAAAAAAAGAGTCTGCCTTCCCTCGGACGGCCATCAACTATTAAATGAGGCAGGGACTGCAACGCCGGACTGCCGCCGGACTGCAACGGGCCCGTTATTTCCCCGTAAGGAAGGAGAGGGACAGGACGGACAGGTGGTAATGTAGCAAGAAAAGTTCCCAACAGAGTACAACAATTCACAGTAAGCCGATTGCTAACACACCTACTCTGCGGCGGTTGGGAGGCGAACGCAGACACACATGGTGCCCCGTACCTTGTCATCCTTAGCTGTGGAGGCCGATACAGGTAAAGTGCAGTAATCAATTTGCTCTACTGGCAGGAGTGCTCCTCCAGAATACTAATCAGGCCTCCCGCCCGCCCCTCTTCTTCTCGCCATCCCTCCAACCCCCCCGTCTTTCTCCTTCCTCGTTCACCTTTCTCATGACTTGACACCCCCCACCACCACCTCTCCAGTGCCCCAGACCTGACCAAATGCTAAAGGAGGGCGGGCTGTCTTCTGCACAGATAACTGCTGCCACTAATCAAGCCTACGTGCACCGGGGCGTGGGATTAAAAGAGCCTGCACAGCCTGCACAGCTTGACTCTGGCACTGAAATGTGTTAGCGTGCACGCACACGCACACACACGCACACACACACACACACACACGCGCGCACACACGCACGCACGCACGCGGTCAAAATAAAAACTTATAGGGAAGCCAGCAGCGTCTTGTCCTAGAAACGCACACAAACACACAAGCCTCAGACGAGCAAACAACACAACAAGGTCAACTTAAAAGCTGATGTTCGGCGAACATTCTCGGCGCTATAAAAGAACACACACAAGAAGATTAGATCTAAATTTACTCCGCCAGTCAGAGCGGGACTCGGTGGTGAGCCACCCGTCTCTATCTCTCTCAGAACACATGTCACGCAGGGAGCTGCAGTGTTGTGCAGTGTCTAAAGCGGGGGTGGGTGGGGGCAAACTGAACTGTGAATTGACAGGGCCTTAATTCCCGTTCGTTTTTCATTTGGAGGGACGGCTTACAACAGGGGGGGGGGGGGGGGGGCTCTACACCATATCAAACACATACCGGAGTTGCCTGGAGGCTGTAACAAAGCGCCCTCGATGTTACACCACGCACGCACGCACGCACGCACGCACGCACGCACGCACGCACGCACGCACGCACGCACGCACGCACGCACGCACGCACGCACGCACGCACACACACACACACACACACACACACACACACACACACACACACACACACACACACACACACACACACACACACACACACACACACACACACACACACACACACACACACACACACACACACACACACACACACACACACACACACACACACACACACACACACACACACACACACACACACACACACACACACACACACACACACACACACACACACACACACACACACACACACACACACACACACACACACACACACACACACACACACGATAGGAGTGTGTGACGAGGGAGAGAGAGACAACGCCACCCTATGCATCAGCAGGGATATTTCATTATGTACATAACGAGTGCCATTAATCGCTCTTAACAAGAGGACACAACCTCACCTTGGCAGTCTCTCTCTCACACACACACACACACAGCGGGGAAGGTGGGGTTTGGGGGGGGGAGCATGGAAATATCTACAGTGCGCGCAGAAATTAAAATTCATCACACTGAGAATCCGCCGCCTACTTTTGACCGAGCGCATCGCGGTCCCCCTGAGGTGGGGGCAAGCCAGCGGTCACGTAGCAGCCGCTCGTCTGATGGAGACGCGTAAAAACACATAAAAGGGGAAATAAAAATATAAATACAAGTGTGTGGGTGTTGGGGGGGGGAGAATGCCGCAGTGGCGGTTGCCAGCGGGGGCTCGTGCCCTTGACATACTGACACGGGCAGAGGAGGGGAGGGGGGGGTAGCCGTCATGTGACACTCTTGTCACTCGCCTCATCACCCGCCTGCCCGCCCTGCCACCTGGCAGCCCCCCACTCGAATTTATCGCCCACCTTCGTGCGACCTCATCCTCCGCTGACCTGACTCCGCTTTGCCCCCCTCCTCCTCCTCCACCACCTATGCCCACCGCCACCCCCACCCACCCTGCCCCTCTGCAGTCCCAGCACCCTGCCCGCCCCACCCCTAGTGCTCCGTCCCCCTCCCCTTGCGGCTGTGCAGCAAGGTCAGGCGGGTCACCGTGTCCTCATCTGTAATCCGCTGCCATTCGTCAGCAGCCCAGGCCCGGGCAGGAGAGGGAGGAGAGGGAGGAGAGGCAGCGCTCCGACGAGGGGAGAATGCCCAATTAGGCAGCTGTCACACACACACACACACACACACACACACACACACACACGCACACACACACAGAGAGAGACAGAGAGCTCAGCATAGCAGAGCAGGGAGACAGAAAGAGGGGGGGAGGGAGTAAGGCTGTAGAATCAGCCTACTGTCCACAGACATTGCTGGGGGTGGGGAGGGGGGGGGTGTCTGTGTATTGTTATGTTTTGCAGTTTGGGGGTGTCAGCTACAGTTTACACATATATGACTGCTATCTGAGGCATGTCAACAGGAGGGGCTGACTTTTGAGGATACAAGTGAAATTTGATGAAAGGGCAACGACTCTCAAAATGAGACCAGAGCAGAGTGGGCACCTCTCTTGTCTAACCACAAGATGGATGAGATGATCAGGGAGGAGGTGCCGGGCGCTACTGGGGACAGAAAACACCTAATTACCAGTAATGTGAAGGCCGGGTGGATGTTCTTTACAGTACCAGACGAGCAGCACATATCAAACGGGTGACACATGATAAAGACAATGATACAAAGACGACTCCATGCTGGGGAAACGTGGGGGGGGGGGGGCACCTATTGATTTCTTGGTCTAACGCGCTTCCTCGTTTAATCAAAAGAAATAGTCAAACTGGTGCAATGCCAGCAAGGGGGGGCTTCAAAATCCAGCTTTGAGTGGTTGCTGTTCAAAAGGATTGCATCACAAGTGCGAGGGACACTTATCCCGTAAATCCTGTCTGAGTACAAAGTACAGTTCATGGAGACTTAGACTAGATGTCATGGAGGCTGGATGCATATGTTGCTCTACCCTGGAGCGCCAGGTGCCTGGGGACAGGCGTCCTCCCTGCCCCACACAGAATGGAGGGGAGGACAGTGCAGGCCGGTCGCATTAATGTGGTTTGAGCATGCAAAGGGGATAAACACTGAAATTCCCAGAGCAACGCTCCACAGACGGGACACTCACTGCAATTTGGATGTCAATGTATTATTCATCACTCAAAGTGACCCGTTTCAAGGTACCAACACTCTCTCTCATTTAGCTGTGGCAAAATATAAACCCCCCTTCACCGTTTGGTTAAGCAGTCATGTAACATTTTATGTTAGTGTCATTCACTTCAGGGTACATTGAAGTTACTTATGCAGGGGCTTGAGGTGGTGGTGGTGATGGTTTCTTAAAAAACAAAAAATAGAAAAGTTCCCAAAATAACACAATGTATTATAGCCACAAGCTGTAAAAAAAAAAAAACAACAAAAAAAAACATTTTTGTCAGATTTACAGGTTTCCGACAGTGAACACATCTTGTGTGACAACTGCTTCCGGCAGGAGAAGTAACCAAGTTGGTGCTTCTTTTTTTATCAGTCACTTTATTTTACGCGTGTCAATTTAAAAATGTAAACTATACCTTTTGCGCTAACGAGATTATGTAAAAAACATTTTATTCTGCCCTTCTCAGCGCAACTGGGAAGCTATGAATGACTCAGCTGGGACTAACAGTCAATCAACAAAAACTCCTTGAAAGTTCGGCTGACCTGAAGCCGTTTACAGAGATGCAGAGACGCTAGTAGAAATGTAAATGGTTCAATATGTATAACGTGTGGTTTTATTTTCCAATACTGGTAGCACTTGTGGGCACTTGGAAAAATGAGTATGTTTTGTTCTGATTTCTGTCATCAGAACTGTGTTCTGCTGCACTCAAGACATGTTGGAGTTTGCTCTACTTCTAGCCATGACTGTGCTAATTTCCATCGAGGTGCAGGACTCACACACTGCAGAGAAGAACCAGGCCACAGTGAGACAAATGTGACCGGAGCAACCAGAAAAAAGAGATGGAGACACGGTACAGTCAGGTCCTCTGGGTTTATTTAGAGTTGGAGGATGTGTGAAGCTAAGCTAGCTGTTGACGGTCAGTAAATCCCTCCAAACACTAGGCTTCCTGCTCGTCACAACGAGGCCTTGTTTTCTATGGGGGGGGGGGAATGAATTAATAAACAATTAATACTAATTAATTAATTAATTAAACACCATTTATTTCACTTCAAATCTAAACATAATATAAAACATTGTATGCTGTGTATTATTTATTTTTTTACTGCTATCCAGCCCTCTACCTTGTGGCAATGTAATAGGGCAAGGAAAGCCATGAGACTAAAGAAACGGGGATGTTTCTTAAGGTCAATGTAACGCCCCTATCAGGTCCCGCAGACACACCACAAGGCTTTCTGGGAGTACTGGAGTCATTTCTGTTGGGCTGTCTCACCGCGCGGCTCCACCCACCTCTCTTGATTGTTATTATAATGACTCAGGGTTTTGTCGGCCAGTTCCTGCTCCGCTCCTCCAGCACTGAAAGTACCTAAAGTGCTCCCAAAGTCTAAAGATTGTAATCTGCGATGTCATATTGATGCATGGCCCAAAGCGGCTCCATTAGCGGTCGGGGAGACTGACTTTGTGGACTCATACGATGTCTGCCTGTACTTTTTTACATCTACAAGGAAATTTAGATGATAGTCGAGGCTATTAGTTCTGTTCCAGAAACCATAGCCTTATCTTTGTCCCAAAAAAAAACAGCCCCATTACTTTCACCTTGTACTTCTTTTCTAACCCATTGTATGTTGGTGTGAAATCTTAGGTGAGGAGGTGTTTCTCATTTCTGGCTATGGATGATAAAAACGGTATTACTCTAGAGGTAATAACACACTCTCAAGGCCACATTTTTTGACTGCATCAAATACAAACTGGATTCTATTAATAATGTGATACTACTGAGTGAAAGCCTCTTCACTTTCCCAGACTCAGGCAGGTCAGAGGTCAGCTCCATGGCCAGGCCTCTGGCCTGGAGGGGGTGGTGATCCAGTGCTTCTCTTAAGGAGACCCTGTTCTTCATGTACTTGTTGATTTAGAGATTGTCTTCTTCCAGACTAGAGGAAATAAATCATCCTAAATACACATTCAGGTGTTTCCTTTACTACTTTGTGTCTACATGTATCTTTAACTCACGAAATGCTACCATTGAATACGGCCTCATTTGCAGATTAACACATACCATTTATAGAAACCTTTATGTTTAAATGTCAGTAATCAACTGGAGAAGTTTCATGTTTATATATGTTAGTTATTTATTTGACCATATTCAGCTGTAGAGTCTTCATTGTGTAACTTAACAAAACCTCTCTTTAAAGGCTGTTTTCTCTAAAGGAGTTATTTCTCAGACTCCATAAATCCATAAATCTCACTTCAGCAGCTCAACGTCCACTAAACTTTACACTTCCATTCCTAAATATGCTCTGAGGGTTTCTACAGAGGGGATTGTTCTTATGTTCATATGATGCTCATAGTCTGATTTATACAACACAATATTAATACAAATATGGCCAAAACGTTAGATTTTTTTAATTTATGTCTGTTGACAGCATTTTCTGATTTATGGAGTGATACAAAGAGAGATCCAAAATCCCCTCTTTTAAAAGTACCAGTGACTAATATGTCAACAAAATGAAACGAGACTTTGGAACTTGGCTTTATCTAATATTTAACAGACTTTAATGCAAATTGACCGATATTTGATAAGATAACCCCTCATTTGCATATTTAAACACAACATCTTTGAACAACTTGTAACACAAATACAGTATTGTCTTAATGTCAGTAATCATGTGGGGACGTGAGTTACATGTTTTACCCCTTTCACCTGTAGTGTCTCATTATTATCCCAGTGCAGCATTCTGCTACAAACAGGGACTTGATCTCACGTCCTCTAGGGCCGTCTCTCTTGAGCAACCCTGATGTGTGCCGTCGTGGGACGAGGCGCTGCTCTCAGCGGGCAGCCACCGTGTAATGGGCACTGCAAGGCGATACCCGGTTGACCGATGGACACGTGGCTACAATGTAAACAAAAGTTACACGGCATTCTCGGTTCTCTCGGTGCGACTGCACGACATCCTGACGGATATGTGTACGGAAACCGCTATTGATGGAGGGGTTGACTTTGTAATATCTGTGGAAGGACTTCAGATGGAAAACGCTGTGTGGCTAACAGCGATATTTAAATGTGTGCAATTATCCCTGATGAAGAAACAAATAAATAAAACAGCATAAAAATGAGTAAGAAACACAAACGCCTAGCAAAAAACCTTTTGAGCTTAAGATCACATACATAGAAGAGACACGTTGACTTTTTCCTGTACTGTTTCAGGGTTTCCAACACATAAGCTTATATTAACAGCATATTGCAACTTTTTATCTGTGATTTATTTCATCATAATCTATTAGGTATCAATCCAAAACTAGAATAACCACCTTAAAAGGTTGTCATGTTGCAGTTTACAGCCACGGCATTACTTTATCGTGTTTTCTTATTATA
Organism: Cottus gobio; assembly: GCA_023566465.1. NCBI lineage: Eukaryota > Metazoa > Chordata > Actinopteri > Perciformes > Cottidae > Cottus > Cottus gobio. The sequence continues at coordinate 19,926,206 of CM042229.1, read as the reverse complement.
CATGTCCAATTGTCATTCTTGAGTTATGGCCCAAAAACTAGTTTTGAGAGGTCACAGTAACATTCGACCACCAATACCTACCAATACCTAATCACTTCATCCTTGAGTCCAAGTGGATGTTTGTGCCAGATTTGCGCCCTCCGGGCGTTCCTGAGGTAACAGACGAGCAGCAAAATAAAGGCACATTACAGTGTAATAATCGCTCTATTGACTTGTCATAGTAGGAAAGGCAGGTGTTACTGATAGTAGATTTGTTATTCTCCCTCCTGAAACCGTCACAATACATTTAAAACATTCCTGACTCCATCAAATGACCACACAAGGAACCATTGAAAACATTTTAACTGTTTTACAGCAGCACAGTGTGCGCTCTTTGGAGGTGAAGGCTGATTGGTCCAAAAGGTTTACATTCACATCAGCTAAAAACCCACTTCATAGTGTCACCCCTCAGCTGAAGAGCTTTCAGAAGTGTCCGCCATTGGTTCACTGTCCCTTTAAATAACTTTTTTACTCTACCTCCCCCCCTCCCCCTCGAGGTTTATCACTGTGACTCTTCTCTCTTCCATCTTTCTCACACACACACACACACACACACACACACACACACACACACACACACACACACACACACACACACACACACACACACACACACAATGTGTGGCTGGCAACTACAAAGCAGTTAGCCAAGCATCTCTTGGCTCCGAGCAGAGAGAATAAGACACTCTCATTACTGCCCTTAAAAAGCTCCTGCCCTCAGAAAAAAAATCCACTGTGTCCCAGACGGCGGCGCAGAAAAGTCACAGGAAAAGATTCAAGGAGGCCATTTTTCCCCTTACAACTCAATTCTGTGTGTGTTTGTGTGTGTGTGCGTGCATGTCTGTGGTTTGATGGTTTCTCTCCCCCCCCCCCTCCCTCCCTGGTTCCCCTTTCCTGTTCCTCTTTAATGTCACAGGGCTGGCTCATATGACCTTGAGCAGCAGCGTTGGCACGGCAAGAGCGAGAGCTGCCTCGCCTGCGGGCGCCCTTGAACTGGATCTGCGAGACAAAAAAAAAAAAAAAAGAGAAAAACCTTCATGCGGCCTGATAGACATCTCAGCCCCCCCCCCCCTCCTCTCCTTCTCCACAGCTCTTTTATTCAATCTACGCCTTTTCTTATCTGTTTCCCCTGGTGGGAAGAAATTTATCAGAATGCTGTATCTTTAACCTCGCTGTCGGACTAGATAGATAGAAACAGAATTTCAAAATGTCTGACCGGCCTGCACAGATGTATTTTTAAACCTCCTCCTTAATGCACAAGGCCTGCACCGTTTCAGGGAAAGGGGCTTGGGGGTGGCAGTGGGGGGTGTCTCTTTATGGAATACACCTGTGTGATGAGATGGTCATCCAGTCCAGAAGTGTTGTTTACATACTAGGAAGTTCCAGACTGTTTCACCCTCCCCGCTCTGCTTTGAGCCGTTGGCACATGGCGACCTGGAGCCTCAAAACAAACAACCTCAACCCCTCCGCTGCAAGGATGAGCGCCCGGGTCGCCAGCCAATCAAGATTCTCCGACTACGAGAGGGGGGGGCAGGCGCTCAGGAGCCCGTGTTTTGACAGGTTGACGATGACCCACCGGGTCCCCGAATGAAGACCTCTGAATTTCCAAAGTAAACACCATGGTGCATAGTCCAAAGTCTGGCTCCGCTCCTGAATGAGAGCTGAGTCTACTGTAAAAGGCACAAAGAAGGGTTGTTTTTTCTGGTTTTGGTTGTAATCAGCGTGCAAACAGTGCGGCACCCTCCTTGCAGGGTTCAAGTGATACAGTAAATATTTGCATTGCCCTGTTAGAGGCAATGTGTTCAATACTGGGCGTTTGAAAGAAAAAGGACCTTTTATTTAGAGCAGAACGCACGTGCACACACACACACACACACACACACACACACACACACACACACACACACACACACACACACACACACACACACACACACACACACACACACGAGGTCTGGGCACTCTGAGACGGCCCAGCCCTCCTGCTGATTCTCTTCATGCCTGACCTTTTCGAAACTGTAATGTTATCACATGTCACACACAGGCCTGCTGGAAACCATCTGCTAAAGGCACTGTCCCTATCACCCCAAAAAAAAGACTGGCTGGAGTGGCCAAGTACTGGTTCTGACTGGTTTGCTGCTCAGCGTGTCTCACCTTCACACGCGGAAAGGCAGACGGTGCACTCCCCCTCAGAGGCGGCCGTTGAGCGACGTGAGCCATGAGCAGTCTCCTCAATTAGCGTTAAGGGGCTTTTGCACGGAGACATGCAGCTCCGGGGGCTAAGAATAACAGGAGACGGGTCTGCGGCACCGAGAGGGGCCCGGGGGCCTGCAGCTAACCGGAGTCTCACTGCTAATCCGACCTCCCCCCCGCCCCGCGCCATGTTTAGCCCCACCTCGGGATATTATTTTATGTTTGCTAGTGCGACACCTTGGCTAATAGGGTTGTTTTTATTTTTTTCACAGAGCGAAACCAATAAGATTAACATTTGTTTGCTCTAATATAGTGATACAAACTAATGAGCCATGTGTTTTTTTTGCTGTAGAATGCCATCAAAAGCTCAAAATCTAGTTTTCATATCAGGGAGTTGAGATACTAAAAAGGCCCACTATAGACGCCCCTCCTCCCATGCAGAAGAGCCAAAGAAACTGACTCGGTTGTGGAGGCACCACAGCGTCCTGGGAGATTCATTACAGGCAGATTTGTTCCACATAGTGAAATACGAGTGAGCTCTGTTGCCTGAAAATTGCATTGCTCCATAAGCAGACCCCGATGCAGGAATAAGCCCCGATTCTCTGTTTTTTTTTTCCTTCTTCTATACGAGCTCAAAACAACAGCGACGGCAATTATTTGTGGGGAAGAGATCAAAACCAGTGTTTATCCCCCTTTGTCTGTCGGAGACGCAGTAAGAAGACACCGAGGATATGAAGGCACAGACCCATTTCAAATCAATATCAAAACAATATACAGATAAGTTTGCTAAAACATCAACATGCCCCCCCCCCCCCCCCCCCCGCGCACTGAGGAAGTCACAAGGTCGGATACTTCGGTACCATCGAAGCCAGAATTCTGTAAACCTGACGCTACGCGCTTTCACAATCCGAATGTGCCCCAACTCGTACAGGTCTATTCCAGTCTCTCAGCTGAAGACTAAGGGGGACAGCCCCAAGGCCGAGGAAAGGGGCTTCTTTTAAATCTGAACGCAAAGTGTACTTTATCGCACTGCCTGCCATCTGACTAATTCTCCTGATAGTTTTCTTTTTTATTTAAATAATAATAATAATAATAATAATTTTAAAAAGTATTATTTATTCCATAGAATTATTTATTAGTTACTATTTTCATTAGTATATTAGTACTTTTATATAGATTTTTCTGCTTTCAAGCTCTGTTCAGTAAAGATTTGTTAGGCAAAAGGTAACTTGTAACATCGTCATGATGCGATCAAATGTAATCGGACAGATTTTGGCAAGAAACTGGAATAAGTCCAGTTGTTTGAAAGAGATGTTTTCAAAGCACTATAAAATAAATATGAATTACGACCTGTTTGACTTCCTAACATCTCTACTCCCCACTAAGACTTGTTCTAAAATTAAAGATCAATAATGGGTCTGGTTCAGCCGGCACTGCAGCAATACTGGAGTTCATTTGAAAAGTTCACCAGAAGACAGTTGTTGTTTTTTTTCTTTTTGGTCAAAAAAAAAATGAATCCCCCATGAGGGCTCATGTAGGCAAATGATCTCTTCGCATGTCTGGCATTGGCACAGATGATAGGCAAAGAGGCCACTGCAGCTGAATAAGCATGTGTATCGGCCGTCTCTAAACCACAGCTGAACTCGGTACAGTGAATAACCCGACCTGAATTAGAGCCCGGCGAATCTGGGAGAGAGCGGCCTTCATTTAGGAAAAACAGCAGCCAGCGCGTCAGGGGAAGGGAAATGTGAATAGATCGGTGCTCCGAGCTTGTCAGGTCTGACTGCGGTAATCAAACGGTATTACTGGAGACTGGGGTGGGGGGAGCTTCAGAGGATCCTGCGCTACTGTAAGGCTTACATGCGTGTGTTCTTTTCTTCTTCTTTTTTTCGGAAGTGTGCGTCTGGGGAGCGAGGAGAGACCTCGGCGCCCAGCTCGGGGCGTATAATCTATGGTTCATTTGCAGCTTTTCTCCCCAGTATGACAAGCCGTTTACAAGCCGTAGCCTCTGCTGCTGACCCAGTTCTGAGTGGCTGCGTCCTCGCGACAGGGCCCTGCCTCCCCATCAGACCCTGCTCCTCGTCTAACTGACGATAACACCGCCACCCTCTGCCTCCGTGAACTGTGGGAAAAAAAAGAAAGAAAAAAATAGGTCGCCCTGACCCACTTTGCTTTTTTCTTTTTTTTCCCCTCTCGCTCTCCTCCTCCCTAACACCGTGCTGCTGCAGAGCATGATCGAGGGAGACAGTAGAAGGGAGAGGGAGACAAAGGAAGAAAAGAAGTGAAAAAAAAGAAAAGAGAGAGACTTCTCTGTGATGAGTCCCTGCACTTTGCTTCTGTGGCCTCTGGAACAGGAGGGCGACCCTTATCAGTGGGCCAGCTGTGTGTTTGGCAAAAACACTCCCACGCCTTGATGCAACAACTGCACCCGAGGGTTAAAGCCCATCTACAGGCCCCGCCTCCGGATTTCTACATCTCTTCTTGGTGGCCATTATGTCACATCTTTCTCAGAATGCTAAATGGGATCCTCCGCCTTATTTAAAACTCAGCGCTTCTTTTTTGCAGTCATCTAACACCCCGTGAAGGTATGGCATGTTGCCAAGGCCAGGAAAAAAAAGAATGATGAGCCTCTCTCTCGCTAGGGGAGACGTTACGGGGGCCAGCCGATCCGGGAGCTGCCCTCATGCCAGGTAGCACACGCCACTGCCACCCCTCCTCCCGAATGCCTCCGCGCTGGTTTGGACAGCTCATGATGCATCTCGGATCCCGCACGGTGCTCTCATGCAAACCCTCCCCTCGTTAAGCCGCGCTCAGTATCCCGGTGATACCCAAAGCGCTGCTCGGGGGGGGGGGGGCTCCTCTGACAGCGGCTGAGGGGTTCGCTCGTTTGTGACACAGATTCCGCAACGCCCCTCGCATCGGCGCTTGAAGCCATTGTGAGGGGACCCAATCGACGCTGCACCTTTTGGCTGCTGATTTAAATATGAATGCGCCGGCCAGGAAATCATCACTCACTCTCGTGCCTTGGTGTCGCTTGGCAACCACTGTTTAGCTTCTGTTGGAGAGCTAGGTATATTTGTCGGAGTGAGTGACATTTAATTATCACCTTTCCCCTTTGACTGAACTGAATATATTACATGTATGTAATATATTTATTTGAAACGCCAACCCCTCACAAGCAGACTCTTTGAGCATTAGCGGGCCTCGCGGTAGCGCCCTGGTGTCACAGTGTGCCCCGCACCAGAACATTAGTCTCACCAGAAGCTAGCCGCTAGCTTACATGTGTTGCGTGTGCTCATTTGCATCCGCCACGGGTTGACACTCCGCACTACAAAAACCGGAGGAGGGTTGACCCGCCGCTAAACTCTCACCGGCCCGGTGCTAAGCCCCTGCGTGCCAGCGGTGACCCGGTGCACACAGACATGTTGGTGCCTCTGAGACGAGTCACAGAGCCCGCTGCTCCACTTCCCTCTGCCGCCAAAACGCGCTGCAAATGCCACTTTTCTGCCATCAAACGTACGACCTGCAGGGAGCAAAATGGACGTTGGAGAAAGCGGAGTCGGGGTGTCAGGTCTCTTTATTCGATGAGGGTGGGGGGGCTGGTGGAGGTTCTAGTTCCAGTTGAGGGGTGGATGTAGGTCAAGCCATGCCTCCTCATAAGCACCAAGGTCAACGCTGAATGGAAGGTGGCTTAGAGAGAGAGAGAGAGAGAGAGAGAGAGAGAGAGAGAGAGAGAGAGAGAGAGAGAGAGAGAGAGAGAGAGAGAGAGAGAGAGAGAGAGAGAGAGAGAGAGAGAGAGAGAGAGAGAGAGAGAGAGAGAGAAAGAGAGAGAGACCCTGGATAAACCGCATTCATTTGCCTCAGACAGTTACACAAGCACACAGCTCCTCTGTGCTAACCCCAGGTGTGAGAGAGAGAGCGAGTGTGTGTGTGTGTCAATAAAGGATACCACATGTTCTACAAGCTTTAAGAATCAGGGCAGTTTTTTTTTTCCCCCATGCATTCAATTGGCATTGTCAGGATCTTTCTTTGAAATGGTTGTCACCAGTACTTTCACACAGTGAATACTACGAGGCAAAAAGCAACGCCTTGAAAGGAATGGACAGTTTCAAAATGTACTCCACAGTGGAGAACAACAAGTAGTCCGAACTTTGTTACTCCTATCAATCTTGACGAAGGCAGCGCAGACCAGATCCATGCCTTCTTTTCTTACCTTTCAAAATAAAAACTCTGGACACAATCTACATAACTGGTCTAGAGGAAATGAAAATTCACTCCGAGAATTTTGCTAAAACAGAAACTCAATAAAATTGTTTAACTCAGACAGACAGATCCTGCTAGTTGGTCCTCAGCCTGCGTTAATCTATTGAAAAAAACACTGCACCTGTTGTGATATGAAAAATATTGATGCCTAATATTCTTATTTTTGTGTTTGTTCGTCATGCTACCAGTGTGTAAAGGCCTTTACTGTAGCTTCCATAACCTTCACTGCTCAGTTATACAAGAGGACCTCTGATTGGCTGAAAATAAAAGCTTACGGTTCCTCTGGGCTGCTTTGTGTGTGTGTGTGTGTGTGTGTGTGTGTGTGTGTGTGTGTATCCAGGCGGGCAGCAAATGTCTCTCTGATTTTAAATGTCAAGTCGTAGCAGGCGATCACCTTTATTTTAGTTGCGTCAAACAAGACAACTCTCTGCACATAATCAAGGAATGCTCATGAATTGTTGGGGAACACCAAGGGGGGGTTGCGATAGCCACTCGGAGTTTGATTCCCACTGTGGCCATTCACGGCATAAAGAAAGAAGTCTAACAAGCACCGGAGAAATATTTCAATATTTTGTCAAAGAACGCTCAGGACCTCTGGAAATATTGCGAATAACGGCAGTGGAAGGAAACAAGCATTCATTTGCATTTTTTGCTCCGGCTATCTTGAAAACTCAGTTGAAATGTGCGATACGTTTGGATGGGACTGTCTAATGACCCAAAACACACAGAGACAAATCAGGATGCCCCAGAAGTGGCCAAGCCAGAAAGAGCGAGAGAGCTGAAAGTGGACGGCCTCCACTCAAACTCGAGAGAGCTCGAGAGGATTTGCAGAGAGGAATGGCAGAAAATCCCTCAAATCCAGGTGTGCAAAGCTTGTCGCGTCATATCCAGGAAGCTAGAAACGCTGCCAAAAGGTGCTTTAAAGAAGCACAGAGTTAAGGGTCTGAATGCTTGTTTCAGTTGCAAATTTTTAAGACATTTGCAGACATGTCTCAAATGTTTTTGCGTTGTTATTATGGGACATTTTGAGTAGATCGATAGGGGAAAAATACATTTAAGGTACTTTAGCACAAGGCTCGATGATGAAAAAAAATGTGGACAAAGGGAAGGGGTCTGACTACTTCCTGAATGCACTGCATGCGCATCACTTATCTCCCCTACTCAAGCCTCTGTGTCCATCCTGACAAACTGAAGGCAGCCGTCTTGCATAAGGCTCACTCCTTCCATCACACGATGGGTTCCTTTTAATAAAGCTGAGGACTGCAGTACGTCTCGGCCTGTTTTCTAATAACGCCACAGCGTTTGAGAATCCTTGACATTTGGCTCCACAGAGTAAAGAAAGAGGACATTTCTGTGAAAACAAGACTGGAAATGAGTCTTTGCCTCCTCATGTATTTGCCTAGAGACCCTGAGTGCAACCTCTCCTGTCAGACACTGCATTACATCCAGATCAGGGCGGGGCTTAACAAATCACCAGATGAACTTTCCTATTATTATCTCAAGCTTATTTACAGTCGCTGCACCAATGACTCATTTTTCATCACCTGTTATATTGCTGAATTCTATTTGATTCAATTAGATGTTTTATGGTACATTATGATGCGTCATTCTGATGTGACATTTCAGCTCTTTATTCAAATGTGAAGAATCACAATATTGAAAAAAACGTGCCCCTGCTTTTTGTTGTCAAATAACAAAAAATATTCTTAAAAAACGTTACGTTGCAAAGGCGGCATACTGCAATTTCCGCTCACTCTGGGATTTAATGACTTTATAACGTTTTGTGTCACAACACACGCCAAATGGAGGCATGAAGATGGGAAACAGTGCCTCCCTCCAACGGTCCAGTTCAACTCCATTGGAAAGACACAGCAGGGCCCAATATGCAGAAAGACTAGGATCCATCATAGCCTGCTTTAACAGGGTGGACGTATCCGGGGGGCAGAATTGTTAGCGTAGCCGCACATAAAAATACTCGGAGGCGGGAGCAGTAGTGCGCTCCGAGGCGAGACAGTGAGCCAGCGCGGTTTAAACAGCGGAGCAGCTGGAGGGAGTGAGCGAAGGCAACTGCAATAACACAAACCCTAGCAGCCAGCTCACTCGGGACATGAATCACTCTGGACATGAGACGACCTTTCCCTGACATATGCTGGTATCAGTGATTGAGAACTGAGAGGATGACTCAACCGGCCTGGTTTGTCACCACCGCGGAGGGGGCGGAAACTTGTGGCTGGCCATTCTGAAGTTCAGAAGGGGGGGAAGCTGCTCTTCCATGGCGCGACCTTGACCCTGTTTGACCGTGGCGGCCACCGCCACGCAGCTGCATGTGGACGCGTCTCCGCCCCCCTCGTAGACATACAAGGTCAGGAGAGAGGATCGGGGGTTGGGTGGGGGGGGGGGGGGGGGGGGTGAAGGGTGTCACATGATTGGATCTCCTTCTGGAGAGTTGTTTAAAAAGCCTCCTCTGCAATCAGGTCAAGGTCACGCTCTCCACTTAATGCCACAGGAAAAGAAGAGTGTGTGTGTGTGTGTGTGTGTGTGTATAGAGGAGAGCACAAAGAAAGATGACACAGAGGTGGGGGGGAGGGGGGTGCACGTACTCCTCTACATGTTCAGCAGTCCTTGCTAACTTGAAAACACAAGCTATGATTCTATTAGCCGTATTAATCTTCCTGCTTAGTGGACACTTTTATTCAAAGTCACTTACGCGATTATCACTCTTGCACATCTCCCTCTGTTGCTGCAGCTGGATATTTACTGGAGGAATCCAGGTTAATTGCCTTTGCTCAAGGGCAGAGGGGTGAGCAGGAGTATGAGCCAGCAATCTTTGGTCACCAGTCCATTTTCCCAAAGTAATAGGTCATACGGCTGCCCGGAGTCATCCGCCCATCTCCTCTCAAATGGCCTCTCCGCCGCTGGCCGCCTTCTAACGCGGTTACGAGGAAGCTGCACTCCCGAGCTGCGGTCTTTTCAGTCTGTTTACCCAGCTCCAGTGAGGACGCCACCTCGCTAATGGATTCACAAGCGGGCTGCCGGTTCACAAAAGGACGGAGTGTTTTCGGGAAATTCCAGAAACCACTTTCAAGGAAAGAGGGGTGTCGGGGTCTGTGCCCAATGTCCTCAGTTCACGCTGTGTGGAAGTGCATTTAGACATTATTTAACCATGTTGTTAAAAGATGTTTTTATTGAAAGAGCAATGAGTCTTTTGAGTATTCATTGACACATTCTGTAAGCCAGTACAAGGCCAATCTTTATTTACCTCAAGAGACAGACTCTTTAGGACGAACCACCAATCGCTTTGCTCGGAGTAACACAAAATGAGGTATTTCAAGAGGGATTCAGTGACATTCCTCCATTGGAAACTAATGCGCTGCAGATCCATCTGAACTCGCACTGCTCCGACTCTCCGCGGCCACCCGCACAGGTCCCTTGTTGCCCAGCAACCACTCAGCTCATCACCAGAAGCCAAAAAGTTACACAATTACAGCTCGAAGCCAAGAGGATTCGGGGGTGTGCGGCAAGTAACATCGCGTTACATCCAGCTCCTATCGGATGTGGGTGTGAGTGAATGAGGAAGAGGGGAAACCCCAGCTTTCCCGTTTTCACCCATCAGAGACAAGCAATGTGAAAACGACCCAAATATTGACAGAATGGTGGATCATAAGCCGAGCAGCTCTCAGGTACAAAGTTTACCTGATTTGGAAACGGAAATAAATCATGTACCGCATATGCCTCCACCCCCCCACCCCTCCCTCCCTCCGCCCCCCCTCCCCTGTCTTCCAGTGCAATATATCCATCCTTCATTCATAAATTCTGAAAACTCCTCTTTAGTTAATTGCCTGGGAAAATTTAATTTCAAACGAAAGCTTTTAAAAAGAGAAAGATATAATTAAGTGGCAGGGATCTCTCTGCCCCCTCCTTGCCCAGGAGGGCCTGTGGGTTGGGTGGGGGGGCGGGGGTGGGGGGGGGCGATGGGGCATGCGCTGCGAGCCGAGCGCCACTGCACCGCACTGCTCCGTGTCAGGGAAGTCATACACCCATGTTTAAAGCAGAGCGTTACGTAAAGCCTCCCCCTCTGCACAGGCTTACTGCACCAGACGCTGTGTCCTTGCCTGGGCTGCTCAAGGTTCCCAAAAGGACAGGCTGCTAAGAAGTTGGGAAGGACGGGGCCCTGTGATAGCCCGCAAAGAGGAGGGAGGGAGGGAGGGAGGGTGGAGGGAGGGAGGGAGCTGCTGCCTGTGACAGCTTTGGACTTTGAATTCAGCGCCAGACAGGCTCATGCATCAATCCCTCAACTTACAAAGACAAGCCACTAACCTTGACGAGGCCAGGGACTCTTCAGGAATGAGTGGCATTTTCACTTAGCCCCGGCTTCTCCCCTGCACTCCCGCCACATAACCTGGTTAAAATAAGACACAGTTGAGTAACAGCCGGCCTCACTCCCTGGACATTGTGACCCGGTGTTCTAGCCCTCAAACCCTTAGGCCTCTTAGGCCATGTCAGGGACATATGCATTAATACACAAATAGCATTTAGCATGCACACACGCGCAGGGGGACAGCGGCCTTGTCTGATGCCTGTTAGGAGCAGCTTGGTTTAAGTGAGGCATGACACAAGGTCCTCCAGATCAACAACTGTTTTATCTCAGACCTAGTTACGAACATACTCCGAGTTGTGGGCGAAAAGCTACGAGACGAGTATCTGCCACCTTTCCCCTTCGTGAGAAAACCGAGCAGGCTCCCTCCATCGCATGTTCACACGGTCTGGGTGGACTTTTTATCTGCCCCCCCCCCCAACCGACTTGGCCTGCTCATGGCAAATAGCGAAAAGTAGAGACCTTCCCTCTGACTGTAGCATCCTGGCAAGCATGCCTCGCCACAATGGTTGAGTATACCTTCCTGCTGCACCTCTACAGCCCCGGGGGCAACAGCACTGCTACAGGAGCAAGAGAGGCAAGGGGGGAGGGAGTTCCACACCAGCCCGGCAAAAAGAGTCGGCTCCTCTCGTCACCCAGGAGGCCTGCTCCTCCACGCTACACCTCAGTCTTTAACGTATCAGGAAGGGCGGGACGGTGGAGGGTCGCCGTTAGCTCCGTAGCCACCGCAACAATGTAGCTTGATGCTGTTTGTCTCCCTGCTCCGCCTCATTGATCGGCACACTTAGGCTTCCACAGCTGTTGTTTACCAAACGGGCCGATACGTCATGTGGGTAAATTAATTTGAACCCCCCCGTCTCTCTTTCATTCTCCCTCCCCTTTCGTTGAGCAGTTTCTGCAAAGTCTAAATAATTCACGGCAATTGCAATCAGCGGCGATCAATCGGTGGGGATAATTGAGGGGCCCTGTCATTGCGCCAAGGCCAAGGTGAAGCGCGAAGGCAGAGGGGCGGAGAGTTGGAGGTGAGGGAGAAGTGGGAGGAGGAGTGGGGGGGGGGGGGGTGTGTCATTCAACAGATGAGCTCTGGCTAGCGTAGCTCTCGGGGGTTTGCAGCGGAGGCGTCCATCTTTCTTCCCCTCCAGCATTTCGTCATCCCAGCGTCCAGGAGCGATGGCAGCAGAGAGACGCATTGAGCGGTTCCTGCCTCGTCATCAAAATGAGGCCCATTGACTTTGGCTGCCTTCCGTTCGTGACAGAAGCACCAACAGGAGCCGGAGTGATCGTCTCCGACTGAGATAGTGCTGCTCTAACTGAGAGCCCTTACTAAAAAAAATCTCTATCTTCTGAGCAGCTCACAAGAGAGGCCCACACAGTGATTGGATTTCAGAACGCTGAATTGACTTCAGTCATTTCATGCCTTGTTTTCAGACAATGCAACCTCTTTCTTTGGGTATTCTAGTGGCAGAATAATCAGAGAATGAAAATACACATGAACACATCTGCCGTGCGGATTAAACACGAGGACACTGGCGCTCCACTGGCAGTTGTATTGGTCCATGTTCATCAGGGCTGCACAAGTAACCGAATATTCATCACTGTCAAGATTCCCACAATTAAATTAAAAAAGCTCCACTCGTAGAAACCGTTGCTGTGCGTCAAATCAAGCGCTTCCTTAACTAGCAGCCATCCAGATGTTTTTACTCCACTTTTGAGGAGGCGTCATGCACCGCCTGTGAGAAACTTGACTGAATATCTCTTCTACTCTGCAGTCCCGGCTGAAAATGCACTAAATTCAGGGTCAGAAGGACCTTATGAAGTAATATTTTAAGCTTTGTTAATAGGCAGGAATGTGAAAGTGTCAGAGATCATTTGTTCATAAAAACAATGAATAATCAGGATAAATAACCACTATCTCAGAATTGATCAACAATAATCGTGATTATCACTTTGGCCTTAATTGTGCAGCCTTAATAGTCATTTTTTACATTTCGTAGCTACATCAATCTGTTTACACTTTTGCTCAAGACATCTTCGTCATATCCACTGCAATACATTTTCCATTCAAATTGTATGCAACCTAGCCCTGTTGTGTGTACGACACTGTAGTGTGTAGTATACGTGTGTGAGATAAGCAGCGAGGAGGAGCCGGAGGCACAGAGGGGAGTCAATACCAAAAACGATCCTTTCAAAACACTTTGATCGGGCCTCATTGACTAATCTCCTATTGGGTCTTTGTCTCATCAATCGGAGATAAATGCTTTAGTCCAAGCTTTAAATTCACAACATAACTGCCGCGACGTAAATCTCCTTCCAATAACTGCAGCAGATCAGTTATTAGTCCAGAGTGTCTCCTGAATAAACAAACAATAAAACAGAACAATAATTTGGCTTAATGCACACTCCACACTACCATTACAGAGCCTGAAACAATTAGAGAAATAAGCTTTTGGCCAAAGGGTAGGGAGGGGGTCTCCGGTTTGAATCCTCTGTGGGCTGACAAAGTGTGAGGCCGTGAGTCAGTAGATGAGAAATGCTTCTCCTCCTCAACATCTACTGTCAAAGTGCCCTTGAACAATGTTCGGTGGCCAACAACGCAAGTGCTGGGCAGCTCCCAGGTCTATAATAAATCAAAAACCCTGCAGTAAATGCATGACACTTGTTCTGGTAGATTGCACATTAGGTTTTCTTTTTTTGGGGGTTGGGGTTGCAGACTAGAGCTCAGCAATCAAAAGCAGGATGCAGCCAGAGTTTTGTCAGCCATATGCACGTCTCATGGCATTGTGTGACTGACAGACTGACTGACAGACGGGGCTTGAGCTGGCACATTGGTAGTGGTTAGAGAGGCTGTTATGGAGATAAGTGCCTGGGCAGGTACTCCTCCGTATCTGTGGCATCATCCTGTATACAAAAATACATTACGTCCAATGACAAACAAAGGGAGAGGAAAGTCACCAAGTGACAACAAGCACTGGGATTCGGTTACTACTTTTTTAATGCCGTAAAGAAACACATCATCAATAAAACCACAAAAGATGTGCGGAACGCACCTACATAACACAATTACACACGTACGTCAAAACACGCCACTCCTCGGTGGCAGCAGCCACATTTTTTCGGTGGCGGATGAGATTGGCTGTCACGGAGGGCAGCCGATGAAAGAGAGAGAGAGTCGAGCGGCGGAGTCCAGTCTTGTGACTGCTCAGCAGCCTCCGCATCATTTGCATTCGGCCATTTGAATGTCCTCTGGTCCTGTTGCAGGCTACTGCACATCATTCAACAGCAGCTCCCTGGACAAAAGCAGATGGCCCAGTCAAACGGAGCCGCGGCCAACACGGAGGCTCCTCTTGAGTTACTGGTGACACACTCACGCTAGCTCTTTTAAAAGTGCTGCTTAAAAAAGTCAGGCTATAAATGTGCAGGTTTGAGTTATCTGTGGCAAAAGAGGACACGCTCAACTACCTTGAACATCTTGTGTAAGTTCAGGTCAAATAATTAAGCAGCTTAAATGCTCAACAAAAGAAGGGCTAAAAGGCAGACCTCCAGACACAGACAGTATTTAGAAGGCTTTACAGAAAGTTTGACTTCTCTCCACCTTACTTTTAGACTGCCGGGGTCTGAAGTTACAGCGGCTCTGTGAAAGTGTGGTGAACAGAGCGCTTTTTGTTTCCCCCGTCCTCCCATTACGACATCCAAACAGGTTCGCCGCCGGGAAGCTCTGTAAATTGCCCTTTTGGAACGTGAACTGAAGTTCTCTGCCCTCTTTCCTGTAACTCGCGGCAAACTTCAGCCCTGACCTTTTAGCCTCCGCTGCTGATCCAAAGTCCAATGAAGCAATAATAGGACATTTCAGGAAAAAGGAACACCTACGCAAAAAAAACAAAAACTGTCACTGGTAGTTTACTTGTGAATTTGTTTTGAACTCGATCAAAACATATCTGACATGACGATGCAGCGATGTTGACAGGCTGCAACAGACCGAATGCATTCTGGTCTCATATGCTTCCTTTTTTTTTTTTTAAAGGACGAGCATCATTAATAAGCTACAAATCCAGATCACGGCTGTTTATGGTGCAGTAAAAAGGGGCTAAATGTGACATGTTGTAGCAACAGACAGGGAGACATTGCTTTGTTACATTTTAGCTACCTTTGCCTACACTGTATTTACTGGAGGTGCTCAGGGAGGTTAGTGCCATTGTCACCGACCCCCTCACCCAGGGGCACTGCACAATCTAATACAGAAGATGACACTGCAGGGGCATATAAATATACTTAAGGCAAATTTAGGACTCTTTCAGACATTAATACAACCCTTCCCAAAAAAAAGAAGAGTAAAAAGCTCCAAGTGAACTATGAGTCTGGGCACGGGGGAGATTTCTCATTAGGTAGCCTAATATATCCAAGACACATCCACATTTCTTCACCTCACAAAGCCCATTCATGACTCTAGCTCAACATAGAACTGCACTCAGGCCTCGCCGTTCATTCAAAACCCCGTGAGATTCCTGTTTCGTAGTGAAGGAGCAGGACCTGTCAGGAGTCCTTTCCAGAACAGTGCAGCTGTGAAGGGTTTCCCGTTGGTGGTGCTAGACCCGCTCCGGAGACCGGCCGTCTGGCGTTTGGACCCAGCGCGACAGAAACCGCACTAACGCTACATTGTGACACGATTCGGCCTGCGGCTGTGTTGCTGGCCGCGAATCAGCCCGGTGGCGAGACCATTCATTCGGCGCTCGGCGTGACAGTAGCGTTACAGTAGCCTATAAATACACCCGGACGGCGAGCGGGGCGCGTTCGTGAGATTCCGCCACGGTCGCTCCCGACGTGGTACACGAACTACCGCTGACATCCACTTCCTCGGCTCTGTATCCACCCGGATAAACGCCTCTGATGTAGGCCGAGTGTCCTGGTCAAATGGTGGCCACGGCACTCGGAAAGCGGCTGTCCTGCGCTACAGCAGAAGCCTAGCGCACACAGCCGGGGCCATTCCCCACTTCTTTATGCAGCGCTTTTCCGTTTTTTTCGGCGCTACATCCATATGCGGCTCTGTGCCGCCGTAACACAAACAGCCCCTTCCGAGCCTCGGAAAAACACGCTAACGTCAAGCACAATCCTCGACATCGCGTCCCGTACGCGTGGATTTTTCACATCCCCTGTCCCTCCTTTTCTGGTGCTAATAGTTATTCTACAGATATGACAGTGCGTTTATATGTTAGCACATAAAGAGCCCCTACCTGCGGTGTCCACCCCAGTCAGCCGGAGAGGCGCATCGCTGTTGTTCGACAGGAGGAGGCAAATCCAATGAAAAACGGTCGCGTCCGTCTTGACACTTCAGGCGGGCGAACAAAGATGGCGAGGCAGGCTTTTAAAAAACAAAATGTTTAGTCCAAAAATATGCCTGGGTGTTTTTTTGTGTATGTGTGTGTGCTCTGCGACTGCGAGCGAGCCGAGGCGTATAGCGTGTAGTCTGTGGGAATTGTTTATTCTCGGAGTCCCCTCGCTGTGGAGAAGTGAGCGGACACAGCCACACTCCTCCTCCTCTGCTGCCTGGCACCACCCTTAAAGGGACAGGGGCACTCAGCTGCTGCCCACTCACAACGAGAATAACCCTAGTACTCTAATAACAATAACAATAATCATAATCATGATAATATCACAGGAATAATAATGACCTAATTACAGTATTTATAGTAATAACACTGCTATAATAATACCATAATGTTCATGATAATAATATCACTGTAATCATTATAGTATTGTTAATAATAATAACATATCAATAATAATAATAATAATACCTGTATTATAATAATCATAATAATAGTGATAATAATAACACTAATAATAATACTTAAATAATAACAATAAAAATAATGATTCCCTATTTTAGCACTTTTTTTGTGAAACAAAACAATCTCCAAAAAGGGCTTACCAGTAAATATGAGCAGGACACAGAGTAAAGGCAATTTAATCTTTCAGGGGTTTAAGCTTAAAGGGGCACTCCACCAATTTCACACATACAAATCAATATACTTGTGAGGGGGGAGTACACCACCCTGCCTGTGAAACAGTTGTATAATGTCTTGTGTGGCTCTGGAGGAACATTCCTTTGTATATCTTCGTTGTGAAAATCCAGAAGAACTTTCTTAAAGCGACAGTGTGTAGGATTTAGTGGCATCTAGCGGTATGGTTGCAGATTGCAACTAACTGAATACCCCTCCACTCACTCATTCCAAGACTGTGATAGCATGAGCCGCCATGTGCAAAACCACAGCGCTCGCCTTGCTCAGACGCCATCCTTACCAAAAAAACACTTCTTCAGTAGCAACAGAAGTCAGACGCTAGCTAGCAGGGCAATGGTTTTGCACACCGTGGCTCATGTTACCACAGTTTCATAAGTTGGAGAACTATGGTGGCCTCCAGGTATGTAAAAACACGAAAGGCTCTCTCTAGAGCCAGTGTTTGGGTTGTCCGTTTTGGGATACTGTAGAATCATGTTGGTGCAACATGGAGGACTCCAAGAGGTCCTGTTCACTATGTAGATATAAATAACCCCAATGACGTCATCAGGGGTAGGTTAGTGCTCTCAGAGAATACATTTCCAAACAGAAAGCTTGGGTTACACAGTGATGTGAAGTTTGAAAGACTGAGTATTTTGGACAGGGAAGTTCAAAATAAATATGTTATTACGTTGCATTATGGGAAATGTAGGATGTTTTTGAAGCTCAAGATCAAAATATCTCGTCCTCAGCTGCATTGTTTTGATTTATTAATGTGAATCTCATAAATCTCCCAACTTTGTGGCGGAGTCATACTGAATCACTAACTGGGTCTGCTCAAATGTAACATTTACTGTAGCCTGACTATTAATGTCACATGTTTTAATGGAAGGCCATCTCAAACACACATTACAATTATTATTATTGTAATTCTATTTATGTTGTTGGGCCAACATAAAGGAAGACTGTGGAAAATGGAATTGACATAATGTATTATACCACAGTAAGAACCTTTGCACACAGTCCCAACATATTTTGTTGTATAATGAACAGTCAAATATACATTAATAGGCAGCTTGAAACCAAAAACCTGAATGGAGACATACACAATAATTCATAACCTACTCTTAGAACAATGAATAAAATGGACTTTCCGTTAAATGAAGAATGAAGTAAGAAGCGGCCTGACCAACCTTTTAGTCAGCATCTCCTGAACAACTCACCGGGCCTCTCCCTGGAGGAGGTCCAGAATCGGAGAGTTCAGAGACCATATCTGCCACAGCACTGGCGATTTACAACCTTCCCTGCGCACACAGTGACCAAAGCGGAGAAAGGGAAAACAGCATACCGTCACAGAGGTGCCCTTGAACAGGGCACCGAGGCAGCCCCAGGTGTGAACGCGTGTCACTAAAGTGTGAAGCAGGGTGTCATTCATGCAACAGCAGATGCGCCTATGAAAGCTCAGGCGTATGATTGTGTGCCCAGTGCTTCCAAGTAACTTTCTTTCTTTCCGTCTTCTCCGGCATCTTGCGCTAATCTGTGCTATCAGGTCCATTGGCCTGCCGTCGGTCTTCTCAACATGGCCTTGAACAAAATGTCTCTGAGGACCTGGGGAACATCAGTGTTCTTGTGAATAAGAACACAACAACATAACCTACTTCTTACCCATCCCTGTCTCTGTTTCCCTTTTCCAAGGGGGGGGGGGGGCTCCATCCTCCTCCCCCTCCCACTGCTCTGCTATCGCATCACGCTGTGTTATTGGCAGCTTGCTCTCCGCCGGTTGGATACTGTGCCTCCTAACCTGCCGCAACCCCACCGTGGTGTTTAAACAGTAATTCAGTTCATTGCCAGTAGTATAAACAGAGGCGGCACTTAACATGTCAGTCAGGTAAATTGGATAGTTTTCTTTTACAAGGCTGTTGTTCACAGTAGGTGTTACCTGCGATTTGCATTTTGAGTGCGACAGCAGTTAAAAGTCCGATCAAAGTCCTCGCCAAAGTGCCGTTCATAAAAAGTTGATGTTTGCTGCTGTTTATCGCCGTCGTCCGATTGCACCACGAGTGCGGCTCAAGACACTGTTTTTGCTGTCCAGCCTTAACTCAGTCGAGGGGACCGGCTCAGCAGTTTGGATGGCATCTCACCCTGTAACCTCTAGAGCTGGAGCGACCTTTCATCTTTGAACCCTGACCCCCGAATGCCACATGAATGGAGATACAATATCCTTCCTTTCATTCCTTCCCCCAACCGCAACACGCTGAACTTTGCCCCCGGGAGCTTTTCACAGAAATGTGGTTCAGGAAACTCTGTCCTTTGACCTCAAGTATATGGACAGATTGTGGCTGGCAAAAAAAAAAAAAAAACAGTCTGAGGCCGTGTTTGAAAACATTGTGTCATGATTTGTATTTATGTGTGTGGTTTTTAACACACTCTGTAGAGGAGCAGGCTGGTTATGGGTGTTAACCGGCTGGTTGCAGTGTGGCTGGTGACAAAAGGAGTGAAGGACATGGAGGAAAGAAAGCATGTTGCGTTATTAGAAGGGAAGGTTAACAAGCATTTAAACGTCATTAGGAAAAACGGACTATGTTGTTTTACAAGACTGACTTTTTACAATCTTGTTAACACCGTGAACAGTCATAGTAAGTTAAACCGTGCTGGAGCGGGATTTGAGCAGTCTAACCTACAGTTGTAGAGTGCAGGGGAAATTTGCATTTCAAATTTCAGGTGCTTTATTTTGATAACACAGGAAGAGGGACACGTAAAAGTTTTATTTCCATGTGGAATAGTGATCCTCCAATCAAATGACTTTGCACTTTGTTGCTTATTAAATCAAACGGAAGTATTTGTGAAGCAACATAGAAAAACTAAAAGCAGAGACTTCCCTGGACAAATATTTAAAAAGCAAAGCATCAGATTTGGTATCTACGTGTATAATAGGCTGCGGTGATATAGCCAGCTCATCTGCGACACACCTCTCATGTCAGCAGAGTTCACTGAGCGGCTACTGGGCCAGATTACCATTCAGGTCTTTGGACAGGTTATGAAGATTTGATTTGCTCCCTCCATCCAGGAATAGAGGGATCTGACACCCGCCCTCTTTAAAATTGGTTCCCTACTTATACTGTACTGCGCTGAATGTTTTTCAATGTAAAAAAAAAAAATAGATGGAAAACACATGAATGCGTGGGCAAAGGTCGGCTCTACGGTGGCGTACTCTTGGCCCGGCAGCGCAGTTGGAGGAGAGTTTAGAATCAGACGCCTGATTGTCTCAGAGGGAGGGAGCCAGAGTGTCAGCAGACATTAACCCTACAGACCTTTGACCTCTACTCCTCAATTTCAGCCGCGGTGACTCCCAAGGTTTTTAAGAGTGAAGGAAGGCCCTCTTGGGGAGGAGGCAGGTGCAAGCTGCAGTGGGAGGGCCCCGCTGGAAGTCACACCACACTGTAACCTTTGAACTGGAATGAGTATGGGATGGCTGTGACATTCCCCACGTATACAGCTGCGGGGAGGGTTCGACTGAAAGCATGTGACGCGGAGACACAGATGAGGCGCATTGGGATTCTTCGACTGCTTTCGCTCCAATGAAACCCTGCCGAGGCCGCATATTGAATTCAACAAAGTAAACAAAGGAACAACAAGGATGACATTCACATTCCCTTTTTCAAGCAGTTTTGACAAGGTCAAACTTTCAAACTTTGCCACGAAAGTGGCATCTCTCACCACAGACTTGTCGCCGGCCTTTGTGATGAGCGGGTTACTCATTAACGAGGTAAACTGTCTTTATTGGCTCAACAAACTGTGAGCGGAGACAGAAAATGCGTGACCTCTGCTCAAAATAAACAGACGGTAGTGATTATGACTGGATTACGGCAGACATGCTAAACAGCCATCTCGGTAAATATTCCACTTTTGTCCTTGAAGTGTGTCGGGGAGATGAAACTATGTCTGATAGACAAGATAGATAATTCCAGCGCTATGAGAGGAGATACACGAAAAGTCACAGCTGCCACTGTCAGGAAAGGTGTGCCAAACTACTGCTTCAGTCTGATGACCCCGTCTCACCTTATCTTCTCATCAGACTCACAATCAGAACGTCCCACGAGTTATTTAAGTTTGTCGGGAAAAGTGCTCCAGAAAGAGCCACATTGCATTTGACTGAGGTCATCATGGGACGCCTTCTGGGTCCGGTGGCGCTCAGACAGTCCAGGTATGTCAGTGTTATTTAGTGCAGCCTCCCTGCGGAGGGATATCATGATGGTAGGCCTCACAATGGCGGGTGTCTGCTTTCCCATTCAGCAGCTTCTTCAGCCTGCTACAGAGAAGAATGAACACCTATGGTCTCGAAAAATAAAGAAATAAATTTCAAAGGCCCTTCTGCCTGGAGCTGTTTTGTTAAGGTGTGACTGCCATTCAATATTCTACGTGACCTGAACGCACACGGCATGTACAAGTTAAGAGGTGAAACAACTAGTTTGTTTAGCGTCCCAAACAAACTAGTTGTTTCAACATTTTGTAATCCTTGCGTATTAAAACTTAATTTCATTTTTTTATTTTGCCCGGCAAAGCAAATGTTCTGCCAGGGAATCAACGGCAGGGCTACTGACAGCAGTGGGAATGTTTACATCTCCCTACGCCTGTCCTCATATCTGATGCTTAACCCACAGCCGCTTGCTCTGAAACAGAAAAATCAAGAGGAATTTTGGAGTTGTTTTTGGATAACTGTCAAAGTATGGGAGAGAAAAAAAAACAGGTCACTGCGTAAAGCGTGGCAGCCTCCTCGTGCGAGAGCGCTGTGTTTGCGTGTGTTTGAGAGTGAGAGAGAGAGAGAGGGAGAGAGAGAGAGGGAGAGAGAGGCACAGTTCACGCGTGTGAACGGGAACGCAGGACTAGGTCGACTCCTGTGCGGGCGAGCTGCCTCGCGTCCCCCCTGAACACGCGCTGGCCTTGCATCTTGTTGACCTAGTTGGTGCTCTTTGACTAATCCCCGACGATTCCGCGGGTGGTCCGGGAGGAGCTCTCCTCCAGTTTCCTTTTCGCATTTGAATATCAGATGGCGAGGGCGGGGCCTGAGAGAGGGAACAAAAACGCCAAGGGATTTGACTGGAGTGCCTGCCAACACAACATGCCATGTTTTCTTAGTGCTCCCTGCTACTGCTCTCTCCCTCCCTCCCCTGCACGCTATCATGGGTCTTCTTCTTTCACCCATTTATTTAGATTTGTTTCGCTCACTTTGACCCTGACTGTTACGGATACTTTACCGTGTTTGTGTGTGCAAGCCATTCGAGGCCGAGATGTGCCGATCACGTAGCCGTCCGGCTATCAGTGCTGGTCTCTCCGTTTACACGTGTAACAGGAGTTTCCCCCGCAGACACACAGCTGACACGCTGTCTTCTCGTATGAGGTTGTATTACTAATGTTTGGATCCGATTACTCGTTCACCTTGTGGTGTACGACTCTTCGTCCACTCAGAGCGGCCATCTGCGAGCGGCCTTCAGCGAGCTTGAGTCGGAAACCTTTACAAATAAACTAGCCTCCCGTTGAGTTCCTGATATTGTTCTCTGGCGCGACATTTGACGTGGGATGTGCATATTTGTTCAATGTGTGTGTGTGTGTGTGTGTGACAATTGTAGCATTGGAGCAACGCCTAATCTGTAGTCAATACTGCTGTGTGGGTTGTTGGGTTTACACTGGGCGAGCTGCTTTGTTTGACTGGGGCTTTACTGGGAGCACACAGCGGGGGCTGAGCTACAGAGTCAAATATCAGGGACAGAGGCACCTTACTGTCCCTGTGCACTCTCTATCTCACTCCCCCCCCACCACACACACACACAGATGGCGGCGGGCGAGGACAGTGAAAACACAGCTCCGTGTCCCTGGGCCCTCGTCCTTCCTCCACCCATCCACCACGGGCCGTTCCCACGGGGCCGTTAACATCCTATTGACCCTGCTCACTCATTATCAGATCAGCATAGAACACACTGGGGCACTTTACACACTATACACACACACACATCCTGACACTCCACACGCACACCGGGTGCAGATTACTCTACTCTTCGAACAGTATTTTTGGACCTCGGCGCTTCGTAGCAACCCTTCAAAAACCACAGTGGGGCACTAATCCAGCGCATACTTGTCGTTGCGTTATGACGGAGTGCTTCGCCAGGAGCTCAATGCCCACCGGTACGTCTCTACTGCAGATGCCGGCGGGTCCTGTGGGACCGCCACGGCTTTCCAGCATCCACCCCCCCCCCGCCGCTGATTGTCAGCGAACGTGTTGACATAAATGTAGTGTGGCTACTAATGAGCTGCCAACCGAAGACCACTGTCGGAGCTGTCAATACGAGACGGAGGCCGACGTTAGCTCATTACGCCAAGATGTCTAACAATAGATTAAAGCATAAAGATCACAGTGTTTTATTCATTCGAAGGCCGAATCATCAGCGGGGGGAAGACGTCTCGCAGACATCGGAATGCAGCGTGGACATGTGCGGCCCGTGAAGGCCCCCCTTCTGGCAAATTGAAATTCACGACAGGTCCGAGGTAGTGTGATACTCATGTAGGCACAATGCCTGCACGTCTAATGTTTATTGATAGCAAAGCCTACATAGGCTGTCATTATTTCAAGGCAGTATGGGAAGGCTTAGCCTCAGCGTTTCTCATGTGCGTGCCGCGGCGTGTGTCCATGCATGTGTTTGTTTGTGTCACACAAAAAGCAGATTAGTGAAAACACTGAGGTAAAATAAGCAGCCTGACCTTGCTCTGAAACTGAAAGGCAATCCTCTGAATGATCCGCGGGTCAGTAGCTTTGTCCTTCAGACAGTTAAAGTCTATCCTTCTCATCCACCCCCCCCCCACCCCCCTCACACACACACACACCACCCTGCCTGTCTCACTGTTTCCTCCTCCCATCATCCCTCTCTCTCTCTCTCTGCCTTTCTTCTACAGTAGCTGCATTCACATTGAATCCCTCGTTTTTCTGCCCCTTATGTAAAACTTATCCTCCTCTATTCTCCATCCATGCAAAACTGTCTGTCTCAATGTGGCACGCGCACACACAAACTCTCACACACACACACACACACACACACGCACACACACACGCACGCACGCACGCACGCACGCACGCACACACACATTCAGAACTCTTGACGCGCGTGTCATCTTTTCATGTCTGTTCTTTGAACGCGGCTGTTTGTGTTATTTCAAGACGTGATTGTTCCCCGTGACAAGCCGTGATGGCACTGATGCGTCTGATCTGCCGCCGCGCCTCAAAGGCAGACGAGCACGACGCGGGAGAGGCGGCGGCAGATACTACCAGCCGTATTAAAGACTTCCCCCGCAAACTCTTTGAGCTGTGAAATGTTTGACGCTTTAAACACCCCCCCTCCCCCTTCCTCTTTCCCCACCAATGTCAGCTCGTTATGTTTGAAATGGACAGGCTTGTGTTCATATTAAATATGAGGGCCCATTACCTGAATGCTCAACTAAGTTTGCTGCCAAATGCCTACAAACATTATGTTTGAGTTAGATTCAATCAATCAATCAATCAATCAATCAATGCCTTATATTTGTATTGTAAAATTCAAGTGAAATTGAGAAGAGTTTAAATAGTGTAGTATTAATGGGGGCCGGGGGGGTAGAGCAAATATTTCATAAGTCGTTGTTGGCTTTTACAAACAAAGTGTACATTTTAGAGAACCAAACTTCTGTCACTAAAATCTCGTCATTAAAAAGTTGCATTCCGATCAACAGCTAACTCAACTAACTTGAGTTGAGATTGAGAAACCGCCAGCATGTAACCTGGATGAGCTGGAGATGGACAGATAGATGGATATCACGGCCTCCCAGCATCACGCACTCTGCACTCTGCACCCTGGCTGTCTTACAAATGGCATAGTTTAAAAAAATATATAAACACTTTTTAAGTTGTTTTAGTTGTGATCAAAATGAAGGCTAAGTTCGAAGGTGGGGTTGGAGCAAGTGCACCGGAGGTAGAGGGGTCGGAAGTGGAGAAGTGGCAATTGCCCCCCCACCTCGTCCCTATCCGGCATCGCAGCTGGTGGTCTCTCTAGTTGTCCTGGTTTTTAGCTCTATGTCTATTTCTGTGAAAATGCATTGAGGGCAACAAAGACACATACATTCCTTGTATGTGTACACAATAAATCTGATTCTGAACAGTTATTTCTTATTGTTTGTATCCGCTTGTATTCTGTTTGTAGTCCTAGTAGCGTTGACCAATCAAGTTTGAGCTGGCTTTGGTTGAATGCAGTATGGAGGTATGGAGAGCAAAAGAGCCATCCATTAGACCTACTGTCTATCATCTGGTGATGATTTAGCTTTTTATTGGTTTAACATTAGCTTGTAAAATGGCTACCTTGTCTCGGGTCAAGCAGCTAATCGGAGTATCAACAATGACTGACTCACGGAAGAGGAAGGCTTGGCCCCGGATAGCCCCTGGCTGCACCGTAGCCCCAGAAATATGGTTTGTTGCCCCAAGAGGCTTCCCTGTGTCTGAGAGTGATGAGAGCCAATCAACAGTCACTAACATCAGTGGGATGTAAATGTCGCAGATTGGTGGTTTGTAGTGACACGTCTCAACACTTTTCATCCCTTACCTTTTCCTCTCGCCCATCACAAGGTCAAACTTTCACTTTGTCAAGTGCTAATGAACAAATGTTAGCAGGCGAGTGGTGCTAACATGGTAAACATTAAAGCTCAACATGTTAGTGCTGGCTCAGGTTTCATAATGTCAGCTCTTTCCAATGCACTTTCCCTTGTCCACTTTATCAAGTCTCAGAGGATACAAGAATATGATTACACTTTAAATTAATGAAAGAATAAATACGATGAATTATTTATTTAGTTGCTAGCAAGATAGTAACTACTCTTCCTGGGATCCACACATCTCAAGTCAAATATGTGATTAAGGATCAAAGGGAAAGAAAAACAAGAAAATTACAAAAAGAAGTACCACTATCCGCATATAGTCACTGAGAAAGTAGACGCTCCTCATCAAGGACCATATAATGATTCTAGACATTTCTCGTAAAACAGAGCAGAGAAACACCTGTCCCTGTGGTTATGTGCATTCTGACGACATTAGCTCTTCTATTCTGGTCTTTATCGGAGGATAAATAGATTCAAATTCGGTGGTCAAAGGTCACCATGACCTCACAAAACACTTATTTGGCCATAACTCAAGAATTCATATGCGACTAATGACAATTTCACACAAGCGCCTTATAAGATGATGAAGGGATGACATTTTGTAACTTGACTGGTCGGTGGAGCCTCACAACTAGTGGGCGGAGCCTCACAACCATGAGGCGGTAAATCTCGTTCCTGCCTTTACAGTAGCCCCCCCCCCCACCCCCCACCCGTCCAGCCTGGCAACCTTCTTTCCCTAACCGTGACCTTTAGCTGTGTCGGACAGGCCTGCTTCCTGCCCACAAGAATAGCACTGCGTGGAGTATTACAACAGAAGGCATCCATCACTCTGAATTGCGTGGAAACAAACAGTGACCCTACTGCTCTCTACTGCGTGAGGCTGTTGCTGAGCAGGAAGTCATGTACATCAGAGGAACAAAGCCGTCTTCCCTGTAGGTTCAAAGCGATGGGTTGATCAACCAGGTTGTGGCTATAAATACAGCTGCGTGTGCTGTTGTGTCAAAAAGGGCTACCGTGTTATGAGAGCACACTGCCCACCCCCCTCCCCCCTCCCGGCCAACCCCCTACCACCTCCACCACTGCCACAGGATGACGGATCGATCGAAGAGTGACAGCTGCAAGGAAATAGAGAGAGATTCAGGATTTACATCGTCCTCTGACACGCTCATATAAACGCCTCTCCCCCCCCCCACCCCACCCCCCCGCAATGATAAAGAGACTACACTCTGACAAGGACACCAGTCCTCGTTCAGCTGCTCAAAAGTCAAAAGATTTGCCATCTACCCTCCCTCCTTCGCTCTCTTCCTCTCTGCCTCACTCCCTTTTAGCAGATTTCAGCGCAAAGCATGTAACCTTTGTGAATTATTTAGTTTATTGACCTCTGCAGGGATTTAATATGAAGGTCGTTTCCTGCTGGCAGAGCGAGCGCCGGCGGGGTCCTCAGGTGACACGGCCAAGGTCGCCCGTCTCCCTCCAGTTAATAATATATTTGTCACACGCAGTGTGTTAGCCCCCGACACAGCGCTGCTGCCTTCCACTTGATTAGTGCAACCAATAAGGACTGCCAAAGATAATAAAGTAGACATTGGCTTAAGGAGATGTGTCAAATGTCCACAGCATCTCTCTCTATCTCCCCCCACACAGATACTCAGAGCACCAACACACACACACACTCACCGAAATTCACACCCTCTCTTTCCCTCCTCCTCCTCCTCCTCCTCCTCCTCTCTGTTCTTGTTTTATTGTTTCCTAGATGAAGGTTAAAGGGAGATGCTGAACAGACAGAACAGCCCGAGGGCCATGGAGGGCCCGGCTGCAGCAGGCGGTGCTGTGGGTACCAGCAGCCAGCCAACCTCTGCACCCCGTCTGTCCCTCCACAAGGCCATGCGGTGCACCGTGTGTGTCAGAGGGGCAAGAGGGTGAGTCGGCCAGGAGCCACGGGGGCAAGTGGGTTACAGCATCTGATGTACACGGGGGGCAGTCGAGAGCCGCCGGTCCCTGACCGTGCCTGTCACTGATAATAATCACAGAGAGCTATGGAGCCTTATTAGCACTTCCGTTTGGCTGAGACAAAATGGCGCCCCATAGGTGAAACCCAGGTGAATTATGGCGAGGCGAAGGGAAGCATTTACTGCAGGGGTGGCAAATGCATTCTGGCACAGTGCTGTAATGAAGTTGTTGGAGTCTGTGAGCATATAGAGCAGGGGGTTTAAATCTTTAAGGGGGCGAACAAGCCTTAAGTGCAACATTATTGATCTGATTGTATGAGTGCAGGTGATAATGGAGAACACAGGAGGCCCGGCAATGACGTGCGGATGATGGTGGTGGGAAAAAGGTGCCACAGTCAAGGTTGAGCTGCAGTCTGTTCCCTGTTTTCCCTTTTCCTGAAAGAGTTTGTATCTAGAGGTCACTGGAAGGTGAGTCTGACAGCCGTATAGGGCAGCCAGACACCTGGAGATAACAGCACGTTATCAGTCAGGCATTACAGACACTGCATTTATGGTATGCAGACATACAGACACAGTCTTTCCTTTTAAAACATGAAACATGTTAGAAGAGCAATTGACAA
This sequence comes from Cottus gobio, assembly GCA_023566465.1. NCBI lineage: Eukaryota > Metazoa > Chordata > Actinopteri > Perciformes > Cottidae > Cottus > Cottus gobio. Next base: position 19,898,107 of record CM042229.1, on the reverse strand, counting down.
ATTGGTATTTCTCTCAGAATGTGGAAGCTAGCACACGGGCTAACTAAGAAATAGAAAGCTAGTTACCTTAGCTTGCTAATGGTAGCGCAAGGATATATATATATATAAATAGATATATACATTTACATACATTTTTATATATATATGTGTATATTTATATATAAATATTAGAGTTACTTTTAGGTAACTCTTAAATGTTATGCCAATACCTCTAGCTATAGTGTTAGCTGTCTCTATTTCATTGGTGAAGTTGTGGTAACAGCAAATAAACTTGCCCAAATTGGCCATCCTGTAACCTCAGTGGAGTCCAGGTGGAGCCTCGGAGCAACATGGAGTGCTGAAATCCCAGATGGGATGAACATCAAATAGCAGTGGTGCAAAATGTCGGGCCCCCTAGCAACTGCCTGTGTGTCTGCTGAAAATGTAGTGATATTATGAACTATTTTTAGTGCCCGCCCACACAGATATTTAGACCAACCAAATTGCTGAACCAGCATCGTCAGCAGGAACTAACAATGCACGCCAGGTGAAGGACAATAAAGTAGGAGGTGCAATCATGACAGTAAATTTGTACTAATTGAATTTATTAATTTTTGGAAGTGCAGTTTTTGACCAAATCTTTCTTTTTTTCCCACCACGCCAGCGACGGCTGTAGGCAGAGGCTTCATGTTTACAGGTCCCTTCGTCCATTTTTGTAAACGTGATATATCAGAAAGGCCTGCAGGGAAGTTGATTACATCTGGCACAAACGTCCAATTGGACTCAAAGTTTAACAAAATTAGATTTTGGTGGTCAAAGGTCAAAGGTCAAGGTCATTGTGACGTCACGCCCATCCCATTCTCGTGAACACAATATCTCATGAACGCCTTGAGGCAACTTCTTTATGTAACGGGTGTGAGTAGGACCCAATTGCAGAACTGACGACCCCGGAGACAGAGAGACTGAAGTTCCACACTTTATTAACACTCAGGCAAACAGGATAGCACTCCGTAGCCCGTAGCAGGAATCGGGGGTCAAGCAAACACGGAGAGTCAGGAACAGGCAAGGTCAGATCCGGGAAAACAGGCAGGCGGGTCGGAGACTCGGGAGTCGGGCGAGAACGGTAGTCAGGAACAGGCAAGGTCAGATCCGGAAAAACAGGCAGGAGAGTGCTGGAGAGAACGAGCATAGCAACGAAACAATCTGGCAATGAGTGAGTGTGACACTGGTGACTTTATACTGGCCTGATTGCAGGTGATGAGAGGCAGCTGGGTGCCCAGGTGAATGTAGTGAGCAGACGAGCTGGGTGTGATTAACCGGATGAGTGGAGACAATGGACATCAGCTGGTGACAGACTGCCAGAACTGTGACAGAACCCCCCCTCCAAGGGACGGCCCCTGACGGCCAAAAACCCAGCCCCCCCCCCCCCCCCCCCCCCCCCAAGCGAGCCAGGGTGGGCGGCGGGGGAACCGGAAGGCGGGCTAAAACTCGGGAGAACCCGAGACTCTCCCCTCCTCGGCCTGTGGAGGAACCGAGTTAGACGAGGAACCCCCTGTCTCCACCTCCGACCCGGAGACCTCGTCCTGGGTTGGGACAGCGGAAGGCCCCGCAACCGATGTCCTGAGGCGACGGCCCCTTGCGATGTTGCTTGTAGAGGGCTGGTCCGGATGTTGCCGGTGGAAGTCTCGGATGAGATTTCGGCCCAATATGTGCCGCGCCGGAACCCAGGATCTCTCCTCCGGACCGTAGCCTTCCCAATCCACGAGGTATTGGCAGCCCCTTCCTCGTCGACGTGAGCGGATGATGCGGCGCACGGTGTAGCTGAGTCCCCCTTCAATGAGGCGCGGTGGGGGCGTCGGAGGAGAAGCAGGCACCAGAGGGCTCTCGCAGAACGGCTTGATCCTGGATACATGGAATGTCGGGTGGGCCCGCATCGTCCGGGGAAGTCTGAGCCGGACTGCCACCGCGTTGATGACCCTTTCGATGACGAATGGCCCGACAAACTTTGCTGTTAGTTTCTTTGACTCCCCTTGTAGCGGTAGGTCCCGGGTGGAGAGCCAGACCTTCTGGCCTACCCGGTACACCGGGGCTGAGGAACGGCGACGGTTGGCGGTGGCGGAGTACCGGTCTGCAGCCTTCAGGAGGGAAGCTCTCGCACGGGTCCAGATACGCCGACAACGTCTGAGGAAGACCTGTACGGACGGGCATGAAGCCTCCCCCTCCTGGGTTGGAAACAGGGGTGGCTGGTACCCATAGGCGCACTGGAATGGTGACATCCCGATGGAGGAGTTGGTCAGGGTGTTGTGGGCATATTCGACCCATAACAAATGCTGAGACCAAGAGGACGGGTCTTGGGACACCATACACCGCAGGGCCGTCTCCATCTCCTGGTTCATCCTCTCGGTCTGTCCGTTTGATTGGGGATGATACCCTGATGATAGGCTGGCGGTGGCTCCCAGGAGGCTGCAGAATTCCCGCCAAAACACAGATGCGAACTGCGGTCCTCTGTCTGAAACCACATCCACTGGAATCCCATGAAGGCGGAAACTATGGTGGAGGAGCAACTGTGCCGTCTCCTTGGCAGATGGGAGTTTGGGCAAGGCCACTAGATGGACCATCTTCGAGAACCGGTCCACGATGGTGAGGATGGCCGTCTTCCCATCCGATGGCGGCAGACCAGTCACGAAATCCACCGAGATGTGGGACCAAGGGCGGTGTGGAACCGGGAGTGGATGCAGGAGACCCGCCGGGGCTCGGCGCGACGTCTTGCTCTGGCTGCAGGTACGGCAAGCTCGGACGTACTCCTGTGTGTCCTCCTGCATGGTGGGCCACCAGAATCTCTGCAAGAGCACGTCCCGCGTTCTCCGGATTCCAGGGTGACAGGTCAACTTCGAGTTGTGGGCCCACTGGAGGACCTCCGACCTCAGCGTGTTGGGTACGAATAGGCACCCCGGAGGACATGCGCTGGGACCCGGCTGTCCTTCGATGGCCGCTGCCACCTTCTCCTCAATCTCCCAGGTCAGGGAAGCCACAATGCAGGGAGACGGAATGATGGTGTCAGGAGTGCTGGCGCCCTCTTCCTCGTCCTGGAACTGCCGGGACAGGGCATCTGGCTTGATGTTCCGGGAGCCGGGCCTGTATGAGAGGGTGAAATTGAATCTGGTGAAGAAGAGTGCCCATCGTGCTTGGCGGGAGTTGAGTCTCTTGGTGTTGCGGATGTACTCCAGGTTCTTGTGATCCGTCCACACCAGGAACGGTTGCTTGGCTCCCTCCAGCCAGTGTCGCCACTCCTCCAGGGCGAGTTTCACCGCCAAGAGCTCTCGGTTGCCGATGTCGTAGTTCCTCTCTGCTGGGGAGAGACGCCGGGAGAAGAATGCACATGGATGGAGCTTTTGGTCGGTGGCAGCCCGTTGGGACAGCACCGCCCCCACCCCCGTGTCAGATGCGTCCACCTCCACAACAAACTGTCTCTCAGCGTCGGGGACTTGGAGGATGGGTGCCGAACTGAAACGATCCCTCAGGGTCCGAAAAGCCGAGTCTGCCTCAGGGGACCACTGGAAAGGGACCTTGGAGGAGGTCAGGGTGGTGAGCGGGGCGGCGACGGAGCTATACCCGCGGATGAACCGCCTGTAGAAGTTGGCAAACCCCAGGAACTGCTGCAGCTTCTTTCGGTTCTCCGGAACAGGCCATTCCCTTACTGCGTCTACCTTGTCTGGGTTCATCTCCAAGTGCCCCGGTGTCACGATGTACCCCAAGAACTCCACGGTTCGGGAGTGGAACTTGCACTTCTCGGCCTTCACAAACAGAGAGTTCTCCAGTAGACGTTGGAGGACGGTCTGGACGTGGTGTACGTGTTCCCCCCGGTTCTTGGAGAAGATGAGGATGTCATCCAGGTAAACAAAGACGAACTTGTTGATCATGTCCCGGAGCACATCATTGACTAGGGCCTGGAATACTGCCGGGGCGTTGGTGAGCCCGAACGGCATCACCAAATACTCGTAATGGCCGGAGGACGTGTTGAACGCGGTCTTCCACTCGTCCCCTTCTCTGATTCGAACAAGGTGATAGGCATTACGGAGATCCAATTTGGAAAAGATGGTGGCTCCTTCTAATAATTCGAAAGCCGAGGAGATCAGGGGAAGCGGGTGACGGTTCTTGATGGTGATGTCATTTAGTCCCCGGTAATCAATACAAGGCCGCAGTGTCTTGTCTTTCTTCTCCACAAAGAAGAACCCTGCCCCTGCCGGAGATGACGACGGTCGGATAATTCCTGCCGCCAGGGATTCGTTGATGTACTTCTCCATGGCTTCTCGTTCTGGGACCGACAGGGAATATAATCGGCCCTTGGGTGGTGAGGTGCCCGGCAGCAGGTCAATGGCACAATCATAAGGTCGGTGCGGGGGTAATGCGGTCGCCTTGACCTTGCTGAACACCTCCTGGAAGTCCTGATACTCGGCCGGAACCCCGGACATCTCGGTTCTGGAACCGGAGGACGTTGGTTGCTGCGACACGAAAGCCCTCTTGAGACAGACCTGGTGGCATGCCCTCCCCCATCCTAGGATTGCCCCCGTGGTCCAGTCGAGGTGGGGAACGTGCCGACGTAGCCACGGGTAGCCCAAGATCAGAGGATGGCTGGATGATGACAGAAGGTGAAACTGGATGGTTTCCTGGTGGTTGCCGGAGATAAGCATGTGGACCGGGGCTGTCTGGTGCGTGATCCTCTCCAGAAGGTGTCCATCCAGGGCGTGAGCGGGAACTGGGGTGTCCAGCGGGACTCTCTGTAAGCCCAGTTGGGTTGCTAGGGCCTGGGACATGAGGTTGGCGTCTGCCCCGGAGTCAATGAGAGTAGCCACGGCGTGTGCTCCCCTCGGGAGCAGGATCCTCACCTGGAACTGGGGCCGCGGGCAGGCGGAGGAGGTGGTTGCTGTTATGTGGCTCACCAGGGCCTCCCCCCCCCCCCGCTGAGCCCAGTCTTTTCCCGGGCATCGTGAAACAAAATGTCCTGCCTGGCCGCAGTACAGGCACCGGTTCTCCCTCCGGCGGCGCTCCCGTTCTTCTGGGCTGATCCTGGTGCGGCCCACCTCCATGGGCTCCAGTCCTCCCTCCCGAACCGCCCCGGTGGTACTGGAAGCGGAGACTGGGGCCGCCGCTGCTCCTCGGGCTACAAAACGGTGACTCGGAGTGTTCTGCCCTCTTCCCCGTCTCCGGGCCTGGATCCGAAGATCTAAACGAACCGTCAGTTCAATCAATTCCTCCAGCGTGACGGGTGGAGGGTATGAAACCAGCTCGTCCTTGATGTAATCCGCCAACCCATGCAGGAATGCATCGCGCAGTGCGGCGGAATTCCAGTCGCTTCTGCGGGCCCGGATCCGAAAGTCTATGGAAAAATCAGCGACTGACTGATTCCCTTGGCGCAGGGAAAGTAAGTCCCGCGCGGCTTCGGGTCCTGTAGCGCCCCATCCAAACACCCGGCTTAATTCCTCGGAGAAGGCCCGGAACGACGCACAGGCGGGAGTCTGCCTATCCCACTCCGCTGTACCCCAGAGGAGAGCTCTTCCCGTCAGGTGGCTGATGACATACGCCACCCTGGCCTCCTCGGTAGCGAACGTCTGCGGCTGTAGGCTGAACAACAGGGAGCAGGAAGTCAGGAAGGAGCTGCAGAGGTCCGGATCTCCCGCATACCGCTCGGGGTGCCCCACCAGGGGCTCGGAGATCATTTGGGGTGCTGGTGGCGCGGGCGTTGGAGGTTCTGGTGGAGGTTCTGGAACAGCAGGCGTCCTGGACCTCAACAACTGCTGCAACTGTTCAGACAGGGTGGCCAATGCATCTGCAGTGGCCTCCGCGGTACATCGGGTGTATGCGTTAGCCTCCTGGATCGCCTGTTGCTGTTGCTCTAGCACAGCCTCAATTCTTTCGAACCGGGGTGCGGGTGGTCCTGCTGGGTCCATGGCTGGCCAGATTGTTCTGTAACGGGTGTGAGTAGGACCCAATTGCAGAACTGACGACCCCGGAGACAGAGAGACTGAAGTTCCACACTTTATTAACACTCAGGCAAACAGGATAGCACTCCGTAGCCCGTAGCAGGAATCGGGGGTCAAGCAAACACGGAGAGTCAGGAACAGGCAAGGTCAGATCCGGGAAAACAGGCAGGCGGGTCGGAGACTCGGGAGTCGGGCGAGAACGGTAGTCAGGAACAGGCAAGGTCAGATCCGGAAAAACAGGCAGGAGAGTGCTGGAGAGAACGAGCATAGCAACGAAACAATCTGGCAATGAGTGAGTGTGACACTGGTGACTTTATACTGGCCTGATTGCAGGTGATGAGAGGCAGCTGGGTGCCCAGGTGAATGTAGTGAGCAGACGAGCTGGGTGTGATTAACCGGATGAGTGGAGACAATGGACATCAGCTGGTGACAGACTGCCAGAACTGTGACACTTTAAATTTGGCACAAACGTCCAAGGATGACCTGATTAAAGGTCGAAAGTGGTTAAAGGTCAAAGGTCACTGTGACCTTATGTCCATCCCATTCTTATGATTGCGATATCTTAGGAACAGCTGAAGGGAATTTCTTTACATCTGGCACAAACAAGAATTCAACATTTTAGTGAAATTCCTCAGGGGATGCCCACAGAAACAAAACCATTACTTTTTGTGCTTCATTGGAGTTTCCTGAACATCTCGAGCTAAAAACAAAGCCCCTTTGAATGCATCACATGTGAGAGTGTGTCGGTGGGAGCTGATGAAGCTGATATCATCTCAAATTAAACAATGTAGAGCAAGTTGAGATGGGAGGGGAAATCTGCCAGAGCATTAGCATGATCTATGATTCGACTGGTGGATAGACACAGTACATTGTCACAGAATGAATAGATTTGTTGAGTCTATTAATGACCTTCTATTCTAGACCTTTTTCTCTATTATCTGAACTGCGCAGCGCCATCCATAATTTGGATTTCTATCTTATAAATCATTTTTCCTATCCCCCGTCTTTGCTCTATCATGACAATTAGGCTCAATGCTTGGATTTGTGTTTGCTAAAACCAGATTAACTCATTCCACCTCTGTATCTATAGAACATATGAGGAGGATTAATGGATACAATGCGCTCCATTATATTTGAGACTGTCTTGTGTCAGAAGGAATTAACATTAGCAAGACCTTAATCGCTGCAGTTAGTCCTAATGCTAGAAGGTGACACTTTTTCCAACCTTGACATTATAAGGAATTAACTTCCCTTTTGCAAGTATTACTCCAGCCATGCCATAAAATCGCTAAACCCTAATAGCTGGGTAAAATAGCCAGTGAGCATGTTGCTTGCAGATTTGACTCTGTATGTAAAGATAATGACTTTCTCCTTTGGGGATCTCTCCTGAAGCTCCCCCTCAGGCATCCACCTGGAGAGGTCACCGGTGCAGACACTTATTGGCCTATTCATTAAGGCGGACTGGGGCAGAAGTCTCGGGCAAGGTCTCCACTTCCAAAGTAACTCTGTGGCTCAGACCTCATTTGCAACCAGACAAGCCTATTGTAACAGCAAATAAAACAATATTGATTTTGCAAGTGGCAATGGGGCTGTGCATCTTATTGATCAGGATCAAGCACTTATCACTCTCCAGACCCAGAGTGTGCCAGTGTTAAGCGCAGGTCTCGGGTCTTAATTACGACGGTGGCCTTTACATGATTCCCCGCCTAATGATGCCCCAATAACACCGCTGCGTTTGACCTTCGCCGTCAGCTAGACAGGCAGAGGTTCTGTTCCTCCTACACAGGATAACATTTTACTGTTCAATAATGACAGAACTGACCTGTGTTTGACCTATGTGTGGCATACTGCTGTTATTTAATCTCTAATGTCCCTCCTTGGTGTCGTATCTGCTTACACTGTTTATCTCAATCACTAGAAAGTATCAAAGTACATTTACTCAAGTACCGTACTGAAGTAGAGTTGATTTAAAATGTGCTGTTTATACTTACATGATACGTATTTTGTAAAACTAGCTCCACCATAGCTACAACCTGCCACTGATGTGTTCAGTAGCTAGCAAGGTGCACTTAGCATGGTCCAGATCTCCACCATTTGTGTCTGCGGCGACCACAGTTCTAATGTTTGATTGAATGAATGAATACAACCCCGGGCTGTAAATTGGCGTCAATCCAACTTCATTCAAACGCAAAAGCAAGAGTTTGTGTACTACACGTTAGAAGTTAGGGATTAGCCAAACACACTGTCCAAAACAGCATAACTGATCAAACTCGTATCCCCTCTCTGTGGTCGGCGATGAACTCAGCTGTCACATCACTTGCGGCCTCCAGTTAAGAATAGTTAGTGAGGAATCAGCAGGCATAAAAAAGGTAAATAAAAGGTGTTTTGAGAAAGTGTGAGTGACCGCAATCATGAGTTTGTTGCAGCAGATTAGGAAATTAACCGTGGACTGACACAGAGGTGCACACTCAGTCAAAGACGCACACATGCGTCCAATCACATAATCGCTTTGGCGGAGATCATAATTATAAGTGATATATCTGATTATGTAGGACACACCACACACACACACACACACACACACACACACACACACACACACACACACACACTCACACACACACACACACTCTCTCACACACACTCACACACACACACACACACACACACACACACACACATACACACACACACACACACATACACACACAAATGCCTTTACTGTTGCTACTTTAAGTACATTTAGCTTATATCAGTTCTGCACATTTATTTAAGTAAACTTGAATTTCCTGACAGAGTATTGATACTCCTCACTTGTTCATTCATGGTTAGAGGATAAGTATGTTTGTTCATCATCAGTCTTATTTTTTGTGGTTTTGCCTATTGCACTTAATAATGATATTGTCATCCCCAAATTAATTGCTGAGATGTAGGAACGCAGTGGAATTGGAAAACATACCGTCATCAGATGGGACAAGAGACACAAGCTGTCTTAATCGTATTCAAGCTCAATTGGAAGAAAAATAAATGGCGACAAATTGTGTGTTTCTTGGGGACTCTTTAGCTGTGGAATAATACACATTTGTTGACTAGTGAGTATTTATAGCAGCAAAATGATGTATGCAAGATTTAGGATGATCAATTACAGTGTGTGTGTTCATGGAGGAACATGTCACCAGTGCAACAGAGTGGCTCACTGACAATGGAGCTCTATGCCACAGAGGAATAATATCCGGATTTGGCCGACGGCACTTCATCTGCAATATCAATGCTTTTGTTTTTGTCTTTTGTTGCCAGCAACTGTACTATATAATATTACCAGACACATCCTTTAAAATGTACAAAAATAAAATTGATATAGTCAGATTGCTGACGTTCTCTCTCCAAGAGTGTTTTGCCTCTATAAAGGGCTGGAAAGTGCTGCTGTGTCAACTCCTATTCTTGCTTTTCCGAGAGAACTCAAGTTGCTTGCGTGCTGCGGTCATCAACTTGTTGTGTCTGACACTCAAACGGGAGGCTCGGTGACTCATCTCTCATCCAGGAAGTTCAGCTCCACCTCCAAGTCTGCTGTGACAGAAGCCTTGACAGACAATCAACCGCACGAGAGGTAATGATAAAAGTAAAATGCAATTATCCTTTAATAGACACTTTTCGCCATAACACACACAGCTTATAGGGTAATGAAATGCAGCTTTTGCATATGCATTTCTGTTATCTGCCTCTGAGGTAAAGAGGTGTAGTTTTGATTCTCGGAGATGTCATGCTGTCTGAAAGATGCATTATGGAATAAAATAAAACCATTCAGAAACTCATGAATATATTTACTCAGCCCTGCCAGGTCAACAAACCTTGATAAGACCATGAAAGAAACAAACATAGCCAACCACGACAATCAGTGAGTAGAATATATTGCTAACAGGTCGGTGTATTAGACGTGGTTAAGATGTTCCTAACGGTGTATTCAATGGGACAGCGATGGGCTCCCACAGTAAAGCCCCATCTTCTTCTTTTTTTTCTGAATGTCTCAACATGTTTGGATAGGAAAAGATTTGGCCTCTATCTGTAAGGATTTATAAAACAGTGCTCCCTGAATGTACCGGGGTTCTCAGTCATAGATTAGCAGGCTAAGAGGGAGCATTGCCACTCAAGGTTCTGCTGTCAATCGTTGAATCTCGGCACTAGGTCAATCAATGGTTCCTCCACTCTCTCTCCCTTTCTCGTTTCCCTCCCTCGTTCTCTCTTCTCTCTATTTCCAGTGATCTTCTCAGATCAGTGGAGGAGGGAGAAAAATCAATGGAGTAAAGTAATCACTTGGCGGAAGATACAGCAAAGGGCCCGAGGCCCGCCCAGCTACCTGGGTTCCATTTCACGCATCAGCAGCTGCAACACAAACACACAGCGCCGGCCTGTGCTCCCATCTTAAACAACACGAGCAGCCCGGCGCTCCGCACCCTTCGTGACCTATTCCTCCCCAGAGGAAACTCCCAGATTGCACTGCAGCACACCGCCACTGTCTACCCAATAGCTGACTATTGATCTGCAGTCCCACACGCTCAGGCTCTGACAGCCCTGGCCATACCACATTTCCAAAATGCCAAAGTGGCAAAAATATGCCTCCTTGCCTCTGACATCACCGGCCAGCGTGTGCGGAGACTATGTCAAGTCGAGGCCGAGCGGCCCCCCGCTCCATAGAGCAATAGTTTAACAGCCCCGCGTCCACAAAATGCTGCAGTGAGCCATTTAATAAATTAAACAGAACCGTTTGAATGAAGTCATTCACCATCAAGTTGAGGAGCGTTTTGCATGTTGATGAAAACTTTTATCCCTTTTGTTTGAATATTTTCTTTCTCTCACTTACACAAATTATTCGACATCTGACCCCGCTCGCTCTGGCCAACATTTGGCGCAGCCTTCACCGTATGCCTGCTATTACCTTTGGCTGCCTTGAGAGGCGAGTGGGTGGAGGGTCACAGTGGGTGGCAGGGAGAAGGAGCCATGGGTGGGTATTTGTTTAACAATTCTAAAATGCAAATGACTGTATACACTGAAGAGCTGCTGTACTAACAAAGGACCTAAGGGAGAGGTCAGCAGTGTTTCAGAAGGGTCAGGCAAAGGAGGAATGGCCGCCACATTAAATCCTAACCAGACAGATTTCAGCATGTCCCCAGGTCTCAGCACCCATGTTGTTTATGTATGGGGTCAATACCGGCCAGTCATTTCTGGTGGGGTTATCCATTTTAAGCTGCCCTGGCTTCAGCTTGAGTAGCTTTATTAGTTTGCATCGGAGCAGAAAGTGAGGCTGCTGCAGCTGTGAACTATGAAGTGTACGAGGTTATGTTTTGTGAGAGAGTCAACTTTTAATATACTTATCAGACATGGTAAAACATTGCTTTCAGTGAGAGAATAAATATGCAATAGCTGGTCTAAGAAGTGGGATGAAAAGGGCATTCAAGATAATCAAATGCAAATTAAAATGCTGAATTTCAATGCCATGTACCAAAAAAAAACTGTTTTAAAGTTGATCATTCCGAGTCAGAGAACACAAAGAGCTTGACCTGATTTCATGGCAATCCATCCAGTAGCCAAGAGCCTGGGGTTCACAAATGTTAGCGGGCTTCATCCTCTGCCTTAGATCAATATCAAATGCCAATTTATTGAATAGTTGTTGAGATCATTCATTGCCATAAGTGGAGTCTAGTGATGTTAGCTTCATGAACAAATTGTTCTTTTGGAACAACTCCTGAAGAGGAAAGAGTTAACTTGATTCCCAAGCAGGAGTGAGACACTGCACATTGTGTATATAGGAGCCAGGTGAACCTGTTGTGAACTGAAAGAGCCGCTCATGAGTCGGTTCACTCGAGGCAAATAAATGGCACGAATTGGATTACCTAAAAGAATTGGTCATTTCATCACTACCAGAGCCACTAGCATGTTATAATGTTGCCATCTTTATTCATTTTAACCTCCCATGTCCACTAAAGCAACCAATATGACCTTCTGCTTGTTTGTTTGGGCTTCTGTGTGCTTTGGTTTGCTATGTGCTAATTGTGTGGAACAGAAAAGGAAGGTCCTAAACTGTCACCACCTTTTTGCCGCTCTTTGTAAAATGTTGCACTCTTCCTTCTGTCCTGTTCCTGTCTTTTATTGTCTGTTTTGAACGTACGGCCGTTTATTGGGGACGAGCTGAACCGCTTCTCCCCGTGACCACAGACAGCTCTGTTACTCCACAGACTAATGCACATCCTGATCAGGCTCGCTCACTCTAAGTAAGGACTTGGTGTCGCCTCCATTAAACCTGATATATATCAAAGCAAGACACCATCTGCTGTGATGTTTTTGCTTGTGTGCTCCCCCCCCCCCCCCCCTCCACTTTGGCACCGACATGGAAAACACATCCACTCTAGGTTTGGAGGATTCTTCAGCCTGTGGTTTCTCTAACCACCTCTGACTGTACGGAGGCTTACAGCAGGTGTATATTTATTCTCTGCTGTCCGCTCAGAGAGACTCCGCTCAGCATTTAGCCAAAACATGCTGCAACCATGTCAGGCCGCTTTGAGAGCGGCGTGGCCCCCGTTGCAGGAACATGGTCACCGTCAAGGCCAGGATGTTGACAGCGGAGAGATTAGTCAGTGGCAGACTTTAGGCTTCTCCTTTAGCTTATAGGCAGAACATGTTCCCGAGTGGCGCAGGGTCACCGTGATCTCCTCTTGCTTTCTCCCTCTCCTTGTCTGTGTTTTTTTTTGGTGATGTTATCTTTTCACTCTCCTCCCACTCGTTGCGTTTCCCTGAAGCTGTCTCAGGGATGAACGCCTCATTGTTTTTTTGCCCTTGCAATGCTTTATAAAAAGTGCCTTTCTGGATGTGGATGTCGAGCAGCTTCAGTTTGACCTTTTTTGACCTTTCTTTGAAGGAGGGGAGGTCATGTATAGGCCAATTACACGTTATGCAATTACACACCTCTCTTTGAATACGTCCACATTCAGTTTCAGATGAGGTTTGTTATGAGAGAAGGTTGGTTCCCGGTTCGTGACCCGTTGGCTTCCTTTCTCTCTTTGTTAAAAGAAGACACAATCATGTTTGTGCTTCAGGCAGCTCTGAACTCTCAGAGGGAGTATTTGGGCCGGGAGAGGTTTGTCTATTCATGGCTTTTATTTTAACACACTTTATTTGATACTTTACAAACAATATATTTTTCAATATAGTTTTGTATGACTCACAGAGCACCATATTGTTTTTGACAACTGCCAAGTTGCTAATCAGTCGCCTTCCAGTTGTTACGCAAAGCTGTCTGGCGCCACATGTCGAGGTGCTATCCATCTGTTTACCCAGGTTGCATCTGTTTATTTTTCTTTATTCCGATCATGCGCGGCACCGGGGCTTCACACAAATCAAATGCACCTTCAGATGTCGTTTCTCCACGGGGGGCTGAGTGATCGAGGAGGAGACGCGGCGCCTCCTCATGAGGGCTCTAAAATTGATGTGCCCTTTTGGCTCTAGTGAGGGTGACCTTAAAAAAATCAGAAACACTCAGCGAGCGCCACAGCCACTGTCTCACCGCTGATCACTCTCAATCCTCCACTCAGCTCTTCTTGCTGCTATTCAGACTCTGGAGCAGATCAAATACCAAGTGCTCGCGTGTTTAAATCCCCGTTATGTGCGGGCAGGCTGAGGGAACGCCGCACAGCCATGCAGTCAGGTAGTGTGCACCTTGTTGAATACTGAGTGAATGTGCATAACTACATTATGTCAGATAGTGAGACAGCCCTGATGGAAAAAGAAAGCTATTAGACGGGATGTATGAAGTAGCAGATGGGCCCAGAATTCAAATGTGGCAGGACCTGACTACGACTGACAGGCTACCAGTATTGTTGATTGTCATCCCCGAGTAAGCATTCTGAGAGGGGAGAAGTCTCTCTCGAGCCAAAAAAAGGACGCAATCAGATATTTTGTCAACGTCGGCAGGGAAACAAAAATTGCACTTTGGCTTGCTTTGCATTTGGCCATTTGATAATCACTGTTGTCCCTGGAGATTTGTCATTAGCGCGTCGACCTTGGGGAGGTGCACGCACCATTGACATCTTAACTATAGGCCGGAGCACGCTTGCATAATGCACATGCAGGGACACTCTGATCGCATTGTCCGCTGAGGGCCAACTGGAGCGGAAAAGGCAGTGGAAGTTCAGGAAGCGTGGATAAAAAACTGAATGTGATGAAGTGCTGCAAGGGCAAGACGTCTTCAACGACCCCCCCATCGCAACCACAGCGCTCACACACGCACACACACGCACACACACACACACACACACACACACACACACACACACACACACACACACACACACACACACACACACACATCGAGGTTTAAAAACGCCAGGACACACATACGCAGTCCCCATAGCCCATTACCTCAACCTGCCTCTCCACCTCCCCCTGACCCTGTCATCCCATCTCCCCCCCTTCCACTCATTACTCCCTCACCTCCTATATGCCACCGCTCTCCAACACTCCACCTGTTCTCTCCCCTCGTCTCGCTCGCTCCCCGCAGGTCGGCTCTCTGTTGATGTCAAGGCGGGCGGCGCGGTGAGTAATTCTCCCAGTGATACCGGTCTCCTGACCTTTCACTGCACCTTTAGGAGAAAGGGATTTCTCCTCATCGGCTGTGACGGCTCGCGGTGCATTGTGGGGTGGGGGGGGGTTGCTTGTGCTGTCAGGACACAGTGTCAGACCTGACCCCCCCAGGTGGCCTACAGGCTGACAGCAGACAGACCTGCTATTTGTTGCTTAAAACACCTCTGAGGAAGATGTCAGGGGGCATCACAGCAGCACATCACCTGCCCCTGAGGCCTCTCTGTGCACTCCGCCTTCACTGTTATGAACAACCTCCATTCAAATGCTGTACGAGTGACATACATCACATCTGCTGGGTCCATACAGTCAGGGGCGTATATATAGGCTGTATAGGCAGTGAGCTTGCATTGGTGCTGGAGGGAAAGAGGGGGGCAATTGGCCCTTTGCAAAGCCCCGGCCCCTGCTGCTTCTCTGTCAAACAGTCAGAGCTACCATGGAGCCCACACTGTCACTAACTGCACTCAATGAAGAAATATTATTTAAAAAAAGGATGAAGCAATTTCAGAGAGTAGCAGACAGAAGATAGAAGCTAAAGCTACAGACCAGTGAAAAAGTGAACTGCCTCATCACCTGGAGATCCAGACATGACATGAAGGACCAACAGTGTTCCTGTAAAGTCATTTGGTCTCTATTCACTCTTCAAATCATTTAAAAGCTAAAGCAGCATGAGTACACATTCAGTATCCTTCAGTAGCTAGCATAGCATAGAAGTGCTGACGTGATGTGCTAGCGCTCTCATGCTAATGTTAGCCAATGTCAGCCGGTATTTACGTAGAAAGGTAACCTTTTAGAAAAATATATCTCTCCTCACAGCCTCTGGGTAACAAAGGTCACTATGACACAACGTTTCACCATGACAAACATCTGAAACAATTGCATGAATCTGTGCTGCAGAGCTGGCTGGTGTTGAGGCTCGGTTCAAGCTGGCGGGAAGCTGTCTATTCTTTATTAATTATAGAAAGAAGATGTATAACTAAACTACAAAAAACTATTGAATTGAAAGAGTAATTTTATCTTCGTTACACATATTATATCTAATATATACAGTATATATATGCAATGAGGATTTCTGGGTAGTATGGACTCTTATTTGATCATGTAACCAGAAAATACGTGTGTAAATGTGTGTTTGTGTGTGCTCCATAGTGACAAGCGTGCACTTGGGCCCGTCTTAACTACCTTTCACCTACAGTTGGCACCAGCAGCGCCCCCATACTGGCGTGTGTGTGATTGGAAACTGCTTCTTTTCTCAGCTGCTGCAATCGTCCCCTGAAGAGGAAGTCTTTGAAACTCCTCCCCGAATGGTCCATGCCACTTGACTGGAGTCATAACCCTGTGTTTCGTCTGAGCTCTCCTGACAGTCAGCGCCGTGGTTTGAACAGGGTTTTAGTGTGTGTTCCTGTGTTCTGTGGTTTGCCTTGAGAGAAAGGTGTTTGATTACCTTCCCTGCCAGCAGCATAACCGCTGAAGAAAACACAAAGCCAGCCAACGCATTTGATAACACAGCGTCACATGGAATGAGGAGATGAGATGAAAGAGAACTCGAGTTGAAACACGAGGGGAGCAGCAGCCACTGCAGTCCAGTTCAGACAGGGTTAGTTACTGGAATTGGCAGAGCTGATGTCAAGAAAAAAGAAAAAAAAAGAACCAGGACTTCATTGGAGATCCTGTCTACGTCCTCCCGGCTTTCAAAGCCTCTTTTCTGCAGCTTCTCCTAATTTCCACCGGGCCAGAAGAATGGGTAATTGCTACCCAAGAAACTGGTTTATTTTGCCATCCAATTAAACAACACACATGGTGGCGATGTCCTTCCTGTGCCGCCGTGCGATCAGAGGCAGCACTGGTGCTCTCGGCTTCACACATGAATGCACACGTAGGGGTGGGAATCTCAAAATTAGATGTGGGATCACACCGGTGGTATAACGAGCGACAGCTCCTCTCTTTTCTTCTTTTTTTAAGGAGGGTGGCTGTTGTACAAGGCTCTTTTTCAGGAGTCCTAATTTCCTCATGGTCCCTCAGTGACAAACCCTTTGTCAGAGACTGGGGCTTTGTAGATATTTAGGTGCCTAGGGAGAGCATTTTTTTATATCATTATTATTATTACAAACAATGAAGCTCACACAGGGACAGAAATGGGTCACAAATGGATTATCTATTTTGCGTTTGTTTGTTTTTTGACACCTCTTTCATTGCGTTCTATATTTAGCTGTTGTGAGGAAGCGATTCATTATTGTGCCTTTGATAAAGTGGTGGCTGAGCGGTGCCGCTGCAGAGCACAGGACCGCTTTAAGTCCTAAAATGAAAACACAGAAACTCTTCTGATTTGAGTTTTGCTGTGAAAAGCAAACTCCCAAATCCACGTCTGCCTGTGTAGGGAAGGATATTGACTGAGGCAAAGAGAACTACGTATATCTGGTCGTGTCTGTGCTGAACGGAATGAAAGCAACGGATTGGTGCCAAACATGGGCCGAGCCAAGCCGAGCCGAGCGGAAATGAGGCACAAGATAAACCTGTTATTTATTATTATTTGGGTCACTTGGGGGCCCAAATAATACTTTTATAATACTGATATACTTATATAATACTTTTAAGTTGACTTACACATCCAACAGATGTAGAATAAATCTAGTGTTGTGTATTTTGGCCGCCGTCATAAACAACGTCATGAAACGAGAGGGAACCAAAGCAGCTGCAGGGGAAGTGATGCGCTGACCTGTTAGTCGCTATGAAGCGCTGAGGAGAACAGGAGTCAGCTGATGAGTCTTGGATATCGCTACAAGCGACCATTTAATCGTTACATGTATTATTTAATCCATTGTTTTTATGAATGTATTGATTAACCATTAGGCTAAAAGCCTTTTGTCCTGCCACATTTCCACTCTGTGTGAGCTCGGATGTCCAAAGGTTAAAAAGACATTCATCGTCTGGACTTTAATTAATCAACTTAAGTTAACCTAAATTCTGCTTGCTTCATTTTTATTTTATCGCTATGAAGTGAAGGCTCCTTTCCCTCCTGACACGCTGGTACACGCCCACTGCTGCCCACGCCTTATTCATCAGCACTAGTGCACCAGCATTACAGGGTTCGGTCACCCGACTTTTACGACTCTCACAGACAACACGGTGTGTGTAATTAGCCTGATGTCACCACACCAGAGGGAATGAAAGGGCACATCGTGACCCCTGGGCCACGCCAGATCAAAGGTCACGTAAGGGCCAACGGTGTGAGCGGCGAGCACGCATCATCTGTGCGCCTGAGCCCCACGCAGCGAAGCTTGCACAGGTCCGCTGAGCCTCATTATAGTTGCAAGTGCATCTTTGAGTTTAACGACCTCCAGTGACACAGTGGATTATGTAAAGGAGGGGTAAACAGCAGCCTTTGAGGGCCGGAGACGAGGTCTGGCTGCCCTCTCCTCTTTGCTACTTTACTGTAAGGTTGAAGGGTGAATGTGGCCCCGGGGACGTAAGCCAGTAGATGGTGACGGGCTTTACTGAGAGTGACATTTAAGATAGGAACGACATCAAGTGTGGCACCACTGTGCCCTGTGGCAATCCACCACATGGAGACAATGTCAGCATGATCTGGCTTTAGCCCCAAAACGCAGCGGATCTAACCCCGACCCCCACCACCTCCCCTCCATCACCACCCCCCGTCCATCACCACCCCTCCCACACACACAAACAGACATATCTCTTACACATGTCAACCGCATCTCATGTCAAGTGACAGTAAACAAGATCTGCCACCTTCCAGATGTGGATGTGCTGTTCTTGCCTTGGGGCGGATTTAGCTCCAAGAGATTTGTATGAAATACACAATAAGTGTTCTTCTATTTTTTTTGGGGGGGGGGTCTATTTTTTTCTTTTAGCAATGAGATCATCAAAGCTAAATCCCCTTCGCTGCATTTAAAAACAACATCCGCCCGATTAAGTTATTCAGCCATAGCTAAGCTAAATGTGCTCCGGATGAGCAGTGTTCAACAAAATAGGTTTCATATCGTACAGGAACCAAACAGGGAAGGCGGGAATTACAGTTGTTGGGGCGAGGAGCTGCATCACCCGGTATAAGCACTCTGCACATCGGCAAGCCTTAAAATCCAATTATGGTATTCAGACATGGCACAGTGACCTTTGACTTAACATTCAAATGGTCAATTTCAGTAGAACTCACAGACCCACATGAGGCGCGAGAAATACTTTTTTTTTCTTCCTCTCTCGCTGAGAGCTTATCTTGAGCCGCGCTATTATTTTTATAAGAGATCTGTTTTGTGCCATACGTAAGTCATCAGAACTACAACTCCCAAGGAGAATGGAGATCAGATAGGGAGGTCTGGGCAACAATTACGGGGAAGCCATTTAAAGGTGACATTTCAGTCCACGCAGCAGATGCTGCCAATCTATCTTCCCCCGGCTCTATCTGCTGCCCTCGTTTCACATCCCTATCTCTCTCTCTCGCTCTCTCTCTCCCTCTCTCTCTTCCCCTCCCCTCTCTCCCCTCTCTCTCGCTCTCCCCCCTCTCTCTCGCTCTCTCTCTCCCCCTCCCTCTCTCTCTTTCTCCCCCCTCCCCTCTCTCTCCCGCTACAGCTCTTTTTTTCGGCTTTCTTTTGCCTTCCTCCTCTTTCTCATTTTGCTCCCCTCCCCCCCTCGCCTCCACCATCCCCCGCCCTGTGACGTGCTGACGAGGCAGCAGGGGAGGAAGCTGTGTAATAAAAGGAAGAGCTAATGAAAGGTCGAGCGGGGTCAACGTGCTCACATACCTTTGCCGGACAAGGGGGAAGAGAGGTCATTTATTCCAAGGGGACAAACTGTTTCACTTTTTGACTGAGAGGGGGAGGTGTCGAAAGGTCAAAAGGTCGCAATAAAGGACGCTGGGGTCGTAGCCTCTGGGCTGAGATTCTGCACGTCCTGGGGTCAGAGGTTAGCGCAGGAATGCTGGGTAAACGGGAGGTTGGGAGGAGAGTCAAAGGTGTGGTCTCCGTCCCCCGTTTGGACGGACATCTCTATGAGTAGAGGTCAGCCTATACCTGCAGCAACAGCAGCAGCAGCAGCAGGTATAGGCTGAAGGTGTAACTGTGATTTAATATCATAATTACGCACAGTGGAAGGCATATAACGGGAGATGATGAATCATATTATATTCAGACTGTCAAAAGAAGAATTACGGCATTTAATAAAACTTTTCAAGAAGGACTGTTGCTGCGTTGTATAAGATAACTAATATAAGATCCCATGACACTCATTCCTCCAAGACTCAAAATTTAGAGGCTTGCATACTGTAACTCATTACAAGTCTGAGAGATATGCAATAATTTAAATAAACACATGGAAGATATGATATGGAAGATAAAGCAAAAAAGAAAGAAGGCCCATGCACTTCTCATTGACATTATTGTAAGACGTATTGATACTAACTGTGTGAGCTGAGCGCTAATGACTGATAGGATGAGCTCAGGGCCACTGGGAAATCAGTAGGTGTGACACTGCCATCTACAGGAGCAACGTGAAACAGGCTGACTGCTTTGTAAGATAATGACAGAAGGTTAATGTAGGGGTCGGCAACGGGAAAACTCTTTTCAAATCCTGTTGCTAACCAGTTTGCTGTATCACCATTAAGGTAACATCATTTGGACGCCACATACTAATGTATACCTCCCACAGATCAGATTTATTCAATCAAAATATTAAAGACATTTTTCTCCCATAATAAGGACATTGTAATCATATTTAAGGTGCTACTGGTGAAGCTACTGCGTGTCTGCAGTTACCAGCCGCTGGTTTGATGCAACGCTCAAGATCAAAGCAATGAGCCTCTAGCAGTGAGTAACACATGTGAAAGAGGAGCATGGGGGCAACTGTGGCACAGTGGAACAGTGTTTAGCAGGTCCATTGTTTAATCAGCGGGTCGGTGGTTCGATCCCCAGCGCCGCTAGTCAAGTGTCTATGGTCTACTGTAATGTAAGTCGCTTTGAAGAAAAGCGTCAGCTAAATGAAATGTAATGTAGTCCTTGTTTAATCATGCTCCACATGAATGACAGCTTTTAGACCTGAGTGCGGCCTTATATCGTCACTCATACTGTGTTTGAAAGGCCCAAAAAGGAAATAACGTCTGAAAATGTCCACAAATTTGTACCTAACCTGATCAAAAGTGTAGTAAAACCCAATAATGTAATAACTTGACCGAGAATGTAATAAAATATCCTGACTGAAATTGTAATAACATTCCAACCCTTAATATAATATTATAATGTAATATTATTCATGGCTCTCTTGTGTAACGTTAGCCATCTTCTGATGGAGTCTGAGATCCACTCTGTTCTAATGGACCACTCAGTTCATCCCTCACTGAGAGACATTTCTTTGCCTGATAACAACATGCCACTTGCCTTCTGTTGTAAATATCAAATCAATAAAGCCTTGAGTTTACTTTATCATACATTAAATCCCTTTCAAATATTAGTGTTTTAAGTAGGCAATCCTGACTCTCCAGTATCACCAATTAGTTTACTTGCACACTTTACATTAACCATCAAATTGATTATGTCCTTGTGTTTGAGAAAGAAAAGAGCTAATGTTTGAAAGCTAATACATTATCAGTCTGTTATTACAATATCAATGAGGCCATTTTATTATGTTACTGTTCAAGTTATTACATTATTGGGTTTTCGCTCTTGATAAGTGACAATTTTATTTCAGTTTCGGGAAATGATTTTATTATTTGGTGCTTCAAGGCTCCTTGACTGTCTCTGAAGAGTGCCAACTAAAATAAAAGAACATTGACAATAGCTCATGAAAAGTGATTCAGTCGCATCTGGACAACAGAGACTAGTTAATCTTTTAGGTTGGAGCATTGAAGGATTAACGTGAGGCCGGCTGAGTCTGAAAGGTTGTATAGTCCAGTGTGGAGGCAGCACACAGGCTGTCTAGCTTTCTTTGGGCCATAACAATAAAATACTGTATTTTTCTCCACTGACCACTTTTGGACCAAAAGTAAATACTTTCTATTTATTTTTTAAAGATTCATAAATAAATTGGACCTAATCTAGAATCCAGAAGTTTCTTTAACCTGCATTCTCTCTACTGACCACCAGGGGGCGACTCCTCTGGTTGTATAGAAGTCTATGCTTCATTTATTAAAGCTGCTTTCTCTCTACTGACCACCAGGGGGCAACTCCTCTGGTTGTATAGAAGTCTATGCTTCATGTGTTAAAGCTGCATTCTCTCTACTGACCACCAGGGGGCAACTCCTCTGGTTGTATAGAAGTCTATAGAAATGACTACTTCTCTTAATTGTAACATTTTTGTCACCTAAAAAGGGTTGCATTTCGGTTGTAAAAACAATACAAAATGTCAACGCCCAAAATGCTAAACTCAAGGTTGTGCAAGTCCACAAAATTAAATCTACTTCAGTTTGGCTTTATTAAATCATCTTCACCGATGTCAGGGCTTTTCCCAACTCAAAATGTGCAACAACAGACAGGACTTCCGCGGCTCTGTTGTCATACAGAAGCTTACCTCAGACTGGGACAGATGTTTTGCAGCAGCAGCCATGACATACAGATATTCAGCCATGCCATACAGATATTAATCCATGACATACAGATATTCAGCCATAACATGAGCAGTTCAATACGCTGCAGCACTAATAGCTACTTAGAGGATTGTGAGGGAAGCCATATGATCCTCAGTGCATGTATGGTGGGATTAAGTGAAAAGTAACCCAGAGGTTGCAGCCCTGCTACTGAGGTGCCCTTGAGCAAAGCACTTAATCCCCTCAGTGGCCAGCAGATCAGACTGTGGTTGTACTGGGCAGCTTCCAGGCATGCCCGTGTGTAACTGGGTGAGTTTGATGCATGCAGGGCCTTCCTTTCCCTCTCAGTGAACTGACCATTGACAAACACACACACACTCAAAGGCGTCCACCAAGAGTTTGGATGCATGTATTTGAACAAGAATTCACTATTTGCTTCATTATTATCAATACTTCAATACTCTTTTTATCTATCTATATCAGCATATTATAAATAATTATTTAAAAACTATAATATGTAAATCTGTTCGAGAAGAATGCTCTTGACAATCTAATTTAATTTCAGAGATATATTTAAAGGGCCACTCTGTGAGGAGCATTGCTGGAAAAGGTTAAAAAAAAAGTCTTGTGACTCTGCAAACAGCTCTCCAAAGTCGGAAAAATTACCCTGAGGATGTCATCATCATCATCCTCATCACCCTCATCATCAGACGCTTTTGGGTTGCACACACAGGTATGAGGGACCATGAGTCCAGGTATCTGAGCCACTGCAGCTAATAAACCCTTTAATCTCATGAATAGAAATGTGAGACTATTGTTCGCTGCAGTGAAGACAGAGATGCAAATGTGAGTGGCACCGTTAGCCTCTGTGCTTCTTATTAGCACAGAAATATGGCTTTCATTCTCTGACCCAATTCTGTAGCCGAGCTCTGATCACAACAACACGAAGGTCTTCATCTCTGCAGGAGAGGCAACAAGACAGCGGGGAGAAGGTGGGACAACTGGACCGGGACAGACTAGGGTGGGGGGACATCCATAATGATGGTGATATTGTGGTTTTCAGAAGCCTGTTCACTGACTCACTAAGTTAAGAACAGAGAACCGATCTGAGGGGTTTGCATTGAGAGATCTGAGAGACCACTTACTCATCCTGACACATTTCTGCAGCATCACTGTGCAATGTGGGATGACAGCATGTCTCATAGCTGTTATCCGAGTTCAATCGTCCTAGAAATACTGCCATGCATTAGCTCACCTGTCCAATCAGAATCAGTGAGGCTGGAGGATTAAACGTATTCCTGGCCTGATTAGGAAGTGCATTATGCAAACATTGGGTCCACACGTGCAGACATGTGATAACGTGGGGCCAAATTTCGGGGGACTTTGGTATTGTTTGGATGCAAAGTATCTGTTTCTAGCCTCATGGCCGTCTTGTTGTTTCACTCCCGAGGCCGGTCTTGGACAGGAGGGCTCACCGCATCTATTGGATTACGCGAGGGATTTGAAACTAGGATTAGGCCTTCGGGGCCGCGGACAGCGTGGGGGTGGGGGGGGGCGGCGTGCGCGTCTGCATCACAGTGATGTGTGCGTTTGTGCGTACGTGCGCGTTTGAGCGGGAGGGTGGTGGTGCGTGAAAGTGTGTTTTACGCATCCCAGATAGGCCACAGCGTGGGAAGCTTGTCTCACTTGGCTCCATTGTCTGTTTTGGCACGGACCTGCAAACATGAACCTGTTCTGCTTCACACTGGTAAGATATACATTATTATTATTTTGTAAGCTTTATGTATACGGAGCGGAGTGTTTTGGTCCCCCGCAGCGGGAGTATCCCGCTGTGGGGGAGATGTGATGTTATAGTTGTTGCCTTGCCGTGCTGTGCTCGCATTCGATACAATACAACTGTAACATATGCATTATTTTATTTGTTCATTATTTTAATGGTAATCCTGTCAACGTGACACATTTTCCAGCAATGTAACAACTTTCTAACTCTGCCTCGTGAGCAGGAGTATTAATTCTTGAATTTATTATGAGTTGATATGTTTAAAAATCTGCTTGAACAAAGCTCATCATAATGTGAGGATTATTAAAACCAGAAGACACATGAATGCTAATCGAGTATGAAGTCTTTATCACACTGCAATTTGTTGCAACGACGAGGGTTTGTTGTTGGAGGTGATGACGTGTACAGGTGTTCAATTTGATTATTAGAGGCAATTTATAGCTGTGCTGTTAATACACTTACTCCTCTTCCACTCAGGGCCAGCTTTGGGACTTTACTCAGTATCAACACACACGGTACACAATGTCACAACAGAGCAAGTTCTGCTCACCTGGACAAAACAAAACATGACAGATTTATGTCAGTGGTTACATAACTGATCTGAAAAACGGTGACAATATAATATGTATATACTATATTTTCATATAATATATATCATATAATATGTGAAAATCAGTATGAAATCTCCACTTTAAAATATTTAGCCCACTAAAATGTCATATATCAAAAGAGCCTTAAAAACATATGTGAAATGTGTGTTGTAAACGTCTTTAAAAAAATGATTTCCCATAGATTTATTATAAATTATATGATTATATTTTCTTTGCAGTCTTGTATGTTTGACCATCATAAGTTTCCAAAGACTTCGAGCTGAAATAAATGTATCGACATGGTGCACAAGAGTCTTTGGCGATGGTGATTGGTGGTGGAGAAGGGATGAAGGGATGAAGGGAAATGCTTGGAGAGGTGGATGGAGGCAGCAGAAAGGAGGAGGATTAAAAGTTTGACAGTAATGATGTGACTCACAAAGAGAGAGAGAGAGAGAGAGAGAGAGAGAGAGAGAGAGAGAGAGAGAGAGAGAGAGAGAGAGAGAGAGAGAGAGAGAGAGAGAGAGAGAGAGAGTTTTCCTGAACAAACCTCCACTAAGCTTCATTACTTCTCAAATAATCCATCATCCAGCATCTCCTTCTCACATGGGCAGACATGTTGACTAAATGGAAGCGTTCATGGCAGACTGCTGACCTGGACACCTTCAGACGGATGAAATGAATAACAAAAGTGCATTGAACAATGATTGAGCATTTTTGAGTGACAAGCTGTGCGTGCAGAATAATTACAGTGTAGATGTCGGACCGTTAGACTAGAAGACCTGCTCGTCTCTCCTCGATGTAAAGCTTTCAATTGATTTTGCATTGTGGACTCGGACTGATGATTGATCCCAGACAATTCCTCCTGGATTAGCCGCAGCAACAGGAGACCTTTAGTCGGAACGTTTGAACGCAGCCAATCAGGGTGCTCTAGTTCTTAAGCAGGCTTCTGTCACCATGCAGACTGTATTTTCATTTCTCTCAGGATGGCTCCACAGAGAGCATGTATGAACCGCCCTACGGACAAACACCCAAGGAAGTCCCGCCCAAGTACCAGTGCAGCCCTTCTCTCCACAGGTGTAAGCTCGAATGGGGCGGCTCAGATCCAGCCATCGGTTCCGTAAGTTTGTCTATGCGCTTCGTTCAGATTCAACACTGACAGTGTACGCTTTGTAAACATTCAAACCAATTGGAAACCGCTGATTTTGGAGCCATGTGACACTCCTTAGATCACTTACTGGCTGCACAAAGAGTGTCTGTGTCGAGCAGAAGGAAAGGCTGCTCAGCTCAACCAGAGGTCAACCTCTGGAAACCAGTAGGAGAGCCACAAAGAGCTGCAACAGTGGTGATGACCAGGCTCGCTCACAGTTACAAATCCCCTCTCTAAGACTAGAATCAAACCGCTCTTCCCATATTATTGTGTTGCTGGATTCTGCACAGCAGATGCAGGTGCATCCAAAGGAAACAATAGTAAAAGCGTTCGGCCATTGCCTATATGGGAGCGACTGTGGCTCAGTGATAGAGCAGGGTCATCTTTCAATCCCTGGTGTGTCCTTGGGCTCGTAAGTCGTAACCTCAAATTGCCCCAGCAGTGCCGGGTATGAATGAGTATAAATGATTAGCTAATTTTCTGATGGGTAGGTGGCATCTGGCATGGTAGCTCGTCCCAGCATGTGTGTGAATGGGTGAATGATGTATTGTTAAAAAGCTTTGAATGGTCAGAAGACTAGAGAAGTGTTTTATACCAGTGTATTTAGCTTTTTCCCATTTACTAGTGTCTCTGCCAGCTTAGGTAAATATGTTTTAGCTACCACAGTACCAGTGTCCACATAAGCTGACTAAATCCTCGTGCATCCAATTATTTTTTTCTTTCTGATTTTGCAATCCTGTAAGATGGGTCTGTCTTTGTTCCCCCAAGGACCGACCTCTGAGTACAATACAAGTAAAGAGGAATAACAGAAGGTATGTGAGTTTTGTTAGCTCGTGAATATTTTTAAAGAAGGCATTTCTTTAGATAGTCTCTAGTTTTGTTTGTATTTCACTCATCGGAATGACCTTATTTCCCATAAGGAAATTAAAATATATGTCATTATCATTTGTCATTTTAGGTCATGTACGCCGACATTACCCTCGAACGATGAAACGTTAGGTTGGTACATTGTTCACAGTCCCTGAAGTTCATATTTACAATGATTTTCTTTCAGACTTTATGCAGAAGTAACTTCAGGCTCACATTGCTTCTTCTGTATGTTGAACCTTGTCAACTGCTTTTCCCTCCGCTCTGTCTGTTGCAGACAAAGACAGGAGCTGTACCTGCTGGATGTCATCAGGTGACAAGAAGGACCTTTCTCATCACAGGAAAGGTAAAGACATCTACCTGAGCAAAAACAAAGTCTTCTACTAACACACCATGGTGCACTGAAGTTGGAGATTAGAGTAAAGAAACAGTTGTAGCTTATCAGAGAATGGCTTGTGTACGACAGCTGAAGGATCAATGCTGTTATTTATATGTTTTACAATATATGAACTAGAAAGGTGCACTCTGCAGATCTCCGCCAGGAGTGTCTGATGGTGTGATTGAATGAATACAACCCACAGTTGGTTAACCCCCGTCTAGTCACAAATTGGCTGCAAGGCGTCATGAAACACACCATTCCAACTCAAAAACAACAGGCTATATATGCAGGCAATTGACTCAAAGAAACATCATACAATATTACAAAACCCAAAATGACTGACTAAACTGCTCGCGTAGCGGTCGCTGTGGGGCAGAGAAGTACAACAGTGTGTGTGCTGCTAGTTCCGCTAGCGAGTACCAAACACACCAGACAAAAATAGAAAAAGGAGCCAACTAACAACCTGTGATGTACGCAACCAAAGGGCTGTAAAATGTGGTAAAACACACATTCAAACTCAACAGCAAGCAGCGATGTATGCAAGCAATCTGCAGTGTAGTATAATACACTTCATACAATCTTGCCAAAAACTATATTAAACTCACAAAGCTGTCTGCCAGACTGAGTTGCAGAGATTTAGCAGTGTTGAGACGGGTCGTGCCGTTAGCTGTTAGCGATTAGCCAAACACAGTGTCCCAAAGAATAAAAGTGAGTTGTCGAGCAGCGGCTGGGAGGTACATAGCAGTGTGTGTGCTGGAAGTTTCGTCAGCTCCTCCGATTGTGTCTCTTGACGCAGACTTGTGGCTGAGGGTTGGAGATGCACTCAGCCGTGTTCTCACTACAGGCCGGGGACCGGTTAAGAGTGAGGAGTCAGCATACTAAAAATTATCAACAAACTCCAATATGTTCAGAACTCTGCCGCCCGCCTGCTCACCTCCACCCAGCGTTATGAACATATCACCCCGGTCCTACGCAACCTCCATTGGCTCTCGGTCAAATATAGGATTGACTTTAAAATGTTGCTCACCACCTACAAAGCCCTAAACAATCTGGCCCCGCCCTACCTTTCAGACCACCTCCCCCTTGATGCCCCAACCCGTTGCCTCAGGTCCGCCAATGCGAACACTCTGAAGACCATCAGGACCAAGCGGCGGACCTGGGGTGACGGGGCCTTCACAGCTGCTGCACCCCCTCTGTAACTCCCTCCCCATCCACATCCGTCAGGCTCCCACCCTTTCATTATTTAAGAAAGCCCTAAAAACCTACCTCTTCAAACTTGCCTTCACCTGCTAACCCCTGCTAACCCCTGCTAACCCCTGCTCCCTACCCTTCACCTGCTAACCCCTGCTCCCTACCCTTCACCGGCTAACCCCTGCTCTCTACCCTTCACCTGCTAACCCCTGCTCCCTACCCTTCACCTGCTAACCCCTGCTCTCTACCCTTCACCTGCTAACCCCTGCTCCCTACCCTTCACCTGCTAACTCCTGCTCCCTACCCTTCACCTGCTAACCCCTGCTCCCTACCCTTCACCTGCTAACCCCTGCTCCCTACCCTTCACCTGCTAACCCCTGCTCCCTACCCTTCACCTGCTAACCCCTGCTCCCTACCCTTCACCTGCTAATCCCTGCACCCTGCCCTCCACTACAGGACTCATTCCGCGTGGCTTCTCCGGGTTTTCTTTTGTGCCGGGGATATTGTTCGTTAGTTTTGTTTGTTCCATTGTCTTTCTGTGTTTTGTTTTGATCTGTTTGTCTCTGCCTTATGTGAAGCGTCTTTGAGTGTTTAGAAAAGCGATATACAAAATAAAATTATTATTATTATTATTATACAGTCAATGCTAGCATAAAACAATAATAATAAAAGGCGTTTTGAGAAACTGGACCTCTCAAGAGGTCTGGCCAAACCAAATTTTGGTTGCAGCAAAATACGAGATAAGCCGTGGACAGACGGAGAGGTGCACACTCACTCACTCATGGATGCACACGTACACGCCTGCACACTTGCAACCGACTGACTGATCCTCCAGGCGGAGATAACAAGGAGGAAATAGAGCATGGTCTGACCTGTGTGGATTGATCCTACAGAGATGTGTCACGCTGCATGTCAGAGCAGCATGTTGACACGAGACGACAGAGGGAGGGAGCTGAACTCTCACAGGACGCAGGCCGATCCACCAGCTCAGGTAAAACCACAGCACGGTCCCCTTAGGGCAGGTTGAACCCTCCATAGAGCCAGATTAGGATGAATATAGAACAGTGTCCATGTTAAATGGAGTCTTAAACTCTATATTCTCTAAATAAAAATCACATTTTAGTTGGGAGTCCGTGCATACAGAGCATCAAATTAACCTTTTTTGCACTTCATTTTCACGTGGACAAACGGACTTTTGTAATACCGCATCCACACGTGTGCCAGATAGGCACCTGACATTCCTGGATGTTTGTGCACGTGTTAGTCTGGCTGTTTGTCTATGCTCATCCTGCATGCACGGCTTATGTAGCAGCACAGTACAGCATCTGTAAAATGAATAAAAAGGCTGTGTTAGGGCCTAACTTTTGTTCAAATGTGTGAAGAGAGTAATCTGACCAATGTTTCAAAGTTAACTCGCTTGGTGTTTGTGTGGTACGGCCAGGAGTTACAGAGGGGGAAAACTGAATCCATGACAGGGAGGTCGTTTGTAAGTCAGCCAAATCAGATCCCCAGTTCACTTTGATCTGCTTTGTAATCTTGGATCGCCTTTTATTAGGCCCTTTTATATCTGCCCAGTGTTCTTCTGGATTTTGTACTGTTTGGTGCTTTTCATGCCAGCGGCTGATAGTTGAGAGGGGGACAGGACAGCAATCTCCTCCACACGAAGAGAACAAAATGATAGGGCGGTGCCAGTGTGATAAGGGGACTTTTTGTCTGAGCATGGACTGAGAGAACACAGCGTGTTTCTGAAGGTTTTGCTCCGCCATCTGCCTCGTTGTTACATGTTAAGTATTGCAATATCCAAGTGGTGGAAATAGGAAATACTCACTTACAAGTACTGCCCTCAAAATCTTACTGAGGTAAGCATACAGAGATGTCATCAGCCAAAACAAACTTGAAAAGTTTGAAAAGTTAAAGTGTCCCCTGAGACTGATATATTAGATGCCAAAGGTCCCATATTTCAGAAAGTGAGATTGCCGTGTCTTTTTTGATTATAAAGCCAAACACTGGCTCTTGATGAGGCCATTCTCATTTCCAAGTTTCTACATTGGTGATCTTAGTTCTCCGACAGCTTGGCACATGGGAGGAGCTTCAGTTGGTTGCAACCTGAAACCTCCCATGCCACCTAATCCAACACACAGTGCCTCTAAGCGAGCCGTCAGGACTTCCTGAAGGCTGTAATGACACAAAGATACACCCGTACAGGCGTCCTAAACTCTGTGTGGTTGACGTGACCACTGAAGGCCTGGCAGCAGAAGACAAGCAACGCTGACCAATCAGAGCAGACTGGGCTTTTTTTGGGAGGAGCCTTAAAGTGATAGGCCAATACGGAGCATTTCAGAGAGATATTGATGAAATATAATGTATTTCGTTTTACATTAAAGCATGTAAACATGTCCTAGTAGAAACAGGGAATGATGTGTGTCCTTTACTACTGATGCAGCGATGTATAAGCAACATCTTACTGTTGAGAGTTAGTTTTTCTACTCCATTAGTGCTGAATGTGTGTTCAGTTCATTGAGCGCTCATATTGTTTCTTTATTGCAGGGCGGTGAAACTGCAGCTGACACAGCAGAATCAATACACACCACAGGACGACTAAAGAAGTTACAGAACCTGCTGCAAACGAAGAAGGCCCATCAGAGTGGAGCTGAAAGAGGGAAGAGGACCTCGGAGAATAACGGTGAGTCATTGCAGGTGATGTTCTTCAACCTGCTCGGGAAGCTGCGTTGAATCACTACCAGGACCTTCTGCTAATCTTCCGATCACTTGGCAGATGTGTCGAGTAACAGCAATCCAGTGCTAACCTGCATCGGCCTGGGCAAGAGAGCTGAGAACACGCCCTCCGTGGCGACGCCATCACCACAGCGGCAACAACAGCGGACCAGAGACGTCCATGAAGATTCAGAAGAGGAAGGGCTTTGGAGTCCACAGCTTGGGAGCTATCAGTGGAACCCGTTTGAGTGTCCGCAGCCCTGGACTCCCTTCTACCACACCTGTCGCCAACCCAGACACGAGCCGTCGGTGTGCGGTGGCACGTTGTCGCTGCCCCGGACGACAGAGTGGGACCGCTTTGAGAGTTTGATCCAGGAACTGGACAGCAAACAGTCTGATCTGTCTCCTCCAGAAATGATCCGCTCCATCACAGATTGGCCGCTCCCGCAGAACACAGTAAGACCTCAGTGACATCACCACCAGAAAATTAGGTCAACTAAAGGATCCAGTCGTGTTGTTGGTGCAAGTTTTACCACTCAATATAGCATCTTAAAAAGGAATAGTTGGACATATTGGGAAATGGTAGGTTGGCAGGTGGCATTTTGTTACCTTTAGACAAAGAAGAGTTAGCAGTTTCCTCCTTATTCCAATCTTTATGCTAAGCTAAGCGGCGGCTTGCTTGCTATGGCCTTGCAGTATATTTAACAGACGGATGTGAGAACAGTGTTAACTTTCCACCTCAAAGCAAATACTACGATGGCCTTCAGGTAATGTAATAACACGTAATACCCTATCCAGAGCCAGTGTTTGGTCTGTTCCTTCTTGGCTACTGTAGAAACATGGTGGTGCAACATGACAGGCTCCATATATAGATATATAGATATGAAGAGCTCATTCTAATCCAACAACAACAAAATGATTCTTAATTCCAGGTGATTATACACAAAGAAATATGTATATTCAATTTCTACTGATGAATCCCCCTAAATGATACACACTGGCTCTTTAAGTGGCTTCCTCTTGAAACATGGTGGAAGTTATTGCTTTTCACTACATCTGGTTATACTACAATGCTTTACTTTGTTCTTCCTGTTGAGGTTTGGTGGAATAGAGCAGACCAACACATTTCCTGTGAGGTCTGACCTGGGTGTTCAAAGGAATAAACCTGTGAAGCTTGTTCTGTGCGATCCAGCAGACACCAACATGCAGCTCCATGTAGGACGTCCCTCTGTTGGTGCAGCCTGCTCCCAGAGGATCTCTGAAGTATTATTAAAGTGGGCTTTGCATGGCCTAATTGCACCTCAGAGCTCCTTTGGGAACATTTAGACCAACTGAACTGTAATTTAAATTTCCAGCTAATGCTTTTACATTTTTTTTATTTATTATTGCATATCAGGTATTCAGAACATCTTAACAACAGTTTCCTGTTCAGCCTCAGTAAGCACAGCTAATGCGTCATATTGCTATTTAATAATACCAACAAAAACAAAACAAAATCAAACTGTTAGGCAGGTCAGAGTAAATATGCGTCATAGTGAATTATCAGTTCACTAACGGACAATGTTGGGAATGAGCCAAGAGTTAGTGTAACAGATGCTCTGTGGGCCGCTGAACTCAAGCTAATGGCAAACAAGTAGGGAATGACTCACTGTCTCCATTAGCGTCTCATAGGAAGGTATAAGATCGCACACAGAACAGTACAAGATCAGCGCGACAATATCACTCAAATACAAGCATTTTGATATAAAAAACACACGACGTGTCTCAGAACTGCGTAGCTGCCAGGGTTTAACCTCATTCAGAACACAGATCATGAACAGGGAATAAACACAAACTGTTTATGTTGTGGGGTCACACACACACGCACAGGCTGATAATGTGCCCATCTGTCACCAGGAAAACACACATGTTAATCGCTCTCTCACCCAAACAGTTGACCAGATTGGGGAGATTTGACGCTTTCAAACAGCCCTCCCCTCTAACGAAGCCATCGGATAATGGAAGCGCTCTGGTAAGAGAAGCAACATCCTCCATCTGCCAGTCTGCCCATCGAGGAATGTTTTTACTTTCGCGTCCTCCGCACCATGCACAACCAAATCGGATTTTATTTTTCAGACAGACCATGCACAGAGTTGCGGGGAAGCCGTCTATTCACAGCAGGAGCAGAAAGGCGACCCAAGCACAGCAAGGCTGCAGAGGAGGGAGGCGGAGACCTTGTCACACAGTGACAGCAAGCAGGCGGAGGCCTCGCCTGAGAATGCGCCGTCAGCCATCACTGTATGTCACGCGCTCTGCACAGCTTTTGTTAATGCCACCGGTTTTGGGATCGTGGCACCCTGCGCTTGGTGTGGTTTGCACCTAATGAAACATCTGTTTCCAAGCAGACAGCTGTCAGCCACACACCTGCCCGGCCACACCGCAAACTATCAATCAAAGAACCGCTTTTACATATTTGACACGAGACTGTTAAAAGTAGCGCTTAACGCAGAACAGGGATGGACAGATCCAACACGCTCTGCCGCCTTATCTGGTTGACCTGGTTAAAAAACAGGACTACAGCTTTAAATGATGTGTTCACACAACAATATGGACACAAGTCACAGTGGAAAAACCCCAAACAGTGATTTACTCACTAAATAAAAGCTCATGAGGCTATGCGGCAAGTGCAGAAGGAAGTTGAACTGGGTCATGAGAGGCGACTGCAGAGCTCGTCAAATGTCAAATGTGCAATTCATAACAAATAAGGGTGTAAAAACACATGATCATAACTACTAAGTCATGATGATTTAATAGATACATTTATTATTTATTTGAATACACAGTTTTACTGTAAATCCATACATGTTTGTATTCACTAAACTGCACACGTCACCACACGTTTTTTTTTTTTACACAATTAGAGAAAGCACAAACTCATGTAGGTCATCTATTGACCAGTTATGCTGAACCATGAATGAAGTGATGAGGTGAACGGCCACCAGGCCCTACGTCCTGTTGGTTATATTGCTGCGCATACGTTTTCCAAAATATCTGATCATATAGTAGCCATGCCAGCTGTTTGTCACTCAGTACTATTAACATGTATTTGCATATGACTGCCAGTGTGTTTTATACTCTTATTCTCATCAGAGAGATGATTAATTATGATTATTAAATACTTACTAAGTCTTAACATTGATAAATAGGAATTAATGATCCATCTGCATTAAGTCATGCATTAAATCATTGCTCATTGTCATCTTTCCCAGCAGACCTTTTGGCATGTCATAGCAGGATAAACACAGGCATAAATGATAACATTAACGAATGCCTCCATGGAACAGAGCCATAATACATGGCAGTATTCACCCTGTGTTTACCCTGTAAGGACATGTCCACATGGCTGCTAGGAAAAGGGCCTCATGTAACTTCACTGTGAGTGCTCGCTTAGACTCTTCACTGAGAAAGAGGTCATAAATGATATCCGATAACATGTATATATATATATATATATATATATATATATATATATATATATATATATATATATATATATTTATATATATACTACATGACATAATATGTCAGCTCACTGGCAGTGTCTGTGTTACATGTGACCAGAGTGTACATGTGGCTGGTTAAGTTGTCCTCGACAGTGTTGAGGCTAATCTTAGAAAAACGCATGCAGCATGCGGCCCCAGCCTTCCCTCTCTTGACAAGATCCTGCCTGACTGTCTAGAACCCAATCAAATCAGATCATATGTTTCATGCCCGTGCAGCCCATCCACGATCCCCCACTCCAGAAACCGCACACGGATGCTGATGCTGATGCAAACGTGGTCCACAAAGTGAAAGTCCCTGTACAGGAAGAGGAAGTTAAAAGCTGAGCGCAGGTAGCTAGGGATTATTCCTGCCACACACCTCCTGTAGGTCTCAGCTATAAAAAGCCAGGCAACCCTTGCAGGATTAAGTGTTTTGCTTGCCAGAGGAGCAGCGTGTCCCAGAACCGGAACATTGAGCCGCTCCGTCGCATGAGGAATCAAACAGGGCAGCTTTGGGCCCTGACTCAGCTCTCTGGTTGGTTAGCTTCATCTTTTGTTGGCCTGAAGTGGAAGATGACGGATGGCAGGGAACATAAAGCATATAAGGCTGGATGAAAAATGTGACTTGTGGTGTTTTCTTTACTGTGCAGACTGGTAACACGCAGAAAAATGAAGCCGAGAAGAGGAAAGCTGGTGGGCGACCGTTTAGTAAAGGACACGGGCGGCCCAGTAACTCTGTGGAAAGCCTGTACAGCCTCAACAGTGGACAAAGCTCCTCAAGTAAGCGCCTTCAGGCCCAGAGTCACCACTTGATGAATTATGCAACCTTTGCTTGTTCCCTTACTGCCATGTGGATGCACTCATTTGTGAAGCCACGCCAACCTCCGACACATCAAACAACTACTTATTGACGTGTGGCGAGCTCCCTTAGACAACCATTGCTGGTGTGCTGTTCCCCAGGTGGAGTGACCAGTGGGTCAGGCTGCTCCAGTAACAGAGACAGTCTGAGGCTGGAGGACGACCTACTGTGCACACGGCCGCTCTGTGGCCGAGCAACAGTCCATACAGACTTCACGCCGAGTCCATATGACACCGAATCCCTCAAACTCGAGGTAAGCAAGTCTGGAAAGTCACTGTTGATTTATTTGTCACAACATTTTTAGTGAAAACACTTTCCTAAACCTAACAAAGTACTTTTGTTGCTAACCTAACTCAGTATTTCACAATCTTCTTTGAAAGCTAACCTAAACCTTATTGAGTAGTTTCCTGTGAAAATGGATTGTTTTGAAAAGCTGTACGCATGTAATGAGTGGACATTGACACGTGTTGCAGTACACACGTTAACAACTCAAACCAAAACACTTGCAAAACCCACTTCGTTAGGTTGAAGAAAAACTTCATGGTTGGGCTCAAAATAAGAACGTAAACTAAGTCTGTAAAAGTAACATAAGTACGGAAAACTCGTCTAAAACATCATCAACTCCAAAACGGCTCCACATCACTAGAACACTGGTCTCCTGGTAGAAAGTCCTGTGTTTGTTGGACCCATCCGCATTCTAACTACCCATTAGTGGACTTTCTCATCTTTCTAGATTGTTAAACTCGTTATTATAGCACGAAGCGTTCATACCACATTACATACATAACATTACAGGTGACTTGCTCTATGCATAGTTTATACTACGACACAGAAGACCATCAATTAGTCTTAATGGTCAGATTACCTCAACACATCAGTCCTTTATTCTATTTTATCTTTGTGGCTGCTAACAGAAATATGAAAGCAATAAAGCATTTTGTATTAATTTCATTTTTACTTTGTATTTGTGCTCCTTGAATTAGTAGTAACAGATGGAAAGTATCTATAGCTAATCTGGTACAAAGCATCTCTTCAGTTTTTCCTGATCCGATGTGAGGTCCCGGAACAGGGATATCGTATGTGTAGAGATTGTAAAGCCCTCAGAGGCAAATTTGTATTTGTGATTTTGGGCTATACAAAATAAACTGAATTGAATTGAATTGTCTGTGTGAGATTGCATGTGTTTTGGACATGCTCTAATAAATGCAATGGCATTAAAAGTAAACTTTCATCCAGGTGGGAGATGTGATCGACATAATTGCCAAGCCCTCCATGGGAATATGGACCGGCATGCTGAACGGCAGAACGGGAAATTTCAAGTTCATTTATGTGGATGTGCTGACAGAGGAGAGTCCTCATACGCACACGGAGACACAAAGCCGCAGACTGAGACAGAAATCAACTGTCCAGGAAGTGTTGAGGCGCCTCAGTATGGAGGTACTTTTGACTTTGCGAGTTCGATGCAGCAGCACTCTTCTTCCAACACGAGAGCGTGTTCCTTCAGCTTCTGAACGCTTCTTTTTTGACCCCCTCTTGCTCCCTTAGGAGCATTTCCCGTCCCTACAGCTGAACGGTTACCAAACAGTGCTGGACTTGATGAGGCTGAGGGAGCATCACCTGACGCAGCTGAATGTGACTGATCCAGAGCACAGGCTTCGTCTGCTCACCGCTGTCCGCTCCCTGCACCAACTGCGCTGTGAGTAATGGGGAACGCAGGAATAGCAGTGTCATCGCGCACATTTTGTGACATGATAAAACCGTAAGATGATTTGCTGAGACGGTTAGATCCAGAACGGGAAAGGGACAAGTGACAGTGCACCTCAAGTAGATAAGACTGGGATGGTATCCGGGCCACATCTAAAGAGGTTAAGGATAACAGGATAACCCCGAAGAGTGTAGCTGAGAATAGAGCAGCACACAGAGGCCGCTGAGCCCTGATGCACAGGAATAATAGCTGGGAAGATGACTTACTGCTCATCTATTCAGCTCGGGGACCGAACAGCCAACCCTTCTTCTCTGCTCCACAGCTGACAGTCCGTTGGAGAACAAGGCCAATCAGGGGGCCGGGACCCCCGGCGAGAACATGAAGACGGATACGAACAACTGCCCAAGAGACTCCGGCTGCCACATGCCATCTGACAGCAGCCCAGAGGACACAGACCTGCACTTTATCTCTGAGTACCAGACGCCAGTTGAGACGGCCGCTTCGTGAGAATAATCTGCTTTCTGTTTATTCCTTGTGCTGCTTTTGAGACCACTTCTGAATAAAAACCTGTTTTTCTACGACTCGGAACAGCGTAATTTCTCATCACATACAATAGAACGGCCATGCTGAGACTTTAACACTGCTAATCCTCAACTCCACTACTGTATGCCGCTCTAAAAATGGAAAGATTTTAATTTTTTCCCTAAAATAAAAGCTTTATTAATTTGTGTTCTTTTTAGTGTAAATATAATTTATTGTAGTTGAGAACAGACTTCAGAGAGAATCATTATGAAATGTATAAATGATGATCGTAACGTCCCAGTTAAGTTGACAGCGACAGACCATCCAGTAAAAAGTAATACAATTTCAGTAATACAGATGACATCTGGTCATAAATTAATTTAGTCTTTTCTTGAATTATTGATTAGTTGTTTGGTCTGTAGTCAGACATTATTTGCATTTGTATTGATATGTATGCAATCTAGACAATGTTGAGTAACATAGCTAATCTTAGAAACAAGTGCAAGCTAACTTCCTGTTGTAGCTGCCACTTTACCGTTTGTCATTGATAATTATGATGATTTCACCACTTTACAGGAAGTAACACTAAATGATAAAAGTGAACTACAACTGACGCAGCAAACGATTTCAACATATACATGATATGCTCCTTAGAAAGGTCTTCTTTATTCTTAATTTCCATTTAGAAAATTGACTTTTATTTATTTCTTACAAAAGACCAAGCACACATTTTTCAAAGAGAAAAGATCACTTTTATTGAACAGCCGACATGTCTGCGGTGTAGCTGTAACTACAAAGTTGTACCCCTTTTATTTATCTAAAAGAACTACACTAAATATTCAACGCTATACTACCAGTCCATTAAGTTAACAAAAAGGCAGTCACGTGAAAGATGTAATAGCTAATATGACTAAATCAATCATGGCATGACAGAAAAGAACATTCATCACATACTCACACCCCCCCCCCCCCCTCCCCTATAGGTTTTGTAGTCCCTATTCTGTCTTTCAGACATAAAAGAGGACCACAATGGTAATAAATGAAAACAGAAAATATACAATTGATATGTCCAAACCATTGAAAAACAGAATAAAAACAACTCATATTTACAACAGTTTATAATACAGAACACTACTACTATTGTTATAAAACAGTGAAATAGATGAAAAATGGAAATACAACATTACAGCCCGTATCAGATTTTGGCCCAATCACCACTCACGTCACCAAATGTATCTGGTGATATTGTTGATACAAGTATGTTTTTAAATTATTCATAATAATGATCTAAATAAGGTTTTGAGCAACACATCCCAGGATTCAGTTCTGGAGGAAATAACAGACCATCAGGAGACATTTGGTCACTGGTCAGCTGACCGCGGACCCCTGAAGTGATG
Source organism: Cottus gobio (assembly GCA_023566465.1). Lineage (NCBI taxonomy): Eukaryota > Metazoa > Chordata > Actinopteri > Perciformes > Cottidae > Cottus > Cottus gobio. Next base: position 19,859,315 of record CM042229.1, on the reverse strand, counting down.
ACAACATGGACACACACACACATGTTGTCCCAGTGAAGATTGTTTTACAAATGTAGAACACTGAAAACATGAAAATGACTCTTGACAGCAAGGTTAAAAGTGGTGAACTATTTTCATGGAAAATGCTGGCAGTATTACGGAAAGAAAACACATACAAAATTATATTACATACATAACATAGAACTTACACATCAGCAAGTGAATAATGTGTTATTTTAAAAACTGATAAATCAATAGGCCAAATAACTCAGCTGTGCTCATTCTTCCTCCTGATCACAAAACAAGGTCCAGTCAGCTGAGCGCTGAAATCAGACGTCCAGCTGTCCCGTGTGTTTATTCAGTGACGGAGGTCTCCATGAGAGTACGTGGCATACCCGTTCTCAGGGTACAGACACAGCTCCTCTGTGCTGCTCAGCCCATTGTTGAGTTCTGAAACAGATGAGAGTGAGATGATGGATGATGCTGTCCACGTCCCTTTAATGAACACATTCAACACGCTGATATACGCCATTTAGCTGGATGGCCTTCACAGCGGACATTTAGGACTGTAAATACTGTACCATCATACCTCAATGAAAATAGGTGCACTATTTACACTCAGACTCAAACTAAAAGAGAAGAATTTCGAACATTTTAAAAAAAACTTGTTTTCGTCATCTTACTTTTACACAAAATGCAAATATTTTTTTGAATAAAAGCATAACATATAAAAGTAAAAGCATTAAAAAGGCATCACGTTGAGTAGAACGGACATATATAAAACAGTTCACACAGTGTACAACAACAAGGAGGCAAGCCTTAAACCTGCATTCTCTCAAATGTCCATCAGAGGGCGACACCCCTGGTTGAAGAAGGAAGTCTGATCGTATAGAAGTCTATGAGAAAATTACTCTACTTCTGAGTAAACATCCTACGAAAAAGAGGCTTTGTGGTGTGGGTATTTGGATGGACCTCGTCCCATAATGGGAAACACAGGTTGACAATGGCTGGAATTCTATAAAAAAAGCAAAATGTGTGTGTGCAAATAAAGAACCTTGCAGTTGCATAGCTGTATTTCACACTTTTGTTGTGTCCAGTTTCAACCTGAGACATCCGTTTCCAGATGTGAATGTAGTCAAAGCTGCACCTGAGAATATGAGCTTCTCCTTCATGATGTTGACGTCCCGACTGCCCCGACGCCCCACGGCGCTCAGCATGATCTGCTCCGGGTTGTAAGTCTGCATCCCTCTCATCCTCCACCTGGGGCAGCACACAGATACACACCGTTACAAGCATGCAGAAGCAATGAGTCCATTACATCATACAATTCAATGATTATTATGCCCAGGCTGGGCCTTTAAAGTATGAGTACACATACACTGAATGGGATGCACATTGGTAAACAAGAGGAAAGAAATCTGCCTTGAGGCGTTGGGCAGAGAAGTAGGACAGACAAGGAGGCAGAAACAAAGGCCGAAGCAGTCGCAGCAGTTACCTGATCATATGATAGCTGACAGATGCCAGGGGGGCAGCGGAGGAGAGGTTGCATGCAGATCAGGCAGAGCACAGGACAAAGTACAAATGTCAGAGAGAGACAGAGAGGAACAGGACAGGTTATAGCGTGGAGGAGAAACGTGGACAGTCAGAAGACAGTCAGAAGACAAAAGACACAGGAAAGCGAGAACGACAATACATAAAGAAAGATTAGAATGAGCAGTTACACTCGGAGGCTGGTGTAGACAGTGTGCCATCACAGGAACACTGTCAACACCTTAAAGGGACAGTGCTGAGGTTCTGATGTGTGTTTACATGAGGTTCCTCCACAGTCAGCGCATCACTGCAGTAGCTGGAGGCTAGAGGGACAGGAGCACCAGCACAGGACCAAAGCAATGTACTGCTGTGGACGTATTTTATACAGCAAAGAATTATTGTTATGAGTGTACACTATATTTAAAATATTGGCAGAAACAGTCACTTAGTTTGTTATTGGGGGCCCTTAAGTAAACCTACAGTAGTACAGTATTTTGTCTGTTTCTACAAACTCCATCTACTGTATTAATACGCCGACTACGGATCAGTACCTCATACAACCACACTGCAGAACTATCCCTTTCACACAACACTACTTTTGATATATGCACTTCTGGAAACTTTGATTTGATATTTGTTCAGAGAAACACTCAAGTTAAAATAGATAAGTTAAAGAAAAAAACAACATGTACTGTGTTTCCTAAAGCAGATGGAAATGTTAAATTCTACTCAGCCTTAAAAAAAAGAAGATACTGAATGGTAAAAAATAAACAAGACTTCATGATTTCTGATGATTCTGTGAACAGGAGCTTGTTTCTATTTTAATACCAACTACCAATAGTTCCAATGAAAGCAGCTGGCCGTGTGTTCAGTGAATTATTCAGAATAAAACGTGACATTGTTTCTAGAGAGTTAAGTTGATGTTGAATGGAAAGTTGCAGTACTGTGTGTACAAATGCAATTGCATTACATTGTAACAAAGTAATCACAAACTATCTGCATGGGTTGAATACAACTTTTCCAATTACGTACCATAAAGTAAGTTTCATGTTAGTGCTTTAAACTAAATGCAGTGATGCGTGGAAAATAAAGATGATCAAAACGTCAGTTTGTTTTCTGACAGAAGGGGGTGTTCGGTATTGGACGTACGACTGTGACCTTCAACATGATCACTGCACTTACTTCTGGAAACAGAAAATCCCTATGACTAAGGCGATGGAGACCAGATCGGAAGTGATCCAGATGAAGTTGTAAGCGGTCTGACTCTGCAAGAGAAGGGAAAAGAGAAGGGCAGTTCCCAGTCAACGCCACCGGAGGTCACCATTAACATGCATGTCGTCTAAAGCTGCTAACACAAGGCACCGAGTGCACAAAAGCAGTCTAGACAGCTGCTTCTTACTTCAGATCCCTGCCCTTGTCTCACACTCTTTTCCCAGGGTCCTGTTGTTCCCCAACGCCACGCTGAGCTCCCTCATATTTCTCTGCGTCCTTGCCCTCGAGTCTTGCTGGGCCCTCGTCAGTCTCTGTCCTCTCTCCTGCTGTCCTCTCGTCTCTCTGTGTGACCTTGTCCGTTTGTGTGTATGTGTGTGTGTGTGTGTGTGCGTTCATCAGATGAGAGACAGGAAGAGAAGAGCTGTTTACCATGAGCCAGATGGGGTAAGGCACCTTTCGGAGGACTTGGGGGGCATCGGAGGACACAGAAGGCACCCCGCTACACCACAGGATGGAGTAGAGCCAGGGCTCATTCACTGAGTAGATAGTCACACTCACATTATTGGCCAGATACTCCCTGGGGAAAGAAGAAGAGAAAAGAAAACCCATGTCAGCACTGAGGAGAAAAGGTTGTCTCCCTTTTAAATCCTTTGCTCCGTTCGCTGCGTTTTGTGCATCAGAAATGCATGCACTGCGAAGCCGACAGTGTGCCACCTAAAGATGCTGTAAACAGTGGTGTGTCCCTGCTGACGGCGAAGTACACCCGTCGTCACTCGGTTGTTATTATGCCTGTGAATACACGCGTGTTGTTGTTGCATTATAACATATGAAATAAGGGCCCTGCGCCTTTTCTGGATATGCTACTTAGCTATTGCAAAGGGGGGGGCGGTACCATATTTAATCTACAAGGCAGCATAGACAGTCAGGACGGCCTTACACCCCAGCACCGGAGTCATCTATCCATCTCATCTAAAAATCACACGCTGCCATTTTTTGGTTCAGTGTAAAAGAGAAACCAGCGTGACGGGGATCTTCTTTACGGCAGTATTGTGGGATCTCAGTTTAAAAACGGGCTCATGGGTAATGGGGCTTTATTTTCTCAGTTTTGGCTCATCTCACTATCTTTCAGGTAGATGAGGATCCCTTGAGAAAAAATTTGGAACATTTCACCGATCAGAGTTTAACAATATTTGAATCAAAATCCGTGGATAAGTTGTGGGGTTGTTTTTAACTGTTTTGTCGGATTCATGATGGAGAATTTAGTATGCCAATATCACATCTCTTTTGCGGAACAGATTTTACTTGAAAATGTTCCCATACTTGTTTACCTCCATAACTTTTCTCCATCCACTCAGCAAGCTAAGCCAAGAAGACACAGTACTATCACAAGAACATGGGCGCCATTTGACATCACAGTTATCCTTAAATATCAATATTCATTTTATGAGGATCAAGTCAAAAAGGACAACAATGTGGTATTGTTATGTTCTTTCTTTCAAACAAAGCTCCCTCTTCTCTCCATCATGGTCTGTCTCAGCATCCCCCCGTTGCTCTTACTCTAGGTCTTTGTGGCTGGCCTTGCTGTAGTGGAGGGTCAGGCTGGTTATTCCCCTCTGCTTTATCTCTTCCACCGACAGCTTCTCGTTTGCGGTCTGCTGAAGCCCTCGCACCCTCCCCCTGTCGGTGTCGGGGGTCCACGTCACCTGGCACAAACACATATGACAGGGACAGACCCTGGTCAGACAGAATGCAGCGTGCGCCTCACATCCAGAGATGTTGCACTTTCATGGCATAAAAAGAAAGGTGCTATTTGCAGAATTTAAAATATCAATATGATGTTGGGACTGTTCATTTGTTATATAGTAAACATGGTGAATATTTTGGGCACCCTGTTCAGCAGTCAAACTCCAAGCTATCTTATTTGTGCTCTTTGTTGTCCCACAGTAGAAACACAACAAGTACAACTCAGTATCCTGGACAATACCAGCTGCCAATCTCAGTGTCGTTTGTGTGCTTAACTCAACAGTTCTACAAGCAGCGCCATCAAGCAATCAAAGGTGTATTATGGAGTGACCTACAGTCCTCACCCTCTTCTGGGAAATCCCCGCTTTCTGCACAGCCCACAGCGTGTCCATGAACCAGCTCCGGTAGCGCGGGTGCTCTGGAGGAGGCCTGCGGACGTTGAGCAGTGCCGAGCCGTTGGCCCTGGCCGCCAGACGCAGCATTTCCACCAGACTGCAGACAGTCTGGTTGCCTATTCTGCTGCGGTCCTTCGCTGTGAGGCTCTCTACTGTCCAGTAGGGGTCACTCTGGAGAAGAGAGGCGCAAAGGAGAGGCTGACACAGATGTAACATAGGATATATTATTCTGTTAGAATTGTATCAATCAAGTAAGGAGAGCATGCGTTCAGTCCTGTGTGCCTGCCTGCCTGCCCACGGCTAATCGGACACACTTCAGGGCAATCAGCCTGATATCTTTTGTGCTCATTTAGGGGACTGGATGCTCACCTACAGTGTCTTATATACCACTAGGGACCTCCAGTGTCTTATATACCACTTACCACTTTTGCCGCAGGCCACATTTTGACCTTTCTCAGAGAACTGACAGCCAGAGAAAAGTTTGGTTTCATTTTGAACCGAAGCATGTTATGTTCTTGCATCATATCCTAAATACAATTTAACCAAAACAGTTCTAAAGGACAATTTATTGTACTCCTCCAGGCCCCCCTAAAACTAAAACATCTTATATTCCTGAAGGACTTCTCTTTTGTGGAAACAGAACATGGTGAATGAGGAGGGGTGATTTAAGGGAAAAAATTGTTGTATAGAAGAAATCAGTGTGAAGGAAAGTGGATTTCAGTACCTCTAAAAACCACTGGCCTGCGTTTAGAGAGCGAATCTCAGTCCAGTTGAAGAAAGAGGAGTCATCATACTGCCGGCCTGGAAAGACCTTACGGACGTCTGTGGTTCGTTTCAACGTGCGGTCCCGCATAAGGAAGGGAAAACCATCCACACTGGAACAGACAAAATGGTCAAAGAATGTTGTACTATACAACTTCAATTATGATTTAGAATATACTTTGGTATGTAATAATAACCCAACATCAAAACACCAGCTCAATAAAAACAACATCAGAGGTGGACTCTGCTGATAACCATCTCAAATGGCAATATTTATGTGCATCTCTCCCATTAAATGTCAACATTTCTACCAAACAACATATATCTCAGCTGAGGGATCTATATATGGAACTTCAGTTCATTAAAAGATAAATAACGTGGGATTAAAAGGCTTCATGTGGTGAATAACCTGATAGTGACGTCTGCCTCCAGGGAGCTGGCTCCATACTGCAGGGCTCTGTTAAAGGACACCATGGTGTTTTCTGGGGCCAGCTAGAGCAGAAATGGGATGCGAGAGAATGATAAAAGAACAAACAATAAACAACTGAACGCCCCTCCGCTCAACCCTCCCTTTCCAAGTGGGTCGGATAAATACATTTGAAGTCACGTAACAACCTGCCAGGCCCCCTTTAGAGCCCGTTTGGTTTGTCCGTTCAAAGCTACTCCCTGAACGGCTCATTCTCCGCTAACGAAACACACCGATTTTTAGTTTCAGGTGATCAATAAAACATAGTTATGAATATTATGTTACATTTCTGCCAATAAATTGCCCTAAATCCTACACACGGCAGGATTTCTTGAAAACAAAGGGTGGAAAATGATCAAAAGACAAATCTAAAAGTTATAGTTGTTGTTTTTTGCAATGCATATCTAAAATAAATTTATTTCATCAGTATTTGAAGTTAAACATTGTCAAAGAGAGAATCATCATCATCATCATCAATGAGCTACAATATTACCTCTACTCATCCACAATGCAGTAACTCTAAATTATTATGAGATAGAAATGTAGCCTATAATTTCCATGACTATGCATGATGCCTAAATGAGTTTCCCAGCTGTGAGTATTCCCTTTTTGGAACATAGCAATACCTGGATAAATCTGATAGAACTGTTGGTTTTTAGTCTATGATTTATTTAAAATATCCATACAGCTGAGGTACATTGTAGAGAGGTGATAGCCAGACATACTGTGTGTGTGTGTGTGTGTGTGTGTGTGTGTGTGTGTGTGTGTGTGTGTGTGTGTCTTTAGAGGGCAGGAAAGGACTGAACATTTGTCTACAGCTAGTCATGTGGAACAGTGTTTGCTTGGCCAGCTGTGGAATGACAGTTCAGTGTGGCTCTGTAGCTGGATACCACTCTGCTGTGTGAAGTATTAGTGCAGAGCCGTGCACACGCTCAGTTTCTGGACTGATGAAGATAAAAACAACATCCAGTGATCCATGAACAGGATTATGCACCTATGAAAAAGGAGACACCTGACAGGCCTTTGCAGCAACATATTCTCTCACAGAGCAATGAACTGGATCAGACCTCACCATGAGGTGACCATGAGCACCCACTCACCATCGGAGCTCCCCGTCGACCGATTATGTTTGGTCGCGGCCCGAGGCTGTGGCGGTCCATGATGCAGGGGCAGGTGAATGTGAGCGGCGCCAAATACACAGCCAGGAGGATGACCAAGTAGATCAGCAACATCATCACCTGGAAATCTGAGAGGGAGGGGTGAGGGGGTTTAAACGTAGTTATGGAGAGGGCCTTCCTCAAAAATATTAAAAACATGTAAAAAAAAAAAAACGGCGACAGAGTCAGACACAGCACCGGGGTGTATCAAAACCTTACCACCATTAATCAAAAATGAGGAACTGGCAACTCCTCGTACTGATCTGAAAGATCCACATTCCCATACAAAGACCCTCTTATATAGCCATATATACTGTATATGTATAGCATGAGAAATCTCTTGATTAAATAATCAAAACAGGCATTACAGAGGTGAATATATGTGTGTGAATTGTCTTGGTTTCCTATGAGCAATCACAGTAATGATGGCAACAAATGAATCAAGCAATGTAGTTGTAATCGGTTTAGTGGATCCCCCTCAGTTGTGGTCTTGACTCACTGGATCGCTCTCTGCGGACCACATATCCAGCTACCAACCAGCTGATAGCTGTGACGGTTGCCAGGGCTCCAATGTGCAGGAAAGGTGCTGTGGACTAGTAACAAAACACAAATGAAGAACACTGTTAAATGGTGGTCACTTATTAGAGAGAGAGAGCAACTTTGAGGACATTCAGATAATAAATACACGTCAGAAACGGGTACCCAAGGGCAATGATCAGAGCTCTTCTTACAGGAGGAAGAGATCAAATCTAGTTGTGTGTTCCTTCCAACAGAGACAGTGTGAGTGCTGTAGGTCTTTGATCATGTGTGTTGTGGTGATGTTAATTCACTTCCAGTGATGAAATAGACGTTTTCAGGCAGTTAAAGTGTTATCATAGCAAAAGCACCACCCAGTAGTCTTTCAATATTTAAGAGCCGTAGATTAGTTTTAACAAGACATCAGTTTGGACTGAGAGATTTAGGTACCCGTAACAGGCAGCTTGATACCACCCTTAGGTCGGTTAAATAAGCTACACCCAGCCGCTGGTTACCTTATCTTAGTGAAAGCAGGGGGGAAACAGCTGGCCTGGTTCTGAATGAAGGAATAAAGAAAATCTGCCAACCGACCCCGTAAAAGCACACTATGTTGTGGTTTTACACGGAGTCATGTGCCAGGACTTCTTTTTGACCCGAAAGCTAAGCTAACTTACTGTTCATTTAACCTCTGGTAACAATGCAAACAAAGTGTGTTTCCCAAATTGTTAAACTATTCCTATAAGCTATTGAAGTAAAAGACAACAACAAAAACATCATGCGATTATTGCACGGCTTCTGGTTGTGGACCAACCTGCAGTGAAACCAGCAGGATGTCCCACTCATCTCCCCATATGTCATCGACTGAGATGACGCCGGAGATCGTGGTGAGCAACGTAGCCAACACTCCGATCTGTGGAGACAAGGTTAATATTTCAGAAGGAGTTGTGGAGCAAATCCATGGCAAAAATGTGAGAGGTAATTCACAGCACCTTGTGGACCCAGTAGAGGTTTAGCTGCTGGCCCAAGGATATATGGAAAAGTGCTAAAATCTGAAAAGAGAAGCTGCATTCAGTCAGTTTTATCATTAATGAGCAATAAACAAGTTTGCTAACAGCTAAGGGTGGAACAGTTACCAATAAGAATGTGATGTAGCTGAATCCCACGGTGGTGGATGCGAGGATGGGGATCGTCTCGTCCCGCCATTCTCCAGAGTGGTTGTATACCAACCTGGAGTGGCAACAGGTGAGGTTTTAGTTCTCCATAAAGTTTCAAAATGCATTTGTCTGGTTGCCGCCCTAGTGCCATAAGGTCAGCACCCTGCTGTTCACAACATCATCTGAATCGGTTTCATCCTCATCAAATACGCTGGGCACAAACAGCTTATAGTCACATCGCGGGATAACCGACTCACCAGTTGAACTCGTTGAAATCATTTTGAGCCACCAACCAGAAGTAGGCCCAAAAGAGAAGCAGGAGGAAAGAACTGCACAAGATGATGAACCATGTACACTCCCACTGTGAAGGAGAGCACAAGCAACAGTTACCTCATACACACTACTTCATGAGAACAGGAAGTTTGTTCGGCTCAAATAAATACAGTAATACACCGTTTCTTTCAGTATTTATTTTAGAAGGATACAGAGTATTTTTTAGCTTGGCTGAAAGAATTACCACACAACTTGAATTTTGCTCATAATCAAATTATATTCAAACGTTATAATGTCAGACCCTTTTAGGATTTCCAGCAGAGTCTGTTTCTCAGCCTCTTGCATTAATAAAATTACTACTTTTGCTTGTTTTTGATAAGAGCTTAGATGATATGTATGCTATGACATGTGACCATCACTATGGTGTCTTTGTGCTGCACTTCCCAGAGATCACTTTTCAAATCAGACGCTCCCTTGGATTTTCTCATGCTTGGGGAAGCCTTTTCTGTGACTCTTTAGCCATGATTACTATATCCATCCTCAGGCTGAGCAGTGTACCCAGTTCTACTATTTTTGGGATTATGGAAAAACTACTGGCCCGATTTTTATGACATTTGGTGGAAGGGTGGAGCATGGGCCGATAAAGAACCCATTGAATCAGATCCAAGTCATGGCGCAGTTAGACAGATTCTTTATTAACTCATGGAAACGGCCTTGGTGGAGGTCTGCGCGCTCCGGGTGCCCTTCCAGCTACTCATACATGTTTTCTTACCAGGTCCCAGTTCTGTCCCCCTGTACAGTCTACCAGCATGACATGTGGAACAAAAGGTACAGAGGAGAGCTTGTGCAGCACTCAAGGACTCGTCCCTTCAGTAGTTAACAGGATTAGGAGCTAATGTCATGAGAGGGGTGGTGTAAAGTATGATAGGCCTTCAACAACTCTTGTTGAGCATTGATCAGCTTTGCGCCAAACCGTGCCTGGATTGGCTTGTGTAAGAGGCTGGGAGCTAATGAGATGTGTGTGCAGGTAAAGAGCATATGGCTGCACTGATGAAGCAGTTGAGTCTGCACAAAGACTTGTGAGAGGTTTCCCTTCTTGCCAGGAGGGCATGCACCAGGGAAGGCCTTCTATCCCGCTGCAGCCAGTAACAACATGGCAGTAGAGGTGGGGGTATGACAAGTACCAGTGGCTGTTTTTAACTGGTAGAGCAGCGACCTGGAGGTCAGGTGACTGTACTCGGCTCTGAGCCGGACTCACTGTCAATTTACCTAGTGCACCAAACAGTGGAAGGGCGTCCTAAACATAAGCCACTTTTATGAACTCGGAGAAACACAGTGATTCCAATTTACCACTTCCCAAGATGTGTGTCTGGTTATTCTAAAGTGGGTCAAGTGATCCCTGGCTGAGAACATCTCCTTGGTGAACAAAAATGGTGACGAGGAGAAGCGTGCTCCTCAGTAACTCCTGTTAAAACTCCCTCAGCTGCTCAAGTGGGGCTATCTTTGTGTTATTGTAAATCCTTCTGTAAATGGAGAGACAAATAAAAAGCCTATAAACAGTACACACAGCAAAATAATTATTTTCGACAAATTGATCAAAAAAACGCATAAGTAAAACTTGAGTCGGAGAGGATCTACAAAATTATTTATCTGTGCTTGAAAAGAGCATGAGAAAAGCTGTTTGAGGGTTAGTAGCCCTAGGTGGATTGCTCCCTCCGGGTGGGGACAGAGTGCCTACCACAAGCGAAGGAGTTCAAGTATCTCGGGGTCTTGTTCACGAGTGAGGGTAAAATGGAGCGGGAGATCGACAGGCGTATCGGTGCGGCTGCAGCAGTAAAACAGGCGCTGCACCGGGCCGTCTTGGTGAAGAAGGAGCTGAGCCGGAAGGCGAAGCTCTCAATTTACTGGTCGGTCTACGTCCCAACCCTCACCTATGGTCACGAGCTTTGGATCGTGTCCGAAAGAACGAGGTCGCGGATACAAGCGGCCGAAATGAGTTTCCTCCGTAGAGTGGCCGGGCTCAGCCTTAGAGATAGGGTAAGGAGCTCGGACATCAGGAGGGAGCTTGAAGTCGAGCCGCTGCTCCTTCGTGTCGAAAGGAGTCAGCTGAGGTGGTTCGGGCATCTAATTAGGATGCCTCCAGGACGCCTCCCTTTAGAGGTTTTCCAGGCACGTCCATCTGGTAGGAGGCCCCGGGGAAGACCCAGGACACGCTGGAGGGATTATATCTCCCAGCTGGCCTGGGAACGCCTCGGGATCCCCCAGAATGAGCTGGTAGATGTTGCGGGTGAGAGAGAAGTCTGGGTCAGCCTGCTTGACCTGCTGCCTCCGCGACCCGACCCCGGATAAGCGGTGGAAAATGGATGGATGGATGGATGGGTTAGTAGCGTATGACACACATTTACTACATTTCATCCACTCTGCCAAAGTGTGGTAGTTACCTCCATTTTACATTTTCCGACCCTTAGCAGGCCACTCTCGCTATGCAGTACAACCTGAGTGTGATATCCGACACTTTCTCCCGAGTGCTACTTGGTCTTCAAAGGTCTCTCCATCTCTCCAATTAGAACTGCTGGTGCACAACCTCAGACAGCGCACATAAATCCTGATCTACGTGTTGACTTGAACCTCCCCCTCCGTCTTACCTCTGCTGATTAATACTGTACAGACGAGGTCAGTGCCAGAGGTACGTGGACCCTGATTATGCAAGTACACCTGAATGTATGCAGTGTGCAGGTATGCAAAAGTAAGGTATGAATAAGTTACAAATGAACATGTGCAACAGGAGAACCAAGTGGAACTCATCACTGCATTGTCGAAATGTTGACTGGATAAATGTCTAATGTGTGCAAGGACAGAAAGAAAATGAAACATTGAGGTGATGAAAGAAAGAAGATTCTTTGGACATGTATTAATATGGCGTCGCCATGGGATTCACTGAAGTGATGAGGACGCAGCAGATTTAGTCAACAAGAATACGTAGCCACTGGCTTGGCCTGCGCTTCAATAGTGGAACGCAGTATAAACAAACTACAAAGTCGGCTGATGTTAAGACACAGAGTCTACGCCGCACAGCTGGACAGCGATGTTAGTCCCGCCCCTGGCGCTAATTGGCAAACAGTTGACTCGATTGCTTTTTCAACCGAGAAACTGTTTCATATGACGATGCTGGACAAATCGGTCAACTCCAACTGGGTGTGGATTCAAACCTCTTGATCTGCAGTTGGCTTAAAAAAAACAAGAGGTCTTAAAAGACTTAATTTGAGTCAATAGTTTGCAGCCAAATTAAATTATTTACATTACATCACATTTAGCTGATGCTTTTATCCAAAGTAAATTACATGATATACAGTAGACCGTAGACACAGCAACGGTGAGCCATTAGGGTTAAGTGTCCTGCTCAAGGACACATCGACGTGGACTAGCGGAGCCGGGGATCGAACCACCGATCCTCTGATTGTAAGTCAGACCTGCTAACCACTGAGCCACAGTGGTTCCGATTCCGTCACCCTTAAATATTTACAGGATATTCAACCTATGTTTCGTTAGAATGCGTGTCATACTAAGTGTGTTTTTATACAGGGCTTGAACAAAGGCAATTAAGTAGTCTATGAGTATGAGCGATAATTACAATCCCTACTCTGCATCGTGGAGGATGGTTTAGGGCTTTTTGCAGGTTACACCTGCAGTCTATGGGCATATCCAAGTTACAATCGCTGTCGTCTTCATTCTTCACAGTACAGTTGTTTGTACGCCCTCTGGTGTTTAGGAGAATAATAAGGCGAACAACGCAGAGAGTATAACCATCTCTGTTCATGCTCGGACCTCGCAGGCCATCTGCGGAGGCTCAAGCGTGAGTAAAAACAAAAGCTGTATTCTCTGAGGGGTTGGACCTCATCAAATTAAATGTAGTCATTTGATCAAGTGCATATAATACATTGATTGAGGCAGCTTTAAACGGTCATGAAGTAGAAGCAGAGGTTCAGAGTAGTGATGATGTCAAAGAGAGCATTAAGTCTGAAACCAAAAGAGGTCGTAATCTGTCATTACTAATAAAAGACTGTCCTGGATGACAAAATCAGCCACACATCACTGTGTTGCAGTGTAAACAGACAGCATCTCAATGCTTGAATGCTAACCTCTCTACTTCAGTGCTAACATTGTGTGTGTGTGTGTGTGTGTGTGTGTGTGTGTGTGTGTGTGTTAATCCTTGAAAATGAAGACACAGAGGGGAACGGGGCAGCTGTGCGCTTGTATTTTCTCCTTTTGGTCAGCACATCATCAGTGCCCGCCTCACACATTCAGTAAATGGGCTAATTTACGGCCGAGCCGCTGGCTCTTTGTGATGAAGACGACGTCCAGCAGCAGGTGTTCAACACAGCTGGGTGCCTGGCTCTGCTTTACACATCCAACCACTGCACTCTTTCTGCTACTTGCTCCATTGTGAGGATCATTTTCCCCAGTTACTAGGGCCTGGTCTAGAAGTCACTTAGGAATTCAGCAAAAAAAAAGAAAAAATTGGGACGACATCAACTTCCAATGGATTAGTCTTGGAAATAACCTTTCAAATTGAAATCTCTTTTAAGCGTGATCATTCCTAAACTATCTAATGAGTTGCTGAAGTGAAGCTCAAATGAATATATCTACAAATTAAGGAGATACTTTACAAACACAGAAGATAGATCAAAAATAAAAATAAAAGAGATCAGGCGGGGATCAGTTTTTTGTGTTTTTGACAATAATTTGAGTTAACACTGCCCTACATCTTGTTATGGTCAAAAAATAGTTTCTATATAGACATGATTTTATTTTCATGGGCATAAAAGGAGCCGCCTATGCCATAATCAAAATGACTGAATGCACGTTGGGGTACTGTTTTGTGTTGCCTTTCACAAAGCCTGACGTATTTTCTGCCCTTCAGAACCACAAAACGGAAAATAGCTCATTTATTCCTGAGGTGTGATCAGGTTTCAGCGCAGTGTCAGCAGGATTGTGTCCATTATCGTACTGTACAGTAAGATAATGGACACAATCTACTTTCCATACATAAATCTACACAAGCCCTGCGTACATGTAGCATACGTGGAACTAGAGATAAAGATATCCGTTTAGACGTAGATGCATTATAGATGTATACTCTGTTACCATATGGTATCATGTTTCTTTTTCTTATTACAACCGAAAGGACTGTGACTTACATGTTCTGCATGAAGCGGTACACATTTCTGTTTCACTTCCCCGGAGATGTGGTGACTGAGTTGTAAGACAGGTTACAACTAAAACAGCAGATGCAGATGCACCGTAACTACTGCTGCTGAAAAACCTATGATCATCTTAATAACTATACTCTTCAGCCCACGGGTAATAAGCAGTTGAAGGATGACACCGTTTCTTTGTCTACTTTCTGTGTAAAGACTGAATCACTTCAGGACTAATCTCCTTTACACTGCACAAGAATGCAGAATCTGGAGGCAACGTGACAAGATCTTGGTCTCGGAAGCAGTCCACGGTTTCCGTTTGTAGTCTGGGTGGTATCGACCAATCACGCTTAAGCAAGACCGTTTGGCGTAAAGCATTAGCCCAAATGCTATCTGGGGACCCATTGGCTATTAGCTAGGCTAATTGGCGCCAAACAAAATAAATATAGTCAAGGACATTGTGTCTCAACTCCAACTCCATTCACGCATCTCCAGTTGCCAATAGGACTGGGAACCAGGACCATTGCACAGAAGAGGAAGTCTTGGCCCTGGCTACACCGAAAGACCTAACATATTGGTCATTGTCCCCAGAAGCTAAATCGATGTGAGACCAATAGTCGATGGGCTCTGAGTTAAGGTTCAGAACGGTCGGGGACGTGCTAGTTTGGGGCAGTGGTTTGAGGTGGGCCAATGGAGGTATCCACTAGAAAAAGAGAAGAAAGGCAATGTGTAACGTTTGAGACCTTTGGCTTCTTTTGTTCAATGGAATGGGTTTAGTAGAAAAACACGTTGACCATTCTCAATGTAAGGTAGGGCTGGGCGGTACGGCCAAAAATTCATATCACGGTATTTTGTAAGATTCTGGCGGTTTCACGGTATATCACGGTATTAACATTAATTTATTGACGCCGAAAAGGACCGGCGGCCACCTGAACAGCTGTTCACCGCTTGTTGTTCACCTGGCTGGCAAACTCCCTCGCAATTGCCCAGTGCTGTGAACAGCCGTTTGTGTCTTTTCCGTTTTTTTTTCACCTGCATTCCCCTGGGTCCTAAGTCCCTCCATGTTCAGCTTCTTTGCAATACATCGTTTTCTAAACTACGTCGGACTTTTCAAACCCTCCAGCCAGCAGACACAGCTCCTCTCTGGGCAACACGTTGTGTTGGTGCATCTCTGCTCTCTCTTGTTCCTCCTGCATCGCTCTTTTCCATTTTTTAATGTAGCGACGGAGTTTCTTCTTTCTGTGATAGTGGGCGGGCTGTACCCAGCATGCAGTTCGGCGGAGTAAATTTTAAAAATTTACAATTATTAGTGTTACAAATTGTTTGTGTCACAAACTGTTGTTATGTGGTGTTGTGCCCTGTTAAAGAGCGTTAGTTGCGGGTTATTAATTGTTGTTATAATATTAAAACCATGACTCTAACTCAATGCACCTAACATACATAACTCCGACCGCTTCGCCAGTGACTACGGATGGGCACCGGTGTGTGAAAAAGTCATACCGTACGAAAATGTAACACCGGTATACCGGTTGAAACGGTATACCGCCCAGCCCTAATGTAAGGTATTAAAATAAGAATTGTATTGGGACTTAAATAGCACACCCTAACAGTAACCAGCTTTCATCAAAGAGTCATGATGTGCAATACAACAGCTACAATATTACAACAAGGTTGTGACAGGAATAGAAAGTAATTAGTATAGCAAATCATAGCTAATCACATTTTAACTTCTATACATTATCATGATACTCAAACTTAATGATCAGTCTTACCCTGGAGCTGTCGTCTTGGGAACGCTGGTAGCGTTTCCAGCGGCAACCATAGATCCCAGTGACAAAGGACACAAAGACCTGTTTCTCATAGACCTGCAAGGGTTGGTGTTTCACCATGCTCCTTCAGCCTCAACGCGACACCAGTCCGTTAACATCCCACACAGGACTGGGAACCCTGCAGAAGAATCAAAGGGTTACTAAACAGAGCAAGCTTTCAAATCAGTAGCTCAGTCTTTGTGCGTACAATTACGTCTTTCATCAACACGCTATGTCACGTCATGTTGGTGAGGTATATTTTCACAAAACACTGTGAACATGTTGACGGTCCTGGCTTTTGTTGTGAGTAACAACACCTGGTGGAGGAAGTCAACACACTTTTCAATCGTGAGTCATGTCTGGGACTGACATAATAATATGGAATATGGTTTAAAGTTAATGAGTCAACATTTACCATCTCTGGGTTTTATGATTGTGGAAATGTGGAAAACAGGCATCAATACGTAGGCAGCATCTATCTATGGGTATGACTTGATCCTTCACAATAAGAGCATCGGTAAAAGGGAAAGAGTGAGATGGCGTCATCATGTTGACCTCAAACTCAATTCTGCCTCAGAGAAAAGCTTGTTGCCTTGGTGGCAGGTAAAAATGTCTTGGCACAGAAGGTTTTGTTTTTTTCACGGCTCTCTGGAAGACGCTGTGCTGTGCCTGACACGTATTAGTCTTGTTAGTCGCAATGTCATTTTGGAAGCTTATGGAACGGCACAATAGTAGATCATACCTACAGTATGAATTGTTTGTATCAAGTCTAAAAATAAAGCTGGACACTGAGGACACGCTCCTAGTCCGAGCATGTGTTCAAGCAGGGCCTTCCGGTTTAGAAAACCGTGGTGCCCTGGGTGAGTGACAGTGCAGCATGGCTTTACCTGTAGATGACAATGCCAGTCCACCCCTTTGGTTCAGACTGAAGCATCTCCATAAATATTGTATGAATAATTCAAAGAAAATATACAGACATTCGTGGTCTCCAGAGGACTAAGCCTTCTGACTTTTCCTCTCCTGCCAACTTGACCATGACATGTTTGGTTCAAATTCCACTACAGTTTATTCACGACTATTGGATGGACTGCCATGCAAATTCCTATAGATACATTAGCATCAGCCCTATGTTATAATCTGTGTGTATAACCAGCTACCTGTAAATACCCATCAACATCTTGTAAATGCTAGCAGGCCAACAAAAAGTACAATGGTGAACCTGGTAAATATAGCCTAGATATCAGTGTGTAAGTATTGTCACAGTAAGCGCTGATAGTAGTTGCTGTGCCAAGGTTGTCATTGTTCCGATGGCCCATTATTCCAAAACTTCATTATTCTCCAAAAAATGTCCCATTGGAATGAAAGCCCACAAACAGTAGCACATGGCTAATTATTATGCAGAATGATGTCCATAATCAGCTGTAATATTTTCTTTCTTACCATTGCAATGACATGACCCATCCTACTCTGCCTCTGATAGGCTTACCCTGATAGTCTTACCCTAAACCTGACTAATCTCACGCCTCATGCCTAAACCTAACCAACCAAACAAACAACAAGTAAGAAAATGCATAGTGGTGTGTCATTACTTAAATCCTATATTGCCACAACATTGCTCACAACCATCTACATGAAGTCGATGAATAATTCATGTGTTTCTGTTTGTTGCATCTTCAGAGCAATGGGACTTTAGAACAAAGGGCATTTGTTTTCGGGGTAACAATGGGACATTTTTAGAACTAATGGGGTATCGGAATGATGGGCTGTCGGAAAAATGGACCATTCCCACCCAAATGTAGCCTCACAGAGCTGCTAGCATGGCTGTAGACTTTTAGTCTGGTTAAGTCTTAATTTAGTGAATTGTATTTATGGTTGATTACATGGCCGACTGACAATACTGCAGAGGAAGCCAAGTAAAGATACTTGATGGCCGTTAAGCCAAATTGACATTACATCGTGCACGCATGAATGCCTGCCTAGCCTCGTTAACGAGCCGTGCCATGACCATCAGTGTCCGGACTCAGTCTGGACACGTCAAGCTTCCAAGGCCTCCTCATTCATTTCACTGAGATCACTGCTTTGACACCTCACAAAAGGACTGCAGAGGGCTTGGTGGGAATTGATCCTCACACAACTTGGTGGTGAGGATCCCAATGTAACCCACGCCACGAGCATGGATGACAGCCTTGACTGGACCACAAGGATGAGGTTTGAGACAGAAAACTAATTTGAGGTGAAGGCTCAGCTGAAATAAAAAAATAGCATTTTACTGTGTATCTTTTTTGATAAAAGGCGGCAATGAATGACAATGTCTCAGTCCGATGGAGGCAGATAAGGGTGCGTTTCCTGGTCAACAGTCCTTAACAAAACAAACTGCTCCTTTGTCCTTATCGCGCTGCACAGGAATTACTACATGACAGGGGGACCAGGCGAAATCTGTGTCTGTGTACAGCCAACACTCGGTTTCCATGTCACTTTCCATTTTCAGAGATTAAAAAAGTTAAATAGTGAAACAAACCTGATTCACAAGCAGATGTATTAAAAGAAAAAAGGTAATTTGAAGATGTATAAGAAATATGAAATATAAAATACTGGTGCTAATCAGCAATCTGGGCTTTCTCCTTCATACAGAATAAGTTTATTAAGGTTGTCAAATTAAATATTTTGGAGCATTACTGTGTTACTATTAGTATCACTGGATTATTTAAAAACTGTTGGTCAGTGTTTGAATACTGGCAGCAAAGATTGAGGACCAGAGATGGTGCCAGCAATCATCTTATACACAATGTTATACAAAATCTCTTTTCAGTGTGGCGTACATTTTAAACTGCCTGTCGGACAGAAACTGACAAATACAAATACTGCTTTAAAACATTTCAAAGCTCTATTCCACCTGGCTTCTATCTGGCTCCGTGTCTATGTACTCCATTAAACCTTAGTACAATTGGGTATTGTGTGCCTCATGCTGTATAGTACTTGAGCTGTGCTTCCTTTTCAGGTATTCTCAGGGGATCAGTGTGACCTTTTATGTAGGATTCAGTGCTAACTTTCATCTATACAACAATCTTCAAGAGGGGGAAATTGTTACGCAGCCACCTTGCAGATCTGCATTCTTTCACTGTTGACTGGTCAATATGAGTACTCCCGGGCCTGAGGGAGCCGTCTCCCAGATTCAGAGGAGTTGGCAGATTCCCAGCATTCACATCCTGACCCCATCCTCAAAACAAGGGCCAACTGGAGCTGAAATCACCGGGGCCCTGTTCCAACCAGGACAGCCTATTGTGTTGTTGTGGTTTTTTTTTTTAACATGACGCTATAGTCACAGTTTTGCGGTGATCATGAGGTAAACTAGGCCCAGTCAGGGTGCAGACACTTCACTCCTCTATTGCTGAGGGATTTCAAGCCTCTGTACAGAGATAACAGAAAATAACTCCACATCAATAATGTCTAGTACAGGATACAGTTATGAGGTTTGTCTTCCCATAGTCACCCATCTTTCCCAGTGGGAGTAAACTGGACGAACGGGAATGAAGCCGTCCCTAATGATAAGTACTTTATTGATCCCCTAAGGGAAATTCAAGATCCAGGTAGCTCCAGACATCATACAAATATAATATACATGTGGATTACAGTGAAATAATGTACAGGTCTCTGTCTTTTATCAGAGTTAATGCCATGCTAGATGGTTTTGTAAGGGCTGGGCAATATATTCATACTTCAATATCGTGATACGAGACTGGATAGGGTCTTAGATTTTGGATCTCGTAATATGACATATGTGATTTGGTTGGTTTTATGCAATTTTATGTTGTTGCTGTCCTATTATTTGTCTTTACCCTGAAGATAATTTATCAAAAAATCTCATTGTGTAAATATTGTGTTAACCAATGCACCAATGGATAGTCCTTCCAGGTATTTGGTGAAAAATATTGTGCTATCTTAGGTTTCTTCATATTGACCTGGTTTTAATAGAGTGAAGCCGAGCAGAGAACCAAGACAATGTTCGTTGCGGTGCAAAACATAAAAGAGATATAGGACTTCCATGTACACTTGACAGAAACTAGCTTGCCTTTGAAGGAATGTCTTCCAACACACAATCTATTTACAGTCAAACCACTGCAGCAACCGAACACAGACAGTTCTGAGAACGCTATACGCTGACGCTTTTGAGTTTTGAGGGACCTGCATTTACCAGATGGAAATACACATTACCAGAAGCAAAGGTTCAACATTGTTAGTGGAACTTGGCTTCAAGGAGTCAGCTGTAGCAACTGGGCGGTTGATGTGAGCTTCAGGTGGAAAGTGCTATTCTTTTGCGTTTTGGTTTTCTGTTGTTTCTGGTAGCTTCTGTTCTGTGTACAGTAGGCTTTCGGCGTGGCTCTCATTCCGCTGGCTTCAGACCAGTTCCCACTCAGGAACCTGCCACTTACTTGAGGACTTTACTACTCTCCTCACCTCCCTGCCAAGTAACCTGGTCATCGTCAGCGCGCCTCCAGGGTCCTTCGCTGCGTCAAAGTTGTCAGCGGAAGTTAGATTCATGTGCTCATTAAATGATGATGCATTATAAGCTGCTAAATCTCAGCCGACTGATTGCCGCAGAGAGTCTGCCATATGTGTCTATTATTAGCCTTTGCATCTCGGTCACTGTCACCTCATTCCAGGCTTCCATCGTTCACTCACTTCATAAATGTTATATATGCATGCCTTAATAGTATCCTTAATCTTTCATTGGATTTCGCTAAAAATAGACTTTTCCATTAGTGCCACACGTTCATTACTCGGGTGGATGGGTGGGTGGTGGCACGATCTGGAAACAAAGCTACTTTTTTAGCTTGTATAAGTACATGTTCTCCGGAACCATCAAGTCTGAATGGGACGCTGTGTCTGTCAGCTGGGCAGCATCTGCTGGTTCGAAGGCGACCTGATTTATTGGAAGGGATATCGGTCTGACACATGCGAGTGGCACCGTAGGAAGGCCGGGGGTACAGATAGGGAGGAAAATTGGAAGTCAGATAAGTCTTCTCCTAATCAAATTTGAGTGGACAAAAAAAAAAAAAAAAAGGATAGACCAATGTGATTAAAGCTTGATTAATTTGCTTTGCAAAAGATGGTGACGTCACCACTTGGTTGTTGACGCCTTCAAGAAACCCACTACAGTAGTGGTCCCACGGCCCGGCACCAGTCCGCGGGTCGGTTGGTACCGGGCCGCACAGAAAAAGTTAATGATTTTTTTTTTTTTTTTTTTTTAAATCAAAGTTGGAAAAATATTTTATTTTGAAAAAGGACCGGATACATCCGTCTGTGCGTCTGAACCTCTCACGAAGTCACGAAATATGACTTTTGGCAAGGGGAAAAGGCCCACCGCAAAAAATGGATCTGCGACCCATTTGTGAACAAATAACAGCAAATGACGGTGGCCTTAAAAGTACATTTCACACAACAACTCTGCCGGTGTTCTGGATCAAAATCCTGGCAGAATATCCCGAGATCGACAAAAAAGCACTGAAAACCCTGCTTCCATTTCCATCGTCATATCTTTGTGAAGCAGGGCTTTCTGCAATGACAGCGACCAAAACTAAGTTACGGAACAGACTAGATATAACAAACACACGTCGGGTGTCGTTGTCTCCCGTCACCCCGAGATGGGACCGGCTCGTTGTAGATAAACAAGCCCAGGGCTCCCACTAATTCGGCGTAATGGTGAGTTGTATTTTTATGCACTTCATGCCGTTCCTATCATTTTATTACGTCAAATGTATTACGTCATGTTTATCGCTCACACTGAAGGCCGGTCCGTGAAAATATTGTCTGACACGAAACCGGTCAGTGGCTCAAATAAGGTTGGGGACCGCTGCACTACAGGTCGATAACCTAACAAACATTCAACTATGTGTATGAGGACAATGGATTAGTTTCTATAATGTTTTAAGTAACCAGATAACCTCTATCTACCTCCTTAGTTTGGTGTTCACCATACCAGAAAAGGAAAATCTTATTATCCAAAAGTTGTATGCATGATCAAAATAATCCAGTTCAGTGTGTGTCCATTTCGTATTACCAGCAAAAACAGTAAGAATGCGATTTATTTCCTCTTGTGAGTCTGTGAGTCATCACCAAACCTCGTCCTGAAGACACCTGTAGTGACAGGAAGTGCCACAGAACAAGTTTGCCAGCTGTCTTTACATGTGGACAGATTCTTACACCGTGATCATCACAACCTTTTAAGATGCAGTCATGAAACTTTACAAATGTAGCTGAGATCAAAATGAAGCCGGAGTTTGACGATGGGCGTGGTACGAGAAAAGGGGGTTGGGGGAAGGTGTCATTGACCCTCCCCCTGACCCCCCCCCCCAATCCTACTTTACACCCCTGGCCCAATCTGAGTTGCGGCTGCTGGTCCGTTTCTGCAACAAGCACTCGGTTCCGCAGCAGGTGTCAGCAAAACCGCTTCAGCAGACAGAAGCAGTTTCACAACTGTCAGCCACCCAGAACACATGGACACTAGTCATCTGTGTGCTGCCTTTAATCCGTCACACCGGTCACACTAAAGCCGACAGTAGGTGCCCTCGTGAAGACAGCGACGTGTCACAGATTAGACCGGTGCCGACAATGGAGCTTTAAAGCATTTAAAGTTAGGAAAGAGGGAATGGAAATATTAAAATTATGTATAACACATGTACGTGAAAAAAATAAAAAACACACAGCCAGTGATGACAGACCACTCAGCCGGTCACTAAACATACCACAGAGCCAAATGGCAGTAACTCAGATTATAAGAAGATAATCCGACAAAGTGCACACAAACACGAACCTTACCTCCACGGCAGCCCTCTTTTTATTTGTCTTTCTTTTTTTATATCCCAAACAGTGTCGGGCACGCGAGGAAGCTGTCGGTTAATCAGTTATCTCCGTGGATGTTGACATACTGTCCTCTCCTCACAGTTTACGGATTCATAGAAATCTGTGAAGTGACTTGGAGCGGCGGCACTCATCAGCCTCCGGTGCACCGCAACGGAGACTTTAACGCGTAAACTGCTTCCCGTTTCGACAACTGTTACCGGATAGTTTCCCCGTGAGTAAAGACGTACCTTCAGCGGTCACAGAAAGAGTTCAAAAAACTGTAATCCGTCGGACACGGTGTGGGCGGAGCTGTGGCGCACACTGAAAAAAATACTCCGACCACGTAAATTGTGAAGCAGCCCACGGAACTACGTCCGGAGCTGCCGGGACTTTTTATAGCGGGCACGGGTCTCTGTCGCAGGTAAAAGGACCGGTAAAGGACCGGTGTGTGTGTGTGTGTGTGTGTGTGTGTGTGTGTGTGTGTGTGTGTGTGTGTGTGTGTGTGTGTGTGTGTGTGTGTGTGTGTGTGTGTGTGTGTGTGTGTGTGTGTGTGTGGGGGGGGGGGGGTGGGGGGCATTAAAATATATATACTTATCAACGTTTCAGTCTGTATTTACCTAATAAGGCACCCTTCATTCAAGTTGTTACAATTGACTTACTTTTATTTCAAAGGCCCGCATGTGTTGTTTGCTTAGCACTAAATACCACACTCAATTATCTGTCAATTTTACCCAGAATGCAACACCTGCAAGCCACCTGGAACCAATTAGATCACTTATAAATCAGAGCGCGAACACTGTGAGAAGGATTCAGGTTTGTGTGAGCAACAATATAAACCACTATGATACGGTGCATTTACCTTTGTACTGCTTTTTCTACTACTGGTACTTTCAATATCATTAAAAATATCTCTCTCAAGATCATGCTCAGGACTTTTCTATTTTAGTTTCCATAGGCTCTGGTGTCACTTTTAAAATGTTTTTGTTTTATTCGCTATCTGTGTTTATACTCTTGTGTTTAATCTGTATGTACCTTGCTCATATTGCTATTATATTGTTTTTTGCAATGGATTCAGTATTATTTTTTAATACTCAATAATTGTTATTCTTCATGTATGTTTTGGTTTTTATTCTATTGTGTCTTTTGCTATTCTTCTGTTGTAATCTTTAATGAACCACTGGCACAATCATTTCTTTCGGTTCAAGTTCTATTTTCTCTTATCTTATCTTTACAGTATATACCGTTGAGAACAATACAGTGTGTTTATGATTACAACTGTTTATTTGGTGTTTGTGTAAAGTTATGTTGGAAAAATAGCATTAGTTGATATCATTTTGAATGAAGTGTTTTCTTTTCCAAGAACATGCAGGAACATATTTTGTGTATATTTTAGTGTGTAGAGCTTTGACAAAGGGGGCCCTAGTTTCAGCAACTGTGCTTTAGCAGCTGCTAAAAACCCCAGAACGGACAGACATCAACCACAATTTCACAATCTGCCAACCCAAACTGTGTTTTTATTCATTACTTATTGCTGATTTATAAACACTATGGACGTGTGAAGGTATCTATTCCCCATAACATATTTAGTTTAGTATTTTCAAAAGATTTTGAGACACCTGATCAAATGCACGCGGTTAATGTTTGCAGTCTGAGGAATCATCACTGTTAGATGATGATAAAGAGAGGAAGAGGAGGAGAGAAGAGGCATGAGAAGATACATGGGGTGAGCTGAGGTGTGTACCTCGCCCTGTTTCCAGCCCGGTCTGTTCCATTGTGGACATAATATGTGTTATGTACTGGAGTTGAGAGGTGTTTCAAGGATTAAATTGAGTATGTTGCCAGTTTGAAGTGTGGAGATGTCAGGAGGGAGAGGTCACATTAGGATAAGAGAGAAATAATTTAATTAAACTTCTCTGCGGGGGGTTGAAGACGCCATGGAGAGTTAGCATTGTCCCCATCTCTAGGAAATGTTAGTGTTTCCTGGAATGTACCAGACAGGGCTACGCGGGCGGAGGTTTGGATGGGTTTTACTGTGACGGAGAGTTTCCATGGGGGCCAACATGAGGGTAGAAATGTTTCAGGAGACTGTATTCAGACGACGTTGTCAACATATCGACTGACAGGCATCTTTAAACCTGATGGGGTTTGAGCATGCCAGTGCTGGGCTCCTCCCAGTGCTTGTACCGTACAGGAGCTAGTACAACACCTGGCAAGGAGGTAGAGGAGCGTCTTGTAGCCTCGGAGATCTATTCCAGGCCCAGCAGTCAGGGATTAACCCATGGCCCCGGGATAATTACGTCAGATCCCTTTAATCCCAAACAATTTAGCAGTGGCAGTGACGGGCCTAAACTAGAAGTTCTCTCGCAGAAGAGATGCATGCTGGTCCTGTGATGACGTCTCATGTCAAGAGAGGCATTCCATATCACATGTTTGAATGTGTACTTGTTATTCAACTCATCACAGAGGAACTACGATAAAGTAATTTATGTAAATCAAGTATGATGATGATAATCTATTTAAATGTTCATTTGATCCTTTATTTAGCCAGAAAGGTCCCATTTAGATACGAGACCTGTCTGTTAGAACACATGCAGCACATAAAGGCTACACTAGGGAACATATTAAAGAAGACCGGCACACGGACCATAGCAGTGATATCCATGGCACATTCCACTTGAGTCATGGATTATGTAAAAAGACTGCATGTTTTCCTTCAGGGCCCTTGGTATTGATGGTATTGAAAGAAGGGCATAAGCTTATTGACATCTTGCAGCCCATTCCAAGCTCTGAGCTCACCCTGGGGACATGTAAAAGAATCCAATATGTAGATCCAGTGTTGCTATAGGACGAAGGATAAAAGGCTGGAGATCAAAGTAGGTACAGTTTGTCTGACCGTCTTAAGGATTCACATAAAACACAATGGTGAACGTGTGAGAACGTAATGCAGCATAATATGCAAAATCCAGTTTCAAGTGTACCTAAACTGGATTCTGCATATAGAAAATCAGCTTCGCACAATTTTCTTTTGTCCCTCAAATGGAATACATTTTTATTTAATTTTTTTTACATAGTGTCACTTTTAATGCAGTGATTGAAACAGCTCTATGGACAATAATGGTGGTGGAGATAGTGGCAGTAACCTAGCAGCAGCACTAGTATCAACAGTATACTGCTGTTTTGCTTCCTGTCTTCATTGTTAGCTCTTTGTGGACCTCTAGTGGCCTTAGGAAGTACTGCTACTGCTCAGCTGACAAGTCAGTATTTATCTTCTTCAGCCAGCAGAGGGCGTCTGTACCAATCGGACTGTTGGTCTCTTGCCCTCTGGATTCTAAAGAATATGATTATGGACATGATAAATTAATCTGTTAATCTGGGTATTCCAGTTCTACACAGGACTCAGAGAAACTGGAGCCACACTCTGCTTTACCTTAAAATCAATATTTGATTGAATTGAAATTGAAAGAGAAAAGGCCTGATGCGAGGCGTGAATACAGGACCAAACGGGATGCAGCAAATGAATGTGAGAGAATGAAGAACATGAATACACACTGCGGGGAAACACTGGACCCTTTGGTCTGTTAATGAGGAGCCACGCCAGAGAGAGGGAGTTGAGGGCAAAATGATGAATACAAAGTCAGAGGGACGACACATCATCCAAGTTAAATCCAAACGTGTTTAATTCAATCAGAAATGAATACACACCAAACTAGGATGTCTCAAACACACATCACAGAACCCGTTTCTATAGTTAGCAGGTAGCCCTTTAGTGTTTGAACAATAAAGTACTGTAAACAGATGCCTCACAACCTTGTCACAGACAGGAAGTGGACTGGAATGTGCATTATGGACGCAGACGGTCAATTTAAAAAAAGATGTTCGCTTTGTTGCACGTCTCGAATCGTCTAGTAAGTGTGTTTCTCAAAACAATTTGAACAAACAGCACCACACAATCGATTACCTGCAAAACCTGGAACTTGTAAATAAATCAATAACCATGTTAGTGCCATCACAATGTATGTCCTTGAGTCATTGTTTTACAAACAGGATACAGGCATAATGCTTGGCTAAGGCTCTGAGCTGTTTTACAGAGAACTCGCTGATCATCATTAGTGGAAGTCATCCATTCAGCACACATTTAGAAACAAAGTCTGTGGAAATGTCTCTTATGACAACCGGCTCAAACACTTTGCGTGTAATGATGTGCACAACATGACAAGAGCAACTGATCATGTGGGGAACAGTAGATAAAAAGTGTGCCAACACATTTTTAATTTGTTTAAAAAGACGCTACATGACTGATGTGGATGGTGCTATAGCGCGGCTCTACAGCTGCAACAGGAAAGGGAGACCAGACGAGTGCAAAGTGATAAATAAGCACTTTGATTTAAAGAATGGCAATCTAACAAAATCCAACATTGCAAGTCAGAAATCAGTAATGTTAATGTGTGCTGTCCACGTTCAGGGAGGTGAGTTTTTATAGTGGAACCAGAGAAGGCTCAGGCCATCAGCTGATGAACACATTCCCTTCAGAGAAGGAAAGGCTGGGTAATGGAACATTCTGAAGAGTGCAATTTTTCCCTATCCTACACCCCCTCTTCCCCCCTGTTGATCCCTAAGTGATCCCTAAGTGATCCACCAGACTAGGTCCTTTGGCTCTAGCCTGTTCACAACGCATGCCACTTGTTTTCAACTAATTACTGGAGGGGTCATCCCAAAGGTTGAGCAGGTAGTTCTGAGAATTTCAATTTGACATTTTAATTTGAAGATGATGGCCGGCTGGTTGGTATGACTGCCCATTTCAAGAGTTTCGTTCTGCTGTTTGTTGACAGTGAAAAGAAGCAGGACAAAGTGAATATCATGACTGTCACTGTGAGGCATTAAAGGGTCACTCCTCAGAGTCTAAACATTATGGGTGTACTGTACAAAAGCCTGAGAAAGCCTGAGTTTCTTTTATTGTGTGCCCCTTGGGCCGGGGGGAAAAAAACACTCCTTTAAAGCACGACACATGTACTGTAGTACACTGTAAAACACAATACAGTACAGGGACATACTACCAGGTTTACTGATTTGCTAGAATATTACAAGGTGTTTTGTGGAACTGACTTGGAAACAGATGAAAAGTTAAACCACATCATAAATACGACTGGAGCTGCCCAGAAATGTCTAAAATGAATGAACGTTCTTCTAAAGTACACAGCAGCTGCAATAAGCTCTTGTGAACAGGGCAGTGTTACAGCAGACATGCATCCGCTCCTACTGTAACTTCCTGCTGCCTGGCCCACATCAACACACACCACTCCCAAGCAGGATGGGGAGGGGGGGAGGGGGGGGGGGGGGCAAAACACTGGCACAGTAGGAATAAAGATAATTCATGCTGCATGCTCAATGTGCCATACAGTTTAAAAGGAGGAACACTGAGTTTTGTGCATTTTTCACAACCTGAAAAGTTTGTTTTACCTCGTAGATGAGTTCAGAATTAAAACCCCCCAAAAAAGTAGGAATGTAATTGTAGAATGTACAATGTCAACTTTTCTAATGGTATAGCTCCATTTTCATTCGTACAAGTACAAATATCCCAAAGAAAACCAACAGTAATAACAACTTTGCATTGACAAATATAACTCTATTGTTAATTTCATTGATATTCTAGATATTGAAGGGGGAACTATCATGTGTTTCAGTGCAACCATAATCAATAACTAATGAGGGATAACTTTATTATGGGTCACTGACTGGTAGCTGTCTGAGGCTCCAACTGGGATACAGCACCAGGCTTTAGGACCTAGAGGGGGAACATTCTTCTGCCCTGAATACTGTGGGCGGGGCCGGCCTGAGAGGAAGATCCCACTGCAGAGATTTTAATGCTCTGTGAACTGGACATGGACATTCCTGCAACTGTCCCAGATAACTCTGATTCCAACCATTACATACATTAACTTCACATAGAGTGGATCGGCGCCAGGGGATCTGTTTGTAAGCAAGCTTGAGGAGAAGCTGCTGAATTATTGAAAACCTAACAAGGTAAGATACAAAGCACTTGGAGTGAGAGAGGGGGAAGGGGGAATAAGTAGAGCAGTGTTCAACTGGTGGGAAATGCCCAGGCATGTGAAAAGAGGCCACAGAGTCAGATCTGTAATAAGCGGTTTCAGATTCCGACAGTGTGGTGTATCCAAGTTGTTAGTTTCTTATTAAAATATAAGAAAAAAATAGAATATGTTTCTCAAAGTTAGAAAAGAATGAGAATTATTTAGTTAGTTGACTACAACTTTTAAACATATTTAATAGTTAGTTAGTTAGTCTACATTTTACATTGAAGTTTTCCAAAATACAATACTTTTTTATTAATGACCTTTACATTAAAACATTGTGCATTGAAACGTGAAAAGATAGTTTCTCATCATTCATTCATCAAAGTCTCAAACTGGCTAAGGATCTGCTAAAGGTTCCGAAGGACGTGACTACATCCAAACCAAATGTGCCAATGTTAGTCACAGGGTAATTTATAGAGAGTACGACTTCAACAGGGCACATGCAGCGTTACTTTAAAATGCTTCTTAGATCACAGCAGCAGCTTTTGATACATCTATTCATCTGCATTTATTCTGTTCTATCTAAAGATTCATTTTCAAATACTACTTTTAACATGAAAATAATGAGCATTTGAAGAATGATGTAGACAAAAACTCTCCGTCTGTTAAAAGTCATCTCTCCCATGCACAGATCTCGGTCAGACATCTTCCATCTTTGTCGGTGAGCCTGTAGAAACATGTCTAGAGAGAGAGAGGAGACTCCTTGTGTATGTCATTCTTCTCTTTTAGGTGGACTTTGGTTTCCTTATTGCATTTTGTTAAGATGCTGATACCAAATCATCTGTCAGGACACAGACTGATTTTTATTGTTTGATAAAACTATGACAGCAACTGGCTATATGTACAAAACCTCTACTGAGAGCACACATGCTCTCTATATACGTGGACTGGAATAACAATTTTGTTGAGTCAGCACGTGGTCTCTTCTTCCACACCGCGAGGAACCAATCAGCATCAACCACACATATTCCTTCACATACTTTCATCATCCTAAATCGTTTGTGTTGCCATGGCATGAAGAAACTCAGAC
Organism: Cottus gobio; assembly: GCA_023566465.1. NCBI lineage: Eukaryota > Metazoa > Chordata > Actinopteri > Perciformes > Cottidae > Cottus > Cottus gobio. The sequence continues at coordinate 19,829,163 of CM042229.1, read as the reverse complement.
GAGGCTGGCCAACATGTTTGGCTTAGTCGCATCCTGGAGCTGCCTACGTGGCTGTTTTGAGGTCTACTGGGAAAGATCTCCCTGAAATGGTATCATCTAACCCAGCTTCCCTGCAGACTAAACCCTAATAGACCACAAAATGGGCTCCCCAAGTTTGGAAAAGTGAAGCTAATGAGATTTTTCAAACTGAAACAGAACAAACATCACCCTAGAATTTTCTATCTTCTTAGTAGGCATAGACAGTATGGCCAACATCATCTATCACAATATAGATCATTTTATATCTCCATAACAATATATTTCACAATATAATAAGAATATATATTAAGAACTTGAGTTCAAAATTCTCAGATGTTCTGAGGAATTTAAGCTGTATGATCTGATCAATTATTATCAGTTTGGACTATGCAATTGTGTATCACGATATCTCGATGTTTGACTTCATCCTGGTACATTTAAAGATGATAAATTATTATTTCGAATGATTTCTCTGAGGTCAGCACATGACATGAATGACCTTCGCTTGTCTTCATGTCCCCTCGTAGGTTTCCTCTAAAGCGGGACACCATGTGGGTGACTGACCTGGCAGCCCTGGTCCTCCTGGCCTCTTCAGCTACTGCTGCCACCTCGGCCTCTCCAGACAAGGTCTTGAGTAACCACGCCACCATCCTGGCTGACAACAGCGCGAAGCTGGCGTTCAAGCTCTATCAAAACATGGCCAAGGAAAAGGGTTTGGAAAACATCCTCATATCCCCCGTCGTCGTGGCCTCCTCTCTGGGTCTGGTGGCTCTTGGGGGCAAAGCCTCCACAGCCTCTCAGGTAAAAACCCTTCTGAATGCGGCTAAAGTCAAAGACGAGCAGCTGCACTCTGGTCTGGCCGAGCTCCTGACCGAGGTGAGTGACCCGAAGACCCGCAATGTCACCTGGAAAATCAGCAATCGCCTGTACGGACCCAGCTCTGTCACCTTCGTGGAGGAGTTTGTCAAGAACAGCAAGAAGCACTACAACTGTGACCACTCCAAGATCAACTTCAGAGATAAGAAGAGCGCTGTAAGCTCCATCAACGAGTGGGCGGCCAAGTCTACCGATGGCAAACTGCCCGAGGTCACCAAGGATGTGGCGCAGACTGACGGGGCGATGATCGTCAACGCAATGTTTTTCAAACGTGAGTCTGCTCCGCATACCGCTTGTGCACATGCAGTGTTATTTCTGGAAATGCTCTCAGAATGAATAGTTTTTCTTTGTTTCTCACAGCTCACTGGGATGAGCAGTTCCATCATAAGATGGTGGACAACCGTGGATTCATGTTGCCCAAGAGCTTCACCATTTCAGTGCAGATGATGCACCGCACAGGTAGATGGAGACAGAAACCACATGTGTGACACTTAAAGGAATGGATAACCCATTGGCTTTTTGATGTGGGAACCCGTGACGCTAACTTTGTGGGCGGACCACAAACATACGTCATCCCTACTGCACTCAGTTACAATATACACATCTCTATGATGGTCTGAATGACTAGTTTGTCCTGATGGGCCGGTGGCACTTTGCATGGTGGTATCAGTCAGTGTATGAATGGGTGTGAGTTGGTGAATGGCATGTCTTGTTAAAGTGTTTTACTAGAAAAGTACAAGTCCATTTCCTATTTAAATAACTTCAAATTCAAATAACCAAAAAGCCAGCCTTGGAATTTGATTCACTCAATGGTATCACTACTACAGTTTTTCGTTGCCTTAAACAAACATCCTTTCCTTAGAACAGGGCTCACTAACAGGTGGACCTGGACCTAAAGCCGATAGATAATTGATAATTAGAACATTTTAAAGGAACGCTTCTATTTTAACCGACACCTTTTTTGTGTGGACAGTGACTCAGAGGCCTCAAGACTGGACAGACTCTTATAGGTTCATTCCTCCTCCGGGCGGTTCTAAACCAGTATGTCATGTGTTCAGAGACCGTGGCGATCATTAAAAGCAGTAATGTGAAGCTCCACTACGAGACAAAGCACAACTCTTTGGAGCAAACGTACTCACATCAGAAATGAAGACAGAAAATATGATCATAATCCTGACACATGAATCCACTGCTGTGAGCAGAGAGGAGAATGGAGCTGAAAACAAGAGGTTTAATAACCAGAAATAGTCCGTAAGAGTTTATCGTATTAGAGGATGAGAATAATATGGATATTGTGGCTTTTTTGATTGACATCACTTCACACCTGAATTAACTCAATTTAAAGCTGCAGAACAAAGACAATTTTATATATTAATATTGCATATTTTATTCTTAAATACATCCCTTCTTTTAAGTTTACACTTATTTATTAATAGATTATATATTAGTTATTATTATTGTGTCATCCAGTTCAATTTGAAAACTGATAATAAATACTGTTGAGATATTACTGTGGCTCAGTGGTTAGCAGGTCTGTCTTACAATCAGAGGATCGGTGGTTCAAACCCCGGCTCAGCCAGTCCATGTTGTTGTGTCCTTGAGCAAGACACTTTAATCCTCATTGCTCACTGTTGCTGTGTCTACGGTCTACTGTATAGCATGTAAGTCGCTTTGGATAAAAGCATCAGCTAAATTAAATGTAATGTAATATTATTCAATTGCAGGTCAAACATCAGAGCTGAACAAAATAGTGCCCAAATTCCTACCATACAACTAAAACACTGCTTTCTGCTGAAATAAAATCTCATCTTAACTCTCACAGTAAAGTAATATTACACAGAGCGATGAAAGAGTGAATGTGGGATGGTCTGTTATAGTCCACGGAGATGGATAATATTTGTAATGCACCTGTTTTGCCTCCTCAGGCCTCTATGGCTTCTACAATGACAGAACCAACAAGTTAACTCTCCTGAGCATGCCTCTGGCTCACAAGAAGTCCACGGTGCTGCTCATCCTGCCCCACCAAGTGGAACCTCTGCAGAGACTGGAGAAGATGCTGACCAAGAAGCAGCTGGACACGTGGATGGGCAAGCTGCAGCAGACGGCGGTGGCCGTGTCTCTGCCCAAAGTCAGCATGGAAGTCAGTCACAACTTGCAGGTAAGAGACGTGGAAGAAGGCCCCTCAGTCTTAACGTCTAGCTTCTTTTACACAGTCTGAATATCTGCCCCCGTTCAGAAACACCTCGGGGAGCTGGGCCTGACGGAGGCCGTGGACAAATCCAAAGCCGACTTGTCCAGAATGTCCGGGAAGAAGGATCTCTACTTGGCTAGCGTGCTCCATGCCTCCGCCATGGAGTGGGACACCGACGGCAATGAAATGGACATGAGCATCTTTGGCACGGACAAGCTGAAAGACCCCAAACTGTTCTACGCCGACCACCCCTTCATCTTCCTTGTGAAGGACCAGAAGACAAACTCCATCCTGTTCATTGGCAGGATGGTCCGGCCGAAGGGCGATAAGATGAGAGATGAGCTGTGACCACATTCACCTAAAGCCTGGCTGTGTGTGTGTGTGTGTGTGTGTGTGTGTGTGTATATTTACTACTGGGGGGAAATGAAAGAGCATTCCTTAACGTCACATGCCAACAGCATTCCACAATCATGGCTGAAGAGATGTGGTCAAACGTTTGACCCTGTGTCTTAGTGAGCAAAGCATTGTGCACTCCCTTCCTTTTTTATCTTGAAGAATATTTGATATCTTTTATTTTTCATTTTGCATTGGCAGATCACAATATGGACTGAAGACTTACATTAAGTATGATTTCCCTGATTAATGCCTGAAATTCTGTTGACATGTCTTAAAATGTGTACAACACTCTTACTTCTGCTCGTTTAATTTAACGGAATGTTTCAGTTTGTCAAGCGGCTGCTTTAAATTTCTTAACTCAGAGAATATTTACAATTGTTTTCGCCCATCTTTTGCACTGCTTTCCACGACAAGCATTTAGTTTGAACCAAGGTGCATTGCTGTTTTTCTTATTATTGATCCTCCCTGAATGCACTGACCTACACTGGCAAACAAACCAAAGCAGTTTTTATTATATTTAATAAAATAACATCTATAATACAATGTGTGCATGCCCAATTTGACAATTTCAAAATATGAATAGTTTTTTTTGGCAATAAAAGCCTGGGAAAAAAAACAAGTGTCATCTTCATTTTAGATATCTGGCTCTGCCATTGTCCGTCACAGAAGATCCGGCTCCTTGCACCAGTCGGCCTCTTGGTTTGGCCGCTTGCAGGAGCAGTCTGGCCTTGGGCCGGTCTGCTGAGCTCAGGGCTCCAGTGGGACGGTCCAGCTGAATAACATGAGAACGATTCCAGCGAGGGCGAGGAATGTGGGAGTGTTGTAAAGGTACACACTGAGTGGTAAACATGGGGTCTTAATCAGGAAACTGTGCATGTTTAGACATAACAAACATATTTGCGTGCGTCCAGATGGGTCCTGTAGCTGCTCCAAAGAGCAAGGCCACATCATCACCGTTAGCAAGAGGTTCAATAACTCATATAGGTTCACTTCCAAAGTACATTCGTTCATCAGTGAACATTCTGTTATTTGTCTGTTCATCAGTGAACATTCTGTATTGTTGCATCAGTGGACCTTTTTTTAGTGTATCACACCACCTAGAGGACATCTGGGTTCATGACATCAGAACAATGATTCTTTTTCATGTGGTGTGCAAAATTCATAATTTATAATCTATCATTGTATAAATAATGTGCTGTATAAATAGTTATATTTCATTGTAAAATGTAAACGGGGGAACTGTGACAGACTGTCACAGATTAAGGCCTTTATCTTGTTTAAGAAATACTATTTAGAGGAACACTAATCAGGCAACATGTGCAGCAATATTTCTTATCAAATCCTGTTTTATAAGAAACATATTTACGATTATGTCTTTGAGATCATGTAATGTAAGAAATATCTAGCATTCCAGTGAGTGCCTTAAATGAATGAATGCCATTTATCTTCATTTGTATGAGAAGAGGTTGAGTTTAGTATGTAATAAAGTAGTTGTTTTGTTCCCCTTGAAATGATGCCGTTAACATGGCGACATCGGCGTCTTCAACGTGTTTTTACTAAAGCTGCACTACTTGGAGAAAAGCTCAGATGTTAAATGCCCTGTAATGATGACTCAGCCTGCTGTGGAGGAATAGGGGAGCTCACTGGTGTGTGAGGTACTGTATAGGCTTCAGTCATAAACTTCTTATAATGAAGTGCTGGATGCAGTTCATCAGCCACCTGCTAAAGGAGTGCATGAAGTGCAGGACTGCTTACCCTGAAGCCATCCTTCATTTTATAATGCAACAAGCGGACTCTATCTATTCTTTTTGTGTCATATATCCGGTTGTTTAATTACTGATTAATTACTGACATCCTGTTCTTGTGATATTGTTTATCTTGACTATTGTTATCTAGATTCTATTGTTATTTGTCTGAGCTGCTTGGCAAATTATGTCAAATTATTGCTGATGTGACAATAAAGAGTGGGTGTGAAACTATTTTATCTTCCGTTCGCACAGAAGTGCACATATAATAATCATTATCATATGTCACCAGAGAACACATGCTACAGGAACAGGAGGAGGAGGAGGAGGAGGAGGAGGAGGAGGAGGAGGAGGAGGAGGAGGAGGGCTCGCGCTGTGGTGATGGGACTACTCACCCGTTACATTACATTTCATTTTTTAGCACCCACAGCCTCCTCCTCTTCCATCATGGCTCCCTCGGCAGACAGGCAAGGATACTGGGGGCCGCCGACCTCAACGCTGGACTGGTGCGAAGAGAATTATGTCGCCTCTGTTTACATCGCCGAATTCTGTAAGTGAAATACAATTCACTTTTTTTTTTTTTTTCATTGAAAATTGTGAATTGTCGGTTCCGCCTCCGCGTCTCTCGGATCGGACGCCAGGTCGCCGCGTCCGGACCGCCGCCCCTGAAGAGCGGACACATGAAGAGGGGCAGCGGCGGCAGGTGGTAACAATGGACGGCTTCGGGCTCCGGGGCCGCTCGGCCAAGGAGCGGCCCGTTACGGAGTGTAGCCGAAGCTACGCGTTAGCTAGCGCAGGCGGCGTTTCACCGACAGCTAACGGGGAAAGAGGAGCGCTGTCCGGTGCACCTGCTCCGTGTCGTTCCGCTGACGTCATCACACGGTACACTTCACCGGGGCGTCTGTCGACTGGAGAGCGTGGTCTGGATGTCTCTCCTCCCGAGGAGCGTTTCGGGGCGTTCACACTGGATGGAGCCTTTCCTCCAGAGCACCGCGAAAGTGTCATGATAAAACAACAAGCACGACGCGGTTCGTGTGAGCTGATCCAGAAACGGTTCTGTCAGCGGACTTAACGAAGAGTGGCACGGTTTCATTCAAAAGCATTGAGCCGAACTACTGACACTGGAAATAATGATTTGAAGTTACTCACTATTGCTCAGAAAGATCAAGAGAACCAGGCTTTGTACTCAAAAGATGGGTCCTCTTTACAGTGTTTGTAATCATTCACAAGACAATTAAATGAATGCTTGCCACAATACATTGGCATTAAGCTAAATAATAATATTGTATTGTACATAATTAATATTCATTGTAGAGTAGAAGGTAAACTCTTTTTTGTACAATTTTCACTTGTATGTTGAGGAACGTGCAGTTATAAGTGATGCAACAGTTAGTCAAACAGAAGCCAAGTGGGTCAGAGTGTAGTTATTTTATTGCTCTTTTATCTTCTGTGTATAGTGTCCACGTCATGCCTTTGTTGTGATACATTACATTTTATTGTCCTAATAGCTTTTACTCGAGGCTACTAGTTGTGGGCCGACTCGGATCCGGCCCGCCACGTTCATGCATTTCATTGTTTCTAAAACACAAGCACATCAAAGAGACTAACAGTTGGAGCTTTTGTTTGCACACGCAGGCCCAGCATTGGCATTTAAACATCGATTCAGCTCACAATGGCTGGAATGTGGCATCGTTCACGGAGAAAGACTAGAGACACCGGCGTGGTTTTAACCCTCATTCCATGTGTGCTTTTGTGCAGTATCTCTACATCAGCAGAGACACAGAGGCCGATCATAAAGTGACTCTCACACGGGCTGCAGGCATCCCATCGCATTCAGATGTTTGTGGTTGCCATTGAAATGTGTAAAAACACAACACTCATATGTTGTAGTATTCTTAGGGTGTGTGCATTTGTTATCAGTAACCAAAGTCCACCCATTTTAAAAAGGACTCTGGCTTTAATCAGACACCTGCAGATACGGACCATGTCAACACCAGCCAACTGGCCCAACTATAACTCATGTAGTCTACCCAGTGGCCGTCAGCACATGTTTATGCTTTACACTAACTTTTAAATTCTGGAACATACTTTTTGCAAATAACTACGCATAGTTATCTTTAGCACACACAAGTGTGTGATAACAAGTGTGTGCTAACCTGCACCCACAATGCACCTGTAAAACATCTGTAACCAATTAGATTGCTCTATAAATTAACTCTATAAATAGGTTTTAGGTTTGCTCTTTGGGGTGAACAACAATGTAGAGAGAGACTGTAATTACAATACACTGTATTTAGTTTACAGTACAATACTGTAATGTATGCAGATGTTATGATGATCACAACATGTTACCCAGCCTGTCTCACTGAACTCTCACCGCTGTCATGTGGCCCAATCACAGAGGTGATAATTCAGAGGGGTTCAAGTGTCACACAGGTCATGTCATCCGGTGCTAACTGGTCTCTGTTGTCTTTTTGAACAGGGAACACTGTCAGCAACCTGATTATGATCCTTCCTCCCATTTTTGGGGCCATCCAGACGTTCCGAGACGGCCTCGAGTTTCGCTACATCTGCTCTTTCCTCGGACTGGCAAGTTAGTCCGTTAAAATCACAAGTTTCATGAGCTCTTCTTTACATGTCGTAGTTATAAACAATAGAATATGCTGTGCAGTATTGTCTGCTGGCGCCGCCTATTGTGTTGCATACACTCCAGAACGCTCTGACTTTCAAATGTAATGTTTCGTGTGGTTGTCTGTCCATCGCCCAGCTGTCGGTGTTGGTTCCTGGTGCTTCCACATGACGCTGCTATATGAGATGCAGGTGAGATAAAGTCTGAAATAAAAACATTTTATGTCAGCAAAAAGTGGGAATCATGCCTTTTTTGATCAATTCCTTGATGAATCATACATATACATTTCAAATATTTGTAATAGATTCATGAGGTCAAACATGTTGTGCCTCACGCCGTGTGAGAGTGATACTAACATGTGTTTGCTTTGCATTCTCGTTTGCAGTTGCTGGACGAGTTGCCGATGATTTACAGTACATGCGTCTTTGTCTACTGCCTGTAAGTGGCTCAAGCTTTTGGATGTATTGCTGTTGAAGCAGTGACTCTGAGAACAGACTTTCTGTCATTGTGGCTGTAAAATGAACCGCTGAATCCCTTCCTGGTCACTTTGTCTAATCCAAGAAAGTGGTGTATCATCTTCTTGTGGCTATTGATTCTAAACTGGGCATGAGTGCTTCTTCCATTTCATCACTGGCCAGGTCTGTGGTATACCCGTTAGCACAATGTGTGCATGGTTGGGAGAGGATTTGCTGTGAAACCTTGTGGACCTTAGTGTCCCCCTCCAATCCTGCATGGCTTAGGAAGGTAGTTTAGCTTATTAAGTTTCTTCGACAGGCTGTTCCTCAGGGCGTCTGGTTGGCCACGATCAACCGAGATGGTTATTTTATTTCATGGGAGCGACTCAGGCGCCGTCTCAGGGTCGCAAGACTCCTCCCATTCAGCATATAATTAGCGTCCCGCTAGGGCTGGGCAATATATCTTAGTTTTAGGATATTGTATTATCACATAAATGTCTTTCCTGAACAGAAATCTCATTGTGTAGATGTTTTGTGAAAGCACCAATAGTCAACCCTACAATATTGTTTTGACATCGAGGTATCTGGTTAAAAATATTGTGATATTTGATTATATCCACATCGCCCAGCCCCTGTCCATGCACATTAACAAGGTGCATGGACACCGGCCCGGGACCCTTAGGAAGTTCTCTAAATCCTAAATCACTGTGTAATAACAGTGACAGGACAGAAACTTAACTTCAGGAAGACAGGCCCCTCAGTGTTTGTGCCGAGCCGAAGCTTGGTAAACATGTATTTCTTAAAGACCTTTTTTAAACTTTATTATTAATACGTTGGTTGTGCGCTAAACGTTAGCGAGCATAACAGCGATAGAGAAGTTAGCAGCAGCGTTATAGCTGTTTGTGTACAGTTTATTTATTGGGGAATAATTGCTACAAGACCGAAGCTAAGTCCCTCAGGCACCTGCTAATTAAAGTGAGCTGACTTTGAAGGTGGACCAGCTATTCTCATTTTAGTGACAAGGCTTGGAAGGTTACACATTTAACCTTTCATTATTACTTGCTCTATTTATTTCAAGCCGAACATGTAAGATAATCACATGTATTTCTTTTTTCCCCAGATATGAGTGTTTCAAACAAGAGAACAGCATCAGTTTATTTCCTATCGCGTTACTGTTGATCTTCAGTGTCTCAGTCACTGTGGTGAGTATTACATTACATTTCATTTAGCTGACGCTTTCATCAAAAGCAACTTACATTCTATACAGTAGACCGTAGACACAGCAATGGTGAGCAATTAGGGTTAAGTATCTTGCTCAAGGACACAACAATATGGACTGGGCTGAGCTGGGGTTTGAACCACCGACACTCTGATCGAAAGACGGACTTGCTAACCAATGAGCCACAGTCGCCACTTGCACTATAATGGGGCTCATTTCGTTTGAGCCACGATGTTAAGAAAGCATGCCATCCATCCTCTCCCCTTGAGTGGTTCCTGTGCTTCTGTCTGCAGGTGTACTTGCAGTGGAAGGAGCCGGTCTTTCACCAGGTAAGGGAGTGCTCTGCCTCAGTGGCTCAGAGCGCTCATTGTTTGCTCTTAGGGCTGAGCGGGCCTTCACTCATCTTATACCTTGTGTCAACATATAGAGTTTTGCCGACACTCAGCACACATTACATTATGACACACAGTAGCATTCCATACCAAAGCAAGTATCCGAAATGATGCAACATTTAACGTTTTTTACTGTTTGGCGAACGTAGCATGCTATGTTCCAAACGCCATGCTGAATCCCGTGGGAACAAAACAGTGAACAATAGACCTCATGGAAGAACATTTTCATATTCTCATCTCAGCGTTCTCCCACTTGTTTTCATACGGTGTGCTCGTACATGTGTGCTATTCATCAAATGCTCCTCGCTTTAGATAACTGTAAATGACCTGCGTGAACACGGTGAATGCACCTGTGTGTAAGGGAGTGCTTTCAAGGCTACGCGTCTGATATTGAAGTCATGTTTTCAGAGATCCAAAAAGGAATGTCTATCAATATAACAGCATCAGCAGCAAAATGAAGGCACCTGCTAAAGGCAGTGCTGTTAATGGCATGGCCTATGGCAGTGTCATACTCTTTGAAATAAAGTAGACATTCATAATCTCATAATCCTGACCATATAAACCTTGTGTTATACCCACAGCCTGCTTAGGGTTTCACATTGTGTATGTGTTGCTTTACAGCAGTAGAGACAATGTGACTAAGCTGCTTCTGTTTACTCTTTGGAACTGACTTTGTTTACTGATCACTATGGTGGCTCATAAGGATCAGTATCAGTATGTTTCTGCTTTTAAATAGAGAGTGTACTGAATGCATGGCCCATTATGTTGGCTCTACTAATTTATGTGGATTTATGGAATGTAGTAAATACACACTTGTGTGTTTAATCACATCATCTCTACTTGTGATCCCTCGGTTAAGCTCAGGACCTGAGTGTGAACACGAGTTGTGTATTCTTTCTTTTACCAATTCATGTTCAGGATTATTACCCCTGAAGATGTAGAAATAGTTCAAATAATCAATCCTATAAAAAGATATAGTTCTGTCGCTCTAATAAAGAGGAGTGACTTAATGGTCATTGCATTCAAAGAAACAAACCTGTTGGATGTCAGAACATTTGGGAAACATTTTGTTTTTATAGGAAAGGCTATGCTAGCAGACTGGTTAGCATTAATGTTAGCATTGATCTCAATGTTCATCTTATGGTCACCTCTCCACTAATAACTGTCTTCCTCTAGGTCATGTATGGCGCTCTAGTAGCTTGCCTAGTGATGCGATCCGTCTTCATTGTTACATGGTAAGTTAGCCAAGAGGACGTTTAAAATGGAAAACATTACCATATCAAAGGAATGCTTGTTCATTAATATTCAATGCAGCAACAACTAGCAAAAGGGTTTCTTCTTTGTGTCTTTTGTTTCGACGTTAGGGTGTACCCATGGCTCCGACCGCTGTGTTACACCTCCTTAGGAGTCTTTATGTTGGGCTTCCTGCTGTGGAACATTGACAACATCTTCTGTGACACATTGAGGTGAGTGTTTGCAGCAGAAAAACACTGCAGGTCTTGTTATTATTAACATGCTTGATTTGAGTTTCCATCCATTTAACAGCAGTGGTGTGGAAAATGTGACATCATAGCAATAGTGTTAATCATTTTCTCATCTCAAGGACAAGTCAGGCAACTCCAAGTAATATCAGCTAATTTCCTGTGGAATAAGAAAGTTAACTTTAATTTTTTTATGATGATGCATGTTTTGGTTTTGATTTCCATTTGTAAAATACACACATTTATAAAGACAGTTAATAAGCATCCTCTTCTTGTCAAACCCATACTTTTGGAGTTTTCTTTCTTTTGTTATTAATTTTAATTGAACTTTCTTTGGTCTCTCAGAACCAGCAGACAGACGCTTCCCTCTGGTGTTGGAGTCGTGACACAGTTCCATGCCTGGTGGCACATCTTCACAGGCCTCGGGTCATACCTGCACATACTTCTCAGGTGAGCCCTCCCGTTCCAACAGGAGACCGCCGCAGTAAGTCTAAAGGCAATCATGTTTCCAGGGGGATTTTTTGTCCAGTCCATCCTCCTGAACGCAATATCACAGAAAGCCTTCAGGGAAGTTCTTCAAATTTGGCACAAACTTCCACTTAGACTCAAGGGTGAACTGACAGAATCAGCTGGTCACAAAAGGTGACATCCAAGATACATTTATGACATCATTTAAGAATCCATATTCTAATTAGGACAATTTCAGATGAATGTCTATTAGGATAAAATGACGAGGTGAGGACATTTATGACAAACATTTACACTGTGACATGAGTGGTTGGCGGAGGCATACGACTGCAAGGTGGTAATTGTGGTTGTGGTGAGACGTGCTCACTCGCTTCACAATCTAATGTTCCTCTTCTTTTTAGCCTGCAGATCAGGTCAACCTACCTCAAGCACAGACCAAATGTAAAGGTGCGTCCCGCCCGCAGCCACTGTATGCACTGCAGTTTTGATTTTAATTAATTAATTAATTAATTAATTAATTAACTTATTTGCCCTGCCCTTATTCTGACTTTATCCAGTTTCTTTGTGGAGTTTGGCCCACGTTGCACATTGATCCACAGAAGACGAGTTGAACTGAAGGGACGGGGGCCGACTGAAGACCGGTGACTGCCATACCCAGACACCATCGGCACAGGGACCTGCCTAATGCCCACTGCTGGGGACTCAGCCCACGGCTACGGGGCGGGTGAACCCCCCAGGGAACCCTCGGTTCTGCACTGTGGGTATTTTACTAAGAACAGTAAAGCACTGAGTCCAGTTTAAAGAAATGGAAGATTTTTTTTTCACAATGTATTAGATTAACTTTTCTGTAATCTTATTGAAGTGTAATAATTGTATTTGCTCATTCAATTTCAATGCAGATATGATGTGTAGGCCACTGCAGTGGTAAATATGGAATGGGGGATGGATGTTCTCTTCATTAGAGCTTGTGAACAGGGAACGCTTTATCATTATTCAGTCTTGGTCCACTAGCATATTTATCGTTGTATGTTTCATTCTGTGCATATTGGAATCTCCGAAGCCTAAAGATATTTAAATAGATCCCTAAGCTGAAGTATAACAAAGCCGTTTGCATGTGTGTAGTTTTAATACACGGTCGTCATATCCCGTTTCAAGGAGTATTGTATTGCTTTTAGATGTGACCACGACAGACGGGATAGAAAGTGCCAACTAGACAGTGGAAGTGAGACTGTGTTATTGTAGCTCAGCTGTCTGGACTAGAAGACCGTCCTTCATTTTTATTTTACTACAATTTTCCTCTCAAATCAAGCCAATTTGAATGATCAATTCCTCTTTTCTTTCTTTGACAAATTTGCTCTGGGATTTTAAACAGAGTCACGTAATGTGTGAGACCTTTTCATGTTTTAACTTGCTGTTCAAGAAGGAAATGCAATGTTCACAGTTTTGTTCCACACCACTAACACTGATCCTGGTGTTATTGTTTAAGGACACTGGTTAAGAATGTGCCAGGTACACAAAGCCAGTCGAACCACTTTCGACAGCTCGAGTTTCAGTGGACAGAGAAGCGCTTTTACACTCCTTAAAGGGGCACTGCACACATCAGAGACCATGATTTTACAGTTGTAATAGAATCCCCATGAGCCTCCCTCAGGGTGTGTTATGTTAAGAAACCTGTTGGGGGGATGCGACCAGCATCTGGAGGGGCAACCTGTGGCTTGGAGGGTGGACACAGTTCAAATGCGGATAATTGAGACACAGTCAACGAGGCAGGCTAACAAAGACAACATGTTGAAGGTTTCCTATTTGATTACATTCTCGTAACGCTGCAGAGGATGAGGTATAGACACCCTCCTGCTTTGTGCCACTCCTTTATACCTGGTAGTTATTATAAACACACTAGATTTGATTTACGCCACTTAGTTATTGGTCTTTTCTTGTTATTTAATTTATTTACACCGAGGCATGATGCTGAAGAGTCCAATGGCCCATGTGCATCTTGTCGGGGAAACAGTTTATGAGGCAACCACTAGGTGGCATCAACTTCCAGCTTATTTCAGACATTGCCAAACATGCCATAGTGCATTGATGAGCTATCTACCTACTGTAGAACTCTGAGGATCTCTGTCTTAGTTTTGCAGTGACGGATCTGAGGCGTGGAACGAAGGACTTTTTGTGTGTGTGTGTGTTTGTTCTGCTGCTGTGAATACGTGGATATGTAATGGTAACAATAGAACCTAGAGCCTGAAGTAACTGTCCGGAGATGCACATGTTGTGTGGAGTTGTTTGCATTTGTGGGCCTCCTAAACTGCTGTGTGCTGGGTTATCTCCCGATAATACAGCACATGATATATCCATAATTCATCTTAACGCTATGTCACTCTGCTAACCCAGAGTTACAAGTATTCATATGCACAACGTGTGAAGAAAAAAAAGTATTAACATTGTTCAAATGTCTGTGGAACCTCCCATGTGTGTTATCATCATTGACATTGCTGCTCACCAGCAGAGGGGAGCGGCTGTCAGAGTGGGTGCCTTATTGTTATCCTCGCAGTCCAAGTAATCCGAGTTGCCTTGACGTCGGTGATAAAGAAACACATTCAACTGTCTTGTTCATTTCATGTGTGCAGCATCTTAGTTACAGGTTGTTCTGATGATGTTCACTGTAGCTGTAAATGAAAAAAGAGGTGTTGAGGCCAGAAGAGCAAACTGTTGAACTCTGGCCATGATGTCCTGTATTGTCAAATAAAAGAAAATGTGTCGGACAGTTTGTCTACAGAACAAGTTCACTTTGTCTTCACTTTGATGCGAGGAAGCACAGAAGCTCCCGGGAAGAAATAGAGTTAGTAATGTGCATTGAAGAGACATGAATTCATCCAGAAGGATAGAGAAGCGGAGGAGCATAAGATGTCTTCTCTAAATGAGGTGACCGTGTCTGAAATTGGAAGCTGGTTCCACAGAAGAGGAGCTTGATAACTGAAGGCTCTGGCCCCCATTCTACTTTTTAAGACTCTAGGAACCACAAGTAGCCCCACATTCAGTGAGCACAGCTCTCTGGTGAGACAATATGGTACTATAAGCTATCTAGTGGGGGGTACTATGGTGCTATGAGCTCTCAGTGGGGTAATATGGCACTATAAGTTCTCCGGTGGGGTAATATGGTCTAGTGGGGTAATATGCAGTGGCGAAACCACCGGGGTGGCAAGGGGTGGCAGCTGCCACCCTAAAAAAATTGCTTGCCACCCCACTTGCCACCCAGGTTGTCAGAAGTGTCTCCTATAATATACTATACATTTATATAATGGTATTATATTTTTGCTACTTAAGCTGTTGATCTCTTTGGTAACTTGTTCTAAAATCTTTAAGTTCCCCCTCCCCTGTAAAATGGTTGAGTCCATGAGTCCGCTTTGCTCTCGTCACCGTGGTTGCCCATCTCCCGCAACTAACTGGAGACAAGCCTACTGTAGGCTTCCAGTGATGAAAGAAGGTACAGTACTGCTGAATCGTGAATCAAGAAAATGTGATGGGTGGTCATATGTGATAGACAGTTCCGTTGTAATTTCAATCGTTTATTTAATTGCTAGCTTGCAAAAGTCGGTAGCATACAGTAGCTAGCTCGCTATACAGCTTGCATGTGCTAGCTAGCCTTGAAGTTACCACTGTTAGCTTAGCTAACCAACGTCTTACTAACGTCTTTAGTACAGTAAGGTGGACTGACAGAAAATGTTATAGCAGTTTTTTCTCAGTTTTTATTTTCATTACGTATGTAACTTAACTGTTAAGCTATTCCGAAATCACATTTTAGATACCACTAGCCGTTTTCTCACAAAAAGCCTTTTTCTGGCTGTTTTTAAAGGTACTCCGTCATGTAGCCTACAGTAAACTCAGTAACAGTAAAAAGTCTGTGTTCTTTTGTCCACCCTATCTTTCGCTAGCTAGTTAGTCTAGCTTTGGTAGAAATTATTGTGTATGTGATAACCTAATACATACAGAACAAGCCATTAGAAATTAGTTTGGCCATTTAGAAAAGTATTTGTCATTATGAGGGGAAATATGTCATGAACATTTTGTGCTGTGTGTTCTGAATGCAGTTTTCTTTTCTTTTTTAGAGAAATCAAAGTTGGACTTGGAAAAAAAAACTGAATGTAAGTGTTAACACACATCTAATGGGCTCCATTAGACCATAGTCTATTTAACTTACCATCCAAATGCCAGTAAGCACTAAATCAGTTGTAAATCAAACTGATGGCACTGTTCAGATATCAGATCCTTTTTAAAAATAGATTGTCAAGTCTAGCTGTACTTACTATAGAGTCAGCACGTGCTAAGTGTCTTGATTTGGATGAGTTTGTGAGACGATTTGCTGTCGAACATGGCAATCGCCGTATTGTTCTTTTTTAGCTCCATGACCTGCTGTTTAGAATTGAATATACATTCATTGTTTGTGAAATTAAATAAAACTGAATTGTTTTGCTGCTGAATATGTAAATATATGTAATTTCTGACAGTGTTTTAAGTCTTATTAAAAAATACAAATATTTGTTTTGGCTTTTTGTAACAATATGTAGACTCTTGGCAAGACATTGCTCTTGTCTGTTTTCACTATCTGGATTTGTATAAATAAATACATATAGACACCAGGTGTGTGTGTGTGATATGCCACCCTTGAATTTCAACTTGCCACCCTTCTGCCACCCCATGTAAAATCTTCTAGAATCGCCACTGGTAATATGGCACTATAAGTTCTCTAGTGGGGTAATATGGTACTACACCGCTCCTGAAGTTTGCGGATGACACCACCCTCATTGGACTCATCTCTGGTGGGGACGAGTCCGCCTACAGGTGGGAGTCTGACCACCTGGTGACCTGGTGCAGCCAAAACAAGCTGGAGCTCAACGCTCTGAAGACAGTGGAGATGATTGTGGACTTCAGTAAGATCTCAGCCCCACCAGCCCCTCTCACCCTGTGTGACTCCCCCGTCAAAGCTGTGGAGTCCTTTCTCTTCCTGGGCTCCATCATAAACAAGGGACCTCAAGTGGGAGCTAAACATCAGCTCCATCACCAACAAGGCTCAGCAGAGGATGTTTTTGCTGAGGCAGCTGAGGAAATTCAACCTGACAAAGACAATGATGGTGCACTTCTACACTGTCATCATTGAGTCCATCCTCTAAACCTCCATCCCCGTCTGGTACACTGCAGCCACTGCCAAGGACAAGGGCAGGCTTGATCTTTCAGAAAGCCATGGAGACCAGCTAATACAGGAGTAATGTGATCTCTCTTCCTAGTCCTCGTTAGTACACGAGCTGCAGCATTCTGGATCAACTGGAGAGACCCAAGAGACTTACCAGAGCAGCCTGATATTAAGGAGTTACAGTAATCCAGTCTTGAAGTAACAAATGCGTGGATCAACGTTTCTGCATGCCGTCTTTCCCTACATGAAGAGCAGCCCCTTACAACAAATGCATGCCATTGATCCATTGGAACACTAACATGGGACTCACGAATGCTTTATCAGTAATTATTATCTCCTTTTATATTGTTCGGGGGTTTGGACTGAGTCATGCAGCTCCAGGGTGTGGTGGTCATTCTACTGTTTACTCTCATGGACCAGGTCTGGTTTGCCCTCCTCCGTTTGAGCTGTCTGGCAGACTGGATTCAGATACTTTCTCTCAGAGGATTGTTTAAACTAATAAAAATAAGTTCAAGGACTGCCTTTTTTCACCAACATAACATTTCAAAAATTAGGCACATCTTCAGTCAACTGTGGACGACTGTGGCTCAGTGGTTAGCAGGTCCATTGTTCAATCAGAGGATCGATGGTTCGATCCCTGGCTCCTCTAGTCCATGCCGATGTGTCCTTGTATTTTGGACTCACTGCAGAAATATTAGTTTGTGCATTTGCTACTTCTAGACTAGATTACTGTAACTCCTTATAATCAGGCTGCTCGGGTAAGTCTCTTAAATCTCTCAAGTTGATCCAGAATATTGCAGCTTGTGTACTAACACAAACTAAGAAAAGAGATCACATTATTCAAGTATTAGCTGCTCTCCACTGGCTTCCTGTAAGATCAAGAATCAAGTTTAACATCCTTCTCCTTCAAAGCCTTAATTGGTGATGCACCATCATATCTTAAAAAGCTCATAGTACACTAGTGGGAGGGGCTACCAAGCAAGGTGCCACCTGCCCATCAGGTGGCACGTTCATACACCGGAGGAACAGCTATGGGTGAAATCTGTGCACATACGACAGGATGTCGTATGTGCACAGATTTTAAAAACAAATTGTCAATTGTGTTTTTGGGCTATACTATCCATCCATCCATCCATTTTCCACCGCTTATCCGGGGTCGGGTCGCGGAGGCAGCAGGTCAAGCAGGCTGACCCAGACTTCTCTCTCACCCGCAACATCTACCAGCTCATTCTGGGGGATCCCGAGGCGTTCCCAGGCCAGCTGGGAGATATAATCCCCCCAGCGTGTCCTGGGTCTTCCCCGGGGCCTCCTACCAGATGGACGTGCCTGGAAAACCTCTAAAGGGAGGCGTCCTGGAGGCATCCTAATTAGATGCCCGAACCACCTCAGCTGACTCCTTTCGACACGAAGGAGTAGCGGCTCAACTTCAAGCTCCCTCCTGATGTCCGAGCTCCTTACCCTATCTCTAAGGCTGAGCCCGGCCACTCTACGGAGGAAACTCATTTCGGCCGCTTGTATCCGCGACCTCGTTCTTTCGGACACGATCCAAAGCTCGTGACCATAGGTGAGGGTTGGGACGTAGACCGACCAGTAAATTGAGAGCTTCGCCTTCCGGCTCAGCTCCTTCTTCACCAAGACGGCCCGGTGCAACGCCTGTTTTACTGCTGCAGCCGCACCGATACGCCTGTCGATCTCCCGCTCCATTTTACCCTCACTCGTGAACAAGACCCCGAGATACTTGAACTCCTTCGCTTGTGGTAGGCACTCTGTCCCCACCCGGAGGGAGCAATCCACCGGTTTCCGGCAGAGCACCATGGCCTCAGATTTCGTGGTGCTGACTCTCATCCCCGCCGCTTCACACTCGGCTGCAAAACGCCCCAGTGAATGCTGGAGGTCATGGTCCGAGGAGGCAAACAGGACCACATCATCTGCAAACAGCAGAGAGGCTATCCTGAGATCCCCGAACCTGACATTCTCCGCCCCACGGCTGCGCCTAGATATCCTGTCCATGAAAGTCACGAACAGGACCGGTGATAAAGGGCAGCCCTGGCGGAGGCCAACACCCACCGGGAACGTATCTGACTTACTGCCGAGGATACGAACACAGCTCCTACTGCAGGCGTACAGAGACCGGATGGCCCGTTGCAACGGGTCCGGCACACCATACTCCCGCAGCACCCCCCACAAAAAGCCCCGAGGGACCCGGTCGAAAGCCTTCTCCAAGTCCTCAAAGCACATGTAGACTGGTTGGGCAAACTCCCAGGACCCCTCCAGTATCCTTGCAAGGGTAAAGAGCTGGTCCACTGTTCCACGACCAGGACGAAACCCGCACTGTTCTTCTTGAATCCGAGGTTCGACAAACGGTCGGAGCCTCCGTTCCAGCACCCTGGCATAAGCTTTTCCCGGGAGGCTGAGTAGTGTGATACCCCGATAATTCGAGCACACTCTCCGGTCCCCCTTCTTGAAGATGGGAACCACCACCCCGGTCTGCCAGTCCATGGGCACTGTGCCCGACCCCCATGCGACATTGAAGAGGCGTGTCAGCCAAGACAGCCCAACAAAGTCCAGCGCCTTCAGCATCTCAGGGCGGATTTCATCCACCCCCGGCGCCTTGCCACCAAGGAGCTTTTTGACTACCTTAGTGGCCTCTGCCAGGGATATGGGTTCATCCCACCCCAAGTCTTCAGGCGCTGCCCCCTGTTCAGGGGACATGTTGACCGGGTTTAGGAGTTCCTCAAAGTGCTCCTTCCACCGCCCGACGATATCCTCTGTCTGGGTCAGCAGCAACCCTCCCCCGCTGATAACAGCCTGGGGAAGGCCCTGCTTTCCCTTCCTGAGTCGTCGGATGGTTTGCCAGAACCTCCTTGAGGCCAACCGAAAGTCCTTCTCCATGGCCTCCCCGAACTCCTCCCATGCCCGAGTTTTAGCATCCGTGACCACCGCAGCTGCAGTCCTTCTGGCCTGCCTGTACCTGTCAGCTGCTTCAGGAGACCCCTGGGCCAACCAAGCCCGAAAGGCCTCCTTCTTCAGCTTGACGGCTTCCCTCACCCCCGGTGTCCACCACCGGGTTCTCGGGTTGCCGCCACGACAGGCACCGATGACCTTCCGACCACAGCTCCTAGCGGCCGTGTCCACAATAGAGGCTTTGAACATGATCCACTCGGATTCCATGTCCCCAACCTCCCTCGGGATGTGTGAGAAGTCCTTCCGGAGGTGGGAGTTGAAGACCTCCCGGACAGGATCCTCCGCCAGACGTTCCCAGTTCACCCTCACTACACGTTTGGGCTTGCCAGGTCTTTCTGGCCGACTCCCCCGCCATCTGATCCAACTCACCACCAGGTGGTGATCAGTTGACAGCTCTGCTCCTCTCTTCACCCGAGTGTCCAAAACATACGGCCGCAGATCAGATGATACGAAGTCGATCATTGATCTCCGGCCTAAGGTGCTCTGGTACCAGGTACACTTATGAGCCACCTTATGTTCAAACATGGTGTTTGTTATGGACAAACTGTGGCTAGCACAGAAGTCCAACAACGAAACACCACTCGGGTTCAGATCAGGCAAGCCGTTCCTCCCAATCACTCCCCGCCAGGTTTCTCTGTCGTCGCCCACATGAGCGTTGAAGTCTCCCAGGAGAACTGTGGAGTCGGCAGGCGGCGCCCTTTCCAGGACCCCTCCCACCAACTCCAAGAAGGCCGGATACTCCGAAATGCTGTTTGGTGCATAAGCACAAACAACAGTCAGAGCCTTACTCCCCGCAACCCGTAGGCGCAGGGAGGCGACCCTCTCGTTCTCCGGGGAAAACTCCAACACGGCGGCGCTCAGCCGGGGACTCGTGAGTATCCCCACTCCCGCCCGGCGCCTCTCACCCTGGGCGACTCCAGAAAAGAACAAAGTCCAACCCTTCTCCAGGAGTTTGGTTCCAGAGCCAGCGCTGTGCGTGGAGGTGAGCCCAACTATATCTAGCTGGTACCGCTCCACCTCCCTCACCAGCTCTGGCTCCTTCCCCGCTAGCGAGGTGACGTTCCACGTCCCTAGAGCTAGTCTATGTCGCCGGCGATCGGCTCGCCCAGGCCCCCTGCCCGGCCCGCCGCCCGGTCTACATAGCACCCGACCCCGATGTCTGTCCCTGCGGGTGGTGGGTCCACAGGAACCCACCACCACTGTACCGGTACCCACTGTACCGGCAGGAAATATACTTGTAAACAAAGCCAAATCACAGAACTTTATGTGTCACAAAGTAACCAGACGTCATTCTTATGACAACACCATCACTCACCAAACAGTAAACCACCCACTCCATGAAGGAGTTGAGGAACTGTCTGCTCCATGAGGAAGTATTCTATTGCATCACCGCAGACCATAAAACCCACAGCACGTACAGGGCTTGTCTGTGTGAACAGCTCAATATGTGTGTCACAGGCTTTTTATCCAAAATGTCAATTACTGATTTGCTCCTTTAGTCACTGAATCCTTAGTCAGTCGAATAGGTTGGTCACATGCAAGTGCCCACAGGTTTCAGAGGTGCTGACAGTGTGTGTGTGTATGTGTGTGTGTGTGTGTGTGTGTGTGTGTGTGTGTGTGTGTGTGTGTGTGTGTGTGTGTGTGTATGTGTGTGTGTGTATGTGTGTGTGTGTGTGTATACAGTGTTTGTGTTCCCGTAGGCTATGCGCAGTAAAGCATGTTGGTGCAAAGACGGCTCACAAATATGTCACAAGGACTGAGCGTAATGACAGTAATGTGAATACTGTATACTTTAAAGCTTCCGGTGAATTATGATTTCGGTTGATGATATTTGCTGATTTGTTTAAAATCCTTTGAACATGTTTCCTATGTGGTGTGTTTAGCTTTTATATTTAGTGCCATACACCTGTTTAAGATGATCTTGGATTATAATGTAGACGTAGGTTATCATTGTTAACAGGGTTCAGTATTTAGCAGCAGGGGACGTGGTGAAAATATAAAACAGCCAAACAGCAGACTATTTACCGACGTTTAGAGACCAACATCAGGATTATATTAGTGGGGTATTGTCCAAATGCAGTCCCATGACTCTGTTGGATCTAAACCACTCTCAATGTGGTAACAGTGCAGCAGCTTACCAGGTTCAAAAACATTTTATTTAATGAAATGGAAAGATGGGTGAATGTACTTTTAATAAACATTTAATAAACATGTTATTTGGTCAAGACCCCCTTTTGGCCTGGACCACTATTGTCATGAATTATTTCAATTCACCAATAATTCAGTTCATGTCATAATTCTGTTTTATATTGTTTCATTTAAAAAAATGAAACAATAACACAAATAAAATACAAACACAAATAAAATATACAAATAACGCTATGTAGTGTGCAGTTATTATAAAGTTTCAACAACACCTCTTCAGCGTGGTGAGGAATCTGTGAAAATCCCCCTTCTTTCTGCAACCGGCTGTAAACAGCTCTTTACTGACTTCCTGACTTAAAAACGTTGATGGAAGAGTTTGATGCCACAAAAGTTCAGTTTGACATAATGTGGCATCCCTCCTTCTGTTGACAAAAAGAGGGAATATTTGTCCCTTTTTCAAAGGATTTGTATCTGACTATCAGTCGGAACAGTGTGCAGTGTGCTTTGTGGCATGTGCAGGTATGGGAGAGAGATGTCATCAACCAGACGCTTCAGATTTGATCTAACCCAGTTTGAGCCTGCAGGCACAGAGGGAAGATGACTCATAGAGACATAGAGTGTGTAATAGAATGTCCCAGTAGTTGATTTACTGAAACTTGGGATTAGATTGTGTTCATGCAGAGAGCTTTGGTCCCGGTTCAGGTGGGCAGCTGAGCTATAAAACAGATTTAATCTGGGAACGTTTCGTCAACACTGAGCTGACTCATGTTGGGAATGCCCGGGTTGCTGAAGAGGGAAATCACTTGATTGAGAGCACCTACGGTAAGACGTCACTGCTGAGTCAGTTTGCACACTTCTTTTTTTTTTTTGGCATACTGTACATTTTTAGGAAAATGTAGGAGCTCAATGTATTTTATTTGTCTTCTTTGTTTTCTATTTTCTTTAGGTGGTTCAGATTCTTAAGGGAATCGGAACCACTGTGGATCAGTGGTTAGCAGGTCAGACTTTCAATCAGAGGATCGGTGGTTAGATTCCTGGCCCGATGTGTCCTTGAACAAGACACTTAACCCTAATTGCTCACCGTTGCTGTGTCTATGTTCTACTGTATATCAAGTCAGCTAAATGAAATGTAATGTAAAAAAAGTCTACAGACGACTCACAGGTCACAACTGTCAGACCTACAAGTACTGCAGGTATAGTTGATCACATACCACTATCAGAATTCAATGCTGGATCAGGAATTGGCGAGTCTGTGCGCCCATCAGCTACTACGTACTTCCTGTCTGATCAGTACTGCATGATGGTGGTTACGCAGCTATAATGTTTATGTTCACTAGTTTAATTTAATTATTCTAACATTACACAAGGACATGCAAGGACATCCTCCTCCTCATCATCCTCATCATGACAAACTCAGTAGGATCACAATGACTAGCTCTTTGTCCCTCCACAGCAACTTAATACCTTTCTTTGAATCCACGTTGTCAGCCCTAATTTAAATGCCTCTTCACTCCAAACCAAAGAAAAGACACACAAAGGACATTACATGGTCTGAAATGTCTGACAGAGCAGTTGCTTTCTATACTAGTTTATGAGACGCTTTCTGTGGTCCAGTCCTGAGTCTGCTCTCTTCGGTAATGGTCAATCTTTTGGGCTTTTTGGTCACAGCATCCTGTTGATGACTTATATAATCTCATATCGTGCAGAAAACATTGTTGTGCATGTTATTGTGGAGCTTTGAAAAGTGCTAAAAGGACTCGCAGTATTTCCTTCTCACATCAGCTGATATATACTGTTAGGGATGCACCGATACCGGTATTGGGTATCGGGCCGATACTTCGTTAAAATACTCATACTCGTATTCGTTTTCAATTGCCGATACCAAGAACCGATACCACTCAACAGTATTTCACTACAACAAACTGGTTGTGCTTTGTGGAGAAAAAATTTGATTTGTTGTCCTACCTGACTTCAACGTCTAGGGGGAGACAATGAGCCGGTACTTGGAGATTCTGTCAAAAAGCTCCTGTGTGTGAAAGTAAGTAGGCTACAAAAAAATAGATGATTGTTCACGGAAGAGTACAGCCATGTCAGCGATTTGGGCTCATTTTAAGGTAAATGACGATGACAGGAGTAAGGCACAGTGTAAAATCTGCACTGCTATGGTGTCGAGGGGAGGAAAGGAAAGTACTTTGTTTAACACAAGCAACTTGATAAAACACCTGAAGACGCACCATAGTGCTAAGTACAAAGAGTTCACCAATGCTAGTGGCACAAGAACAAAGCAACCAACCTTAACCGAGGTCTTGCAAAAGCGTGAGAAAATGTCCAAAGACACCTCAAGGGCCATACAAATAACAGAGGCACTTACCCACTTCATAGTGCTCGATGACCAGCCACTTTCGGTTGTCGATAATCTTGGATTTTGCCGTCTTCTCGATGTGCTAGAGCCGAGGTATGAAATGCCTAGTCGCCCCTACATCACAGATGTGATGTTGCCAAAGGTGTACGATAAGGTGAAAAATCACGTTAGGTCCTTGGTGCATGGTGCTGTGGCAATTAGCTTCACAACTGACATATGGACTAGCAGTGTTTGTCCAATGGCTCTCCTCAGTTTGACTGCTCAGTGGATAGATGGAGCGTTTACTCTTCACCACATCACCTTGCACGCAAAACCATGTCGGGGCTCTCACACTGGCCAAGCTATAGCGAATATATTCGAAGAAATGCTACAAACTTGGGGTATCCCAAAAAGCTCCGTCCATGTTGTGCTACGAGATAACGCACGCAATATGATAAAGGCCATGGCTGATGCTGAACTCCCTAGCCTGCCGTGTGCTGCGTACACTCTTCAGCTGGTGGTTCACGAGGGCCTCCTCTCGCAGAGAAGCGTTGCTGATGCTGTCGCAAAATAGTTGGGCATTTCAAGCATTCTGATTTAGCCTACTCCCGCCTGGAAGACATCCAGTTGCAGATCAATCAGCCCACAAAACGACTCCAACAAGACGTACAAACTCGTTGGAACAGTAACTTTTACATGATTTACATGACTACTGTAACTCCCTCCTGGCGGGTCTACCTGCTGGTGCCATCCGACCTTTGCAGCTCATCCAGAATGCTGCAGCTCGACTGGTCTTTAACCTCCCGAAATTCACCCACACTACTCCGCTCCTCCGCGACCTTCACTGGTTACCGGTGGCCGCCCGCATCCGCTTCAAAACACTGGTACTGGCGTACCGTGCTATGAACAGATCTGGTCCAGTCTACATCCAGGACATGGTAAAACCTTACACCCCAGCTCGTGCGCTCCGCTCGGCTTCTGCCAATCGCCTTGTAGCTCCGTCACTGCGAGCTAAACACTCAACAAAGTCTCGACTGTTCTCTGTCCTGGCTCCTCGATGGTGGAATGAGCTCCCCATTGACATCAGAACAGCAGAAAGTCTCTACATCTTCCGTCGCAAACTAAAAACACATCTTTTCCAACTATACCTTGAATAAAGGATGTAGCACTATAGTAGCACTGAAATGGCTCTTACTGATAGCACTTTGTAGTTGAACTTTTGGACTAAATTGTACCTTCTTGATTCTTGTTGTTCTGATTCTTGTATGTAACCGTAGAATGCACTTATTGTAAGTCGCTTTGGATAAAAGCGTCAGCTAAATGTAATGTAATGATCCAGTCCCTGGTCGAACAGAAACAGGCACTAGGAATATATGCTTCTGAATACGATCTCCCTGACAATTTCATAACTAGCCAGTGGACACTGTTGGAGAAGACGGCATCTGTTCTGGGTCCATTTGAGGAGTTGAGAGTCAGCTCTTCGGATGCTATGGCAGCAGACGTAATTCCCGCGATTACTGTGCTGCGGAGATTTCTGTCTAGAGAGACCGAGGAGGACCACGGCATCAAAACTATGAAGGGGACATTGTCTGCAGCTGTCATGAAGCGATTTTGCGACGTGGAAGGAAACCCGCTCTACAGCCTAGCAACTCTCCTCGATCCAAGGTAGGCCTACGTACGTGTGTGTGTGTGTGTGCGCGTGCATGCGTGTGCGTACAGAGCAGTGCACGCTAGGATTCCATGCAAGTTGCTTCTTGGCTGGGATTTTTTTGTGGAATTCCTAAATGGCCACACAATGACCCTAAATGTTGTCTGTTTTAGATATAAAAGTGTGTTTTTCTCTAACACCACCACTGCTGCAAATGCCAAGGAGATGCTGTTGATCGAGCTGCAGAGGCTGACTGCAGAAGAGGACCAGCAAGAAGATCACAGCCAGTATGAACCACCTACCAGAAAACCACGCAGGGACCAGGCCAGCAGCAGTTTAGACTGCATATTTGATGAAATTGCAAATGAGCAAGCATCAGCAGCACTGACCCCAGCTGCTGTAGGGGTTACTGCACAATTAGAGACATACCTTGGGGAGGCCCCAATGGCCCGTGAGGACAAACCACTGCAATACTGGGAGGTTAACAAAGTGCGGTTCCCTTCTCTGGCCAAAATGGCATGCAGATACCTATCAGCACCGTGCAGTAGTGTTGAGAGCGAACGGCTGTTTAGCTCAGTGTCACATATTGTGAATGAAGGCAGAAACAGGCTAACACCTGATCATGCAGAGATGATTCTGTTCCCCAAAAATGCATAGCCTAGTTCAGAGGTGGCAACATTGTGTGATAGTCATTTGACAAAGTAGTGTGTTGCTGATTCTTCCTGTTATTACTGTTTCAGGCCTGGTTGTTGTTGTTGTTGTTTTGTGTTCACTGTTTGTCTTGCCACACTGCAACTGTTTACCTGGCGGCAGGTCAAGCACCTTGCTCTCCACTTACCTTTTCCCCTATACTTAATAAATATATATATATATATATATATATATATATATATATATACTGGTTAACGTAAGGAATATGTGTCTGTGTTCTCCTTATGTTGCTTCCCAAGAGCCGGGTCGTAACAATTACACACACACACTCACACACACACACTAAGAGAGAGAGAGAGGTGGAGAGAAAGAGTAATAGTGCCACATAGGTTAAGTGATCGTTTGTGTACTTGAGCAGGAGACTCTTTTGATCCTTTTGTAACTGAAATGTGCTAATCCAGTAATAGTTCTGTTCACTTTGTTAAGTAGACTGTGTTAACTATGCAGCAAATTGAATTGCCTTTATCTGGTTATATTTGCATTTTGTCTAATGTGATTACATTGTCTCTTTGAAGGCTTTTTTTGTTGTTAAAATCAGAAAGCTCTGTTTATTTTTGGCTTGGGATAGCCTTCTGTTAATTTTGTACTATAGGCTTGACATAATCTGCAGAGGATCAAATAAAATCTGCCTCCAAATTAATTGCACTTTGAAGTAATTGAAGTATCGGTATCGGTACTCGGTATCGGCAAGTACACAAATAAAAATACTCGTACTCGTATCGGTTTGTAAAAAAGTGGTATCGGTGCATCCCTATATACTGTATATATGTTTGATGAACGTGATTCCAAGTTCCCTTTCTACCCTAACCCCGCCACCTTGCTTCGCTCTCAGCTGGCACCCACGGACGATGACACCACGCTCAACCGAGTAGGCGCGATGGAAAACAGGTCTGACGGCGAGGGAACCCCTGCCTCTCCCCTGTGCTAGCTACTAGCTAGCTAGCCTAGCAGCACTAGCGCCCCGACAACCACCGAAGGTAGCGGGACCAGCCCCGGCTCAACGCCCGACTCGGGCAGCTGGGACGCGGGCAGTAGCAGCAACAGAGGCTTGTAAACTGCAGCGGCTTGTTTATGATTAAATACAACTTTTTTTTAATTTAGTAAATTAGTTGTTTGCTGCAGAGTAAATAGTTATGTATTACCTAAGCATTTAGGTAAAGCATTTTGAATTCAATCTTGATCTCATCTGGTGGTTATTTCAAACCAAACTTCCCTTGTACATATTAGGTTTGTCGGCATTGTCCAACTTCAAACCTGCAGGTTCTTGAGGCAGTGACCAAGGTTAACAGTGTTGTTCCTCCTGAAATTCACAAGGAAGAGCAAACCTGTCCCTGAGAGTTTGGGCCTAGTTAGGTTTTCTTGCTCCGAGAGGCTTTATGAAAAAGGGGCCTGGTATGTCTTTGAAAAGACATTAAAGAAGACCCTGCTTTGCATGGAGCCACCTTGCTGGTCTTGTTGGGACAGGAGCACTCGCACATAATTAACAGGTGGTCCCCACTGCAGCTGCATCAGTAGCAGCACATCTCAGAGACGGGCTGACTCGCTGGTACTCCTTCCTGTCCAACACGAAGATGCTCTGGCTGAGTCTTCTAACTCTCATTACGCACGGCCACACTCTTGTTGCCGCCCTGCCTCTACGAAGCCCAGGCCGGCCCACAGGACGACACACTGGACCGTCTGAAGCTGACCAGAAGTTTGCAGAGGTACTCATCAGTTTAGATTTGTTAGTGCTGGATTTACCTAAAAGCTTCATAAACTAAGTCTTTTTTGGTCCACTGATAGGATCTGTGTTGATTCTATGAAAGGCAGAATTTTCACTTCCACAAATACATTTCTGTGTTTATTTGGCGATTTACGTTAACATTTAACAGAAAAGTTGAAAGAAATAATTCCATGTAAACTATTTAATGCGTGGCTTGTAACATAAAGAGGTATAATTCTTTTGTTTTTTCTTGTTGGTTTGTCACAGTTTTTCTTATTTTTACCAAAACTTACATTCATTCAATCCTCGTGAAAGGGAACATCATGAGTTAACTAACAGCACCTGTTTTCTTTTATTTTCTATTTTGGAGTAAATCCGGATAACATTGAGCACTAAAATAAGAACCACATATTACTCCCCATAGCCTAGGGGACTAGGCTATGGGGAGTTCCACAAAATGTCTCATTAAATATGTATCTTTGTATTGGATGTGCCTACAGCTGTGCACTGTGTTTAACCCTCGAACATCTCCAGTAAGCCGTTCATGGGGTTCTTTAGGATAACAAGAAAGGTTTTGATATATGGGAACTTAAAAAGATAATTTTACTGAAGTTCAGTGTGATGCATGGATAACGTGTCTGCCATGCACTCGGCTCCACTGTCAGTCTGACTGGACTCATTTCTCAAAAAAGCAGACGGCTGTTCTCTTGTGTGACAGATACAGAAGTCCGGAGATGAAAGCGGCCGTAATATGTGAGCAACTACAGCCACTCACAGAGCCACCTGCCAAGTCACATATATTCATGAAAGCTAATGTCAGCTTGAAGTTGCTTTTTTGTGTTTAATCATCTTCTGATAAATCCTAATCATGGTTTTATTAATTTAAATCACACATTGGGATCTTTTCATATTTTGAGTCAAATGGTGAATCATATTTTGAGTCAATTGTATTTCTAGATGCTGTTTCAAAGCATTATCCACACTGCCACGATACCTGGCTACTGAAATTCAACCCATTATGAATACTGACTGAAATGTTCCCCTATATGTTCCACTATGAAACACTGCCAAGTATTGAAAGTTGATTTCATATTTCATACATTTTGTGAAATAAAAAAAAAGGTATTTCTAAAATAAGGTATCATATGACGATACCCAATGCTAGTTCTCTAAAATTCACCACCTATCCTGTGGATGATACATTTTTGTTGTGCCGGCAAGGCCTACATGTACCAGGATGCATTGCTACCGGTCATATCCTCTTGCACAGCTAATACATTTGCAGCCTCTCTCTGCTTTCGCTACAAAAGATACTGGATATCTGAATCAACATTCTCTGACCTCATATTTTGGGATGCAATATTTTGAAACACTAGCACATAGCACAATATTGTCACCTGGTGTCATTCAGGTCACAGTAGAGGTGATGCAGTAAATATCTAACCATGGAGAAGTGTACACATTTCTATAGAGCTGCAGTGATGCTATAAGTCAGACACTATAGTGTCCGGAGGCCAACCACAGAAACATACCATTACATGACATGTTTACTTATTGTGCGTTTATAATGACAGTACAGCAACATTGGTACTATCATTAAAGGTTTGAGAAAATGTTTGGAATGTTTACTGTGAAGGCTGTAAGACAATAAAAGACACCTTTCAACAACAAGGGCATTTAAAGTGCTTTACACAACACATAAACCACATGTGTAAAAATATAAGGAAAATATATAACAGAAACACAAGGAAATATAAAATTGGATTTAAAAAAAGGGAAAACACAATAAAAAGATCAAAATAAGTTCTCATACAATAAGACCAATCAAACCGTAAATACAAATACATTTTACAGCACAGTGCAAGATATAAACAAATAAACCCAACTTCAATTTCATAAAATACAGTGGCAAACAGAAGCATATCTCAAGTGTCAGAGGAGTCTCTATGTTTTGTTCGGACTCTGGGGACAGTAAGCAGACATGTCCCAGACCACCTGAGGGATCTGACAGACAGGAAGTGTGAACTGGAGTGATGTGATCCACTCTCCAGGCCCCGGAGAGAACCAGTACCAGACTCTGAATCAGCTGCAGGCTGTCTGATCTGAGACCTGTGAAGACAGCATTACAGTAGTCTAGTCGGGTCTACTTTTCTAAATGCTTCAAGGACAAAGTCCTTTAATACTTGATAAATTCCGAAAGAGATATTTGGCTGTTTATTGATGTTTAAAGGTTCATGACATCACCAAGATCTCTGACCTGGTTTGTGGACTTAAACATTAATCATTTCAGGAGTGGTTGAATATTTGTTTTACTCATTAGCTAGCGTGACATTTAGAGGGGGGGGAAATGTCACGCTAGGAGGAAAAGACAATAGATGACTTCACAGATTTTGTTTAACTTTCCGGCACGATGTGTCCTTCATCACAATGGCTATGGCACCATGCCCCCTGATGGGGAGAAACTCTGCAGGAAGTACAGAGCGTCCCGGGCGGTGTGAATGTGTGAGGACCATGACGTCCATTGTCGTATTTGCGTAAGTCATTCCAGATGTGTTTGTTCACCACCTTATTTGCCTCTATGAAGGTTTTTCTCTGGTGGGCCCACAGCCCAACAGGCATAGTTCTGCTTATGTAAATGTGTAGGTCATTCCAGATGTGTTTGTTCACACAGTTGCTATTGGATTCCAGTGGTATAAAGTCCCACTGTGCCGTGATCGCTCTGTCACCCATTGCGGACAAGATGCCCTGAGTCCTGGCTTCACTCCCAGTGGTGTTCTCTGCTTCATAGATGGAATGCCAAACCCTGTTGGCTCAAAAAGAAGAAAACATTCAATTAGACACAGTGTCTTGAATTTGATTGGTGTTTATCTTCTCAACATTTGTTCATTACCTTGTAGTTGAATGCAGCAATGCACCCTTTCGCATACCGACTGAATGGTCTTTTTCAGGAATATCTTCTGCATTTCTATGGCTACAAGCCCAAGTCAGAGAGACAGAAGAGGACTGCAGACTCAGATGTAAATGCTGATTGGACGACAGGACTCTGTGATGAGGTCCGGAGGATGCAACGCTTCTTTGGTTTGCCTCCGACTGGAGAGCTGACAGAGCAGTTATGAAGAGGCCGCGCTATGGTCTGTCAGATGTGGAGCCATTCGGAGGGACAATCCGCTGGAAAAAGCGCTTCCTCAGCTACCGGTTAGGAATTCTACTGAATAGCAAGCACGTCCTATATGACTGCAACAATAAAGGGCATCCCATCATGTGAGACTTCACTCAGGCACAGCAGTGCATTTAAGATAAATGTGAATGCTGGCTTGGCAACTTGAACATAATAGCAATGCTAACATCCTAAGGTACTAGCAGGTATAATGTTTATCATGTTCACCATTAGGGAATGTTATTTGTTTTTCAGGAATGAGGTCATAAAAAAAGTATTGGACAAATTCCAATACCAATTCATGGCAATCCATCCAATGGTTGTCGACGTTTCACTCAAAACCACAAATGTGTGTCTGATTAGACTGATATTGGAGGAAAAGCTACCAAAGAATCTCCAGTCATCATCCTCTGGGGACAGCCCAGTTGCTGGGAAGAAATCTTAACGCTGTACATTCCCACAAACCATCAATACTATGAACTTCTTTTTGCACTGGTCAGGGAAAGTGTCATATTATGAGCAACAGGCAGGACTTGCTGAAGTAGTATATCAAGTGGCCATAATTCAAAGTTGGGTTCTATGACATTTATGTAGTATACTATAGTATTGTAAAGTTCACTATGGGCTGGTG
Organism: Cottus gobio; assembly: GCA_023566465.1. Lineage (NCBI taxonomy): Eukaryota > Metazoa > Chordata > Actinopteri > Perciformes > Cottidae > Cottus > Cottus gobio. The sequence goes on along the minus strand of CM042229.1, from coordinate 19,796,806 downwards.
GGAGGGTTGGCTGGTCAACACGGGAGTTTCTCTCTTGAGACCTCTGTGTGTGTCCCATTTAAAACCCAAACTAAACGCTGACTTTCTGCTTGTTACATTTCATGATGTCAGATAGTTTGTCAAGGGCAGTTCTTATGTATGTACGCTAGTTATGGAGTTATTTTAACCCATATAACAGTCTGTTTTTTTACCTGAACTAAGTAATTTTGTTGCCTAAACCTAACCTATTGTTTCACAACATTAACCACGCGGCGGTATTGCAAGCCAGCTGATATGAAATGTATTCATAAACTTTTTATTTAGAAACGTCGACATTCAACATACCTCGTGGTTTGCGGAATTGTACAACGGCAATGTTTTTGCTGGCGACTGGGTTGCTTTGGACCACAGATGTCTCTAGAAAGTTTTATTGCAATCCATCCAATAGTTGAGATATTTCAGACTGGACCAAAGTGGTGGACTGATTAACCAACCAACAAACAAACATTGCCATGCATAGACCCATGCCACTAGCACGGCAAAGGATGTAAAGCCCTAAATGTGTCACATTAGTAAAGATGAATTCAATTAAATGAAGTAGTGGTAGAACTATGTCTTATATCCTCAGGATCTCTGGCTACAACCTCCCCATCCCAACCTCAGAGGTTCACAAAATCTTCAGGTCGGCGTGGAAGCTCTGGTCCTACGTTACGGCCATAAAATTTCGCAAGCGGAGCAGGAAAGAGGCTGACATCGTCGTCTCCTTCCACACCGGCGGTGAGCTTTAAAGTGACACGTGGCGTAAAGGATTCAACGGATATAATGGTGAACTGCATTCTCTGTTGCAGACCATGAAGACGGCTCACCTTTTGATGGCACAGGAGGAATCCTGGCTCACGCCTTCCTGCCTGGGTTTGGTATCGGTGGAGATGTGCACTTTGATGCCGATGAGGACTGGAGCTTCAACTATACTGGTACAGTACTAGAGTTAGACATTTTACACAATAAAAAAACATCTGCCAAAAACAAAAGCATTATCCTCTTGCACAATAGTTAAAGCACTTCCTTTGTACCTGAAATGGAGCCTTCATGTTCACAAGTGATTGCACCTGAAGGCAGATAGGATTGCATAGTGACGGCGAAGCTTATGGGAACCAATCTAAAAGTAGGGTATCATTATTCTACTGCCATTATACTGTGCAATTCACATTTACAAGTTAAAGCAAATAATGAAAATTAGGAATCACTTCCATGTGGCTCTAAACATGGCGAGGGCTGCATCTGTGACAGAAGTTAAATTACAAGTTGCTACAGATGTTAGGTGACAAGTTGCAACAGATGTTAGGTGACAAATTGCTACAGATGTTAGGTGACAAGTTGCCGAAGATGTTAGGTGACAAGCTGCTGCAGATGTTAGGTGACAAGTTGCTGTAGATAAGATAAAATAAGATAATCCTTTATTAGTCCCGCAGTGGGGAAATTACAGGATTACAACAGCATTGCTCAGTACGTAAAGATAAAAAAACAAGTAATATAAATAAACAGTAATAAACATAACAAAATAAAACAGTAAAGAATAAATTGAATGTACAGTAGAATATTGAATATACAAATTACAAAAATTACAAAAGTATTACAAAATATTGCACCAGAATGAGTTAAAGTGACCAGAGTGATAAAGTGTTCAAGTATTGAGAGTTGAATGTTTGTGGGCTACTGGGAGGTCATCTTGTTCAGCTTGTTGTGCAGTCTGACAGCAGCAGGGAGGAAGGACTTGTGGTACCTCTCCTTCACACACCGGGGGTGAATCAGCCGGTGGCTGAAGGAGCTGTGCAGAGCTGTTAGTTGCTGCCGATGTTGTTTGACAAGTTACCACAGATGTTAGGCGACAAGTTGCCAGAGATGTTAGGTGACAAGTTGCTGCAGATATTAGGTGACAAGTTGCTACAGATTTTAGGTGACAAGTTGCTGCAGATGTTAGGTGACAAGTTACCACAGATGTTAGGTGACAAGTTGCCAGAGATGTTAGGTGACAAGTTGCTGCAGATATTAGGTGACAAGTTGCTACAGATTTTAGGTGACAAGTTGCTGCGGATGTTAGGTGACAAGTTACCACAGATGTTAGATGACAAGTTGCTACAGATTTTAGGTGACAAGTTGCTGCAGATGTCAGGTGACAAGTTGCTACAGATTTTAGGTGACAAGTTGCTGCGGATGTTAGGTGACAAGTTGCTACGGTTGTTAGGTGACAAGTTGCTGCAGACGTTAGGTGACAAGTCTGAATCTAAAAGAAGACTTTGGGTTGATTTGCAGCACTTCTTTATCAAGAGGTTCTTTTTCTCTCTCGCTGACATTTATGCAAACTGTTTTTGTATCTTTTCTGAGCCATAAACCTTCACAAGGCTTGTGTTCCTGCTCCAGGTTTCAACCTATTTGCTGTAGCGGTCCATGAATTTGGCCATGCACTGGGCCTGTCCCACTCATCTGATCCGGGCGCTGTCATGTACCCAGCATACAACTTTGCCCCAATCATGAAATTCAGTTCTCCTTCAGGGATGTCAAAGACATTCAACGCCTTTATGGTGAGTTCAGTTGAAGCATCATTCACTGCTTGGATTTCGGAAAGTTTGCTTATTCTTTTTTAAACAAATAGAACATGTAATACATGTCAAACACTAACTGCATTCTGAGCATGCATTCAGCATGTTTTTAAAACATGCTGGTTTAAAAACAACAAAATGTGTTTCCTTTGCTTTGCTCCCAACCTGAAAAGTGTATTCAATTGAATACACACTGAATAGATTATGCATTTGAAATATGGACATGCCAGTTTAGTTACATGCACACGGTTACAAATGGAAACAATAATTTGTGTGTGGGAACCAGCCCCTAAAGCTTAAAATCAGAACATCATCCTTTTAATGTTTAATTATTATTCTGTTAAAATGTGTTCAATTATAGTGAAGTCTTAAGATAATAACCACAGTCACAGCTTCATTTATCAGGCAGTTTGTATCTGAACAGAATATACTGAGCTGATATTTCACAGCACAGGTTTGTTTGTTTCTGTCAATGCGGCACTTGAACTGTTAACTTCTGTTGCCTGCAGGTATCAGTTCCCTATTTGCTTCACTATCTTCTAAAAAACCTCCCCCAAGAACACCTGACAAATGTGATCCGGATTTGTCCTTTGATGCTGTAACAGAATTACAACAGGAGGTCCTGTTCTTCAAAGACAGGTTTGTAAACTGTCCCAATATATCGCGATCACGAGGGGTGAGAGACAGACTTGCTTCTGAACTGGTGCCTCAATGGATCAAATAATATTTGAAATGTTTGAGATAACGTTATGCCTTTTCAGATTTATGTGGCGCAAACATCCTCAGTTTGATGAAACAAGAATCACCCTGATTAGCAGTCTGTGGCCTGACAGTGTACCTTCCAACTTGGATGCTGCCTATCAGAATGTGGAGAAGAATGTTAATTTGTTTTTCAAAGGTAAATTAAAGTAATATCCCAAAAGAGCACCTTAGAGTTGTAATAATGTATTATTTATTATTACTTGTAAAAAAGAATGTCTATGTGTAAATTACAATACTTATGAAGGATAATAATAATAATGAATATGGGATATTAATGATGTATTGAAGATGTGTATTGTAACTGTGGGGTTTTATATACTGAGAAGTCGTTCCGGTATGAATGGAATGTATTTAATTTAATAGAAGCTGCATGCCAATAGTGTAACTGTCCCTTTAAGGGGGGGACTATTTTTTTGGTTTCACGGGAGGGCGGAGTGAGAGAGTAAAAACACCTGAAGCTGGAAGGTGAGGGAGTACAAACATTTGTTCTGGGTTCATTAGCCTAAACAGCTAACCAATGCAGTGAAGCTGTAAATGGTCTTTGTAGACTAAACGCTAGTGCACCCTCGATCATGATTTTTTTATACCTTTACCTTTTTATACCTTTGACCTATTTTTTTATTAAATCCTTTATACTTTAACTTTCTGCATTTGGGACTTCTCTTCGCACGATTCCTCAAAGGTTTTGAAACTTAACAGCCCCTTGAGTAGTGCACTATGCTCTTTAATTGACATTTCAAATGAAAAAAGTAGGTATACTCGAATGGTGGATATGAAATATACTGTAAGTAAGAAAGTGGTGTTTTGTTTCAGGTCATCAATACTGGGTGCTGAGGCAGTTAAGGCTTGAGGAAGGTCTCCCAAGAAACATATCAGACTTTGGCTTCCCCTCCAGAATAAAATCTGTAGATGCTGCTCTCCACTTCAGAAATGAGCGCTACACTGTGTTCTTCACTGGGAACGAATGCTGGAGGTATTTAAGATCCTGTACAGTTTCCCAAAGCTACTTCCTGAGCTGACCACCTGCTGGCTGTAGCCTTGAATACGTTTTTTGAGTCTGGACTGGTGCACGGCCATCAGTAATTTGGGTAAAAAAAGATCTGGGTGATTAAAATGAGGATGAGCTAATTCGCTAATTCAGGGTCTAATAAAACAAAGAACTAATGTCAGGCGATAATTACAGCACGGTCACGTGACTCCACGTCAACACCATTAAGCTAAAGGCAGACTGGAGATCGGCTTGAGGACGTTTAGTCGTCCCATTAGCCAACTATTAGAAACCCCCGATTTTAAAACATGTAAAAGCCTCAAATTCAAAAGAGGGCATTTACTGACCTATTTTATATCGTGAAACCAAATGTTGTAATCCCATTTCATGCATGTAACCATAAAGCCATTCAAAAACCTATTGACTTTAAGGCAAGGACCCGGAAGAGCGAATATGCTGATTCATATGCAGGCTTTAGTGTGGTGGTACGGGAGCACCACCACCAGGGGGTGCTATAGTAACCCTGGTTACGGCCAGAATGTCTCCCCTCTCTCCCCCCTCTCTCAATCAGGCAGATGCAGGACAGCCGGGCGGAGCGCCCTCGCAGCTGCGGCGCATTCCATCGTCAAGCCGCAGTTAAAGCTGGCCTCCTCCCGGACACCAGTGGTGAAAGATTGTCCTTCATGCCTGCACGCACGAGAGCAGATCAACCGACCGCTTCCCGAGCAACGTCACGAGCCGTTTCCCGAGCAACGTCACGAACCGCTTCCCGAGCCACGCCACGAGCCGCTTCCCGAGCAACGCCACGAGCCGCTTCCCGAGCAACGCCACGAGCCGCTTCCTGAGCAACGTCACGAGCCGCTCCCCGAGCACCGGAGCCCCGGACCAGATTACAGCGCCACCACGACGACAGCTGGATATCCCCTGTGTTTTCCCTTTTTCCGGTGAACTGTAAATAAAACCTCCTTGTGTTCCCACCTAACCCCTATTGTCCGCCGTTTGCTTTTGGGTCCAGACACCAGTCCTCACAGAATCTCTCGCCCTGACATGGACCCAGCGAACGCGGACGTGATCCGTGCAGCCCTCAGCGCCCAGGGAACCCGCATTGGGAGACATGACCAGCTGCTGGACGGGATCATGGAGACCTTACAAGGATTGCTAAGATTAAAGCGGTGATAAACTGGCCGGTGCCTAGTACCCGGAAAGAGCTGCAGCGTTTCCTCGGTTTCGCGAACTTTTATCGCCGGTTCATACGGGACTACAGTAAGGTGGCCACACCCCTCACTCAGCTGACCTCCTCCAAGACCCCCTTCGGCTGGTCGCCCGAAGCCGATGTAGCCTTCGCCAGGCTGAAGCCCCTGTTCACCAGTGCCCCCATCCTTAAACACCCGGACCCGTCACGCCAGTTCGTGGTGGAGGTGGACGCGTCGGAGACCGGTGCGGGGGCCGTCCTGTCCCAGCGAGATCCCTCCACCCAGAAGCTCCATCCCTGCGCCTTCCTCTCCAGGCGGCTCAGTCCGGCCGAACGTAACTACGACGTGGGGAATCGGGAACTGTTGGCGGTCGTCCTGGCCCTCCAGGAGTGGAGGCACTGGCTGGAGGGCAGCCAGCAGCCGTTCCTCATATGGACGGATCACAAGAACCTGGCCTACCTCCGGGCGGCCCGGTGGCTGAACCCCCGTCAGGCCAGGTGGGCACTGTTCCTGAGCAGGTTCTCCTACGTGCTGTCCTATCGCCCCGGTAGCCGGAATGGGAAGCCGGACTCCCTCTCCAGGATATTTCACCCCTCGGAGCCCTCGGACACCGCTCATGACCGTGGTGGATAGGTTTTCCAAGGCGGTCCACTATGTCCCCCTCCCCAAGTTGCCCTCCACTTTGGAGACTGCCGACCTGCTGACCCTCCACGTCTTCCGGCTTCACGGTCTCCCGGTGGACGTTGTGTCGGACCGGGGTCCGCAGTTTGCATCAGGGGTCTGGAGCGCGTTCTGTAAAGCCCTGGGGGCGACCGCCATCCTTTCCTCCGGATACCACCTGCAGACCAACGGCCAGACCGAGAGGGCCAACCAGGACCTGGGAGCGGTGCTCCGGTGCGTCGCCGCGCAGCACCCCGTGTCCTGGAGCACGTTCCTGCCGTGGGTCGAGTATGCCCACAACTCCCTGTCGTGCTCAGCTACTGGTATGTCTCCTTTCATGGCGTGTTTTGGTTTTCAGCCCCCGTTGTTCCCGGCCCAGGAGGCAGTGCAGTCCGTGGCGGAGCACCTCCGGAGGATCCGGGCAGTCTGGGTCAAGGCGAGGGCAGCCCTCACGCGGTCCTCCGCAAACAACAAGCGGCTGGCCGACCGGCATCGCGCTCCGGCCCCGGAGTACAAAGTGGGACAGCGGGTGTGGCAGCTGCGGCGCATTCCATCATCAAGCCGCAGTTAAAGCTGGCCTCCTCCCGGACACCAGTGGCGAGAGATTGTCTTTCATGCCTGCACGCACGAGAGCAGATCAACCGACCGCTTCCCGAGCAACGTCACGAGCCGTTTCCCGAGCAACGTCACGAACCGCTTCCCGAGCCACGCCACGAGCCGCTTCCCGAGCAACGCCACGAGCCGCTTCCTGAGCAACGCCACGAGCCGCTCCCCGAGCAGCCCCGGACCCGACTACAGCGCCGCCACGACGACAGCTGGATATCCCCTGTGTTTTCCCTTTTTCCGGTGAACTGTAAATAAAACCTCCTTGTGTTCCCACCTAACCCCTATTGTCCGCCGTTTGCTTTTGGGTCCAGACACCAGTCCTCACATTTAGGACTCATTTCAGCAGCACTCTATTACTATAGAACATAAACCATTTTTTTTAACATCATTACGTGCACTATTCATATATATTGTCATGTCATTAATGAGGCATTAACTATAACCATAATGCCACAGTTTAGTGCATACAGTAAACTAGACTGGAGATGGTCAGTGGCCCTGCAGGACATAAATACAAGTTTGATCAGGATACTGTGTCTCTTGACAACTGTCTTTTGATGAGCACATTATTGCACTTACTTAGATTTTGATGACATAACAATTTACACATTTCCTGTGTGAGCAATGGCTTGCTATCACAAGCTTTGCTATTTCTCAACCAAAATGTGTGACTTCTGGTGTCACAGCACACTGTGGTGTAAGATTGTCTCCTAGCGGGAAACATAGAGACAAAGCGTTACCATATTTTCTTTGTGTATGATATACAGGTACAATGAGCGGCAGATGATGATGGAAGGATCAGCGACACTTATAAAGCAGAAATGGCCGGGGATTCCAACTCCCATAGATGCAGCTGTCTTCTCTGAGGGTAGTTACATCACCTTCCTTTTCCCCTTTCATTTTCATGAAAGGTGCTGCACATTAACCAGTTATATTACAGTCCTGCAACAGGCACATATATTGGATTATTTTTAGTCAGAGCATTTCATTTATTGAATGCTTTACAGCCTTAAATTAAATACATGTGACAAAAAAAGGAAATACTTAAAACCAACTGAGCTTTAATTAAAAGGAGACGTTCATACATCAACTTTTTAGGCTTTTAATTAGATTGTTCTTGGTGGTTAACAAAATCTTATTGTTACAATTTCACAACAATTGCTGGAAACAAATCAAATTAAAAAAAGGTCAGCATCGGTGATGGTAATAGTCCAAATCAAATGAATGCATGCATCACCAAGAGAAATGTATTTTGTGCACTGAGCTCAAACATGTGCATTTTAGGTATCACAATAATACATTTTCATTCCTGTCAGGACTTGTGCACTTTTTCAAGGGAAACCTCCACTACAAATTTGACCCCAGCTCCAAACACGCTGTATCCACTAGCCCCACTAATGACCTGCTGGAATGCAAGAAGAATGACAACAATGAAATCCTGACAGAGGAGATAACTGAAGGAAAGGCGCTCCATGAAGCTTGATGACGGTGTGCTGTGTATCTGCTGTGTGTGTAAACACAAAGTGTTACAAAACTCCTGTATTCAACCATAACCACAACTTACCTAATACCAAATTGGGAAGTGATGAATAATGCAATAAAAGGGTTACAGTATCAGTGTGTATTACAATGTTGTAATAATGGCATTAGTACCTTGTATCAAAGCACGTTTTGGAGTTGTGTTTGATTGTATGGTTGAGTTTTCAATGGATGTGTTTTATTCTAATGTTTCTGCTGGATGTGTGTGTTTTAAGAGTTTACATGAAACCTGCATTTCTTCTAAAGATATGTATTGCTTATTTATTGAGACATACATTTCAAGGAACACTACTGCTTTTTCTCCATCCACTATTGGGTAACAGTAACCAAAATGTAGCTTTCCTCTAACACCGATGTACAAAGTAGTCGTAGATTATTACAGACACATCTGGATGGTAACTAACCACCTTTTGTTGACTCACACAGCGCCTCCATCAACCATTTCTCTATGTAGTACCACACCCATTAATATGTGAAAGAATACACTTGATCAACTTTAATGTTCTTAGTAGGAATGATGATTAAACCCATATTATTGAATTTCTTATTGTACTCCCATGCCTGTCAGAACCTTTAAGTTGAATTGTAGGGTAAGAGGCTTTAGTTCATATGACATGACACAACATGTCTGTGTTTGTTCACACTATCTTAACAGAAGCAATAACATCTTGAGGGCTGGAGGACAGTTTGTAAGTTCGGGACACTCAGAAACACCAGCACAAAGTACTATAAAGTCAAACATACAGGAAGGGAAGCACTGCTGTCAAACATGAAATGCATTCATGACTATATTTTTTATTTTAATAACTACATTACTGATTTCAAATGCATTTGCTGTAAAATTATGTGATGATGCCAATTTTTTATTTTCTTTCACTTCTTAATCATTTTGCAGATTCAGACATTTCTTTCTTTCAAGGTTGACAAAACCTTTGTTCTGGAGCTTTCACACACACCACACAAGCTTCTTCAGCAAATGGAGTGTTGGCAGTTTTATAGGAGTTGTAGACATTGCAAGATAAGGCATATTTCTGACGAAATGTAAAGTGAACTATTACTATTTTATCTGTATTCAGATATGAATTCTAAATGTTTAAATAAAAATAGTCTGATACATGTAAGAAGTGTTTTGTTTCGTCATCATTTCAGCGTCTTGTTATGGGAAAATGTTTAGTTGGGTGTGCAATCAAAGCACAACTTCCTCTCTTGTCCATAAAAGAAGTGCTGAGTCACTGACTCAAGGATGTAGTTGCCCAACACACCCTGTTCTCTGCCTATAAATCAGCTACCTGCATCACAGAAACACAAACTGTAATCGAGGAAACATGAAGACTTTCAATCTGTGCATTCTATTAAGCTTGGCAGTCACAGCTTACTGTGTGCCAATATCACAGGTTACTGTGGAAGATGAGAATTTCGCAGAGGTATGTATTCTTACTTTTTTTCTGCTTGCATTCTGAGTATCTTGCATTGTAGTGTCTTTGAACACATCAACGTTCTGTATGTTAGGCTGTACAGGAACCCTAGTAGCTCCTGTAAAGAGCTTGCTTATAAGCAGATACCACATAGAGTATATTTTGTACATTCTGCAGCTGATGCATTTTTAAGTATAACTCCTGTTCTCGTCTGCAGAGCTACCTGAAGAAATTCTTCAACCTAACAGAGGAGACTGGTCCAACTAGCAGACGGGGGATCAGCCCGGTGACCAGGAAGCTGGGTGAGATGCAAAGATTCTTCGGACTCCAGATCACCGGGACCCTGGATGCTGACACCATGGCGATGATGAAGAAGCCCCGCTGTGGTGTTCCGGACAGCAAAATTGCCCATTTCTCCACGTTTGGAGGTACCCAAAAGTGGGAGAAAAACAGCCTGACCTACAGGTGAATGATCTGAAGAGACAACGTGTGTGACGATGAATTGCATTTGGTCTAAGTAATAATATTCTTGATTGTTATGCTGCCATACAGGATAGAGAACTACACCCCTGACATGTCTGTGCCAGAGGTGGATGACTCCATAGAGAGGGCACTGCAGGTTTGGGCCAAAATCACTCCCCTGAGATTCACAAGGATCTACAGTGGCACCGCTGACATCATGATCTCCTTTGGTCGCCAATGTGAGTGCAGAAGAAGTTTCAGTGGAGGAAGCAGAACTCAGATTACTTAAGTAAAATAGAAATGCCATAGTCCATAGTACCATAGTCTTAAATACTCCGTCACAAGTCCAAGTCCTGCATTCTCAGGGTTATTTAACTCAAAGTACAGAATAATCAGTGGACATTTTTTATTTGTTTTATATTATATTACATTACTTAATGTAATGTACTTCCACTTTGATTTTACTCTTTTTGGTATTATTTGATTTTAATCCAAGTGTATCTCTTTGTAACAACTATAATGGACCACACTTGTTATACTGATGTGACTGATACAATAGCAATGAAATGCTTATGTCCACCAAGTTGTGATTTGATGCATTTCAAAGCACTAGTTTTAGTTTTCAAAACTTGACATGAGTATGTTCTTGTTCACAGCTCATGGTGATTATTACCCCTTTGATGGCCCTGATGGCACTCTTGCCCATGCCTTCGCCCCATCACCTGGCATTGGAGGAGATGCTCATTTTGATGATGATGAGACCTTCACTTTCCGCTCAAACCAAGGTGAGTTTCTTATTCATGCACAACATAACATCTCTTTTGAAGTGTCTTACCTCCATTCTTTCTTGTATCCATCATCTGAATGGAAGTCTATGATAAAATGACACCACTTCTCACTTGGTTTATTCCCTTTGTCTTCTTCAATACAGCATGATGTTCATTTTGTAAACTTTGGTCCATTTAGAGTCAGACAGACCATAAAGCAGGGTATGCTTTAGGGCGGGGCTACCTTGTGATTGACAGATCACTACCATGGTCTGGGAGTTGCCATGCTGTAACTAACCTGGAGCTCTGTGTTTTCAGGCTACGTCCTCTTCATGGTGGCTGCCCATGAGTTCGGCCACTCTCTGGGTTTGTCTCACTCTGATGATCCTGGTGCTCTCATGTACCCCGTGTACTCATACAGAAACCCTGACACCTTCGTTCTGCCCCGGGATGATGTCAACGGCATCCAGTCTCTCTATGGTTTGTACCAACTGCTCAATCATCGATGTGCCTGTTTGGACACATAGAACGTTATTCAAATCTCGGACAATCTCGTACACAACCTTTGTTGATCTACTCAACTGTTTGGGCTTCGGTGCAATGCGATCCAGGGATTTCTAAGTTCTTGGTGACTAATTTTTTCTGTGTTCCAGGTCCAAACACTAACAAGGATCCCTCTGTACCTGTACCTGAGCCCCCCACCACCCCTGATGCCTGTGATTCCACCATGGTCTTGGATGCTGTCGCCACCCTACGAGGAGAGCTGCTCTTCTTCAAAGACAGGTATTGTAGACACACCAAAACATCTGAATCCAAAACCCTCTGATTGTTTCCCGTTGTAAGATGTCTGACTTATGTGCAAAATGTCCTTGTGTGTTCTCAGCCTCTTTTGGCGGAGCAGCCCTCAGAGCACGACCCCTCAGCAAAGTCTCATCACAAACTTCTGGCCCAATGCCCCCTCCAACGTCAACGCTGCGTATGAAAGTCAACACTCAGACAATGTGTTTCTCTTTAAAGGTATGTGTTCTCCATATTTACCTCAACCTCTAATATTACTAAGATACTAATATACTAATAAGTGTTTTCTTCTAATCTCTGCACAGATCGTACAATGTGGGCTTTCAATGGCTATGATCTAGTGAGTGGCTATCCAAAATCAATTTCCATTTTGGGTCTGCCCAAAACTGTGAAGAAAATCGATGCAGCCCTTTTTGACGTGGACTCCCGAAAGACTCTGTTCTTTGTGGGCAGTGAATACTACAGGTGTGTTCAAATGGCTTTAAGTGAAATGAATTAAGACAACCGATGGCGGTTCTCAAGATGGATCAGTCTAATCATGTCTGTGTTTCCTTAGTTACGATGAGGCCAGAAAGACCATGGACCCAGGATTTCCCAAGCAAGTCGATCAGACCTTCTCCGGCCTGACCGGCAAGGTGACTGCAGCTTTCCAGTACAAAGGTGAGTAGCATTCAACGTTTCCAAGTCAAGGTTATATGAGAAAAAGTTTGCCCAGAAACTGACTGAGTGAATCTATGTTCTGCAGGTTTCTCTTACATCTACAGTGGACCCTACATGTTTGAGTACAGCCTCAGGACTGGGAGGATGTTCCGCGTGCTGAGGAATGACTACTTCCTGCCCTGCTCCAACTTCTAGACCAGTTTACTAACTACACTTATCGAGCATCTCTTAATGAACATGAAGGCAATGCAGTTAATCTGTCTTTGATATGTGATAATATATGTCATCGTATATCATTGTATTGTTACACACTTCAGGGATATACTTCCTGAGAACAGCACCTTATACCTTTTTTACGTTTTTTATAGCATTTTTGTTATATCAGCCATTGCTTTTTAAAGTTAATTTAACTCAGATTATTTATGTCATATTCATAACTTAATTATTGCTGTTGTTATTTTTGTTTCTCTTTAAAAAATATATTTACTGAAATATATTTAATATTGTTACAATTGCTCATTTACACAGGTCAACAAAACATATTCATGTATGTAAGCAAATATAAATAACAAAACAAATGTGACACATAAATTGGACCATGATCATCAAATAAAAGTTATTACTGAGTAAGTTTTCTTGGTATTTTTCTTTTTGAAGAAAAAGTGCAGTAATATATACTGTATATATGCATTATGAGAACAACACTTGTTATTCAATACAGAATACAGGACATCCTCATAGATAAAGATAATTCAGCATGTTTAATGTTCACCATGTCCCCCATGTTAGTTAAGCATGCTATCATGCTAGCAGTTGCTAATTAGCACAAGTGCAAGTACAGTTGAGGCCGATGGGAATGTTGTTAGTTTTGCAGGTGTTTGTTTACAAAACAAATCACTGGACGAATTGAAATGGCAACCTGATGATGGCGATAAATGAAGAATCGAAAAACCATAAAACGTTTTACAATCCACGCTGAGGAAGATATGAATGTTTGCACTATGTTTGCACCATGTCAGGGTAGTCCCTCCAACAGTTGTTTCATAATATTTCACTCTGAACTACAAATGTCAGCCTCAAGGTTACGCTAGAGGAAAAGTTCTGAATATATTGCACCACATTGAGCTGCAATCCAATCAAGTTCAATCAGGAGAGACAAGTCAGATAAAGAAAAGATAATATTCTATCCATCCATCCATTTTCCGCTTATCCGGGGTCGGGTCACGGTGGCAGCAGGTCAAGCAGGCTGACCCAGGCTTCTCTCTCACCCGCAACATCTACCAGCTCATTCTGGGGGATCCCGAGGCGTTCCCAGGCCAGCTGGGAGATATAATCCCTCCAGCGGGTCCTGGGTCTTCCCCGGGGCCTCCTACCAGTTGAACGTGCCTGGAAAACCTCTAAAGGGAGGCGTCCTGGAGGCATCCTAATTAGATGCCCGAACCACCTCAGCTGACTCCTTTCGACACAAAGGAGCAGCGGCTAGCTCCCTCCTGATGTCCGAGCTCCTTACCCTATCTCTAAGGCTGAGCCCGGACACTCTACGTAGGAAACTCATTTCGGCTGAGCAGCCGAGCAACAGCAGAGAGGCTATCCCGAGATCCCCGAACCTGACATTCTCCACTCCACCCCCCGCCAGGTTTCTCTGTCATTGCCCACTTGAGTGTTGAAGTCTCCCAGGAGAACTATGGAGTCGGCAGGCGGTGCCCTTTCCAGGACCCCTCCCACCGACTCCAAGAAGGCCCGATACTCTGAAATGCTGTTCGGTGCATAAGCACAAACAACAGTCAGAGCCTTACTCCCCGCAACCCGTAGGCGCAGGGAGGCGACCCTCTCGTTCTCCGGGGAAAACTCCAACACGGCGGCGCTCAGCCGGGGACTCGTGAATATCCCCACTCCCGCCCGGTGCCTCTCACCCTGGGCGACTCCAGAAAAGAACAAAGTCCAACCCTTCTCCAGGAGTTTGGTTCCAGAGCCAGCGCTGTGCGTGAAGGTGAGCCCAATTATATCTAGCTGGTACCGCTCCACCTCCCGCACCAGCTCTGGTTCCTTCCACGCTAGCGAGGTGACGTTCCACATCCCTACAGCTAGTCTATGCCGCCGGCGATCAGCCCGCCCAGGCCCCCTGCCCGGCCCGCCGCCCGGTCTACATAGCTCCCGACCCCGATGTCTGTCCCTGCGGGTGGTGGGTCCACAGGGTAGCTGCACCATGATGTTTCTTCGGGCTGAGCCTGACCGGGCCCCATGGGCGAAGGCCCGGCCACCAGATGCTCGCCGACGAGCTTGCCTCCCGGGTCTGGCTCCGGAAGGGTGCCCCGGTTTCCCTGGTCTGGGCGAGGTAGCTTCAATCCTAGGGCTGCTGTTCATCAGGGTTTTTTGAACCGCTCTTAGTCTGGGCTCTCCCCCGAGACCTGTTTGCCTTGGGAGACCCTACCAGGGGTTGATGCCCCGGACAACATAGCTCCAAGGATCATTGAGCCACTCAAACTCCTCCACCGCGTTAAGGTGGCGATTTGCGAAGGAGGAAAAGATAATAATGTATTATAAACACAACAGTGAACATTTCCTGGTACATCACACTTTTATTATTGCTGACTAAACTTTAACTGAGTTTACGAGCATATATTTGTGTAATATTATGCTATTTGTGATGCAAAACATTAGCATTGGGTCAATATACAATATACAGAAATAATAACAATAAAATATAATTTTACTAAACTTTAAAATAGAGAGTTGTACAGCAGAACATAGACCTCCTCTAACAGGGACCCTTACTACTGAACATAGACCTCTAACGGGGACCCTTACAACTGAACATAGACCTCTAACAGGGACCCTTACAACCGAACATATACCTCCTCTAACAGGGACCCTTACAACTGAACATAGACCTCCTCTAACAGGGACCCTTAGAACTGAACATAGACCTCCTCTAAAGGGGACCCTTATTACTGAACATAGACCTCCTCTAACGGGGACCCTTACAACTGAACATAGACCTCTAACAGGGACCCTTACAACCGAACATATACCTCCTCAAACAGGGACCCTTACAACTGAACATAGACCTCCTCTAACAGGGACCCTTAGAACTGAACATAGACCTCCTCTAAAGGGGACCCTTATTACTGAACATAGACCTCCTCTAACGGGGACCCTTACTACTGAACATAGACCTCTTATAACAGGGACCCTTACTACTGAACATAGACCTCCTCTAACGGGGACCCTTATTACTGAACATAGACCTCCTCTAACGGGGACCCTTATTACTGAACATAGACCTCCTCTAACGGGGACCCTTACTACTGAACATAGACCTCCTCTATCGGGGACCCTTACTACTGAACATAGACCTCCTCTATCGGGGACCCTTACTACTGAACATAGACCTCCTCTATCGGGGACCCTTACTTAGATAGATAGATAGATAGATAGATAGATAGATAGATAGATAGATAGATAGATAGATAGATAGATAGATAGATAGATAGATAGATAGATAGATAGATAGATAGATAGATAGATAGATAGATAGATAGATAGATAGATAGATAGATAGATAGATAAATCAAAATGTTAGAAAAATAATTTACACCCGATGCCGGGTCTTGGTGGTCATGTCAACATGTAATTTATTCTGTTGCAACAGAGGAGCAGATACAGATATACAACGTGTTGCATTACGAATTGTATCCACAACCGCTCCACGAACAAAGGAGAGAGTCCTCCTTATAAACATGGAACAGTCACAAGAGCCCTCATGACGTCTTTGAAACCTTCCTCCCGCTATATGATAAACAATGATGTGTTTTGTCTTCAGTCACGAACATACAGATTTCAAAGATTCCTGGACTCCTAACTGGCTTGCTTTGTATACCGGACATACGTCATAATTATGGAAAAGTTCATCTAGAAGTCACAGGCCATATAATATCTAAACAATAGAAGGAAGAAAACAATTTTCCCCAACACAAAAGTTGCACAACAAACACATGCACTGCTCCTCCCAGCGTCCAGTGTTAGGAAACAGCAACCACTGTAATTTTCCATGAACAATGAAGTACAAATGTTACATTACATAGATACATGAATACATATGAATTTTGATTGTGTGATGAAGAAAATAATTTAGTTGATGGAGGGAAACTTCTTTGCCAATAGAAAAACAATCAGGGCCTTTGGATGCGTTACAGCACCCATAAATATGTGACAGTATAAAACATTGTCATTATAATGTCATTCAGAAACATTTACCTCTGAACCTGATTGTTACAGCTGTTTAGCTGTTGTGAAGAGGGGATTTGTACAGCATGTGGCATCTACAAATACTCCCTTATACCTGTCAGAAGGACCCGTGACGTGACGCAGCATGTCTGTGTTTTCTCACAGAGCACATTGTCCTGTCAGTCGCAACATTAGCCTGAGGATACAAAGAGACAGTCTGCGATTAAAGACCTGTGAATCCATGACAGACTGTCTTTACAAATCTCAGAAACATATAGCAGTAAAACATCAGCAAACATAATCCCCTTGGTCAGCTCCACCTGTTAAACTGGTCAAAAGATGATGTATGAGTCTCACTTCCTTCATTTATTCAGCTTGTTCCTAAAATATGTGATTTTAAAATCTGTGGTTTATATCTGGACCTGCCATGTGTCATGGGGATTTTTCTTTTTTAGGCTGAGAAATCAAAGTCAATCTTCGCCCTCTTAACTATATATGGAACACTTCTTGAGTCATGGACTCAGAAAGGTATTGCTTAACATGTCCACCCCTCAGGGCGTTCACTCCTCAGCCTATATAACAGCTGACTCCAGAACAGAAACACACAACGCATTCAACGAGGAAGCATGAGGTCCTGCAGTCTGTGCATCTTACTGAGCCTGGCAGTCACAGTCCACTGTGTGCCTGTAGCACAAGTCACTATTCAAGATGAAGGTTATGCAGAGGTATGTATGTATTCATTCATCACGTTGCATTTAAAACGTGTTCAAGATGTGCATTTTGTGGACTTTTGTTCTTCCACAAATTCATCTTCCACAAAACTCATTGCTGACTAACCAGTATTACATCCTCACGTTCTTCTGCAGAGCTACCTGAAGAAATTCTTCAACCTAACAGAGGAGACTGGTCCAACTAGCAGACGGGGGATCAGCCCGGTGACCAGGAAGCTGGGTGAGATGCAAAGATTCTTCGGTCTCCAGATCACCGGGACCCTGGATGCTGACACCATGGCGATGATGAAGAAGCCCCGCTGTGGTGTTCCAGACGGCAAAATTGCCCGTTTCTCCACGTTTGGAGGTAACCAAAAGTGGGAGAAAAACAGCCTGACCTACAGGTGAGTGATCTGAAGAGACAACGTGTGTGACGATGAATTGCATTTGGTCTAAGTAATAATATTCTTGATTGTTATGCTGCCATACAGGATAGAGAACTACACCCCTGACATGTCTGTGCCAGAGGTGGATGACTCCATAGAGAGGGCACTGCAGGTTTGGGCCAAAATCACTCCCCTGAGATTCACAAGGATCTACAGTGGCACCGCTGACATCATGATCTCCTTTGGTCGCCAATGTGAGTGCAGAAGAAGTTTCAGTGGAGGAAGCAGAACTCAGATTACTTAAGTAAAATAGCAATGCCATAATCCATAGTATCATAGTCTTAAATACTCCGTCACAAGTCCAAGTCCTGCATTCTCAGGGTTATTTAACTCAAAGTACAGAATAATCAGTGGACATTTTTTATTTGTTTTATATTATATTACATTACTTAATGTAATGTACTTCCACTTTGATTTTACTCTTTTTGGTATTGTTTGATTTTAATCCAAGTGTATCTCTTTGTAACAACTATAATGGACCACACTTGTTATATTGATGTGACTGTGTGAGGCGTCTGTCTTTCAGCATGTCCGAGAGAACATGTTGAAACCTCTGCTATAGCTGCATATTTGAGTGGCATAACCCTCATTACTGACACAGTGTGATTACATAATTGGTCAACATAACAAATACACAACAGTCATTCCTCTATTGACATGCCAGATCTTGCAGCCATCTTGAAGCCATCTCTCCCATCTTTAAGGGTTTATCTGAGCTTAGGTTTGTGGTTGTGAGACAATAGCAATGAAATGCTTCTGTCCACCCAGTTGTGATTTGATGCTTTTTTTAAAAAAAAGAGTAAACAACGTTTCAAAGCACTAGTTTTAGTTTTCAAAACTTGACATGAGTATGTTCTTGTTCACAGCTCATGGTGATTATTACCCCTTTGATGGCCCTGATGGCACTCTAGCCCATGCCTTCGCCCCATCACCTGGCATTGGAGGAGATGCTCATTTTGATGATGATGAGACCTTCACCTTCCGCTCAAACAGAGGTAAGTTTCTTATTCATGCACAACATAACGTCTCTTTTGAAGTGTCTTACCTCCATTCTTTCTTGTATCCATCATCTGAATGGAAGTCTATGATAAAATGACACCACTTCTCACTTGGTTTATTCCCTTTGTCTTCTTCAATACAGCATGATGTTCATTTTGTAAACTTTGGTCCATTTAGAGTCAGACAGACCATAAAGCAGGGTATGCTTTAGGGCGGGGCTACCTTGTGATTGACAGATCACTACCATGGTCTGGGAGTTGCCATGCTGTAACTAACCTGGAGCTCTGTGTTTTCAGGCTACGTCCTCTTCATGGTGGCTGCCCATGAGTTCGGCCACTCTCTGGGTTTGTCTCACTCTGATGATCCTGGTGCTCTCATGTACCCCGTGTACTCATACAGAAACCCTGACACCTTCGTTCTGCCCCGGGATGATGTCAACGGCATCCAGTCTCTCTATGGTTCGTACCAACTGCTCAATCATCGATGTGCCTGTTTGCACACATAGAACGTTATTCAAATCTCGGACAATCTCGTACACAACCTTTGTTGATCTACTCAACTGTTTGGGCTTCGGTGCAATGCGATCCAGGGATTTCTAAGTTCTTGGCGACTAATTTTTTCTGTGTTCCAGGTCCAAACACTAACAAGGATCCCTCTGTACCTGTACCTGAGCCCCCCACCACCCCTGATGCCTGTGATTCCACCATGGTCTTGGATGCTGTCGCCACCCTACGAGGAGAGATGCTCTTCTTCAAAGACAGGTATTGTAGACACACCAAAACATCTGAATCCAAAACCCTCTGATTGTTTCCCGTTGTAAGATGTCTGACTTATGTGCAAAATGTCCTTGTGTGTTCTCAGCCTCTTCTGGCGGAGCAGCCCTCAGAGCACGACCCCTCAGCAAAGTCTCATCACAAACTTCTGGCCCAATGCCCCCTCCAACGTCAACGCTGCGTATGAAAGTCAACACTCAGGCAGTGTGTTTCTCTTTAAAGGTATGTGTTCTCCTTATCTGATCATTTCAAGTTTCTGCTTTTTTCTGTCTACTAAAATGTGTTCTGCCTACAGGTTTTAGGGTGTGGGCCTTCACTGGCTACAACCTTGTTCGTGGCTATCCTAAAAAACTTACCAGCTTTGGTCTGCCAAGAGGCTTGAAGAAAATTGATGCAGCCTTCTATGACGTGGAATCTGGCAAGACTCTGTTCTTTGAGGGCAGCCATTACTACAGGTGTGTTCAGAGTATGCTGTGTTCAGTACTCTCAAAGACCCTTATTAAATGTATCTAAATCCTGTCTGTGTTTCCTCAGTTACGATGAGGCCAGAAGGACCATGGACCAGGGATTCCCTAAGCGAGTGGCTCAGACCTTCTCCGGCCTGACCGGCATGGTGACTGCAGCTTTCCAGTACAGAGGTGAGTAGCCTTCAACGCTGACCTCAGTTTTCCAAGTCAAAACTGAAATCAGAACTTTTCTGATAAATGAAGGAAGAATCCTTTATGCTGAGCTAAGCCAACTGTCTCCTGCATCCATTCTCATATTTTATGGACAAGTCTGACTTGTGGTATCAATCTTCTCATCGAAATCAGGGCAAAGAGGGGATTAAGCCTTTCCCCAAAAATGTTAAATGTTTCTATAACAAACCCAGAAACTAACATTTGGTGAATCTGTATATTATTGTATATAATATGTACATATGTACAGGTTGAGCAAAGTGTAACCAGTGTCAAATTCCATGTATGTGTACACACACACATGGCCAATAAAGCTGATTCTGATCTGTGTTCTGTAGGTTTCACTTACATCTACAGTGGACCCTACATGTTTGAGTACAACCTGAGGACTGGGAGGCTGTTCCGCGTGCTGAGGAACAGCTACTTCCTGCGCTGCACCAACTTCTAGTTTACTAGCTTGTTTAAATCGCTGCTCTGAATGAGAATGAATGTACATTATCTGTGTTAAAATACATTTTAAGTATTTCTTTTTTGCTAAATATTATATTTTCAATATTTAATTGTATAAAATATATTTAGAGCAGCAGTATATACATAAAATTAAAAGACTTTCAGCCATCATGTAAATGATAAAAGTCTAATCTGAGGATCAGGGAAGTTTCTGGTGACACTCTGGTCAGTGATGAAACTCATAGATGTTTCAGATAGCAAGTCCACTTGCCTCGGACCTGTTACTGGTGATGCAGATCTTTATATATTTTATCTAATGATCTAGATGATCTTGAAATGATGATTTGTAATGTCCTTAAATAAAATCAATTTAACAAAAATATAAAACCCTTGTGTAGGCTCTGACGCTTTCATTTTGTGACTTTACCGTCGTTCTATATTCTCAAAGCTGACGATTAATCCACAGCTTCTGCTGTCCACATGTCAAAGTGTTATTGAGCGAGACTCTGAACTCCCCGGTTGCTTCAGAGGAGCTCTTTGCTTTTAAGGATTACAATGGTTTTAATACAGATGTCAGATTTCATGCATGTACCTGCCATGTGACGATTTTATTACAGAGATAGATTTAGCATCATGTGTTTCTAAGCATATTGTCGGAAAAGAGGATTAATAAGCTCCCCAGCTAGATATTGTGGGATTCACTTTTTATGAGCATCCACCACAAATACAGTGGGGATAAAAAAGGTTCAAACAGGCCCAGGGTCACACAATATAAAAACAACAGGAAGCTGATTGTGTAACAGTATTATAAAATAGAAATACATGCAAGGCACTTCTCTGATAATGAGACTGAGGTTCTCAGCCTGTTCGATGGTGTCTAGATGCCTGATGCCATTTAAGTCACAAATGTTGCCATATAGAAGAATGTGAGTTTATAGGGGTCCTACGATTAACTTTAGTCTTTCTATTTCCAATCCAGAGAATTCTTAATGCTGCCAGAAAACTTAAATATTTGCACAACATACATACACATTTCTTTCTTTTTAAAATGTTGTCAGGTCATTGAGTTTGGCACCAAATGTTTATTAATGGTGCTAAATTCAGTTTTCAGAGCATTAATTCAGCATAAAACAACTATTTGTATGTATATATGTAAAGATTAGATTAGATTCAACGTTATTGTCATTACACATGTACAAGTACAGAGCAACGAAATGCAGTTTCGCATCCAACCAGAAGTGCAACATAAAGTATTAGAATAAATAACAATATATACAGATTATAAATAAAGCGCAATACAAAAGGGTGTGTAATGGAATTAGGCAGAAACAGTATACAGATGAAATTAACTAAAATTATTAATTAATTAAATAGTGCGAGGATATAGGCAGAAACTATCTAGGGTTGCTAAACTAGTGCAAATATTCAGTGCATATTGACTTGAGAGTGCAAACAGATTGTATAAAGTGTCTACAGTGCAGATAGAGTAATGGGGATCAGAGGGGTTAGAGTTCAAAAAGGTAACAGCTCTAGGGAAAAAGCCGTTCCTCAGGCGGCTGGTCCTTGAACGTAAACTCCTGAAGCGCCTGCCTGAGGGCAGGAGGGAGAACAGTCTGTGAGCAGGGTGCGAAGACTCCTTCAGGATGCTGCGGGCTCGACGCAGACAGCGTTTCTTCTGGACCTCCTCGATGCTTGGGAGTGGAGTAGCTGTGATGTGTTGACCACCCGTTGCAGTCTCTTGCACTCCGCGACAAATATTGTACTCAAATATTGTTGAGTAATGTCCCTCTTCCTCCGTGTGCATTGTGATCAGAGCTTGTCTGTGGTTTATTGACAGCCAGGCCCCACCAACAGTTGTAACTAGTGTGCAATATATAGGGGTTATTGCAGTTGTTTTCACTATTAGCGTTACTAATTCCTCTTCTCTGAATCAAAACAATGTGTTCCTTTGGTTCATAGCTGATCTACGTCAGGTTCATGCAGGCCCAGGCTGCTATGAAACTCCACCTGCTTATCTTACCTCTTCCCTCTCCCATCACGACACCTATTATCGCCCTCTCCTGTTTTTTTTAATTGGGCATGTTCAAACATTTGCAGGAATGTTTTATTGCCCCATTATGCCTCTTTTTTTGCTCCTCTCCTCACAAACATAACACTATATTTGTCTGTGTCAGGAAAGTAGTGCACTAGTGCACAAGTCCAACTCTACATTATAGCTGAGCCTGAGAGGAAGAATAAATAAAGTACCTGGAGTTGTTCCTTCTTCTCTGTGGTAGACGAAAAAGGAATCATGGAACCTGCACTGGCTGTTAAAACTGTGATGATAGTTGTGATGGTGGCACTCTGTGGAGCGGTGCCCACCACTGCACCCAGCCAAGAAGAGCTCTCTAAAGCCCAGGTAATCATGAAGTGTTGGTTGGTGGGATTTTATCTGCCAATGCCTGTCAGGGAATCAGTGTGTCTCTGTGATCAAATTGATTTGTTTTAACGCTGTCAAACAATAAAGTTACACACTTTTTAAAATGTTGTAACGTGAAAAGGAAAAATGTGCTTCCATATTGGGAAATGTATGAATCTGTTTCAAGTCAGCATTCCAGTGTTAAAGATCGGTTTGAACAATTGCCCGTGCTGCACTTTGTACCAGACACTGGCTCAGTTTAGAGACGCAGAGAATCTTTAAAAGAACAGAGTGTAGCATTTAGGGGATCTATTGGCAGAAATTAAATACATTATGAATAAGTATGTTTACTTTTTTGTATTCACATGAAAATAAGAATTGTTTTTAAAAAACAGTGAACAAATAGCTTGTATCTATTAATTAAAGCAGACTAAGAAAACCATTTTAGTGCTGGTGCACAGATTTAGTAAAGTAGGACAGGTAGAGCTCCGCTGTGGTGATAATACACATGAGAGTGAACAGTTACAGTAAATAACAGAGCAGATATCAGAAAGATAAGAAAACAAACAGCAACGTTGGATTACGTTCATGCAGCATTCTGCATCCTGAGCAGGAATGATCTTGCCACCAATAATGAAAATTATTACATAGAGAGGAATAATTGTCTATCATACACTGACCTAAAAGAGGATACAATAATGTAATTTGATTTCATGACAATCTCAAGGATTATAACTTATAATATATGCATTTCTATTATTATATAAAATTATATATATATATATATATATATATATATATATATATATATATATATATATATACACACATGTTTTTTCATGCATCTTATCTTAAAATAAATCTGCATTTTAATTGCTAAATTACTAATTAATCATATGAATAATATATGGAGCTCTATGTGACCATGAGAAGTGTTTATTCCCGTTGTCTTTGTCCAGGACTACCTGTCTCAGTTCTTCTCTGAAGTGGGTGTCACTGCCCCCAGCACTGTCCTCCGCAGCTCTCTGGATTCCTTTCCAGACACTCTCAGAAAGATGCAGGAGTATTTTGGCCTTGAGGTGTCGGGGCAGTTGGACTCCCACACCCTGGATGTGATGGCTCGCCCCCGCTGTGGTTTCACGGACGTGACCAGATACGAACACTTTGGCGGTCGACCGCAGTGGGACAAGACTGTGGTCACATACAGGTAGAACCCAGCATCTCCATGTCAGGACAGAGAGCAGCAAGTCTCATACTTACACAGAGCAAATAAAGCTGCTGTTGAGAGATTTGTAAACCATTTTGCCTCTCACACCGCTGCAGGATAACTGACTACACACCAGACTTGAGTCAAAGTGATGTGGATGCCACCATAGCCAAGGCGCTGAAACTCTACAGTGACATCATTCCTCTGAATTTCCAGCACATCCACAGTGGCACCGCTGACATCATGATCATGTTCAAGGCTCAAGGTAATGCCGGGCCTTCATGTCCTCAAGAACATGTCTGACCCCGTGTTAACTTTTCTTCTCTCAAAACCAGACCATGGAGATTTTGCTCCATTCGACGGCGAGGGTGGGGTCCTGGCCCACGCCTTCTCCCCTGGAGAGGGCAATGGAGGGGACACCCATTTTGATGAAGATGAGAGCTGGACTCTAACCTCAGCAGGTGCTCACATAGGAAAGCTTTGTCTTTGAGGTGATGTAATGCTACACCTGATTGCACAACGTCCCTAAGCATAGGCACTGCAGGCGCATGCTCAGGGTGCTATCCATCCACATGAGGGGGAGGAAAAAAACACAATATTTATAACTTGTACTTTTTTTTTATAAACTATTTTAATAGTATTAAGTCAAAATATTACAAAATAAGCCCATACCTACATAACTAACTAATCTGGTAAATAGGCATCCCACTAAAAGGTTGCTGTAGGGATGATGTATGTTTGTAGTCCAACAGGAAGTTAGCATGACACTGGTTCTCTTGACTTAAAACCAATGCAATGTTTCCATAGGATTTGGGATTTTTGTAGAAAGTAAGTTCTGTGCCAAACAAACAATTATAATATGTACACGTTTTATCAGCAAAATAATCTTCAAAATTATTCCACTTTATGATTTTTTAAGGGTGAGTGGAAATGAAATGCAATAAAGAAGGGAAAACATCAAATTAGGCTATTAGGAACTACATCAATGACTTCAGGTCTCACCCACTAAGCTAAAGGAGGACTTGTGTTCTAGTCAGGATATGTCTTCTTTTCATTTAGACTATTGTTAGCAACCACCTTTTTGAAGACATTTCAGGCAATCTAACTAAAAGCCCATAAAAAAATCTCATTGATTTAAAGACGAGGGAACCGGAAGGGCAAACATGCTGACTCATTTCTGGTTTTTATGACTCATTCGTGCAGCAATCCATAGCAAATAAATATCTAGAGTGAACGTCAGTGACTGCCACCTCAAACACATTATGGAAGGTTTGAAAGACTAATCAGGGTTTTGAGAGATTTTGGGAAATAAGACCACAGTTTTTGACCTAGGCTGATTTTGCACCCACAAATACTTTGGTGTGTATCTGCAGGAGCCAACCTGTTCCTGGTGGCAGCCCATGAGTTCGGCCATGCACTGGGATTAGCCCACTCCCAGGTCCAGACAGCCCTGATGTATCCCACCTACCAGTATGTGAGCACAGAGGGCTACGTGCTACCAGATGACGACCGACAGGGAGTACAAGCTATCTACGGTGAGAGCCAACTACTTCAATGACAGATTTTTGGGGATGTCATGTTTCAGAAACATCTTTACCTGGGCCATTTCTTTATGTTTTGCCTCTCAAAGGAGTCAGAGGAAAATCATCTCCACCGACAAATAGGCCTCTCCCAAATCCACAGCCCACCAAAAAACCCTTGCCAAAACCACAACCTAGACCTGAACTAGATCTGGAACCCACATCAGAACCTCCTCCAGACAGGTGCAACAGGAACCTGATCTTTGATGCTGCAACCTCTATTCGTGGTAGTCTTTACTTCTTCAAAGATGGGTGAGAGAGACATTTATTCACTATTTGCTTTATTTTTGTCATTTGAGTTTCACAATAACATGTACTTCATGTATTGTTCTTGTGTTATCTTAAAATGTGGATGCATAGCGTTGGGTTTCTTTTCTCAGTCAGCTTATTGTGGGATTGTGTGTTGCTTTGTCAGACATTTCTGGAAGAGGAGCAGCTCCTGGGACGGCATCAGTATGAAGAAGATACAGTCTGTCTGGCTTGGAATCAGCAGAGTTGATGCTGCTTATGAGTATAAGAAACGCAATACTGTCATTTTCTTTGAAGGTACAACCTTTAGTTTGATATTCTTGGTTAATAATCCACAAGTATCAAATAAACGCTGGGACCAGTAAGGAACATAACTCTACCTTATTCGTGTGACAGGCGATCATTACTGGGGGA
Organism: Cottus gobio; assembly: GCA_023566465.1. Classification (NCBI taxonomy): domain Eukaryota; kingdom Metazoa; phylum Chordata; class Actinopteri; order Perciformes; family Cottidae; genus Cottus; species Cottus gobio. The sequence continues at coordinate 19,770,247 of CM042229.1, read as the reverse complement.
TCAGAGGAAACACCGTTCTACCTGGTTATCCCAAACCCCTCAGCGACTTTGGCCTCCCTCCATCTGTCACCAAGGTAGATGCTGCTGTCTATGTGTCCTTCACAAGCAGAACCCTGTTATTTGTGCAGGACAGATACTGGAGGTGAGTAACACTTGATAGCCATAAACATCTGCGCTGAAACCCCGATGCAGATGCAATGTTTAACAAACACCTCTGTGTGTTGCTCATGCAGCTACAATGAAAGGAGGGGCAGAATGGATGGTGGGTACCCGAAGACCATTCGCACAGCGTTCCCTGGGATCGGATCCAGACTGGACGCCGCTTTTGAGAACAGAGGTAGGTGACAGTAGCACAGCAGCATTACAACTTCCTGTTTGGGGAGATACCAATCATGCATCATCCCTTTTCAGGTTACCTGTACTTTTCATATGGAACAAGTCAGACAGAGTACAATTACCAACGAAGAAGAGCGAAACGCACCCTGTTAAACTACGACTGGATGGATTGCAACTAAAGAAATAAAGACCCAAACACAGACACTCACACAATATTAGTTATGATCTACTCCACTAACTAATCCTGAGTAGTTTAAGGGGGCTTTTCTGTAAAAATCTGGATGAAAATACATCATTTGATAAAACAAATACAATATAAAATAGTATAATAATCCTGAGGGCAATAACTACTTGTTATGTAGCAAATTATTTTTCTTGGACATGCAGCAATGATTCAATAAATCTTTAAAATTAAGATTTACTTTAAATGCTTATTCATCATGCATGAGTTTGTGAATTAGGATATAGAATAAATGCAATCTGGTTAGAACTAAGGTGAGTAGGAGACCATTTCTCTTTCCAGCAAGACTTTCTAGCAAGAAAAGGAAAAACAATGATGGTGATAAATACTCCTCTGTATTTTTTACCCTATTTTCCCATGTGTTTGTGTCCAAGTGACTAATGTTGTGTACAACATTATGGATAAATACACTGTTCTTTCTTTGGTTTTTGCAAAGTACATGTTTTTCTGTTTTGAATAGAAGAATGAAGAAAGGCAGGTCAATGTATCAAAATAAAAACCAAGAATAAAGAATGGCCACATGCAAGGGTAACCTTAGAAGAAGACCTAAATGCAAGTGGTTTCATATTGTTTTGTTTGTAAATTTAGATATTTTTATTTGCACACACATGAGTCTAGATAATAATAAAAAAAAATGTAATAGTAGAAGTCAAGAAGCCACATACGCATACGACAGTCTTCCTCTCAACATAAGAAGAAAAACAAACAATAAGAAATAAGGTAAAATAATAATTTCACATCATTTAGAAAACCACATTAACATACATCTATACGTACGTGCATCTATCCATGTACACACCAAGACAGTGTTTGATTCAATACAGTTCTTAATTCAATCTTTGTAATCATTGTATGTGCAGAGTTCTTGCTGTTGTCCCACATTTTTTCTCAACAATGTCTGTTCCTTGAGTGAAAGTGATTACCCGCTCGACCACTAGATGGCAGTGTGAGCTTATTTAAATCAGAAATGTCAACGTATGCCTGTGCGGTGCCTTTCAACAGATGCATGTAATGCTGTTTATTTCATTAGGTGTTTTCCTGATCTGAGGTGAGGTCCCGGCACAGGGATGTCATATGTGTACAGATTGTAAAGCCCTCAGAGGCAAATGTGTATTTGTGATTTGGGGCTATACAAAATAAACTGAATTGAATAAAAAAATTTAAAATATACAAGGCCTCCCATTTTTTATGAAAATAATCTTACTGGAATATTCACAAAAATCAACAGTGGCCTATGGGGTTAGCATCTTAAAACGTGTGAGTACATTGCATGCGGGGAAAGACAAAGAAAGTGCATGACTACCTGGGGTGAAATGAAGAGAATACATCAGCCTTTAGTCCCAAACATATCCTATATCTTTGAGCATGTGACCCTGCCATCTTTATACTTCTGTAGCTACTTTTCTTCTCTCTGTAGTTTTTGAATCAATAGTTAATCTTTAGTTCACATCAGCTTGGGGAAAAGTATAGTGGAAAGGAAATGTCATTACAGGTCTTGGAACTGGGAAAGTCCCACATAGTAGATAGTCATATATTATATGTCTAATAACCTCTTGTAACTCTTTTAACTCTTTTAATACAATTGTATTTACTATGATGTTTTGGCTCACCATTTTGATAATGGTATTGTGTTGATAAATCTATGTTCATATGTAAACTGTATAAATTATTGTAGTCGGCCTACAATATGTGCACTATGGCCTATATGTGAATATGGGTGAACCGCGTGAGAACCCCTATGAAAGAGCACTTTACCCTTGAATTAATTCATGGTTCCCAAGAATGAATGCAATAATCATTCTCTGGTTAACATCCTCTGTTACATACAATATCCTATTTTCTAGACCGGGTTCCGGTTTCAGTGTGACGCTAACTGGACATCATTACTTTATCACGTTGTTCTCAAACCCAGCTGACCGGAGGAGTCTTTTCCACGCGAGAGTTGCGTTGCTCAGCAACCGAAGACAACTCCATTGATAACACTGACGCCATTGCAACGCTAGTTGTGAGGAATATTCACCAATTAACTAGTTTTATAACGCCATATATTGCCTTTTTAATTCTTATAATGGAGGTAAGCGCTATTCTTAGTATATTCTTAGCCTTTGTATCAAACGATTTTACATGGTAACTTGCATTGGTTACATTAGTTTTACCATCAGTTTTACATTTAATATGTGTGTGAGTGTGTGTGTGTGTGTGTGTGGGGGGGGGGCAGTGAGAGCGGGGTAGGGGGATAAAGATAGACATTATTAAAAGATACACTCATTTCATGTTTTCGCCAACTAACGTTACTTAGCTAACGTTAGTTCTGTTGTTTCGGGCAGTCTTCTAACCCGGTGTTGTGTCGAATACTGTCCCCCCGTCGATACGTGTCTCCTACGGTAAACTGACCCAACCACAGGGAACCGCCCCGCCCCTCACCTCAGCCACTGAACAGGGGGGAGGCACTATTCGCCGGAGGAGCAGACTTTGACATAACACCTGTCGTTAGCCTGAACGCTGGGGGGAAGACGTCCGGGTCTCCCATGAAACTTCAGCCTCCGTGTCCTCATCGTTCTGCTTGCTAGCTACTACTACTTTTGGTTACAGGGTCAAATACAATGGCTAAACTTTAAAAAAAAAAAAAAAAAAAGGCCATTAGGTCCAGATTCCAGTGACGTCAAGTAAAGGACTGCCAGGTGTATAACTTTAACATATCATAAGCTTATTTTTCTCCCAGCCATATTAATTTGAACCTGTGGTCTGTGGCCCCGGTGTGTCTTCCAGGAGACCAGCCCAGCAGGAGAGGACATGTTTGAGTCCTTGGAGGAGTTTCACATGATCCTCAATGAGCTGGTGGAGGACAAGAGTATGGACAAGGTCCGGGTGGAGTACGAGAAGCTCATCCATGCACTGAAGAAGTCCAGAGAGAATGAGAAGAGGCTGATGTCCAAATGCCGGGAGCTGAATGCAGAAGTTGTGTCCACCTCCACTAAAGTAGCAGCGGCCCTGAAACTGTCCCAGGAAGATGAGACAACAATTGCTTCTCTAAAGAGGGTATATTGTGAGAGCATGAGAGGCTGTGTACTGTGTCTTGGGTTCATTATGTGTTTGTTTATGTCCCTGATTTGATGTGATTTCAAATATGGAGGCTATGTCCTAATGACCAGGAATGCACATTCATGGAGTTTGTATAAAAAGTTATATTTAATTTGAATCATGAAGGTTCATCATTTTTCCTCTTCTGGACTCCTTTAGATTCCATTAACTCAGCATTGTTGTGCTAAAAATGTCCCTTTGTTTACACCGTAGGAGCTGGACAAAGGCTGGAAAATGGTCGATGTCGCTCATGATAAAGAAAAGAGGGACAAAGAGACCATCAGGGATTTGAAAGAAGAAGTTGCCAACTTGATGAAAATGGCTGAACGACAAACCGGCTCTATGGACCAAGAGCAGAGGTGAGCCATTTGTTTCCGTCCACTCTCTTAATCGTTAATTGTGTGGGTGGAACCAACTGCAATCTGTTTTTCAGCAATCTACTAAAAATGAACGAGGAGTTGTCTGAGGAGAAGGCCCAACTACTGTCGACCGTGGAGGCCCTGAGAGAAAAACTAAACAGGGCCACCGCAACCCAGCAGGAGATAGAGGCCCAACAAGATCATGCCTCAGAGAATATCTCTCAGGTGAATAAGTGTCACATTCTCAGAGACAGTGTTGGTTGACCTCAGTGGTAGAGACATGAATAGATTGCCCCAACTATACCAGATTCTGCAACAGCACATCAGAAGTAAAGGATAATTCAATTTGTAACTTCAATTTATGTTCCTGGTGTTTTGCGATATCTGTCCCACATCACTGAGTCTGCAGATGAGCATACTGTATGTAGTATGAATACAAATTGCTTTGCTGAATGTGAAATGAAATCTGGCTCTGGTGCCAACTTGTTTGTTGCTCTGAGCGTTGACATCTAGCTCCAACAAGAGCTCCAGGTGCAACAGAATGAGATTTCACGGGAGATGAGGTTGAAGGAAAAGCTGGAAAAGGAGGTGAAGCAGCTGCACGTCGACATGGAGGCCAAGATGGGGGACATCAAGACCCTGAGTATGCAGGGCCAAAGGGCCAAAGAGGAGCAGCAGAGACTGGAGCAGCAGCTGAAAGAGTTAAAGGTGAGCAAAGGAGTGGGACGCACACGCTTTACAATGTACTGTTTAGGGAGCCAACTGCTATTATATTGATATTCAATCTGAGGTCTGCTAAATGCTTAATGCATAAAATTAACATTTAACATGTGTCCGGTCTGGAGTTTTTGTCTTTATTTGTTAATTGTACTTGTGTGTGTGTGTATATATATATATATATATATATATATATATATATATATATATAAATATATATCCATCCATCCATCCATTATCTGAACCGCTTATCCTCTTTAGGGTCGCGGGGCGCTGGAGCCGATCCCAGCTGTCATTGGGCGAATATATATATAAAAATACTATGTATATTATATGTATATTTTATATATATATAAAATATATGTGTTAATAAGATTCAATATGTAGAACACTGTAAAATCAATTTACATGTAATTCCACAGTTAGTAACATTACATCATGAATACTTACATGCATAGATAATAAGCATAATTTTCTGAATCAGAATCAGAAGTATTTATTGCCAGAGTATTTTCTGCCCACACCTGAATCCCGTGCCTGACCGTGACAGATCTTGAATGAGCGATCCACCAGGGAGCTGGAGCAGATGCAGGTGAAGAACAACAGGCTGCTGCAGGAGTGTGAGCAGCTCTCTTCAGTCAAAGAGCATCTCTCCCTGGAAAATCTGCAGAATGCAAATGAGCTCAAGGTACATGTTGCTCCACTGACAACACACACACAAACCTCTGCCTCTCAACAGCTTGAGCTGTTTGTCCACAAGTGCTTTTATAGGTTGCTTACGAAAAAAAAAAGGCTATAGGAAAATTATTATTATTATTTTTGGAGGTAATATTAAATAATATTTTATATTTTCCTAATGCTACTTTTCTTTTGAAAACCCTCCTCAACTCACTTCAAAACCACCCTGAAACATGCATCAATGTTGTGCCCGTTGCAGGAGTGCTTGGCACTCATGCATGGTTGGCACTCTTCCTTCATGCTGAATGAAGACCTAGACTTATTAAGTCCTCATTCATCTTTTCTAAGCTACACACAGGATATAGTTTGCCAGTCCAGATATTATTTACCATGCAGCATACAGTGGCAGAATCAGACAGTAGGCCAAACTGTATAGGTACTCATCTTTGTCTCTTATTTATTAACTCTAAATGGAAGTCATGGGACTATCTTTATTCTCAGTACCTGTCTTAGTTCTACTGTAGAATACCGGGTATTAGATGATAGCATTCTGTAATATTTAACCACAAGAGGGAACTACTCCGAGCATATCACTTAGTGAGTCAGAAATGGGTCCACTGCATTTGCTCTGCATCCTCCATTAAAGAGGAAGTGTTATGACTTATTTAATCTGATCTACTAAGAACAGTGTGTCAGAGAGACAGACCACTTTTGACTTCTTGCCATTAACTCACAGTAGCATCTTGTTCTGCACTCTCCTTTTTCCAAACCCTTTGCCCTCCTTGCAACTTCTTTGTAATGCCTCATACAACAGATGAGAGAAGAGGAGGTGAGTCAGATGCGTCAGGAGATTGCCAAACAAGCAAAGATGAGGGAAGCCATCCAGAAGAAGCTCCACCAGATGGAGGATCAGAAAGCTGACGTAGACGTGCAGAGGGAGACACTGAGAGCTCAGATCACCGGTCTGGAGAAAGGTACGGGAGCTGGCCACGCCGAATCACGGACCCACTTCATCCTCTCTATGCTCCCGGTCTCGCTCTCCCACGGTGCAGCTCTGTCTTGGTCCCTGGCAGTGAGCTTATTAGCCTTAAATGAGTTCCAAAGTCTGAAACCTAAAGGTCCCTAATGCCCCCACAATGCTTGTTATTTTGGCTGCTTCCTCGTCCTCCCTGTAGCCTTGTTTTACTGAAGAAAAAATGTTTCGGTGATAAACACATTTTCCCACAAATTCTTCACAACAAAGCTTGTATTTTGAAGCAAAATCAGGGAAATGTTTGCTGCGTTTTCATCAGCAGAAGGTCTGGTTGATCGGATCCCAATGCGAGCGAGATTTTATCTTGACTCGTTCAGACTTGACAGTATTTGAGTCATGAAAAGTTAACCCCAGCCATGATAGTTCACTAATGAAACATAACTAGTTCATATGAAAAATAATCAATACTGTTTGCTTTGACCATCTATACAAACTGGTCCCACCTTTCTCCCTCCACAGATCTTGAATCTTCCCAAAAGCAAGTTGAAACAGACAAGAAAGCCATAGACGAGCTAATCCGAGAGAGAGACATCTTAAATAAGGTATGCACCTCAGAGTACCGTAGGTTCTTACAAACAGAGGTACTTGTGTGATGTACTATATACAGTATGTAGAACAGCAGTGACCCACACGGTATTTATTCTATTATCTACATTTTCCTCATTATGCTCCTGTATTTGTGTGTTTGATCCCATTCAATAGAACACGATCAAAGCTGCGCAGTCGACTGAGAAACAGCAGAACCTTGTGAAGCTCCTGGAGCAGGACAAGAAGACCCTGGAACACGAGATCAGTGGCTACCGCCAGGAGGCCCAAAAGCAGCGCAAGATCATCCAGCAGCTGGAGAAGGAGCGCGACCGCTACATCAACGAGACCAGCAACCTCATGCAGAAGGCAAGTTATACAGAAGAGAGCTAACTCATTGCATTTCATAACTTGGACTTATTGTCAGTGTCACACAATGGTTTTAAGCTATTTATCATCACACGGTTGGGTAACCTGCCATCAGCGTTTGTGTGTCTGTCTAAAGGGAACCCTCCTCCGTCCCTCAGGTGCAACAAAAAATGAGTGACGTTGAAGTAAGAGAGACGGAGATATTTGATTGGAGGAAGAAGGTCTCAGAGGCGGAGTGCAAGCTCAGACAGCAAGAGAACCTGCTGGAGTCTGTCGTGTCTGAGAGGAACCTCTACAGCAAAAACCTCATCGAGGCTCAGGTACGAATACGCAGCTGATCACAGGAGGGAGAGAGATGGCTCCTCCTGTCCACATGTCGCATGTATGCACTACACATAAGGTTACAGGGAAAGGGAAAATGTATGACTGATATGAATATGCCTCCACCCCGGTTGTGGCCAGAGGCACTATGTATTTAGGTTGTCCAGCGTGAACAGGATGGAAGGCACAAACATTTACTGGCACTCAAAGATGAACTGATTCGAATTTGCGGGTCAAAGGTTACTGTGACCTTTATATGCTAGTTATGCCAATTTAGGATAAATAAAAGATAGCATAAAACTTTTTTCCTTTCTTGCCCGCCCTTTTTTCACTATTTGTCTCTCCTCCTCAGGAAGAGATTGCCGAGATGAGGAGGAAGATGAAGATCATGAACAACCAGGTCACCCGACTGAGAGATGAGATCACTGGGAAGGAGCTTGCCCTTTCCAAGGATCAGCAGGAGCACAGGCGTTTGGAGAAGGATAATGAGGCCCTCAAGGTATTGCAGCCTGCCTCATTGGATCATAGAGGGGTGTGGTTTTGAGTTCCTCATCACCATTTAAACCTTTTCATTTAAAGAGCCTTTGGCGTTTTTACATTACCTAAAGGCAGGGATGCGTACAATACTTGATATGTGCACCAGTGCTTAATTATAAAAGACCGGAGTGTTGATGAGTTTGAACGTTATGGATGCTTTATATAGTATATTATAGTACTTTTTAATGTTTTGGTGTCCTTTAAATGCTGCAGCATGCATCTCCTCTGCTCTCTCTGTTGGGCTGAGCTCACACACACACACACACACACACACACAAACACACATAACTTGCATAAGTCAGCTTACAGCATGAGATGCTGTGGTGGAAACACTGAACCAGGTGAAATTACCAATAGTTGTTGATGATCTACACTTGTTACTGTCAGTGCAATAAAACATTGCATGAACATGTAAAACAAAACCCCCAAAATCATCTCTGTCCGCAGCCTTTTATCGACCGTAAGTTTACACAAGGACAGCTTAAACAACATATTTCTATCTGTTCTAACTGTTTAGCTTAGTTTGCTTTTGTAATATTGGCTGAGACAAAGCATTCAGGAGGACATAGGACAGAGGGCAGGAGGACATAGGATAGAGAACAAAGGACAGAGGGCAGGAGGACATAGGATAGAGAACAAAGGACAGAGGACAGAGGGCAGGAGGACATAGGATAGAGAACAAAGGACAGAGGACATAGGATAGAGGGCAGGAGGAAGAGGACAGAGGACAGGAGGAAGAGGACAGAGGACAGGAGGACATAGGATAGAGAACAAAGGACAGAGGACAGAGGACAGGAGGACATAGGATAGAGAACAAAGGACAGAGGACAGGAGGACATAGGATAGAGGGCAGGAGGAAGAGGACAGAGGACAGGAGGAAGAGGACAGAGGACAGGAGGACATAGGATAGAGAACAAAGGACAGAGGACAGAGGACAGGAGGACATAGGACAGAGGACAGGAGGACATAGGACAGAGGACAGAGGACAGAGGACAGGAGGAAGAGGACATAGGACAGAGGACTTCCACTCAGAAATGTCATCTATTTCATTGACATTGTAGATTGGTTTCCAGTGAAATATTAAGGACTTAATATTGTGATCTTTGCTGTTGTAAACATCCGTGTGTCCTGCTTACAGGGGGAGCTGCAGCTGATGAAGCTCCAGCTTGAGGAAACAAAGCAGCGTGTCGACAGTCAGAAAGCAGAGCAGCAAAAGCTGCAGAAGATTATAGCCGACGGCGAAGCTGAGCAGGTCCAACAGAAGAAACAACTGGACCAGGTAAAGAAAGAGAAGGAGGTGGACAAGAAGAAGTTGGGACAGAGGAGGACAAACAGAGCCTTGTAGCTGATTTTGTTTTGTTGGCAAAACCTCTCTCCAGGTGATCAGGGAGCGGGACAACTTGGGCAAACAGCTGCTACACCGCAATGATGAGCGTGCGCTGCTCTATGAGAAGATCAGGATCCAGCAATCGATCCTCAGCAAGGGGGACTTCCACTACAACCAGCGGGTGGATGACATCCGCCTGCTCAAGCTGGAGATCAAGAGGCTCCGTCGCAAGAAGAGCATCATGGACAAGACCATTCCCAACACAGAGGACCTGAGGTAAAAGAGAGGGGAGGGGGCAGGAGAAAGACAACAGGAAGTGGATGAGTTTGAGCAGAGACAGTCAGCGGTGAAGTGCTCTCAGAGAAGAATTTGGAGGAGAGAAGGAGGACAGGATGGAGACCGAATGAAGAGACCCACGAAGTGCAGTGTTCAGAGTAGAGGCAAACGATTGAAAGAAAGATTAAGCTTGGAGAGAAATCCAGAGTCAGAGGTAGGAAAGACTTCCTTTGAACATCTAGCTTCCAAAACTTTAGTAAGCCTGTTGTTATTGCTTACATATTCCGATGTCTCTGTTTTTATGATTTTGGTTGATGGATACATCCAAGGAGTCTGTTCTTGTGTCGACAGTATCTCAGGAATAAGGGGATTATCTTCACATTTGGCACAAACATCCACCTGGACTCAAGGATGAACTGATTAGAATGTGGTGGTCAAAGGTCTCTGTGACGTCGCACAACCTAAAAATATGCATGAAACACCGTTTTAATGACGAGCAGATTTGTTTGTTAAACTCAAAAGAAAACCGGGGAAGCCACGCAGAATGAGTCCTGTAGTGGAGGGCAGGGTGCAGGGTTTAGCAGGTGAAGGGTAGGGAGCAGGGATATTAGGATATTAGGGAGCAGCATATTCATGGACTACTTTATTTTCTTAATCCGAGCCCTCTAAAGAAAGAAGTCAAGTGATATATGCAGTATAAAAAAACAAAGGTTAAATATTAAATATTTACTCAAATCTAGACATTTTGAAGACCTCCTGTTTCTAATTGGCCTTCTTTGTGAAATCCTCAGGCAGGTAAATATTGCTTTTATCAGTGAAACGCTCTGATCACGCACCTCATTGCAGAAGTTCAGAGGCGCTCCGCAGATCTTAATTCTCTCATTTACTGGTAGGCGCATGTTGAGCTGGCTTCTCTTATAAACTAAGCTTTAGTGTGTGTGGATAATGTGTGAAACGCGAGTTGTTGTGTCGCAGGCGGGAGCTGTTCCACCTGCAGAGGGAGCTGCTGAGAGAGAGGACGAGGAACAGCATCCTGGAGGAACAGATGAAGCCCATAAATATTCACCGATGGAGGCGACTGGAGGTGAATAGTGCCTGTGTGGATTAGGGTTAGCTCTGTTTGTCTCCTGTCAGTGACGTCAGCCGTTAACATTTAAATGACTCTCTCTCTCTCTCTCTCTGCAGGGCAGTGATCCCGGCAAATACGAGCTCATCCAGAAGATTCAGTCCTTACAAAAACGACTGATCGCCAAGACCCAAGAGCTGGAGGAGCACGAGCTGCTGTTACAGGTAAACACTTGAAACGCTCCTTCTCTAACGGTGTACACAAGTACACACTGCTGGGGGTAGTCTTGTCCCTGTGAGGGAGCGAGGTGACTGATAAAGGTGCTGGTTTGTAAACCATTACTTCTGTGACTGGTCTGTCACTGTATTGGTAAAAGTAATCAACGGCTAAGATAATACTGAGAGACGGACTAATCCACATTTGGTGTTCTCAAAATCAGCTAAACATGTGTGTGATAATGGAGATGAAGGAACATGTCACCCGGGGCTTCAGAGAGGCTCACTGATGTGTTTTTTTACTGAAGCTCTATGGAAGAAGAAGAATATATAACAGGCTTTGATATGTGTAGACTTATGTCTGACTTTAGCAGTGGTAGTATCAAGGAACACACACACACACACTCACTCACTCACTCACTCACTCACTCATTCAACCTCCCCATCATCTGTTGAATCCCCCTTCCCTCTATTCCCCATCAAGGAAAAGGAGAAGCTGTATGTGGAGCTGAAGCACATAATGGTCCGGCAGCCGGGTCCAGAGGCAGCTGAGCAGCTCCAGCAGTGCCAGTGGACCGTCAGAGAGAGAACTAAAAAGCTCAAGGTCATCACACACGATTTTTTTTTGTTTTTGACCCGGTATCTGTTTGCTTCTCTACATTCTAACACAGAATGATGTCACTTTTTTCTGACTCCACAGGCGTTGATAGCAGAGCTGAGAATGCTTGACTCAAAGATGAACGAGTACAAAAGTGAGAATCAAAGGTTAGCCAATGAGCTAGCAAACACAAAGAAGAAGTACCTCAGCCAGAAAAAGCTTCACAGGTGAGGCTGATCTTTGTCTTTTTAAGTGTTATTGATGTGTTCCTTTGTTGCAAGGACCATCAGTGATAGTGTTGTCTCGTCTCTGATGCCCTGCGTGCGTGTGTGTGTGTGTGTGTGTGTGTGTGTGTGTGTGTGTGTGTGTGTGTGTGTGTGTGTGTCCTCAGCGAGCAGAGGACCAGGACCACGGTGGAGCAGCTGGAACCGCTGCCCCAGCTGAGCAGCAAACCTCACTTCACTGGTGGAGGCTTCAGGATCGACAACCCTGTGAGAAGATAATGGCCTTTATGTATTGCAATATTTCATAAACCAAGACATCTTTTACATCGTTTGAAATGAGGAGACATTCATGACCACATAACCTGACGTTATGAACAAGTGAAAGTTTTTACACCATCAATCATCATGACCTTTGGAAAACACAATGTAGAATCTTGGGCAATCAGAAAGTCAGTCGATACTTAATCATGTCCGAGAAGATATTTTTGATTCAAATATAAATATGGAGCAACTAATGAAGTCTGCTGCTCCCTCAAACTTAAGGTCTAAACTACACCTTGTTTGTTTGGTGTTGTGATATACTGGTATTAACATTGACCGTGATATTAAAACAATTAAATATCATATAATTTATATATGCACATATGGTGATATGGGTCTCAGTAATGTACCGCCTCTTAAGTCACACCTTTGTACAGTTACAGTGTCTCCCTACACTCTGCAGTATAATTCAATTGTGTAATTCATTCTTTTAAATTTCAATAGATATATCGCAATAATAACAATATTGTAAATTCTATTGACCATGATAATAATGAAGTGAAAATCTGATATTGTGAACTTTTACAGAACCATAGAAAAACATTATTCAACTCATTGTGCTGTAGTAATACATATCCAGCTACATGGAATACGATCATAACACATATGAAGGGGTTCCTTCCCAACAAGTATGCAGAGAGAAAGGAGTCACTCTGGGAGAACCTGCTGTATAGAGTCTTATAACACTCCTGTGTATTTATTTAAAGAACGAGTACAGACAGGTTCTGGGCTACTGGTTCATTCCTGACTCGACCACTGCTCTGTTGTATGTTGAGTTGTCCTATCAGAACAACAGTAAAACGGCTGAAAGATCTGTGCATTAATGTTCAACACCATATTATACAGTTTGGACTCAAGGGTCACCTGACCACGACTTGGCCCCTCCCCCAAACCTTCCTCCTTTAGACTTTAGGTCTGACTGACCTGTCACTTCTATGTATTTTAGCTGTCTTAAGTTTGTCATTTTCTTTGTTTCTATCGACTTGTAAAGCACTTTAAGAGGACTGCATCAGAGAGGCGCTCTGCGAATAAACTGGAAGTTCCTTTTTAACAACTAGTGCATTGCCTGATTGCATCAACAATCCAAGAATATAGACTGTTTAGAAACATTTGTGCCTGCACCAGAGTTGTTAATGTGAAGAGATCCCTCTAAAAAAACATTGATATCCAGATAGGAATAAGGACTTAGAGAATAGCTTTCATTGTTATGATCCTAATGGAAGTAACACATCTTATTAGCAGGCCGCTCAGAAAACTGTATGTCCCATGACCCTTCAGTGATGGAGCAGTTCCAGGAGTATACAATGCATATGATTCTGCACTGGCGCCCTCTGCTGTTGAACCACCATCAATGTAGGAGCCAGTCACGACAGTAAGGGACACGGTGAGATCACCCAGGGGTTCATGGGTAATGCTTTGTCTGATTATAGGATCATATTATATAAAATAATGTGGCATATTTAAACTCACCCTCTTTTTGACTTGAGCAGGTTATTCACATGATGTCCCTACAATCACCACTAGATGTCAGAAAAGACAATCTATATTCCATCTCCTGACATTCTTTTGAAATACATATATGAAAAGATGTGTTTCTACAATTACATTGTTGAATTTTGCAGAATCTGCAGAATCAAATAATTATCAATGTCTCATTGACCCAGAGGGTCTTTAATCCTCATATGTGTGTCCTGTTACCGCCTCCTTTGACAAGTTGTGACCCACAAACAAACACACAAAAGCTGAAGCTGCTCCTTCCTGTGGCCTCCATTCCAGAAAAAGATATGTTTGCACTTTAGTTTTTACTTTTATGACCAGGTCTTCCAATCCCTCCAAGCGCTGGATGTAGACCTGTATGCAACAGAGGATCCCCTTTAAAAACCAAAGTTAGGGCCAAAAGGTTCCCTTGTGTCCCCAACTCATCCATTGTTTCGCTCATTGGCAGGTTGAAGGCTGCTGAACACACACTGAATCTGTTTCCATCCAAGCCTGACAGCTGTCAATGTTACCACCATCAAAAAGCTGTTTCCATACCAACCATACTGGTACAGATCCCACATGTAGCCAGTATTTAGCTCTGAAGCCATATTCATAAAAACTAATCGTCCACACACTGTCCCATCTCCTCAACTGAAACCAGCACATGTGAAGCTAACTGGTGGCTTTCACGCGAGCTGAAAAGGGCTATTCCCCTCGGACGCCTTTGCAATTACGGTATAACCATGGCAACCAGCGTCTGTGCGATGCTGGGCTGTGGGAGCTACGTTGCCGTAGTAATGGGAGGCCTCTGACAGGCCAGATCTCCTCTCTCCTTTTCTCCCCCTTTCATTCTCTTGTGAGGAGAAGAAGCAGCTGCTTGCAGAGACTAATGCAGTTGGTGCTGGTTGGCCGCTTGGTCATGACCCGTTACACACACCCACACACACACACACACACAGGGTCCAGCGCATCCTGAGCGCTCACGTCACCTGTGTGTTCAGTGCACAGATTCATGGCAGCAAGAGTGGGATGCAGACAGCAGAAGGAAGGTATATATAACACTCACTCCCAACTAGACCAGAAGGACGAATGAAGAAGGACAAGATGGAGAGCGTACAGGGTTTCAGTCAACAAAGTGAGGGAGCCCTTCATCAAGCTGCCTTTACATACGATGGACAATGTTAAACACATCATCTGCCACTTGTTTTTCATGTCAGGACAGGGTTCCTCTGTCTCTTGAGACTCCTGAGAGTGGATGTCAAGCACCCGATCATCAACAGGAGGCTGCAGCACCATGACGGTCCACCTTTGAGCACCAAACCTTCGTCCAGACCCATCAGAAGGGTTGGATCCCAGAAGGGTTGGATCCCTGAACCGCCAGCCCCACCAACACCTTACCTCCTTATCTCGTCAAGAGGACGAGAAGGACAAGCTCAACAGCAGAGAAAGTTAGACTCTAAACTACAAATACTGTCATCAAGTTGTGATGAAAAGTTAACATTACCTCCTGGAAATCACATGGTATTTATTATTATCAACACATCATCAGTGTTGGGGGGGCTCCTCCTGAAGTCTGCAGACTCATCACCAGGAGATGCAGTCCCTTTGTATTTAAAAACCTCTCGGCTCTAGCATTGCTATCAGAGTCACATTTTTCAATCTGAATTCCTATTTAAAATCTGAAATGTCTGGATCATAAAAGAAAAGTGCTCACTGACACAAACAGCTTATTTTCTTAATTATTTCAAACCCCTCAGGGTGTAAAAGCTTAATCTGTCAAATCTGCTCACATCTGAGAGCTGGATGTACCAGCCCGCTAAGATAGACGTATTATCATATTTCCAGTCTGAGTGCACTCAGTGAGTTAATACCACGTGACTGCACGTGTTTACACTCGCAGGGCCGAGGCCCTCACACAGGGGGTGTAAACACGGACACAGACTGAAAGCAGGATTATGCAGATTTTAAAGCATGGGGTGTGTGTTTGTGTGTGTGTGGGGGGGAGGGGGGGGGGGGTATATGTGTATGCAATTCTTATATATTTTCTTTGTGCATCTATACAAGATAAAAGACATTGATTCTTAGTCTCTATTGCCAATAATCCTTACGTATATTATATTTAAATATTGGAGGGTGCATGAGTTTTGAATTCCTTGATATTATTATTATTATTACCTACACATTTTTCCAAACCCTACTCTATCTGTGTTCATTTTATCATTAATGCTCATCAGCACAAAATGAATGACCTGGAACAACAGTAGGCTATAAGGATTTTAGTTTTTAACTATATTTGATTTGATTTATGTTGATTTATGACACCTTCTGCTTTGTTGTTTCAAAATAAGAAGCAAATGCAGATTTGATTTCCAAAGTTTATCCATTTTTGATTTCAACTAATTTTCAAAGCTTGACTTGAATGCTTCAGAATGTAAATTTCATGAATTTTTCGGGTTCACAATAATACATTTTATTCTGGATATGTCATTCCACTCTGAGCTGTGGCAGATTGAGCATGGAGACAAACATGAGGAAAATGTAACCAGTCAATGTAAAAGGAAGAGCGATAAACAATGTGCCACCTTGCTACACACATCTCCTTCCCCCAAACATCTTGCCTCCTACCCCCTCCTTCTGTCCTCATGAATATCGGTGAATTAATGCAAGGAGGGAGGAGGCAGGAGGCAGGGACAAAGGGAGAACGAGAGGAGAGTGAGGGAAGAAAGGGAGGGAAGGGTGAGCTAATGTCGTCAGAGGCCTGGCAGTGCGCATGCTCAGTGTGAGCTGGGCTGGCTGCCTATTGATTGGAAAACAACGGGCTGTGGGAGGACAGATAAGGGTGGCTGTGGGCTAACGGGTGAGGGAAGGGATACAGACCGAAGCTCACACCACGCTGCCATCTTCACCGCTCCGATTCTGTTTCTCTCGCTTTCAGCCTGGAATGACTGTGACTGCTGCTGCTCGGTGGGTTCTGCAGCGGAGGGAGGCTCAGGCACAGATTCTCCTCGTCTGAGAAGCTCCTGCCGACACACCAAGCCAGAACAACAGCGGCGCATCTACTGCAGGTAATCTGTCCTCCCGCTCTACCCATCATCCTGCTGTTCCTTCTTCCAGCCCTGACCTCCCTCAGGTCCTGCTTGTGCATCATCTTCCACCATCTCTGCCTTGTAACCATGGTTTCCTCCATCTCTTCCTCGCTCTTCGCTGCTCTTCTCTTCTCTCCCTCCCCCACTCTCCTCTTTTCTTTTTTCTCCCTCTGATGAGCTGATGACATGCACTTGCTTGATTTCCATTTCTGCCACGGCGGCCTGAATAATGATTTGAATTGGAATCCGTTTCAGTGATATTTATGTGGGGCAGAGTGATTTCACAGGCATTCTCTATACATCTCAATGCAAATATGATTTGGGTTAAGCCAGGGGTCATAATAGATGTGAGACAATTTCATTTTGTGATGCACAGCAGATGGATTTAAATAGAACTTGTCAATGTGTCGGCATTGTTCTTCCTCATTCCTCATTCAATAAACCAACATGTCAAAAAAATGGACTTCCCGCATATGACAAGCATGATGGTGTCATCAATGCTTTCCAAAGCATCAGTGGAATAGCTGTTGGATGTGTTGTGTGGTCATGTAGTTGTGGTCACCCCTCCCGCGGTGAGTGTTTTGGCTCCATTGCATTAAACGACCTCTGACGAGCGCGACTGGCTCTTTTTCATACCTGCATACTTTTGGAGCACGGAGACACACCTGAGACCACCCCCACCTCTCGCTGTGAAGGTCACATACCCCAAAATACATCCCCAAAACTCACACTATTGCAGATATTCAATCCCTACACATCTCAAACAACATGCTGCTGGCTGCTGTGATTTCACACCCTCTCTTTACGCTGGAGGAAAACATTCCAGAGTCAACGGAGCTAGCAGTGAATAGACAGGATGCAGCCTGACTGGAAAGGGCTGTTAGGAAATTGAATTTGTGATTTTTTTTTAGTACCCTGTCAGATTTTCAACCAACAGTGCGTTGATGCCCCGTGGCAAGGTTGGAGTCAGCCACTAATGCTCCTTATTTGAGTAGTCCAAATAACCTTAATTGGATCTATTGACGGACATGAATCAGTTCTCTGCTGAGAGGATTTATTCAACATGGAGTCACTTTCTCAGCAGAAACATTAGACAAACACAATGATGAAGCAGACACAATTAAAAAGGGAAGCACAGCAGTACGGAGAGGGCAGAGCTGCAGGGAGAGAGTGGACGAGACTCGCAGCACTTTGCTGAGTGGAGCGATGGGGAGGAAGAGGCTTGCACAAGCTTCTTTTTAAATGGGCTCCTCTACTCACCCACTTAGGCCCGGCCACGGTCCAGCAAAGTTCAGGCTTCACAGTGTGATCACGCTGCGTCAGACCACCTGACCGAGGGACAACTTCCCTAAAAGAGTCTGGCTGCAGCATGAATCCTTCTTTATTGCAGGTTTACACTCATGCTTGCCGTTTAACAAGGTTAGATATTCATTTTTAAATTACAAAGGGCTCACAGAAGTCTTTCAGGGCATTATTCTATCAATATACTATGGTAGGCACAGTCAATATTCTATCATCATAAAGCAGTTACTTGGAGCTTCTCTTCATGTATTCCAATCTAGGAAGCTGAACTAAGTATCAAAACCATAAGCAAAACACCATCATTAAGGAATTGATCTCTTTTTTTTTTTAAAGTATTTTTAGCAATAATTTGCCTCCTCCTGGACAAAACAGAGACTTCTTGGCTTCCCCATGGGATCATATGCCCCAGAAGAACCATGGAAACTTGACTTGGTTTAAAATCAGAAGAGTGGAACATATTTATAGGAATGACCAGAGTTTCTGGGGGAAAGTTTCCTGTTTCCTCAAACTGAGTCCTGAGTTCTCCTCTGTACATACCTCAGGGTTTATGAACTCCTTGGTCCGCACACTGTGGAAAGAACGTTTATTGAACAGAACGAACTGAGAATGAAACCACGAAGATTTCATCAGTGCAATATCCTAAAGAAGAATAATTTCTTTATTTGACAATTTCAGAAATGATTCCAACCTCCAACTCCATCATCTAGCTCCACCCACAATCACCAGAAGTATATCAGATGGAAATGAACAAACTGCATTCTCAATTAAAGGCACAACTCTCTGGCGTTCCCGGCCCGCCAGCTCAAAGCTGTGTTGGAGCGCTGTGATTGTTTTGGATTATTGTATGCACAGATGTTTAAGATTTCAAACTGTAACATGAAATATTTAGGATTATTGTAACTATCAATGCCCATCAAGAGACTGGTGTTGGACATTAGCTTCCGTTATAGGAACAGTACATCGGACACAGCTTCTGCTGTAAGTGTTGTCTCACAGCAGGATCATTAGGATCTGACTCCATTTATGTCACAATGTGATTACATTTTTTATACCCAGATATCTATATATTTATTTATCAACCCCCTGAAAGGAACACCTGACCAGCACTAAAGACTGTAATATATTCTACACTGATAGTTCCTATACTTTCATGTCCCAGAATCTTGGAAACCTCATCAGTTTAAATCCTAGGAGAGGCTCTTAATTAACTGGGGTTTACCAGTAAAGCCAACTGGTCTGGTTCCCTTTGGGACCTGGTCCCCTTCTGGCACATCTACCTCCTTATCCTCTTTGTCTCGACAACATGGCGCCATCCCACATGAGGTGAGGGAGGCATGATTTAGGAGACGCCAAATAAATCCTTCTGGGATGTTGGTGGATCTAACAGATGAGGACAGATACAGACGTTTGTGCTCTTTCCCTTTAAAACACATACTCAGTACCCAGCATTCATCATTGCAAATCTGCATGTGACAAAAATAACAAAGACAATAAGAAATTATGAATTTAATTGAATGGTTCATTGACCATTTTGGACAGTTTATACATGTTTTTATTATAGATTATGTGGAACAGATTTGTGTTATAGATTGCTACTGACGATGAGAAGGTTTTGCCTTTTAGAGCGACTTACTGTGATAGCAAAGGGCACCCAGTGGGTAACTAAAAGGTCTTTCATTGGACGTTTCTAACATTACAGTTTGGTTCCCCTGATGCATTGTTGGACCTCACCAGCCCACATTGCTAGCATACTGCCCATAAGCGTATTCCCCTGGCTGCAACACTTCTCATTAAACCACTGGTGATGACATGTGAAACATTAGTTGTATAAGCCTTGCTGACTGGAGCGAACAAAAGTGCATTAAACGCTCTCTGCTCACTCTCTCGGTGTGTGTGTGTGTGTGTGTGTGTGTGTGTGTGTGTGTGTGTGTGTGTGTGTGTGTGTGTGTGTGTGTGTGTGTGTGTGTGTGTGTGTGTGTGTGTGTGGCTCAGAGATTAACAGACAGGGACACCATGGAAGCCCCTCTCGTGTGTTTGGATGAGGAGTTTGAGGACCTCCGGCCCTACCACATGGATGAGCTGGACCACCCAGCGCTCAAACACACCTCCTACTCCACCACCACCACCGTCCCGCTGGCCTCCATCACCCGCGAGGACTTCTCCGAGCTGGAGAACTTCTCTGAGATGATGAGTTTCAAGTCGATGGAGGACCTGGTGAACGAGTTCGACGAGAAGCTCAACGTATGCTTCCACAATTACAACACCAAGACGGAGGTCCTGGCGCCCATACGCAACCAGTCGCACAACCAGGAGGATGAGGAGCAGCTGCAGGATGAAGAGTAAGTCCCTTTAAATATTCAGAGCGTTTTGTGGCATTCGTCAGTATGTTAATATGTGTTTTCAAGCCTGCAATGTGCACAACTGTGGTCTTAATTGATCTGATACAGTTCAGTCTCACCTGAACTGGCACTTATAGTTTACCAAAAATCATTTGCATCAGTGTTCTTGGCTTAGAAATAGATCTATTGTAAATACAAACAGTATCCATGTGCAGCAAATATCTAAAATACTTTTTAGATTTTTCAGAAACATAATCCTTGGCTCTGTTGCCTAACAGACCACAGATAATTGAGTTCATAAATTTAGTTTACTGTATTTCAATTGGAATATTTAAACTTTTTAACAAAATGCCTACATTTGGTTGCATTTGGGCCTTGTGATGCAGCCAGGAACATAATAAAGTGATAAAAAAACAACCACAAATATCTAGACATAATATAATACCCCAGCATAGACTATTCCTTCAGACTTTTATGTTAAATTCACACCAACATATACATTATGGCCAGAGGTGTCAAAAGTATTCACATTCATTACTCAAGTAGAAGTATAGATACTAGGGTTTAAAAATACTTCTGTAAAAGTTGAAGTATCAACTCAAGCTTTTTACTTAAGTAAAAGTGTAAAAGTACTGGTTTCAAAACTACTTAAAAGTATAAAAGTAAAAGTAATGTAAGGGGAATTTTTTTCCCATTAAGGACAAACTCTTAAGCCGTGTCTCAGGGGCCTATAGTGCATTACCCCACCTCCCCCCCAAAAAATAAATGTTCTAAAGGCCATAATGACTATAATGTTGTATTAAAATGTTATGTTGAAAAATGTGGGATGCACTAGACTACCCGTTTCAGCTGCATATATGCCCATTGAAAATGATCACATTTTATTACAATGCAAATACATTAAAGTACCATATGTGTACTACTGAGCATTAACATGTGTTTCATGAAAGCCATTAGTTCGTGGTACTTGGGTGCGCAGAGCTTGCAGCGCATTCGAAATGAATTGTTTTTGCACCCAACCATCTCGAAAAATTCTTCCAGGTACGGCCAGGGATGTACAAGGGTTGGCTGGTCTTGTTGGCTATCAACCTCCTCGCTGATACTTGGTTGGGAGTGGGATATTTCGCTCGAGTTCTCTGACACAGACATCTTTGTAATAGGCTTTTCTGCTGTCCTTGCTGGAGAGTGACGTAATTTGTAACGGTTGATTTTAGGGCTGCAACTAACGATTATTTTAATAATCGATTAATCTGTCGATTATTGTTTCGATTAATCGGATAAAAAACTAAAAAGCATTACTTTCCAACCCTTTATTCAAAAACAGAACTGACAGTGCAATAATCTTCAGAAAGTGCACAAACAGGTTGCTCCTTGAACATCCCTGAGCTGTTAAAGTAATAATAATAAAAAAAAAATTACGGACTAACACAAACATACACATGTATGCTTTATATCTGCCAAATATATAGGCTTTTATTAAATAAAGTGCACAAAACATTTTGCACAACATTTTGTTTAAAGGAACCTGAGCTGTCAGAACAATAAATAACTTATAAAAAATAAAGAAAAATACTAATCATAAAACTTAACAGGATTTGTTTGAACGTCAGAACTGGTTCTCTACACTACATTCAGATACACACACTCAAACTCTCTCAGACGCACACACTCACAGACGCACACGCATACAAACACACGCACACACACACTCAGACGCGCGCGCACACACACGCACTCACACTAACAGACGCGCACACACACACTCAAACACGCACAGACGCACACACTCAGACGCGCGCGCACACACTCTCTCTCTCTCTCCCTTTGTTCAGACACATTGTTCTTACGAGCTAACGCTAACTTGTCAAGCTAATAACGAGTAAACAGCAGAAGAGCTGCTGGAGGGACGTTACGTCTTCACTTCAAAACGGAACACAACCTGCCGACTATCCGCGGCACCGGAGCCTCAACCGGAAGTGCTCTACTAGCTGCCGCTGCCCGGTTTGAGCTGCTACTGTGCTGTTGAACGGCCTTACCTCCGCTATGTGTTTCAGAACAACGTTACGGTCTCAGCTGGTCTCTCCTCGACCTCCGCTCTGCTCCGCGCTCAAATCAACTTTTTTGTTCATACTCAAACATCTCCGTGACTTATTGAGTGGCGTAATAATCGCGCAACACAACGCGGAATGAAAACTAACCAAAATGAAATAGTAACGAGGCTATTTTTAAAATGTAGGGAGTAGAAAGTACAGATATTTGCGTGAAAATGTAAGAAGTAGAAGTATAAAGTCGTCTGAAAAAGAAATACTCCAGTAAAGTATAGATACCCAAAATTTCTACTTAAGTAAAGTAACGAAGTATTTGTACTTCGTTACTTGACACCTCTGATTATGGCTCAGCACGTCCCACGCGACAGGGGCCTAAATATTTCCACAAACAGAGCCCCACCCCACCCCACCACGGCCATGCTGAATTATTCAATGTGCAGCGTCGTACGCCTCAGTTGGCTTTGGCTCTGCCGTCTCTGCCGCTGCCTCTCCACCAGCTGAGTGTCAGATCCTCCTCCTCAGCTAGCAGGCTCTGAGGTCACACAGTCACACAGTGGGGATATGAATCGTGCTAAAAATAGCTCAACAGAAGGTGTAAGAGGAAAGCGTTTTGGATGTGAATCACATGATTTGTCAAACACTATTAAATTGCTGTTGACCCACATCCACCAATTGTTGGTGGATGTGGGTCCTGCAGTATGACAGTAATCTGCACG
Source organism: Cottus gobio (assembly GCA_023566465.1). Lineage (NCBI taxonomy): Eukaryota > Metazoa > Chordata > Actinopteri > Perciformes > Cottidae > Cottus > Cottus gobio. The sequence goes on along the minus strand of CM042229.1, from coordinate 19,747,053 downwards.
TCGTGACGAGACATGGACACTGATTTGTTGTGGCACTGATTAGGAGACCAGTGCGGCTACGTCCCAGTCGAGCATGACAACGTTGCCATTCTCAGCGCCTCATTGCCTCCACGTTCATACCGATTGTCACAATCTATGCTGTGATTTCAAATCAAGTGGGTCTCTTTCCTATGTGTTCGCCTCAAGCAGCTATTAATAGAAACTGAGACCGAGCCGACGTTCAAACCACAGAGGACATTGTGTTGTGTTATGGCATAAAGGGAACATATCTGAATTAAAGGCACTCGTTGAAAGTCTCTTCCAGACCCACATAAATAATCAGCAGAAATGTTAATCTGCTGTTTGGCTGAAAACGTTCTGTCGCACATTTTGGCCTCATCCCCAGTTGCTGATTTCTCTTCAGTGGCTGCAGGCCAAAAAAATACAGCAGGCCCGCTTTGTAACATGGAGTTCCAGTTCCTGCTGGCAACCGTGACCAAACACGCCACTGTGTTATGCATGCTGCATGAGCTGTGTGTGTTGTTGTGGTTACTGATTTTATTTTTATTTTATTAACGTCTTTTAATGAGGCGAGTGACATTTTATGTATGGTCTTCCATTAAAAAAAGTTTTAAATACACTCAGTTAGGTTAGGTAATTATTTTTGTCTACACAGCTACAGCCAGCAGCCTGTTAGCGTAGCTTAGCATAGAGACACAAAACAGAAGGAACAGCTAACCTGGCTCTGCCACAGTCTTGCATACCTGTACAACCACATGCTGGAATTGTCCCGCTGGGAAGCACATGGACTGAGCAAGTGAATCTCTCAGCTTACCACATCTTATTTAACGCTCTGCAAGAAGGTTACTTTTTCTCAAAATGTCCAAAACTGTTACGATAAAGTTTCACTTCATCTTTTCATTTGTTAGTTCATATTGTTTTCAAGTTTGAATCATAGTTTCACTATTTTCATAAGCTATAGTATTTTTTGATGATAAAAGTTAAGAACAATTATTTTATGAGCAATCGGCGGGAACTGTGATTTCCTATTACAAATAAACAATTTGGTCTGTGTATGATGTATTTTGCTACACCTTTATGTAATCTGGGTTTGTTTCATACCAACTGCTGTAAAGGGTAATTACACATTGAAATACAAATTGAAGGAAGCAATACAGAACACTACAAAACATTATGAAATTCCAAACACTAAATGAATTCTCTGACAGGAAAATGTTTTCATAAGATTCCTTTTATTTTTGTTCTGGACAACAACAACAACAACTTTATGTTCACCTCAGAGTTGAGTGTATTGAAACTTCGACCCTGTTTGGGTGCTGGTCCACACGGTAATGACATGCAGGCATGGCTGGTGAGGTCAGCGGGCGGCTGAATGGGGTCCAGTGTGTGCCCGGGTGTGGGCAGTGCCACTGGGAGCAGGGCGGCAGGCCTGAGCCAACCTCTTAGCGGAGGAGGGAAAAAAACACAAAGGAGACTTCTCTCCCAGTTCCATGTCATTCGTCCTCGGACAGACGCTGGCTCCGGGTTGCTGTCAGGTCCACTGGCACAATGATGTGAGAAGCTTTATCTAAATCTCTGCTAAGGATACCTTTTACTGAGTAGTAAGCTGTTTTTTTTCTATTGTGCATTGTTCCTCTGCAGCCTCCAGCTCTGCGTATTGACCTCCATCATTTACTTGCCACATTGAAATATTGACTATGTTGCAGGCTGCTGAAGACAGAGCTGAGTAGACCTCCTTCTAACCAGGGAGATGAAACAACACACTGCTGCAGCCTAATGCTCTTATATAACTATATTACTACAGTGTGTGTGTGTGTGTGTGTGTGTGTGTGGATGCACCAGCTTCACTCCCTTAGCGTTGAGGTCAAAGCAGTGTCTGGATACTTGTTTTCTTTATTCTGGTGGTTCTTGCCCTTGCTTACATGTGTGCGTATGTGTCTGTGTATTGCTTTGCAGTGTATGGGACGCTCTAACTGACAACTACATCTCCACCTGGGACGGCAGCAACTCAGAGGGACTCAACGGCAATCTTTCTGAGCAAGAGGTACATGTCACACCACCTCTTTCTATAGTTTAGAGTAGCGTTATTTTTTATTTTGGTATTACCTTTTAGTCACAAATCTTTTCTCGGCTGGTAGACGGCTGGTTCCTTCTTCCTGAGGCTTGCTCTCAGGCTGACTTACAGACGTGCTTGCCCAATCTTGACTGGTCTGCCATTCAGCAGAGGCCTCCCTCTTCCTCCCCTCCCTTAATTGGCTGTCAGTCACATACAACTGGACAGCAGGCACTTAGCAGTCTAGGCCATGTTTGGGCTGGTGAAGGCCATAGCAGACCTGTCGGCCCCAGAGGGTTCTTGTGAGAGCGCATCATGCTGCTGTGATCCTGCCTTCAGTTTAGTGGATGGGATTCTCTCTAAATCAAAAGGGTTATACCAAAACAGCCCTCCAGGAAATAGTTCAGAAGAGAAAGAGAAGTGTCTGATTATATTCACACTTGTTATTATTATTTTTTTTTACAAATATCAAAAGGCAAATCTTTCAGTGTACTTTCTGACTATTATGCTGAATTAATAATTAGCAGGACACCCATGTAAGACAAAATGCTCTGTGAGGCTGTAGTTTGAGATAAATGCTAACCTTGGCATCATCCCTATAATGACGTGCTGATGTTTAGCATGTATCACTTTTAAAATGTTCCCCATCTTAGTTTAGCATGTGAGCTGTAGAGTAAGCTTCCAGTATTTGTATCTATCCACGTGTTGTTTAAAACACTTCTAAATAAGGTAGAGGGATGGAGAGAGAGTTGAACACAACAATACCCTCCCACTTAGGAGACAGGAAGTGTATATCAGAGTTTTGTTATGCGTCATCTTTTATATGGAGTACAATGACATTTTTGCAATGTCATGTTGACCTGATGATGGCGCTAGATTGTGGAACGTTGCAGGATCACCATTGTGATTTAAATTCCCCCTGAGAGGAACCTGAATGACCGAACCACATTTCAGTTGTTGGTGTCATTAGAGAGAAAGTCAGGTACAGGAAAGCTCCTCCAGTTCTGAAAAGTGAGGCCATGCATGGCAGTGTTTTCCTCTTAAACTTGAACTCTTTCACAGTGTGTCTAAGTCCATGGAAGTTAATTGTAACATTTGGGTCTAAAGATTTCTTATTCAGTGTTCAGTTGTATTTAGCTCCACCCTCTCGTGTCACTTCTGGTTGCAACATTCCTTGCAAACCATCCACAAACCAACGGATGACATCAGAATGAACACTACTGCAGTCAGGCATTTATCAAAGTCATGAGGGTACATCGTCTGGGAACCATGAATGTGTCCGTCCGGCCCGGCAGAAGGACATCACCATTCCTAGAGCCAATGTCACACATTTATTCACATTACTGTTAACTTCACTATCACACTGGATGAAAGTCATATTTTGCAAATAATTAATAAATAAGATATAAACTATATAAACACTTTTACAAATGGAATAGTACATTGTTTTTTAAAGTGATACTAAATAATGTAAAACCTTTCAAATATTTAGGTATGAGACTTTCAAATGAGTGTGACTGATCTCTCCTTCCCAGCGCAGTTCTCTTGGAAATTGATTGTGGATTTAGTTTATTAATCCAACGCAGATAGGCCGTTTATGGCTCTTGTTAGCCTCATTTTCTTCGTAAAACACGTTTCATCTCACATTCTGCAGATCCACGAAAAAGAAGAGGAGGAGATGAATGAGAAGAATGACAATGCCAACTGCCTGAAGGATGAGCCTCTCATCACAGCTGATCAGGTGTGTGTGTGTGTGTTAGTTTACATTAATTGTCTTTGTTGGAATTGCCATAATCTTATTTCAAGAATCTAGAGGGCTGGAGACTGGCGATAAGGAGTTCTGGTAATCTAGAGGGATGGAGACAAAGGCACGAGAAAGGGTTTGTCCATCACACAGTGAAAGGAAGGTCCTAATCTTGGCATTGCTCCTGGTTGAGCATAACAAAGGGAGAAAGGAAAGAACCAAGAATAGACCTCTGAAAGAACCCTAGACACAAACGTTGCATTGCTAGATGGTATTTAATTATGATTTGGTCTTTATCATTGAATGTGCTGTAACTCTGTTACGTTGATTCTGTACACATGACATCTATTGCTTCTGTCCATCCGGGGAGAGGAATCCTCCTCTGTTGCTCTCTGAAGGTTTCTTCCCTTTTTTCCCTGTAAAAGGGTTTTTACCATTTTTTTGGGGAGTTTTTCCTGATCCGATGTGAGATCAGCGATGTCGTATGTGTACATATTGTAAAGCCCTCAGAGGCAAATTTGTATTTGTGATTTTGAGCTAGACAAAAATTGAAAAAATGTACCACCGGCATACGTTTTTAACAGGGACAGTAGCGTGTAGGACTGCTCTTTTATCACGCTGGTACAGGATCAGACAGACGCCTGCCTAAATCCACAGCTGCCTCTGAGTAGACATCAATAATGCATTTAAGTGTGATATGTACACTTATACAGGAGGCTTCTGGCATTTTAGTGGCCACACTACTGACACATGTGTGGCTATGGATGTGTGTCCTTACCCCTGTCTCCTAACCTATTCCCTGTCCATTCACCTGTCTCCCTGTATCCTTCCATCTCTCTCTTTCTCTCTCTTTCTCTCTCTCTCTCTACAAGGTCATTGAGGAGATAGTCGAGATGATGGAGAACTCTCCGGATCCCGGCGAAACTGAGGAGGAGGATGAAGAGGAGAGCAGCCCTTGCTCCTCCAGTACCAACCCCTCCCTGCTGGAGGAGATCAGGCAGCTGTCAGAGGCCTCCAACAACAACTGCTCCTACGAAGGTTAAAAAAAAATCCATGTCTTTTTTTAAATTTAAAATATGAATGAATGCAATCTGACGCTTGGGCAGCAGGTAATCAGAGTAATTAGTTAATTTTCGCATCTAGTCTGGGAACTGAGTCCTTCAACTGAGTCCTTGCTATAGGACTCCCTATTGAATAAGATCCAAAAGGAAGGCTAGTTATGATGAATGCACGAAAAATGGTCAAGCATGGTCAAGGACAAACGTGCACAAATTGCAATGTCTCTCCATCGTATGTACCAAGTTGTTTACTTTCATATTCAGTGTCTAAGTCTTATTTTTTAGAGATTGGAGAGATGAGCGTCAGTATTGATGGTAACTTCAGTCAACCGAGTCACTGGCCTCACGAGCCAGGTTGTGACTTAGCGATCCACATGGTGAGATTAGTTATGTCATTGCAGCAGGTCCATCGGGACAGAGATCAAGAGAACAAGGTGTGTTCTGCCATAAGGCGCCCTGTCGCTGAACATATTGTCCATGTGGTCCCTTCATCTGAGTCAGTTTGTCCCGTCCACTGACAGAATAGCAGCTTTATATATATATATATATATATTGTCCATTAAGCCTATTGTGTAATTATTTTTAAATGTTAATGTCTTCAAATTTTAATTAAGTGTTATTACCTGATAATGTGGTTCTCAACCTGGGGACTGGGAACCTCTAAGGGGTCATAAGATTAAACTCAAATCCTTTCCTTGTCCTTATAAACACTGTAGGCAAGGCCTTTAAAAAGGATTCTAATGGAACAATCTGCAATAGTAAAATCAGCCTGTGAATGAAGTGCAAACAATGATGAACATATAATATGTGACAAAAAGACTGCTTTTTCTTATAGTCACAAGCAACAAAGAGTTTGGAACGACTGATGTGGAAAAACTAAAAGGGGTCAGCTGTTAACATCTGGGTCTTTCTTTCAAATGAATGGTAATGCCACAGTGTCAGAGTAGGGACACATAAGGTTGTTGGTAAAGACCGTTTTTGTTGATACGTCCTGCTCGAGTCTGCCGAAATATAATTTGGGCTCTTTTGTACCAACCGAACTTCGTGCAGTAACTCTTAGCACCAGTGATTTACAGCCGATGGGTAAGAAAAGAGACTTCTGCACAAAACCAAACCCAGCCATCCCTCTCCCCCGTCATCTTCTCTGCAGGCCTGAGCCTGATGCCCAGCTCAGCGCTCGTGGAGCTGCTGCAGAGGGTAGAGGCCGCCATCCTCGAGTACTCTGAGGAGCTGGTCAGCCAGCTGGCTCGGCGTGAGGAGCTGGAGTTCGAGAAAGAGGTGAAGAACACGTTCATCACGGCCCTGATGGAGGTGCAGAACAGGCAGAAGGAGCAGCGGGACAGCAGCAAGCGCCGACGCCGGGACAAGGCCCTGAGTCTGCAGGGGGGGGTGACGTCACCTGTGAACGGAGGGAATACCGTCTCCACGGGCAACACGGAGAAGACAGGCAGCATGCCCGTCAAGGTGAGAGGCAGGGAGGCGTGGCCTTGTCGGCTTTACACACCTTTAAATTATTGATACACTGAGTGTGCGTGCCACAACTTGAAGTCCTTTCACACAAGAGTTGTGCAAACCTGTGCTGTCACCAATGTTAACTATGCCACAACTCTGGTGTTGTGCAAATGTGCACTGTGGTTTTCACTGAGGTAAATTAGAGAAAAGGTTAAGCCACAGTGCCTGAGAGCTCTCCCTCTGACTGTTAATGTACATAATGGACCATTAGCCTAAGTATCTTCCAGGAAAGATCCTAAAGTGACCGGTCGTGTGCAGACCGTAACAACCCAGTCCAGTCCAGCTAATGGAGTTTCTCGCCATGCATTGCAGCGGCAGTGTTTTTATGTGGTGGCTGCTGGGTACCTGAGGCCGCATGACGAAAGTATATGAATGTACAGATGGCTAAATGATGCAGATGCAAGATAAACATTAAAGCAAACAGTATCTCACCGTGATGTCATGTTTGATGCTGCGAGGTCTGTACTGTAAAACGAATACTGTAGATCAGCTCCATCTGCATCTTGTATTAATGGTTTGTGTATGTGTGTCCTGGTCTGCAGCGTTTCAGCATGGAGGGGCTGTCCAACATCCTGCAGACGGGCATCAGACAGACATTTGGAAGCACAGGGAATGAGAAACAGGTAAGGTCAAAGGTCAAATATCAAACACTCGTTCATCATGTTACGCATCAGGTTACATAACTCATTTACAGCAGGAAGGGACGTGTACCAGCTGTGCTGAGGCAGCCTGTGCACTGGCCCTTTATGGTAAAGAGCCTCAGTACAGTAGTATATGTACACCACTGCCCCAGTGCAATGCACAGATGAAGTCATGCAGAGAGATGGTTGGTCTCCTGTATGTAATTCGATCTCTCTTTATAGTGTTATAGCAATATGCTATGCTACACTGCAAGAAATGTCCCTGTTTTAGCTTTTTGGAAAGGTTTGAGGTTTTTGCTCAAGACTTGGCAGGCAGTAATGTAAACAAACCAGCATCATTTTACAGCATCAGATCAGATAATAGTTATAAGATTTTGTAGTTAGAGAGAGAAACAAGTTTATGTTATTATTATTATTTACTCTGGTAAAAGCATTGGATTTGTGGATTGCTGTTGGGATATTTCAACCAAAAAAGGTTTCTAAAAAGATCAATCAATACATTTGGGAGTGATAGCGGGTTTGAATATTGTGTTCAGTTGACATGTTATTGCTAACAACCATAGAGGCTAGCAATAACCAGCAGCAGCTTAGCTTAGCTTAGCATCAACTCTGAAATAAGGATGTGCCTGTACTGAACCCTCAAGACGCACTCTGGAGTGAAGGAGAGCTCTTTAGCACACTTAATAGGTGAGATGTCTAATCTCAGAACAGAAGACAGGCGCACTGTTTCCCCACATCCAGTTTTAAAGCTAAGCTAAGTTAGCCTGACCATCTTCATATTGAACAGACAGATATCAGACTGCCATCGAGATTTTCATCTCACTCTTCAGAAGCACCAACCACTTCTCGAAGCAGTCGTGTGGTACTGAGTCGACATCTCTGAACATTGAACCTCTCTGCTTTCAGTATCTAAACACAGTCATTCCCTTCGAGAAGGCCTCCCTTCCATCTGTTGACGACCTGCAGATGCTCACAAAAAGTAAGAAAGCAGGTTTGTATCCAGGGAAACGCGGCATAATTACTGGCTGGAAGGAGTTGATAACATGTTTTTTTTCTTCCTATTAGTTCTTTATGCCATGAAGGAGGACAGTGAGAAGGTGCCTACACTGCTAACTGACTACATATTGAAAGGTAAACACAACAACATAGGTTTGAACATAGAGCCACACAGTGCAGGGCAGACAAAAGAAGTAAACGCATTAGTGAAAATGAGTGTGATCATCTCTGATTGGACTCTTGTCTTGCAAATTCACTTATTGCAAAATTGAACTTCCTCAGTCTGCTACAAAAACTATTACATTGGTGTAACTGTATTAAATATCTTCCAGTAGAGACTTAACGGTATCATTGTCCACTGTTCCCCTGCAGTCTTGTGTCCTACCTAAAGCACCGCTAGGCCGGGGGCCGCCGTGTGACGGGGATCTCTTTTCCAACCCTCCTCTCCTCGGGCCCCGAGCTGCATGACCTCCCGTCTTTTACCATTATCAACCATGGATCCTCACCATCGACATCATTGTACTCACATCAACTATGACGACTGCCTTTCGCTGAGCTCACCCTCTCCCCTCCCGCACATCAAGCTCAGGCCAGACCCAAAATGGCCGCCATCCGAATAGTCAAACCAGTGGGACGGCCTCTCCCACGTTTAAAAAGGACTTCACTAATGGAGCATGACATGCTATTAAATATCACAACACCACTTTGGTACAGGGATACGACTTTAGCGTTCTTTTCTATACTTTACACCCTTGTTTCTTTGTTTCCTCAAACAGAATCTCAACGTTGCCAAGTTTTTGACACCTATTCATCAACTGACCTCTTAACCTCTGAGTTCTGTTGATTGTCGTACTCATTGATTCACAAGTGTATAACTGTATAATAAGTGCATCCACACGTGATCATCCCTGTATTGTTTCAGATGAAGACTCATTTGAATACAAAAGCCATGCACCTTTTTCTGCCAACTTAGTACTGTAGCTCCATGTGGACGAAAAGAAACACACGACTATTACGGGTGCAGTGCATTATATAGCTCTTTATTTCTTTATTTTTTGCTTCACTATCTGAATACCAGTGCTCTTCGGACTCTTTTGAAATGTCTTTTAATTTGTAACTAAATATTTGATATAAACTCTGTTGCTGGTTTTCTACTTTGGTTTACTGTGTCATTCTGCCCTGTTCAGCCACGTGGAGGTGTTCTCCTTGAATATATCATCCCCTGATGAGATGAGCTCATGTCAATTAAGGCGTGCATATTTGCATATTAGCATATTTATGACTTCCTTTTGCGCCATGTAGGTGAATGTTATACATCGCTAATCGCAAATTCTAATAAACATTCTACCCTAGCGTGACTGCATCCGCTTCTTTCTGTCTTCAGCTTTTCAGTTTCACGTCTGACCTCATCAGTGTGAGCCGATGTAAGAAGTCCCGCCTCAGCAGCATTTCATGGAGATGTGGACGGGGTTAACTCCACTGCATGATGGAGTTTTTTTGGGATTAAAAAATATTTCTCATAATGTTTCTAAAAAGTCACCATACCCATGACAATATCATTTCATTTTCTAAAATAAACATGATTTCTGGAGCATCCAAGCAACATATGCATTAAAAAAAGTAGTTTAAAACATACATACAGTCCCTTTAATATTCAGTACTTGTAAAATTATAATCAAGTCATTTGGAAATATTCTTATTGGTAGCACTTTCTATGAGGCCAATATCTAGTGTCATACTAATTGGTGGTCATACACGGAGATTTCGCTTTTGCAAGGATCATAGTGTATTATAATTATCATAGTTGTAATTGAGTCTAATATTTTTATAATGCATCATTATCATTATCGTTATAATACATTCTAATGATATGATTAGAAGTCACTCTTAGTGGTCATTATTTGCATCACAGTGGTGATTATTATGCCTTGTAAAAATATTATGTGTCTATAATGTCTTACAACTTTATGATCCCTGTAAAGTGAGTCAGTGAGTGGCCAAAGTATGGCCAAAGTATTTGGACACTTTGACTGTATGAATCATTATATAATGCTTTAAATTGTGTGTAATTTTTGTTACAAAGCGTTGTGAATATTGAATGAATAGTTATGAGTGCCTTGTACTATAATTATTGTGATTTCTGGTTGTTGATGGAACCTACAAGAGTGCCTCTCATATCTGGTGGCGGATCCATCCTCCGCCTGAAGCGCAGGTCAGCAGGAGAGGAGAACCGCTCCAGCAGGTTCAGGTTGAAACCAGATCCATGTCCATGTCCATTGTTGTCCCAGATCTTAATGAAGACCTGGACCAGCCATCACTTTACATCAAGTACGTCTCCAAACAAACAACCTCGCCTGAAGCAAAAACCACAGCTTTGTAATATTATAGAGATGAAATACATCTTTCCACTATCAGAGGTCCGTGCAGAGTTAGTGCCAGTAAAGGAGATCTGCTGCAGCATGAGCTGCACAGGGTCACGTCTAACGTCTGATCGTGTGTGAGGATTCTTTCTCCACTTTGCTCTGACATTTCTCAAATAGTGTATTTGCTGCCCTCTGGTGGTTCGATGTGCTACAAATAGCAACCTGAATGGATATAATATACGAGTAGTATTTATAATGAATTAGGATAGTTACATTAAAATATAAACTATTTTTCAATAGTGACTTTAACAAATTAAAATGCTAATGAATAAAATAAGAAAATACTTGTCATGGGTAACGATGTTACACAGAATATGCATGAATCATTTTTGTGGGTCATCTTGGAAGCTTTGTTGAAAAACACCAACACACAACTCATCATTTCTCTTTTAATTAAAAATGTCATACAAAGCGTTTTCCATGAACATAAATATGGAGGATACAGGTGCACACTCATGTCCTGCTGTTGTCCGCAGAATCCACCATGGTCTGACAGTGAGCCCTTCTGCAGCTCATGTGCTCTTATACATTATCACCATATAAAAATAAAGGCGTGTCTCGGATACATTTTAACGTTCATAATGGCGACCTCTTCCTCAATGAAACTGATTTCCTCCCCACTTCCAGCTTCCAACGTGAACTCTGTCTGTTGTTTTAATGCATAAGTAAAACAAGACGCTAACTACCACTGTCCTGTCCGGCTCGGGTCAAACAGGAACAGTAAAGGATGCTCTAGCATCAAGTTTCAAATGATTTGAGGATTATTCTGGTCTGCACAAACACATATGCTCCAGTGTACCATCGATACAGCAGAATAGACAGCATGGTCTCGATCAGTAGACATGCATCTGTTTCTTTTACAAATCCACCTGCATTTGTGGGACATGAATGTGGTCAGAATAAGAAAATAAAAAGCCATGGTTAAAGATATCTCCTGGATGCTTGCGTTTTGTTGCAAAATGTTTGATTGTTGTGTTCATGTTACGTTGTGGGGACATTCCTGTGTCACTGAGCTCACATCATTGAGTCTGTAGCCATGTGGATACATTCGGAAACAAAGATGTCACAACTAAGCCAACACTGTTGATAAGAACCCTAAGAGTGGCGTTGTCTACTGTGTGTGTCATGAGCACTTCAGAAGTGCTGACTGAGCAAAGATCACAGCAGCGATACATTAATTATTTTCTATATCTTTTGAAATGGAAACTACAGCTCTGGAGCCAAAATCCAGTTCTTATTTGGTTTGATCATATATTCAACTCTCAATACTTGAACACTTTTTTATCACTCTGGTCACTTTAACTCATTCTGGTGCAATATTTTGTAATATTTTTGTAATTTGTATATTCAATATTCTACTGTACATTCAATTTATTATTTACTGTTTTATTGTATTATGTTTATTACTGTTTATTTATATTACTTGATTTTTGTATCTTTACGTACTGAGCAATGCTGCTGTAATCCTGTAATTTCCCCACTGCGGGACTAATAAAGGATTATCTTATTTTATCTTATCTTATCTTAATATGCTGAATGTTATACAAATATACTCCCTCCCTCCAAAATGCTTAATTTATGCATGTTGACAATTATTTTCTGTAAATGATCAACTGGAAAAGTTCCATTAGGTAATCTATTAACTATAATTTTCTTTTTTCCTTTTTTTCCATATCTAACTCCATCTTCTCCTGATGGTAGCAGACCACTAGGCACCATCAAGAGTCTTAAAAACATTAAGAACTCATATTAGCTTCCTGTTAATAATTACTTTGCAGTGGCGATGGAAACGGAAGAAGCTCTGTCTCTAAACTCATAAACTCTCTGAACGTGAGGGGCTTTGCTTCCATGCCATCCGGTGGCAACAGGCTGCTCCCCACCGACCTGCAGAGAGCACGTTTTACTGCATATCTTGGGGTCAGTGTCCCGGGCAGCAGGCTTGTGACCTGTGTTATACGCTCCATACAGGCTGTGGCCAACAATAAGCTACACATTTATCAGAAAATAAATATCATATTTACAATTTCAATTCTGCAGGCAACTTTAAAAATATTACAAGTGTGGACTTGTGTTTTAGCAAAGTCACCCCACTGCAGTTCTGAATAGTGCTCAATGTTATAAGAAGCTTTTGCTAATCTGTGTTTAAAGAATCGCGTCTGAGAGCCTTTTATAAGCTGAACCACTGAAGTAAAGCCCCCCAAAAAAGGATTAGGATACTTTGCAATGCCAAACTTTATCATATGTATAATGCTGTTTTGTCTTTCTTTATGCTGCAGAAATATTCTCAATAAAAACAAAGATCTTCATATATCTCACCCAGTTGTTCACTAGAACATTCTCTCCTCTGAGCGGTACTGACACGTTGTGCTTGAACCCAGTTGGTCTGGCATGTTCCTCCTGTGGGTCGTTTTGAAGCAAAGATCTGCATAACCCTCTTCATATTCCATCTTGCACACACACATGGTGACGGTTCATTGTTTGCTCACTTTGTGGAATTAGTCAATATAATACGCCATTTAAAAGCAAAATTTGAAGAAAAAGAAATATACCAAATAAAATATAAATGCATTGATAAGGTAGAAAAGAGGATACTGGACGAACGTATGTATGAAAACTAAATCTATACATAGTTTGCAACATATGCGGTGCATACACACTATAAAAGACTTGAGTATACTTAAAGCAGTACACAGTCTGTGTCTGAAGGTCTTGCGAGGAAAGCTTCTCGCGCAGAAGCAAGCGTCAATAAGTGAACTGGTCGTTTTATCGACTTCTAAGATAGTTGTGGAGAGCGAAGGGTCAGACCTCCGCTGTTTGGTTTTGTCTACAGCACCATTGGGCCGGCGCTGGCAGGCGTTAGACCAGAGATCCGGCCTGGTTCTGTGCAGGCACCATGATGGGCACCCCTCCCATGCGGGCGATGTTGGAGGCCGTGACCGTGGAGGTGGGCAGCGGCGGCGGGGAGGGAGCGGCCTGGAGCTGCAGCGGAGGCTGGCAGTAGGTCTGCGGCAGCACCTGGGCCTGGGGCAGCTGGGTGTAGCGCTCCGGCCGGGGCAGGGAGCTCCCGTTGGTGCTGCCCTCGGAGGAGACGGCCTGTCCACGCGGCAGGGTGGCGGTGGTGTTGTTGTTGTAGCTGTAGTGCGTGGGGGTGGAGGCTCCGTGGTGGCGGGGCGGCCGGTAGCCAGCCATGCTGCCCGTGGCGGTGATGATGGAGGCGGTGTCTGAAGGCGGGCGCTGGGGGTACTGCTGCATGTGGTGGTTGTTGTGGTTGTGGGAGGGCTCTCTATGGTGCGGGCTGGAGGTGATGGAGGACAGGGTGCCGTTCTTAGAGATGATGTCTGAACCCATGCCGCTCTTCGCCCAGGACACACGCTTGGGAGCCTGAGCGTCCTCCCTGGAGGAGGCGGGACAGAGAGTCAGTTCACTTTGGTTCATTCAACATTTGAAAGAAGAATTAAACGGGGGGGTGAATGAAAATCAGCATTTCAGTGGGAAATGCATTTTCTATCAAAAGTAGTTAGACAAAGGTAGTTTCTGTATTAGTTTTGTGAAATATGTTGTTTGTGAAAAACTGTTTCTTTATCGGCTGCTCTCAAAATGTATTTAAATTCATTATTTTTAACTCCACTACAGCATATGGCCTGAGAGCCCACTCACAGCTTAAGGCTCAAATGTAAACCAGTCAGTCTAATATGAAGATGTAACACAACTGGTGAAATATATTTCAGTGCTGAGAGGTTAAGACACTAAATTTAGTCGCATCAGTGGTTTAAACCAATGTACATACAATTTATTAGAAATATGCTCAGGCCATGTTCTAGTTTATCTTATTAGCAGCCATTTAAAATGGGCAGCAGGCCTCAGAGGCAAAGTCTTCCACTTAAAAAAGGTAGAATTCATAACAACTATTTTGATAATCAAATAATCACTTTGATTATTGAAAATGTGCTGCCTCCATCTTGAAGGGTCAACTAGGAAACTATGACTGCTTTCATTATTTTCTGAAATTTTACAGGCAAAACAATGAATCCCTGAACAGAGAAAATAATCACCAGCATAATTGTTGGACGTGGGGGTGGACCACATTCAGAGTCTGCGTGAAGCACACAGCAATCTCTATTTTATTAGATTTCTTTCAACAACATGGTGCTGAATCCAAAGCCTAATGGTCCACATGTGTCTTCCTCAGGGAGCAAATAAAAACGGTTGGTTGGAAACCACTTTTTATACTTTTCCCATCACAACACGCCATCCCATAGTATAATCACATCATTGGCAGTGAAGTCATCATGTGGATCCCATGCATTTTCCATCAAATTCCAATATAATTTCCATCAAACTGTATCTCATAAATGCAACTGACCTTAACATATAAGGAATCAACATTGTTTGAGTGCCTGTCATGGGCCCATGGTGGTTTATTCTAATGACGTGCATGTGACACAGGAAGTGGAGAATGTGATTGGCTTGTTGAATCACATGTTTTCTGATCCAGGCAGCCCATAATACAGTGACTGGGTCGTCTTGTTTCACAGTGTGTGTACGAGCACAATGTTTCATGATGCGTCATCTTTAAAGCATGTGATGCCACTTGGAGGTTGTCCTCATGAACTCACTTGATTTCATTGGCCATGTCGTCCTCGTTGTCTCTTCGCCTCTTCATCAGGAAAACGAAGCAGATGAGGAGGAGGAAGATGCAGCCAACCATGGAGCCCACTGTGGCGCCAACGATCATCCCCACGTTAGTGGCTACAGGAAGAGTCACGGGACACACGACGACGACATGTCAGCAAAGCACGTTGTGCCGACATAGCAGCGTGGAGCGTGTTTCACTCAGATGAGTGTGTAAGACAGGAGTTGGAAACACAAACAACAATAAAACACTTGTTGTCATGTGTGGTGCGTGCTACGTACAGGTGACGATCTCCAGGTTGATGAAGCAGCTCTCGGATCCGGCTGAGTTGCTGGCCGAGCACACGTACTTCCCCGACATGTTGCTGCTCAGGTTGCTCAGCTTCAGAGTGCCCGTCTTCTCGTCTGGAAACAGCATGCAGGCACGTTATCCCACGTGCACATGGACGTGCACATGGACACACATGACAGCACAAAACCAGCCATTTCTTTGACACAGAATACATTATGAATTATGGATATCCAGAAATATACTCTTCTGATGATAATTTACAATTGATAAGTATTCCTTACTTCAGGCGTCGTAGTATCTCGTTTTATTAAAGTAGTTTTATCTCAAAGTTCTCTTTAGGATTTTCAGAGGATAAATATAGCGACTATAACTACTGTATAGATATAGTGAAATAATATCTACTTGAGTTTACATTGCTGACATACAATGTCACACACATGTCTTTTATTGCATATATGTGTATATATATATATATATATATATATATATATATACACGTTAATATATTATTATTGTATTGTATATCCAATAGTTAGTGCATATAAAAAGGAGAACTATGCTTTTCTTGCGGAGAGTTGGATGAGAAGATTGATACCACTCTCACATCTGTCTCTTAAATATGAAGCTACATACCGCAGGCGCTTAGCTTAGCATTAAGCCTGGAAGCAGGTGGAAACAGTGAGCCAAAGGTAAATAAGAAAATTGTAATAAATGCACTTATCTAAATCTTGGCAAGCGAGAATAACCTGGAAGCTGTGGCCTTGCGGGAAGCTGCCAGAAATGTGAATATTTCTGAGTATGGTGACTCCTAGTGGTATAAACAATATACTGCTGCTTATTCTATCTGAAAAATAAAAACTACATAAAAACTCCCCACACTAACATATTATTCTAACATTACTGTTACCCTTTCACACAGATTTATAGAATTAAAATCATGCAAAATAGCAAGACAATTCAACTGTTGCTCAACAACTCTGGCAACAGGAGCAGGTATACACGTCCACTCACTGAGCATGGGTGAGAAGAAGACCTCCGAGCTGGGACTGGTTTTCTTCCACTTGTACAGAGGAACGGGCTTCCCGGAGCTGGTTTTGCAGCTCAGTGTCACGTTCCCCTTCAGCACGGGCTTCCCCGACAGAGAGCACTCAGGAACCCCGGGGGGGACTGAGAGGAGAGGATTCACACGGGTTTATTTGGTTAGACTCCGGAACGTAATGTAGTGTTAGAAGCGTAATCTGCACTGCAGGCGAAGGTGAAGTGCGTTCTCACGTCTTCCCAAGCAGTATGTGGCTCTTACCCTTCACCTCCAGAAGGAGCTCAGCAGTGAGGCCGTCATTGCCGGGGATGATGACTTGGCAGAGGTAGCGTCCCGAGTCGGACTCCTGGGTGTTGTTGATGTACAGGGACACGTCGCCCGAGGTAATGCTGGAGGAGAAGCCCACGCGGCCCTTAAACTGGGAGCTGCCCACACTTATGGAGTCTTTGGTGTAGGCGATGATCTGGCAACAGAGAAGCCAAAGTCAGACGTGAGCAGAAGAGGGCGCTCAAGGGGAGCCGCTGTCATTGATGGAGTGCGTGTGGCGGAAGAATCACAGGGATCTTTTAATCCTGCCCAGAACATTGTGATTGTTTTCTCAAACATTTGGCTGAATGCATTACAGAGTCAAGTGGGTTACATGGAACACAATTTGTTCCTTTGTGGCCCGTTTCCACCAGTTCCTTCACACGGTAGTTTATTTTGACTCACACAGTCACACAGTCCTGCTGCCACAAATACTCAGCTACTACAAAGCCCTGCTGGAAGTAATAGCATTATGTACTCTGGCTGAGGAATGCTAAACACTACAGTGTTTTGGGGGATTATTTAGCCAATGAATTGAAATTGTATGATGTATGAATGTATGTTGTGACCTATTTTTAAAGCTTAACATCTTCAGTAGGAACCAGTGGGCTTGTGGCTGGGTAGTAGTAGAGTGCTACAGGAATGAGTCCTAAAACACAGAAATAAGTCTTTTGTGTTACTACCGGTTCCCTCTTCTCGAAGCCAGAGTGTTTTTGAATGTGTTTGGGTCTGAAAGAAGGTCTGTGGTCAACTCAAAAAGGCTGATGAGAATCCAAAGGGTTGTTCTACGATATAAAAGACATCAGTAAACATCAGTAAAAACCCAGCTGGTGAATTCTTTAAGTGTCTTTAAAAAGTCTAAATGAGACGATGAACGTCCTCACTAGAACACTAGTCCTCTTTTAGTCAGTGCATGGAGGCCAGATAGGGGAGATGTGACACACCAAACAGAGGAAAAGCCAAATTCATCAATTACTCTCTCCATGACAAATGAAAGAAATCAGAAAAAATATTTAGTTTTTAAAGAAGTGAACTTTTTGTTAAATGTTCAGCTCACTAGTTAGTTCATCAGAGTGAGTTACCTCATATTAGCTGGACTGCCCACCATGGGGATGGCTGTGCATCACTGTACCATAAGGCACCCAGGATTGGCTTTGCGTTAGAGAGTTTGTTCTTTTTATTCATCTGTTTGGCTACAAATGACAGCAGAGCAGAGTGATACACTGATGGCCGTCTGGGCACACAAAAAAAAGCCTCCCTTTTAATCAACTGTGTCTTCTCCAGCTCTCTGAGTTCTCTTTTCCCCTGTTTCCTTTTTGATCGTGATCCTCTTTTGGGTCATCCATCTGTACAGCCCAATGATCTGACCTGGACCGATACGTAAGCTGAGCCACGGCCAGGTCTCTAGATGATGATGTGAAAAAAACAATACAGAGGACGGGGGTTGTTCAGCTGGGCTTGTTACGCAAAACCCCTCTGCTTCATTTCATGTTTTACCGCATAAATAATCTGATTTGGAAAAACACGTTCATCCTAATTTCCTACTGCAGAAAACTACAGTGTGGTTTATTAAAGCGGGAGAGAAATAATATAGAACATGAAAAGCTTCAGCCGGGTTTGTCTTGGATTCATTTCCAAGGGTTTACAAAGGAAGAGTTAATCTTTGCCAGATTAAGAACATAACTATAATCCCAGATATTATAGCCACAGAAGGCAACGTAAAATATTCCCCTGCTGGCTGCAGATACTGTAGTATATTAGAAATGAAGATGAAGAAACATCCCATTCATGTTTCCCATATGACTGTCTTACCAGCTGGCTGCTGTTGGAGACAAAGTTCCAGAGGATGGTGTTGGTGCTCAGGTCGCTGCCGCTGCTGTACGTGGCCCTCAGCACCACCATCTGACCCTTGATCACTTCCATGCTGGGTTGGGGCATCTGGATCTGGGCCCAGATGCCTGGATGGAGGGAGGCAGGAGAGAGGAGAAGTGAGAAACACTCAATGTAAAGCTGCACAAATCTGTTTACTTTATGGTATCATTAGGTCATTAGTCATCCACCTGCTGCTTTCAATCAAACGCCACATTTCATATGATGTGCAAAAATGTCACAAGCACATATATCAGATTAGATCATAATATTATTCATAACAATGATAAAAAAAAAATGAGTGAATGAAACTTAATTTATATACCACCTTTCAAGCACAGAATGCAGTGCTTCAATAATAGAAATATATATATATATATTTTTTTTTAAAGCTGAAAGTTGGAGGTGGATGGACTGTGTCGAGGTGTCAGCCCAGTGGCCACAACACAATGTTGGCCTTGTACAGTGCTGCAAACCGGCATATGTTAAATCTCAACATTTCTGAACAGAAACATATGTTGCATATCAACATTTCTAGACACATGCATGACAGGTGTAATGTTTTAACCGCTTATGGTGCTTTTAAGGCGCCTTTGGCATTTCCAAACTGCATTCTCAATTAAGTTGAGGCAACTACTTTGTTAGGTTTAATAAAAGATCATACGTTGGGTCTAAATACGTGTGTTACTTTTGCTTTCACACGGGACACTAACAGCAGTCTCCTGCGTGAAAGTCTCACATTTGGACATTATTTATGGCATGACGTCTCCCAACCTGGTCTCCTAAAAATCTAATTCCCCGACAATTATTACGTATTTCCTCCAGGATCCACACACATATATTTCTAATAAACTATGGCCCTCTGTGTCGTAACGCTGCAGTAAAAAGCCAAAACATAGACACAAACAAACTGTAACAGCATCATGTCCACTATGCATTGAAAGTCGAGCATGAATGTCAACCAAAGTTGGGAGGATATCCATGCAGGTGAGCACTTGTGGAGGTGAAGCCCTCAAACGTCCACAACACACATCCTCAGTCAAGCAGAAAGAGTCCAGAACAACAACTGACACAAGCTCACTCTCTACTCGGTCTGTCGAGCCGCACGTCCACAGAGATCTCTGTGTTTCATCTCTCAGAGTTGGGAATTATGTGGGAAGTGAACTTAAAATGAGAGCACATTTAATGAAAATAAAAAAAATGCTACAGCAGTGCAGAGTTCCCTTCGAAGAAAAAAAACAATGTCAAAATAAGTCACCTCTGTATTCATTTAATTAACTCCAGGCCTAGTAGAAATGACCTCAATGATGGAGGTAATGCAGTAATTAGTTTGACTTGGATTAATCTCATTATTGCAGCTGATCTCTAATAGCTGGAATATCTATTTGATTCCTGTATTTAGTATCTCAAGGTCAAATTAGGAGCTAAATGAAATACAAAGAAGATGAACTACTCAGTGGCCGATTGTGAGAGGGAAATGTAGTGTGCAGGTTTGGCCAGAGAGGGGCGGCAGAGAGCCAGAACACGTGAGCTTCTCACCGAAACCAATGTAAAAATGCATTTTTTGCAGCTTGATATTTTAACTTTTATTTCTGTTGAAAATAATGTTATAAGCAATGTCCAGTTTTGGATCATTTAATGTGTCATTCATGCACACTGGAACTGTGACAGTTTATTGTTAGTTGATAATGCTCACTGTGCTTCATTTATTAATTCATCCAATTCATCCATTTTTACTTCTGATTCATATTGTTTTGACTGAATGATTTCGGATCATATGGTTGGGAACAGAAAGCGTTCATCTGAGTTAATTTCTCTGTCCATCGCTATGATGACAGATAATCACGGATTAGTAGGGCAGACACACACACACACACACACACACACACACACACACACACACACACACACACACACACACACCCTGGTCCTCTCCTTATCTCTCTCAGCTCTGACCTGGCGACCTCTCCTCCAGGCAGGATTTCTCTTTGCCTTCCACAACTCTTCCCTTCAAATGATATTCCTAAGAACCCTTCCAACGTTGAGGGAATCTCACAGGGTTCATCACTAAAGCAGGCCATGAAGACACTTTAAAGCGTGTGCGCACATTGTACAGAATGGATGGGACTTCTGTGTGTTGTTGTTGTGTGCTAACCAGCGAGACTGACAGGACCTTTGTGTGAATGCTATGAAAAAGTATCATCGCTCTTCACTGCTCTGCAACAATATAGCTAGACATTCCCACTAATTGGTGCCGTTGTTTGGTTGCCACAATTGTCACTCACCAGAATATTTCTCCAGTGATGCAATCAAATGCAAAGCACTAAGTTTATTCCACAAGTGGAACTGAAGCTGAACCTCTCCCCTTCAGCTGCACCTAGACACTACAAAGAAGACACTTGGTCCGCTCATGTCATGGTGCATGACTTCTGGGTATTGAAGTCCTCTGTATTCAATTAGTTGCCTCAGGGTTGCTGCCATTTGGGATCACCGAGTTGCAGAGGTTCCTAGTGCTGCTTTCACAATCACAATCAAACAGTATTTTAGGTGTCCAGCTTGCTCACTCGAACATATTAAAGTGGTAACACAGGTAATGATGAAGCAGTGGACGTCAGCTGCTGACAGGACCAATCACAATCAGCTTTGTTGGGTACACATAGCAGGAACGTGACTCAGTTGTTGCTCTCAAAGCAGATTGACGTGGTGTGATGCAATTTTATATTTTTGTATACTGCTCCAGGAACAGAACAATTATTAATAATTACATCATTTTTAGGGGATTGATTTCATATTCACACCTCCAATCGCTGCATTTTTGGCGGCAGTGTAAACAAGATGAGAACACAACCTGATAGGATGAACTTGATTATTTTAACGTGCAGCAGTTATGGACAAACAGTGCCATTCCTTTGGAGGTGTGTTCTCCTGATGAATGTAAGTCCAGAACAGTGACAAACCAGCTGTCTGCTGTCTGCTGCTGAGCAGGTAGTGAACAGTGGCTCTACAGAGCTTCTTCTCTGAAAGCAACTGCCTGCTGCTCCGCTATGGGAGTGCTGGGAGTGGTCCAAAACATGTGAAAGTCACTATAAAGCTTCATAAAGCCAGGAGGCAGCTGCATATTTAGGAAATGATTACCTCCGCTAAGGAGGTTATGCTTTTGGTTTGGTTTATCTGTCCGTCAACAGGATAATGTAAAAAACAACCTGTTTTTAATCTGTTTTTTCCCCCAGGATTTAAAGAAAGATCCAGCTGTAAGACTGAATACTACTTTGATGGACAACTCTTGTGTTTTCTCTGCACAGCTGAAATTACCGGCAGCAATACACCTTGTAAAGAGATCTCTACAGAGAGTGGGTGAAGGTATCAGTTCCTCCGTCACTCTGGAGACAGATGGAGCTGATCAGTGTCAGCGATGAGGGAGACGTGTGGGCTATTCTCCTTTGAGAACATTGTCTCTAGTAAAGAGTCACGCCAGTGAAGTCATTATGCAGAGGTGAGGAAGGAGATGGATTGAAAAGAAAGTGGAAGAAATAAAGGTGCTGAAAAGGAGGAGACGGAGACGAGGTGTATTGTGTCAATGTCTCTTAAGACCCTAAGCAGATTTGATGTGGCAGTGAGAAGCAGACCTCTTGTCTGGAGAGGTGCGAACTGATGGATGGATGGATGGATCAGTGGACATGCAGAGATGACAGAAAGAGGCTTAAACATAAAGGCAATGAGTCACAGTGGAGCAGCTCTCTGATGATGCAGTAAGCTGGTCACAGACTCCACTGAGAGGCGGCTGTAAGTCTGCAGGAGATGGGTGAGGACTGGGCGTACTGATGGAGAATCAGTACGATGAAGTATGGCGGAGTCTCTGGGACAAGGACCATGTTGTGAAGACAACACAACGCAATAACTTGTTTTCTAAAAGCAACAGCGAGTGGGCTTTGAATATCTGCTGATGTGTAATTAAAAATAATGCAATGCATCTTGGGAAATAACACCTCTTCATTTCTCAACCCAGTCACCAGACAAAATGCTGTCACTGAACGTTTCTGTGAACCATCGGATAGTTCAATGTTCACATTTCTCAACCCAAAAAACATAAAAAAGGTTTCATCCATAGGTTTCATATCGGCCTTGTTTCCCGCTTGCAGAAACACACAATGATAAAATGACACATAGTTAACGCTGTGAAACGATTGGTTAGGTTAGGGAAAAAAACTACTTGCTTAAGGTTGGAAAGAATAACGCAGCATTGTGTTAAAATAACATCGTGGGGATATGGTGCGTACGCACTATTGTGGAGAAGAAAAAGTCGGACTTTGTTCTAAATCTGCAATTTGTGACCTGGACAAGACTTCCCAGCAGGGATCACCCAGACGCCATCATTTCACTTTAAGAAAATGGGCCAAATGTTCAGCTCCTCATTAGTGTAGATGGGCTGCTCTTCATGATTTAGCCTGATCAGACGGCTGTATTTCTTTTCCCTCCCATAAAAATCTTGCCAAGTGCTGCTTTAAGAAGCTTTCCTGACAGAAATCCCTCCTCTGCGATGATAGTTCACCCCACCAGAGGGAAAGATGAATGAATGTGCGGAGAGATGGGAAATGGAGGCATAAATAGAGGCCACGCGAGTCACACATTCACTCTTCACTCTTAATTTGGTCAGTGAGACTTAATCTTGCCCGACGTGGCAGGTCTGAAATCCACTCTGGAGGCTTCATGACGATTGGCTTTAAATATTCCATGGTGACTGATGGTGGGGCAGATGGGAGCCAGTTGGCTCAGTGGGGAGAGATTGGAGTAATGAGGTCTGGGTGGGTCTCTCTGGTGGTGATGGGGCAATTTTCCTGAGTCTGGTTTAACAAGGTGGGTCATGGTGGCTTGGGTAGGTCAGTGTGCATTTGTAATAAATACATAAATGTACAATAGGGGAAGGGTGCATTTGTAAACATCATTGTATGCTTCGGGAGATGCTTTCCACATTTTTTTTAAAACCACAGCACCCGATCAAACTAAATATGTTGCCATGGCATCCTGAGCCACCCAACCCCCGAAATAATATGCATATATGTAAACGCACGCTTTCAACACTGTGTGACTGTGTTGAGTGCTGAGATACAGCTCTCTTCACCGTTTCAAATCCTTCCATTTCTCTGACTGCTGAGCTCCTGAAAAACTCCTGAGCCGTAAAGCGTGTTGTGTTACTGTGACAACCGGCGGTTGAGTTGTCATGTCATTAGCTGCGGCATAGCTGCATATTCAACAGCGTTGTTAATACAGAGATTATGATAACTATTGATTTTTTTTGTTTGGAAACATAACAGGATATGTAGTTAATGACTACACGTTATTGATAATGATCAATAAATTAACAATGGTAAATCAATCTTGCGCTTGGCAAGGTTTAAGGGAGAAAACTACTTTGTTAAGGTTAGGGGAAAAAAATCAGGGTTTGTGTAATTGTGTAATAATAACGTAACAATGTGACGTAACAACTTAACGTAACAACTTAACGAGTGTCAACAAAAATCCACCGCCCTTAACTTTCTTATGTTACGATATGTAATGAGCTCAAAAAGGTTACGTAACAAGTGTAAAGCCAACGTTTACTTTTGGTCCCCCACAAGACACAACCAGTGGCCTCCTGAGTGAAAGTCCTGTGTTTGTGACCCAACCAGAGTTCAAAATGATGCAAATCAATAGTGGGAGTTTGTCATTAAAAACACGTGGCCTCCAGTTTAACTGCTAGATTTCCAGCATGCTACATTGTAAAGCTGTTGGGAATAACGTATCCAAAACAATGCATCATATTTCCTTGAAGGAAAACAATGAGATGGCTAGTAACGCCTGACACAATCAGGCTGTTTCGTTGCTACTGACAGTGACAGTCAAATCTAGCACTTTCTTTGGAAAAACCGGCACACATTATTCCTGCATGAGTAGGAGGTAAATCGGTGTTCTGGAACAGAAGCACAACTCAATCTTGAGTGCAGTCATAATGTACTCTCAGTGCAGTGAAACGTATGGACAGGACTGGAGGCAACACAGCAGCGTTGATGAGATCTATTTCCTCGGGTGAGAGTATGAACCTCAGAGCCAAGCGTGTGTTGCACACATGAGTCGGCTGGCGTTCTGCGAGCGCCGTGGAGGCAGAACAGAGACGGGTCTTTTCCCCTTGATGAAAAGTTAGTTGCAAATCTCCTAATTGCAGGAAACCCTTCAGATTGAGCCTGTTTACTTCTCCAGGCCTCGCCGTAGATAAAGCAGTAGCCCAGCAGCCTTTGATGGGGTTTGACTTCAACCAGCGTCTTTAATGCTGAGAAGATGGGTGGAGTGGGACGGTCGCTTCCTCCAAGAGCGTTATCAGCCACTTTGAGTAAACCGCTAACATCAGTGAGCGGGAGAAGAAGATGGGAAATGAGAACGCCATCGGTATATTGTAGAGACCCCCCTACATGCTAATTTCAAATACCTTGGTTCATGCTCTTGAAAAAAAGGAGTTTGAGAAAACGGCCTGATAAAAGATGAACAAATGAGAATAAGAAGGATAAAAGACAGAGACGATGTAATCTAGGTGATTAGCAGCGTTGTTGCAGAGATGTCCCCGCGGAGGACAAGTGAGTCCTCCCTCTTGGGGCTGGGTGGAGACGTCATGCCTTCTCTCTCATGGAGATAAACTACTCATGGGACGGCTTATCCCAGTTTCACCACATCATCAAAGTGGGAGAAATATATTAGTGAGTACCAATCGGGGGTTAGATGAAATAATCCCCTGTTAATATTTACTGCAGAGGAATGTCGTAGAGCAGTTGCATGTGTGCCAATACGCCAAAAAGCTGACAATCAAGTGTTCCAAAGCTAACCGGCTGAAGGAACCGCTCCATCTACTCTCACGCTCCTCGTTTTCCTGCCAGCAAGACGCTCTACTTCCTTCTAGGTTCAGCTGGTAAAATGTGCAGCTGTGAAGTGACATGTACTGGTACTGTATGTGCAAGTCAATGTAATGCTGGGCCACCATGAATGAACAACAAATACACAAATCAATACATGAAACAATGGGAATAACATACTATTTCAACCATACACATGAATTAATCAAATAATAATGTATGTGTAAACTAAGTGTGAATAATAGC
This sequence comes from Cottus gobio, assembly GCA_023566465.1. Lineage (NCBI taxonomy): Eukaryota > Metazoa > Chordata > Actinopteri > Perciformes > Cottidae > Cottus > Cottus gobio. Next base: position 19,721,364 of record CM042229.1, on the reverse strand, counting down.
TGTGGACCAGTAGGAGTGAACATGAATAGGAGATTTGTGGAAAGTTGGTGGAGAATAAAAAATAAAAGAATATAACAACAACAACAATGATAATGATAATAATAATAATAAGACACGCTAGAGATCACAGGAGGTGCGCCGGGATTTGTATGCTCTGAGGATGTATACTGACTGGATAATCTATACAAATTTAAAAGCTTTGAAAGCTATTTCAAAAGACATTCAAATTGTTAATGGATGTATAACCTTTAAGGAGGTGGGGAGCTCAGCCTTTCTTACAAGTGGGGAGGGAGCCAAGGAGGAAAAAGGGTTGGGAACCACTGACTTCAATATCACGTCATTAGGTGAAATCAACAAGGAGTGAATCTTCATCCTTCACTGCACAACAGCAGATGAAAGGTGAGTGAGGATGAACTGCTGAATGTCTGATTGGAAGACGTTGTCTGTCGTTGGGATCAGTTCGGAGCTTGTCATCTGTTCCCAACCATTCAGTATGCGTTCCCATCCCTGGCACTTGGTATTGACTCCCCACTTACCCATTCAATTGACGATTTTGATTCCTTACAGCTTACAGAACAACCACTCAACATAATCTATTTTATGTAATGTAAATGGCTCTTTTATGTGCTCTGCATTCATAATAACAGAGGACTCTTTTGTATGTAGCACTGAATTATTTAGTCACACTTACATTCACAGCTACACTACATGTGTTGCCTCCCACCCATTACCTGTGACGTGTAGAACTATGCATATTTCAGAGCACACATTAGGATCAAACTAGATACAACAAGATACAACTCAGACTACAATCACAGCCTCCGAGAACTAGTCATCACTTCATCATTTTATGAATTCTTGAGTTATGAGTTTTGTGAGGTCACAGTGACCTTTGACCTTCGACCACCAAAATCTAATCAGCTCCTTCTTGAGTCCATGCTGACGTTTGTGGCCAAAGAATGTGAAGAGGTTCCCTTCCAGACGATCAAATGCTGCGTTCACGAGAATGGGACCAAAGAGACGGACAGTGCAACAACACTGCACAAGTTACTCTTTAAGATATAATGAAGCCATGCATATTGATGAAAACAACACAGGAAACTGCAAAGCAAACTCAGACTCTTGGGAGAAGAATGCCAACGGATCAAAACCTCCCAGTATCCAATTAAGTACAGGTCTTTTTGACACAGACCGTGGTTGGATTAACCCACCAGGGGCCCTGGAGCGATAGTGAGCTGTGCTCCTCATCGGTGAGCCTCCAGAACAACAGCATCCTCTCCTCACTTATCACAAACAGAGAAATAATCACTTTAGATGTTTTCCTGAATCGTACTATTGCCATGAAAACATTTGGTCGTCTCTCTCTCACACACACACACACACACACACACACACACACACACACACACACACACACACACACACACACACACACACACACACACAGCTTCTCGTTCACAGAGGGCTCAGGGCCAGAGACCGAGGCAGAGCTCATCATCTGATAACTGTGCGATTGCCGTTCTTCCCAGCATAATTAAAGGAGAGACACAGCAGTGGGACTTGAGGAGAGAAGAATGTGTCGTCTCTGTCCTCGAGCTGCGAAACTACCAGCCACTCACTCATCAGCTGGATACGAGAGAGAGAGAGAGAGAGAGAGAGAGAGAGAGAGAGAGAGCATAGAGGAAACAGTCTACTTAATTGGGGGAACAGAGATAGTGGGAGGCCAGGAGGGTCAGTAGTGTCTGTATGTGTGTGTGTGTGTGTGTGTGTGTGTGTGTGTGTGTGTGTGTCTGTGTGTTTGTGTGTGTGAGACTGTGAGTCTGTGTTTGTCGCTGTAGAAATCTGCATTTGTGTTCATACAGAGTTCACACACACACACACACACACACACACACACACACACACACACATGGTACTATGATGATGCAATGAGTAGCCTTCATTACTGCTTACATGCGGCATACACTTCCAATTCATTAAATGGTACTAATAAATAAAGAATACATGTTTAACCCAGTTTAAACTTGCCTGCTGTGTAGGCTTTAGTAGATAATCAGCATGTTGTTGTCAGTGAGGAAGAACTGGCTGAGGATAAAGTTGGCATCACAATCATGTGTCTGTTCTTCCCTGTTGTTTCCCTACTGATATGATTTGGTTTCATAACAATACATTACATACAAAAAGGGAACAGAAGCTCACTGCTGCTCCTCCCAGCGTCCTCTTCCTTCATGCTAACAACATGGAGATGGACCACACATGGTGCCACTAGTAGGTCCAAAGCATCTCTTTACTCCAGAGCAACATCTCTACATACTGGTGTGTTGACACGGCTCCGGGAGGATGATCCCCTGACTCTAGCAGTCATTAAACACTTCAATGATGTTTGCTGTAACAAACTAACTAATTCGTGGTGAGAAACATGGAACCATTGCTGCGTGTTCTTCTCATCGTCTAGACACTGAGCCTTGATAGCTGTGGTAAGCAGGCGACATGATCGGACCATGATGGAAAGGACCAGACTATAAGAACCAACATCCCTCTCTTTTACCTCACACAGCATCTTCGCTGTGCTCTTCTCCCTCATGGTTTGAAAGCCTCTGCTAACGTGCTAAAGGAAGATGGTGAGCACGGTATGCTACACATCAGCATGTTAGCATTGCCAATGTGAGCATGCTCGCTTCCTGCCGTTAGCCTTCAGCCCAAAGACCACGGAGGAAGCTGCACTGTCCATGTTTCTAACATGACTCACGGATGAACTGCTTAAATGGACACAATCCCCAATCATTTTTAAACCAAAATTGCGAATGTTTTTTTTCATACTAAATCCTGATTATCTCCTCATTCCTCAAGGTCTATTTGAAAAATTTAAAAAGCTATAAATTCAGAAAACCCTCGTGAAGATAGATAATAAGGCCATATGTGTTAGTGGTATAGTGGTATAATCAGTTTCAGAGGGTCAAAACCAGATCCCTCCATCTGGGGGCATTCGGGGCACATAAGTTGAGTAGAGATGAAGCTGAACCTGAAGGCTCATCATCAGTACGGACCATTCTTTATAATCAAAAATCTTGAATCCATTGGCTTTTCATTCACCAACGACCAATTGGCTGAAAGTGTATGAAATAACAAAAGCCAAGTTTCCATTCATTTTGAAGAGAATACACTTGGTCAGAGATTGGCGGTACAGACTCGGTATGTAATCTGCTGAATAAACAGAATAGAAAAAGAAGAGGTTGCAACCTCCTCAGGCGAACCATACGCCACCATAACCACATTAATAGGCTGCTCAAAGACACAAGAAATGTCAGCTTTTGTACCATGAACAAAGGAGTACAATGCGTCAACACATCGCCGGCACTAAACATGCATGGTCATGTGATCATAATCACACACATATTCACATTACAGTGTTTACATGAACCCTCTCTTGTTTGCAATATTGTCGTAATTAAACACTTCAATGATGTTTGCTGTAACAAACTAACTCATTCGTGGTGAGAAACACGGAACCATTCCTGCGTGTTCTTGGTGCTTAATAAATAACACCATATGTATTCTCATATCTCTGTTCTCACATGCAGCAGTGCTCATGTGCCAGTGTGACGCACATGTTTCTGATAGCACAAGAACAGAGCGCTTTGCTTAATTGGAGCCGCCGTCCATCTGATCGAGGCGCCATGAGAACTGCTGCAGAGAGGAAATTACTGAAATCTGTCAATTGACGGAGCTTGAGGCTCTTATTGAACGGCTGATAAAAAGACAACCCCGTCCGTCCAACAAGATCAGTCTTATCCGGCGACGGACTCAACGGCACCTCGATTCAAATCCAGCTTAAGACAAAAAAAAGAAGAAGTCGTCCCCGCAGACACAGCTCTCATTTAACAGCAAAGAACGGCTCTGATGTCGTCGATTAGAAGTGAGGAGTAAGTACGCAAAAATACAGAAGAAGCAAAAGTTCACATTGTCTACACAAAAATAAATCAAATCAAAAGGCAGTCTCACACCCACTACACACACTCACACATACACACTTCCTCTGCATTGTGTGGATGATAGCAGGAGGAAAAAGCTGGGCGTCCTGATAGCGCTGTGACGGAGAGTTATTCCGGGACTAGCCTGTTTGTCTTGTATGTCGTGCTACAGTGAAGTCCAGCAGTCGGGGTCAGGCAGGAAGTAGCTCACTCTCAGACTCCAACAGCCCTGCTGGCTGGCTACTCCCACACTTGACTACTGACTCAGTGACCTTCACTTACGCAGAGTGATGTTTTCAGCTGGCCAATGCTGTTAAGAATAAACTGCAGGATTAAAGTCAGCTCATTGTTCCAAAAACAAACAATTATTGATTATTCTCTGCTCAAGAAATGCAACTGCATTCCCTGTGTGCTCCTTTGTTACACTACTACTCCAGTAATGGAACCCGATGACATGCATACCGAATGAGGCTGGAAAGTATGTCTGGAATAATTCAACATCCCTCAACACAGACAATGCCATGATAAAAGTCACATCCTTAGGAGTCCAAACTACGGCGCACTAGGTTCCCCTCTAGTGTCACTTTTGAGTTACCACACAATACAAGCATGCAGCGTATTTTCAAAATAAACGTAGTTTTAGTTAGTCTTAGTTTTTAAATAGACTTGGTTCGGCAACTAAAACAAGAGATTGTGATTTGGGTACAAATAAGTATATTTCTTACCATAAACGACTAAGTTTGTGTAACTAGTGTTAGTAAAGTACGCAAGTTAGAGAACAAAACTACGGTGAAACCTCAATGTTGGTTTCAGAGGCCTGTGTTTGAACGTGGCAGTGCAACATATCGGACTCGCTCCCTTTGTAGATACAAAGGGCTCATTAGCTTAATGGCACAAAACAATTCTTATTTCAGATGAATGATACACAGAAGAAAACATAGTTATGACAATTACATTCCATTTGTGCACACAAAAAGGGCTGCTGAATGTCATCAGCTCGGTGGCGTTGATGTGAAGTCATGTGACCCTGGTGCAGGTCGCAGATAGCTTCACCTTTTTTAAAGCGTAAATGCTAAGAAAGTGCTGTTCATTTGTGAAGATTAACTTTTTTTTTTTCAATTTATATGCTATCAAGACGTTCCACTACATTCATAATCCATGCAGAAGGAAACAAAGCGAGAGTCAACATGTCATCCGCCACAAAAGCCGCCATCTGGGCCGATCAGTGATAAATATGCGACTTTGGTTTGACCTGTAACTGCTGGGCCTTCCCGGGTTAATCAGTGTCATTCTGAAGAACACCAAGCGTGAGGCAACATTTCCTGCATCTATTCAGGACACAGAAAGCACACAGTGAGGGTGGGGAGGCTGGAGATGAGTGTCATACCACATGGCCTGTCTCTCTCTTACACACACACACACACACACACACACACACACACACACACACACACACACACACACACAGATACAGTAAAGACATTTGATTTGCCCAAGGAGTCACTGACAGCTGTGGAGATCAATCTGGACGATACGGACCTATGACAGGTGACATGATCTGCTCAGGACGCCATTGCACTCCTCTCCTCCTGCTACTAGGGCAGTGTGTGTGTGTGTGTGTGTGTGTGTGTATGTGTGAGACACACACACACACACACACACACACACACACACACACACACACACACACACACACACACACACACACACACACACACACACACACACACAAATGAGTGTGTTGACATGTATAAACCCACCAGCCTTCAACCTGTGAATCTGGTTATAATTTGATGGCTTTAATCAAAAGATGGGAAACATCATGGTGTAACGTGACTCTGTCATGTCAAAGAAGACAGACAGAGACGATCTGTCCCCAGTGGCTGTTTGTGTGCTTGTGCTTGTGCTTGTGTATGTGTGTGTGTGTGTGTGTGTGTGTGTGTGTGTGTGTGTGTGTGTGTGTCAGGGGATGCCATTAAAGAGATGTGGTGGCATGGTTGGAGGTTGACAGACGATTAACTGAAACCAGGAGAGATGGGATTCTGAAGTACGGACGTCTGTGTATAACGGCTACATGAATGGATGAGGCGTAAACAGCCGCGTGCACTTTGACATGTTGGGTATTTCTGCTGTGTTGTGTACGCGTGTATATATCCGTTTTGTTGTCCCGGCATCACACACGACCCATAATGCTCCCGTGCTGAAGCCCGGCTGAGGTTGAAGCTCATCCCAGACCCTGATCATCACGGTACCTTTCATTTTGGACCAAATACCTTCGTCACAAAACCCTAGGAGAGGTGATGGAACCCTCCAACCCTCTGGGAGCAGCAGGCTGATGAAGAGGCGGGAGTGGAGGAAGGACTTGTTTTTTGGGGGGAGATGAAAGCAGTTTGTGTGGCGCTGAAGAAGCCAACGAGGACAATGGTGACGCCATTTGGTCCTCAATGCCCACGCTGCTCTCGCTCCGACTCCCCCTCTCTCAGAACTAGCAAGAGCAGATGTTGATGTTCGGATGCTGAGCAGCTCGGTGTGTATAACTTCTCCACCCGCCTCATTAGCGAGTCAGGGCTCAGGTGTGTGAACGTACAGCAGAGACACACTGTCCTCGTCTCCAATTTGAACTGTCTCCATTTTCTTTTTCCTCTAGTTCATTTAATTCATTTATAACAGCTTCCTCTTATTACGTATTTTTTCATAATTTGTTTTTGTTTGCATTTCCTTAATCCGTCATCGGAAAAAAAATGATCTGTGGTAGAATGGCCGTGGTTAGGCTTAGCCGCAGAGGGGTGTGGTTGTGGGTGGCTCAGGGGACAGTGCCTGGAAGAGGCCCGATTGGCCTTTTGACCAGGGTGACCACAGCACGGCGGTCTGTTACAGCCGGAGATAAACAAACCTGAATACCTGGCTTGCTCTTATCATCTACAATAAAAAATGATTGACTAATAGGTTGCCAGGCTTGCTTCTATTGAAAATGAAAAGCTGCTAGAGACCCAGACGGGTTAATGAAGGACTGACATCAGCGCCTACAGCACAACCACCACTGTTTAATCTTTGCTCTATCCTTTGTTTCACAAGCTTTGAGTTCTGCATCTCTGTACCTTTGAGTTCTGCATCTCTGTACCTTTGAGTTCTGCATCTCTGTCTGTACCTTTGAGTTCTGCATCTCTGTACCTTTGAGTTCTGCATCTCTGTCTGTACCTTTGAGTTCTGCAGCTCTGTACCTTTGAGTTCTGCATCTCTGTAACTTGCTTGTCGCACAGTGCTCTGTGCTGGGAGACGAAAGGGAATTGGCTTATCAGATCCCATTTGCGTTGATGCTGTTGGCCTCTACGGTGGCTATGAGTGGTCAAACGACTCTCTGAAAGTGCGGAAACCCTCCCCCAGCAAAAGATTTGACCTGTTCCCGAAAACTTTAATATTAAACGTGCAACAACGTACAGACGGGAGGTTGAACAGCTGGTCCTCTGGTGTGGTCAGAACAACCTGGAGCTGAACAAGCTTAAAACTGTGGAGATGACAGTGGACTTTAGGAAGAGCCCCCGAAAAACACTACCACCCCTCACCATACACAACAGGACTGTGTCTGAGGTGGAGTCCTTCAGGTTTCGGGGAACCACAATCTCCCAGGACCTGAAGTGGGCCGCCAACATCAACACCATCCGGAAAAAGGCCCAGCAGAGGTATAAATTGCCTCAGGAGCTGCTGATCCTGTTTTACTCCGCCATCATCCAGTCTGTCCTCTGTTCCTCCATCACTGTGTCGTTTGGATCGGCCACCAAACAGGACAGAGACAAACTACAACGGACAGTCCGGTCTGCAGAGAGAACTATTGGTTCCAGCCTGCCCTCCATCCTGGACTTGTACACCTCAAGTCAGGAAGCGGGCTGGAAAGATCACTGCAGACCCCTCACACCCTGGACACAAGCTGTTTCACCTCCTCCCCTCTGGTATTCACTACAGAACACTGTATGCCAAGACCACCAGACACAGGAACAGCTTCTTTCCACTGGCCGTCACTCTGATGAACAATTAATCAGATTCCTCCATCCGCACTACTTGCACTAATCGGACTACTTTTTCTTATTAATGTCTTTTTATATTTATCTTGCTTATTGTAAATGTGTGTATATATATATACAACGAGAGATACGTGTAACCAGAGTTAAATTCAATGTGAGTGTAAACACACATGGGCAATTGAGCTGATTCTGATTCTGATTTAAGATGAAAAATACTTTATCTCTAATAAGATGCGACTCTTTGGTGTCGAAAACCTCAGAATTAAGAGCCTTGTCCTGAACACCCTTGGATAAAAAGGCAAGTGAGGATAGAGGACGATGCTTGGAATCAAAGATAAGGGCTCAGCTGGGAGAGAGGGAGAGGCATTCATCTTGTTTTGACACAAATACTGATAATGTATGAGAGGGGTCGTCTGCCGCGGGCTAATGCTAAGTGAAGTTGTTTTGACAAGTTAACGCGCTAATTTGACCTCAAACGCCAGCGATGAGAGAAAACGGTGGAAACTTTGTCCTTGATTGGAATGTGTGTAAATGTCTAAAGACAGCCACTGGCTACAGAAACACTTTGTATTATCTGGATTTGCGTTGTCACTGGTACAATAGTGGCGGACAGCAGATGGAGACAGTGATAGTGAAAAAAGAGTCGTAAAATGACCCCGCCACAGAGGCGAGGCCCAGAGGTCTGGTGAGGATACTTTCTCAGGAAGCGTCTTTCCCACAATGTGTCCCAGTGCCTCTCTCAGCCACATAGCACATAAACTGTAATCTTTGCAGAAGGATCAAGCATCCTAAGGAGGATTACTGGTGAACGTTGGAGTGTCAATACAGTGTGTTTCTGTCACAGTCTTTCAACAGTTAGTTAGGTAGTTTTGAAAAATCTAACGAGATGGTTGACGGCCCTCTCATGTCTGTAAGATAAATACAAAGCTGGAGCCAGGAGATAGTTAGCTTAGCTTAGCATAGAGACTGGAAACGGCTTTCAGTCTGGCTCTTTGCTCCAGCTGGTTTGATCTCAGACAGGAGAAGTTCTTTTTGGATGGAAGCTATCTCCACTGTCTGACTTTCTACAGCAGAACAGAGCAGCTCTTTGCTGTGACTGTCACAGTAATAACTAGATGGACCACCCTCGACAATTTTTACGTTATCCTCTTATTGTACAATATATATGGACATGACCTCGACCATTTTTGCTGGCCTCGACGTTGCCTGTTGTGTACATGCTTGTTAGTTTACATAAAACGAGTCATCAACATTTTAGCCAACATGATGGCAGAATAAACAGCCAGATTTTGCCACATCATTAGAAGACATGGGCATTGTGCCGACATGGCACAATTTAGTTAACAGAGCCAGAGAGTCCCTTTGATTCATTGTTTTGCTTGGGTGCTTTGATTTTGTTTTAATTTTATATATTTAGGAATTTAAAACAAATAAATTCACCTTCTAATTCCATTGAATATTCTTAAGAATTACAATATCACTGCTACTTGAACGAGTGTACCTTATTTATTATGCTATTATATCATACTTATATCAGTGTTAGAAAATTGTTTTAAAATAATTCTAATATTGTTATTATAAGATCTGAGGGCAAGGATAAACTGAGGACAGCTTACCTCCTCATATGAATTCCTTCAGCCTTGTGACAAACATACAGAGTGATAAGCCAACTGATAAAAATCCAATCAGTCGCTAAACTGTACATCTAACATGTCACCATACCGTACTCGGGCGCCCTCAGCCTGCCTCTGATAACATCCTGTCTCTCCTTCTTACAGAAGATGTTGCATATCCTAATTAGACCAGCTCATGATCCCAGAGAGAGCGTGTGGGCGTGGGGGGGCATCAAAAGCAAACAAAAGAGCTCTGGAAGGGCGGGAAGGGACAAGCAAAGTTCACTGTCCCTAGAGGAAATAGTTATTTGTGCTGTTTGGTCTCTGATATCCCCTCCAGCCTCAGTGCAATAGAAACCATTTTTTTGTCCGCTGTGTAAAGAAAAATGTAAAAGAAATAAACCACACCTTAAGATGGAGCTATTACACATATTTGCTGAGTACTAGCCTCAAGAGTCAGGAGAAACAGTCCTCTCGAGTATTCGTGACAAGCTATTACAGAGCTACGTGTGAACGGATTATTCAGAGGGACATCCGTCTCTGATGAAGCTGTAAAGAATTGTTTACGGAAAAATACCAATTTGCTGCATGTCAGCTCTCTGCTGGCAGAGGGCCTAGAGCGACGACATAGATGCTTGTACCAGATTTAAGATGGTTGAACTCTTGTTGGCTTCTAGACGAGACGCATGAAGGTAAAAGAAGGAATTGTATTGTTCTCCGTGAAGATCAAACACAACTTGAAAGTTTTTTTTTCGATTGAGGAACTAGCTGTGTTTTCTGAATTGCCCGGCATGATAAAAGCCTTAAGACTGGGATAAAAGTGTTATTTATCTGCATGTTACTGTAACTGTGGCTGTGGAAGTGACAGTTTAGAGCTAAGGGAGAAGCCTTTAATCTACGAGCCGAAGCATCAAGTGCTCAAAAATAAAACCTGACACGACACTGGGAGGATTTAGTGTCAATTTCACCTTCAAGGCACAAGTTCACTTGACTCCATCGTATACGCTATGACGCAACATGGCATCACTATAATGACGCTCGGGCAGCTCTTTACAGAGTCTCTTGACACAGAAGCATTGCGTGTTGTAACCGTTCTGAAACGGTTGGTGTGTTTAGGCAACAAAACCACTTAACTGGTGTTAAAAAATATTATGGTTTAGATTGTAACATAAGCTACAGAGGCAACGTCACATGGCTCAGTGGATGTAGCGTCACATGACACAACGTGGTTAGTACAAAAACACAACTTCTGGTTTCACACGAAACGCCGGTCCTCTGAGAGAAGGTCCTGCGTTTCGTCTGAAACTAAGAATCTGGTTTTCCTGAGACTATTATGAGCCCTTGTATCTGCGTGGGGAGCGGGTCCTCTTCATGGAGGCCACTTTGTTGCACTGCCATGTTTCTACAGTCACCCGGAACCAACCAAGCACACACTGGCTCTGCAGAAGGCCTTTCACGGGGCAGGTATTCAGGTGGTTGCAGTGTCCCACCACTAAATCCTAAAAGTCCGTAATATTTCATGATGCCATGATAAACTTGTTCAGAAAAAGTAAATCAGGCTCATAAAAACCATGTCACTTCTGCTGCTCTCTTGCTCGACAGTTGACGGATGTTATCCCTAATTTGAGTTGATTTTGTGGTTGTCACAAATAATTCTGCTCAACTGTGGTGACTGCACAGTGGTTGAAGTCGAGAGCCAAAGCCCTGTCTGTCCTCCAGAGTTCAGAGGCGAGGTGTGGCTCATACTGAATGTCATAATGAGTGTCCAGGCATTATGTATGAAATGTGTATTATAATAATAGCAATTGTGCCACGTAATTATATGGATGTAGTTGGTGTGGCCTGCTGGGAGGGGGCAGCTTGGCCACGACAGGCATTTGTGAAAACAGTAATAGAATGAAGTCCTGGGGAGGGAGCCTATCTTTATCTGTAATCATTGCTGTTGCTGCAGAGAATATAATTACCCTACTACACCCCGCCCCCCCCCCTGTCACTGACACAAAGCCAGGCATTACAACCCTAATGGCAGTATGCACTATAGGAAAACTGATCCCAGTAGAGTCTCAACCCAGATCGCTCATTTGACTTGCATTTCATATGTACTCTATATACTATTTCATACACCAATATCATGGCATCCATGCATTTAAAAACATTGCCGATTGAGTAAATTGAGCTGACAAGTCATTTTTCAGTGTTATAAATTCAAAAGATCACAGAGGCCCGGACCCAGAGTATGAATGACTTTTTGGTTCCTGTTTTTGACGTGCCATAGACAACATATACCATTGGCATATCAACATGTGTGTGTAATTGCATTATTAATGCTATGTGTCTGAGTCCTGCTCTTCCATAACTTTGTATACATTTGAATCTCCTACACTTTTTCATTGCGACCAAGATGATTGATGTGTTAATCCTGTGTAATTATTTTTAAATGGGCGCTACAGCGTATTGATAACGGTTATACTTTTTTTTTAGTACAATTTCCATTAAAATGTAAAAATACTAATTATTTCACACGAATCAACTGTTCATAAACAATGTCTATGACCAGATTGTTTAATTTTTTAAAGCAGATACATTTTTATCAAACAAACCTAAATTATCATCAGTAGCTGAAGGGTTCCCAGAATGTTTTTGGCCGATACGTTCCGCTTCTTCTGCTCTCCACACAGACCATTTACAACCAAAGCCTGCTCAAACGTGATTGGTTCATACGACTTGGACTACAGATTCTGCATTATGTAGATATCTGTTCATAGAGATTATCCTTCAAGTATTCTGCTTAGAGTCAGTGTTCATCTGCTACCTTTGCTTTGTTAGCTGAGCTGTAGAGTCTGCAGCTTGAGAGCTGCTTCTGTTGGACAAAGCCCCTGATTGAACTAAATTAAATGTAGCCTGGATGTCCAGAGAAATGAACACGTAGCTCTAATCAATGCAGTACTTTGAGCCTAAATGCCAGAATAGAAAGGTCTAAATTGTAGATGTGCTATCTTTTGATTGTGATGCTGAGGGAGGTACAATGCCCGTCAGTAAACTGACTAGAAGGGAAAATGTGTATAGTTTTATATAAGCTAGTATTGGACATGTTTAATGCTGTCTGGAGACAAAGACAATACAATATAATATATATTTCCAGGAAGACGCTGATCAGTCACGTTGTCAGAGTTCATTCACGGTCCATATACACACAACACATTTGGGGGCGACTGTGGGTCAGTGGTGAGCAGGGTCATCCTTCAATCAGAGGATCGGTGGTTCGATCCCCGGCTACGCAAGCCCATGTCCATGTGTCCTTGAGCAAGACTCTTAACCCCAAATACCTCCCGCAGCTGTGCCTACTGTGTATGAATGTTAGCTAGAACCTTAGCCCCTTCCATCAGTGTGTGAATGATGACAAGTAGTGTGAAAGAGCTTTGAGTGGTCGGAAAGCCAAAAAACACTTCAAGCGACTGTAAAATGTGCATAAAAGTATATTAATGAAACAATTCAAATCATGAAACATTGTTGTCTCATGATTATGCCACATTAGCTGTAAGTCACTCCACAGACATATACCAGTATAGTGGAATTGGCTCTGTGAGTCAAACACATGTTCATATATTTCTGTTTAGTCCAGTAGGATATGTTTTGCTTTAGTCATTAATGTCTAGATGAAGTGAAAAGTGAAGGATTTCACAGAGAAAAAAACTGTGAATGCATATCATATTGTGTGTGCGTATGTGTGCGTGGGTACAACATAAAAGCGTGTGGACAGAGGTGTTGGCATGGTAGCTCTTCCTCTCATCTCTGCTGCACTCAGAGTCGATTGGGTTAGATGGCAAAGCGGCGAGGACTTTGTGCTAAGCCTCAACACTCCTAATCCTATCAGCGTTCAAAGGCAGCACTAAAGGTAAGGCTTCCCCGAAGAGACAAGCACATCTGGTGCCGGGGTGGAGGGACGGAGCAGCAGACGGACTGGGAGGCGCACACACACACACACACACACACACACACACACACACAGAGAGGCCTCGCCGTGGGCCGACATCCACCTGCTAACATGTGTGGCCTAACTAATGAAACCTCGCTGGCAGCTATAAATAAAAGAGACTGACAGTAAACATGTCACTGATGGAAATCAAACTCACAGTGAGAAATATTAGTTGCTCTTGCCGACTGAAGACCAGCAGCCCGGCTGCAGCGTCGTCGAGCGCTCTCAATCACCGAGCAGGCTGTCGGCCTGTCACCAGGAGATGTGCTTTTAATGAGATGGCATTGGTTGAAATGAAACGAGTGCTGTGTACGACGGTGACTGTTGTCACTACCATTCCATGGAGCCAGTTTAAATGGTAGCACGAGAACGAGTCCACAGCCGCGCTAACAGCTCTGTGAGGATGGGTGAGGATGGTTTAATTTCCCTCTGTAGGTTTTTGAACTCTACAAGTGTGTAACTATGTGTTGGCCTCTATGCGTCAGCTGTTAGGCAACTCGCAATGTTATGGACAAGAGAAAAGTAAACTACATGAGCCACAATGTACGGAGGCTACCGACATAACGATGGACGCCTGTTTCATGAGGATCAGAGTTTTGTGTTTTAAGGGTTCAAACTAATCAAACTCGTTCCAGCCTTGTGAGGTAAGTGCTTAAGTCAGTAGCATGTCAACTTGCTAACATTGCTTATTAGCACCAATCACACAGCTCAGCTGGTATAAATGGTTTTGCAGGAAATTTGGTGGGAAACCAAAAGAGATTTGTTGGGAACATGAAAATGTTGACCAATGTTCATTTTGGTACAATTGTTCATCAGGGGAACATGGATGTCAGAACCAAATGTCATGGTAAATCAAGTAACAGTTGAGTTCTGGATCAAAGTGCTGGACGGACTGAGCAACATTGTGATCCACGGAGCCACGACACTAGCACGGCTAAAAGCATCTGGAAAGATAGGATTGCTAAAATACATATTATAAGCACATAAAGTGACCTGGTTGTCTGGTCCATGCTAACCAGGACTATTTAACTAGGTTCACCAGGCTTCAGAAGTGGAAGTGGTTGAACTTAATTTCATGCTTTGCTCATTTTGGCAGAGGCTGCTGTCCTTGTATGATCCTGACAGTCTGCAACATCAACACCATCTTAAGGGTTTCTTTTATGGTAAAGTTACAACATGTTTTTTGGGGTTGTTTCTGTTGTGATGTGAGGGTCCTGGGACAGATGATGTTGTATGTGTACAGATTGTAAAGCCCTCCGAGACACATTTGTGATTTTGGACTGTACAAAATAAATTGAGTTGAATTAAAAAAAGAACAGAAAAAAGGTTATATAAAAAAGAGGTCACAGTGGGACGGATACAGTACAGCTGTGGGGGGAAATACATTGACTTAATGTCTGTTGAGATAATGGTATTTCTAAATAGGTGTAGGTATTCAAGGTCACATACTGGCACAAAGACAGAGAAAATCCCAAAGTGAACTCTGAGACCAACAGGTAACCCATGAGCTCATGTGAGTGTTGGTGTGATGTGATGCGTTCTGCCAGCATGAGCAGACTACCTAGCTGCCGTGTCCTTAACACACAGACGATGGGGTGAGGCAAGAATTAGGTAGCTGTGAGAGGAGTGACTTCCCCCACGTCGCTGAATGGGAAAACGCAGGAGAAGGTTCCTCTTTGAACGAAACAGGACCGTACAACTGCCTCTACCTTTACATCAGACGATAGGTCAACATATAATGTACTGCTGGAGGCTCAGTCTTAGAGGTTCATTTTGCATCAGGCTTGTTGTCAATGATGGCAGCACTCACTGTTAATTCCTCCTGACCCCTAAAAAATATTGTGTATTCCTGTTTAGGGCTATGACTGCTGGAAGCTGCAGTGAAAATGTCCAGACATCAAAATAATCTACCGCTCCAGTGTGGTTGAATAACATCCATTATATGCGTCATTTACAAGCTTCTTTTCACCATTTGTGAAAAGTATGAAGAAAAGTAAAATGTATGTATTTTAATTGTCGGTATTTTTATGCATCGAAATGTTGTCCCACTTCAAGGTGAACCAACCTCCCCCCTATCCATTTCAGTAGTCTGCTGGATAAGGATCACAGTTGCCTCCCCACACAGTCACACCGCCATCCCTCAGCTTGTGTTTGATCCAGCAACTCAGTACTTTTCTTCTCTCCAGGTAAGAGCCTCCCTTCTCTGAATCGAGCCATTGTGTGCGCCGCAGCCCGCTCCACTACCCAGAATCCCTCAGCATAATGGACAATGGGGTCCGACTCCAGTTACTGACCAACCTGTGCATCCCGCGCTCATGAGCAGAAACAGGAGACAAGTCGTGCACGCGCTCCCCACCATGCCGGACCCCTCCGGCCCTTTTCTCCTGCTGCCACGGAGGGGATCGGTTGGCAGGAAGGATGGGCGTGGCGCCGCCGCCACACTGCCTGAAACTAATAAACAATCCCTGCTGCGTTGAAGACTAACTTAAGTCATCTCGCACCTTAATATACCCATCACCCACAAAAGGTGAGGAAATATTGATCATTGCTTGCTGAGCAGCTGAGGTCTCGACCACAAGCAGCCAATCCCCGTGGATAGCTCGTTGTTTCCTGCGCCCTGCAACGACAATAGAGGCCGTTATCCACGAACAGCCTTTTGTGCTGAGAATGTATTTATTTATTTTGGTGGCAAACTGTTATCAGAGCGATTGATCGCCGCAGGCCTGGCATTGGTGCTGGATGGAGGGGGGAGGGACGACAGGAAGGAGGAATGTACTGGAGGGCCTTATCTGGGAGCGCCAGGCTTCTGTGACGGGAAGTGGAATGTCAGGAGGGGAAAGAGGAAGTGGGCTCGGATGTAATGCGCAAACACACACGTATAGCCCGGCATGTGCAAATCCAAGCGCACGTGTACGAACGCACACACACAAACACACACTAACACACACAAACACACACACACACACACACAAAGCCTTTCCTACCTAATGGGCAATGTTGGAGAGATAGACAACTCCCATCTTTCTCCCGTCTGTGGATTCAGTTTTATTTCCTCTATCTCCCAACTCCTTTTTTCCCTTGCCTCTCTCTCTTCCTATTTGGCTGCGTCTTTATCAGCAGGTTTTAGACAAAATAAATGGAATGGGGGGACACAAAGGGAAATTGCAGCGTTATGGCGCTCAAAGAATAATGAATATCGAACCAAGGGAGGCTGTTTGGTTGACACGACTGGATACAACAGGGTTCATGTGAGAACTGTGGCAACACATTATACATTTTAGAAAATAATTGCTGAATAAATTTGAAAAGCGGTGAACTATATGGCACTGAATAGTGGAGCTAGATATTTCAGTTTTCGTGTTCAGGATTAGAGTACATCACTCAGCACCGACTGAGCACAAAGATATTTCTAGACAACTTTTTTGGTCATCAAGTTTGGTGTTATTGAGAGCAGCCTGGACCTAATGATGCATCACATTTTCATTTCAAATGAGTGACTTACTCCCCCAGGAAGTGGGCCTTAATAGACCAAGGTAATTTATAGAGCATTGAACAAATAGGTTTCCATCATTAAAAGCGTCTTCCAGAAAACAATCAGGTCATCACACAGCAGATCAAGTGCATCGCAGGTGGCTGGATCCGAGTCATTTTAATCACTTTTCCTTTGCATCTAAACTGTAACAGAGTGCTTGAGACGTGGGAGCAGCTCTTTTAGTAACACACTCATATTTTACCAAACATGGCCTCAAAAGATTTATTCCAACAACTTCACTAAATTCTGTCCGCCGTTAATCTAGGTTATTTGGCTGCGGAGGATACTGTATGCTGAGAGCCTTCACAGTAGCAGTGGCATAAAGCCGGAAAACACACACACAAACACACACACACACACACACACACACACACACACAGACACGCATACATTCAGGAGGCTGTGTGCACATCCACACATCAACACACACACCTCTCGCTGACACCCCGGCGTCTGTTGGCATTTGTGCCTGTGTGCTGGGCTGTCACTTGCTGTGTGAAATAATGCATGGGCTCCAGAGCAGGGCCACTTCCCCCCCCCCCCCCCTCAATCTCCTGAGTGGCCTGAGAGCCAGGGCCAGCTTTGTCACAACAAGAGTCCCTCCTCAGACCGGGATCCACACCCCCACTCTGCAGACAGAGACCAGTTAATGGAACCCACTGGGTCTCCTAACCCCATTTCCATAACGCAGTGGAGTGGAGTGGAGAGGGAAGAACAAAAATGGAGGCAGCAAGAGAGGGGGTTAAAGTAGACACCAAAACAGCAATCTGTGAACACACTGCAATTTGTGCTGACGGGGCAGGAACGACAATGACGCCTGACAGCACCATGTGATGAAAATAACAACCACCATGCATAATGCAGGACACTCTCCTTCCACTGAACCGAGCACTCTGGACTCTGCAGGACGTTGATGTCCCTCCTAAAAAGCCATCCACAGCTGGGGGCTCCACAGTTTAAACGTCCCCCCCTCAGTGACAACGATTGACGATTGCACCTCGCGCCCTTCGGGGGCAAGGGACTTGTAATTATGCGAGGGGCGGCGGCGATCCTGCCCGATGACCCAGAGAAGTGAGTTGTTTGCATTTGATCTGCCAAGTGGGTCCCAAGGGTGGCAGGATTTACCCTGTCATGCTATTCCACTGTTAAACAAACAAATCTGCAGAGAGGAAAGACGGGAGGTTGAGGCTTGGCCATACCAGCCAGAAAGTTTGCGCTATAAGTCATAAAACAGTGAAATATAAAAATAGTTGTGAACCTGGGACCATGTAATTATTGTGACTTCACGTCAAAGTGGGTGTTGTGATATCAAAGTCTCTCCAATCGTGTCCCGTAAAAAATAGGCGATGGTTGACTTCAAGGCGTCTTCATTGATACAATGGACTGCATAGGTCGTCTTTGCATGTATATGTATGTATATCTATATATATAGATATACATACCTCTAGTGGCCATAGTAATCATGATGGGCAGAAGTCAGGTGACGTAGTTTAAACAAACAGGCCTTTCTGTGAGGATCCGCAAGGCACCACCGCCAGGGGGTGCCAAAGCAACCCTGGGTGCGGCCAGGGTGTGTGTGTGCAGGTAGAGGAGGGGCAGTGTGAGGAGAGCGCTCCGCAGCTGCAGCGCATGACGGCGACACAGCTGCAACTCATCCCGGCTCATCAGCGGCAGGTTAAAGCCAGCTTCCTCCCGGACTCCCGTGTCGGGTTATTACGGAAAGTGCCCCTGTCCAGAGGGTTTCACGCCACGAGCTACGCCTGGAGCCACGCTACGCCACGAGCTACGCCTGGAGCTACGCTACGCCACGAGCTACGCCTGGAGCTACGCCTGGAGCTACGCCTGGAGCTACGCCTGGAGCTACGCTACGCCACGAGCTACGCCTGGAGCTACGCTACGCCACGAGCTACGCCGGGAGCTACGCTACGCCACGAGCTACGCCTGGAGCTACGCTACGCCACAAGCTACGTGTGGATGAGTATTGCCTGCGGCCCTGAGGACTTAGGTTTGCCTGGAGGGACATCGCATTTACGTTTTGTGGAGTTTGGCCTGAAGGCCTGAGTTTTTGTGTTTGTTGGAGTTGCTTAAGAGACAATAAATACACCTTTTTGTTATACTTTGCCGTGTTCCGAGGGTTTTGCTATTGGGTCCGGAACACAACCCTGACAGAATAACCCGACCATATACAAGGACCCAGCAAACCACGTTTTTTTTGTTTCTCTTTTGTTTTGTGTGTCCCCTGGGCTTATGTGGAACTCCAGTCCGGAGGGGCGGTTCTTGGCGGAACACTTTTCCCGGCTGGCGTTTGGTGGGCCCCGGGACTACGTGCGGGATCCCGGATACAAGGATCCCAATGTGGATGAGCAGCCCACCCGGTTCTACCTTCGTGATGGCTTTGGTTACGTCGACTACGTGCGGGATCCCAGATACGAGGATCCCAATGTGGAGGAGGATCCTGAACCGGATCCCTGGGCAGGTGCCCGGCTGGCGTTTGGTGGGCCCCGGTGCCTCCAACGGGCTAGGGGTTCTAACCCGGAGGCCAGAGCCTCGGGCCGTCGACGCCGGCGGAGGGGGCCCCCAGCGCAGGCGGCGGCTGTGGAGAAGCCGGTCACGCCCGCTCCCTGTATCCCGTTGACGCCTTCACCGACTCCTGCTCCTCGTGTCCTGTTGACGCCTTCACCGACTCCTGCTCCACGTGTCCTGTTGACGCCTTCACCGACTCCTGCTCCTCGGGTCCTGTCGGCGCCACGGCCGACCCCAGCTCCACGTGTCCTGTCGGCTCCCCGGCCGACTCCTGCTCCACGTGTCCTGTCGGCTCCCCGGCCGACTCCTGCTCCACGTGTCCTGTCGGCTCCCCGGCCGACTCCTGCTCCACGTGTCCTGTCGGCTCCCCGGCCGACTCCTGCTCCACGTGTCCTGTCGGCGCTCCGGCCGACTCCAGCTCCACGTGTCCTGTCGGCGTCCCGGCCGACTCCAGCTCCCAGAGTTTACGTCACCGTGCCTTTGCTAGTCCCGGTCCCGGTTCCTGTGCCGCTGCCAGCCCCGAGCCCAGTTTTTGCCACCGTGTCGCGTTCAGCCCCGGTCCCAGTTTCTGTCCCTGTGCCGCTGCCAGCCCCGAGCCCAGTTTCTGCCACCGTGTCGCGTTCATCCCCGGTCTCGTGTCCCGCCACGGTGCTAGTCCCGGTCCCAGCTTCCCCAACAGTCCCATCGGCGGTCCGGCCGACACCTGTCTCGTCGGTGGTCCGGCCGACAACTGTCCCTCGAACCCCATCGGCGGTCCGGCCGACACCTGTCTCGTCGGTGGCCCGGCCGATCCTAGTCCCAAGAGTTTCATCGGCGGTCCGGCCGACACCTGTCTCGTCGGTGGTCCGGCTGACCCTTGTTCCCCGAACCCCATCGGCGGTCCGGCCGACACCTGTCTCGTCGGTGGTCCGGCCGACCCTTGTTCCCCGAACCCCATCGGCGGTCCGGCCGACACCTGTCTCGTCGGTGGCCCGGCCGATCCTAGTCCCAAGAGTCCCGTCAGCGGTCCGGCCGACACCTGTCTCGTCGGTGGTCCGGTCGACCCTTGTTCCCCGAGTCCCGGCGGTGGTCCGGCCGACACCTGTCTCGTCGGTGGTCCGGCCGACCCTTGTTCCCCGAGTCCCTTCAGCGGTCCGGCCGACACCTGTCTCGTCGGTGGTCCGGTCGACCCTTGTTCCCCGAGTCCCGGCGGTGGTCCGGCCGCCACCTGTTCCCCAAGCCCTGCCGGCAGTCCGGCCCGGCTTGTATCCTGTGATTCTTGTCGGCGGTCCGGCCGACACATGTCCCTCGAGTTCCGTCGGCGGTCCGGCCGACACATGTCCCTCGAGTCCCGTCGGCGGTCCGGCCGACACATGTCCCACGAGTCCCGTCGAGGTTCGGGCAATATCCGGTCCTCCGGGTCCGGTCAAGTCCCGTCCCCAGTCCGGTCCCCAGTCCCGTCCCCAGTCCCGTCCCAAGTTCCGTCCCGAGTTCCGTCCGGTTAAGTCCCGTCCCGAGTTCCGTCCGGTTAAGTCCCGTCCCGAGGTCCGTTCGGTTAAGTCCCGTCCCAAGTTCCGTTCGGTTAAGTCCCGTCACGAGTCCTGTCCGGTCCAGTCCCGTCCCGAGTCTAGGGTTGGTTGGTCCCGTCCGCCGGCACGTCCTCCTGAGTCTCCGTCTGGTGGCCGTCCTCCGGCCCGTCCTCCTGAGTCTCCGCCTGGTGGCCGTCCTCCTGAGTCTCCGCCTGGTGGCCGTCCTCCGGCCCGTCCTCCTGAGTCTCCGCCTGGGGGCCGTCCTCCGGCCCGGCCTCCCGAGTCTCCGCCTGGGGCCCGTTCCCCTGAGCTCGGTGGTCCAGTGACTTTTTTCCTGTGTTCCAGGTCTCTCTCCGCGAGCTGGTGGTCGTCAGGAGTGTTGTGGCCCTCCTACCGGACCCCCATCCACCCACCCTGGTCCGGTGGTGCCATGGACGCCTGGAGGCGTCCGTTGAGGGGGGGGTACTGTGAGGATCCGCAAGGCACCACCGCCAGGGGGTGCCAAAGCAACCCTGGGTGCGGCCAGGGTGTGTGTGTGCAGGTAGAGGAGGGGCAGTGTGAGGAGAGCGCTCCGCAGCTGCAGCGCATGACGGCGACACAGCTGCAACTCATCCCGGCTCATCAGCGGCAGGTTAAAGCCAGCTTCCTCCCGGACTCCCGTGTCGGGTTATTACGGAAAGTGCCCCTGTCCAGAGGGTTTCACGCCACGAGCTACGCCTGGAGCCACGCTACGCCACGAGCTACGCCTGGAGCTACGCTACGCCACGAGCTACGCCTGGAGCTACGCCTGGAGCTACGCCTGGAGCTACGCTACGCCACGAGCTACGCCTGGAGCTACGCTACGCCACGAGCTACGCCGGGAGCTACGCTACGCCCCGAGCTACGCCTGGAGCTACGCTACGCCACAAGCTACGTGTGGATGAGTATTGCCTGCGGCCCTGAGGACTTAGGTTTGCCTGGAGGGACATCGCATTTACGTTTTGTGGAGTTTGGCCTGAAGGCCTGAGTTTTTGTGTTTGTTGGAGTTGCTTAAGAGACAATAAATACACCTTTTTGTTATACTTTGCCGTGTTCCGAGGGTTTTGCTATTGGGTCCGGAACACAACCCTGACACTTTCACTGTTATTGCTGCTATTCGTGGCCTGTGTGAAACCAAAAGTCAACGCGGTGGTTTAAATTCACACACTGCTCTCTCCTCATCTCAGACCACATTCACTGAGCTTAGAATAAGATAGGCTTCATCATAGGGCTGTACCTAATGTCACTTTGTTCTAATGAAGCGAATGAACGCCATTGCTACTGTGAAAGCCAATTTAGTTTACTGATCTGCAGTTAAAAAAATTGCGACGCCAATAAACTTGACTACAGCCGTGATCACTTCCTCTGGTCCTTAAAGACAAAACCTACATCCATCTAAAGTTCAGCTGAAGCTACGTTGACCAATAACTATAAGACATGGGAGAAAAATGTATCTTTCATTTTGCTTAATTTGTTACATCCAATTAGTGTTCCTGTTAGCTTGTCTTGTGAAACCAACTGGCCACAAAGCCCTGGTGGTGGAGTGTGTGTGTGTGAGAGGATGTCTGCAGCCTGTTAGCAAGGCCTGGTGGAGGGACTGGGACTGAAACGGACACGGGGCTGACTCTATAGCTGAGGTGCTCCTGTAGGCTGGAGATGAGCTCTTATGTAAGCAACTGTCCTCTATAATACCCCCAACACACACACTTGCACATAGCTTTAATAAGTCATAACTTGGATGTTTTCCTCTCCTCTACACCCCATCTATCCCCATTCACAGGTGCACGGCGAGTTGGGCGCGTCTTGGCCGCCACCAATAGCGCTGCTCAAGTGGTGTGTGTGTGTGTGTGTGTGCGAGCTATGCGCATGTGTGTGCGGCCTGTCGACGCTGATCACAACCTGAATGGAGGACTCACTGGACTGTGTCTGCCGTCATGGGAGCCTGACCTACCTGCTTCGATCGGGTTTCATCGGCGCTGGGCTGCTCACTTCAGTGCTGCTCACTTCAGTGCTGCTCACTTCAGTGCTGCTCACTTCAGTGCTGCTCACTTCAGTGCTGGCTGCTGGCTGCATTTACAGCTAGGAGCTCAGAGAGATTTACAGAGCCTTTCCTCTAGGAGTGACCTGCATTCTAAAATCAAGTAAATGTATTACTTGATTTATTACTGGTCAGGTTATAGTTTTCAACAGATTTGAAATAAGAAGCATTGTATTCTGCTGCTGTGTGTAAGATACTTTTTAATAACCTATGCATCGTAATCCAGAGGGCTGCAAACTAACTATATTTATTATTGATTGATCTGCCAAATGTTTAGAGTCCTTTAGTTCAAAAATAGTCCGAAAAACTGTGACTCGTACCAATCACGTCCTGAGCACAAGCTGACATTTGTAAATTTACTTAACTTGTCTGGCCAAAAGAAAGTTTTTTACACCAATAATAAATGAATTATCAAAAGAGTTAATTTTCTTTCAATCGACTCTATTGATTGAATAATTGTTGCCGCTCTAATCCTGTGGATGTGAGTCAGTGAGGAAACTGGGATCTAAAAGTGTAAAAAGGGAAGATTTAATTTGTGAATCTCTTTTGTTCCGAGAGGAGAACAAAATAAAATATAGATTGCAGCTGCCGTGCAGTGAGCCGGGGCTTTTGGAGGAGGAAGCAGAAAGAACTATCATTAAAACTAGAAGTTGTGTCTCTAGCTCACACAGCACGCCTGAGTAGGCATTGGCCTGTTTACTCTGCATCACCCCGAGATCGAACTCACAACCTTCAACACCAAGGGCATGACGGGGTCCTGCTGGACTCTGCCCGGCTAAAAGCCACTGACGGCTTCACACTTTGACTTCACAAGCCCTCGCAACCACTGATAGGGTTGCATGTAAAGGGAGATATTTAACGGGTGTCACAAATTCAGTCATCAAGACAACAAAGGTGTCTGTAACTTATTTGTTTACATAGACAGGTTTGTCCATTGGTGAGAAACAAATGTTGTTATTTCCATTGACTGCAATGATTTACGGAAGGATACAATTCAAAATACTGTAAAAATTAAAAAAATAGATGGAATCCACACTACATCTAACGTTACCTCTACACACCAAATTGTCAGAACATTGCAAAGACGCGGTGTACACACACACACACACACACGCAACTCACGCCAGGACAAATTCCCCATCCCTATAGCACATTTGTTGTGAATTGTTATGGTGTTTTTAACTTCTGATGGTTACTGTAGTGCCACCATCAGAATTATTAGCCCACAAAGCCAGTTAGGAAGTTTGTACGTTTCACCAGACACAAGCTGTGTCACCTCATTACAACACACACACACACACACACACACACACACACACACACACACAGCTATCTGGTCAAGTACTTTGGCTTTGTCCGCCTCTCAGATTAAAGATACCGGGCTAATTTGCTGCTATGTCGCAATTCCTACATAATCCGGCTCTAATCCTCACCGACTCGATTAAACATCCAAATCTCCAGCTCAGTATCTGGCTCTATCTGCCACACTCTTCATTTGTGTCGCTCTCCTCCACTTTGTCCCCGCCCTCCCTTTCTCTCCCTTTCCATGCCCTCTTGACTCTCCTTCAGCCTTTCTGTCTCAGAGTCTCCGCTGTCTTCTCTTTCTGTCTCAGCCAGCCCAGACGCCTCTGTTGCATCAGATGAAACCTGAACTGAACTGAACCACTCGTTCCCCTTCAGAGGGGCTTCCGTTTGGGAAACTAGGTCCACGACTCTCGATGAGCTGCGGCTCCGCTCATCGTTATATCTTTCTTTGGGCCAGAAGAAATACTAAGTCGTTCAAAAAGTGGTCCTTTATAAAGTCATACTTTCATGAAAGTGAGCAGAGAGGAAGAAGCACATTTTCAATACCTTGTTTTTTTCAAAAATCCTACTGCATATGTTTTGGAGCTCAGACTCTCAATGAGTTTAGTGAGTCATGTCTCCTCAAAATATATATATATGTATATAAATAATGTTGGTCTAGAAAGAGATTGCCCAGGAGTGATCATGTCACAAACAGGACTGGTGCCGTGCTCATACTGGTCTACTAAGACCTCTTCGTGCTACTAGTGTACAAATATAAACCTGTTTGTCCCTGTTCACACCTTCAGTGTCTTGACTTTGAACATAAAAAATAAATAAAAGTCGGCCTTCTGCTTCACGGAATGAGACCTTCCTCCGCAGAAAAAGGACAAGCAAGTGCCCTAAAACAACGTATTCACAGTCCGGTGACAAGCAGGTCTCCAGCAGCCACAGGAGTTATGATCGTGTGTGTCAGCGCAGGAAGTCAGGTGGAGGTTTTATAGAGTGATAAAGTAAGAACAAGGTTGGGGTGGATGGATGGATCGGTCCGATTTTCTGACCATGACCATGAGCAATCTGTAACCTTAACCACGGCACGTGGTCATTATTGTAGCAATCATGATGAAGGTCCCTGAACAGAGTTCACATTCTCACCCATTTGGTGAGACGGTCCGTTTGCTCTAAAGATCTGGTTGTGGGAATAATACACATTTAAGTCTGTCCATTCCTGGTTCAAGGCTCTGGTTTAGATGTCCACATTTCTCTTTTGGAGCACCAAGTGAAATAACTTCTCTGACTCAAGTACTTCAAACTATCAGGTCTCTCCCGTCGCTCCCGTGTGTGCGAATGTCTTACTCGAGTCGAGGGCGGGGCTTAACGCAATACACACATGTGATTGGTCGAGTAGGATCAAGTGACAGGATTTTCAAGGCGTGTGATTGGTCGGAGTGTTTCCTGGACCGCTGAAATAGAAGCGATCCACCAACAGTTAATAATTTGGTAATAATAATTGGTTTTCGGTCCAGGGTCCAGAGACAACGGCGTTTGGGTCCGGACCCGGACCGCGGTCCGCCAGTTAGTGACCCATGATGTATTCCCTCAGTAACATTGTAAACATGAGTTTATGTCTCAATCTCTAGTTTCAAGTATTCTTCAATACAGCATAGTATATAGTAAAGTATGCTCCATTTAGTCAAACAAACCATAAAGCAAGGTATGCTTTAGGGCGGGGCTACAAGGTGATGGACATGTCTCTACCACAGCGTTGTGCTGTGAATGTTTTCAGTGTCTTTTTAAATTGTGTTTTAAATGTGTACAGTTTAAAAAAAGAAGGCCAGTACATTTTATTAGACATTTATTTTAATGTGCAAGTTTATCCATCTTGGATTATGTTCAACTCCATGGGCAGGTGTAATAACGGCAATGATATGCTCGTGAAACAGGTTCAGCCAGGAACTTAGCTCTCTCGTGTCACTAAGATGGCACGCAGCCACTCAAAGAAACCTATTGAGTGACCCTGGACACCAGAAACGGAGAACAGCAGCTCTCTTTGAACACCAGACCAAAACCGCACACAGCATCGTCAAGCAAGAGGTCAAAGGTCCTCGAACAGGAGCCAGTAAGATCAAGGACATCCGCATCCAATGTTAAAGATCATTTCCGACCATCTCCCATGAAATTCTATACTTAGGACACGCTGATGAACAACTAAATCATCTCCATGACAACTCAACACACGACTTCAGCTGAGGATGAACACGATTATTTAGTCAAACAAGAATCCGATCCTCGCAGTGACATTCTGACCTCAAGCTCGGCTCGTGGAGAATCTCTTCTCCCAATGTGCAACTTGTAGAAATTTATGCATGAACTATTGCAGCTCTGGGGTGCAGGTGAAATGGGTTCTGAAGTGCAGCACTGAGCATTGGAATGACTCATCATCCGCCTGGAAGTCCATGTGCTGGATCAAGAGAGCCAAACGCTAACCACTCGCTGTGTCTCACCTGTTCTCTGGTCTCCCAATTACACTTCCTGTAATATTTAATACTCTAAGCTTTCTTACACTACACCGCCGTGCTTTCTCTTCTCTGTGGGTTTATGATTTATTGAAAAGCGTTGGGTGTCACGCACCACCTCAGTGTGCATAACCTTGGGCTGACATCACCCCACTGAGTACAAGTCAAATCAACCTCAGTGCACTCAGCGTCACTCCACTGTCACATGGAAATATATTTTCATGTTTAGGGGCATTTTTCTACACCACACTTATTTGCAACCATTGCAGAAATAGTTGGACATTTTAATTCAATGGATACTGTGAAATCCCAGCCACAATAAATGAACAGTCGTCTCTCATTCACTTCCATTCTTTGCAAGCGAATAGGTGAGAAACCAGCGTATGGTGGCGAAGCTTATTTGCATATTGGCATTCGCATTTAAGATATCGCCTCGTCAATCACACGCCACATTTTGCAAGAATCCTTTGTGAACCTCGCAAACCGATTTCATGTTAATGTGTTGCATACAACGTCCTTATCTTCTCTCCAATAACACTTAATATGCACACTTGTATATAATCCAGCACTTCAGAAAACAGAGATTATAAAAATGTTAGAACTGCCGACTCACAATAGGGTTAATTTTAGAAGCCATGTTGTAATAAATCACACTCATCTGTCTGGACGTGCAGACACACATTTGCACTAGCAGCTATTTACATAACCCATTCATCAAACACTGAGGGGAAGATAAATTAACCATCCATTAGTGATAACAATCAAACATTAAAACTCTGTCTGTGTGTGTGTCTGTGTGTGTGTGTATCTATACACTTGGGGCACATAAAGGTCGTCACAAGCACAGCACAGCGTCTCCAGTCTTATCACATGTGATGTATGTACCAGGAATTAGTTGCGTAACTCCTCTTCTGAACTTTGATGAGGGGATCAAAAAGTTTGATGAAGGACAGCGGACTCATGAAAGGACATTCCTCCCTCACTTTGATTCTCAGCGTGGTCTCTCTGAGGAGCTGCATGCAGACCACAGTCGACCTGCTCTCATTCTCAGGGCGTCTTCATACCAACGCACAAGGCAACCTTCGGTGTCTGTCTGAGACATGAAGTATTTTTTGATAATAATAATAACAATACTTATTTTAACCCAAACCATGATTCAAATGAACCTTTTTGTTTCCTTAATCTAACCACAAATGAAGCTTCTACATCGAGAGGTATGGAAGAGATCACGTGAAGTTAAGCCAATGCTAAAGTGTCTTATTAATAATTATATATTAATAATAATAATAATAATAATAATACTTTAATTGTATATAGCGCTTTTCTTAATGCTGCATTCTCTCTACTGGACTACTGAACTTGAGGCTTCAAAACGGCGACCCACAAACCAGTGGGTGCGTTCACGATGACTACGTCCACTTCTTATACACAGTCTATGGGTTTCACGGGTCCAGAACAGTGGTCTCGTGGGTAAACGCCCAGTGGTTTTGTAACCCCCTCCCACACACTTCACGGACTACTTCGCTCTTTATACTCCAGCAGACGAATGGAGCACATCACTGACTCCCACCAAGCGTTTCCAGTTGCCTCGTGTCGCCTTGATGACTCACATATTAAAGAGCATGTTTAAAGCTGACACCTAACGGCTTTCAGGGTCAGAGATGTGCTGCTGCCTTGGTGCCTTGGTTCCTTCAAGTGGATTTCCATCTTGTTGTGTCTTGACGGGCGCACATGTGACTGACTGACATGGGGAGAAATGGGAGAACGGTTTATAATGACGAGCCCCGCACGGTTCTGTCCGGTGGCTTGTAATGACCAAGGGAAATCTGGTGCAGCCAGCGAATTATGAATAGCTAAAGAAAGTGAGAAAAAGAAAAGAAAAGAAGGGGGGGTGGCACTTGACAGCTTGGGCCTATTTTTAACACGGGAGGAGGTAAAAGACGGATGAGCGACAGGTTTCGACGGTTGAGAGGAGTTCTGATCACTTCTCCTGCGCCGCACTGTGTGATGTCTTGCTCTGTGACAGGCAGCGTTGGGGGTGGGGATGAGACAGAAACTAGTATTCCTCTGTGGGTTCTGCGTGCATGCCAACGCTGTTATTAAACGGAATGTGCAAAGTTATTTTCCTGATGATTCGTGAAAGTGGAGGAGGACACTCGAGAGAGCGATTACGGATCAGACGAGGCTTGCCTCTCGTCCTCCCAGAGGATGACTGTTAAAACGTACATGTGTGTGTGTGTGTGTGTGTGTGTGTGTGTGTGTGTGTGTAGATGAGGCGGGGATATATGGATCTGCCATTTTGATTAAAGTGTTGCCATCGAGGGGACCGGCTGGAGTGTCGTGCATACGATGTGGTACGAGGCCGGGAGAAGGAAGTCGCTGCAGCGCATCGACTCCGAGGGGGACGCGAAACATGTTGCATGTAAATGAGGATTTTCATTTCATTTGACAGTGTGATGAAGACTTTTACTAAGGCCTGGAGCATGTATGTATGTACAGTATGTACGGAGTGTGTGAGTGAGACAGGATCCCTCCGAGCGCTTCCACGACTAATGACGCTTCATCCTTTCCCTCTTGAATCTCACTGAATCACATCTATAGGAATTCACATCGCTCTGGAATACAGAAATAGAGCGCCAGGAGGTCAATTTCCTACCTAATGAAGATTGCCAATTGCCCTCCAGCACGCCGTGCATACATCCACGTAAACAATATCTGCACAAAAAGTGAGCACTTATGCCTAATTACTCTTAATGTCTGGGGTTAATGGGCTCTCACGGACGGCTGGCCTCAGGAAATCAGTGAGCGTAATGACCAGTCACTAATGAACGCTCAAAACATCGATGATGAGCCTCAGTCGAAAGGCTTTCTGTCTGTTGGGGCTTTCTAAAAAAACAAAAAAAATAAAGTTGTGTGTCAGAGTGGCTCGGTGTGCGACATGAGAGAGATCTGTCGCTTTGTGGTTCAAGTGGCAAGCGTTTCCAAATTCCCAGTCCTGAAACAGAGTCAGCAATAAGCTAAACTCCCTCAAACCCGGACTTAATCCTTATAGATCCTGTTTAGCATTCAGTAGAGAGACTTCCACCTCTTCAAACACATGTGCAGGGCGGATTATGGGGGCTTTCTGTGCCTCTGCCGTACTGTACTTCAGAGCCCATGTACAGTGGCGCCGCTGCATACAGATACATGTTCAGAGAGATGAATGAAGGTGGAGTAATGTGGCGATAGGGGCACAGCAAAGAGGACGTTCAGGCTTCTGGGCTGTGCAATCAACACAAGTACTAAGCATTTCCTTCGTACTTTCCTGTCTTGTTGTTAAATGACGGTCCATATACCATTGTTCTCTGCTGGAGCATCAGAAAATAGAGCTTACGTCAGACATTCCCTACAAGGAAACTGATCTAGCGTTTCCGTGGGCCACAGGTCCTCAGTGACTTTCACAATTAACAATGGTTGCATGTGAGGACAGCTGGACCTGAGCAGCGGATGCCTTGCACAGGGATTTACTTCAAAGTGTGTGTGTGTATGTGTGTGTGTGTGTTGGGGGTGGGGGGTGGGGGGTGGGCTCCAAGTACAACATGTTCTCACTCCCAAATCCTCAAATACGGCAGCTTGGAGTACAATAGCACCCCACCTACCCCTCAAGCGTCACTTTGGGACATGCAGGGCTGCCTCTAATAGACCCAGTATTATGACGAGTGTAAGGCAAGGAATATTCAATTAATATTCAGCAAGGTCAGGTGAGAGATATTTCCTTATGCAATCGTCCGGAACATCAATATAAAATTAAATTGAATAATATCTTAACGATATTTATAGTCAGATGAACTGGATGAATTATAAATAATATATACTCTAATATAGAGTTGTGCTTTGTCTCGTAGTGGAGCTTCACATTACTGCTTTTAATGATCGCCACGGTCTCTGAACACATGACATACTGGTTTAGAACCGCCCGGAGGAGGAATGAACCTGTCCAGTTTTAGTTGAGGCCTCTGGAGTCACTGTTCACACTCCTCATCTTGGAGAACGCCATGAAAGAACTGACTCGCGTACTACTGGGTCTCTCTCCTGTTTGTGTGTGTTTGTGTGTGTGTGTGTGTGTGTGTTAAACGGAGCGGTTAAATGTTCTAACTCTCAATTATCTATTAGTTAGTAATTAGTTACTAATATTGACCCCTGATGGTCAGGGTGAATGGATGGATCAAACAAACACAGGACTTTCACCCAGGAGAAAGTAGTCCAAAATAGTCCAAAGTGATTCCAAAGTAGTCCATTTAACCCAAACCACCAAGACCCACTAAATCTATCCACTCTAACTAGTTACCTGTGGACTGCGTTCTCCAGTCTGGACACCCATGGATCCCATTGGATCAATCCAGCTGTCGTGACTCAAGGCCTATTTTTACGCATAAAGCCTATTTTCTTGTGTTATGCAAGAAAGTGAATGTGTGCAATGGCAAAACGTGGGTGGCCTTACTCTCAAATAGTGTGCCGGAACCCAACCCAAGACACAGTCCTGAAGCTGCAGCTAGTTTACCGACCTACTTCCTCCATTAATTACTGCAATGTACTTCATTACATGACTGTAATCGAAGTGCTCAGAAACCGTAAACACAGAGAGCAGTGACACATTCTAGTTTTCCGTGACGTGATGTGTCTTTTCAGAGGACGTGGACAAATGAGTCATCCGGTCGGTTCATTCAGAGGACTTGTTGTGCAAATGAATGTCGGTATGTGCGATATAGAAAGCACTCTGGCACTTAATCTGATGACAGCACACATGTTTTCACTGAAGGCTGTTGTCATTTGGACTTAAAAATGAAGAACGAGAAATCCAATTAGGAGTGTTGGCAGATATCTATATACTGTATATTGGGAACAAAGGAGCATATTAGCGGCATATTAAAACATATCCGCTCTCATGACGGTCCGTGGGAGAGGGTGCATTAGCCAAAAGAGAGCGCAGGGGAGGGCGGCGGAGTGGGAGATATTTTCAATAAATAGCAATTATATGTTGGAGCGTGGCGAAGACGGAGGAGGGCGGGGGGGTTGGGGGGGGGCTGCACCTCTGAGCCATTATCGGAGATAATGACATCAACTGAGCTCTCTCCAGAGTGTAGTTATGTGTGACAGAAAAAAAAGATAAGAGCTTATAATTACATACACCACCTAGGGAGGAAAGGACCAGTAAAAACGAGGAGAGATGGAGGAGAGATGAAGGAAGGAAGTATTCACACATAAAAGTCTGAGGCTGAAGGGCACACACGTACACACACAGATACGTACACCAACACACATGAGCATGCTCAAAAAAACAAAAACTATCCACACAAACATAAACAGCTGCACACACGCTGGTGTACCAAAGCCCCCTCACTCTAACCCGACACTGATGCTGATGAGATGCTGGAGCTGCAGCCCTCAGGAGAGATGGGATGAAGGAGAAGCGGACGAGGAGGAGGAGGAGGAAGAGGGGGAGAAGGGTTGGACGACAAGATGAAGAAGAAAAGAAGTGGGCAGGGAGGAAGAGGATGGGAGAGATAATAATGTTGATGAAAGACACATAGAGACAGCAGAGGGGTCTTCTGCATGAACGAGAGAAAAGAAGACCCCTTCTCAACAGATAATTCTGTCTCTCTCCATTCATGAACAGTGACAACAAATGTTATTCATTAAATGGCTTTAGCTGCAGGGAGGGAGCAGGGGAACATTTAATGCAGCGGGTGCTGAGTTGACAGGAGGTCCTGCCCTCTGGAACATCGCAGACACGAGCTAGTGAAATAATGTGATTGATGGAGGGGTTTCTTTTTCCTCGCTGGTGGGCACAAGACTGCAAACCCTGGCTCTCACTAGTCCCTCATGAAAGACTCCAGCTTCTTTCATGTCTCCAACCAGGGGTTGAGCTCCGAGACCATTGCTGTAGTTTGTGAAGCCTTCTAAAGACAGTTGTCTCTTGCAGAGGTGTTCCACCCGGAACTGACTGCCTCACAATAGGGCTTTTAAACTGGCTGGATCCACAGATCCACACCGTTACCACGCTGGCATACGGTGACGGCCATGCTGGACCGTAGGAACCACACCTCTGATGTTAGTGGGACACAATTAGAGACCTAATGGAAGCAGCTCTATGTTCTTCAGTTACTTTGGTTCCACGTCGATGCTGAAATTACTACTAAAAATGTGATGGTGCTTGTTTTTCTGCTGTAACACAGGTACCAGAAAGGATACCATTTCAGGTAAGGACATAATGCCGCACCTGGATGCGGACAGTGTGCTTCATGAGAGCCGAGCTTCCCTGGAAATTTGATGAAGGAGAGAACAATGCAGAGCAGTTCCATTACGGGACATTCTCCCAAGAGTGTATGTGTGTCATTGTGTAGGAGGGGGCGACATGCCACAAGAAGGATTTAAAGGGATTAATAAAATAAAGTTGTCCCACTAACTAAGCATGTTGTTAGTACTTAATCGGACGCTGGCTGCTACGGTTATAGTGTCTGCTTCATACAGCTGCAGTGGCCGAGTGACAGGAGTCAGTGTCACGCATAATGTGATGATGAAAGTAGACTTCACAGACCGCTCGAGAGAAATTGAGCTTCATTGAGAAATATCTGTTCTGGATAATTGTATGGTGTAATTGGTAACACCGGGGACGACTTTGGTTCCCAGTGAAAAAGACTCACCTGACCGTGGCATCCCCAGAGTGTGACCGTCCTGCTTTTCTCAGGTTGAGCAGGACTGAGCGACTGGCTACCTCAGTGCCGGTCTCTGTCTCATGTGTGTGCGGCAATGTGTGTGTTTGACGTATCCAAATGCAACAAGCCCTCTGACATTCCTTGGGTTTGATTCATGGAATTCTGGGAGGTGTAGGAAACCACACTGAACATGATGTACCACAGATAATCCTTACCTCTGCCTCCTACTGTCTTTCTGTCTGCACTTCTTCACTCGTTCTGCCTCACTGAGGAAGCAGCCCTGACACCCTAAAGGCCTCTGCTTAATAGTGTGACTGTAATGACTTTCTCCCACATAGCTGCCCACTGCCAGTGTCACGATACACAATTACTCCATGTGGCTTAGTGGGGCCCCCGTAATTACACTTCTGCTAATGTCCAAGACATTCTCGGCACACAGGTGTCAGCGTCTATGACAAAAGATTGTGTTAGCTTGGTGCACTATGTGACCACGCCTTGTGCTCATTGTGAGGGAATACAACCAGTACAAAAGGTTTTTAACTGATTAAATATTAT
Organism: Cottus gobio; assembly: GCA_023566465.1. NCBI lineage: Eukaryota > Metazoa > Chordata > Actinopteri > Perciformes > Cottidae > Cottus > Cottus gobio. The sequence continues at coordinate 19,687,116 of CM042229.1, read as the reverse complement.
CCTCACATTGCTTACACTGTATTTATTTTTAATTACATATAAAATGAGGCTTATTAAAGTTACAATCTCAAAGATCTAAGTGTTGCCCTCTTCTGTGACACCTATGGCGATTGCCTATTGCAGGTGTTATTTTACGGGGATGTTGCCACAGACACTGAGTTTGTATTCCTGCAAACACAACAGCTTCCATCAGTGGACCGTAGGCTCAGGCACCACTGTGATATTTCATTCGGCGGTAGACAGACTGAATAGACATTTATTTAAATGATAATCTTTGAGACTGTTACTTTAAGCACCACGGGAAAAAGAGCAGTGACGCTTGGTCACATCGACGCATTTGTCCCGAGTCGATCCTGAGTAACAGTATCGGGCCAATCGGGCAGGTTTTAATGTTTTGGTATCAGCTAAATCAATCAGATTTATTTATTTATTTATTACTTGACGGTCCAAATGAAAACTAGAGATTGCAAATATGTGAAAAAGTGATTTGGGGGAGAAGCTCTGATGGCAACTAATATGTTCCCAAATATGTTCTTGTTCTTTTATCTCTGACATTGCAAAGAGCACACTACAAAACATAAAACTTCTAATTTCAGCCGGTGAAAGCAACAAACGAAACTCATCCTCAGCTGTCGCTGAGGGGAAATTAAAACAATGCAGCAGCTCATGAATGCATATAGGCATGGCGTGTGATTATGAGCCGCCCAAACATTGAAGACAAAAACCAGGATTATGTCAGTGTCCCTGAAGTCATAAGTGCATCAGGCTCTAGCCCCCACCCCCACCCAAGTACCTCCAAGTAAGAATTATTTAACAGCCCATCTTGTCTAAGCCTGTGCCCTCAATTCCCGTCTGTCCACAGCTTTTTTTTTTTGAAAGACAGGTTTAGAAGGATGTGTATGGCTGCGGATGTTGTTGACCTCTGCTTGGAACATCTGTTCGCGGCGGTGGGTTCGCCTTGGCTAACTGGGAGGCAAGACTGTTAGCAAGTCCTTTAGCAGTATGAGGGCTCGGTTTAGTTACTGGGGTCCCAGACGGTTGGTAAAAGTCTACAAACCTTGACCTTTGGAGACCGTTACGAGCCCCTCCAGCTCCCCATCTCCACCCATCTTCAGAGCCTTCTCACCACCACCAGGGTCTGGACTTCAGGCCTTTACAAATCTCCCTGTCGAGTCCAAGTGCCAAAAAGTCTGCCAAGACTTTAGCATCACATTTCATCTGTTCATAATAAACTATTATCTTTTCTCCTCGTTACTTAATTTGTGTGCGTTTTCCTGCGAAAGCCAACAACTAATTTTTCGCTCGTTACAGGCACTTTCGCAGGAAACTGTTGAGGATTATATTAAAACCATTAAGTTTCAGAAAAGGCCAAGGTCATTTCAGGTCAGAGCAACAGCTCCCCATTAGTCATGAGCACATATCTGCTGGCACGCAGTGTTCCCTCCACCCACAGGTCCCAGGGTCAAGATACCCACACTCCACTTCTCAGTAAACAATAATCAGTTTGGGGCAGATAAGACTGGAACACCTGCTGACAGTTAGAACCACAGAAACTCTGCTTTGCACGCCCCGCTTAGCTTATGCCCTTAGGGCACATATGCCAAACTCAAGGCCCACGGGCCACATCCGGCCTGCCACGTCATTTTATATGGCCCGCGACGGCTTGGAAGGCATGATCACCACCGCGGACCCGTTTTCAGTCGGTCGCGGACCCGTTTTCGGTTCGTCGCGTACCCGTTTTCAGTGGGTTGCGGACCTTTGCATGGGCAATATAAAAATCTTGTGCTTTTATTTTGAAGGGAATTTTGAATGCAGTAGAGTGCGTCTATTCACACTCCTCAGTGCTGCGTTCACAACACACTTGCATGAGTTTACACACGCACTATTTGTGATAGTTCACTTCATTCCCGACCTTTTTTTTATGTTTGTGCATGAAAACACTGCTGAGTCTGTTAAAAAAGGCTGAAGTTATAAAATGATTATGTGTGTTGTATTACTTTGTGTCCTTAAGATGCACTTTTAATGTGGGTTTATATATATAAATGCATGTACAATATTGTTACACTTGAATAAACAATACAAAGACAGTTATTTAACAATATGTTCGGTAGTAGTTAAATTGATACAGTGTTACAGTTACAACCGACCATGATGCTGATGTGGCCCACGGTGTCACGGCTCGGCCGTGACTTATGTTCCTTTTGGGCTGTTTTCTGTTTGTCTCTGGTGTCCCCGGGTCGTCTTCCCTGTGTGTGTGTGTGTGTGTGTGTGTGTGTGGGTGTGTTTCGTGGGCGTGTTCCGGCAACTGGCAATCATCTCCACACCTGCAACCCATCTCCGGCACCTGACGTCAATCATCTCATCACCTCCTCTCTGCTAAAACACCCTGGCTTCCATCTCTCCAGTTGCCAGATTATTGCTCCATGTCATGTGGTATAGCGACTCTCGGCCTCTCTAGAGACTCTGTCTACAAGATCTACTCCGCTTGTGTTCTTGTGAAATTACTAATCTCTGTTCCTTGTGCCCAGGATTCCTGTGACCGTAACCAGCCTCTCCGCCACCGTCCACGCCACCTCACCGCTCCGCCTACACCCTCCGCTTCCATTTAATAAACTGTTTTACTTTTCCCCAACCTTGCCTCTCCGTGTCTGCACTTGGGTCCATCCAACCCGTACCGTGACAGAATAATCTGGCCAACACGGACCCAGCAAGCACGGGCGCTTGTTAACCGTCACCGACCCGCGCCTGGAACCGGCCGGCAACTTATTTTTTTCTTTTTGTGATGGATAGTCCACAGCCACTCCGGCTGTATTTTCGGGATGGCCTGGGGTACATTGACCACGTGGTGGATCCCCGGTACAAGTACCCCAGTGAGAGTGAGGAAGAGGAAGAGGACCTCGAGCTGGACCGCTGGGCCGGTACCCGGCTCGCGTTTGGGCCCCGGAGCTTCCAACGGGCTCAGAGTTCCCGCCAGGGTTCCAGAATGGCTAGCTCTCGACGTCGGGGGGAGCAGACCAAGCCCGTACCCTGGGACTCGGGGCCAGCCTGGACGCCCTTTTACGATCTGCTACCCCCGGCCCCGGAGGCCAGGACCCCGGGCCCTCGACGCCGGCGAAGGAGGAAGGGCTCCAGACCAACTACCCGGGACCCGCCGACGGCCGGGACACCCTCGTCCGAGCCGCCAGTTCTGGTCCCGGTGTCGGCGCCGTCGCCGACCCCTGCTCCCCGTGTCCTGTCGGCGCCCCGGCCGACTCCCGCTCCCCGTGTCCTGTCGGCGCCCCGGCCGACTCCCGCTCCCCGTGTCCTGTCGGCGCTCCGGCCGACTCCCGCTCCCCGTGTCCTGTCGGCGCTCCGGCCGACTCCCGCTCCCCGTGTCCTGTCGGCGCCACGGCCGACTCCCGCTCCCCGTGTCCTGTCGGCGCCACGGCCGACTCCCGCTCCCCGTGTCCTGTCGGCGCCACGGCCGACTCCCGCTCCCCGTGTCCTGTCGGCGCCACGGCCGACTCCCGCTCCCCGTGTCCTGTCGGCGTCCTGGCCGACTCCCGCTCCCCGTGTCCTGTCGGCGTCCCGGCCGACTCCCGCTCCCCGTGTCCTGTCGGCGTCCCGGCCGACTCCCGCTCCCCGTGTCCTGGCGGCGCCTCGGCCGACGGCCGCTCCCCGGGTCCTGTCAGCGTCCCGGCCGACTCCAGCTCCCAGAGTTTCTGCCTCCGTGCCGCTGCCAGCCCCGGTCCCAGTTTTTGCGACTGTGCCGCTGTCAGCCCCTGTCCCGAGTTCCCCGACTGTGCCGCTGTCAGCCCCTGTCCCGAGTTCCCCGACTGTGCCGCTGTCAGCCCCTGTCCCGAGTTCCCCGACTGTGCCGCTGTCAGCCCCTGTCCCGAGTTCCCCGACTGTGCCGCTGTCAGCCCCTGTCCCGAGCTCCCCGACTGTGCCACTGTCAGCCCCGGTCCCGAGTTCCCCGACTGTGCCGCTGTCAGCCCCGGTCCCGTGTCCCGCCATGGTGCTAGTCCCGGTCCCAGCTTCCCCACCTGCCCCATCGGCGGTCCGGCCGACACCTGTCTTGTCGGTGGTCCGGCCGACCCGGGTTCCCCGAGTCCCATCGGCGGTCCGTCCGACACCTGTCTCGTCGGTGGTCCGGCCGACCCTTGTTCCCCGTGTCTCATCGGCGGTCCGGCCGACACCTGTCTCGTCGGCGGCCCGGCCGATCCTAGTCCCAAGAGTCCCATCGGCGGTCCGTCCGACACCTGCCTCGTCGGTGGTCCGGCCGACCCTGGTTCCCCGAGTCCCATCGGCGGTCCGTCCGACACCTGTCTCGTCAGTGGTCCGGCCGACCCTTGTTCCCCGTGTCTCATCGGCGGTCCGGCCGACACCTGTCTCGTCGGCGGCCCGGCCGATCCTAGTCCCAAGAGTCCCATCGGCGGTCCGTCCGACACCTGCCTCGTCGGTGGTCCGGCCGACCCTTGTTCCCCGAGTCTCATCGGCGGTCCGGCCGACACCTGTCTCGTCGGCGGCCCGGCCGATCCTAACCCCAAGAGTCTCATCGGCGGTCCGGCCGACACCTGTCTCGTCGGTGGCCCGGCCGATCCTAGTCCCAAGAGTCTCATCGGCGGTCCAGCCGACACCTGTCTCGTTGGTGGTCCGGCCGACAACTGTCCCTCGAACCCCATCGGCGGTCCGGCCGACACATGTCTCGTCGGTGGTCCGGCCGCCACCTGTCCCCCAAGCCCTGCCGACAGTTCGGCCCAGCTCGTCTCCGGTGATTCCCGTCGGCGGTCCGGCCGACACCTGTTCCCAGTGTCCTGTCGGCGTTCTGGCCGACTCCACCTCCCCGGGTCATGTCGGCGTCCCAGGGGAGCCCAGTCCTGCCGGGTCCCGTCCCGAGCCCAGTCCTGCCGGGTCCCGTCCCGAGCCCAGTCCTGCCGGGCCCCGTCCCGAGCCCCGTCCCGAGCCCAGTCCTGCCGGGCCCCGTCCCGAGCCCGGTCCTGCCGGGCCCCGTCCCGAGCCCAGTCCTGCCGGGCCCCGTCCCGAGCCCAGTCCTGCCGGGTCCCGCTCTACGGAGTCCTCGTCTCCGGAGCCCCGCTCTACGGAGCCATCGAAGTCTCCGGAACAACCCCCGGAGCCACAGAAGTCTCCGGAACGACACCCGGAGCCTCTGCCCCGCTCTCTGGAGCCTCTGCCTGACTTTCCGGAGCCCCCGTCTGGTGGCCGTCCTCCGGCCCGCCCCCCTGAGCGCACCTGTCCACCTGGTGGCCGTCCTCCGGCCCGTCCCCCTGAGTCTCCGCCTGGTGGCCGTCCTCCGGCCCGCCCCCCCGAGCGCGCCTGTCCGCCTGGTGGCCGTCCTCCGGCCCGTCCCCCTGAGTCCCCGCCTGGTGGCCGTCCTCCGGCCCGTCCCCCTGAGTCCCCGCCTGGTGGCCGTCCTCCGGCCCGTCCCCCTGAGTCCCCGCCTGGTGGCCGTCCTCCGGCCCGTCCCCCCGAGTCCCCCGCCTGGTGGCCGTTCCCCGGCCTGTTCCCCTCTGCCCAGTTAAGTTTCCAGGGTTTCCAGGTTCCTTCCCTCAAGCCCGTTCCCGCCAGGGGCTTCGGCCCTCCGGCCGTTCCCCCCTCCACCCACCCTTGCCTGACGGTTCCGTGGGCGCCTGGAGGCGCCCATTGAGGGGGGGGTACTGTCACGGCTCGGCCGTGACTTATGTTCCTTTTGGGCTGTTTTCTGTTTGTCTCTGGTGTCCCCGGGTCGTCTTCCCTGTGTGTGTGTGTGTGTGTGTGTGTGTGGGTGTGTTTCGTGGGCGTGTTCCGGCAACTGGCAATCATCTCCACACCTGCAACCCATCTCCGGCACCTGACGTCAATCATCTCATCACCTCCTCTCTGCTAAAACACCCTGGCTTCCATCTCTCCAGTTGCCAGATTATTGCTCCATGTCATGTGGTATAGCGACTCTCGGCCTCTCTAGAGACTCTGTCTACAAGATCTACTCCGCTTGTGTTCTTGTGAAATTACTAATCTCTGTTCCTTGTGCCCAGGATTCCTGTGACCGTAACCAGCCTCTCCGCCACCGTCCACGCCACCTCACCGCTCCGCCTACACCCTCCGCTTCCATTTAATAAACTGTTTTACTTTTCCCCAACCTTGCCTCTCCGTGTCTGCACTTGGGTCCATCCAACCCGTACCGTGACACACGGTGAAAATGAGTTTGACACCCCTGCCTTAGGGAGATAGTCATAGGCGCGCACAACCTGCATACACACTGATAGGCGGAGCCGGCGGGGTTGGACTATAACCCGTGCTCCAATAAGGGCCCTCAAAGTCTAAACCAAGTGCCGCCCCAACTTAGTCTGAACCATTCACAAAATGCTCTTAGAGATTATATAAAGTTATGCACTTCTTTAAGGGGTCAGTCTTCTCTGGATGTTCAGTCATGTCTGACGCCTCGTAGACCCGTGCACGTATTTTGCCTGCTGTTATAATACTCTGTTGGAATAAATACGATCTGCTGATCTAACTTAGACACTCTCCTCGTCTGAGCTTCTCTTCTTAGTGGGCGCACAGTCTACACAGACTCTTTAGCGCAACAAAACTACTCAGTTTAGGCAACACAACTACTTAGTTAGGTTCAGGAAAAGATGGTAATTCAGGTTAAAATAACTATGAAAGTTTTGTTACTGATGCAAGCTACTGTAGTATAGTATACTGTATAATGCAGTATAGTATAGTATAATAGTAGTATTACCATAAGAAAAGAGGTTTCTGGCTGAGAGTGGAGGGAGAATACCCAGAAAAGCAACCAGACTGGCCTCAGTAACCACCTGATAAGGCTGTGTGGCTCTCTTGACTGTAAATAGTTGTTAGTCTGTGTGCTGTCGCTGCTGGCAGCCTCACAGAAGTCCCTAAATGAAGTGCTGGGTGTGAGGCTGACGCTGCAGTCTTTAGTGTGTGTGCGATACAGCAACATATGCCACTATTATGACTTGCGGCTGAACCCTATAGAAATCATGATAATATATAAATCTACTATACCTCTTGTATTTATTTCTATAATGAACGTAAGGCCTTGTTGAGAAACTATTATTGTACACAAAAGGCTAATAACTGTTTATGTAGCCCATACGGAAAACAATACACAAACCCATGTTTTACTGTCCACCAGAGATTTCCATGAACGGGCATCTTTCCAGACGTCAATCACTTTGACAGGGAAAACATCAACACCCGTATGCAGCCACTATGCCCATGTGTGCAGGGTGTAGGATTCTTCCCGTTCAAGAGTAGAGGATGGGGAGGGACGGAAAGAGAGACGGAGGAAAGAGGAAGAGCGAGATGACGTAACAAAGTATGTGCGCCTGTGCCTTTAAGATCCTCAGGCCTGGGGACAAACGTTGGGAAAGTCGCCCAGTGCCTTTCTCATGACCCCTATGAGGAGGCCTTCTTCCTTCTGCGTCCACGGATGGAGATGAGACATCAGAGGAAGCCCAGCAGAGAGACAACCCAGACAAAGTGTGGATAAGTAACAAATTCAGTGACAAAAACACATCAACACGTCTCCAGGCAACAAGCTACTAGTTATGACCTCCTGCGTCTCGTTCCCACATTTGAACATGAATGTTTGTGTGTACTTAAAATAGTAGTAAGTCAGTGAAAGTGGGACAGGAGTTGCGACTTGCCAAACCTCCACTGATTAGCCTGCAAATGGTCTTTAGAGGTCAACGTGGCCTTTACAACACACAGCTAATACTGCAGTGCTCCACATTCTTTAATCACAGCATTAATCCTGTGAATGTTACTTTAATTAAAGTAATATAATTAGGTTGAGGTGTTTACATGACCCCGGGACTAATCATTTGAAAATCCAACCAAGATTGAGGTATTGATGTACATGATCACAAAGAGACACACAATAACTACAAAGAGATGCAAAATCACTACAAAGAAACACAAAATGTCTACAAAGAGATGCACAATTACTATAAAACAACACAACAAAGACCTACAAAACAACAAAAAAGGGAGCCAAAATGACCAGGACAATGACGAAACAATGATGACAAAGAGATTCAGAATGACGAGATGCAAAATGATGCTACATGACCAGTAAGAAACACAAAACTACTACAAAGAAACACAGAATGACTACAAAGAGATGCTACATAACTACAAAGAGCTTCACAATAGACTATAGAGAGATACAAAATGGCCAGAGGCAGACATAAACCCACAAAACAAAGATGCAAAATCACCAGAATAGTTGCAAAAAGACTACAAACAAGACAGCCATTCATGACTGCTCATGCTCCCCCTTTGGCCGTCCCTGTGAGGTTGAACCTGCACTAATCTCCCCGGCGGGTTCTTGTTCTCCTGGGCCTCGTACCGAATGCTGGTGGGTGTAAATACACAAGATTACAACAGGCACTGGCGCACTTGCACGGGCTGACGATTGGACGGCGAACTGTCTCAGGACGCAAAAGTGCACTGTTGTATTTCTGTGTCATTACGTATGTCCTGATAAATCCCTCAATCTCCCTCCTCAGATGAAAATTGCACCAGTTGCTGGGGACACATACATGAGGACTGCAGGCTTCAAACCGCTGTAATCCCGGCTCAGAGTGGAAAGGGGCTTTGCCGCACATCCATTTGGTATTATTCTAAGAAATAGGCAATTAGAGATAAGGCCATAGTCGTAAGTTAGGCGAACTGCATTCCATGGCCCTCCCTTTGGCAGTCTCTGGGGACATATAATATATTTTTGGATGAAGTGTCGTCAGGGTAACAATAGGGAGTGAGACAGGAAGCAAACCAGTTGTCAGATTGTCATATATAGAGTATGTCAGTATGCCAAGCTTTAAGGCGTGTTATGATATAATGGGGGAAGGATCAGGGCCCTAAATGGCCCCGGGTTAAAATAATATTTGTAGCTAAAAATAACGCTTGCAGCCCTCTTCACTACTCAAAATCACTGAAAGTCGCCACAGAAAATGAGCAGTGGCAGCACAGATTTATCCACCCTCCCCCACCCCCCGATCCCAATGGACTCTTTGAAGCTTGTATGGATTGACCTTGTTAAATAACTTAAGTCCATTGTGGGACCCACCTGGAAAACAAATGAAGATGTTCTCCTGCCAGATGGGGTGTGCGACTGTTGGTCAAGAGATAAGGCATGGCTCACACCGTCACTATGAGCAAATAGGGACGCCTGGCTTCAAGATTAGCTCCTGTGCTGTAAATGTAAATGCTTTCACCTCTCTCTCTCTCTCTCTCACACACACACACACACACACACACACTAAGTGTCGACGCAGTGGCTCAAACTATTACACGATTGTTCAGGTAAATACACCAACCTCCTAACATTGTGACATTGCAGCAACGTGATCTCTGTTAGAAAATAATGATTTTTAGTGCTCCTAGTGAGAGCTAGAGAGTTTACATTGGAGGGTCAAGACAAATAAATAACTCTGTATGGATTATCAAATATTGAATGGATGACACTGTATGTACTACACAAATGTATTAATTAGAATTATGAAATGTATTGAGTGATTGTGGAAGGAATCCTGAAAACATCAGGAGCCCACAAACAGTTACGCAGCCTGAAGATTGGAGCAGATAGATAAGGAGGACGTGCTCAGGAATGTGAGGGGGTTGATTGAAGTCCTGAGCACTGTTGTTTAAGCGAGAGGGGGTTTGGGTTGACCAACACCAAAAGGACGAGGTCTTGTCCAATCAATGGACTGGAAGAGAGACTAGCCAGAGGAAGGGGGGCTGACCCCAAACCTGGCAAAGCTGAGACATTTTGAGAACATCAGCAGATCTCTGGGTGCCTTCTGCCGGGCAGGTATGTATGGATCTGCTGCCCGGTGGGGGGGGGGCACTGGATCTCTGTCTCATGGGATATCTCTCTCCCATGGGATATATTTGTATATATATTGTGTAGTTATTAGTGTGATTCATTTTGAAATGCTGTTCATCATCTTTTTATTAAATCAATTTTTATTATAACTTTCTGCATCTGGGACTTCTCTTCACACAACCGCCCAAAGATTTTTGAACTTAACAATTTGGTGACCCCGACGTGATCTTTGTGGTGAGTTGTGGTTGAAGAATAGTGATTTGAACAAAGGACCAGACTTTTCTCTGGGACCCCTTGGATGATCCCTCCTCTCTGCTCACATGAGGCCTCACTAAAAAGGTAATGGCAAGGACCTGTTGATAACCGAACCTTGTTTAGGTAGACCTAGGACAATTTAGTTGTGAGCAGGGCAGGGCTGGTCTGACGAGGTACTAAATTCTTAATGTAAAAATTACATAAGGATAATGTTCGAATAATGAAAGTGGTGCAGCATATAGATGTATGTTGAATGAAAGATGACGTCAGTGTATGTTTGTTGGAAGCTTCGCTGGAGGCAACGGTGCCGTCCGTATGAACTGTGCGAGTGATTGAATGAGAGCACCTCCTTCCTCTTCCTCACTAAGTCCTCTTCTTTTGAGAATATTCATATCAAGCACGTGTATAGTTTGAGTCAGCCAAGTGAATTGACGGGTTGTACTCTAGATAATAGTTTGGGTTGGCCAAGTGAATTGACGGGTCATACTCTATATAATAGTTTGAGTCAATCATGTGAACTGACGGGTTGTACTCTAGTTAATAGTTTGAGTCAATCATGTGAACTGACGGGTTGTACTCTAGTTAATAGTTTGAGTCAATCATGTGAACTGACGGGTTGTACTCTAGTTAATAGTTTGAGTCAATCATGTGAACTGACGGGTTGTACTCTAGTTAATAGTTTGAGTCAATCATGTGAACTGACGGGTTGTACTCTAGTTAATAGTTTGAGTCAATCATGTGAACTGACGGGTTGTACTCTATATAGTTTGGGATATATAGTTTTTGGGTCAATCATGTGAACTGACGGGTTGTACTCTAAATAATAGTTTTGAGTTGACCAAGTGAATTGACGGGTCATACTCTATATAATACTTTGGGTTGGCCAAGTGAATTGACGGGTCATACTCTGTATAATACTTTGAGTTGACCAAGTGAATTGACGGGTCATACTCTATATAATACTTTGGGTTGGCCAAGTGAATTGACGGGTCATACTCAGTATATAATGCTTTGGGAGAAGGCCAAGTGAATTGACGGGTCGTACTCTGTAGCATTGAGACACGGTTGAACATAGAGGGTCGAACGGTCTAACAAAGAGTCATAAAAGGGAGACGGTGTTAAGGGGGAAGGGAACTTAAGAGAGAGAAGCTAGATGAAGTAAGAGTGTGAAATCAAGAGGGAACCTCACCCGGTGAGAATTCTGTTCCATGAGAAATTAATTTGAGATGCAACAGATGTGTCCTAGTGAACTAATAATAAATAAGAATAAGAATAATGATAAAGATGCTTTTAAATATCCTTTCAAGTTGAATAAAAACAAGAATGATTTTAGTGGAAGATTGACAGTCACATGATGTCAATATTTGGTTCATCAGATTGAACAAAGAATAAGAGGGAAAAAGGAAGTGAGAGAAGGATTGTGGGAAGTACAAATGTGGTTGGTTGAGGTGTGGAGACGCAAGTGAGAGACAGGTATGGGAAGGGAGAATTAGAGAGAAGAGAGGCACACACACACGCACGCACACACACACACACACACACACACACACACACACACACACACACACACACTGATAAGCTGAACAGACTGTTAATTCAGGATGTAAAGCTGTTTAGAACTTTAGAAGTAGAGGGATGTGAAGTGACTTTTTTGAGTGTTTCCGGAGCACGCAGATCTGTCATTCTAGCACCTGAAAGTAGAAAACTAAATTGATAGAGCAAAAAGATAGAACCATTTGGTAAGAACAGCATTTGTAATCCTAAATCCTTAAACATGACTATAAGCAAAACAGTTGAAGTTATCTTAGAAACTGTCCAGTAAATCTTAAGCAGAGAGCATATTGGTGACAAAGTTTAGGATGTTTGTTGGCAGGATGAGTACAAGGGAGAACAAAGCAGCATGATATCAGGAATGTAAGAAGAATTGAGATGCCTTCTTCTGTTATCCCCCGACCATTTGGACCACTTGGGTCGTAAAGAGAAAGACTTGGAATGCACCAAGGGGGGAAGGGCCATTCAATTATCATTAGCACATCAACTGCTGTCCGCATATCAAAGAGAGATCATCCTGGATGCATCACACCTACTGCAAGAAGGTGCATCGGTTGTCTGCAGAAAACTGCATTACTGAGGACTCCTAAGCGGGCACCCATCTCCTCTGTGGTGAAGTCTGGTTACAAAGGGAGGTGAAACCAATAGGGACACTTGTCTCAACCCAGTGAAGAAATCATCAAACACCCAGAGGCTTAGGGAGTGTCTGTTTATCAAGGGGAGCTCAGTGTTGATATTAGAAGGAGAAACTGGTTAACAACTATGGACAATAGCCAAAAGGAATTGTTAATTTTACTGTGATGATGAGAAAGGCGGAGTTTGTAAAATGTTTGGATTTGCCTGTTTTACTTTCATCCTAAGCAACACAGCTCCTGATGGATCAGTGACCGAAGCGCTGACTGGTCTTACGGCATTGAGTCAGAACCTTGCAGAGAATGCTGGGATTGATGATCCCATCACAAGCTGGTTGGACAGTATGTTTGGAAGATGCATTTCTGTCCATAATAACCTCACTTTGTCTTGCCACCACAGTCGTGATCCCCTGAGGATGCTGCTGCATCCATGGACTTCTGCAGAGATTGATTGAAGCTGCATTTAGTAAAAAACATTCAAGGGAATCAATTAAGAGTTGAAGATGAAGAAATAAGCTTTTGATTGATGCATTTGTTTATCAAGGGGGGACATGATTTAGTCTGTAAGTGAATGACGATTATGGGAGTTGTAACAGCAAGTTAAGTTTATGATAATCAGAGAGTGTCTTGCATGATTTTTGTATACTCACTATAAATAGTGAGTAAGGGGGGATTGTTAGAAAATAATGATTTTTAGTGCTCCTAGTGAGAGCTAGAGAGTTTACATTGGAGGGTCAAGACAAATAAATAACTCTGTATGGATTATCAAATATTGAATGGATGACACTGTATGTACTACACAAATGTATTAATTAGAATTATGAAATGTATTGAGTGATTGTGGAAGGAATCCTGAAAACATCAGGAGCCCACAAACAGTTACGCAGCCTGAAGATTGGAGCAGATAGATAAGGAGGACGTGCTCAGGAATGTGAGGGGGTTGATTGAAGTCCTGAGCACTGTTGTTTAAGCGAGAGGGGGTTTGGGTTGACCAACACCAAAAGGACGAGGTCTTGTCCAATCAATGGACTGGAAGAGAGACTAGCCAGAGGAAGGGGGGCTGACCCCAAACCTGGCAAAGCTGAGACATTTTGAGAACATCAGCAGATCTCTGGGTGCCTTCTGCCGGGCAGGTATGTATGGATCTGCTGCCCGGTGGGGGGGGGGCACTGGATCTCTGTCTCATGGGATATCTCTCTCCCATGGGATATATTTGTATATATATTGTGTAGTTATTAGTGTGATTCATTTTGAAATGCTGTTCATCATCTTTTTATTAAATCAATTTTTATTATAACTTTCTGCATCTGGGACTTCTCTTCACACAACCGCCCAAAGATTTTTGAACTTAACATCTCATATGAAGGACTATGAATAGCACCTTTAAGGACTTTTTAAGGTTTTCGCCAATGAACTAACCTGTCTCCTACAAAATGTACGTTCCAATACAACTAAACTGCATTGTGCATTATGTTTCAAGGGAAAGTTATTTACTAGATTAATACAAAGACAAAACAAACCAAACTACTCTGTTAGGCTTGATAAAAAGAGCATCGCAGTTTGTTTCTGCCTTCTGCTTACTATCATTAGAAAAATATTTCTCATAGTTCAAAAACAAAGGATGCAGTTCTGCTGTATAGGAACATCATTTTAAGAGACAAGGCAAGATGTAATGGCCACTTCTCACCTCACAAAGCATGAAGCGGGGGCGACTGTGGCTCAGTGGTTAGCAAGTCAGTCTTTCAATCAGAAGGTCGGTGGTTCAAACCCCGGCTCCGGCAGTCCGTGTCGTTGTGTCCTTGAGCAAGACACTTAACCCTCATTGCTCACCGTTGCTGTGTCTACGGTCTACTGTATATCATGTAAGTCGCTTTGGATAAAAGCGTCAGCTAAATGAAATGTAATGTAATGTAATTTCAAATGTTTAACCAGTTACCTCGATATCCTCTTGTGTCAATGTATTCACAGGGTCTCCAGATGATGGACTGAACTCGGGCAGGACTACGTTTAGTTTTGTGACACTTTTTGAACTTCCACAACATATATGAAGCAGTAATAGTGGTTATTTTGGCCACGATTGGTGAAACCTTGTTGCTGTCTACATGGATGTAAGCCCCCTCTTCTGGAACGTCTAGCATGAATTACATACACAAACTGTATTACACCCATTTACTGGCAAGAGAAAAATAACACTAGAAAAAGGATTCAATTATCTGAGTGTGACTCTTGAGTTGACTTGTCTTAGAACAAATGACAGGAGGGCAAATTAATTCACGCAATCAGAACACACGCATAATTAGGCAAACCACCTGTTGAACCATTTGTAATCAAATTAGATGATCCAAACAGGAGTTCTCTGAGGCAATCTCAATGGGTCGTTGTCATTGAGAGGCACAGTTCACTATTACGCAGGGAAGGCTGAGTACTAAAAGAGACAAGTGCTGGCAGGAAGTAGATTAGTTTAAGAAAAGTAACCGTGAACGGAACCGAGGAACACATTCAAGTCAGTGCATGAAATGAACTCACCATACTGTGAATAATCAGCTTGTTTCTACCTGAAGAAAGTACCCGTGTAAGTCTCAACTGTTTTATTGTATCTTTTGCTGTTTAATATTGTTTAGAGCGGCACAATAATCTAAATTGTACCTAAATATTTTAATATCTCAATATTTGTGAAAGGACATAAAAAAAATACAGATTTCCTCACACCCTGTCGTTTTTAGAGAAAAGTAGAGAAAAAATCATTATTCCCTTTTACACCACAAATGAAATATTTGTTCCAGAGTTGCTCAGCCCTAGTTTGTTTTACAGCTATCTTGTGTTCTTTCAGTTTTTTTTCATTTTCATTTGATTCATCTGCTGATATTTTTTGGATTCTTCGATGAATTGTTTAATCTATATAACTTTAGAAAACAGTAACAAAGCCACGTCACAATTCCGTAAAGCCCAAACGGGTTTCATCAGATGTATAGTTTGGTCCCACCATTCACTTGAAGGAAACTCACAATAAACCATGATATTTCGGTAACTCTGCTTGAAAGCTGACCATAACGCGCACATCAGCTTGATTTCAACCACAACCCCACATCAGTCCCCCAGCTGTCTGTGTTGACAGTCTGACGACATTCTCCAATGCTCGGATTCTTGACTGAGAAACACCAGACGAGGCCTCGGCGTGTTTGTGTCAGGGCCGTTTTCTCACTTCCTGCCCCAACGCGCTGGCCCTGCATCGGGGGCCCGAGGAGTACTCTGCTTTTCCTGTTGCCACTGGCTGCTATTCATGAACATTTCCTGCCTGTATCGTGACCGCTCCGTGTTTTCAGGACACACCTGCGGCGCGATTGATTGCGAGTCGACCGCCAAGGTCAAGGCTGCCCCCACCGGGCTTGTATTGTCCCAATGTACTGCGAGTGGCGATGAATCACCGACTATTTTTAAAAACCTACAAGTTAGTTGGCGGGAGACATTACTAGTATCTCATCCGTGAAAAGCCTGATCCTTAACTCCATCAGGCCTCTGTGTGGTTTTTCAGGTAATTCCCCCCACCCCACCAACAAGCAGGCCTGGGATCCTGTGTGTCAGCACATGTGATTTGTTTTGGCTACAGCGCTGAAAAGCGCACACAGGCTTCTGGGGGCAGCTCTGATCAATTAAGGCAAAATGGGAAGCCAAAGCTGAAAATGCTTTCATGTCTCCCGAGGCCAAATGGAAGTCCTCCGTTGGAGCTGATATGCGCTCACCTGAAGCACACGGCGCTCCCTAACTTAAATGGAAATACAAGAGCCGGATGGATTGCGAGGGAAATCGGAGTAAAAAACGAAAACGTTGAAGGCACTCTCGACTGTCACGAAACGTCGATGCTGAGGCTTGAGACGAGAGGAATGATGAGATGACGATTGAAAATTCATGACCAGATGAATGCGAACTCACAGCCATCCCTTCACTGCTATTTCAGGAGGATGGGTTTCTTATGCCAAATAAGAAGCACGTGCCTTCACTTGACCTCGAGTCGCACAAAAAAATACCTTTTGAAAAATCACAGCAAAATTCGCAAAAGTCTGTTCCTGTAAAGTGTAAAACGATGCTCGCCCTCTCGATAACGCTGTCAAATTTTTTACCTGATTAATAATTTTAAAAAAATGTCATTCCTCAAAACATTTGCAAAACGCTTGTGCGGCTGTACCATGCCCCAATTTCTATATCAAAGAGATGGTGGGGGTGAAAGTAGGCTGCTTGTACTGTACAACTACCAGTGACAGTAGGAGTTTAATACGTTGCTAGAGAGAGTGAAGGCTGGGCCAATGTTGCAGCGGCTATAAAGGGATTATTCTTCCCTGGAAGACATAATCATGTGTAACACACTTGTTTCAAATCCGGTGAAAAAACAAACAGGTGTTTCTGCTGGTGTTCCCTGCCTGCACACATACAGGAGAGAACAGCCCCCAGAAACAGACCTTAGATCAGTTATTGGGGCTGTGGTGAAAGGTGTCAGGGCGCTTTTATACACCGTTCAGCTGGAAGGAATACACTTCACATATTCAAGAATGGCATGTCTGCAGTTCTATGCTAAAAAAGAAACATGTTCAAAACACTCACAGACAGATACAGACTATTGCTTTGATACAGTGGATGACAATGTGTTGAATGAGTGTCACCTTGTCACCTTGTCACGAGGTCTAATGTGTTATAAGCATACTGTAAAATATCTGATACAGACTTTTAGATGTAAAGTGTATTTTTTGGGGTGTGCGAAAAACAAGCACATTTTAAATAAAAAAAAAGAGCAGTGCACTGACCTGAGAGCCCCCACAGCAAGGTCAGCGAGAGCAGAGGAAGTTTCCTCGAAGTAGTGCCGACCTCCATGGTGGCGTCCGTCGCCCCGGCTCTGTGAGCTCCGCGTCGCCTCAGGCGCAGGTCTTCTCCAAGTCTGTCAAGTGGCTTCCAATCTCCCCGCAGAGACGTTTGCCGCCGGGGAAGGTGAGGTGAGGATGGAGTGGAGGGGGCACTCCCCCGGGGTGAGAATATGTCGGGAGGCGTCTCGTCCCGCGGCCGTCTCAGGAGCCCCTCTTCGCTGACTTTGCGGTGAGCTGGTGATAAAGTGCGAATCGTATCACCGCTTCCGACGCCGAAGGTGAGGGTACTGCGCGGGCACTTGTCCTCCTCTCAACGCTCGGCTGCATCCGCACTTCCCTCCGTGTCGAGACGGCAGCTACAACTCCGCAAGTTGTCGTCTTTTGTCATTCAGAGACGAGGGGGAGAGGGAGAGGAGGAGAGAGAGAGAGAGAGAGAGAGAGAGAGAGAGAGAGAGAGAGAGGAGCCGTACTGTACCACCTTGCTTGGCATCAATATAGGCATAATTTAAAGACAATTTCCGGTTTCCAGCTTGGAAATAAAACCCACTCTTTACGTACACGGTTTTATAGAATGCTTTGTAATGACAGTCTGCTCTTATTTTGAAAGGATGAGCTGATTAACATCCGTTCTTTCGCCGCTTATATTTTACAGCTTGACGCGGGAACACCTGTGTGGTTCGTCATGTGCAGGTGCAAAGCCTACTTTTCATGTGCAATTTTGGCAATAATTCTGAATTTGACAAAATGTCGCTAGCAGCAAACATGTGATACAATTTGTAACAATGTGAAATATTAGGGACGAGTCTTGTGTCTTTCCCCAATGTTCCATAAAAACATTGACATAAAAAAACAATGTAAAACATAGTGGCGGTGGCTGTCGTGCTTAATGTTTCTCAAAAATACAGAAATGTAAATACAGATTATTAAACCATTTCCAGGCATTCTCTATAAAAGAAAAAAAGCATCATAGTTTAAATGTCTCATTGCAGACTTTAATGTTTCTGTAAAAAAAAATAAAAGTGTGCTTTTTGACAATTTCAAATACCCTGGCTCAAGCTTCATCTTTTTTTCCCAACAAACACTACAAAAGCTCCATCCTTTCCCCCAGCCTCCCCTTGAAGATCTCCAGCTCCTGCTCCATCATGTGTGAAGAGGTTTGGTCTGAAAGCAGAGAAACAGTCTGGACTCAGCTTGACGTGAATTCCCAAGATGAGCTCCCCCCCCCCCCCCCCCCACAATGTAAAAATATGGACTGACCTGTGCGCTCTGCTATGGTCAGACCCGTCTATTTCTAAGGTTGCCCTGTTGCCTCAGCAACATGGGTGAGGCTAAGGAAAGACGACGGCTCAATTATGAGAGGTGAACAAGGGTTATTCCTGTGATTAAATCCAAAGAAGCAGGGTCCAAGCCTTGTGAGGATGAGATTTTGTTGTGTTGCTGTAAAATTGCATCTAGGCCTCCAGCTGGAATCCGCAGCGTCCAGGGGCAGGCTGTCAAAACAGGCCTGTTTTTTTATTTTTGCTGCAAAAATCATTTGAGCTGACCAGAGAGGCTAATACTGAATTCTGGACCACGCTGCTAATCCAAACAGACGAGTCTGGATACTCAGAGCATCGGTATAGCACCAATCAGCTGTTGTATGTAAAGGTGAGGTGGAGTAATACCTCAGCAGACATGAAGGTCCCCCCCTCTGTGTGTGTTGTATTCCGAGTTTACACGCATTCAAAGATCATTCAAAGATCATTTTTGTCTTTTCTAATCTGCTGGTCTATTTTACATATGAATATGCAGCCTTCACTTATTGACACATTGCAATAGATTATTTTGTATAAATATCTATACACATACACACGCATGTGGGCATCAACATTCATTATAATGGAATATCGGGAACTATAACTTTCACCAGATGAATTTGATTTAATAGTGAAACATGTCCAACAAGTCTTTACAAGTCTGGTTTTGTCCCAAAACTAAATATGTTCAGTTTAATATGATGTAAAACAGAATTTCGATAATTGAGAGGCTGAAAAACGGCTTTTTCGGAACATTCAATCTGAACATTCAACACTCAACATCGAAGGTGCACACAGTGCATAATAGTCAACGTATCAGGGTCCAATTAGGGAGCCTCACCTGGAAACCCTCCAATGAGGAGCAGCGCTGCGTGGAGAGGGCATCACCAAGGTGTCCACACCAGCATGCAGTCAGCGGGTTTGCTGTTCATGAGCATGAACGCGGCCGCGCCCCGCAGAGGGGCAGCAGTGCTGGGTGCTGGGTGCTGGGTGCGGCGGCATTATACCCGTCATGTTTGGTCATTCAACACAAGCTCTTCAGAGCATAAAGAAACTAATTATACTTCATGTGTCACCTATACCACCCGGCAACCCCTCCCACCCCGAGCCTTCAGATAGAAAGACACAAACAAGAATAATTTGGGAAATTGTTTTGGTGAACTATAAGAATAAAGTAGATGAAGGAAACAGTATGGAGGACACTGGGAGTAGAGGATCTACTTTACTGTATACTGGTGTGAAGAGCAGATACGTGCTGTCCTCCTTCTGGACATCCAGGCTTACAGACACTTTGATCAGCCAGGTTGTATTTGATTTGGCTTCAGGTCATGTTCCATGTTTCAGAGGAGTTCACCTCAATACGCTCTGCAGCTCAGAAACACCAGTTTGATGACAAAACACTCATGGAGATTATTCAAATGTATATTCAGCGCCATTTGAGCTCTACCAAATATATGTCCGCAATAGTCTGTCACTGAGTCAGAAGTTTGTTGCACCTGCAGTGTAAAATAAACAGCGGACGGCAAAACATAACATGAATCATGAACTCCAGCTGACTGAGCCGGACACTTTGATCATATGTCTTGATAAAATAAAAATAAAGTAGATTTTTTTTCAAACGGCAAGGCTTGTAAAAGGTCAGAGGCATTGCTGTCTCTCTGCACAAGAATCACACGCACGCATGGTGTCATCGTGGGTTCAGCCTCCCACACAGGAACCTTTGAATTATTAGCCAGCTCTTGGCATTGGTCACCCCCTCTTCCCTTCTTCTGAATTCAGGTATCAACCTTTCCAAGCCGAGCGCTTTACTCCACGGTGCCACTCGGCCGTGTGGGGATTTTCAGCACCAGCTCTCTGTGGCCATCTCCTGGTCACATGAGTGCATTACATCTGCCCAGACTCAGCGCTCCCATCAGCTGCTACATCCACCGACTTCTCAAATCACAAGGTGATGGACGGTGTGCTCAGGGCTCACGACCTCTCTGATAAGGTCTTCCATTATGTTCACTTATGACAATGCATACAAATTTAAATTCTCCCAACAGAGCTGTAATTGTATTCTATAAATATAGGCAACATTCACAGCAAGGTTTTTTAAACAAACATTGTCCTCCCATAATCAGGACATTGTGATGAACCCGTCAAGGTTACCATCCTTATGAAACATCCAGCACTGAGTTGAGATCATCGACCCTCCAACCTTTCTATGAATATGTAATTTGCTAATTGTTTTCTGGCCACATTAATCTTTTTTTTCATAAATTGACAATATTAATCTTGGAAATTTTGAGTTTTTTCTTGTCTTTTTAGTTTAACCAATGGCCCTAATACGCTCTCAGACCCTTTCAGCTTATTCTATAAATAAATCAAACCCCAAAAACATGAGAGGTGATCCTAGAGATGCTTGAGGAGCATGTAAGCAGACTTTTTTGGTGAAACAGGAAACTGACTGTCAACTTGGTGAGCCCAGACGTTGGCATTACACCGCTACAGATTTTCATTTGAGCTCAGAAAAAGACATGATTGAGGACAGCAGGATGCAGCTGCACGCGTTCTCTACCGTGAGCTCACACACACTCAGCAGCCCATTCTCACCGTGTGGCAAATGACAGTGAGCGCCCCATTTATTGTTTTTTCAAACATGTAAACATACAAGACGGTGACTTCAAAACAATCACATACAAGACATGGTGTCAACCAATAAAATAGAAAATATCATACTCATCTTCATATACTGTATACCCAAACAAATTAACATTGCAAGTTTGCAAAAGCCGGAATGCTCAAGAACATCGATATTTTTTAAATATATATATTTACATTATAGATATTTAAGGTAGATTTCATATACATAGATTCAATATGGACTTTTCCCTTTTTTTGATTCTTCTCTACACTCGTATTCTCCTGGCACATTGCACATCACCTCAGGAACCCTATTCATAAAACTTACAGGTCGAGGATGAGCTTACCCCTGCAGCTTAATGTCTTCCCCGACTAGAAGTTGTAGCTCGGTGCTCAGGCCTGCTCTCCACCTATGAGCAAGTGTGTGTGTGTGTGTGTGTGTGTGTGTGTGTGTGTGTGTGGGAGGTGTTGGTCTACCGGTACCCCCCCACCCCAGCTGCAGCTAGAGATGCTCCAAAGACCTGGCCACCGACAGTCTCAGAGAGGTTCTCAAACGCATCGCGAGCGTCGGGACGTAATTGGGAGTTTGGTCTCATTTCAGCTGAGTGATTGATTATTGGCTGCTCGGTTTCAACAATGTTGGGTTTAAATACATTTAAAAAACAAACACGTGTGTGCGGGCTGCAGCTCAAACATGCCGTTATGGCTCACACAGATGCTGTTGAAGTCAGATATCTTAAAAAAAGCACTGGCTGAATTAAAAGGTGAATGTTGAGGATTCCACACTTAGAATCCAGCCAATCGTTGACAGGTGGATCAACATCTAACTGTGAAGGTCCACACCTCAAAAACAGATCTGCTTAATATCGGTGAATTCTCTTAGTTAGCTGATAGCGTGGCGTAAAAACTAAATTATGAATGCCCTGAACTGGTGTGGCAGTATTTCACAATATCTAGGTTCTGCCTGTGCAGGAGCAGACCTAGTCAGGCACGTGAATGTGCACGAGAGCTATGAAAGACCACGGAACACAGGCGGCGAGAAGGCCGACCAGGCAAACCCATCAGTACGCTATGCTGGGATGTTGTTGATGAAGCTTGGAATTAGAGCACAGCGTGGGTATCACATGATCAGATCATTCATGATCTCCATCCTGCACATGTGCCACTCTCGATGGAGATGAGAAAGAAGCCAGGTGTCTGCCTCCTGAGCTGCTTCCATCTCTTATACGGTTACCCTACTATTACGATTATTTATTTCTAGATGTATTTGTTCAAATAATTTTTCAGTTATGACAAATTAGATAATCAAATAAAGTGGCCTTTATTCTCTGTTTGTATTTGTTCATGTTTTTACAAAAGGGTGAACCTGAGGCCGCCGCTATACAACAGTGATAGCGTCATAGCACATCCTTAAAATGCAATAATATATGTATCTTTTTGTTTGTAAAGCACTGGTTGTGGATCGAGTCTGCAGTATTTACAGCGCCGTCGGCACACATGGCCACAAAGTTCCCGGGGTATCCACATTGATCGAGGCCAGTTCTCTGCTTACGCTCCCTAATCTGCATGGAAGCACCCCCAGCTGCAGCCTGGCTACACATAAAACATAAGGCATAAACCAGCACGCTACTCTTCCATGCTTCTCTGAGTTCAGGTCTGCACCTGGACGCTCAAAGTAAAGGCAGATTTTAGAATAAATCCACGCCGTGGTCCCCTCGCTGCCTTATTCGCTACATCCTACTGAGGTAGACTGATGCATGCTGCAGAAGTCCCCTAGCCAGCCCCACGCTCCCTGATGAGGCAATACTTATCTACACTAAACAAGCAGCAGAAACCTTTGTAGTGCACATAAGCCTTAAATAATAGGTACATAATTCTTGGATGTTGCAGCTCTGTAATACTTAAGTTAGCGTTCCCGCATCTCTGCACAATAAATCCGCTTTCTTGCCGCCCTTATAGACTTAATGAGGGTCTGATGTGAAATCAGTTCAATGGGCTGCAAACAAAAGCCAGACTCCCGCACACATCCATGCGTTAAAACAGACAGAATCACCTCTTCATCGTATCTTGAGCCGATTCAAAGGGCGAGTTACAACATGTCTTTGTTGTTGTATTTCAAGGGACAGCCGACGGCCGTCTCCAGGCACTCCAGCAGAGAGCCCGCCGAGAGGAAGTCCAGCTCCACCTCGATGAATTTGATGTAAATGGCAAAGCGCTGTGACGAGTCCTCGCCCCCGTCCCCGCTCAGATTTGCGGCAGTGCCGCGGCAGTTCTCCTGCAGGAAACGCGTCACGGCGGAGGGTTCGCTGTGGGCATAGTGTTTGCCGGAGCCCTGGAAGTGCTGGAAGAGACACTGCTGTATGGTCCTGTCCTCCGCTATGCCCAGGTAGCAGTAGGTGACTTCACCCCCAGTCCTGTCCCACCTCTCCGAACCTTCTCCGTCGGACTGACTCGGCGCCCCGTTCTCCGAGCCGCGGTCTTCGCCGTCGCCCCTGGGGAAGCTGAGTGCCTCGTAGCCGATGGCGTAGAGTCCGTACGCCTTGGGGATGTCCCCGGGAAGGAGGTAGTGGGAGGTGCCCTTGCCGCAGCCCGCCGCCCTGGACTGGGACACGGGGATCCAGTCCACCTCCATGTGCAGCTCCAGGCAGCGCGCCTCGCTGATGGTGATGTCCAGGAACTTGTAGTAGACGTTCTTCCAGTTCATCTTCTGGACCCTGGTCATGACGACGCGGCCTTCGGGCTTCTCCGGGTTGAAGTACTCGCGGAGCCTCTTGCCCAGCGGCACCTGGGAGCTGATTTCAGCGTAGTGGTACCGCACGTCCTCGCGCCAGCGCGTGTTGTAGCCCACGCCGAAGATGGCCAGCTTGTTGGAGAGGTGCAGCCGCGAGAACTCCGTCCACGTCTGGAAGTGCTCCCATTTCAACTGCACCGACTCCAGGATGCGCATCACTGTCTGCATCGTTTCCCTTTTTCTGCAGAGAACCCAGCGTACAGAACAATGACGTGAGGATGTAATAAATAGCACCTTGTTAGCCTCTATGAACTATTAAATGGCCTTTGACACAGTATATAAGGGCTAAAGTTCACATGTAAAACAAAGGAACAGGAAGTGACGAGGAGATTCCTTCATGCCCTTATGAGGAGGATTTAAAAACTTCTGCCCTTATCTATAATGCATAACTTATGTATACTGTATAATTATAGTAATAGCACTCATAAATATTCATGCATTATTACAATAGTCCTAACACATAATAAATGGGGTTTATAACAAGTTATAAGATCAAGTAACATATGTAATTATTTTCTTTTGCAAGGATATAGAATTCCCATAGTTGTATCACATTATTATCTTTCAGTGTTATAATTCATTATATTGTGATTATAAGTTAGTCGAAGTGGTCATTGAGATATTAAGAGGTTTTCTCTCTTCTTTCTTCTCCCGTAGGTATTTTCTACTTTAAGTCAACGTTTAGATTGTTGTTATTGTTACTACTGTAATAAAGCATTAGGAATATTGTTATATTTACTATATATATATATATATATATATATATAGCGGGGCTCCATGCACCTCACTCTCCTCCTTTCTAAACAAGGTCTAATAATGGCAAAAAGGCCCCAAAAAAACTTTATAAAAAGATTATAATGTATTACAACTATTAGAATTCTAATATACCATGATCCTTGGTCAATAAAATGTTTGTAAGTGACCAGCAATTATAAAGTATTATGATACATGACCTTATAGACATGGGAGTCATAGAACGTGTTTTAGCTTCTACGACTCTCTGTGGTCTCAAGAAATACAGATCCAACCCATTTCTATAAATATAATAAGTTAATCCTTGTTCTATTGTATGTTGGACTAAAACCATGCTCATCTTTGACTAACTAGCTTGGGGATAACGGGTGCTGACCTGTGTCAACGTGCAGATTAAGAACTAAAAGGGGCAGGGGGGCACATCCCATTAAGAGGAATGTCAGACACATGACAGAGTTGGCTTTGCAATAGCAATTTCCCATGATGAGGCTCATTCACAACATACAGCTCACAGCGCCACATCATATGTTCACATACATAACTTAACTGTGCTCTAGTTGACTTACTGGATTTGTTCCGACAGCTCTATTTGAATCTGCAGAGCTCGACCTTTAGGCACCTGGGTTTCTTCTAGAGAGGAAATAAACACACACACATGAGCTTAAAGACACTATGTCCATGTCTTCATTGCTATCTGTCCACTCCTGGCTAGCACACTCACCAGTCTCCATGTCCCCTTCCTGGAAGGCCGAGTCCAGCACCTGGTTGCACCAGTCCTCCTGGGAGAAGTCTTCCAGGGTGCTGCCGTCGGACTCCATCTCCTGGTACAGCCCGCTGCTGTTGATCAGCACCGGGGCACAGCTCTGGGAGTCCCAGCCACCCTGGCCGAACACCTTCTCCAGCTGCTCGATGGTGTAGCTGCTCTTCCTTTTGCCGATGCCGTGCTCCTTCACGCGGCTGTAGCAGCGCCGCAGCGTCTGTAAGTGGTGATGGGATAAAGGAAAGACTCACTCAGCTGTTTGTTCCAAAAACTGTTAGTTGTTGGGACAGTTCTACAGAGCAGTGTCTCACAAGGAGCAGAGCTGCATAGTGAATACACGTTAATGTGAACTTGTGAAGGCAGTGGGAGGCAATTTTAGAAATGTTGACAATGCTATTTGTGGTTGGTAAACATGATTGACTCAACAGAGTGCTGCAGGGATGATATAGTTTTGTAGGAAAACCAGGAAGTTAGCATCCCAAACATTATGGTCCATTTAGAGCCAAACAGACCATAAAGCAGGGTATGCTTTGGGGCGGGGCTACAAGGTGATTGACAGGTAGCTGCTGCTACCAAAGCTGCATACGTCGTGTCTACGTCACTCCTCCGTATTCAAAATATGAAAAGTTGCAATGAAAAAGCCAAGATGGAAAAACTTGAGGTTTCAAAACGGCGGCCCATAAATCAATGAGTGACTTCACGATGACTACTTCCTATGACTTCTTATATACAGTCACGCCACCACCACTAAGCTAAAGGAGGAATAGTGTTCTAGTGAGGACGTTTAGTTGTCTCATTTAGACTTTTTAAAAACACGTAAAAGCTTCTAAACTCATTAGACAGGTTTTTACTGATGAACATTAAAACCTCTTCAGCTTGTTTTCACAACAGACCTGTTCCAGACATCCAACCAAAAACACATCGACTTTGAGATGGAACACAAAGTGTAAAAATGCTGACTCATTTCCAGGATTCAAGGACTCAATGCTGCAGCACTCTGAATAGTTTCATATTTTCAGCACTTCTTGCAAACAGGAGGTTGTTGAGAAACATACCAAGTAACATCATATTTAATGACATGTTTAATAAAGCTCAGGGTTCAGAAAACAAAGGACTGACCAATAGACACGTTATTAGGTATGATTATAGTTGAGTTTGAAATGTGCCTTGGTGAAAGGAATATAATGAAGCAGGTCATCTGTAAAAACAAAAACCGTGAACATGTAATAAAAAGCATTCCACAGGTTTACATTTTGGAACCAACTCAACACAATATACTATTCATAAAACCATCACATACTTAACGTAAGACTTTTGTGTCCATGAGTATAAAAGACGAGAAAAAAAACAATAAACTTGTACATGCAAGAGGTTTGCAATCCAGAAGTCAACTAACCTAAACATGGTTAAATACCATGAAGACAATCGTAAACAAAAAAAACTGAATGTACGACGATTGGTGCCAGTTCGCCAGTCAAGAGTCAAATATCCTCAGGAAATATAGTCCTGGTAAACAGAGTGGTGTGATCCTCCTCTCAGGGAGCATTACCTCAGAGAGGTGAGACTCATCTCCAACAGTGTTCACAGGCTTTTGGAGAAATCCAAGAAGAGGCTGGCAGGGAGCGGCCGGTCATCTCATGGTGTCTCTTGTCTCTACTGCATTTGTTTTAGCAGCAGTCAGACTACCAGACCAACATGTGGCAGGTAAACACACTCTACTCTCAACAAGAGTACAAAAACCTTCTCCTCACCTATAAAGCTCTCCACAATCTAGCCCCCACTTACCTCCACGACCTCCTTCAGGAATACACTCCCTCCCGCACCCTCCGCTCATCCTCTTCTGGACTGCTAACCATCCCCACGTCACGCCTCAGTACCATGGGTGCCCGAGCCTTCAGCTGCTCAGCACCCAGGCTCTGGAACTCCCTCCCCCCACACATAAGACAATCAGACTCCATCACATCATTCAAGTCTCAACTCAAAACTCACCTGTTCAAACTGGCATACTCATTGTAACTGGATCCTGTGCACTTCACCTGTTTTTATGTTGATGTTCTGTTTTAATGTTGGTTCTATCTTTCATGCTTTTATCTTTTATCCTGTATTTTTATTGTAAGGTGACCTTGGGTGACTTGAAAGGCGCCTCCAAATAAAATGTATTATTATTATTAAGAGGTGTGTAAAACCCGACCATAGTCTGACCGTAGTCAGCTCAAACATCAGCGCCGACCAACGAGACATCTCACCGCCATCTACTGTGTCAGCATCAGCTCTCATCACTTTAGCAGTGCCCTTTGCCGGGTCTGAATCGGTTCAGTCCACAACACCAGAAGACCTACATGTTAAGCGTCAACACACACGTTACTTAACTTAAGACAGGTCTGAACGCGATGATGTGTCCACTAATGTGGAGGGCGTAGTATACCCTGGGGATTTTTACTAGACAACCAGTGTTACCTCAAATTTTAGGCAACATTTAAAGGAACAGTGTGTGCATTTTAGTGCCATCTAGTGGTGTGTGGCAGGTTGCAACCAACTAAGTTACCCCTCAGCTCAGCACCACCCTTTCCAAGCGTGTCGGGGAACTACGGTGGCCTGCAGGTAGGGAGAGGATTTTAGTACTAGGTTGTACTACTCTACTCTTATCAGTAGTTCTTCAACATGACTAAATAATTGTTTCGAAAAAGATATATGTAATTCTAAAAACAAATAAATTCATAACAGAATTAAAAGTTACTTATAATTTAGATATAACAGTTATCTAACAGTTATGTTTACAACAACAAAGTCTATATATAAAGTAATGTATATCTCACTGGAAACAAATTAAAAATATCAATACAATAAATGACCTTGCTGGATGAAGTTAATAAAGAATTAAACACAGCTATCCTTCAGTATCAGTCATCTGTCCTCTATCCTCCATCCTCCTGGCCTCTATCCTCCTGTTATCTATCCTCCTGTCCTCAGTCTTCTTATCCTCCTGTCCTCTATCCTCTGTCCTCCTGTCATCTATTCTCCTGTCATCTATTCTCCTGTCCTCCATCCTCTGTCCTCCTGTCATCTATTCTCCTGTCCTCTATCCTCTGTCCTCCTGCCATCTATTCTCCTGGCCTCTGTCCTCCTGTCATCTATTCTCCTGTCCTCTGTCCTCCTGTCATCTATTCTCCTGTCCTCTGTCCTCCTGTCATCTATTCTCCTGTCCTCAATCCTCTGTCCTCCTGCCATATATTATCCTGTCCTCCATCCTCTGTCCTCCTGCCATATATTATCCTGTCCTCCATCCTCCTGTCCTCTATCCTCCTGCCATCTATTATCCTGGCCTCTATCCTCTGTCCTCCTGCCATCTATTCTCCTGTCATCTATTCTCCTGTCCTCCATCCTCTGTCCTCCTGTCATCTATTCTCCTGTCCTCTATCCTCTGTCCTCCTGTCATCTATTCTCCTGTCATCTATTCTCCTGTCCTCCATCCTCTGTCCTCCTGTCATCTATTCTCCTGTCCTCTATCCTCTGTCCTCCTGCCATCTATTCTCCTGTCCTCCTGTAATCTATTATCCTGCCCTCCATCCTCTGTCCTCCTGTCATCCTGCCATCTATTCTCCTGTCCTCTATCCTCCTGCCATATATTATCCTGTCCCCCATCCTCTCTCCTCCTGTCATCTATTCTCCTGTCCTCTATCCTCCTGCCATCTATTATCCTGTCCTCTATCCTCTGTCCTCCTGTCATCTATTCTCCTGTCCTCTATTCTCTTGGCCTCTGTCCTCCTGCCATCTATTCTCCTGTCCTCCATCCTCTGTCCTCCTGCCATCTATTCTCCTGGCCTCTATCCTCTGTCCTCCTGTCATCTATTCTCTTGGTCTCTATCCTCTGTCCTCCTGCCATCTACTGTATTCTCCTGTCCTCCATCCTCCTGTCATATATTATCCTGTCCTCTATCCTCTGTCCTCCTGGCTGTTTCTCAACCAGCAGAGATGGTAACAGAAAAGAGTTTCCGGCCGATCCCGCTCGCTGTACTTGAATTTGATGAAAAAACCTGATCTCCTGCAGGACGCAATGATCCGTTCTGTTACTGCTCTATTTTGTCAACCTAAGATACAGTGACGCTGAAGAGGAAAATATATGAGACAATGACAAAGCCACATTAATATGTAACGTTGACACAACAGATGGCCGTTCTCTCTGATGACAGGTGTCCCTGGTCTGTCCGGAACATGCTGGGAAGGTAACACTGTGAATGAATACATAAATGAAAGCTTTGGTGACGTGTTGATTTCACCCTAATAGAGCAATGTGGTTGTAAACAGAAATAAAGAGGATGTTCATCATAACGAGGAAATAACTGAGCTAAATGAAAAATAAAAAAGATGTGATATCCAGCTGTGTGCTTTAACACGCCCTGACGTGATGTCAGGTCAACAACCGGTGTCTGCCATGAAGCAGCGGTGCTATCTGACGATGGAGGACGGACATGCACAGCGTGCCCCCCATGGCCTCATTTACCTTCATCCTCTCCCTGCACTGAGACGGGGTCCTCTCGTATCCCAGCTCCGACAGGGCTCTGGACACCCGCTCGTACATGGCGGGCCCGGGGGCCTTACCGGAAAACACGGTGCCCGCGACCTCCAGCTGCTGCATCCGCGCCTCCGTCAGCCTCTCGTTGCCCCACACCGCGATGAGGGCGTTCGTCTCGGACGGGGTCCACGACATCCCCCGGCAAGCCGTGAAGCTGTTGGAGGAGGATGAGGCCGCCGTCCGGCCCGCGGTCCCCGAGCCCACGTTCAGAGGCGAGAAGCGGTTCGGCGTCGAGGGGTTGGAGTGGTATTGATTACTGTCACTCAAATCCTCCGACTCGGGGGATGGCACCTCGGTTTTCGGTATCTTTAACGGCGTCGATATCTCTGGAGAATGCTCCGCTGTACTGGACGCCGCCATGTTGCCTCTGTTGCTAAGGGGAGGGGGAGGGAGGGTGACGTCCGGGGCTGTACGCTGCAAGGCATGGGGAAAAACACGGGCTGGATCCTAGCGGGGGTGGTGGGAGTCGCAAAGGAGTTTGAGCTGCAGGTAAACAAACCAACAAACAAACAAATAAACAACCAACGTATCGACCGAGTCATTTTCGCGCCCTAACTATGTCATACAAGGTGACGGGGGCGGAGTTCTGAATGTCGGACCTGAAGGTCTCTCCTCTGCCTTCTTTCAAGAAATTATGATTATTGAATCATCATAATGAAATAAAAGCCTGTTACAGATATGAGTCCCCGTTTTGCCTTGAAAATAATGTCACTGCAGAGGTGTCCTGGGTGGCAGCGGAAAACCATGCAGCATGGGAGAATGTGCATGTTTTTGTGTTTTCATCATCATTATAAAATACAGTTTAGTTTTTGTATTAAAGATTACTTATTGTAGAAAGAGGACGGAGCTCCTTCAAAGGTTGTCATCTTACAACAAGCCCCCTTTTCACCGCAGACCTTTGGAGTTGTCAGATGTGAATTCAAACCAGACTTCCTATTCAGTTCAGAGGGTGTGATTTATATTTATTTGTATGTGTATTCTCATTATTATCAAGCCAAGATCCTCCTCGTTGCCAGTATTCTTTGTACATTTTATGAAAAAAAAAAAAAAAAACATGTTTAATGAAATCTTCAGTTAAAAAGGTAAGGATGAAACACCATTGTCTGGTTTACATGTTGTACTACCATGTCATTTGCAAGTGTCCTTCGTGATTTCAAGTGTTGATTGTACAAATACATGTTTTTTTCTGAGTGGTTAGTGGTGCAAAACATATTGTAGTGAAAAAAGCCTGTTACAGATACAAGCCCCCATATTGAAATTCTCATCTTAGCATTAGCGCGAAGTTCCACTTCTGCTTGCCTTCTGGTTTGACTGGGCGCAAGCGTAGTGTGTAAACACAAGCAATGCAATGTATTATTCTTAATATAACTGAAACTGTATTTATGATAATATTTGAATACTTCCTTCATGACTGTTTGATATTAATAACATTAAGTAAACCATGATGGGAATGCCAATAGTTTTGCAGGCTCAACCAAACAAAAGACAAACAGATATGTTTATTCACACATTTACATAGACATTGTGATTATAATTTTACAGCTTCTTTAAATGAGAAATGTTCAGCTTTAGGAAAAATACAGTATATTCACAATATGTTTATTGTCCATGGTGGACAATTTGGGATATTTGTCTTATTTGTTTGGACAAATGCCAGTTGACAAAAAATAAAAATGTCACGAGAGTAGAATGTGTAACACTCACAGTGATGAGTTGTACAACAAGTCCCTGCCATCCCTGGGCACTGGGTAAGACCTTTTATTGGATTTTGAGTGAATAATTGGTCATTTGATGGCCCGAGTGATGGATTGTTTCATTGTTTACTTCGTCTTTTCCATGACAGTGTGTGATTGACGTCCCACTGGGACTACAAGTCATTCCAGCCTGCTCTACCATCTGCCCAGTGTTTGCTGTGTGGCTGTGTGTGTGTGTTTGTGTGTGTGTGTGCGCGCGTGCATGTGTGTGTGTGTATGTGTGTGTGTATTTGTGGTCAGTGAGGTCCTGACCTGGCCAAAGGGACAGTGGGTCCTTCTTTGGATGGGGTACACACTAGCTGTCCAATACCGATCATGACAGGAAGCAGTGGACGGTCTAACCTTTCCATATCCAAGCTGCAGCTGTCAATGAGTTGTCATGTCTGTTGTCAGGACGAGATAATATCTGCCTGAAGTATCTCTTCCCATTTACGACTGATTGCTATCGGTGTTAACTTTTGCACCCCAGGTTGAGTGGAACGAGTACACTTTCTGAATGATGAAATGATGATTCTGGGGATATTCTATATATTTAAGAACAAAACCAGACCAATGAATGAATGCATTGTGTGTGTACTCATATCTTCTTCCTCTGTGCCACAGATCCACACTGTTGCACTGCTTGACATGTTTCTTCACGAACACACACACTGTAGCCTATTTTCAGTCAATCCCACATACACTGTCCGTGTGTAAGTGTAAGTGTCTTTAAACGTGTCCTAAACGGAAATTAGGAACACTGAGAAAACAGAGCTTGTTTTTGTTGGTTTTATTATTTGCTGCAGCAAGGTTTCGATGCAGGCTGTCTGCTTGGACAAGAACAACTCAACACAGTGGAGTTGGATACTTACAGACAAGATGGAGAGCAACGGTGGGGTCCTCACTGCCGAAAAACATAACACTAGTATCATCATAACTCGAAAGTACACATAGAGGAGAAAGAAGTGTGTCTCAAAAGTGAGGTCAGACATAGGGGAGATGCCAAAGCAAGAGGCCGCTTTGGTGCACTTCCTCAACAACTGCGGAAGCAAACATGCGGTACAGAAGGGAGTGTTGAGTTAGAAGAGCCAGAGCACGCTCTGTTACAAGTGCTTGTGGTTGGTGGCAGGAACTAAGTCTTGCATCAAAGAGGAAGAGGAGCAAGGTGCTTTGCAACTGGACCCCAACAGGTGTGAAACAACAGAACAGATTTCTAAGAAGCACAGTAAAAGATGTTACCATTACATTTAGCTGACACTTTTATCCAAAGCAACTTACATGCTATAGAGTAGACTGTAGACACAGCAATGGTGAGCAATTAGTGTTAAGTGTTTTCCTCAAGGACACAACAACACAGACTAGCTGAGCTGGGGTTTGAACCACCGATCTTTTGATTGAAAGTCAGACCTGCTAACCACTGACCCAAAGTCGCCCACAGACTGCAGCCCAAATACCCGTTCTCATGGTTCATGGCACCATGAAACTGTGTGCACACCACAAATCGGCAAGTGGAGAATGGAATGAAAGTTTGGCTGACGACATTAATGTTTCTTATCTTGATGACCAGATGACCGACGTAGACCAGATAAAGTCTGACCACTTACAGTATGTGGTTGACCTGCACACACTCCCCTGTCAAGCTGTGAAAGATCCTTTCAATTCATCCTGATGCTGTGTGCACATCACCTCTTTCACATGGCTTATGGGTCTGCCATTACCTAACAATAAGATCTCAATCAGAAACACTGAACGTGTTAGAAAAGTGGGCACTGCCTGATTTGCCATTGCCACATTCCAAATCAGGCAGGTCAAGTCTTCTGTGGCCTCATTTGTGTTTTAATATTCCTGAAAGCACAGGCGAACAAAGTGGGGAGAATCTGTTAATCTATGTGCCATCAAAAGACGGCCAGTATGTTCTGGGGACATGTATGGACATAACTTAAAGGTAATGAGATGGGACTTTATTTGCACATGTTCAGGACACTGGCTTCACCTTTTAGTACCAGCAGCTCTGCTGCCGCCTCATGAATTTGAAGTTTTTCTCGGTAATTGGAGGATGGTTTTGATCCTTGGGATTATCATCAGAGGGATGGACTGCTCTTTTGAAATCGTATTTGAATGCTAAAACTGAATTGACAGAGATGGAGCGAGGATGTTGGTGCGAGGATATTTGTTCATATTCTTTTTATATACTTATTTTAATAATTTTTTGTCTTTAGGTTTTTCTTTAGGTTTTAAGTAGAAAAGCTTTAGGTCATGGAAGCTGTTATTTCTGAAAATGCCATCTGATATTTTCTAAACCTCTGCTTCGTGTGTAGCCGTGTGTAGCCGTGTGGACGTTTAACACAGAGCTTCTGGGAAACAATAGCGTCATCTCTATTTTGTGTATGCCTGCTTTTGCTTTGTGTATGTTGGTAGTTCCAGGAACAAAAACACCAAGTGCCGAGTACCGGGTTGTTTCAATTTTGTTAACATATGTAGGTCAACTAAACTTGTGTTAGTATTGCTGCACTCCTTCAGGGACGAACAGAGAGGTCTGCTGCGCCTGATGTCTTTTTGTCCACATCAGCGTCCGCCGCTAGTCCGCCAGAATCTTCCCCTCTGGGATTTGATTTATCGCTGACGAGCCTTTATGGCTCCGTTTTTGCGTTCTAGTGCGAACTGAGCTATTTAGTAAAACGAAGGTCATGTGGACAATTTTCTTTTTTAACAGAGAGGAAAAATATCCCTATACATGTGAACAGTGCCATGCATTTATATCTGAAGGCTGTTCCTCATTGTCTGCAACTTCACATCGGAAATTGTGCTTTTTGTAATCGGTTCAATGTCATTGACCTGAGAGAGCTGGCTATGATTGTCAAAATCGTCCAAAATGTCCTTTTTCATAAGTCTGACTCTGATGGCTTATATTAGAAGAGGTCTAAAAATCAACCTTTGTGTTGCAAGATTAATTTCCCCCTTCAGTCGGGTGATGGATTTATGTCTGTCTCCATGCTCATCTTTGATCGGGCCACATCTGTTACCCATGAGCCTCAGTATTAATGACGGTGCCAGGAATGCCCTGGAGGGTTTTCATTTAGGCGTATCTGAGTGAAGTCTGACTTATTATGTCTCCAAACTCATTACTTTACATGTATGAAGTGACGCGATGATTATGAAGGTAAAGCGCGGCCTGTCAGCTTACGTTTCGATCAGGTGATCATGTGATCAGGTAAGCACCTGCAGGTCCGTTTTTTGTTTTGTTTAGTGGTAAAGTGGTATGAAGTATGACTAAATTATTAACAGTTCTCAGACTGTTGTGTCCGACACACTGATTCCATGATGGATCCTGTGCCTGGGCTGCAATGTGCTTTAGAAACGACTCACTTCATTGTTAGTAAAGTGGATAGATTTATTGATGAGCTGATCAACTGATGGATCCATTCCATCACTTCCCAACATCATAAGCTCCTATGGCCCTGCAGCCCAGTATGCTCTTGTATCATCACATTGAATATTCATCCCGCATTTAAATGGTCCGAAAAGCAGTAAAAAAAAAGATTATGCAGTAAAATAATTGCTAAGCCATATTCAGTCATTTAGGACCCCGACCCCACAGTATTTCATGAAGGCTTTGAGAATGAGCCATCAGTTTTAGAGAAGGCTTTTCACATCTTCCATCAATTTCAGCTCTGTCTCATTCCCATCATCACAGTGTTGCTCCTGGACCATTACCAGATAGGTGTGAAATGACCATGACAGCTGCTTCCTTGATACTGATTGCAGGAGACATGTCGTCTTAAGCACACCAGGCTGAAACAGAGCAGTCATGGTGGAAATCATGTCTGGCCGTCTACTTTTGAACTGCAGCAGGCCAGGAAATCAGCCAGAGATTTCAGGAAGGACTGAGAAGTCTGTCCTGAAGAAAAGGAAGAAAGCAGTAGAGCACTTTGTGTTTTTGAACTATACTCTTTTGCTGTAACAAGTTACTTCATAAAAGTCGAAGAAAACCAGGTCTGCACTGGTATGTTTCATTTAGCCTGCAGCCTAATATTTGGAGAGGGTAATGAGGCAAAAATTGCTCTTCCATTAGATACCTGCACATGCCCTGCACTCAGGGCAAAGGGCTAAGGCCGTATAGCAACTTGCAGTAGTAAAAAAAAACACAACTTAAAAACTTAAAAGCTTGATATGTAGTCTGTAAGTCAGGATCTGGTTATACCAAAGCAACATACTGCACTCAGAGTTCTTTATTGCACACCTCAAATATATCAATGGATTTATCGACTATCTAAATGCTGTAGTTCTATTCTTGAGCAGGCGTGATGCAGAATGTGAGCAGCTCATGTGTTAACTTTCACATTACTATTGTTTCAAGTTTGCACACCCAGGGAAGGGCTGACCAGTGTGAGGCTCAATGCATGTCCCCCAAAAGGCTTTTCTGTTCTACATATTCATCTCGTTTACTTGCGCGTCCCTAACATACTGACGTCTCAGAGGTCTGGCTCACGGAGGGTTCTGTGTTCTCTCCCTAAAACCCTGAATGAACGCGTTCCCCTCGACTCTGTTATTGTGCACGGGACAGTTCGGGTTGGATTCTCCAACATGTCCTCAAACAAAACAACCCCTTGAGTCTCCCGCTGATTCTCCTGATGCTGAAACTCAAACACCTCTCTTATCCAAGCCACCCCAATCAGCATTTAGCTCTTTAAGTTCCTCCAGCTGGGTCCATGCACCCCCAGTGGATTCCCTTACCCTGAGCTAACCTCCCCCCGAGCGACAAGAGGGCCCAGGTGCCATCACTGAACGAGACGTCGGGGTAATTTGGCTCTGCTCGGCCTAACACACACACCCTCCGTACATCAGGGGCGGGAGGGACTCTGGACATTAAACACTGTCTCATTAGGTTTGTTTGGAAGAGACGGGAGACCTAATGAGAGGCGGTGTAATGACCAAAAACATCTGATCTCCACCCGCTCCAAACAAAACATCCAGGTAGGGCCTGGGGTCAGGGCCAAAGTCATGTCAAGCCTCCCTGCCTCTAAAGGAAGAGGGGAGGGGGAGACGGAGTGAGGGAATCCAAGTTCAAGCACTTAAGAAGGAGAATGGGGAGTGACAGTGCAGCGCACAGGGGACAGCTGCCCTTTGTCTTGTGGATGCTTCAGAGATAACCCATCCATACTTTGTTTGGTGGGTCTCGTGAGATTTGGGTTTGGGAGTCACTGCACAATTTAAGCTTCTTGAATTTGCGTTAATCAAAGAGTCGCAAAAACAAATGTAGACTACCTCTTTCGAAATCAGCCTTCTCTGCAGATGTCGCCTTGTTCGTGAAGCAAATCTACTTGATGGGAGAGGAAAAAATAAAACAATGTTGTAACCGGTGCATATCACGGTTTTCGCGCCACTCAAAATGGCCAGCAGCTGCGCACCATTACCAAATTAAATCTGAATATCACAGACAGCTTTTTGAATTAGAGGCATTTCTCAGCTCATTAACATCTCATGAATGTTAAAACGAGAGGCAAATAATTGCTGCGGTGATGATGTACTTTGCTGTGTCATCACAGATGATATTCATAAATCACAATCAAAATGCGGTGCTTTTGTTTTGTGATTAGTGACTTTTTCATTGCATTGTGGTATTTTATGAGAGAGTTAACATGGCAAACAGCTTCACATGATTTCAGAAAGGGCTTTGGTTATGCACACTCCCAAATCCCCATTAGGTGTTCCTGCAGTCAGCCATATGAGATGGACTGTGTTGGTTTGCAGTCCCCCAAATGTCAGGCATCAGGGAAAAGACAAAGGAAAACAGTGGACAGAAATGAATGAAGGACTGCTAATGGTCATCGCTCTCTGTTGATCCGCTGTCCCTTCAGAGAGGGCAGTTAACGGGGGGGGGGGGGGGATTCATGAGGTTGGATGAGGGATGATGGGCCCTCTTCATGGTGGAGAGGAGTGGCTGAGATCCGCCACCCACCACCTCCTCCCTGCTGGACCCCAGGTGTCGAGCAGCTGAACCACCTACAGGCCTCTTGACCCATGGCCTGTCCACAGCTCAATACACCATTAGCCTCTGGAGCCGACCTGACCAGTGTGGCCACCTCACCACGGCCCATGCTGAAAGGCGCAATAATTGTGTCTATGGAGACAAGTTTAACAATGGAGCAGTGCGTCAGTTAATGGGAAATACTTAGGAGTATGTAAATTAAAAATGTACTAATAATTTAACCACATGCATATTTTTTGTAGGCCGACAGGAAGTTGCATCACACTGGTTCCCTCCAAAAAAAAAAGCCAACGGGATTTGGGATTATTGCAGACGAAAGGCACTGTGGTAAAAACATGTTTATGATACCTACCATTTTGTTCTGGAAGATAATCTTCACAAATGGTTACAGCTACTATGCTTTTTTAAGCCATCAGCAGAGGTGAAAAGCTAACATTGTCAGTTAAATGAACTGCATCTGGGTCACATGACTTCATGTCACCACCAATAGCTAAAGGAGGACTAGTGTCTCATTCCATTGCATTATCTAAACCTCTTATCCTTTTCAGGGTCTCGAGGCACTGGAGCCGATCCCAGCTGACATTGGGCAGGTTTCACCTGGACAGGTGTCCAGTTCATCTCAGGGCTCATATAGAGACAGACAAGCATTCACACCTATGACAGTTTAGAGCCTCCAGTTAACCTGAGCTGATGTCTTTGGACTGTGGGAGGAAGCTGGAGAACCCAGAGGGAACCCACGCTGCCACGGGGAGAACATGGAGGGAACCCACGCTGCCACGGGGAGAACATGGTGGGAACCCACGCTGCCATGGGGAGTACATGGTGGGAACCCACGCTGCCACGGGGAGAACATGGTGGGAACCCACGCTGCCATGGGGAGAACATGGTGGGAACCCACGCTGCCATGGGGAGAACATGGTGGGAACCCACGCTGCCATGGGGAGAACATGGTGGGAACCCACGCTGCCACGGGGAGAACATGGTGGCAACCCACGCTGCCACAAAAATATCCAAATCTCTTCAGCTTGTGTTAACCACAGACCTTATTTCAAGCATCTAATCCAAAACACATTGACTTTGAGATGAGGGAACTTGAAGTGTAGAAATGCTGACTCATCTCCTAGTTTTAGGACTCCTCCTTCAACTGAACATGTGAAAGGTGTGAAATGTGTTGAGCATACAGTGGAACAGGTGTTGGACTACGTTCTCTCAGTTTGCACTTGCTGCTTTAAAAGGTTCTGCTACAGTGAAGTTTGGTCTGAGGTTATCTCTCTAGGCTACAAATGACCGTAATCTGCCAGCAATTACAGTAGAAGAAGAAGAAGTACAGGTTGAGAAAAAATGGCCATCAAACTATCTACAAAAAAAAGTTCTTTAGGGATTTAGTTTAATTTGGGCAAGTTTGAAGAGCTCTTTCATGTCAGGTAGTATTGGCCATGTTGAACAAAGACATTATATATATATATATATATATATATATATATATATATACACAGTATATAGCCAAAACCAGCTCAAGTGAGCGTAAAAACATTTTTGTACTAATTAGGAAGTTTTGATGGAAACATTGCTATTCATGGTCCGTGTGAACTTCTCCCATTGGTTTGTGTCATTCTTTTGCCCTTGTCTTATACAATGTACAGAGGAAGGACAAGAACACATCTGATTGGTTCAGCAAATGGCACTTCTACACTTCTATACACGGCAATCACTGAGTAACCTACATGGCCTTGGATCGGCCTTTGCTGAATAATTGCACAGATGAGCGAATATTGTTATACACGATTAAAATTCAATCCCCCCTCTTTCAGACACAGCACCAGGTAAAACAAGTTGTGAGGTTATCCTGAATCCCTTTTTAATATGACGAAAAAGGAAACGGATGAAAGTGAATAATTTTGTACCTTCATCTATCAAAGACGCTCCTCCCTCCCCTCCCGCCCAGTACTTCACTGTCAGCACTCCTCAACTGACATGAACTCATATGAAGTGCACCTGGCGTGATACAATCCCAGCCCCGCCCCGACTCATCACGGTCCCGGTGGAAAACTACAAAATATCCAAGAGCTCATTTGAGCTGGTTTTGGTCCTGGGAGGGTGTTTCTCAGAGGAATGGTGTGAAGATGACTTTGAATGGTTCTACCCATTAAATAAATTATTTTTAGGGTTCGTGACTTTTGATGTTGTGACACTTCCCTGTGAGGTTAAAGGTCGCTGACCAAATGTCAGCAAACAGAGGAATACAGGCAGATGGCCAATTGTGTTTCGCCTCTGCTTTGAAAGATATTGATCTTGTCAATACATCAAATGAGCTGAGATACTAAAGTTTATGGAGGAGAATTTATGATTGAATTCCCTCCAGTATTATTTTTTTTAACTTCAGTTGGAAGAATAAAGAATTGATGTTGAAGTGAGTTATGATTAGATCGGCTAAAGATCAATTAATTAACCAGCATAAAACAAACTGCTTTCCATAATTCAATTTAGATACAATAAATTGCATTTTATTC
Source organism: Cottus gobio (assembly GCA_023566465.1). Classification (NCBI taxonomy): domain Eukaryota; kingdom Metazoa; phylum Chordata; class Actinopteri; order Perciformes; family Cottidae; genus Cottus; species Cottus gobio. The sequence continues at coordinate 19,646,961 of CM042229.1, read as the reverse complement.
ATTCATCTGCAGAGACAGAGACTTTGCAATACTTTGGAGGTTATAAATTGATTTCAGCTGAACATGGAGCACCTTTAAAAGCCCATGACACAGCAGCATCACCTGAAAGAAAAGGGTCACCCAACATCAGAACACAGCAACCCCCAATTTAACAGAAAATGGAGATGAATCTGGAACAATAAAGCAGGAAAAGGTATGTGACTGTCAGTTTATATGAGCATGTGCGCGCATCTGTGTGTGAGTGATGAGTGGTGTGTGTGTCTCGTGTGGCGTCCCTGCTGTGAGCCTAATTAAAAGGAACTGGGTGCAGAGGGGCTGCTTTGGCGCCCAACCGAGTCCCTTTATATCCCCGCCTCCCTCCCTCTCTATCCCCTGCCTTTGATTACCGTGGAGCACTAATGCCCCTCAATCTCTGCCACACATGTGACCCCTCGGTGGCTGAGAGGAGGAGAGGAGACTGACGGGGAGCGCCTTTATTGTGTCGGCTCAGGGATGGAAAAATCCTGTTTCGCTCAAATGTTTCTCGAGTTGAAATGACATTTGACAAAGAAATTGACTGAGTAAGTTTAATGATTATTTTCCCTGTACAGCCACAATCAAAACCAAACCAGCTGACTGACCGTAACTCATTCTCCTTCTTTTTTTAATTTATTCTCCTAAAAATGAAATTTGCTTCTTTGTTAGTACTTGACCCAAAGAGAGTGAGTACTTTACGGACCACATGGAAACTGAATTCTACATTCACAGATCTTTTTGTTTCCAAAACTAAACTGAACTAAGTAGGGTGACCTACTGTGTGAAATTAAAGAGAGGGTAGTTGGGGTAGTGGCCGTGTGATCACAATGGGCGTGGCCTCCAGCATATTACATTCAGTGTTGACTATGAAAAATATGAACGCTGTTTCCGTGGGGCCACCTATAGGTTTCTGAAGGGTCGTTGTGAAGCTGAAAGTCGGACGCTCCGCCGTCTAACTGTGACGCAGCAGTGGAGACAGTGGCGAGTGACCTGAGGCGGCCCCCACCTGTCACTCAAAGTGGCCACGCCCTCATTTATGCCTACCTTTAAGTATCTCTCTTATGATTATAACATGTGAGTCATATAAAATCAGTTGTGGCTATTAGCTGTAAAGACCAGGCTGTAAACATGTGTATTTATTTTAACATGGCGGTCAACATGGATCAACTCGCTTTTGGAGCCAGCCTCGAGCAGCCATTCAGAGAACTGCAGTCTTTGGAACTTCTGGGTTGGTTTAATGCAGTGATTCTCAAACTTTTTTTGTCAAGCCCCACTTTGGAGGACGAAAAATGTTCGGGCCCCGCCCCTACAAAATTGTAACAAAATGGTCCATGCTAAATTTTTATTGAAATAACAACATTTTGTGACTCCTCTATCTGTGCTTTTATTAATAATAGAACAAAGAAAATGTCACTTTCATGTAAACCAGATTGCTCCATTGGACAAAAACAAATAAAACGTGCAATCACTTTGTTAGAACAATACAAAGTTGTGCAAAAAATAACTAATATTTGGCAAAAATAACTCATTGTAATAGCCTAATTAACATGTTTTGTACTGAATATCTTTTCAGGATAATAACAATAAAGTTCAACCTGTGAAAAACTAAATAAAACCAGTTAAAAATATTTGCCAATAAAGAGTTTTACACTGCATATCTTTTCAAGACAACAATAACGTGCAACCGGTGCAAAACAAAACTAAATTAGTGCAGATATGAGCCTGCTTTCCACTACAAATCTTTGTAAAACAGGGTTGTAGATTTGATACGGCCACTCTCAATTCATGCTCAAAGTTGAGCTTCGATCTGTATTTTGTTTTGAGAGACGCAACAGCAGAAAAGCCGATCTCACAGAGGAAGATCTGCGCGTCATCACAGCCGCCCGGCGCTGAATCAAACAGCTGCTGGTCCGCCTGAAGTATCGCTGGCAGCGGCCGTCATTCAGACGCTGTTGTGCGGCTACGGATGATATTATGAACCCGGACACGGGGGCGTTTGATGGTCCGACATTAGAGGGACTTCCACAAGAAGTTTAAAGCAGAACTAGTGGTTAGTTTAATGGTGGATGGGGGAAACGGTACTGTTTTTACAGAGATAAGCCACGGAGATAAGCCACAGAGATAAGCCCCGCCCCCTTCAAGGGGCGAGTAAAGCCAGTAGCGAATGACGCGAATTAACCACATAAAGTCGAGCGACTAAACTCACGCCAGTAACACACCATTAGGTCTACAAGTGTGAGTCGCAACTCGCAAAAGGATCTGTCGCGGTCGCGCATGCAGAACCGTAAACCACAGATTTGAAAATGCAAAATGCATTCTGGGATATTGGCTGTCTCAAGTACGCACAAGTCTCACCCTATGCATCCCCGGTAAAATGGGTGGATCAAATCACTTCCGGGCATTTTCACAATTATTTCAAATAATAAAAATAAATAAATAAAAAATCTACATTTCCCCAACCCTCTCGCGCCCCACCTGTAATACTTCCGCGCCCCACTAGAGGGTCGCGCCCCACAGTTTGAGAACCACTGGTTTAATGTCTCAGCAGGTTGATACTAGTGTCAGTAGCAACGTATCCTCCTACAACCGTCTGATATCTTCGTCACTTTTTGTGAGTTTTCCTACGAAAGCCAGCAACACGTGTCAATTTCCGCTTGTGACGGTCCATATACCTTCGTCTACACAGGAAACAATTTAGGCAACCAAACTACTGAGGTACGTATCGGAAAAGATTGTCGTTTGACAAAATGAAATAACCACGTAAGTACCGTGAGTATACATTATGCACGATACGGGAGCAGTAAATCCACATGGACCTCTGGTTTCACCCTGGGAATGAAGCATCGTCTCCTGGCTGAAAGATCTCTGTTGGACTTGTGTGTGAGCTTTTGCAGTCTTTAAACTTCCTCGTTAATGATTTGTGCATAACATAAACACATATTTTAAGGGATATGTAGTAAGCATTTTTGCACATATGTTTTTGAATGTGTTTTTGGCTAAATGCCTGAAACAAGGTCTGTGCATTCAAATTCTAACATTTGTCTCTTGAGACGTTCTCTTTTTTTCTTCTCCACCATCAATGGATCCGTCCCTCTGGCTGTATCTCATCAACCTCATTCATTGAAAGTCCGGCCATATGGACAAAGAGACAGGACTCACTGGATCTAAGCTCATGGACATAAAAGACGGCACACCTGATATTCTCGAGGCAGCCAATAGAGGTTTTGCATCAGATCAATTACAAGCTCATTCTTGTTTTGTCTGAAACAGTGTGCCTCTGTGAAGCTCTACTTTCTCCAAATGATGTGTAAATCATTGTTTTATATTTAACCCAAATGATCAACCTTTATTGCTAGATTTCAATGCAATATTCCAAATATGTACATAGACTCAGCCATGTCCTCAATGACATCACAGTCTTCACTGGGGGAAAAAAAACAGCAGCAGGAAAACAGTTTGAAGTCCGTCCCATAAACATGAGAAACGCCCTGCCGGTCACACAAAACAGAATATTAAAGTGTGTGTTTACCAGGCTGCTCCAGCCCAAACAGGATGCCAGGCCCGCCTCATGAAACAGAGGCCTGGGGAGGGGCGGTGGGGGGGTGGGGGGATCAGCTGCCAATAACAAGCCCTTCCACTTCCACATGCACAAAAAACATACACTTAAACACACACTGTGGCCAATTTGAGTTTATCCTAGTGTGGAGTAAGGGACATAATCCCCTGCTGTAATTGCATTCGGGAGGTTCCTGAGAGGCTTGATATAACACTGAAGACACTTTAGCGGTGGAAGACGCGCCTCAGGTCTCTCCAAGGTCGGAGCTTGACAACGTATGTCTCTCAATTCCTTAATCCCTCTATTCCAAAACAAGATGGCTAAAATACATGCATCAGGGCTGGTAATTAGTCAGACCCTCTACCGCCCCTCTTGATTTGACTTGATTTGAAATGAGCAGCTGAGGAACAATGACAGACATGTGAAAATTGACTCAAGGAGAGAGAGAGAGAGAGATAGCAAGAGAGAGAGAGAGAGAGAGAGAGAGAAAGTAAAAGACAGAAAGAGCATGGTGGAAGAAAATGTGTTAATTTTTTCCACTCTGACTTGTAATTAAAGCAGCTTTCAATGAGGTGTAGGGAGGAATTGAAAGAGATCAGGTCTGTCCTTGGCAGGAATTAGTGTCTCACTGTGATGAGTTCACTCTTCTGTGGCTTTGGTACGAGAGAGAAGGCTGACTTTGATGGGAAGGACTTCATTTTTAGGGAGAAATTACTGCTACTACAGTTCAGAGTTTAAGTTTGAAGTTTGTTTTTTTTACGGACATTCTCCTTCTGTTAACTTCCGTGAACTCATTTGAAAAGTATTGTGATCCGTCAAAAGCCCGTAATCCACCAGGACAAAGTTACCTTTCCTCTAAACCTAATTCTCAATGCAGTTTTATTCTATAGGAACATTTTTCTTAGGAGACAGGGCTGCTTGAGGACACAGCATCTGTATGAGCAACTCATCTGCCGCACTTTGAGCCTGAAGAGCCAGATGTTTCACGCACACCTTCTCTCAGTGACTTCCTTAACCCTTCACTGCCCCTCCCTTTCATCACAAGTGTTCTCCTTTTCTGCTGCTACATTTCCTCAGTCTCTTCATTATGTCCAACGGAACTTGCATCCCTTTTGTTACTGTGTGAGGGACCCCAGATGATGCCAGACCCGAGTCATCCGTCAGCCCTGTCACGCGTCCCCCACAGCCCACGTCCCAGCATGCATATTCACAGGAGCTGGTGTCCCGTCTGAAGGAACCAAATTGCCCCACCCTGTGTATCTCTTTCCTTATAGTCAATATTAAAATGGGCTAATAAAGAGGGGCAAGATTCCCCCGTAGTAATGGCTCCCCGGAGACCCCTCGACTAATTAAAGGGCTGCCCCTTCCAATGAACAGTAATCACTCACAGCTCTGGGTAGACAAACACATGAGCTTTGTGTGGCCCAACAAACGGGATAAGAGCATAAAGAGATAACAAACACACACGCTGGTATGAGGTCAACACTTTCTTTTGTTGAAAAAGAAATGATGATGTGAATTCAAGTTACCACCATTGTACTTAATTGGTTTTGTTGGTTTCACCTATTACATGTAATCACGAAGAGGAAGAAGCAGATAAAGAGAAGAGAAGGTTGGAGACACAGTTTTTATACTTTGAACACAATTGACCTGGCTTTTGTTTTAGTTTTTTGGTCATTTTGACCTGTTTCAAGATAAAATATGTCATGCAGTTTCTTTTATTGGAACTGATGTTCATTATTTTATTTTTACGGTCCGTGTTTTGGGTCAAATATGACCTGGAAGAGAATATTAAAGAATCTGGGTAATTCTGTGGAGAAACCCATTATATTTAAATTGTATTTGATACATAAAACTACCCAGAATGTTGTATTGCTGCATGCCCTACTATTAAAAACCAGTGGGTCATATTTTACCCTTTTTTTTGATGATGAGATTTTCATCATCAAATGTTAAATGTTAAAAGTTAAATGTGTCCTTTGGAGCATGAAAAGAAAGTAAACATATTTTGTGGTTATGAATGGATAAAAACACTATTGGCTAAACAAAATAATAGTTTTTTTGAGTGTTTTTTTATTATGAATTTAAAATATAAAATTTCACCCATTGGTTAAAATGGGACAGTGTAAAAGCTTAAGTCAAGAAATAATAATAATTTGTAAGTAAGCCCATTAGTGTTTTGATCATATAATAAAAGGTTTTATTCTCAGACAAGACAGAAGCCTGATTTGATTGTCAGTATTCTACTCTGACCTTATTCACCTGTATTTGTTTTAAGAGTTGTTCATGAGAAAGTTCTCAGACCGATTGATGCTGTGTTCTTAAACCACAGAGTCACACCTGTGCTCTCATAATGAATCCCTTTGTCCTCGTAAATTGAAGGCGTGTGCCAGTTGATCCTCATTAGCAGGTAAACGCCCCGCCCATCCCCATAACAGGGCATGAGACTGCAGGCTTTGTGGTGTACTGTTGGCCAAAATGCATTGTGAAATTCTGAAAATAATTATTGAAAATATTGTATTTGAAAAAAAAAGAAAACACAAATTATTTGGCACAGTCATGTCAGCACTCACATGTGCGTCAGTGTGCTCACTGTCGACTCTGTTCTTATAAGAACAGATCCCAGACAAGAAAACATTGGTGGATGTCAAACTGTGGACTGAACTTAGGTCTGCCTTGGGATTCTTTATAATGGCCACACTGCTAAACTCTTTATAACAACAGGGCACAATGCAAATAATCGGGTAATTTCCACTGGAAAACAAACTCTCTATTCTAATGTGTGATTCTCACTGATGAGTCATCCTGAATCAATATGTGGTTTTTGCCTGTCTGGGGCAGATCTGCTGTGATTGGATGCATTAAATAGGCTTCGCTCATGGAAAGATGTTTGTGTCGCTGCTGTCATCGTGCTGCTGTTTGCATGTTGAAAAGAAGGAATAATGGAATAAAACAATGTGCAGAAATCCTTTTAATAGCACCACAATCACAGTCTGATGAAGAAGGCCAACTAGCGTGTATCTTTGCCTTTAAAGTCTGGTCCAACTGTCCTCACGTACAGCTCCTCTGGGTAACGTCCAGATAATTAATGAGTGAAAGAGGCTTAAGTCATGGTTATAAGCACAAAACACATGCGAATGTAAAGACCTGCTGTACTATGCGCCCCACATACTGACATATTCATCCCGTTGTGTGTGACACCACCAGCTGCACCTTTAGGGCTGATCAAGGACCAAATCTTAACAAGACTCTCCTAACGGGCTCAATGAAATGCTCAGTGACTTAATTAGATGATGTGCTGTGCATTGAGAGTTGCCTGTGTGTAAATGTGTGTGCGGTGTGCAGGGGAACAGAGGGGGGGGTCTCCAAAGAGATCAGATCAGGGTTCCTTTGTATTCTAATACATGCATGACATGCCTTCAGTGTGTGTCTTTCACAGGAGACAAAGTAAAGGACTTTTATTTTGAGCCCTCATCCCTTTTGTCAGCTGGCCCATCCAGCATGTTCAGTGATAAAACGCTTCTTTCAGAGCACTCTCATTTCTTCAATGAACTATTACCCCTACCCAGAGGCCACTCTGCTCACCTGTGATGATAACATTGCCATCCTTAAATCCCAATTCAATCCTGAACATGTTGATTCAGTTACTGGTGATGATCCAAGATCCCTTTTTTATTTGTCTTTCTGACAGAGCTCTGTGTCCCCTCTGGCCTGCAGGACTAGCTTCATTGAAATGAATGAGCAGCCTGCATATTGACACACAGGGCTGACTTCTGTAGAATATCAGAACACATTGCATTTTGGGCCATGGTTAGGTGTAAGGATTTAGGGTTTAGGATGAGGGGTTAGGGGGACAATGGGATTTTATTAGCCACCACTGGCAGGAAAACTTTATTTATTCTTCTCTCTCTCTTTTTATGGATCCTCCACACTCGCATGAACACTCCCTGTATTGAGTTCTGTCCTATATAGTCTCACCTGTCATGTCGCCCTTTTACAAAAACAAAGAGCGTTTTGCATCTTTGCACTTGATCAGAAGTCCAAATGAAGAACATCTGAATAATAATGTCAAAAATCTTACATATTTTTCAAATGTGCAAATACATTTTTTGTCCACTTTTAATACTATTTTGTATTTTGAATGCAAATATACAGTATCTATATTTCTTTGTATTTGTAAAGATCTGTCTATCATTTACTAAGAGAATTTAGTGTGTTTGATGTCTGGTTTGCTGCGTTCGTCCACGAGAGGACAATCCCTTTCACACTCAGTGTTGCTAAGGAACTGCAGGAGTACGCACTCCTCATCCAGCTTGGCGGATGACAGAAACTGAACACAAATGTTCAAATGCAATGTCCAGAATTGGGCCATTTCAACACTTTAAGACAATATCAAGTTTCTCAATGACGGCACCTGAAACTGGTCCAGTTAAAAAAAGAAGCATGCCAGCACCTCCAGTCATTGTAAACAAACTGTCTCTGATCTCAGGATCCTCTAAATGACGCCACGGCCATTAGAACCACTGTCACTTCCTGAGAGGCCGACAATTAGTCCCTGCCGCCGGCCCGCCGCGCTAATGGCTTCAGTGTGGAAGATGTGAGAGCGCTGGTACCAGCGGCAGGGGAGGACCAGTGGGTGCCTGGAAAAGAGCCACTCATCCCTCCCTCCTTAATTGCCGTGAAAACTCCATCTAGTTGAGTTTATAGAGTGGAAGGGGGACCAGTGAATTTGGGAGGTTTTGCCCCCCCAGGACCAGAAGAGGTGCAAAATGGACACCAGATGGAAGAAGCATAACAGAGGAGCGGAGCAGGAGGAGGCAGGGGGTTGAGCATGGAGCATGGTGGGCGACTTGGCTGGCGGCATGAGCCTTGTTGTTCTAGAGCTGTACATATGTCACAGTGTTATTATGACGTGAAGAAGGCTGCATCGTAAAAACCCTTCTGCTGAGAGACTTTTGTAAAGTTCCAGGCAAAACTCCCAAAAAAAGTTTCTGTTGGAGACATCCAACATTCTGAGGTTTTGTATGGAAACAAACCTTGATTTTGGTACCCGCGCTGCACCCGCTGTGTTATTCCAGCGGATTTTCTGGGTTCCGACCGGCGACAGCGCAGTTAACCAAGCAAGCCTGCACATTTGCATCACAGTGGTGAGCATAAATGGATGGGGACTAAATTGAGAGGGAAAGGTTGACAGTGTCTCTGCTGTGTTGTGCTGTCTGTTAATCATTTCCCAAGCCCCTCTGGCTTCAATAAAGGAGGATAAAAGAATATAAAAGAACAATTTGGGCTGCCCCAGCTGTGAATAACCAACCCATCACACCAAACAATAGCCCAGTCACGCTTGCTATAACTCAGCTTGTGATCTCGGACACGCCCCTCTCTCTTTCCACATCTTTGTTAAAGTCGTCTGTCAGGCATATCATTTTCCTCTCCCCACCCCTCCTACACGACCAGATGGTTCAAATCCATAATTTACCGTCCCCCCAACCAAAAAAAAAAACACCCTCGGACCCCCACTTCCACATCGGTTCATGCTATGACATTACTCTCTCCATGGCTCATTATTGGCCAGTAGTAGCCCACCCCCTTGGCTAATTAAGCTCAGCTTTGTCGAGCCGGGGAGCAATAGCTTCGCGAGCTGGGAGGATGTCCCAGCACCTGGGGAGTCTACCTGTTACAGCGCCTGCCTCATCAGCCTCTGACGGAGGGGCCCAGCTGGCTGGACTGCACTGGCACTTAGAGAAGAAGCGGGCTGGCAGCACTGGTGCGTGGTGCAGGCCCTGGGGCATAAGCAAGACACACCTCAGTAGGTGTGCATTTAAAAATGCATGGGTTTTCAATCTCTAGCGTTTAAGTTGCTGAAATGCACTTTATCCCTCTTAGGAATGCTGCATGCATGCAACCATAGAAAACGATATCCATCTAATAATATTTGCCACTACAGCACTGATCCTTTATTTTTTCAGATGTTTCAGATGTTCTGATTTAGTGGATTTGGAGCTTGTCACGGTTAAACGTTGTGTAATTGTGATACTCGTTGCTCGGAGAGGTTAGAAGGAGACACATACGTTCCTAAAACTTTATGTTTTCACTTTACTGTGGATCATTGGTAGAGCAGGGTCCTTCAATCAGAGGATCGGTGGTTCAATCCCCGGCTCCGCTAGTCCATGTCGATGTGTCCTTGGGCAAGACACTTAACCACAAATTACTCCTGCAGGCTGTTGGTGGTGTATGGATGGGTATGAATGATTAGATGGTCCTGATGGGCAGGTGGCATCTTGCCTGGTAGCCCCTGCAATCAGTGTGTGAATGGATGTGAATCTCACCCATTCATACACTGATGACTGTGTGTTAACACACTTTAAGAGTGTTAAGAGTCTTACATGTAGTGTTAAAGAGCTTTGAGTGGTCAGAAGACATGAAAAGATATATATAAGTGCAGTCCACCGTTTTTAATAATTGTAATTGTGAATGAAGACCCAAACACTGTTGTTCCTTCATGTCATGGTCTTCTGTCTGGATCTCAGCTGATGTGGTGGCTCACTTTTACTGTGGTCTGTAGCCTTAGCTTCTATCTTCAACTATTTAACCTGCTGACTTTGTTTGACTCATTTTTGGCCCATTTTTGTTTTCCAAAAATAAGACAATATTTATTCAGGGAGTCCATTTAGTGACAGTTTGGGCTCCATGGCAGCTTTGACAGCTTATCTGAGAATTGTACCATTTCTAATGGCTTTCAGATTTCAGATTCATCAGATAACATCTTGGTTAAAGCACTTATTAAGCTGTGACTGCCGCTTGTCATGGATTTACTCCTGGAATGCGCAGCCTGTTAAAAGTTGGTAGTCTGTAGCGCACTATGGGAAAGCAATCAAGCTCAAAAGTTTTCTCCTCCTTCAAATTTTGAGGCTGACAAATAACTTGTCTTTTTTCACTCCAATCAATATGACGCAGACCCCTTCACGCTTGCTCCACAACATTTCCCTCTTTCTCCAACTCTGATTGGAATGGGCTTCAGTGTTTCGGAGATCCACACACACATACACACACACACTGATTGTGAGAATGGGGACCAATCTCATTAAACGCCGCAAGGTCCTATCCCGGCCAGTCACATCAGAGTCTCGCTGCAGCGCAGTGCACAGGGTCAGGCTCCGAGAAGCACTTGAAGGCGGTGGCGCTCCGCTGCAGGAGAGGAGGGGTCCAAACCGAGGGAGCAGAAACGGTCTGGGGCTCGCTGAAATGACCACCTTTGATTTGGGCAGGTGGGGCCGCTCATAATACTAATGCATATTTAAATGACTACTTTGCATTTATCTGCATTCATCTGAAAATAAAATAGTATGAAAATAAGATTAGAATGAAAATTGATATGTGAAGGTGTGTGGAGGGGAATTCATGAGATGCAAATGTGCGATGGGCTAAATGGCAGGTCCATCTTTTCCCACTTAATATCCGTGGGGTCGCGGCTAATTGTGCTTTTGTTGTGCAATTATCCAGAGTTTGCTCAGGGTTTAGATAGTAGGGCTCCGGGGTTGTGCCTCGTGCTTTGTTTGACTTCCTCCCCTCGTGGCCCCCCGTGTAACTTAGGGATAATCCCCCGACTAAAGCATATTGGCTCTGTCACTCCCAGTTACGCTGCCTGCGATGTGACTGTCGATGAGAAGAAATAGATATAGATGACACAAAGATTGCTCCTAAAGAGGTTCGGCTGTCTAGGTCTCCGCCGTGTTAGCGGGCAGTCCGAACGCTTTGAAGTCGCCTTTGAAGTTATGAGGCAATTGGTTGAAATGAGGAAATTGGCCGCAGGGTTTCCTGGAGAGCCAGTTTGTGAGAGGCCTGATTGGACGCAAAGTCCTGAAGGGAGACAGCAGACATTTGGCTCAGGGGGGTGGGGGGCTATCCTTCTGGCCTGCAGATTTTTCTTCACTGAAACAAAGACAAAACTGTTTTTCAAGACAAGGAGATACGATTAAAAGTCAATGCTCAGCTCCAGTCGGTAATGTTAAAAAACCACAGACCATGACATCTGAATACCTGAATCTGAACAGCCACATTAAGACAACTACAAAGTCGGTCTACTATCACCTGAAGAATCTATTAGGGATTTAAAGACTTATGTCTCAGCTGGATTTGGACAATCTTGATCATGCGTTTATCTTCAGAAGACTCGTTGCTGGTGTCCTCACAGGTCTCCCTAAAAATTGGATTGGACTGTGACAGCCAATTGAGAACACTGCTGCTCGAGTCTTCACTGAGACCAAGAAAGTGGATCACATCACGCCAGTTCTAAGGTTTTTACTCTGGCATCCTGTACTGATTTCAAATAACCAGTGTTGGTTTATGAAGAACTGGTTAATTGCTGCATTATGAACCATCCAGACTTTTGGGACTGGTCCGCTCCCTGTGCCTGGAGTCAAAACTAAACATGGAGAAGCAGCGCTCACTTTGTATGCTACTTATATCTGGAACAAACTCTCAGAAAACTGCAGGTCAACTGTCACATCTTATAAATCAAGCCTGGAGACTTTAATCAAACAATTTGTTGGACTGTATCTTTTACCCTTCCTTTATTGTTATTTTCTTATTGTCTTTTATTTCAACATGTTTTTAAAATAATTCAATTGTAACTAAATGTCCTACCATTATGTGACACTTATGTGTCTTTTGTTTTTTGATGTAAACCCCTTGCCTTGCTGAAATGTGCAGTAAATCAGCATGCCCTGCACGCTAAATATATAGGACACAGGCACCAAAATCTGGCACTTTGGCATATGGGCAGTGCCGAGCGCCCAGCTCTGTTGGATGGAACTGCTCCAGGTCAGTGACACATGATGTTTATTGCCAAAATAAAAAAAAACACCCCCCAATTACTGCCACCTCCTTTGCTGATGGCAGTTGTTTATCAGTGTATCAGATGTATCAGTGCAGGAGGCAAAGGGCGAAGGGGGGGTTTCATACACCTGCAGCCTGGATCTGGCTGCCTGCCTGCATTTAGCCCTCCACTATCCAGCTGGGAGAGAAAGGGTGGGGGATGCATCCGGCTGTCTTTACCCCAGCTCCGGTTCCCAAGGGGGCGAACTGCAGCAGCAGACCCCAGAAGTGCACGCGACCAGACCCAGGCACAGATGTTCCACCGTGGCCTCCACAGCTCTGATGCCCGTCTGACTGCAGGTGCTGGCAGCAATCACGTCTCGCTGCTCAGGACGATTCAGACTTTTACCACACCTCATCCTGGCTGACACTCATCCTGGGGAATAGGACCCCGCACCCTATCATCGCTCCGACAGACAAAGGGCTGACATGACAATGAGCTGCTGCGATGAGGCCAGAGTCTTTTCCTTTCGACGTTCAGTCAGCATCAACATTTCCTTTGTGATGCCACGAGAGGTAATGCTCCCCAGGCCTGATGCATCAACATGGTCCTAGTTTTTAGAAAGAAAAACTGCTTGATGAAATGTGAAAAAAACTACACAAGTGTGGTTCATGAAACATGCATGCGCTGTTAGTTGGCATAGTTGGCTCTAATCCAAGTTTAATGAATCTAAAATGATCATAGCCTTAGCCTAATATGATACAGCTCTTTCATTAAAGTTTCAAACTCTAAAGCAGTTTTATCCCTGCAATATTAATAGGATCAGTACATTGAATATGTTTCCCCAACGTTGATAATCTGATGTGTCTCCCTCAGTTTGGGGGCCTCTGAGCAATGAAGTTAACCCTGAAACTGCACAAATGTTGCTTACAGAAAGCTACGGTTGAACTGGGCATGAACAACAAGTTAAAATGGATACAACTGCTGCAGACTTAAACAGGACGTGTGGGCCGGCTCAGCTCTGTAGTCTATAGATCTGATAGCCAATCTATCTCTGTAAGCCGTGGTGCTTCGTTGAAACTGTAGAATCCTTCAGCAAAAGATAATCTGTTTAATACTCTTGTCTGGCAGCTTTTCATCAAGCAAGGTTCTGTCGATAGATTTGGGTTGTGGGAAAGAAAAGTGGATATTAAGAGTTCAATTGAGACGACATTCTCAAAACTGTCTCTCAACTATGAGAAACAGCTGGCCTCCTCTCCACCTTGTATTGTGTGTTTCCCAGCTCAAGCTGTTGTAATGTATTGACCCAAAGGTACCTTTCAACACTGCATCCATATCATGCAGGGATGTGTTAAAACGACGTGTTGAAGTACTCCACCTGCAGTTTGAGAACAGCCTGAACTTGTAGCCTGACAGTGGGGGACTTTTCCTCCAGCGTCATCGTCAGGTCAAAATGTCCATTCTTCCCAAACTTTGGTGAATGACCTGCAAAGCTAATGAAGCTACTTTGTGTTGAGTGCCAATGAGTACAAGATGGTGAACATGGTAAACATGGTTCGTCAGCATGTTAGCGTTGTCATTGTGACCATGTTTGCTCATGTGTTTGCACTGGGGAGTTGATTCACCTCAAAGAAATGATCCACTGGGTTACAGACTCTTTCCCAATGTAAGTCGATGGGGAATCGTCTCTTTGAGCCGCATGGCATCACGTGACAGACCCGGAAGTTGTATTTTGGTTCTTCAAAGCCTGCCGCTCTTTCTGGGGGATTGGTGGAGCCACAGTCCACTATAGCTCCATATTCAATATACAATACGTATGGGTCCAATCAAATTCAGAGGATTTGATTCAAATCCCTCTTGTAGCCGTACACCGTTTAGCCACATTACAGAAGATGAAGGCTCTTACTTCAGTTTCACTGGGACTAAAAGTTTGTGTTGTACAGAAAACACTGCAATGCTAAGTGATTACAATAATAACAACAACATTAAGTATCTATTAACTATAAGGATAATAATTCACAATGCTTGCTCTGTTTGTGTTGTATCTCACTGTGTAATCATCCAGATGTAAATGCGAGCCAATCAATTGGTACAAGGTGTGACTCAAGAATTCACACTTATGTAGAAACATTTCAGTATTTAAATGGTCTTACATAAGAGCTGTGTGGGAATGTAAAAAGAGGTTTTAAACCGTAATGATTGTCATCGTGAGACAAAGGCATCCATCCAACGGGATGTTGACGTTAATGACCCATCTGCATCCATCTCTGCATTTACATTTGTATGAAAGGTCAAACACTCTAGAGTGCCACCATTCATCCCTCTGTTTAATGGAGCTGCATGAAATTTGGTTTCATGCTTCAAACACAGTTCCTCGTGTCACTGACAAAAGAACCTCCGACCAGACAAAAAGGTCACCATGCAGCTCCCCGCTGCTCTAAACACACAGCTAGAAAATCACTGGCCATTAAAAGAAATAGCCTCAAATAAAGACTAACTAATACTACTGCTATACTGCAACCTGCCGATGGTTGTTGTGTGATGTTACGCCTGTGCACATGGATAACACAACACATGGCAGCCATAAAGCCTGGACTGAAATGTCTCCATCTATTCTGAGAAGACGCTCGTTCGCCGTGGAGAGTCTTCACTGAGGGTTGTCTGAGTGTCTGCGGAGAGGAACAGGGGAGCGGGTAATCATACACACATCTCTGTAGTGGCACTTCAGAGCCGCCTCATTACGGCTAGTTCATGAGTGAAAGAAGAAGAAAAAGACAATTTGGTTTTGAAGATAATTGCAACGACATTATCATCATGGGCAAGTCATGATTCGCTGTTTCCTGTGTTTTTCCCAACATATTGCGCTGTGAATATTCAATGCTTCCTCTCATGCAGTTTTAGGTCTTTGTAAAAAAAATGTCTCTCTCCTATATTATAGTCCACTAACCTTTGCCAAACAATGTAACTGGACTTTAAGGGGATAACCTTCAGGTAAAAACTTAGTTTTTTATGCACAGTTCAATTTGAGAGATTTGGGGCTATGTTGCTCAATAACGTCTTCTTTCAGACATTTTCAGACAAGAAAACATCCAAAAATACACATTTATGTGTTGATTCTACTACTTTGTGTTTGTATACATTAAATAATGCCTCATTTGCACATTTTAACGTAACATTTCAGATAATTTAAATAATTGTCTTGATGTCTGTAATGAACTGGGGAAGATTCTAATTGTTGATATCTATTAGTTATTTATTAATAACTTCATTTAAACAGTTATTTCTCAGACTGATCCATAAATCTCACTTCAGCAGCTCTTACGTCCACTGAACTTTACACTTCCATTCCTAAATATGCTCTGAGGGTTTCTACAGAGGGGTTTGTTCATAGGATGCTCATAGTCTGATTTATACAACAAAATAGTAATAAAAACAGGC
The DNA here is from genome assembly GCA_023566465.1 of Cottus gobio. NCBI lineage: Eukaryota > Metazoa > Chordata > Actinopteri > Perciformes > Cottidae > Cottus > Cottus gobio. Next base: position 19,631,137 of record CM042229.1, on the reverse strand, counting down.
TGTTGAGATCATTTTCTGATTTATGGAGTGATAGAAAGAGATATCCAAGATCCCAAGAGGCATCTTGAACTGTAATATGTCAACAAAATGAAACAAGACTTTTGCACCTGACTTCATCCAATGTAAAGATGTATGTTCTGTAAATATATGCATGTGATGACATATTTGATAAGATACAGCCTCATTTGCATATTCAAACATATATTTGAGGAACAAGGCGCTCCTCTCTCACACTGCTGGTCTGGCTGGAGACGGCCCTGGCTGTGCAGGGGGGAGTCCGGGGTCAAACAATCGTCCATGTACGTTCATCTACGTGGGGCAGCTCAGCCTCCTCCCGTTACAGGAACACTGAAAGCACATCCGTGTGAAACATCTGGATCACACGAGGCGACTACCTCACAGCTATTGATCTCACACTGCTCGCCCTCCTTCCAGGCCGTGCCCATGCACGCCCACGCATGTGTGGGTGGAGCTGGCACAGATGCCCCATGAATAGAAGGCCCTCTGAAATGAGGTGGTGGAGGGGAGAGGGGCGGAGAGAACTCCAGGAATAGGGCACGGGACGGGGGTCGTCACGGCAACTTTGTCGGCAGGCTGGCTCCCATTGTCCCAGTGATGAAGCGGGAGGACAGGGTCCTGATGGGGGACGGGCATCGTTAATAGGAGTCACACTGAGGCTGTCAGCGGGGCGTCCGGGTGCCACATGCGACCGTGCTGCTACGATCGCACGTGCACGTCAATGATGATATGTAGACTTGCATTAGGGCCATAGCGTGCTTTAGCATGCTTGAAGGTATGCGGGTGGGCTGGTTTCCTCCGTATGAACGTGCACACTCCTCCTCAGAGTGACACACACGTTACAACACAGAGGCCATGGCAATTTGCAAGCCAGACATTTTTCAGTCAAAATTGTGAATGTTTTTTATCTCATACTAAATCCTGATTATCTCCTCATTCACAAGGTCTATTTGAAAAATGTAAAAAGCTACAATATACAGAGAACCCTTAGATAATATATGTGTTAGTGGTATATTGCTTTATGATAGTACACAGAAAAGAAAAGAGAAATCGATTTCTGGAAGAAAATATTTCAAAGTAATCTTAACTATATCAACGAACACGTTGTATTTATATATTAAATAGTGCGACATTGTAGGAGTATCTGTGTGAAGCTTTTATTGGGTGAAGTAAAGTATTTTTTATAATTTTAGTTCAGACATTTCATTGGGATGCATTTTGAGTCAGTTTGGTGGTCACTTTAAGTCATACTTATGTTTTATGTTAATATTTATTTACCCCAAAAGACCCAACACTGCCCCAGCGGGGGTGCATGAGGTTAAAGCTCGCGAGGGGAACTTCTGCGGATGAATAGTTTTACTGTGTTCCTGCTCTCCCACATTGATATCATGTCATCAGAAAGCAAGCATTCTGCACTCTTTAAACCATGGCAAGATGTTTACGGCTTTTTCCTGGACTTCAAAATCAATTCTAAATGCATTTCTTTGGCATTGCTTCTAATACACAAATTTCTTTTTGCAATATGCCGCATTATTAAGCTGTTTTCGGGCACACAACTGCAACTTGCACGCACTATATAGAACATGCAGCTTTTCCAAAAGACAAATGGACTGATCTATTTTTTGATGAAGCAATGTCCAGTTTGTGAAGCTGACAAAGGAGAATTTGAAGATCCATTCAGTGACTTTTTCAGACTGCGTGACAGTAGAACAAACACAGCCTCGGGGCTTTGGCTCGCCCCCCGTTTGTTTACCTAACACATACTGTATGCCTTTATGGATATGAGATGGTGTGTGTGCTTCATGTGTAAGACAGGGACAGTAAGTCTTTCTCTCCAGCGCCCTGATTCAGAGCCTCCTGGGATGATTATTAATGTAATAATTAAACATTTATTGCCAACAGCACCTGCTCTCTCTCTCTCTCTCTCCCCTCTGGACCCCCGGGGACCCCATCAGAGAGAGGGAGAGCAGGAGAGGGAGGGAGGGAGGGACACAGGAGGAGCCAGAGGGAGGGGTTGGAGAGTGGAGAGCAGCAAATCCGAAGGGGTCACCGCCACATCGCTGGATTCTTTCACACCGGCGAGAGGCTGTTGTTTTGTGCGTGGCAGCAGACAGCGTGTGAAGTTATGTGATCCCAGAACAAAAGGAACAAGGAGGACGGAACAATCCGATGCTGGGAAGGAAGCGGAGGGAAGCACAGCGAGGGGCCCCCCAAACCCACTCTGCCATCTGCAGCCAACCAATCAGTTAAACTTGCTTCCTTACTTCCTTTTATCCACTTTTTCATCAAGACTTATCTTTTCTTTTTTTTTTGTTGTTGCTTCAAATTGGTTGAATTATTTGAATCAACTTGGCATCAAGAGGACATCTCTGACTCTTACTAGCACCAAGTGGGGAGATTATAAGCAGCGGACGGACTCCCACCTTGGAAAGGTCAGACAGATAGAGACGGTGAGACCCAGGGGGGAGAGCGCAGGTCCCTCTGCGCGGCAAGATGCTGCGCTACCTGATCAAGACCCTGCTGCAGATGAACCTGTTCACCGACAGCATCCGGAACCCGTCCAACGGCACCGATCCGTTCTACAACGGCTCCCTGCCCTCCTTCAACGGCTCCCTGCTGGACTGGGGGAACTTCACCGGCTTCAACGGTAAGTCAATCTGCTCTCGCACGCTCTCATCCGTTCTGTGGGGGGGTGGCCACACTTTAACCGCCCCTCGGCGTACCGCCTCTGTTCTCTCTTCCCCGACGCAGAGGACTCGCAGAATTTCTTGAGACAGAAAAGACAGAAAACACTGACGAGTGGGCTGTCTTTTTTGTGATGGTGATGTGGAGTTGAAAAGGGAGAGTGGGGCGACCGGAGATGAATGGCTGTTTGACAATCAGATGAGGTGAAGCTTACTGCTCTCAGAGCACATTTAACATGCACAATGAGCGTGGAAGAACTCGCCATGACAGTCGATAATCACAAAGTTTGTTTGCTAAAAGCTGATTACGGGAGAAAGCTCCTGTGTTAAGGGATGTCCCGCGCCTCCTGATTTCACAATGAGGATCTTTGAAGTGTTGAAATAAACTCAACTGAGACCCTTTTAAATTGGACGGGCTGATCCAGCCATTGGATCCACTTCTCATGTCCGGCTACAGCCATGACTGGTGTCCTTGAGCAAGCCGAATCAATGCTCGCCACAGTCTTTCTGTCAAAAAAAGAGTCCCAAAAAAAAATAGTCTAAGGATGATCTCACACTGGGATCACATGCTTGTCAGAGTGTTTTGCGCGCTGTGAGTAAAATGTGACAGAGACAGCGTCGTCCAATAACACGCTCTGTCACTCTGCTGCTAAATGAAGCCGTCTGCTGTCAGGCACGACGGACCGGAGCTGTCACATCTCCTTAACTTTTGCCACCGGGCTCTCCGTCAGTGATGGAGTTCCATCTCACAGCTGCTCGCCTCCGCTCGGCTCCACGAGGAATTCATGAAAGTCTTGTGTTCTTTTATGGTGCTTTTTAGTGTGTCTGCACAGGCTTCTTAACACACTGTAACGAGCTGTCCCTGCCGCGCTCAGCTCTAATGGCAGCGCTGTATATGTATGTAGGGATGTAGGTGTGTGTATGTGTGTGTGTGTGTGTGTGTGTGTGTGCACCGGATTCTTTCTTTCTTTCTTCCTTCCTTAGTTTCTTCCCATTCTCTTTTTTTAATTCAATCTCCCTTTCATTTATTTATTTTCTTCTCCGTTCCCACCTTTCATTTTTGTTTCCTTCCTTCCTGTCTCCCTTTCTTTTTCTGCATAATTCCTTCCTTCCTTCCTTCCTTCCTTTGTGTGTGTGTGTGAGTGTGTGTGTGTGTGTGTAGGTGTGTGTGTGTGTGTGTGTGTGTGTGTGAGTGTGCGTGTGTGTGTGTATAGAATCAGTGTTTGGTCACAGAGGGGTGAGTGAGGTTTGTCTTTTGATGAGTGGACACGGGTGTGAAGGGTAGATGTGCTGATAAGCAGCCTCCAGCCGCAGTGATGCGGCTGAGTTTATAGCTTCTCTTTCATTGTTCTCACGCTTGTATTTGGCTCTCTCTTTGCATCCCTCCTCTCATCCACACGCTCTAATGGAGTGTAGATTGAGCGTGGTGTTGACTGTGAGGATCTATAGCGGCCTGATGAGAAAGTAAGCAGGAGAGGCGAGGAGGAACAATGAATCTATCTGGCTTCATATTCTGGGAGATCTCTCCCTAGAGCTCCCCTCAAACTGCATCTCCTTCGATCTTTAGGTGGCATCGACGCATTCGGGGAGTTTAAATGAAGACGAGGTGGATGTAATAGTTCTACTAATCAGCGATCAATGAGATAAAGTATCCGTTGTAAACCGGTGTGAAGGTAATGGATCGATGGCATGGAGAGAATGAAAGGCAAACACTGATATCTAACTTTCCAGGTGCTTCAGAAATCAATTCTGTCTCTTGACAAAAAGTGTATCCGGCTATTCACTTCGTTTGTCCTCTTTGCCCGGATTGGAATTGATACCCCACATTTATTCATTATTATTCTTTGTCATGATAGAGATGTATTTCGCCGACCATTATGTGCTGATTCATCAGTGTGTGTATGAGGGGGGTGGCGGTCAAACCGTGGGTATCCAGGCGAGAAGCTCAATAGCCAGGCAGTGGGCGGACAGCTTGTGTGGGTCGGCCTGGAGCTCAGAGGGAGGCTCAGAGTGAAATCAATGCGGCCCGATAACCAATTTGTGAAGTAATGGACAATTCACTCAAACACAGCACTATAGTGGACTGCTGGGGCCCGGCAATTTTATCTATTAGTTTTCTTACATTCTCTCCTTTCCTTTATCCCACCCTCTGCTTTCTCTGATTCATAGAGCTGAGGGCTGGGTACGGACCACCACGTGTTTTTAACTAGCAATCGAGTTAGTCACAAATTAAGGTTGATTAATGTCGGCCTGAATCTTGATATATTTTTTTGTTATGCTTATAATGCAAGAAAATATGATACTATATGAAGTATGTTTGTATTAACTGCATATTTCACACATTTGATAATTTCTGTCTATGAAATCAAAGCTGTAAACTTCTTTACAGCTTTGATTTCTCCATTTACACTGACTGTGTCATGACTCTGGCCCAAAAAAACAAAAAAAACATGAAGCGAACTTGAGGGAGAAATATTTAGAAAAAGTAATGCAGTTATTAAAGTTTACAAACTTTAATATGGGGTTGATTTTGTGTTCAAAATTGGTAGTGTTTCAGGGACCCTTGAGAGTCCCTTCAGAAAACCACTAAATTCACTGCAGCTAGGTCTGCTCTGCTCTGCACCTCCTGCTGGAGCTCCAACTGCAGGTTGAAAGCTGCAGTGAAGCCGGATCAGGGTCTGCCCACTGTGGACTGGTCTCTGCTGGATCAGGGTCTGCCCACTGTGGACTGGTCTCTGCTGGAGGCCCCGCTGGAGTCTGAGCTTGAAGAGTTTCTGGTGAACCTGCATTCTGTGAATTGCTTCGTCGGATTTCAAAAGGAATCAAACCCAATGACAAACATTGAAAATAACTAGAAACAGCCAGACTTCCTGCATATGGTCTACTTATGAGCGTCATAAAGGTTTTAGGACTGGTTCATACCCAGTTACAATTTACATGTGGTGCCTTTAGGCAATTTCTTCAAACTTATATTTCTGTTCTGTGATTCAAAAGAAAAGAAAAGTGATCTCCTTACACACACACACACACACACACACACACACACACACACACACACACACACACACACACACACACACACACACATCTGACTATGGAGATAATCCATAAGAGACTGCAGAATCAATATGTGGCCCTTGGTGACCAGGTGCACTTGTCAGAATATTTGGCTCGTCAATAGATATTAAACATTTTAATAAGTTTATAAGTGTGTTTTAATAAGTGTGCACTGGAGTCATGCCACATAGAGAAGCACGCACCAAGTGCCTGTTCTTTCTTTTGAGTCTACTACTACTTAATCAATGAATGTTCAAGTCAAGTCTTTATGATCCTCACAATGGACAATGAGAGAAAACAATTAAAATACATTATCATATGATGACATAGTGTTTGATTTAAAGCGTGTAAGGTATTTTTCAGAAAAACTTGTGGTTTTGATCTAAAAGCCCAAGTTGTGATGTTGGTGTGTGTGTGTGTGTGTGTGTGTGTGTGTGTGTTTGTGTGTGTGTGTGTGTGTGTGTGTGTGTGTGTGTGAGTGTGTGTGTGTGTGTGTGTGTGTGTGTGTGAGTGTGTGTGTGTGAGTGTGTGTGTGTGAGTGTGTGTGTGCGTGCCCACAAACATATAGGCATCATTGCATTGCGGCAGCTGTAGACGTTGCAGTGTAATTGTATGTGTGAATGTATTGTAATTTATGGGCGCTAATGCAGCCATTTGTCCCGTCATGGAGGTCAAGTAGGCTCCCCTTTGCTCTCTTCACCATAAATCTGCCAGGCAGTCATTAACGCTGTCTGCGTGTGTGTCTCTCTCTCTCTGTGTGTGTGTGTGTACATATTTTCCAGCTAATTACTTCTAAATATTTCAATATGCAAATCCTATAAAAGTACCCCCCCCCCAATGGATTTGTATTTGTGCAGAAGAGAAGCAGAGCTGCTTGCAGAATCTTTATCAGTGCAAATCAGCCCTTCTTCGTACAAGCGAGCCTGCTCTGTTTGCACGCTGCCGGAGACACGGTGCATTCAGAAGGAGGCTGTTGGAACCACAGAGGGAGCTCCCACCATGGGGCCCGATGCCCACCAGGAGCTGTGAGAGGAGGGGTCCGCTTCCCTTACCTCCCCGTGGAGGCAGTGTCAATCTGGAGGCGCGTGGATCCGGCCAGTACCTGCATGAAGCAGAAATATAAATGTAAGCGATGTAAAACGGAGAAGTGGTAACTAAGCAAGAGACGGAACAATAATGGTTTCTCCAGTTCAGAAGTCTTCCCACTAGATCCACTCCATCCCTGCTGCTGTATTCCTCATTTATTCACTGGGAATAGCCAGTTGGTAGAGATGCATTATTAATGTAGATTTCCAGGGAGCATTTGGGAAGCCGAACATCTTTATTCATAGTCCGAGCCAAGAGCTGGGAACCACCAGTTGTCTCCCCTCGGCCTCACCTCAGCCTGCCTCCGCCATCGCCACCAGCCAGCCATTAGTGTTCCCGTGGCCTCGCTCAGTAACTCCCTGAGGCGGCACATGCACAAACGCACCGAGATGCACACTAATGCTAAGACGCCAGGTACTCAAACGCTTCCTGTCAAAGCTCGACGCAGAGTGGCGTCCGGATAATTAGTTGTGACCTTTCTCAGCGTGCTGGTGCTGATTCTGGCGCCGGGGGCCGGGACTTTGTAGTCGGCTAGAAAGAGAATGTCAGATGACCGGGGAGGGCTCGGCTGGCCAGACTGTGGTGGAGAGCATGCACACGCGCGCACGCACACACACACACACACACAGGCACGCACGCACGCACACACACTGATGGCATCCAGCCAAAACAAACCCATTACTCTCTCTGGTCAGGGGGGTCAGGACTCTTCACACTCTAGCCTGGCGGCGCTCTCGTCTGTGACGTTCCTGTTATTTTTGCAATTTCTTCATCGGCAACTTGATTCAATATGACTGGATGGTGAGCAGCTCACATTTATGACATTTATCAAAGTTGTGTTGACATGCCAATCTAAAAACGTCCTGCAAAAGTTCTGCTTTCAGATGGTTGTTATGGTGGATGATTTGGAGCAAGAGAGTTATTTTCCCTTTTATGGTAAATGTTTAAAAACATGGAGGTGCACTTTAAGTTCAGCAAACACTCAGCGACGCTCATCCTCGTAACTTTTCTAAGGTGGAAAGTTTACCAGATGTGTTGTGCAGGACAAAGCTTGACTGATGTTGCGCAGCTGGTATCTGTGCCTCGATCAGACACATTTATTTACTCTACATCTGGACCTCCTCCTGTTTTGCATACAAAACCCACCTTTTAAAACAACAATATGGACACTATATGACATGTATACTTTTTGTCATATCACAGGTGATTATTCTGTCATTCACATTCTTCAACTACTCTGTGAGTGTTATAATTAGTGCTTTTGAAATGATCATTTTAAATTCCATTGTATTGGGGGACACCAGTGAAAAGTACACCTGTGGCCTGTGTCGTTTAAATAGATGAAACAGAGCAGGCAGATCAGCTGTTGGCCATTGGTCCTCATTTAAAGCATCACACACTATCAGTCGGTCTGAAGGAGAAGACCCGGTGCAGCAGACACATTTACTCATGCGCCCTGTCTATTAAAAAAAATGTAACCGTATAAATAATGTATTATCGTTATTCATTTAGGTTCAAGGTTAAAGTATTATGTTATCTTCTAATATTTTGTGAGTGAAATATAGAAATAAAATGGAAGTAAAAAGCAATTGAACAGAAGCTGAGATCACAGAGTTTCACCCCTCATCCCTGAAGCATAATAAAGGCACCAAGTTTCCTTTTTCAGGTCCACAATCGGACCTGTTGCTCTTCACAGCAGTGAAATGAAGAGACTGATACAGTGATGAAGTGATTAATCAAAAGAGGGATGGATTCATCTAAGGGGAGAATCCCCTGGAAGAAAAATATCATGCAATCAATCAGGTCAATTTAAACATTTTAAGACGTTTTATTTATTTATTTATTTATTTTACTACTTTTTCTTGTCTCCCCATGAGGCAAACAGCCAACAGTATCAAACAAAAATGAAGATGAGTGACTCTTCCTCATATTCTCAAGCAGAGATGACATCATGTTGTTCTTATTGAACACTTTCAGAGCTCTCTCCCCTCCTCTTCACCAGTGCCATATCTCTTTTGATTCATATTCTGTTATCCTCGCTCTGTACTTGCCCACCCTCTCTATCTCACTCACCTCAATTCCGTTCCACTCCGCCATGATTGATCATCTCTGTGGCCATTGCATAAACAGCATCGCCACATTGTGTGAATACAAACCCAAAGGAAACCGAAATCCGAGCATGTGCGTTTGTGTTTGTCAGCCTCTCGTTAATGAAAGATCTGAGTCGCTGCGTATTCACCCTCTTGTCCTTCTCCACCCACTCTGTGCTCCTTCACCTCATCCCTCCATCTGTGCCACCCATCTCTCCCCCATTAAGGAACCTCCTCGGTCTCTTCCAGTGGAGGATGAATAACATCAGGCGGCCCTCGAGCGGCACAGCGAGGACAGCGGTCCAGCCACGAGCCCAATTATCCTCGGATCATCCCCACGTAGCTGCTATCAGCTGGAGCCTCCCATCACGGTTTCCATCAGGCATCCCTCATGAGCTTATCATGCACAATTTCCCTTTGAAGCCCCAATTTGTAGCTCCAGCATGCAGTCTTCAGTTGCTCCATTGTCCCCATCTACCTTCAAAGGACCATTTGAGATTTTGCTCTCCAAATATAAGTTCCACCTCCGTTTGTTCAGATTGTAAAAGTCCATGCAGGTTGAGTAAATTTCCACAAAACTATATTTCATTGCCGAAAGCCCCTTTTCCCCTTTATTGTGACAATAAAGATTCAGCATTCGAAACAAACTTTATTCTGCTTTTGTTCTAATATATTTTTGCTCTCAGACCTGTTGAGACCTTTTTTGCAACGCATTCCTCTCTTGCTATCTGAGATAATATGCAGAATGATGTACATAGCCGAGCAGGGATGGAAATCAGGCAGCATCTGGGGTGAAGACGAATACTGAGCGGAGGAGGAGGGAGAGACGGACATGAGATGCTACTTTGTAAGTAGGAGACCGTTCTGCATATGCTAATAGCAGATTGGGCAACTTCCTCCATCACGACGAGGGTTTTTTTCCGGTTGCTAAGCACAGGCAGATTGGATGGTGATGAAGATATAAGATGGCGCTTAGATTTACTTATAAGGTGCAGTAGGGGTGCAGGGATTAGTGTCATGGATTTGCAAAAAAAAGAAAAGAGAAAGGCGTGGATCAGGGGGGACGACAGCTCCCTGGAATTATAATTGTCAGAGCGGCTCGTTCAATTTCCCGACTGCTTGTGGGAGGAAGAGTTGTGATAAGCCGCGGAGATGGAGTATGATAATGCAGCTTTGTTCCTGAGGTGGGCACAGCTACTGCTGAATAAGAATCAGAGATGGTACACGGAGAAGCTGACTGGGCGTCTGTGTCTTCATCTCCTTTTCTACTTGTCCGGTTCACAAATGTTGGAAAATCGACTTACTGGTTTTTCCTCAAGCATGTTTTTTATTCCATAACTACAATTACCTATCATGAGCTCTCTATTGAGATTATAAAAAAAGCTCCCAAAGAGGGGGAATAGGTTTAAAATGTTCCCTGTCTGTTGCATGTGTATGTACATATATAATATAATAATATAATACATGTATGTACAGTGTTTCTCTGTCTGCCCAGACGCTAAACTCACCGGTTTTGGAATCTTTACAGCCTACAGAGTTTGCCAACACCAACCATTCCACTGTCAATCAAAGCCTCGCAAAGATACGCTCAAGAATGTCATTTTTGTACAGCAAAAAAATTAAAATGTACTTACTTATGGCTGAAATATGAATATTCTGGGTACGTGCAGATAGGCCTGGCTACGTGAGAACCGGATGTTGTTTAATGAGACGCATTCATGAAAGCTCGGAGAAGTTATACCCCTTTCAGTGGCAGCTGAGTTGCCACGATTTCTTAAAATGTCTGAACTAAAATAATTATTAAAAATAACTTCTTCTTAACTTCACTCAATCAAAGCACAGATACTCCTTACATATACGCTATGTTATACAATAAATAAAATCCTTTGGGAATAATGTTAAGATACAAATTAACATTGAAACGCTAATATACCACTAACACATGAACGTATTATCTATGTTCACAAGGGTTTTCTGTATATTATAGCTGTTGAAATTATTCAAATAGACCTTGTACTTGTGGAGACAAACATTTAGTCCCACCCACTCACAGGCTGGGAGGGTATAGAGGCCTGGTCACGCTAGTATTTCAAATGAAGAAATAGGAAAAAGGGTAGACTTTGTGACTTTGGATTTTCATTGAAACACTGCACACTGCATGTATACATATGCTTCTCAAAATGGAGACACTCCTCAGGAATTCTGCTTATTTTTCCCTTGCATAAGAGGAGTTTTCTTTGTTTCCACCAATTAACGTCCTAACGCGTTAAAGACATGTACATGCACAACGTTGAAATCAATGCCATCAATGGAATCGCACAACGCATGCTTGCACACTGCGAACACACAAGCTTTTCCCCTCAATCAGCGCCTCTCATAAATCATCCGCACCTTCTATTCTCAACAACTCCCGCTTCAGTCTATTATCGAGCCGGCTGCTCACGCACAAGGAGGAGGTCAGTCCAAATGAGGGGTTAAGTGGGCCAATGACTCGCGGGTCACCAAGAGAGGTCGTGACCCTAGATCCAACTAAGACCCCAACCCCCCCCCTCTCGCCCCTGTAACCCTCACAACATCTTCACTCAGTACGATGAGTGTGATGACACAGTCCCTTTGTTCATCACATCTGCCCCGCTCCATTGTTATTCCAATCAGTGCGATTACTTATGAGGAGGTGTCACAGACGAGTGCAGCTCGGGTCGGAACTCTACCGTTGGAGGAGAAGCATTGATGTGCTTGACACAAAACGCTTGTGTCATTACTAAAACATTGCTTGCCTGAAGTCAGATGTTGCATCACAATTACGGACTAATAGCAACATTTGTATGCATAGCAATTTTTCTCCTCCAACTTATCAGGTTTTGCTGAAACAAACAGAGTTAAAAACAGACTGCCGGATGCTTTAAATTACAGCGCGGTGGAGTGAAGGTGGAAAGGATTTTTCTTTTTTATTATGTAAATTGATTTTGGCATCTGATGGCGGCTGCTCTGGTGCTTGTTCTGTTGGTGCAGTAAAAATTATACTTGAGTGAACTGACTTGGTTATATTCTCCTTGACGACACACACACACACACACACACACGCAATACACATGCGTACCTAAACATGTCAATGTCAATATAGAATATGCACACAGGTGAAATCACAAAAGCCATCCGTGTAAGCATGACAAATCTCTCCCTCTGTTTTTCTCTCTCTGACACACACACACACACACACACACAGTAATACAGCTGTCTCCAAAATCCATTTCACATCACAATCCCGCTGCCAATTATCTTCTGAATCCGTTGGTGGAAAGGAACATACAATGACAACCCTGCAGTGTCAACACAATTGGCCATGCATGCCTATGAATACTAAGATATGAAAGCAGTGCGGTTAGTGAGGACCGTGGTGGCTTAGAGCCGATACTATACCATATGTTCTCCCTCGCTCTCTCTTGGAATAGAAGGTTTCTCTGCATGTTAATGTACGGCTGATCATGCACATGAAGTATCTGGGTAAACAATTAAAACAATACAGTGATAGTTTTTTGCAATTTTCAAGATACAAAAACAAGGTACTTGTGGCAAAGTTATAGAAAGCACTAACTCATGCAGTCCATCTATTGAGCAGCTTTGCTGAGCCATCAGCACGTTGTCTGTTTTACACTGAGCTTTACATTCTAAAACACACTTTCTGCAAATAATTAGACAGTTATAAACATTAGACTCACCATTCAAAATAACTGTATTGTTTGCTAAACACTGCTGTTGAAACACCACACTCAATTATCAATCACCTGTACCCAGAATGCACCTGTGAAAACACCTGTAACCAATGTGATAAATAGGGCTCAGGTTTGCTCTTTGGTGTGAACAGAGATACCTAGAGGACTGTAATTACAATACACTGTATTTAGTTTACAGTACAATACTGTAATATGTTCATGTCATCATCAGTTAAAGTCACTGTGGGTGATCATGTTAAGAGTTTATTGTGTTCATATCTCTCTCTCTATATATATATATATATATCATATCTATGTTTACTCAGCTCATCAGTGAGCAGTCTGCATGTGAGAGAGCTGTTTATTTGGTGTTTGTGTTGCAAAAATAGATTTTGAGAAAAATCTAATCTAGTTTTGAATAAAAGCTTTTGAAAGGTATGAGAGGTATTGAGTGTTTTGTGTTTATGTCTGTAATGGTGTGTTTCAACAAAGAGGGCCCTAGTTTCAGAAACTCTGCTGAGCTTCAGTTAGAGGTTTTCTTTGAGAGAGAGTTTTGTATTTTCTGTTTTCTGTTTACATTTGAAGTGACCTCAGTGTCGTCTGAGGTCAGACCGAGGGAGACATGAAGGCATGGAGACCAGGAGTCTTGGTTCTCTGTGTAAGGTCAGAACAGATAACACCCTGGAATGTGTGCCAAATTGTTTCTTTAATAAGATTTATTTTTCACAATTTATCACAGTTTCCACCGCCCACCCCTTCTTTGCATCAAATTGTAGATGTCTTGGCAAAATCTCCCTTGGTAGTTAGACCATTGATTTCAGTGGGACTACGCTGAATAAATCAGGTCTAAATTACATGCGAAAGAAACAAGTTCTCTTCTAATAGTATAGTTAAAACAGGTCTATAAATGGACTCACCCCATAGCAGATAAATACAGAAAAATATGCCCAGCATGCCGCAGCAATAAACCCATCCATGGTGTGATTTGTTCATTATTATTTGATGCATGGTCTCAATTTATGCCTCAGTGTATCTGTCATGCAACATGCCAATAATGATTCATTAGCTGAGTCTGTAAATATGTGTGTGTGTGTGTGTGTGTGTGTGTGTGTGTGTGTGTGTGCGTGCGTGTGCAGCTTTCATTGGTATGCACAGACATGGAGACAAAGCTTGGGTGCTCATTATAGCAGACATCAAGGTGATGTGTTGACTTAACTCTACCCTATACTACACACACACAAGAGGATACTAGCCATGGGCTGTAGTTGAAGAAAACACCAGGCAATCACTGAATAAACACTAATTAATCAATACAGTCTGCCTGTGCTCTTCCCCGACATCTCTCCAACCATTCTCATGCACACACACACACACACACACGCACAGCCCGTAAGTGGATTGACTTGAGAAGACATTCCCCTCTTTGTCCGTTTCCCGCTCCTCTGTCTAACTGTAACACAGAGTGATGGTGACCGAAGTTCACTTTTAATTGCATAAATAAATTGAATAAATGTAATTATGCTCAGAGTAATGTTTGCAGGATATTCTAATTTTGACATTTATGATAATGTTGCCTGCGTAGGCCGAGGCCACAGTCAGTCAATCAAATGTGAGAGTCTGACTTTGGGCTAATTAATGAATGAGTAAATGCCACTTTGATTACATTTTATTTGACGGCTTACGCTAATCCTATCCATGTCTTTTGTTGTCTTTATGGTGTTCTGTGGTAGGAATTCCTTTTAATTTGGATATATTAATAATCATTGTACAGATAGAGACTTTAGATAAGAAGTGGGCATAGTCAACGTGACATGCCCATGTGGACTAGAGTTTTGAAGCCTCATGTTCGTCATTTTTGGTCATCGGCATCTTGTTTTTTTTGCAACCAGACACAAGAGGAGTCGCCCTCTGATGGCCATTGAAAAGAATGCAGGTTTCGGAAACTTAAACGTTACTCAGAGGTGCCTTCTGCAACAACACATACGCACGCAACACTGAATGTCGCTGAATGACAAAGCATTAAGCATTCACACACTTGAGCAAAATAAATAAAAGGTTCACATGCAGTACAAGGAGAGTCAAGCCCTTGTTCATTTTTAGCAACATCTTCATTATGTGAGCAGTGACACAAATAACAATACAACATCTTATATATGTCTATATGTAGAATACCTACATACATAATACATAATACATAGAGTGTGTCCCCACTACTGTTTAGTGGTTATGAAAACATATCTTTTTGAATTATTGACCTTTATTACTGAGCCACCCATTTTTCAGCCAAAATTGCGAATGCTTTTTATCTCATATTAAATCCTGATTATCTCCTCATTCACAAATGTCTAATTGAAAAATGTAAAAAGCTATAATATACAGAAAACCCTTGTGAAGATAGATAGTAAGGCCATATGTGTTAGTGGTATATTGGTTTATGATAGTACGCAGAAAAAAAAGAGAAAACATTTATTTTTCGAAAAAGAAAATTAAAAGTTTAATATTTTAGATATTTATTTATATATAAAATAACTCAATATTGCAGGAGTATCTGTGCGAAGTTTGGCTTTGATTGAGTGAAGTTAAGTATTTTAGTTCTGACATGTGGAGAACTCATGTCAACTCCGCTCAAGTTAGAAAGTTCCCACAGCCTTCGTGGTCCCTGAACGGGCCTCGTTCACTGCAGCAGGATGCTCCGTGGCCTTAGCTATGAGGAGGTAGCAGGAAGACCTGGAATATTCATATTTCAGCCATAAGTAAGTACATTTTCATATTTTTTGCTGGACACAAAAGACATTGAGTGAGAATGGAATGGTTACATTACATTTAGCTGACTCTTTTATCCAAAGCGACTTACATGATATACAATAGACACAGCAACGGTGAGCAATTAGGGCTAAGTGTCTTGCTCAAGGACACAACAACACATACTGGCTGAGCTGGGGTTTGAACCACTGATAGAAAGTCAGACCTGCTAACCACTGAGCCACAGTCACCCCCTGGTTGGTATTGGTGAACTCTGTAGGCTCTAATGGTGTGTTCACACCGAACGCGACGCAAATTTTTCGCGCGACCAGATTACATGTAAAGTCAAAGACATGTAAAGCCGGGCGGCGCGTTAGACGCGTTTGGCGCGGCGCGTTTGGCGCGGCGCGTTTGACGCGAAATTCGCGTGAGTTGAAATTTTCCAACTCGGGCGAAAATTCGCGTCGCGAAAGCCAATCAGCGTTGAGAAGCTCTGCGCGTCATCACCGCCGTCCTGCCGGTTTGAATCAAACAGTTGCTGATCCACCAGAAGTATCGCTGGCAGTGGCCGTCATTCAGACGCTGTTGTGCGGCTACGGATGATATTATGAACCCGGACACGGGGGCGTTTGATGGTCCGACATTAGAGGGACTTCCACAAGAAGGTTAAAGCAGAACTAGTGGTTAGTTTAATGGTGGATGGCGGAAACGGTACTGTTTTTACGGAGATAAGCCACGGAGATAAGCCCCGCCCGCGTTAAAGCGAATTTGCGTTGACGGAAATTAACCACATAAAGTCGAGCGAGTAAACTCACGCGAGTAAACTCACTCGAGTAACGCGACGCGAAATTTCGCGTCGCGTTCGGTGTGAACACACCATTAGAATTCCAAAACCGTTGAGTTTATCTTTCTAGCTAGTTCCTAACTTTTTAAATCAGCATTCTTTTCAAAACTCTGGGGTCATTTTGAGTCACTTTGAGTCATTCTTATGGTTTATGTTCATATTTATTGTGTAATATTGTTATACACATGACACAATTAACTTATATTTACTTGTAAGGCCAGGATTTTCTATTTGATTTTTTCTTATATTTTTTGATATGCTCAGTCCCAGAGGCTGGAACCCAGTGTCCCAAAATTGTCACTGATGGGGCCTATGAGGTTAAATAGTCCCTCTGAAAACTGGTGAGGCATTACTCTTATATTCTATATTGTGTATTGTATTTGTATATCTTATTTTATATCTATGATATTTTTAGACATTTTTAGATTTTAGATATTCGTGGAGCCCATTCAGTTTCACAAATTGAGTTCCAATAATGTCCATTGTATTGTGATGTTGGCATAAATCTCAGAGACTGGTATCTCAAAACCT
The DNA here is from genome assembly GCA_023566465.1 of Cottus gobio. Taxonomy (NCBI): domain Eukaryota; kingdom Metazoa; phylum Chordata; class Actinopteri; order Perciformes; family Cottidae; genus Cottus; species Cottus gobio. The sequence goes on along the minus strand of CM042229.1, from coordinate 19,614,372 downwards.
AGATTATTTTGGAAGTAAGTTAGAAAATATGTAATTTTTTAATTCAGCTGACCCTTTAATAATATTTTAAGATTTAGATACCTACCAGTCAAAGCAACCTTTGAGCAGCAAAAGGTCATGTTTATCCAGTACACTGGGTCAAGTGTTCCACAGCCCTGAGTCAGCATAAAGAAAGGTCTGTCTCCACACATCATGCTGGCATGGGGGAAGACGTTTGTATTTCTTTAAGATTATCCCACTCGTCTTGGGCAGCAGGGCAGGGGGTAGCGATGGAGCTGTTGTAAAGTAGAAGGGAGGAGAATGGACATGGAGGGGCTTGAACCAAAGTCTACATCCGGTGAGTCAGAGCAGAAAGAAACAGAGTGTTGCATAACAGCTAGCTCAATGAGCTCAAAAGCGTACTCCTTTACGGCTGCAGGTCCAACTCATTGGTTACCTCACCTGTGTGCAATACCAAACTGCTGCCAATGCTGCCACCTACCTTCTTCCCGTAGCCTCCAAGACCAGGACAGCTGATAGGAAGCTTTACTAATGGCTTCAAAGTTTTTAAAGTCCGCTTTGAATGATGGGTGGCTGAGAGGGGGACAGTGGGAGGCGGGAAAGATAAACCCAGATGACGACAGAGAGGGAGGTCAGTAAACGCGGCATCATATGAGAGCCTGATGAGCAGAGGGGACCAGCTGCACCGTCAGGTTGCATTGTGGATTGATGCCACGTAGCCAATTCTCTCAAGGAGCGGAAGGCGCAATGACTCCAATTTCAAACAGCGAGATTACTTCTCAGGCGGATGAGCAGGGATCCTAAAAGGAAAAACCAAACACAGCGGTTCTCAAGGAGTCTTTCTCTGGCTTTACTAAGGCGCCGGAACAGTTCAATAGAGACATATTTTTTTATATAAATCAAAAGCAGATTGTGAATAACTAATTTTAAAAAGGCATGATTTCTTTCCCTCTCCTATAATGAACTCTGACCCACCTCTACTGTTTCCTTCACACATTCCAACTTGTTATTGGGAAGACAATAAAGAAGTTAAAAGTGCTCTGACAGGATGATGTAGCCGACTGAAGGCCCGACACAGCTCACTTTGTTTACATGTCGGGTCCCTCCGGTGCTGTAGGTTCATAACGTATTGGTAATAATCCATGCCATGGATCTCTGTGGGAATTGTGTTGCTGAAGCAGCTGCCCTCCTGGCTGGAGTTTAGCACGTTAGTGCTGCAACAAGTCACCATTATAGTGTCATGGTAAAATGTTGACGTACGTCATGTGATTTTGGGGGATTTTGTATATTTTTTGTGTGTGATTGTAATTTAGGGATTGGGGTTGAATTCACTTGAAACTTTCAAGTTGCATTGGACAAAACCATCCGACATCACACAGCCCTTTAAAAATAGAACCCCTTCATCAAATATGCATGGTTTGAAATACATGGATTTTATTCAACATACTAAGAGACCTACTTAGAGTATCAATGCAGTGACTACACAAGATTTGCAGCTATGAGTCACTCACATGTGGGGGTGAGATCATAAGGCTGGAGGTTGCTTTAGGCTGTACCTCACCTGTACCTCACCTGTCCAACACGTAGGTCCGAGAGTCCTGATCTTATTATCCAGTTAAAAGGCCTTTCGGCATTCTCTCAAGGAGCGAAAGGCGCAATGACTCCAATTTCAAACAGCGAGATTACTTCTCAGGCGGATGAGCAGGGATCCTAAAAGGAAAAACCAAACACAGCGGTTCTCAAGGAGTCTTTCTCTGGCTTTACTAAGGCGCCGGAACAGTTCAATAGAGACAGGGACATAGGCAGCTGTCGATGGAGGAAACTTTTGACTCTTTTAAAGGACAAAGAAAAAAGACATACTCCCCATCATGATCATGTTCACAATACGTTTGATTTACATTGTTATTGTCATAACAAAGAGAGGAAAGGGGACTTTTTGTGACACCTTTCATTATTAATAAAAAACGCATTTCCTTCAAATATCAATATGATGAAGAATTAGATTAGAATAGAATAGAATAAACACTCATCAGCTTGCATTCGTGTGTGGAATGTCATCAAAATGAAACATTACAATAAGTTCTGAATAATAGTCACAATGACGCCTTTTTTTTCAACCAGATCCAAAGGGAAAGAGAACGAGCAGGCGGCAGAACCGAGAGGAAGGTGCTTCTGATTTCAGGCCTTTCCCTCCTGCAGCAGGAGGGTGAACAGCCAGGCTGTGCTGAGGCTCAGAGGAGGTTTAACCTGGAGCCGATCATACAACTTGTTATCAGAAAAGCCTAACAGAACCACATCCTCGTGGATTATGGGTGGAAGAAACATCTCCTTTAATGATATTATAGTTAGTTTTGTACATAATATCTGGTACTGAATGGATTCTCAAAACCACTGAATGGATTGTCAATCAATAGTGTATATGCAAAAATGAACTCAGCCAATACTTTATATGATTGTAAAGAGTGTGCTCTCTAAAAGTAGTGCTATGATCTTGGATGTTATAGGGACTTTGATAAATGCACAAATTGATTTATGCATATGTGGTATGTTCTTTATACTATGACAGTTTTCTTAAAATTGGATTTGAAAAACATCCCTTGCTTACAGTATATATACTGTATATATCTGGGGATATAGTCAATCATAACCCCTGTACCGTGATACGTATCGTAACTCCAGCTTCTGGCCCATTCATCGCGGGTGTGGGTGCTTTAAAAACCATCACACACCCCGTACATGAAGAGAGTACAGGAATCATCACAGAGGTTCTGGACTGACAGAGAGATGAACAGAGGCAGGATAAGGATCGCGACAGCCGAACACAGCGACTACCAGCTCAGAGAGGGAAAGAGTGAGGAGAGGGTGAGGCGAGGGCCAACAGGGCAACAAGGGAGACTGACATTTTCAGGCACTTTAATAAGAGTATTGAGATTGGCAGCTCTGCTCGCCGCTCGCCAGCCTGATTACCATAAAGCTATTTATTAGGCTGATTTCCCAGGCTGAGAGCAACAGAGACCGGGGAGAGGAGTGTGTGTGTGTGAGGGGGGGGGTCGACGCCATGAGGGAAGGATGGCGGAAGGTTAAGGGCAAGTCGCCATGGAAACAGAGCGGGTAGCGGCGAGTGGTTGGGAATAGCGGACGTCCATTTACAGGTGGAGGGGGAGATGGAACACGGGGTTAGAGGTCACTCTACCAGTTCCACTGTGCAGATTCCCAAATCACGGCGGGGACTCGGCGTAATAAAAGCAAAACCACAAAGGTCTATGAAAGTTAAGCAGCGACAGGTGGAGCTCACAGAACAGCATCCGTGCACACATTTCACATGCAATTAGCCTCATTACCGCAGCGTGGGTTGCACACATACGCAACCGTAATCTATGTACACCCACTTGCACGCACGGACACTTGCTGCAAGTCTTCATTAGCACTAATCAGGGTCTCGCTGCGGGGCCACTGACACCACGTTGAGAGCACGCTTGTCCACGCTGCTCTAAATCACATAGTGCCAGAGAGAGCACAATGGTGTGTGTGTGTGTGTGTGTGTGTGTGTGTGTGTGTGTGTGAGTGAGTGAGAGAGAGAGAGAGAGACAGCCATTCCTTGCAGTGCAGCTCTAATAATCCATCAGATTGCTGTATGCAGTGACATGGAGAGTAAATAGGTTGAGTATATACAGCCACAGCGTGAGGGCTGAATACCACAGGAAGTCTCCAAATATTGCAGTCCATATTTACGCAGCCATATGTTGCAGCATGCACTCGCTGCCTGCTCTTTATTCCCCTAATTACTGGTAGATGCATTCCCTCCAGGGCTGTGAACATGCCGCTCGTTCCTTTACGAAGCAGCCAGTAGGAATAGAGTTTCAGACGGATGGTTCATTTTTTCACTTAAGCACATTAAATCAGCTCGTAGCGTTCAAGGTCAGGTGGGCATGTGACTCATATATACACATGCCGCTGAATATATATATATATATATCCATTAGATGTTCTCATTAGAGCAGCATTACACCCTAGTATATATGGCCGATGCACAGGTGCACCATAATTCCTACAAATACAGGGCTACTGTCGCACAGGAAATGGGATGCAGGCTAATGGGCTGCCCTTACTTTGCAACCATCTCCAAAGTTGCATTATAATAATACAGCTCAGTCATGATGTCCTGTCCAGCGTGTCTGTCCCTGTGTGTCCAGAGAAAGATGACAAGCCTCATACTTGGTTTTTAACTTTTGTATTATAATAATCAAATATATATTAGTAGTAGTGGAAATAGAGTTATCTCACCATACATATTTTTTTATATAAATCAAAAGCAGATTGTGAATAATTAATTTTAATTAGGCATGATTTCTTTCCCTCTCCTATAATGAACTTTGACCCACCTCTACTGTTTCCTTCACACATTCCAACTTGTTATTGTGAAGACAATAAAGAAGTTAAAAGTGCTCTGACAGGATGATGTAGCCGACTGAAGGCCCGACACAGCTCACTTTGTTTACATGTCGGGTCCCTCCGGTGCTGTAGGTTCATAACGTATTGGTAATAATCCATGCCATGGATCTCTGTGGGAATTGTGTTGCTGAAGCAGCTGCCCTCCTGGCTGGAGTTTAGCACATTAGTGCTGCAACAAGTCACCATTATTGTGTCATGGTAAAATGTTGACGTACGTCATGTGATTTTGGGGGATTTTGTCAATTTTTTGTGTCTGATTGTAATTTAGTGATTTTTGTCAAATTGTGACATCATCGGATGCTTGGGGTTGAATTCACTTGAAACTTTCAAGTTGCATTGGACAAAACCATCCGACATCACACAGCCCTTTAAAAATATAACCCCTTCATCAAATATGCATGGGTTGAAATACATGGATTTTATTCAACATACTAAGAGACCTACTTAGAGTATCAATGCAGTGACTACACGAGACTTGCAGCTATGAGTCACTCACATGTGGGGGTGAGATCATAAGGCTGGAGGTTGCTTTAGGCTGTACCTCACCTGTACCTCACCTGTCAACATGTAGGTCTTAGAGTCCTGATCTTATTATCCAGTTAAAGGCCTTTCGGCAGAAGAGTGGATCCACCAAGGGCGTCTCACAATGTTAATGAAAGTGATGAACCACACTTTTGTGTATTCTCCCCAGGATTCACATCCGCTCCACAAATCTGATTCACAAATGTGACGGATTCTCACTCGGTTAGTGTTGCAGCCTTCCACCAAGTTGAATGGAAATCGAGCTGACGAGCCAAACGAACGGAACAGAAGACATGACCTCATGGGCGGAGGAATGAAACAGGTGAGGGGAGCAGGATGAGACAAGCAGCTGGCCGCGGCTGACCTCACCATCCTGAAGTCCCGACAGCAGTGATGTCACAGTCTGATATCACATGACTCGACCTTGTAGTGCAGCTGTGGTCACCTTGACACAGAAGGGACGAGCTGCGATGTGGGAGTGGAGGGTGAGGCTGCCCGGGGAGTGAGTCAGTGCAGCATGGAGTCACCGCCAATCAACAGAAGCACAATCGATGTGCGGCCTCCTGCTTTGCTCCCGGCACTTCGCTCTAGATTTTAGGATTCAGGGACGTTTGCGTTGACTCCATTTCTGGCATGAAGGTGAGTCAGTTATTGGCAGATGAAGTGATGTCATTTTTAGGGAGGACTTTACTCAAACAAATAAAAAGAATAGTAAGCAGAAGCAGCTCCCTGCTAAAAGGCCGGTAGAGGGGCAGCAGATGCAGCTCTAGTGACGCTCAGGTGTGATTGACAAGGTGTTTGGAATCAATTCAAAACATGAAATAGATGAAACAGAATGGCAACAATGGAGGAAAACACAAAAGCAAACGTTTTGAATGCAGCGGTGATATACTATGTCATGTTTTCCTTTGAAAATAACACTACACCAAATATAATATAATGTATTTATTTGTTCCTGAATCAATTGTACATTTTATTCATTAATTTGTTTCTTTAATAATATTTTTAATTAATATAATTAATAATATATTTTAATAAGAAAGATCCTCATGCTACTATCAAGGTCATCTCTCTCAAGTTCATTTCTGTCTTCTTGACAATAATAATAAAATAAAGCTCTGCCATCGTGCTAGATTAACTTGGAGGGAGAGACGGAGCGCTCTGATTTGTTTGCAGCCTTATATTATGGAGTGTGTCGTGTAAGGTGAGAAAACACATCACCGCTGGGAAGGAAGGAGAGAAGACAATGAATAAGGAGTGAAGTGAGGAGAGGATGGAGTCACGTCTCCTCCAGGGAAGCACAATCAGGATGCGTGCCACAGCATTTACCCCTCCAATGAGCTGCCGCCCTGCCTACCTGGTGAGCCAGCCCATCGGCAGAGGGAGTGTTAGGGAGCCCCCCCTTCTCCCTCTGCCCTTTCATGCCCCCCTTTCTATCTGGGGCTTTGCATTTGAAAGAGCTCTGGCAGTCAAAAAAGCCAACGCAGATGAAAGCAAATGTCAGGGGGCAGAGGGCGTCTCTGACGGAGCTTCATCAAAGCCAGAGGACTCGTCTGCTATGAGAGACAACAAATCCATTTGGAGAATGAGGCCACGTCCACACTGCTACGCTTCCATTTTAAAGCAAGAATGTTTCGCCGTGTTCACGCCGATTGCGTCGACACTGGTTGATGTAGACACTCGACGGCGTAGACACTCGATGACGTAGACACTCGATGGCGTAGACACTCGATGACGTAGACACTCGATGGCGTAGACACTCGATGGCACAGACACTCGATGGCGTAGACCAGTGGTGACTAACTGGTGGACCGCGGCCCGGGTCCGGACCCAGACGTAGTTGTCTCTGGACCCTGGACCGAAAAGACAATTATTATTACTGAATTATTAACTGTTGATGGATCGCTTCTATTTCACCGGCGCAGCTAAATCCTGTCACTTGATCCTACTCGACCAATCACATGTGTGTATTGCGTTAAGCCCTGCCCTCGACTCAAGTGAGACGTTCACACACACGGAGCGACAGGAGACTGAGAGAGACCCATGCACACACATTTCTCTTTTTAAATGACAATATCATATCTTGGCTCTTTTTATTGACATCACTTGACGCCTGAATAAACTGAATTTGAAGCTGCATGACAATTCAGTTAAATTCTTTCTAAAATTAAGGACTTTATTTATTAATGTAATTTATATAGTCACATTTTTCAAAAGCTTTCTGTTTAAATCCAGCCTTTATTTTACTTGAAATGAGAGAAGATAATGTATCTATTATTAGAGTATGTACGATTTATAATTCTTCCAGTTAAATTTGAAATCTGTAATAATAAATATTGTTTAGATGTTAATTCATTGTACTTTATTCAGTCAGTCGTTGACTACATACAGATGTTAATACAACTGTTGGCTACGTCAATACGTTTAGCACAAAATCATATAGTGCAAATTAGACATTATTGTGATGTTCTGGACCTTTGCATAAGGAAATTATCTCGAACTGGACCTCGCAGAATTTGAGTTGAATACCCCTGGCGTAGACACTCGATGACGCAGACACTTGATGTACACTGTGGACGTGAGTGCTCCTCTCTCAACCCTCCCTAATGAAGATACATATGTGTTCTCCTTCATGGCTATTAGACACGGCAAACAAGACAGACTTCCCATTGCTTGGCAGACAGACATTAACAACATTCCCATTCAGCTGTGGCCTCATAGAAAGTCACATAATGCGATGGGAAATCCACAACATGACTCATAGATATATGGCTCCCTCTAGTGGCCTCAGAGGAAAACAACAAATCGTTGCCCCGGTATAAGTTATGTATAGAACTGAAGGGTTCATATCTCTGTATTCATGTTCATTAATCATGTTTTTTTTTTTGTTCAGTCAAAGGAACATGAAACTGGAGATGGTGTATTTGTTTGAAGAAAGACCCTTTTTCTGTTTTTACAAATGACCTGCTGCTTCTTAGCTCAAACTTCTTCGTGCCCTCCACGAGAGCTTCTTAGCTATAGTTTGAATGTTTTTAACATTCCTCTGTGGAAGTGAGCCTGATGAGGAGCTTTCAGGAGGACAGAGCCAGCAGGGGGGGAAAGTCCGTTGAGAATTCCCTTGGGGATTTCACCCAGCCGGACCATCTTGTCACTGTAATGCCCGCTTTAAACACCAGGTGTCAGCAACACGCCGCAGAGTGCTGCTCCCCCACCAGCAGGGATGGAGCTCCTGACTGGGCCTACTGGGACTTTTATAGATGGAGGATCAGATGCGGTTATGATACAGTTTCACTCCGAGAATATAATTATCATCTGAATAAATGTCATGTTATCTTACAGACCGACTGCAAGGAGAGAAATGAGATAGACATGAACGCCATATACATGAGAGTTCATGGAGTACAACATTCAAAATAAGTATTCAAAATGCATGGCTTTTCATTTTATAAAGCCATAAATGAACTTGTTATGAATGGGGCTGTAAATGTGACTAGCTGTTCCCACTGTAATCTCATATTATAACACAGATTCATCAACACACATTTGTTTTAATCTTTAACTATAAAAGGGAACATTCAGCACCCAGTTTCCTTTTACATTGTGGGTGCATATGACTAGTAATTTCTAAATGCAAAAAAAATCCATGAAAATAATTTTCATGGATGAATAATAAATAAAAGTGTTAAAACATGGTATAAAAGATAATTCGTTAATACTAACTAATAACAGATAATGTGGCGCTGAAACTAGTGTTGTGTTCATGTTTGACCACCGGAGGGTGATAGAGATCCTAACTGGAGTTGTTAGGATTCAATTCAATTCAATTTCAATTCAGTTTATTTTGTATGTACAAATACAAATTCCCCTCTGAGGGCTTTACAATCTGTACACATACGACATCCCTGTCCCAGGACATCACATCGGATCAGGAAAAACTCCCCCAAAAAATAGTGAAAACCCTTTTACAGGGAAAAAAAGGGGAAGAAACCTTCAGGAGAGCAACCGAGGAGGATCCTCTCCCCAGATGGACAGAAGCAATAGATGTCATGTGTACAGAATCAATGTAACAGAGTTACAGCACATTCAATGAATATGACAGAAAGTAGTATCCAGACAGCCACGATCCATGGAAGCTTGAAGAGAGGAAGCACAGAGGCTCCCGAGAAGAAGTAGAGTTAGTAATGTGAATTAAAGAGACATTAATTCATCCAGAAGTATAGAGAGGAGAAAATGAAAGAGAGAAGAGGAGAGAGAAGCTCAGTGTATCCCTAGATGTCCCCCAGCAGTCTAGGTCTATAGCAGCATATCTAGGGGCTGGACCATGGCCGACCTAACTATAAGCACTATCAAAGAGAAAAGTCTTAAGTCTTAAATGAGGTGACTGTGTCTGAAAGTGAAAGTGGAAGCTGGTTCCACAGAAAAGGAGCTTGATAACTGAAGGCTCTGGCCCCCATCCTACTTTTTAAGACTCTAGGAACCACAAGTAGCCCTGCATTCAGTGAGCACAGCTCTCTGGTGGGACAATATGGACTATATTATATATATAGTATCAGAGTTTCAGAAAAAAAGAAGTTGAATACTCACAGCTTCCTACTCGAGACGCTGGCGGACATCTTTAAAAGCTTTTAGTCATTTGAATGTTTTTCGTCTTCCCAGTTGATTCTGCATATTAAATAGAAGTTTCCTCATTAGTCTGTGGTTTTGTGGGTTCTGGTTGAGTGATCTGAACCCCGCCCCCTTGCGCTGTCCAGCCCTCAAACATACCTTCATCCATCACTCTCCTGGCCCGCTGACACGCCCCCTGTCCATCTCTCATGGGCATGTGTTTGCGTCGGCGGGGCCCACTGGCCTCTCCTTGTGGAGCCAGAGTGTAGACAGGGTCTCTCACCACTGGCCTGACGTCTGATGCAAAGTCTGAAGGAATAATAGCAGCAGCTTGGAGCGCAGCCTTGAGCGTGAGAATCCAGCCTCCTTTGTGCTTCTTTGAGTCCTTCCAACCAATTTATGAAGATGTGTATCCATTCAGGGAGTGTGGAAGGCATTGAAAAGGGGCGTTCAGGAAGAGAGTTTAGAATCCAGACACTTGACATAGTGAGTTCTGGTTATCACGTGGTTGTTGGTGAACTTCTCAGGGCCACAAAAATCAACTTCTTTGAATGTGAAACTCTGGTGAAAGACGGGAAGAGTTTGTATTCTCTAACTTGTCGTTCTGCTGCACCCTAAAGCAAAAACAACAACCATGAAGATGGTCGACAGATAAACACACCTCATGTTCATACAGCGGCAGAAACACACAAAACGTCAGTCTTAGGATGAGAGGAGAAACCCGACAGATGTGTGTTTTAATGCCTCAGTGGCACTCCTCATGTAAACTCTGTCTCCGAGCAGATGTCTTCCGGAGACGTCCCGGTGACAGGAAGTGTGGGAGACGTGAGAGAAGTGGCATCTTGTTGGCTGTGCGGGTTTGTTTTAGTAACGTGGGACGCCGACATCAGATGTGCAGGTAATTTACTATAGGTGAGCACATCTGGCATCGATGAGCAGCTCGGGGGGGGGGGGTCCAACTCCCTCAACCTCACTTAATCAATCAGCCCTACTGAATTTTACCTTTTCCTCTCTCTCTCTCTCTTTCTCTCCCTCTCTATCTCTCTCTCTCTATCTCTCTCTCTCTATCTCTCCTCCACTGCTGCCCACTTGCAGGTCTTTCACCTTTCTAAATGTATCTTGGCCCTGAGCGGTTTAGACCTCTCCGATCCCCACCATGCATTGATCCTCCTCTGGCATTGATCTGAAATCCTCTGTGTGTGTGTGTGATTGTGTGGGCTTGTGTATCAGAGTGTAGCTCTGATTTAGTGGTTGTGTGTGTGTGTGTGTTTCGGTTTAGTAAATGGATTCTGTGCTTTCGGGCCTTTGGTTCTGCTCTCAAGCTCAGATTCCTAAATATAAAACCAGCGAGCGCCTTCTGAAGGTTCTTATTTTAGCAGGCTGCCGCTCTGAATGGAAAGCGAGTGTTTTAAATGTGAAGCGGCTCTTTTGCTTAACACGTGAAAGGAGCTGCTGGAGCTTATCTCACAGTCAAACCTCATATGTCCTCCTGTATTAATTATGATATTTGTCATTTGGGTCTTGGTCAGGTTCACCAGGATATGAAATTATTCCGCCCTAGTCTTCAAATAGAGAAGAAAACATGAATACAGATGCATATCTCTGGAGCACAATTCATACAGGTACCACGGCCATTTCAGTAACACGGCCACAGGTCAGGCTGCATTAATGAAATAATAACACAGCATGGGAGGAAGGGGGAGGATTCCCTCTCACTGCTTGGCTAGTTGGGGATATCGAGACGGCGAAGGTTTAAATTATTTCCCCCTTCCCACAATCCTCATCACAGTCGTGTGCGAGAGGCGATCGATGCCCAGGCAATACAGCTCTGATGTATGCGGCCGCCGATGGGGTGTGATTTATGTCTGCTGTGCTGTGGGCGTGCTGCAAACGTCCTCACAACAATGGAGCGCTTAGAGCGAAGTTGCTGTGAGGACTCGGTACAGGTCAGCCGCGTTCAGCGAAGGAGGCTCATAAAACTCCTCGTGGCGTCTCAGCAGTCAGCACCCGGACAGACATCAGGACTCACGCTCCTCTGCAGAGGAACACATCCGTCTGGCATGGTCACATGAGGCGGCTGTTCGATGTGTTGCTGCTTGGCGTCAATCACACACCTACAATAATAATAATAATAATAATAACTTATATACATATATATCGAACCTTTGAAAACAGAGTTTACAAGGTGCTTTGACAGACCAAGCAAAGCAAAAGTCCAACATTGAGGACCAACCAAACTTACTAAGGTCAAATATAAACGGAACAACAGATCAAACAATAAAACCAACCAATTAAATTAAATAAATTAAAAATAAATTAAAAAAGAAAGGATTTAATCAAATGAATAAATAAATACTAATACAATGTATTAATAATACAACACAAATTAAAGCAACACCACGACACATTACAGCTGCAGGAAGTAACCGAGGACCTTGGCAGAAAATAATCTTTCCAAAGCCTGCTATTTTATTGATGGGGTCTTCGCTGCTTAATGCCAAGCTGGCCTGACCCGATGGAGACGCAGCATGCATTGATAGATAAACAAAACAAATCTCAGAGAAATGGAAGTTCCTTTGTGTTCATTCAAGTCTTACAGTTGAGCTCAATGGAAAGTCAATCATTGTGTGTAATTACCTTCCTTTTCATTAATAAGTGTACATTGTGAAGCGGCCCCACACTAATGGCTGCCAGTTCAGTAAAGCAGAGCTATTCATTCTGCTCAGCAGGTCTGAAAAGGAGTGAGTGAAACGATTGCCTGGAGATTGCTTTTAACATTTTATTAATGATACAGTATTTGAACTAAGCTCTATGTAAAGTAGTCCTGATGTTTCCTGTGTTGACATCTTATCTGCAACAGATAAGTTATTTCATCCCCGCTGGAATTTGCAATCAGAAGTGCAGTTAACTGAAATCCTCTTATTTGTGCTGCACAATCTGATTACTTCCTGTTTGTTTCCAAAATCCATACAGAATGCGCTTAAACAATCTATTATAAGCTAATTTACAAAGACTGTAATTTGCAGAACGCAATTATCACATACAACCATCATCAAGCATTGTGTCGAGTCGAGGAGAATCATCACGCAGGCTGCAATTCCACAATTGAATTGTCCTAATTGCAAATCTATTTGTCATGGTCTCCTCAGTCGAGTTTTCTCTTTAATTTGATTAGTGTTTTTGCAATAATTGAGACAAATTGGACGTTTCTTTGGGGGTAATTAGATTATCCCAGTCTGCTGAGTGGTGACTCTCCCTGCAAGGTGTAGTTCCACTCATCTTGAAGGAGACCACTCCCACCAGGGTACTGTGACGACCCGGGGGCGGGGAGGTAAGATTCCGGAGCAAAATAGTCACCACCAAGACAAAGTCGATGCAAACAAAAAGGTTTATTTAATCAGGCTGCAGGGGTGGGGGGGACGGGGAGTGTTCCAAAAGGTTAACATAAAGATCTTCCCGTCCGGGGTCCGCGTCCTCGCGCCGTGTGCTCGTGGATCCTTTATTCCTGTGGCAGAGCAGAAGCAAGACATTAATGTTCGGTTACCTCCGTCTTCCTGTGGCGCGGCAGCTAGCGCTCCGGCGTGTCCGCCCTCGGCTTGCTTCCCCTTCTCTCTGATTCCCCGTCAGAGATATAGTCCCCTGATTAGGGATTGCCGACAGGTGTGTCCACTGCCAATTCCCCATCGGCTGTAGCACTTGCACGGGGAAGTACTGCGCGTCAATCACTTCCCCCAGCTGGAGCCTGGGGCTCCTCCCCCGGGGCTCCCGCTGTCCTATTGGTTCACCACACACCACCACCACCAGCTCCATGCCGGATGTTCTTCCGTTCCCCTGACCTGGGACAGCACCGCCCCCACCCCTGATCCGGAGGCATCGGCATGGACGACGAAGGTGCCCGCAAAGTCCGGGGTGCTCAGCACTGGCTCGGAGAACACTGGTAATACCCCACCAACCCCAGGAATGTCTTTACCTGCCGCTTCGTGGCCGGTTTCGGCCAGGTGGTGATGGCCTCCACCTTCCGAAGTTGGGGCCGGACGCTGCCCCTTCCGATGGTGTACCCCAGGTACTGGGCCTCCTCTAGGCACTTCTTGGGGTTGGCCGTCAGACCCGCCTGCCGCAGACTCCCCAGCACTGCTCTCAGATGCCCGACGTGGGCGGTCCAGTCCGGGCTGTGGACCACCACGTCGTCTAGGTAGGCTGCCGCATACTCACGGTGGGGCCGGAGGACCTGGTCCATCATTCGTTGGAAGGTGGCCGGTGCTCCATGGATCCCGAAGGGCAGGACTTTATAGTGGTATAGGCCCTCCGGGGTCGCGAAAGCCGTCTTCTCCTTGGCCTGGTTGGTGAGGGGGACCTGCCAGTAGCCTTTGGTGAGGTCGAGGGTGGAGACAAACCGCGCCGGGCCTAGTCGCTCTATTAATTCATCCACCCTCGGCATCGGATACGCATCAAACTTGGAGATCTCATTCACTTTACGGAAGTCATTGCAGAATCTCTCTGTACCGTCAGGCTTGGGAATCAACACAATCGGACTCGACCAGGCGCTATGCGACTCTTCAATGACCCCCATCGCGAGCATCTTCCTCACCTCCTCCTTGATCGTCTCCCTTTTTGCCTCCGGGATGCGATAGGGTCGCAGCCTCACCTTCTTCCCGGGCTCGGTGATGATGTCGTGCTGGATCACCGTCGTGCGGCCCGGTAGGTCGGAGAACACATCCCGGAACCGTCCCGTCAGCTCTGCCAGATCCTGTCGTTGGCCCGGCGCCAGCTGGGGCCCCAGGTTCACCGGATCCGGGGCGGGCTCGGGACCTAGAAGGATTAACACGGGGGCCGGAAGCTCGTCCGCGGCATGCCATTTTTTTAACAGGTTGATGTGGTACATCTGACATGTTTTCCTCCTCCCCGGTTGCCTCACCTTATAGTTCACCTCACTCACCCTTTCCGCTACCTCATAGGGCCCGTGCCACCTGGCGAGGAACTTGCACTCCGATGTTGGTAGCAGTACCAAGACCAAGTCGCCAGGCTGGAACTCCCGTAGTTGGGCCTTGCGGTTGTAGCTTTGGGCTTGGGCCCGTTGGGCCTGCTGCATATGTTCCCGCACCAGGGGCCACACCTTTCCCATCCTCTCTTGCATCTGGCCGACGTACTCAATCACGGAGCGATGGGGTGACGGTTGGTGTTCCCAGGCCTCCTTAGCCAGGTCCAGCATGCCCCGCGGCCTCCGTCCATATAGTAACTCGAAGGGGGAGAATCCTGTGGACGCCTGTGGGACTTCCCTGATTGAAAACAACACATAGGGGATTAGTTGGTCCCAGTTTCTCCCATCCACCTCGATTGTCCTCCTCAGCATCTGCTTCAGCGTCTTGTTGAAGCGTTCCACGAGGCCGTCCGTCTGGGGGTGGTAGACTGAGGTCCGGATCTGGCTCACCTTCAACAGCCGGCACAGCTCCTTCACTACCCGGGACATGAAGCACGTCCCCTGGTCCGTCAGGACCTCTTGCACGATACCCACCCGACTGCAGAGAAGGAATAGCTCGTTAGCCACCGCCTTTGCCGTCGCGGCGCGGAGGGGGACGGCCTCGGGGTACCGGGTAGCATAGTCCATGATGACCAAGATATACCGGTGGCCTCGGTTGGACTTTGGCAGGGGCCCCACGATGTCCATGGCTACTCTCTGAAACGGAACCTCAATCACAGGCAATGGGATTAGGGGATTCTGGTAGTGTACCTTCGGCGCGGTTTTCTGGCACTCCCGGCAGCTTCGGCAGTAGTCTTGGACCATCCTCTTCACCCCGGGCCAGTAGAATCGCCCCAGGATTCGGTCGTAGGTTTTCTCAACCCCCAGGTGGGCCCCCAACTGGTGGGAATGGGCTAAAAACAGTACTGTGGGGATAAAACATTTCGGGACCAGCAATTGTTCGACGACCAGGTCCCCTTGTTTAGCCACCCTGTAGAACAGGCCCTTCTTTACTGCGAAATGTGGGAAGGTGGTAACACTCACCCCGTGGGCTGGGTTCCCCTCTATCATCGCCACGTCGCGTCGGGCTTGGTCCAGGTTGGGGTCCTCTAACTGGGCGGTCCCAAACTTCCCGGGACCGGCCGTCTCCCGGCCCTCCGCCCAGGGGAACTCTGCGAAGACGTCACTTCCTGAGGCCGGGATCTCCGGCGGCCTCTCGCTCCCTGGGGCCCCTGCCGGGTTCCGTACCTCCGACGAGCTGGCCGGGCTGGAAGGGGCGGCGCAGGCATGTACCTTGCGGGTCGTCCGAGCGGGTCGGGGTCTGGTGGGGGGGCTTCTCTGGTCCTCCGTCGTCCGGTGGGCCCACAATCGCCAGAAGATGGGGCAGTCTCTGCCAATCAGCACGGGCACCGGTAGGTGATCCACTACCCCTGCCGTGACCTCGAAGGCGCCCCTGGTGGTCCGAACCTTAATGAGGGTGGTGGGATACATCCGGGAATCCCCGTGGACGCAGGAGACTGGGATCGGGGGTCCCCTGGGGCCCGGGGCCAGCTCCGGGGCCAGCCCCTGCCCACTCTGGTTCGGGCCAGCGCTCCCTCTTGGCGGTTCTTTCAAAAATTTCCAGGTACGCTTCGATGTCGTCGTCCCCCGTCTGCTTGGTGAGCACCTTGCTGGGCGGCGTCCGCGTCGCCGGTTTTACCAGATGCTGCCCCAGCGCTGTCATCGCCTCCTGTAACGCTCAGAGGCTCTGAGACTGCTGGACCTGGGTCTGGATCAGCTGGGCCAGAGCGTTCTCCATGGTCCGGCGGGTCTCTGAGCGCCTATTTTGTCCGAAATCTTACAGCGACGGATCGCTTATGCCCACATTCTCCACCAAATGCGACGACCCGGGGGCGGGGAGGTAAGATTCCGGAGCAAAATAGTCACCACCAAGACAAAGTCGATGCAAACAAAAAGGTTTATTTAATCAGGCTGCAGGGGTGGGGGGACGGGGAGTGTTCCAAAAGGTTAACATGAAGATCTTCCCGTCCGGGGTCCGCGTCCTCGCGCCGTGTGCTCGTGGATCCTTTATTCCTGTGGCAGAGCAGAAGCAAGACATTAATGTTCGGTTACCTCCGTCTTCCTGTGGCGCGGCAGCTAGCGCTCCGGCGTGTCCGCCCTCGGCTTGCTTCCCCTTCTCTCTGATTCCCCGTCAGAGATATAGTCCCCTGATTAGGGATTGCCGACAGGTGTGTCCACTGCCAATTCCCCATCGGCTGTAGCACCTGCACGGGGAAGTACTGCGCATCAATCACTTCCCCCAGCTGGAGCCTGGGGCTCCTCCCCCGGGGCTCCCGCTGTCCTATTGGTTCACCACAGTACACATATTTTATCATAACGCTGATCACTGATATGGCATATGGACCCATATCTGAGTATAACTGACTCATCTGACCACTTCCCCCCACATCTCTATAAACCAGTGTCTGCAAGTATTTCACATATTTCAAATATCTGTCCTTGAAATGAGTCACTTACTTTTTTTACTTTGAAAAATAGAAGTCACTCCAGGTCAGAAAAGTAAATCCAATGCTGATGTGTCTTTAACCTGCATTATCTCTTCTGTCCATCAGGGTGTGACTCCTCTGGTTGTATAGAAGTCTATGCTTCATGTGTTAAGGCTGCATTATCTCTTCTGTCCATCAGGGGGCGACTCCTATGGTTGTATAGAAGTCTATAGAGTTGACTCTACTTCTCTCTTGATTTATTCCCTCAGTAAACATTGTAAACATGAGTTTATGTCTCAATCTCTAATTTCAAGTCTTTTTCAGTACAGTATGATGTTCATTAGTAAATTATGATAATTTAGAGACAAACAGACCTTAAAGCGTTAACACTTTCAGTGTGTTATCAAGTCATGAAGGGTAATTGTAACATTTATCTTCTTAAAACATTTTAAAATGTCTTTATTTAGCGCCACCCTTTCGTGTCACTTCTGGTTGCAAAAAACAAGATGACCAAAAATGCAGAACTCGAGGCATCAAAACAGCAGTCAACTAAACCAATGGGTGATGTCATGGTGACTACTTCCACTTCTTATATACAGTTTTTGTACTATGCTGGTTTTGATTTTCTTTCAATCTCTTGGCAAAAAATGCAGATTAGTTTTAATCATATATTAGGGATTTAATTAAAGAAACTCAAATTTCCGTGAGGGCTATTTTGTCAAATGTTTCAGCCTCCAGCTGTCGCCATCTTTAACGCTCACCGTGCTAAAAGGCACTGAGGTGAGCTGAACAGGCGCTCGGTGCACTCCAGACTGTCAGGACTGCAATGTCACCCTGCTCTGTGGTAACACTGACAACAGACCCGCTATCCAAGTATTGGACAGCATTAACAGAGGAATAGTGTTGTCGTGCTCATCATCCAGCTGTTACCAACATGCATTCATTCCGCCCACATTTCTACACAAACGTAACAGAAAGACAGCTGTGAGAAGAAGGTGTTACACAGTCCACATACACAGCCTGACTTTTAGTTGAGTCCACAAATGGTAAATGGAATGCACTTGCACATCTCTTTTCTAGTCCGACCACTTAAAGCGCTTTAACAATTTACTTTTTGTCCTTTGAAGCAGTTCCGTTATCGATATGTTGTTATGTATGGAATGTATCTTTGCACTGGCGGCACACAGAATACACAATCTGAGGACAATGAAACCAATCACACAGAGACACAATGTCAGTAAAGTGCAACAAGGCAAGCAGCGGAATCACTTTGTGCAGAAGACACAGAGGATTCAGTTTGACTTCATGTGTCTGTTAGTGCGTCTTTCACAGAAACTGTAACACATTCAGTCACGCTTGTTGTTTTCAAAGGTTGTTTCATTCCTGTTTTTGTCATGAAATAGACATTTCACTTTCTAGGATGCCCGTATTAATAATGAATTATGAACAGACTTATTATGCATTATATTCTCCCTTTAGCACATATTATCATGGTTATAAGTAGTCATACAAAAGATAATCATAACACATTATAAAGCATTTAATAATGTCAAGTATCCTAATATTCATAATTAATTGTAATTTATTTTTAGCAAAGATTCTAGTGTGTTAAAATGTACACATTTGTAATACATGTAATACACATTTTCATTATGCATCATAATCACTATTATAATGCTTTATAAGTTACTCTAGGTGGTCATAGTTTGCTTTAAGTGCAGTTCTTGCATTGATTTGATGATACCTTTTAAATTCATAAGCATCAGAAATATTTATGAGAACTATAATTATACAGTACATCAGCAGTTTAAAAACACATAATGGTAATAATGCATTATAGATATGGGCATCATGTTTAAGTGTTACCAATAGCTTATTGACTGAATAAACACTCCCTGACACAGAGCCTGTTTGACTGAATCAATACACCTGCTGAGAAACATCTGCTTGTCCACACATCACAGACTCCTCCTCCTCATGTGTCAACAGGTCTCTAGCTTGGTGCGCTAACTCGAATACACCGAGCAAGCAGGGCCGGAAGAACTCGCACTGGCGTAAAAGATTCTCCAGCTGTTTACTCACAGATGGTCTTCCCACCGGTTTCAACTGGACTCTTTTCTAATCCCATCCCCTCATCTTCAGTCCATGGTGTTTACACAGCTTTGAGAATTCGCACGTGAAGAAAACAGTCGTGATGGACAGACCAGGTGTTTGGCGTTAGGATGCAGGATGCAGGAAGGACAGCAGCCGTGTGTCCCGGCTTCAGGTTTCCTCCTCCACATCTGCGCAGCGCACATCCTTCTTCAACATCCTCGCGTATCCTACGATGCCACTCCAACAGCAAGCAGGAAGACGGAAGTCCTCCCTTTCTGCTATTGTCCGTGCTACCGCTAACTCAACTCGTTCTACAGCAGCTCGTTTCTATATATGGTTCCAAGGATGCTTTTCACAGATAAGAAACAGCCAAACGAGGCACTTCCTGTTTGTTGGTTGGAGGATAACGCTGAATAAAGGACCACACCTATTCAGCCTGGAACTTTACCCCACCATAATGTTCTAGAAAAAAAACTATAAAAAAGAATAAAATGACCTCTTTGAAAGGTATTAAATTCCATAATAGATCGTCTTACCACCACAGAGGTGGTATGTAGGGAGGAGGTGCACAAATAAATCAATACAACAAAGTGGGCTGTCAAGGGAAGAGAGACAGCGGGCTGAAATATTAACCAAGCACCATCGGAACACAAGCCAAAGCCTATGAAATGGAGAATACATTATGGGCAAGGCTGGAGTTGTCTGCGGAATTGGATTCAGTAACAGGAGGGAGGGGGCGTAATACCCGTTCACCGGTTTTATTGAGAACTCATTGCACGGCAAAATTGAGAAGCCGTTGGTATCGATCAGCGCTGTGAGAACCCAAACTTCCAAATAAACTGCATTTGCTCAAGTTAATTTTCTCTGTTCCCTGGATGGAAGACACACTTTTTGCTCTTCTGCTCCTTTATAATTATAAGTTCTACCAAATTTCTCACAATGCCATGAACTTTTTTTTTCTTTGCATCTGTTGCTGACCATTTGTACCTCGCAGTTTTTTATGTTCTCCCTTTCCTTTCTTCTTCAGCCGCATTTCATGTTTTACTCGGCCACTCAGCGTGTCTGTGAGTTGCATCAAGCTGGATGAAACAAGTTTTAAAGAGGTTTCATAGCCAATTAGAGTATAATCTTACACCTACATCTCTGTGACAGGGCTACAGACCTTGTAAAAGGAATTCAAGATGAGAGTTGTTCCCATACTGATACAGTATCAGAGACGTACAATGCTGGATCAGGTATGAGTCAGCAGTCATAGAAGTGGACATAGTTGTCGTAATCCTTTGGTTTGCTGCCTGCAGATATGAAGCCTCAAAATTGTGTTAAGTGCGGAGAAGTGACGTAGAGACCAGTCAATCACCTTGTGGCCCCACCCTAAAGCATCCCCTGCTTTATGGTCTGTTTGACTCTAAATTAGTATAATTTACTAAATTAAAATCATGCTGTATTGAAAGACATACTTGCTGACCACTGAGCCACAGTCGCCCCCAAGAGAATAAAACAAGAGAATAAAACAAGAGAGAAGTAGAGTCATTTATATAGACTTCTATACAACCAGAGGAGTCGCCCCCTGGTGGTCAGGAGAGAGAATGCAGCTTTAACACATGAAGTATAGACTTCTATACAACCAGAGGAGTCACCCCCTGATTGTCACTAGAGAGAATGCAGGTTAAAGACACTTGAGCATGGGCTTCAGAACCAGGGTATCTAACGTTAACAGAGGTTTCATTACATCATGAAGCGTTCAAGCTCTTTTTAGTTAAAATCAGTATTGGGCAAAGGTTAATTATAACATTATCATGATGTGTTCAAGTAATTGGTATCGATAAGGAAATTAACCTCTCTTTATACCTCTCTGAATAAACATTATGATTCAGAAAGGTTTTGTTCTTCTCCCACGAGGCACGCTTTCCAGTGAGGTTTCCAATGAGTTTTCCAGTGTTTGGAGATATTCTGGGTATACCAAATCAAATGTTTTTATTAGCATTACATGGTAAATTAACAAAGAATTTCTAAATTTGCCAAATACTTTGAGAGGGCTCAAATGCAAAGCCGTCATTTTGTGGCTTCTAGTTTTATATTCCATGTTATTCAAACCGCTGGTGTTGCCTTGATTTGCTGTTGGCTTAAAAGGATTGTGACTGAGAGAAGCTTAGTCCTACTGTCACTGGAGAATTTTATTAGGGTGGAAAATCAGAAAAGAAGTGAAAGTCAAACTGTTTTGTTTCAAGTCCTCCTGGATGCCACTTGAATAATTGACAACTACTGTAACCTCTTAAAAATGTGAATAGGACTTTACGCAGCACTCCCATCACACTGGAAGTGTACTTTAAGGCCTCAAGCATGAATTTCAGTAAGACAGTCTGAGTGAATACAGTCTGACATAATCTCATCCAAGTGCATGTCACCTGCTGCTGCATCATTTCAGCTTCCTCCTCCTCCCCCAACCCCCGACCTGATAATGACTAGAAATCCTCAGCCACAGGTAGTACCGACGCAGCTCTTCTGAGAGCACCTGAATGCCGGAGACGGTCTTGTAAAGTTAGATTGAACAGAGAGATGGAAGGTGAAGGAGGAGGAGAGCAACGGGAGAGCCGCTGGCCTCATTCGGAGGAGGGTGATTGTAGGGCTGCGTTGTTGCTGAGGTCATGGAGAAAGCTCATCCCCTGGATTTACACCGACATGACGCTGGCGCTATAGCCCAGCACGATTTGTGACCGCGCTCCTGGAATCCATTTTCTCCTTCTGTGTCTGCAAGCCTGCACATGGTCACGGGCCCCAATTTAACGCGGTAGGATTTACAGATCTCCACGTTGTTACAGGTCTCCCTGCCATACTTGTGTTTCTATTGTTGGCTGTTGGTGGATACAGGCGTCTTTCCTCATCCATCATCGCCACATCATTACTTCCTCTAATGATATATATACAGACTAACACTGAGCTACTGTAGTATCAACATGCAATGTAAAGGAAAACCACAGGCTACAACTACTTTGTATTAATGCATTAGTACAGAATAGTTACCAACACTACACTTTATTCTGCCAGGGACCTGGATCTGATACCTGAGGCCTCTAGCAAAATTATATGCACATGTGTTCATCATCAACAAAGAAAACAAGGGTTTCCAAAGATTAAGATACTCTGACAATAATTATGTATATTTTGAGCATACAATCAAAAAGTGTGTCAATACACTTAACAAAAAGGAAAAAAATAACAATTACCAAAAGAGAAGATTTGTATTGCTTAATTTCAGGAAACCTGTACATAATTAATAAATGAATAAACACCCTAACAAGATAGTAGGTGCATAATTCAATATCATGAGATGAAAAATAAGTCTCCATTTAAGTGGCGTATGACACAGTATTCCACAGCAGTTGATCACGCTTTGAGTCCAATTGATGCTCATTAATCTTTGGAGAAATAAGATGGCCTGCGTTCTGTGATCTGAGTGCAGGTGGAGGAGGGGCTGATCCGCAACGAGGTTTCTGTTTTGTCTTTGGCAGAAGTTCTCCCCTAACATCCGAGTTCAGCTGTAGTTAAACGATGCAGCGTGAGAACATTGTCGGATATGAATCAGCTTCTTTTTCTACATGTTGCTGAGGTAAATACTGACACATGATCACTGTGCACTATCAAAGCTTTTTGGTTGATTTTGAAACAGAATGTTTTTGTGAGGATGTTAATGCTATTTTGGAGTGAACAGATATTGCAGCCAAACCAATGCCAGGAATAAGATCAAACACAAAAGGTACAGAACAGATTTTCAATGGATATTCAAATGTCTACAAAAAAATACATTCATATTTTATTTTTTTTTGCCTGTGAGGTGATGGTCAAAAGTACCAGAATATTATTAATAATTACACATAACGTGTGTGTTTGTGTGGGTGGGGTGAGGGTGTGTGTGTTTGTGTGTGTGTGTGTGTGTGGGGGCAGGGGGGGGTGGGGTGGGGGGGGGGGTGCAAGGCTCCTTCACCACTTCTTATGCCTTACAGCTGTCCGCCTTGCTTGGGCCGCACCCATCTTTGAACGCCTTAATTTTGATCTCACGCTTCACACCTGTAAAGTTGTGTGCTGTGCCGTTGATAAGATCTGTCCACAGACACTTAGCTCCTCGGCAGGTGGCTCCCCGTCCACACGATGACTCACACAGGCTCACAAGGTGAAAGCAAAAAGCAGCGTCCCTGTAACAATAACTTCTCCTGACAGGATGAGACACTGGGGCAGAGATGAGAGGCGGCGGGTATCGAGGCTGCACACACCAAGATGAATGAGTGTCGGATTCACATTCAGACAACTTTATTGATCCCAAGAAGAGCAATTCATAACCACAACTTCAAAATTCACAGGCAAGGAGGCAGCAGAGCCACAGAAACCATGTTCGGTGAACATGCACATTGTTGGTTGTCTGTATGAGTTGGTTTGATGGACTCATGTCATCGATCTGCATGCACCTCGTTTGAAATGTTATTAAAAAAGGGCCTGTTATTAAATATAATAAATCAACCCTTTATGCTGTTAACATAGGTGTGACCTGTCAATCAGATAAAGATTGAAAATTAAACTGGCATTTAGAGCGTTTGCCAATTAATATGTATAATCCGACATCAAACGTGTGGCTGTGACTTCTGTGATTTTGAGTCCTACTTTTTGAAATGCTCATTGTGTTTCTGCGGACTGCTTCTCTGGCTTTTATATTTGCTGCAGTGGAGCACGTTGAATATGAGATCAAAGAGATACAGGTGCCAGCACTAGGTCCAGTTGCGTGTGTGTGTGTGTGTGTGTGTGTCCGAGTGTATGTATGTGTTTGTGTGCATTTGCATACTGCCAATGGGCTATTTGATTCTTATTCAGAGGAAGTGAAAGTCAGGAAAAATTTTGTTTTCCCTAAACCACAATTCTGTATTCGAAAAAAGTGATTCAGTACGTATTAAAATAATGTGTGAAAAATCTATATCTGCTCAGCTGCAAACAGCAGACTCACAGTTAAATGGTCGCTAGTGAACATAGTGGAGCATTTAGCGTCTAAAAAGCCAGATGTAAAATGGACTGTACTTGTACGGTGCTTTTCTAGTCTTCTGACCACTCAAAGCTCCCCATATGAGGAGGTCGAGGGTTTACCCTCTGAGACTGAGCATATCAGAAAATACAAGAAAAATGCAAAAAAAAAAGTCAGATCCCAACTCAACAAGTCAATATAAGTAATTTGTGTCATGTTCATAACACTTTTACACAATACAAATTAACATAAACCATAAGTATGACTCAAAGTTACCACCAAACTGACTCAAAATGCATCCCTCGTTTTTGAAAAATGTTAAATAAAAGAAGTTAGGAACTAGCTAGAATGCTGAAAACCGACAGAATCCGCCAATACCAACCATTCCACTCCCACACAAAGCATTGCAGAGATATGCACAAGGAAGTCATTTGTGTCCAGCAAAAATTATGAAAATGTACTTACTTTTGGCTGAAATATGCATAATCCGTTAGTGTTTGAGTGCAAACTGTAGGTCTGACCCGGCTGCAGACAGCTGCAGTGAAGCGAGGTGCATTTGGGACCGTAGGACGAGCTGTGGTGCTTTTTGAATTTCCACACTTCTCAACATGTCCGAACTAAAATAATTATTAAGCACTGACATAGACTTCTATACAACCAGAGGAGTGTCCCCCTGATGGTCAGGAGAGAGAATGCAAATTCAACACATGAAGCATAGACTTCTATACAACCAGAGGAGTCGGCCCATCATGGTCAGTAGAAAGATCGCAGGGTTTAGAGACCATAAACAGATAATTACAAGACTCTGAATCAATTATAATAATATTTTAATTTTGTATAGTGCTTATCTAAACACTCAAAAACGCTTCACATAAAGCAGAGACAAACAAATCAAAACAAAGCACAGAAAGACAATGGAGCAAACCAAACAAACAAACAACATCCCCGGCAAAAGAAAAATGGAGAAGCCGTGCGGACGGAGTCCTGTAGTGGAGAGTAGGGTGCAGGGTTTAGCAGGTGAAGGGTAGGGAGCAGTGGCCAGCAGGCGAAGGGTAGGGTGCAGGAGTTAGCAGGTGAAGGGTAGGGAGCAGTGGCCAGCAGGTGAAGGGTAGGGTGCAGGAGTTAGCAGGTGAAGGGTAGGGAGCAGTGGCCAGCAGGTGAAGGGTAGGGTGCAGGAGTTAGCAGGTGAAGGGTAGGGAGCAGTGGCCAGCAGGCGAAGGGTAGGGAGCAGTGGCCAGCAGGCGAAGGGTAGGGTGCAGGAGTTAGCAGGTGAAGGGTAGGGAGCAGTGGCCAGCAGGCGAAGGGTAGGGTGCAGGAGTTAGCAGGTGAAGGGTAGGGTGCAGGAGTTAGCAGGTGAAGGGTAGGGAGCAGTGGCCAGCAGGTGAAGGGTAGGGTGCAGGAGTTAGCAGGTGAAGGGTAGGGAGCAGTGGCCAGCAGGCGAAGGGTAGGGTGCAGGAGTTAGCAGGTGAAGGGTAGGGTGCAGGAGTTAGCAGGTGAAGGGTAGGGAGCAGTGGCCAGCAGGCGAAGGGTAGGGTGTAGGAGTTAGCAGGTGAAGGGTAGGGTGCAGGAGTTAGCAGGTGAAGGGTAGGGAGCAGTGGCCAGCAGGTGAAGGGTAGGGTGCAGGAGCTAGCAGGTGAAGGGTAGGGAGCAGTGGCCAGCAGGCGAAGGGTAGGATGCAGGAGTTAGCAGGTGAAGGGTAGGGAGCAGTGGCCAGCAGGCGAAGGGTAGGGTGCAGGAGTTAGCAGGTGAAGGGTAGGGAGCAGTGGCCAGTAGGTGAAGGGTAGGGTGCAGGAGTTAGCAGAGGCTTCTCCTCCGTGAACTGCTGCTCCTTCATCCCCGCCATCCTTAACAGTAAGCTCAGAGCGATAGCAAGGAGCATGGACAGGAGTATCCAGCAGGGAGCTGGTTGGCTCGTTGATAGCCGCCGGCTAGCAATAGACCGCAGGCCAGCCAGGTAGTTGTCCAGAGAGTAGACAGTAGCATTGAAGAGCAGGTGAAGCGAAATGCACGTTAGGCAGGTGATCGGAGCGGGACAGTTAAGAGGCTATCCAGGCAACGCGCCTCAGAGCAGTAGCATGGATAGGAGTATCCATGGGGCGACTGTGGCTCAGTGGTTAGCAAGTCAGTCTTTCAATCAGAGGGTGGATCGGTGGTTCAAACCCCGGCTCAGCCAGTCCGTGTCGTTGTGTCCTTGAGCAAGACACTTAACCCTAATTGCTCACCGTTGCTGTGTCTACGGTCTACTGTATATCATGTAAGTCGCTTTGGATAAAAGCGTCAGCTAAATGAAATGTAATGTAATGTAATGTAGGAGTATCAGCAGGGAGCCGGCTGGCTCGTCGGTAACCACCAGTTAGCAAGAGTCTGTCAGCTAGCCAGCTAGCTAGTTGTCCAGGAAGTAGACGGTAGCAGTGGAGAGCAGGTGCAACAGGTAAGCAAACAAATTCAAGACGAAAACGTTGCATTAGAAAACAGAGAAAAATGGCTATGTACGTTGAATAAACTTAAAAAGAATGAATAAATAAAAAGAACAAAAATGTAAGTTAAAATATCAATACAAAAGAAAAAACCTAACAACCTTCCAGGTTTTGAGGGTTCAATGATAATAATAGTTATGTATTGGATTTATACAAGTAATTGTTTGATAGCAAGCTCTCCATATCATAAAAAGGTGATGATGCTTACATCAGTTATTGCAGGTTTGAGGACTGAAAAAGTGACTCGAAGCACAAGACAGGACGTGTTGTGCTTTATTATTATTTCACTGAAACCATATCTTTCCCCAACTTTAACCAAAGAGCTTTGTTGTCTAGATCTAACCACACACACAGATCTAATCCCTTCTAAATGTACTTGGCAATACAAAATGTCCTGGACACAGTGTTGGATATGATTATAAGTGTAATAGACTTCATTATTCGTCTCAAAAGTAAGGTATGATAAACTGACACTCACACATGTTCAAATCCCAAATCACGCAGTAGCAGATGATACGAATTTCCATATAGGCCTTAAAGCTTTTGAGTTTATGCACTTATGCTTTATTAAGAGTGGCGCGGCACACGTTGCATCTGAATGACAATGCTCAGGCCATGTGTCGGGCCATCTGGCCACACTGCGCCATGCATTGACTTCTTTAAATCAAATGATAGGCCTCGTCGACGAGGCAGGACACACATTAAATACAACACGGACCAGTGCAAACAGGGGTCACCCTCTGCCACCCCTCCCCACTCTGAGCCACTCTTTTTTTTCTCCCTTTCACTCTCTCTCCTCTCTTTGCTTTCTTCATTGCTGTCTGGGTCTCGGTTATGGCTCGGCAGGGGCCACTTTGCTTTCATCTCCATTCACGTCAGCAAATTAATTTGTAATTCCATTGGGCTGACATATCTATCTAAACAAGTCTATTCCTTTTGCACCGAGTCTGTATTTTTCACAAATCAGGTGACAAATCGGCCAATGGGGTGAGATCGTTTCACTTGTGTGTAAAGCAAACCCATTTGTTCCACAAATCAGGCTTGGGTTTCTTGAAGGTCTGGAGATAAGTGGCGTTTTCTTACTCCGTTTAGTCTCAGCTGTAAACTGACTGTAACATATTATGACTGAATAAGAGAGTCAATTATTGAATGTGCACTGTTTTGGTTGGGACATTAAGAAGGGGATTTCATGTACTTTCTGAGCCTGGGTGAGGGATTTCCTCAACAAATAAATCTTACACCAATGTAGGATTTGAGAAAACGTTTAATTTCACCGTTTTATGGTCCACGTTCTAGGTGGTCTCACTGGGTTCTGACCATGGAAAAATCCCTGTACAGTGTATTTGGGTTCTGACCATGGAAAAATCCCTGTACAGTGTATTTGATCAAAGGGAGGGGTTGTATTTAGCCGCTGCAGATACGGTGAGATAAGATAAAAAGTGAATAGAGAGGACTGTGTCTCATTGATAGTTTAAACATCACTGTGCTAGTCAAATGAGACATGCACTTTAACATATGATCTTATCAATGTGAATATATTGACCTCTATATGACCTGCACAAGTAAACAAGCCCATCATTGGCCATGTTGCCATTGGTGCCATTGGGTCAGATTCCAGTGAAAACTTCTCTTTGCTGCCGCCGGCCGCAGAAGCCGAGCTTCGCTTTGCTGGGAGCCAAGAAGAAAGGACATCAACATGTTCTCATGTCAGTGCTCAAGACCTCTGTGCGATGACAATGTTTCTGCCAGAAGTGTAGACCTGCAATTCTTCTGTTTGGCTTCAGCTCGAGTCAGTCTCAAATCTGAGGTCTTCAGACTCAAATGGACAAATAATACTGGCAACACTGGAATGGCCACATAATATTCAAATGATCTCATCTTCGTTATTAATTGGCCTTGACATTTTTAGCACCGCATTCAGATAACATTTTCAGACTTACAATGGACGGATCAAAATCACACCATACCTCCGCATAGTCTTCAGGCCCAACTCTATAATGGCCTCAAGTTACATCACTGGAGGCATTTATCAGACATTTATCAGACACACAGGTCTGGAGACACCAAAGGCTTCTCTTTTAAGTTACTGTCTCCCTTCAAGGACTATGATCATGTTTAAGACTTCACTTGAAACTTGCCTGTTTGGACTTTGTAACTTGCTGGAAAAAAGGATTTCATCTCACCATTCACGGAGAGTTCAGCTTAAATATTAAATCAGATATGGAAAAGTCCTCCTGCAGTAAATACAAGCACACACAATCTTTCACCTCCCAATACCAAATGACATTTAAAATCAGTGAATGGGAAATATAATTGCTTGACGCTGACTCGGATCACTTGTTTTCAGGAGCGTGATTCTCCAGCATTCCAGCACTCACCGTCCTGTATGAGGCCTGATGGGTTATGCAGGAACTGATCACAGAGATCGATCTCTCTTTGGGGAAATCAATCAGAGTCTATCTTACATTCTCCCCTTCTTTCCCCCACCCCATCCTCTCATGTTCCATCTCGTAGTATGGAAATTACATGTTGGATGGGTGGTGCATGCAAAGCTGTGACTTGTTTCCCCTTATATGCAGACTATTGTGCCACTGTCCTCTGTCATTACTATTAGCCAACAATGTGCCAGGTGGTCTCCGGATGTATGTGTTTAGAGGAGGGGAGCAACAGATAAATGGAAATTAGATAATCACAGCCCAATGACAGATTTCATCCTATCTTCGTTTTATATTCCACTGTCTTTATTAAATAATAATGGTGCTTCATGATTTACTTTCTCTGGCGCTCTGCCATTGTGCATTGAGCCATCTAAGCCCGGATCGATTCTCATGTTAATACACAACTGTAGCATTGCAGCACGTTGTGAACCATGGAGCTCCTAACAGTCTCTTATTAATCAGAATCAGAATCAGAATCAGAACCATTTATTGCCATGTATGCTTACACATACAAGGAATTTGTCCTGGCGGGAAGGTGCATACATTTAACAATACACATTTAACAGTTAACGCAGTGACTTTTTTTTCAGGGGTATGTGTGTATTTTATGGGTTTGTGTACCAGAAATGCTAACTTTAAGGAGGAGAAAGAAGTCTAAGAGAAGACAGCAGAACGACAGAAGAGTCTATTTCTATCTGTGACAGTCACTGATAGGTTGTAAAGTGATAGTGAGTCACTGTAGTGTCCAGTCTGTCCTCAGTCCACATGCAAAGACGAAGGGCCTGTCAATCATACACACATGGTCTGTGGACGTTTTGACGGTGCTTTTACTGGATTAAATCCAAAGTGATGGAAACTAGAAAACGACTCTTAGCCTCCCTGGGCGACTCCGGCTCATTCGTAAAGCGGGATCGTCCTTCAATCAGAGGATCGTCGGTTTGATCCCCGGCTCCGCTAGTCCATATCGATGTGTCCTTGGGCAAGACACTTAACCACAAATTGCTCCCGCCAGCTGTGCCTATGGTGTGTGAATGTTAGATAGTCCTGATGGGCTGATGGCATCTTGCATAATAGCTCCTCCCATCAGTATATGAATGGGTGAATGATGACATGGAGTGTTGAAGAGCTTTGAGTGCTCGTAGGACTAGAAAAGGGTGCACAGCCCATTACCATTTACGTTGTCCTCCCAGCCCAAATTCAGCCAGTGGAAAACCCCAGTCTAATCCTGGGGTCTGATCCTGCAGTCTGATGTCCGCAAAACGTACTGCACGCTGAGTGAACACACAGATGGATAACTGAAGAGGCCGACGCCATAAGATTAGCAGATATCAGTGTCATTTTGACTGTTGTTTAGAGTTTCAGCATTTTGGTTGAATTTGATGTATTCTCGCCTTGCTGTCGGTCAGTAGTTGATTGTAGAAGAAGTTGAAGGCTGCCCCTCTATTTCTTTGGAGCAGGTGGCTACATGTTACACATCACATCTTTCAACTTAATGTAATGAAGAAATAATTAAAACAAAGTAGCATCTGCAACTTTGGAAAAAGTTCAAATGTGGTCAGCTGAAAGACATGTGAAATAATACAAAGAAGGGGAGAGGCCAAATTGAATACATCACACGGAACAAATGCACTGTTCATGTCTTCCTTTAAGAGCACAATCATTCCACACATTCCTTGTAATTCTTTTGTGTGAGTCAAGACAGTTCGAGGTCCCATTCTGTTACTCCTGTTATCTGCCGGCCTGATAGTCTGCTGCTTGGGGAAAAATATCGGGGAATGGCTGTTGGCTGGCTATCACAAGTTGCTTATCAGAGCCGCATTGAATTGCAATGAACCACAGTGCCACAGCCATAAATACAGACTCAGGGCTCCCCGCAGGATTTGATTGGGGCTTGTTGGAAGGGGCCCGAGGGGTTAATGCCTTTCGCACAGGATGGCCAAAGGAGAGGTGGGGAAAGCTCATAGCTTTTTTTGGTGGCAGCTCATCAGCTCGCCCTGCAGGAATACACACGATGTGCCCCAACAGCACACTGGAGCAAAATGTGTTCAAACATGTTCCCCTTCTATTATTGACTGGTGAGATGTGTTATGAACAACTGTATTCATCCAATATGGGTTTGGGTTTTTAACATATTATGAGGCTAAAATTCTATATTTATTGACACCTGACTTATTTTTAACTATAACTTCTATTCACAAATAGCCAAAATGTGGACGCCAGTCTAAAAATTATTATATTTCATATAAAGAACTTAAATCAGAGCGCTGAGAAGAACAACGCACTGCTAAGAGATGGGTGTGAATTACTGAAGGAAGGCTAACAGATGGTCTGTTCGTACGTATTCACAAACACTCTTCACAATGATGCAGATAGAGAAACATAATACTTCCAGATGAGGAGCTTCCTATCAAGAAACAGGACACTTTGTATTGTCAGAAGGGCTTTGCGTCAAATTGCAAAATGTACAGTACACATGCTACATAAGTACTCATGCATAGTATGCAAAGTTAAACAGCAAATTTATATTCAAATATAATTGTTGGTAAGTGCTATTATCCTCCCACATCTAGGCAGACCCACTTGTTGGACCTGCAGTCACCAGGTAACGGCTAATTTGTTATTCATGAAAAGCCACTTGTGTGAAGCCACCCTCGTGCTGCAGCAGCGGCTAAATTGCCCAATTACGCTAATGGTGGACCATCTCTTTGTTCACAGCGGCCATGTTGGGGGCGATGGCGGTGGGATGGCGTGTGGGAGGTGAAAAAGTAAAGAAAACAAATGTACGTGACAGAGACTCACACGGCAATTTTATTGATGTCTGTGCTGGGAGAAGGCCTCCATTATGCTTCAGAAGGGGTTCAAGATTGGACTCAATTACTGTTTGTGTGTTTGAAGTGCTGGCAGCGAGAGGGTTTCGGAGGGACGCTGGGGGTTTGGATGAAGTGCAAAATGTCACAAAAGCAGCTGGAGAGGGCTAATGAGGCAAGCAGGGGTTAGTATCTCCATCAGCGAGCCTCTGGTCTCAGTCAGGTGAAACTGGAAGAAATCATCTGGAATTAAAAGCACCAGCGCTGTGAGGATCCGCAAGGCACCACCGCCAGGGGGTGCCAAAGCAACCCTGGGTGCGGCCAGGGTGTGTGTGTGCAGGTAGAGGAGGGGCAGTGTGAGGAGAGCGCTCCGCAGCTGCAACTCATCCCGGCTCATCAGCGGCGGGTTAAAGCCAGCTTCCTCCCGGACTCCCGTTGTCGGGTGATTACGGCAAGTGCCCCTGTCCAGAGGGTTTCACGCCACGAGCTACGCCTGGAGCTACGCTACGCTACGCCACGAGCTACGCCACGAGCTACGCCTGGAGCTACGCTACGCCACGAGCTACGCCTGGAGCTACGCTACGCCACGAGCTACGCCTGGAGCTACGCTACGCCACGAGCTACGCCTGGAGCTACGCTACGCCACAAGCTACGTCACGAGTCACGCCAGGAGTCACGAGTCAGCACGGAGCACCGCCAGGACGAGTGGCTGAGTACATGTTGTGTTTTAGAGGACATTCTGAGTTTTCACTTTCCTTGGTTTTTGCTTTCCCCCGGTTACCTGGCTTGTGAAGTTAAATAAACCTTTTGTTTTCCCACTGCACTCTGGTTGTCCGAGGTTTGCTTTTGGGTCCGGAACACAACCCTGACAGAATCACCCGACCATATACAAGGACCCAGCAAACCACGTTTTTTGTTTCTTTTTTGTTTTTTTTGTGTCCCCCGGGCTTATGTGGAACTCCAGTCCGGAGGCGCGGTTCCTGGCGGAACACTTTCCCCGGCTGGCGTTTGGTGGGCCCCGGGACTACGTGCGGGATCCCGGATACAAGGATCCCAATGTGGTTGAGCAGCCCACCCGGTTCTACCTTCGTGATGGCTTTGGTTACGTCGACTACGTGCGGGATCCCAGATACAAGGATCCCAATGTGGATGAGGATCCCGAACCGGATCCCTGGGCAGGTGCCCGGCTGGCGTTTGGTGGGCCCCGGTGCCTCCAACGGGCTAGGGGTTCTGACCCGGAGGCCAGAGCCTCGGGCCGTCGTCGCCGGCGGAGGGGGCCCCCAGCGCAGGCTGCGGCTGTGGGGAAGCCGGTCACGCCCGCTCCCTGTATCCCGTTGACGCCTTCACCGACTCCTGCTCCACGTGTCCTGTCGGCGCCACGGCCGACTCCAGCTCCACGTGTCCTGTCGGCTCCCCGGCCGACTCCAGCTCCACGTGTCCTGTCGGCTCCCCGGCCGACTCCTGCTCCACGTGTCCTGTCGGCTCCCCGGCCGACTCCTGCTCCACGTGTCCTGTCGGCTCCCCGGCCGACTCCTGCTCCACGTGTCCTGTCGGCTCCCCGGCCGACTCCTGCTCCACGTGTCCTGTCGGCGCCCCGGCCGACTCCTGCTCCACGTGTCCTGTCGGCGCCCCGGCCGACTCCTGCTCCACGTGTCCTGTCGGCGTCCCGGCCGACTCCAGCTCCCAGAGTTTACGTCACCGTGCCTTTGCTAGTCCCGGTCCCAGTTTCTGTCCCTGTGCCGCTGCCAGCCCCGAGCCCAGTTTCTGCCACCGTGTCGCTTTCATCCCCGGTCTCGTGTCCCGCCACGGTGCTAGTCCCGGTCCCAGCTTCCCCAACAGTCCCATCGGCGGTCCGGCCGACACCTGTCTCGTCGGTGGTCCGGCCGACAACTGTCCCTCGAACCCCATCGGCGGTCCGGCCGACACCTGTCTCGTCGGTGGCCCGGCCGATCCTAGTCCCAAGAGTTTCATCGGCGGTCCGGCCGACACCTGTCTCGTCGGTGGTCCGGCCGACCCTTGTTCCCCGAACCCCATCGGCAGTCCGGCCGACACCTGTCTCGTCGGTGGTCCGGCCGACCCTTGTTCCCCGAACCCCATCGGCGGTCCGGCCGACACCTGTCTCGTCGGTGGCCCGGCCGATCTTAGTCTCAAGAGTCTCATCGGCGGTCCGGCCGACACCTGTCTCGTCGGTGGTCCGGCCGATCCTTGTTCCCCGAACCCCATCGGCGGTCCGGCCGACACCTGTCTCGTCGGTGGCCCGGCCGCTCCTAGTCCCAAGAGTCTCATCGGCGGTCCGGCCGACACCTGTCTCGTCGGTGGTCCGGCCGACCCTTGTTCCCCGAACCCCATCGGCGGTCCGGCCGACACCTGTCTCGTCGGTGGCCCGGCCGATCCTAGTCCCAAGAGTCCCGTCAGCGGTCCGGCCGACACCTGTCTCGTCGGTGGTCCGGTCGACCCTTGTTCCCCGAGTCCCGGCGGTGGTCCGGCCGACACCTGTCTCGTCGGTGGTCCGGCCGCCACCTGTTCCCCAAGCCCTGCCGGCAGTCCGGCCCGGCTTGTATCCTGTGATTCTTGTCGGCGGTCCGGCCGACACATGTCCCTCGAGTCCCGTCGGCGGTCCGGCCGACACATGTCCCACGAGTCCCGTCGAGGTACGGGCAATATCCGTTCCTCCGGGTCCGGTCAAGTCCCGTCCCCAGTCCCGTCCCCAGTCCCGTCCCAAGCCCCGTCCGGTTAAGTCCCGTCCCAAGTCCCGTCCCAAGTTCCGTCCGGTTGAGTCCCGTCCCAAGTTCCGTCCGGTTGAGTCCCGTCCGGTTAAGTCCCGTCCCGAGTTCCGTCCGGTTAAGTCCCGTCCCAAGTTCCGTCCGGTCCAGTCCCGTCCCGAGGTCCGTCCGGTCCAGTCCCGTCCCGAGTCTAGGGTTGGTTGGTCCCGTCCGCCGGCACGTCCGTCTGGTGGCCGTCCTCCGGCCCGTCCTCCTGAGTCTCCGCCTGGTGGCCGTCCTCCTGAGTCTCCGCCTGGTGGCCGTCCTCCGGCCCGTCCTCCTGAGTCTCCGCCTGGGGGCCGTCCTCCGGCCCGGCCTCCCGAGTCTCCGCCTGGGGCCCGTTCCCCTGAGCTCGGTGGTCCAGTGACTTTTTTCCTGTGTTCCAGGTCTCTCTCCGCGAGCCGGTGGTCGTCAGGAGTGTTGTGGCCCTCCTACCGGACCCCCATCCACCCACCCTGGTCCGGTGGTGCCATGGACGCCTGGAGGCGTCCGTTGAGGGGGGGGTACTGTGAGGATCCGCAAGGCACCACCGCCAGGGGGTGCCAAAGCAACCCTGGGTGCGGCCAGGGTGTGTGTGTGCAGGTAGAGGAGGGGCAGTGTGAGGAGAGCGCTCCGCAGCTGCAACTCATCCCGGCTCATCAGCGGCGGGTTAAAGCCAGCTTCCTCCCGGACTCCCGTTGTCGGGTGATTACGGCAAGTGCCCCTGTCCAGAGGGTTTCACGCCACGAGCTACGCCTGGAGCTACGCTACGCTACGCCACGAGCTACGCCTGGAGCTACGCTATGCCACGAGCTACGCCTGGAGCTACGCTACGCCACGAGCTACGCCTGGAGCTACGCTACGCCACGAGCTACGCCTGGAGCTACGCTACGCCACAAGCTACGTCACGAGTCACGCCAGGAGTCACGAGTCAGCACGGAGCACCGCCAGGACGAGTGGCTGAGTACATGTTGTGTTTTAGAGGACATTCTGAGTTTTCACTTTCCTTGGTTTTTGCTTTCCCCCGGTTACCTGGCTTGTGAAGTTAAATAAACCTTTTGTTTTCCCACTGCACTCTGGTTGTCCGAGGTTTGCTTTTGGGTCCGGAACACAACCCTGACAAGCGCTCTCTGGGTCAACCTCACAGTTCTTTCTCCGGGTCCAATTTCTTTTTCCCCTTTTTGCTGTAGGTTTAGAGAAAACCTCTGTGGCACGTCCCGCTGTCTGGCGAACCCCTTTTCCTGCTCCAAAAGAGTATTTTGCAGATATTAACATAGTAATGGCTCGAGAGGCGCTCCACAGGCAGCTGACCACTGGTCTTTAGTCGCTGTCGGGGGAGAAGCAAATGAAAAGCTACCTGCTGGGCCTTGAAGTGAAGAACGGTGTACGTGAGGCTCCGCTGTGAGATCTATGGCTGCTGTGCGACAGAGTGAGAGAGAATCATCTTTATGTGGTACTTTTAAAGAAAGGTACATTGTTTAGTAAAGTATAGGAGAAAGTCTGTCTTAGTACAAAACTCACATGTCCATGTAGAGATACCTTCCTAACTCTGGAATCAAATGTAAGATGTGGAAGGTAAAACACAGTCCTGATTCTGGGGAAAACACAATCTCATTTTCAGCTCATTCATCTCCAAATATCCAAATCATACTACACAATATAGTTTTCTGCTCAATATAATTGATTTATTTTTCTAATGCATTTCATTATTTTTTAAATGTATATGGATCTTACTTTATTTGGGGTGACTCCTCTGGTTGTATAGAAGTCTGTGCTTCGTGTGTTAAGCTGCATTCTCTCTCCTGACCACGACTCCTCTGTATATAAGTCTATTTATATGACTCTACTTCTCTC
Source organism: Cottus gobio (assembly GCA_023566465.1). NCBI lineage: Eukaryota > Metazoa > Chordata > Actinopteri > Perciformes > Cottidae > Cottus > Cottus gobio. The sequence continues at coordinate 19,577,934 of CM042229.1, read as the reverse complement.
TTGATGTATTCTCTCATTGTAAACATGAGTTTATGTCTCAATCTCTAGTTTCAAGTCTTCTTCCATACAGCATGATGTTCATTTAGTAAAGTATGGTCATTTAGAGTCAAACAGACCATAAAGCAGGGGATGCTTTACTATACCACAACAATGGCATTGTTCGGTCTGGGATTTTTTTCATCTTAAACTTTAACCCGTTCACAGTGTGAAGGCTTCAGAATGTCCGTCCATAAACCAAAGGTTGACTATGTGCCCACTGCTTAAAAACAGTGCATGGTGGTGACGGCGTTATCAGAGAGCTAGACAATAGTTGTTTGCTTCTATATTAATGCTCTAATTATCATATAGAGAACTTTTAGAACAACCACATCGTCTACTACAGAACCACAAGTGTTAAAATTGCTATCACTTAGAGTGTCACTGTTCTTCTGTGTGAGCAGAGGCAGTATCTCTGGGATCATCCAGCCATTCAACCCTCATCTTCATACTCAACCACAGTGCACAACATACGGCAGAACATAATTCTAACATTCACCGTTTGACCTATACATACGTTCTGACATTTTGATTCTGATCGTTGTGTGAGAGCTGCAGCCTTAACAAGCGCGCGATACGAAGGTAAGAGTCCAGGTCAAGGGCTGTGAACCGGATGATGGAATGTCTTATAAATGAGATGAAAAGGGGGAAAAAATAAAAACACACACACTTAAAGTCCTCGAGTGTCTAAATAAAGAAATTACTATTCCACACACTTGCCATGATGCTTCGTAATTGGCAAGCGTACCGACGGGCCTCGTGTGACAACTGTTCAGCTCATTAACATTCCCAGCTTGTGCTGGTTCTACACCATCCCCGAGCTGTGGTGGCCATCCACCCGCAGCCGCTGTGAAGTCCAGGCTTCAGGTTTTATGGCTATTGCTGCAGACATCATATTGCTGCATGAAATCCAATTAAAGCAATGAAATCAAATCAAGGCGGCTACATCTGGATATGCTAATTTCTAACCAGTTTGCTGCTAGATCTAATTCATTCCCAAAGGTCATTCCTCGACATGCTGGTAGCATGTTACCTTATAGTTCTCCAGGACCCCCCCTCCCCTCCCCCCTCCCTGAGGACATCTTTGTAGAAAGTAATTTGGCAAAGCTTTGGGTTTTTATTGGCTAAATTTCAATTAAATACAATTACAAACTGTTTTTGTTAATTGAATAACATAAATGGCAGTTCTGTGTCTCAGCGTGCGGCCTCACATATGGCAGCTTTGTGCGCGTTATGCCTTCGTTATGCATGATGACAGGCACTGACAAGAAGAAATCATTTGCATACATTGTGCACATGCTCCTTTTGGTTTCACCATCTACACGGAAATAGAGACATGTTCATGCTGTTTACATGTGGACGGATACTGCCACATGGACACATAATAAATAATAAAATCTCAAACATTTCACATCACATCCATTTTTGAAAACCTTTTTGGATAATAAATAAAAGAAGCCTCTTTAAAAAGCAGTTTGCCCTTTGGCATGATCCAATAGGTATTTCTTGGCCAGATTGCAGCAGTTGTTGGCATGATGGATGTGTTTCTGTTCACATCCCCTCCATCAGTGGTTACAATGCCGAAACGCTGTCCTCGTCTCGTACACACCTGCGCGGTGAGCCAGGAGGTCGGTCCTCCAGCTTCTGCATCTTCATTTTTGTTCTTCTCATATGGGATACCATGAGAAATGTGTCTGCTAAGTTAGCTGCTTTTTAACAGTTTTAGGATCGCTGCCGTCTTGTGCAACTCACTTCTCTCAATCCTTCTTGTTCTTGAGCTGCTGTGTCGCGGACTGTGACAAGTAGGGAGTCCAAATGTGACAATGTGGGAGTCCATGCAAGGTCACCCTTAGAAACTAAACATAATGTACGACCCTGAAGTTAACGCAAAACAATGTGTGCAGCTCAGTGATGGAAGCAGTGTGTGTATGTGTGGCCTGTTTCCTGTGGAGGTGTTGAAGGTGCAAAACCAAAAGAAAGTCATGCGGGGTGGATGTTAGTTGTAGAAAAAGGAGAGACGATCAGCATGTGGACCGGCTTTCATAACCTGAAAGGCCCAGGAGAGCTTCATCGAGCTGACGACCCTCTTCTGTCAGCTCGGTGGCTGCTGGGGTCGGCCCGCCTCCATCCATCTGAGGAGAACTAGGTATCAGCACCCTACGTTAAAAAGTGAAAAATATATTTACATTGTGAGACATCGTCCTAAAGCAATAATTCAAATGAATTGATGAAATCCATTTATCGCCCAGCTCGAATACAGAGTCACCATACGCAGTCAGTCTTCATCCCACTTCAGGAGACACAGTCGGACAGCAGACAGGAGAAGAATGAAACATTAATGCCTCCTCTCTTGGCCGCTGGCCTTACAAGGGCATCTGCTCGCTTTCATCAGCAAAACAGCAGCCGACGGGCTGAGGCCATTGAAACTGAAGAGATTTCCACCTTGTCCTCACACAAATTAAAGTGTGTGTGTGGGGGGGGAGAGACAAACGAGAGCTTTGCTTTCATTTATTTGCTCCAGTGTGCTTGCAACACGGCTGACATAGGAGGGTGTTGTGTTGTGAGATGTGTGTGTGTGTGTGTGTGTGTGTGTGTGTGTGTGTGTGTGTGTGTGTGTGTGTGTGTGTGTGTGTGTGTGTGAGAGAGAGAGAGAGAGAGGGAGGCGCTCTGTGTTTTATGTGAGCCGTCTCTCCATCGCGCTGAAGGACAGACACAATCAATAGCAGCAATCAATGTTGCATGAAGGCTGGAGGGAGGACAGTTGCTGAGGTATTTTTTGTCTTCTGTGCTACACACACACACACGCACACACACACACACACACACACACACACACTTACAGTAATGTATCCCAGGGTTCAAAGCTGCGGCTGTCCTGTGCTCTCTGTCTTTGTGAGGACGCTTGCATTTGCCTGTAGCCTATTTCCTTTCATTTCCCTCCCATGATGCCTTTCATCTTGGCTACCTGTGTGTGCACAGAGAGCGATAACCTGATGTTCTGCTGGTCGATAGTTAAGTTCTATATTATTTTGTATAACAGCTGTGGAGAAGAGTGTCGTGTGGCTTCGCTTGGCAGAGAGCTTTGGATGGCCTCTCTTCATGTGTAGCATGAACAAAACACTTTAGAGGAACGCTGTGATTACCTTTTCACCTCGACGGACATTTAAACCAGCTATGAATGGCATTCAGAGTCACATGGCTCTGACATCACTAGCGAACATGGAGGAGGCGGAGCCTAAATGTCCACATCTGACAGCACTCACAGTCAACGGGTTAAAGGGTTTTAGAGGCTTGATAACATTCTGAATCAAACACGTGGGTTTGACTTTAACATTCTGAAACACCTTTATGTGACTCTGTCTGTACGGACGTACTGGAGCTGAGCTGTAACACGAGACAATCACAACAGACGCCGCCATGGAGACGGGCTGTACACAGCAGGGGTTGATGCGAGGAGATGGACACCACAACGCCGCGGGGACACACTCGTCTCAAAGCGGGTTTCTCCTGAAGGTTGGAAAACAGAAGCAACTTGGAATGTCAAAATATGCATCTTTGCACCTTTGCTCATGAGCTTTCATAACTCAACATCCATTTTGATCAAAAGACAAAAGAGAGGTCTTGGTCTTATACACCATTTGGCGTGGGAAGAGACATCACGTTTTGACTTGATAATCAATGACTTCCCCAAATGGCGTCTCTAAATACATCGTCTGGAGTGCCGCACAGCTGTGCCTCTGAATTGCTCCGATCTGCATGCATTAATTGAAGTGCAGATTGAGTTCGTTTTGTCAAAGTGAGTTATTTGAAGACGAGCAGCAGAGCAATCGAAGCTCCGAGCATCACATGGGTCTCCTACAAATCACATCCGTGGCCTTCCACGCCACTGCGGCTCTTCACTTTTCCACGTACCCAGACGAATGATACTCCAAAGCTCACTTCCACTCACTACCACGTAATTAACACATTTCCACCGCACTAGCGTGCCACATTCCCCAACCACTTCAGGCAATGTGCCCATGCAATTTTAGACGGCCACGAGCGGAGGCGGTGAAGGGGAAGAGGAGCTTTGTGAGACAGCTCTCTGATGCTTTATTAGATCTAGTGTGAAAATGGGCCGCTTGATGAGCTCAACGCCGATGCCGCCTCCAACACAAGCATGACATCCCGATCCCGCCTCAACCCCCACCCCCCACTGTACTTGAATCTTTATGTCGGATGTCTATTTTGTCAGATCTTGTTAATTATCTCTCTTTTTAATCCTTCTAACGTTCTGAACGATTAGCTGAAAAGGAGTGAATTGAGTTGGTGACAGAAAGTGAACACAGTCCCTGGTAGTTACATACGGCAGCATGAGGTGTTGCCTAATGGTGTCACAAGACTTCCGAATCCCCTCCATGTGCAAGAGACAAAACAGAAATAAAAAGCCTTTCACGTTCCAGGCTGAGGGTTGAGTTTGAGACCACAAGGACGTTTGGGAAGGCGGCCCCCCAAAAGAGCGCTGGCCCACTCGTGTGAATGCTGGACTTTAAAGTGTGTGGTTTGAGAAGAAGGTTTTAAGCAAAGGAAATTGCAATAACTGCATCAGTGGCCCACACGATTAAAATGATGCTTATGTAACTGAGCTATTCATCCATTTCACATCTCTTTATCCGCCCCCACGAGCGGCTGTGGATGCATAGAACAGCAGCTAGTTAGGGTGCGCTCAAGGTCACTTCAGGGTGGACGTCAGCTGTCACAGGCTATCGGGTTGAAAGATAACTCTTTAACCACGAGGCCGCCCTGTCTTCGGATTTATTATCACCACAGCAGTGAAACATCACTGATAAGAAGCTGGTTCCAACTGGGAAAAGTTGCATTTCTAATGATTGCAATATTCTTTGCCATAAAGATATCAAATACAACTTGGAACTGGTCGTAAATATGATACTGGCGCTTCTATATGACCTACGAGATCATCAGCAAGATTCGCTATTTCTATATAGTTATTGTTAATGCTTGGCATGAGTGCCACAGGGTCAGATTACTTGTATTTTGTATGTTTGCACAGATTGGCAGAGGACACCCTCATCAATGGGAACTAGCACAAAGAATGCAAAAAAACAATGGGGCCCTTTTTTGGTGAATTATTGGCATATTTTTGGCAATTTATCCAGTAAATAGTTACCAAGGAAAGCTGCCTCGTGGTCTTTGTGAGAGGCGTTGGCTGACTAATCTCTCAGGCACGTCCCTGGACTGTCCCATCTAAATCATGCTGCTTTGATGGTGCAGGACAGCTTTCTTTGGCTTCTTAATTATTCTCCATCCCTTGTCTTGTTATTTCTCTTACACTGCAGCGCTGTTATTAATACTAATCTGGTATTAGCTTTTGGTTGTCGAAAATTAAAATATAGTCACTTTATATTGTGAGTAATTCCTACTGTGCCGTCATGTCAGCTGCACAACAAACGACTTTGTAGTTTTATCTGATACAGAAAAAGAATCTCAGGTGTTATGGGTGTATTAAATATATAATGCATGGTCCACACCAGCCAGCCCTTGGTGCTTATTCATCTGCTCTCTTTCTTCCATCATCTCTACTTTAGAAAATAACCGTCGCTCTGTCTCGATGCTACTCACCCCCACTCACACTCTGGGTTGCCAGTTTTGCTGTTTGCTGTCCCTGTTTTAAAAACCTGGTTGCTAAAGGCCCAAGATTTGGTTGCCAATTTCTGAAAGCAGTTGTCAATGGCAACCTGGCAACCCTTACTCTCAAGCCCTGTCGTGTTTTGAGTCTCCTAACATGACTACTTCTGACACATTGATTTTTGTCTGCAGATTTCCGAGAGCAGGACTTGAAATACTGCAATGTGATGTTTCTTATCTGATACATTCAAGACACTTGAAACTGCCAATATTTAGCTTCTCCAGTTTTCTTTTGTACTAAAAATGTGTATTTGTTTTGTTTGCTCCATTCTCTTTCTATTTTTGTTGTTATTTTTGTCTCTGCCCTATGTAAAGCGTCTTTGAGTATTCAGAAAAGCGCTGTAGAAAATTTTAATATTATTATTATAAATATAGATTGGATGGATTCTCATTTCATCGAATGCGTTCAAACCTCAAATCTTCAACGAGGGAAAGGGATTTGAGGCGAATATATTCCATCACCAGGGAGGGTGGGAGGTTCAGTGTTGTGTTGTTCTGCCACTTGAAAATCCATTTGGTCTCTTCTTGAGGACCACAGGTGTGACTATACTAAACAGTGCCTGTATTGGACATAGATTGATGTCCTGTGCTTTGGATGATAGCGTCATCCCCTCGGCATATATTATGGTCCCGCTTCACGCTGAGGCGACACAGGGTAACCGCACACCAAACCTCCAGTCAGCCAACTCAGAGGTGGAGCTACAGTTGTTGGGGCAAACAAAGGGAAGGACGGCTGTGTTGGGGAAAAAGACAATTGCAGTTTTTTAATTGAATCCCTGGAGCATTGAAATGCTGGAACGGTGATTGGAATCCAACCACCCTCAGCCTTTGTATCTCTCCTCTTCCATAAACTGGAGTAAAGCATTATGGGATATGATCATGAGAGCTTGTATAGTAAATTCAGATCCATAACCCCCAACGTCTTTCTGTCGCTCTACTTTGCCCTCTGCTTTCTGATCTTCCTCAGTTCATACGTTTGTTCACGACTCTTTTCTCCCATGTGTCCTCCTCCGTCATTCTCTCCTCCTCCAGTCTCTTCACCTTAGTGTGTGTGTGCCTCCCTTTGTTGTTTACTTGTCTGCGTTGTCATGTCTAAATCCATCGCAGAGCAGCAAATCAAACTGCCTCTTCAGATTCCTTTCTCCTTGTTTTTTTCTTGTCTTTTCCTTTCTCCCTTCCCGATGTGTTTCCCTCCCCCATAGCCTCACTCTCTCTCCTCCCTTCTTAGTTCAGGCCTAATTAGTGAGATTCATCCCTGATCAATAGACCCTCCTCATGGGAGCGCGAGAGGCAGCAACTCAGAGTGACGACACGTGTGTGTGTGTGTTTGTGTGTGTGTGTGTGTGTGTATGTGTGTGTGCACAAAGGGTAATGTGTAGAACCAGCTTAGCAGTCAGATATTGTATGCATGCACACACACCTTTGTTCTGCGCAAATATCCTGCTTTTAACTCCACACACAACTTCATTCATGCACACAGCATCCATGACACAACAGATTACAGTGACTCAAATCCATGCAGCCATTGACATGCAATATCTCCACCTTTGAGTGTCCATAACTGTTACTGATGGCACATTGACTGAGTGCGCGCTGTACACTGATACCACAGAGTGTATATAAGTAGTGGGCAAAGTCACCGTGCCATCACACATTGGTTTGTGGACTGTAGTTTTGGGCTTTTTGGCCGACATCTTTTCGGTTTTGGTAATACTGAACGCAAAATAAAACATTTTCAGGAGACTAATATGTTAAAATGAACTTGCCTGAACTGAAAACACTGTGAAAGGGTTAAAATTGTACGACAAACTGGCAGAAGCGACGTGGAAGCGGCCTGTAGATCACAAGGTAGCCACGCCCTAAAGCACGGGTCGACAAGTGCCAATTTAAAATGATTTTGTTAATCAGCAGCTTCGTCAACAAATTCAAATGATGTGGTAATTATGACATCATACCATATCCACCTTCCACCGATCTGTAATCGTATTCCAGCCATATAGGCAACGTGCATAGCAACATTATATACAAGAAGGCTGCCGTCCTATTGAAAACAACCACATCTGAGTTGAGGTCATTGACCTGTCATCCTTCCATCAATCTTCTTCTTCAGCAATAAACTGTCAAGCCAATCAGAGAAGTTTCAAAGACTTGAAACTTGAGATTGAGACATAAACTCATGTTTGCAATGTTACTGAGGAAATAAATCAAGAAGGAAGTAGAAGTGCAGAATATTCTGATACAAAACAGTTTAATGTTGATTGTATTTGTAGGGAAATATGCTCATTGAACTCCACAGAACAACTGCATGATAATGATGACGCCGTGAAGCTGAGGTGTGATGATTCATATTTGGCTGCATGATCCATCCTTTGTTTATCTGCCAGCATTCTTGGAAACTTGCCACTGTGCCTCATGCCGGCTTTGAGGAATTCAGTTGAGGAATGAAACTGGCAGCTGAATTCTACTAATACATTTTACATTTCTTTGTTGTCTTTAGGTAGCCTGGTAGGCAGGTAGTCATGATCATAAAACTTCAAATAAATATTGTTACAACGTCAGCCGAACAAAGCCTGCCACTCTCTCTACATCCATAATTAACAATACACTTTTGATAATTTCCCTTTTTAGAGCTGACGAGGGACAGACTCTGCCTCAAGGTCACAGCAGAGGCAGTGTATTAAAATGTAATGGCAGTCATATACAGATTTAAAGCGAGCAGTGCGGGGAATTAAGCTGCCAAGGAAAATTATAAAAGGGAGGCTTGTATCTACAGTAATGAGTCAGTCGTGAATGATGGGAGCGTGTTTACGTGCCACCGATGTGAGAGCAGAGGGCCCAGGGCCATGGAGGGCCATCTGGGCCTCAGAATCTGACAATTACACAATGCCCCGTGGCCACAGGCACATTCTCCTTGCTGCAGTCAAAGAATGTGTGCGTTTGTGTGTGCGTATGTGTGCCTCCCGTCGTCTATTTTCATAGAAATCCCTCATAATCTTGTTGGAAAACATCAGCCAATTAAAATAACTCGTATGCAATTCGTATGCACAAGCCTCAGCCAAATTTACCCGAGGAGCCTCGCAAAAGTGCAATAGGTTTCAATATGCGCTGTGGCCGGGCTCGGCTTTGAGTGAGCATTAGCCATGCACACACAGCGCGCAGGCGGAGTCAAAGAGAGCGACGAGAAGCGCTCGCCGTCGTACACGGGCTCCAGAGAACCTCAATCCCCAACCAGCCAGCAGCTATTCTGGGAGGAGAATGGATTCAGCTCACTTAGTGCGGAGGCTCGGATCTGTATTTAGTTTAGGGCAGAGAGACGTTTCACATTTAGAATATCATGATCGATGTTGTGCATCACTTTCTTTTTGTAATTTGTTTGATCACCTTCACGTGTACCCAGTGATAATCACACACATGCTGTGTTCACCGATCATTTGATCATATTTTATCCACTTTTATCTCAATCACATGAATCACTTGTGTACTCTATCTGTATGTGTGTGTATGTGTGTGTGTGTGTGTGTGTGTGTGTGTGTGTGTGTGTGTGTGTGTGTGTGCTGTTGCCTCGGTGCCCCGGTGTCTTTAGGCTGATTACTGCAATGCCTGAAGGGAGTGCTCCATTGTTTATGTTATTTATGAGCTTCATATTGGGCTAATTGGGCTAAGAGCGGCGAGGCTCCGGCGGCAGTGGCGGGCTCCTGTTGGCATCCTGTTGCGTGATGCGTGATGCGAGATGGGAGATGTGTGATGCGTGGTGCGTGATGCGTGATGCGTGATGCGTGATGCGTGATGCGAATGCGAGATGCGTGATGCGTGATGCGTGATGCGAGACGCGAGATGTGTGATGCGAGACGCATGATGTGTGATGCGAGATGCGTGATGCGTGATGCGTGATGCGTGATGCGTGATGCGAGATGCGAGATGCGAGATGCGAGATGCGTGATGCGTGATGCGTGATGCGTGATGCGTGATGCGTGATGCGTGATGCGTGATGCGTGATGCGTGATGCGTGATATGTGAAGCGTGATGCGTGATGCTTCACGAGGACCAGCCGACTGTCACACATGGAGCCCGGTCTCTCGCCTCTGCAGCTCATTTCCTTTGGGCGCTGTGGAGCAAGTCGTTCAGCTCGTTTCACTTGCGTGGGTAGATGTCTGTTAAAGAAAAGCTGGTGCACAAGGCCTTACCTTCGCTGCATGCATTCCTTGAATCAATACCAATGAATGAATAAATACCAGTATCCCAGTTCATTTAGACGTCTTAGAGCCCCCGGTCTCATTCTGCATTCTTGTTGTCTCCTGGCTGGAGCACGGGAAATTATTAATATAAAGGCTCTAAAGTCAGGAGCAAGCCGGCCATATCTAAAACAACTCAACACGTATGAATTATCTTTGCCAGTGAGTTGTTTTCTCTTTTAGTGATTACATAGAGGAGAAATAACTAGTTGCTTAACATTTTTATAACCATTTATCGATCATAAACTCCAATCACTCTCTCGTTCCAGCTTCTCCAGTGTGAAGATTTGTTGCTTTCATTGTTTTGTATCGATGTAAACTGAATTTCTTTGGCTTTTTGAACTGTTGGTCAAACAAAACAAGACATTTTGAGACGTCGCCTTAAGTTTTCAGGGAACACTGGCGACATTTCTGACCACTTTTTCTACATTTTAAAGACGTAACAAAAACTCTACGAAACAGTAATTGCCTGAGTCATTTTTTGTCTCTACCGTCTCCTGAGAGAAACATCTGTCTCTTTAGCAGACAAAGTCTTTGTTCACCAGCTACTCTCTATCTGTGTCTGACTGCCCTTTGTTGTTGGCAGGTAGCTGAAAAAATGCCATAATGAGAGCCATGAGAGTGAACCAAAACAGTAAAGTTTGAGACGAAGGCTCTCATGAGTCGGGTAAGCGGACCTTCTCATTCTTCATACTATGTCCCGGACGGGTCAACATTGGCGGTCGTCTAGTGTGTCTCATGCCGACGCTGAAGGCTGCCTCGGTGCATCGGGATCAGACGGCAAGGGGCAGTGTTTGGAGGAAGAACGGGTTCCTTGCGACCAACAGATTTATGAGCAGTTCTCCATCTCACATTGTTTTAATCCCGAGTCTCGAAGAGATACAACCACCCAATAATAGCAGAATGCTGTGAAAAGGTTTTTGATTTGTCTTTGTGACTTCGTTGACCATTTTGTGACCCCTCAGATGTATCTGTTGACCCGTGGATATGAAGCTCTTGGCTCATTCACAAGTATTGAATTCCAGCGGCTTTATGGGTTCCCATTGTTTTCCATCTGAGAGGACATGTTCAACACTGTGCTTTGGGTTTACTCACCAAGCCTCGTTTTGGACATGCTGGAGCCCAGCTCGGGGGAGACAGAGCCAGTCATATCCTAATGAGTTGTTGGCAGGCCAGCCCTGCTTCGCCTGACCAGAAAGAAAACACTGGCAGATAATTGGCCAATTTCCTAGCTGGGATGTTTTCTCTGGCTTGAGACTGCGAGTTAACGAGCTGACCATCACAACATCATGGGTCATTTCTGATGAAAACGATGGAGGCTAATGACGTTTTAGCAGTGGGAGCTTTGACGGTCACCGACAGGAGCTGCGCTGCCAGTTTTGATTGCATCACGAGTCACCTGGGTTTTTTCAACTGACAGCTGGTATTATTAGCTCATGGCTAATGAATACATACATGATAATAGCAGTGATACAAGTCTTCACTTTTTACTATTCCTGGCTAAAAGATTTGGGAAAAAATGATTCACTACTTGGAAAATAGTTTCACGGTCTTCCTGTGTGTGCTGAAAAAAGAACTATGGTGACGGTTTCATGAGTGCTTTGGCAGCCTTGGGGTGTGGACTTTGTTGCAGCGAGTAGCTCATGACTGACAGTAAGTGTTTGAAATGAGTGGTGCCTCTGACATAAATCAATCAATCCAGTCTGATCCCATTCCCAGGTGGTCAAATACCAACGTGTTGTTGCCCTTTTAAACTCCCACCGATCCGCTCCTTTTCAATCCAGAGCAAAAACAGCGTCTCTCGAGATGCATCTCCTCTCGATGGAGACGGTCCAATGAAGCAAACACACATTGAAGGTCCATTTGCACTTCTCTGCACCCACGTAACTTGGCCTCAGTGCAGCTAAGGCTCTCATAAGTTGTTCACAGTTCACCCTGCCATTTGTATTCCATCCTGCTGGTGAGATGTGGGAACAGTGAGAAAGGGAATTGCTCCTCTTCTTCAGCTGCATGCTTGAATCAGTATTAAACTGTTTTACCTTTGTGTGTGTCCATTTATCTGCAGATTAACAGTTTATGCTGTTGTTGTATTCACTGCCAGCCGCAGTGATGCACACCGAGGGCTTACCAGCCTTGTTTACATGCTGGTTTTATTCTCTTTAAGTGTCTTAATGAACATCGGATTTTCAAGTGCAACCACCAGGCCCACGACGCACTGGGGAGAAGTGGATACAATTTATTGTTGAAGATGAGCTGGAACCGTTTTTCATCTTGAGCTCATCTTGTAATCACTCTCATTAAAAAAGAAGAAAAAAAAATCTTCATTGTGAACCAGTTTGAGTGCATGCATCACAAGGAGGCGAGATTTAATTGGAAGATCCTCAAAATTCTGTGAAATAAAAAAGTGTTTATATCCATCCATATCTACATTCATTTTGTTTCCTAAACGATCTGCGCGGTATGTTTTCAGTCCAATTTATGGGATCCAGCGTGCAGATTTTCTAACTCAGCGTGCTCTTTGCCTCATAAATGTTAATCAGACTCCATGAGGAACTAAATGTATAGACGGCCGCATGCCCTTTCTCCTGGAAGCCCTTTGCACCCGGTGGTTCAGTGCATAGAGAAGGATTTTATATTAAACGTAGACAAAATTATGCTTTCAATCATGAAATCGCTTTAAATATTTATGGGGGATATTGTAGCGCAATGTAGCAGGTTCGTCGGCTGCTCCGGTGAACCTTGGTCTCCTCCTGGAACACAGACTGCATGTGTAAACACTGTCATGACCACAGCCACAGGACTCAGGAAGAGGTAATGGACTGTAAGTAATGTGCAACAACAGTTGCCTGAACAGCTGTAGGGTTGATTCATATCAGGTGTTGTGTTTATTGAGGATGCTATTCTCAGCTACTTCCTCTGCAAACTGCTTCCTGACAGACTCTGGCCTTTTCTGCTCTTTGGCCTGTCCACCTGCTCTAAAACTCAGTCAAACAGGTGTTCTTGCTGTGACAGCCCATTACACAGTCTGTTTAACAACTGCAAGTAGGTCATTACCTGCATTAGCTCTTTGTGGGCTCGTGTCCTGACAAGAGTTGTTGAGTCAGAGCTGCTGTGCTGCGTAAGCCTTTCAAAGGCATTTGTTCTTGAATCATGGCTACAGGGACGGTTTGAGTGAAACGTGATTGTCATCAAACTTGGTCCACCCATGTATGACCTCATCGGGATAGACCGTGGTGAGCCTCTGACTTGTCATCTAGCCATCATCAGGTCAAAATTGTAATTGGTCATTACTTTGATTTACGGCCAAATACCTGCAAAACTAATGACGTATAAAAACCGTTTTGCGTTTAGTGCTATTTAGCAAATGCTAGAATGCACAGACAGTAAACCTAGATGGTGAATGTGCATATTGTATACCTGCTCAACATCGGCAAGTTCAATTTGCATTTTACTTTGATGATGTTATCATTTAGCTCATGTACAGCCTCACAGAGCTGCTAAGTTCACACTACAATGCTTTCAAAGTCCCCAGTTCGCTGTACTGCTCACATTACACAACTTGCTGTCTTGAAATGGGGAGTCTTACCTTGTGCTTTTTACAGTACTTGACTCGCATGTTTGAACAGTTCACACAGCAGCTCAAGCGGCCATTTGCGCACAGAGATCCAACGCAGATTTTCTATTTGTTTGTCGAGGAGCTCCAAAAACTGTCGGCATGAGGTAAATCAGGGCTAAAGTCATATAGGGGAAACTGAGAATTAATTACAGATTCTTGCAAAACCAAACAATATATTGATCACAATTTATAGACTCTAGAAGATATTCAATTCAATTCAATTCAGTTTATTTTGTATAGCCCAAAATCACAAATACAGATTTGCCTCTGATATGATTCCAGTCAATGTATTCTCCCAAATGAATTCTATCGAATCTAGACATTCCAAAACCATTTGTCAATATGGTGTTTGCTATACAAAATAAGGGAGATTTGGAAAACAAAGTTTTAAATCAAAGTCAAAGGGACCCGTGAGACAAGTGAAACCCAGTGCTTCAATACTAAATAGATCAGGAAATCACATCCCCCAAATACGGGCCAAACAGATGGTGAAGAGAAAATGTCTTAGTGATCCCGTCTCTGTCCTTCAAATTGTCCGGTCGGGATTATAAAAGCCTCCGGGTTGCTTTTTTACATCAACAACATTGGACAACAATACAAAACATGTGACAGCTCCCTGAGGGACGATGTCAGATGACGGCGGCAGCACTCAATGTTACACTTTAATGCGTCAAACCTCCCACTCCCCCCTTTTTCTCCCAAATATATCCATTATTCAGCCCTTGTGGTCTGACCTTGCATGCAATCCTGTGATAGCTCTCATTCACCCAAACTTCAACCCAGCTGACTCCCTCAGAGTGATGGGCAGGGGGGCTATTGTCTTGTGATCAGCCAGGGAGCCGCGGCACTCGGCTGGGTCTTGCCTCTGGAGTCACCGTCACCGGTGTACTAGCGTGCTGCACGTTCTCCCTGGGGTCATGCCGCGTCCCCGGTCAGGCTGGAGGTGCCATAAATAAAAAGAGACGGTGGCGAGCGAAGGAGAACAATGAATCCCCCTCTTTTTTCCCCCTGCTTCCAGGCTTGTCTCTCTACCCCCGTCGGCCACCGGGGATGTTGTAAATCAGAGGGCAGGGGTGGGGAGAAACCTGAGCCCAAAGCAAGGGAGTAAGGCAAGGAGACATTAAAGTGGGAACCTGGCTCTCTGGGAGCCCGGCCATTCCTGTCATCATTAGGGAGCGTGGGAGACAAAGGCAGGAAGAGATGATGATGAGGCATGGGATGAAGGGAGGGGGGCTAGGACACACACTTTTAAATGGAGGCATTTGATGAAAACAGCAAACACAAATAGGCGTGTCGTCCCGCTCGTGCTTTTCTGCGTCACTCGTACAGGTCATTAATCCAGATAGGCTAGGTTTAGCTCTGACAGCCCAGCCGCCTGGAGACAAAGGTAATCCAGCAGTCATTTTCAGCGGACAAGGGATTTTGATTTCTACCCTGCCAGGAGGGAGAAAGCCAAAATCATCTAGGCAGGGCTTTCTTTCAGTGCAGCGCTGCCTAGCCTACAGCCAAGCAATGTCCTTGCATTCAGGGATAAAGCCATCTCTGACAATGGCAGGGGGGATGGCTGATGGAGAGGGAAAAGGCTGAAGTGAGGCACTGATGAAAGGGATAAGACAGCATGTGTGTGTGTGTGTGTGTGTGTGTGTGTGTGTGTGTGTGTGTGTGTGTGTGTGTGTGTGTGTGTGTTTGTGTGTTTGTGTGTGTGTGTGTGTGTGTTAATGGTTGTACCTTTGTGTCTTTGGCCTTTGTGTGACTCACTGTACTGACATTTTTATACCGACCACATTCCCAATAACAAATGTTTTAAGTGAAAGCATCCCAAAAAAAGCAGTTATTATTTATTTGTTAATATATAAGAATAAGACAAATGCAGGATATATAATCACTAACGGTTTCACATCAATAGAGGATGAGTCCTAAAACATCAGTGGGTTCCCTCCTCAATGAAAAGCCAATCATTTTCTATTGTGGTTTTGGCCAGATGCTTGAAGTAAGGTCTGTGGTTAACACAAGATTACTTTTTTCTAGAAAAATAAGTCAATAAATAGTTGAGAATCTTTTACGTGTCTTTAAAAAGGTGGTTGCTAACAAGAGTCTAAATGAGAAACTAGAACACTGGTCCTCCTTTAGCTTGGTGGAGGAGACATGAAGTCATGTGACCGTCCCTCATGTTAGCTTTTTACCTCTGGCGTTATGTATTTATGCTTCAACAATTACAGACGATTATCGAAACTGAACATAATCTGTAAGTATCCTAAACGTTTCTTTGCCATAAAGATTATTTTCTGCAATAATACAAAATCCCATTGGCTTTTTGTTGATGGGTCCAGTGTACTGCAACTTCCTGGTTGGCCTACACAAATACATCATCCCAGCTGCGCCCAGTCCAACCACCTGACAGCCCCAAATCATTCCTGTTGATAAATGCTCTCCCTATTCTTACTATTTACCAGGGCTGTCAAGGTAAGTTTACTCAGTTCTCTCTCGCTGACACAGATCCCAGTGCCTCTGGCCCCAGGTATCTCCCTCCCTCCCTCTCTCTTAGAGGTAACTAAGCCCTGTGGAATGTTTCGCGCCCCTCTCCATGACCTCTGCGAGTGTTTGGACTTGGCTCCCACCCATCATCTCACATTTTCCCCCTGGAGGTAGCGAGGCTTAACCCTGACAGCTTACGAAGAGGGTCGAGGAGGAAAGCCAGTGCCACTTTTCACTGGTCTCTTTACATTTACGCACCAGACAGAGGGAGGGCTGTTTGGAAGGAGAGCGCCAGGAGGGATGGAATGAAGCTCCGTGTAAAAAGAGAAAGCTCCTCTGGGGACCTTTAGGGCTTATCCACACTAGCTGGAGGAGCTTCTATATTCCTGGTTTTTAACGCACAAAGCTGAAGGCTTCACAGGTTGGATTTCAGCTAATTAGGTAATACAATTGTCTCACTTCATTACAGTGTAGCTGTATCCAATCTACCCGTAACCGATTGCACACATTTTTCGGAGCATGGTTTCTAAGCCAGACCATGAGAAACATATTGTTTTCCTGTTTACTGTGGGCATAGACATCCTCTTCAGTCAGCTTTATGTGAATGGATGCAAAGATCAAAAGGGGGCTCAAACAACAGCTATAACTTCTTCACTTTCACTCTAATAGTGTGTGGATGCCAGGCAAGTAATAACTGTTTCAATCCAAACATCACGTATTACTCTGTGAGATTGATTTTCCTGGCTTCTTGGGGTGAAACTCTCCTGAGACAAATACGTGGAGAGAACCTAAAAGACACGACACAACCACTGAATGTTCTCTTTTCTGTTGCCAGGGTTTATTCTACATATTTATCAGCGGTTCCCAAACCTTTTCAAAGGATTTTTTGTCATGGAGCCTCACAGACTGTGTATAAGAAGTGGACAAAGTCACTGTTACGTCACCCATTGGTTTACGAACCACGGATTTAAAGCTTTCAGTTCGGCATTTGGCCAACGCCATCTTGAGAGTGAAGCTCAGTAAACTGAACGCTAGATAAGACATTTTCTCATTTGACTCCCACACCAAACAACTCTGTGGTAGCGATCTGTCAATCACTGTAAGCCCCGCCCTAAAGCATTCCCTGCTTTATGGTCTGTTTGACTCTAAATGAGCATAATTTACTAAATGAACATCATACTGTATTGAAGAAGACTTGAAACTAGAGACTGAGACATAAACTCACGTTTACTTTACTTTCAGAACTGGAGGTTGCCGTCTGTGGCACCCGAGCCTCCCAACCCCCAGTGTAACATGCATACAGCTAACATGTACACAGATGCTTATCCGTTTGAACAATATCCGATTTCATATTAGGTTGCAGGCATTTAAAAGAGGGATGAGGGAGAGAGATAGATCTCACATATATGATGTTGGGAACACGCAGCACCACAGTGAATGCGCTATCAGACAATGCTGGATATCTGTTTTCTACAAGCAGCCAAATCCTGTCCGTTAAGCCGGGAGCTGAGTAGTGCCCAGTCTCAGTCTGATTGTAGTTCTGTTGGTCGGTTGAGATTCAGCCTGTCAGAATGAGTTGAGGGCTGAGATGTACCAGCATTTCTTTGAGCTCTGTTTACCGTATCAGATCCTCCATTTATTCTGACTGCTGAGCTCCTGAAAAACTTCTGAGCCGCAAAGTGTGTTAAAGCACCCAATAAGCGCCCAACTCGACAAGGATGTCGAGGTGGTTTTGCTCCAATAAATACATCGAGGACATATGGATGAGAAGCTGGAATTGGCCAGAGCCAATCTATCTATCTATCTATCTATCTATCTATCTATCTATCTATCTATCTATCTATCTATCTATCTATCTATCTATCTATCTATCTATCTATCTATCTATCTATCTATCTATCTATCTATCTATCTATCTATCTATCTATCTATCTATCTATCTATCTATCTATCTATCTATCTCTATCCATCCATCCATCACACACAATGAAACCATGGAGTTGAACTGGAATAATGCATCAAAATCCTTCCGTGCTTCTTCACCCCACCCGCTCCACACAAACCCAACACCTCGTCACAGGAGGCCTCTGGAACTGCCAGTCAGCTAACCGCAAGGCTGACTTCATCTCTGGCTTTGCTATCAAGCAATCTCTGGACTTCCTGGCTCTCACTGAGACCTGGATCACACCAGACAACACATCTACCCCTGCCGCTCTCTCCTCTGCCTTCTCCTTCAGCCACACACCTAGGCCCACTGGTCGGGGTGGTGGTACTGGTCTACTCATCTCCCCCAAATGGAGTTTTTCTCTCTACCCGCTTCCACTGTCTACACCACTGTCTTTTGAGCTTCATGCTGTGACGGTTACCCATCCGGTTCAACTGAACATTGTTGTTCTCTACCGTCCACCTGGTTCCCTGGGAGACTTCTTGGAAGAATTAGACGTCCTCCTATCAAATTTCCCAGAAAACGGCCCTCCTCTCATTCTTCTAGGTGACTTCAACATCCAGACCGAGAAGTCATCTGACCTGGTGCTCCTACTATCTTCCTTCGCTCTCTCACTCAGTCCTTCACCTCCGACTCACAAGGCTGGAAATCATCTTGACTACATTTTCACCAGAAACTGCGCAACATCTAACCTCACTGTAACTCCACTTCACGTCTCAGACCACTTCTTCATCTCCTACTCTCTCCCACTCTTGGGAACTGACAACCCTCCCACAGCAACAGACTCTGCACCTATCCGTCGCAACATTCGCTCCCTCTCTTCCTCCTCTCTGGCCTCGTCTGTTCTGACATCCCTTCCTTCAACTGACTCTTTCTCACTCATGCATCCTAACTGTGCCACAGACACTCTCCTCTCTACTCTGTCCTCCTCTCTTGATTCTCTCTGTCCTCTTACGACACGTAAGGTTCGCAATTCCTCTCCGGCTCCGTGGTTGTCAGACCCGGTCCGTGCCCAGAGAGCCACTTTGCGAGCATCGGAAAGGAAATGGCGAAAATCCAAACACGCAGACGACCTGCACGCCTATCACTCTCTTCTCGCCTCCTTCTCTGCCTCTATCTCTGCAGCCAAAAGCCTGTTCTACCAATCCAGAATTTAATCTTCTTTCTCTAACCCCAAAAAACTCTTCTCCATTTTTTCCAACCTCCTAGACCCCCCCTGTCCTCCTCCTCCCTCCACCCTTCTACCGAACCACTTTGTCGACTACTTTACTAAAAAGATAGATGACATACGCTCCTCATTCACTGATCCCCTGCCCATAACTACATCTCCATTAACATTATCCGCCTCCCCTTCACTTTCCTCTTTCACCCCTCTGTCCCCCAACCAAGTTCTTACCTTGGTATCCTCTGCCCGCCCAACCACCTGCCCCCTTGACCCCATCCCATCTCACATCCTCCAGTCTATTGCTCCTGACCTTCTTCCCTTTCTCACCCATCTAATTAACACCTCCCTCTCAACTGGTTGTTTCCCTAACTCTCTGAAGGAGGCAAGAGTTAACCCTCTCCTGAAGAAACCCACTCTCGACCCGTCAGAAGTCAACAACTACAGACCTGTCTCTCTCCTTCCCTTTCTTTCCAAAACCCTGGAGCGAGCTATCTTCAACCAAGTCTCCTCCTTCCTCCACCAGAACAACCTTCTGGACCCTCACCAGTCTGGATTCAAGGCAGGCCACTCAACAGAGACTGCCCTCCTTGCTGTCTCAGAGCAGCTTCACACTGCGAGAGAAGCCTCTCTCTCCTCTGTCCTTATCCTTCTGGACCTTTCTGCTGCCTTTGACACAGTGAACCACCAGATCCTCATCTCCTCCCTCCAGGACCTGGGTATCTCAGGCACTGCGCTCTCCCTCCTCTCATCCTACCTCAGTGATCGGACCTACCGGGTAACCTGGAGAGGATCTGTGTCTGAACCTTGTCCTCTCACTACTGGGGTCCCTCAAGGCTCAGTCCTCGGTCCTCTCCTCTTCTCCCTGTACACCAACTCTCTTGGCTCCGTCATTCGCTCGCATGGCTTTTCCTACCATAGTTATGCTGATGACACCCAACTGATCCTCTCGTTTCCACAATCGGAAACACAGATAGCAGCACGAATCTCTGCTTGTCTGACTGACATTTCACAATGGATGTCCGCACACCACCTGAAAATTAACCCTGACAAGACGGAATTACTTTTCCTTCCAGGAAAAGTCTCCCCCACTCACAACCTGACGATTACTTTCAACAACTCAGTCTTGGCCCCGACCCCGACTGCCAGGAACCTCGGTGTGACCCTTGACAGTCAACTCTCCCTGACTGCCAACATTACCGCAACAACTCGTTCCTGTAGATTCATGCTGCACAACATCAGGAGAATACGTCCACTTCTCACCCAGAAGGCAGCACAGGTTCTCGTCCAGGCTCTGGTCATCTCGCGTCTAGACTACTGCAACTCCCTCCTGGCGGGTCTACCTGCTGGTGCCATCCGACCGTTGCAGCTCATCCAGAATGCAGCAGCTCGACTGGTCTTTAACCTCCCGAAATTCACCCACACTACTCCGCTCCTCCGCGACCTTCACTGGTTACCGGTGGCCGCCCGCATCCGCTTCAAAACATTGGTACTGGTGTACCGTGCTACGAACAGATCTGGTCCAGTCTACATCCAGGACATGGTAAAACCTTACACCCCAACTCGTGCGCTCCGCTCGGCTTCTGCCAATCGGCTTGTAGCTCCGTCACTGCGAGCTAAACACTCAACAAAGTCTCGACTGTTCTCTGTCTTGGCTCCTCGATGGTGGAATGAGCTCCCCATTGACATCAGAACAGCAGAAAGTCTCTACATCTTCCGTCGCAAACTAAAAACACATCTTTTCCGACTATACCTTGAATAAAGGAAGTAGCACTTTAGTAGCACTGAAATGGCTCTTACTGATAGCACTTTGTAGTTGAACTTTTTGTCGAAATTGTACCTTCTTGATTCTTGTTCTGATTCTTGTATGTAACCGTAGAATGCACTTATTGTAAGTCGCTTTGGATAAAAGCGTCAGCTAAATGAAATGTAATGTAATGTAATGTAATGTAATGAATAAGAAAATGCGAGCCGAAACCTTTTTTATTTCTTTTCATTCTACATGCCTCAGTCTAAATGGAAATACCTAACTGGCTGATCTAGTTGAGAACATACAAAAGATTGAGCTAATGTATTGCCGACCTTACACACAACCTTCAAAGTGCTTACAGTTTTTCTCAGTCGCTTTAGTGCGTTTTTCACATCATCCCTAACGTGCAAAATAATAAGTGCATTTCTCAGAACAATTTGTACAAACTGCAATATACAATAGATATGTTTCTAAAGCTAGTCAGTCACTAAAAATCCTTAGTACATCTCTCAAAAGTAAATATTCATGCCAATGATCATGCCAGTGTCATCAGAATGATAAGTCATTGAGTCATTGTTCACGAACAAGGTCGTCAAAATGTTTAGGGTCAATGTAACTGTGTACTTTGACAGTATTACCTGATGTAAACTTAGGCTACAGTTTGGATGACAGTTACTGTATTGAAAATGCACAAGGCTGCACTTCTATGGCATATATCAATTTCAGTACTATTTACATATTACTGTATGTGGGTTATTGATTGAAAGAGACTGGACAGGATTTAGTTTTTCACAGCTTTTACTACTGCTACTTTATGAAAGAAAAGAAAAAAAGACAAGAAGTAAAAAATAGTAAGAAAAAGACAAGGGGCACAAAGGAAAAAAAACTAAATTAGAAAGAAACACAGGAAAATTGCAACTCTGTGTTGTGGTCTGTCTATATATGCTTGCCAATTGATTGTTCATGAGATTACATTACATTTCATTTAGCTGACGCTTTTATCCAAAGCGACTTACAATAAGTGCATTCTATGGTTACATACAAGAATCAGAACAACAAGAATCAAGAAGGTACAACTTCGTCCAAAAGTTCAACTACAAAGTGCTATCAGTAAGAGCCATTCCAGTGCTACTATAGTGCTACATCCTTTATTGAAGGTATAGTCGGAAAAGATGTGTTTTTAGTTTGCGACGGAAGATGTAGAGACTTTCTGCTGTCCTGATGTCAATGGGGAGCTCATTCCACCATCGAGGAGCCAGGATAGAGAACAGTCAAGAGATGCACCTTTGAGCAATTTAGACAACTGGTTGATTATTGGTTGAACTAACACTTTACATTCCTTCATGAGTGAGGGTCAATTTCACCTGCACGATTCATCAATTCACTTTTTTGGACAAAAGGTCTTATAGAAATGTGTAAAACTATGCTTGACAGTTTATGACAAACAGTTCAACAATTTTGCATGTAATGGCTTGTGCAAGGAACTAATGCCTAGATGTTTTGAGGGGTAAGACTATTCAACAGAGAACCATCTACTATATTTTGATCAACATGACATGAGCAATTGAAAATGTGGAAACAAGCTGACACTTGTACATTATCAATTGCAATATGTACAAAAGCAATTGCAATTTGTTCAAAGGAATAAGAAATTGCTTTAATGATGTGCACAAGTGACTAGATGATTTGGAATTTGTACAAGTAGTATCAAGAATTGCACTTTTGATCTAAGAAATGCATCAAAGTGACTGAGAAAAACTGTAATGCAGGAGCACATTAAAAAAATGGAAAAATATGTTACCTTGGAATTCAAACCAGAATTACTGCAAGAACAAACTAACAAAGACCATATCTAACATGGCAACATAGTCTGTGGCTTGGGGGAATGTAAGAGACAGGTATGCTTTCATCAAAGTGACTCTTGTCCCATTGAAGGTGTGGCTGCTTCTATGTAAAGGTTCTAATCTGTTGACAAACAACTGTGACATTGAGCGTCGGTATCTCACCATTTACTGCCATCTCGCATTAAAAATGAGACCATCGCTGAGTGTTATTTGGATTTATTAGATCCATTTTCAATACTACAAATGAGCTGGCTGTCTATATTACTCCTGTAATTACTTCCACTTTCCTGATTTGCCAGACACAACAGCTCTGTCCTGGAAAATATAATGGGTTATTTTGCACCAAACACCGCTAAAGTAATAACAGAATATTAGCTTACCTCTCTGTGTGTGTGTGTGTGTGTGTGTGTGTGTGTGTGTGTGTGTGTGTGTGTGTGTGTGTGTGTGTGTGTGTGTGTGGCGGGCAAAAGCTTCTGGTGTTTTCTGTTTGCAATCAACATAGAAAACATGGCATTGTCTGATCTCTGAGTGTGTGTGTGTGTGTGTGATAATTGCTCCCTGGAAGTGGATATGATGAAACAGGGGTATGAAATGACGAATATCGGGCTGCAATCTCTCTTCCGATTTCCATCTCGCAGATGCTGTCCTCATCTTTTGATCTCATGTGGCATTACCCTCTCATCCTGAGAAGGCCGGCTGCGGATCCCTTCACAGGAAAACAGCTTTTCTTATTCTATAAAAATGTGACCAGGTATGTTTTAGGAGGGTAAACTCTTTGTATGTCTATGCAACGGAATAATCACGATGTCTTCACCGGTTGAAGAACACGTTAACTGATCAGTGCCTTTTCTTTCCACTCTTCCCGGTGGCATTCCATATATTCTTACAGGAAATAAGGAATCTCAGGCAGGCCAACTAACTGCTAGGCTTGAATGGCTCCTGTCACACGCCGTAATAGCTTGTGTGAAAGGCCAGGGCTGCCTGTTAATGCCAGGTGAGAGAGAGGGGAGAGACAATTTTGTTCTGGCTCCCCGGCAGCTTTGTCAGAGAGTGAGTGTGTGTGTGTGTGTGTGTGTGCGTTTGTGTGTGTGTGTGTGCTGGAAAGAGGGCCATAATTGCTGCCGCCGCCCCTCCTCCCCAGAGTAGACTAGGAGAATTGGAAGAGTCATTTCATCTCTGAGGAAAGGAACGGATGGGAGCTCTGCGGGGTGGAGAAGCAGAGGAGGCTAAATTACAGAGCAGCGCGGCGTGGCAGCCGGTAGTGTACTCTGACCCTCTGTCCTGACACCACTTGGAGCCGGAGAACAAGGCTATTTCGAAAGAAGATGCACATCTCCTGCCTGAAACTGCAAAGGGGCGGACACAATAACATGACATCCTGTACAATGTCATGCAATACGACAGACATTCACCAAATACTACCTTGGTGAAGATTATATTGTCCAAGGATGAGACAGAGACAATTCTGTCCCAGTGTTGTTCCCTGCAAAGAATGTTGTTAAGGTGTCCTTAATAATGCAACTACAACCTGTAGCTTTAAAAAAATAACCACAGAGTTGAATCAACACCTCACTGTTCCAACAAAAGCTGACCTTTTAAAAAAGGTGTTCTTTGTTGCAGGGCTGCAGTAGTAAGGATGTGATTACTATCATTGCACTAACCTTCACGGCTCTCTTTTGTTTGGTTGTAGTAAGTTTGTGATGGTGACATTCAAATTAAGGTTGTTTGTTGGCTTCCACTTTTAGTGGCCACTGGTTAGGAAATATTTTGATTTTTTGGGAGGAATTGTCGGTATGCCACAAGTTGCTTTGTGAGGTAAACCTGGACATACTGTAGGTTGTTCTAAAGGACGGGTCCATCGGAGGTTTTCATATGCCAGTGAGCTAATCTTTAAAGTGAAAGCTAACACTAGCTAAGTCAAGGTTAGCCGAAAGTTTGAAAAAGTAACACTGAAAAGGCTAGTCCCGATTATTTGAAGGTGGGTGTGTAGATTACGATGTTCTGCAAGGCTTTTTGTGAATGGGGTCTTGTGGCTTTGAAGAGAGCAATAAAACAACTTCAATTCCCCCATTGGAAAGGCGGCAAGGTAAAGCATCTGTGGAGGGGAGCATATGGAGAATATATTTCAGCTCTTAATGAAATTGTGTGGGCGCTGTATTTATAATTTTTTCAGATAGCCCTTTATGACGTGGGACTGACACCATTAAATCACTCTCTTCAAAGCCACCAGACTCCATGAACAAAAGCAGAGCACAGGGGTTGCTGGTCGACAGCTGCTTGCATCAGTTAGTTTGTTGTGTTATTTTGTGAGCGCTCAGTCAGTCACCACTCTACCACAGCGGTGCATTGCTTAGCTTCTGTGCTGCTACTCTTTAGACACACATGTCTAAATGCTGCTAACCTCTGTCTGGCTGCTGCTAACATACATAATCATTCACAGTTCCTAATTTATGTTATTTATGTTGTTATAACTGCTTATAAGTTTCTCTCTTTTTCTTAATTTAAAAAAAAAAACTTTTTGCACTTTATTATTATTATTATTCACTTATTCACTTTATGTTGGACAGAAGAGAAACGTACTTTCAATCTTTTGTATGTTTGCACATATGTAAAAATTGACATTAAAGCTGACTTTGACTTGACTGCCAACCACCATCTATGTTTCTGACTCTCAGGATGTATATTCTGAAAATGTCAGATCATGTGGGAAAATGGTTTTAGAATGGCTTGAGGAAATAGCATTTTGATGCTTAAATGTATACTTTGACCAAAATGTTGGGACTTAAAAGCTTCAGAGAATTCAACATAAAGAGCCCTTTACGTGTCACATCAATGCTGTTGTTTGTGTCACGGGGAGTATTTATCTCCTAATGAAAGCTGGTTGGTCTGTGATGGCAGTCGCCGTCAACCCACAGGGCACCACTAGTCAAGAAATTAGAGGTTTAAAAAGATCAAAAACATTTTAAAGCACACGCCATCTGTGTTACTAACGAAACCCAAGTGAACGATTAAGTCAGCTTGTAGAGTGACATCGTTGCTGTAATGTATTCCAAGGTGCGCTGAAGCTCCTCTGGCCCAGGACCAATGAAAACACATTCAGGATTCCTCCATGCCCTCGCCGGCCAGCCAACTCAAAAGACAGCCAAGTCATAAAATGCTAAATGGTGGTTAGACATTCAAAATAACCATTTTCCTCACCCAGCTCAGCCCCCTTTCATTCCCACTATTGGCAACCCACTCAACGGCTGTCTTCAGAGTGAGATCCTCAGAGCTTACGGTGTGCGTGCCAAATGTAATCCCTGCTCATTACAAAATACAATCAGTGTATGAAACCAGTTGAATGGTTAAAACCCTGGAAGATAGACAAGAGGTTGATGTCGCCTTTGATACTCCAATCTGCCCTCCTCATCATGATGTGTGTTGGCAAACAGACGGGGACGCCCGGCCCACTCTGTCTTCATACACTCATATCAATTTCGCAGATTTGCAGAGAGCGTGGTGGAGGTGGAGCTAGAGGGCCGCGTCTCGCTTCAGAGCCCCAAAATTAATAGGGGGCCCCTCATTATGGAGAAACAGGAAAGACAAAGAGGTCTCGGGAAGAAGGGGGGAGCTAGAGAGGTGGATTCTTATATAATGAGACCAGAGGAGAGAGTGTGAAGGAAACAGGAGAAATGAGATGATATTATGCAGAAGAGAACTCCAGCCTGAATGCAGCCTCGCTCGTATTTCATACCGTGGGACTGAGTCCAAGCTGAGGGAAGCCAGCAAGAGAAACAGGAAATGAGAGGCTCCCTAAATAGCCCTGCTTTACCTTCTCCTTTTCTCCCCCTCTTATTTTCTACCCTCCACCTCCCTTCTCCTCCCTCAGGGAGGTTGGGTAACAGCCAATCTCATTGAAAGGCAGATCAATAAAGAGATATATTGTCATCACGGAGCGCCACCCGCTTAATCAATTAATCTATAATAGAATCCATTCACTGGAGCCTCTTAAAGGGCCCTTCCTCCTATTACCAACTACAGGTCAAAACAAGGTGCAGACATATAGGGGTCTCATTACGAGTAATAATGGTGGGGGTGGGAGGATGGACACAGGTGATACGCATTCAATGGCATTCCCAACAGTGCTTATGTTTTATAGTATGGAACATATAAATATATATATATATATGATAAAAATAATAGGTCGGCCAAGCAAGATTACAAGCAACAGCCCTAATGAGTTATTATCCATGCTCTGCTGCATCATCAGATATGGGGACACTTGCATTATGCTCAGTGCACAGTATGCTGTAGATGATATCTGGTTATTTATTTTAGTGTTGCAGTGGCTATAACCGCGTAACAAACGCTCCACACGGTCAGACATGAGGGGAATACAAAGGCACCTTAAAGATGATGCATTCACTGTTGTTAGAGGGGCAAATCAGAGTTCAAGGTTTGTGCAACTAAAAGGCAGTATTTACACACTATATTGTGCACGCTTGCTATGACCAATGCGTTCATGGAAAGCTAATCTATCACATCAACAGCTGTGGGCGCACATACAGTATATCAGGAGGACTTTTCTTCCCCCTGCTCAACTTTATCAGCTCTAATTGTAAGCATACAAAATGACCCCTTGAATTCCCCCAGCAGCATATCAGAGCAGCCATCACTGTTGTTCAACTTCATTTATGCCCAGAAAGGAAATGTTTCTGGTGACGGATGTTGGCTATTTATTTGTGGGCAGAGCAGTATATAATTTCATATCGGGTTGGAAGGACAAAAGAAGCTTGTTCGCTTTGCAGCAGCGGAGAAGTCGACCACTGTATTTTGAGATTCGAGGCTTCTTTACATCAACGTTTGGGCCGTGAAGCATTCACATTCGCTCCTTACAGCATGGACATAATGTAGCTTTACTGATTGTGTTGGTTCATTAGCACTATGCCCGATCATTGAATAACACAATATTGCTCATTTCAATTCTACATTTTATTAGGAAAATATTGTAAATGTTTTTTTTTTCATTCACCACTGCTCTATAATGTTGTCGTATTCATGTGCCTTGATGCACATTATATGAAATGTTAAAGGACATTTGTTGTTTGGATGCTTAAACTTAGTTGTACTTAGCTCCACCATCTTGTGTCCCTTCTGGTTGCAAAAATGAAGCCAAACTCTGAGCTTCAAAACGGCAGTCCACAAACTAGCAGGTGACGTCACGGTGACAACGTCCACCTCTTACATACTGTACAATCATAACTCATCCTTTGAGAGAAAACACACTCGCACACACACACACACACACACACACACACACACACACACACACACACACACACACACACACACCACTTATCATTTATATGCACCAAATATTTTTTTTTAAAGCACAAAGAAAAATTGCATAAACAATTGAATCGTGCCTTTTTTTCATTTAATTGCTGCTTACAATATCCCATGTTATTCCGTCTAGAGGTGAGGACAGGAGTCTCATCTATAGGTTTCCCAGAACAGGAAATGGTGCTGTGCTGGACAGAATCATGCAGCTACAGGTTTGGCAAATGATCAAGTAAAATAGAAATATTCTTTTTCAAGAATTAATCTTTTAAGAGCTACTTAAAGCACCTATGACAACTTTGAGACATTACTAGTTCTTTAGACAATAGAAGATAACTCCAATGTCACTCTGCAGTAATACAAACGTAGGAGTGTCTCATCTGAAATGAATAACACCTTTGCATTCACTTTGTTTTCTTTCATTATTGTTGATGGCTGACATGCAAACAGAGACGTGTGTAAGAAGTTAATGAGCTGCTCACTCTTTCTTCTTGGCTATTGAATTCGATTTAAGAGGAAAAAGTGGACTCTTCATATTGCTCTTTACTTTCATAGAGGCATTTAATCAACTCTTAACGGTGTGGAATAATGAAATAGCTTGCAGTGGCAGAACATGCAGCCAAAACAAATACCCAATCCAGAGGTCAGACATAGTACATCATAGTCTCCATTCCATTATGGTCATTAGTTTATTCACCACTGTGTTACACAAAGAACACAAGTTTTTGCTGAAAAACGATGACACACATAACATGTGGGCCGTCTCTGAAGTAATTAGTTGCATCAATGTAAAATATTTGTAACGCTTTTTAAATACTTTGGATTAGGAATTTGGTATTGTAGTTCAAGCGTTGATGTGTAAAAGATGAGCTCGCTACAAGAAAAGTCACTGACTGTCCAACCCTTTCAGATGAATTAGACTCCATTGATCATAGAGGAGGTCGTCTTTTCATAGTGCTGCTAGGAAATGCTTGAATGCTGCGTTTCCCGAAAGCTGAAGGCCTTTGCAATACATTTAAATGAATGGCAAATAAAAAAAATCACCTCATAAAACCAAGCCTTTGTGTGCGGAGAGAGCATAATTCTATGATCTATGGCTCAGCTGCGAGTGTGCAGCGCCGCGCCAAACTCCTCTGATGGGCTGTCGCTGTAATTCAGCACCTAATGTGGATAATTAGTCTAAATTCATGGAGTGCTTGATTCCACTGACAGCTTCGCCAAACGTTTGACGAAGACACCGTGGTAGCGGCATCAGTCACAGGCGAACGGAAATGCAGTTAGTGGAGGGCCTCTTCATGTTTTATTCAATCACAGAGCGATGCTCAATTAATCAGTTTCTGCAATTAAATTAAACATGTACATGCATAAAACATGAAAGAAATATCAGGGGTGTTTAAGCCCCGCTTGGTTCCATGTGAACCCAAAAATAGAGTATTTGTGTTCAGCCCTCTACAACAGGCTCTGAGGCTTTAGTGATAGGAAATCATTCCATGTAAGACAGAATGTGCAAAATCTCAGCTCAGTATGCGGCCCCTGATGCATACCACCATCCAATGCATTTCTATAAATGTCAAGAGCTGTGTGTTTACTAGGTCGGTCTGACCCCTAATATTTATTCAGTTCAACAGCACTCTTCCCAATCACTCCGTATTGCTTCATTGCAGAAGCGTGGCTCTCTGTATGTCAAGTCTCATTGGCTGCAGTTTGCCGTATCTCCTGGCACATGTAATATTGCTTTTCGCTTTCCATCAAGTGCAGGCAAAGCCTGCACTCAGATAAATACTGACATTTTGCAGTGATGTGTGGGGTTTGTTTGTATCTCCTGGTGCCTGCGTGATTTCCTTTGGCTGATTTGTATACATAGCACCACAGTCGGCACGATCAAAGGTCTTTCACATGTAAGAACACATTTGCATTTGGATTCATACTGCCGCCAAGATAACTTATGCTTCTCTGGTTAGATAACAGCTTTGAGATAAATGTTGACATTTGCACCACATTAAAATGTGCAAGTTCAATTAAATGAGGTTGTTCCTAAACAGATTTAATCCTAGTAGAATTATACTATTATACCTGTCACATTATACTGTTATACCTGTCACATTTCCTGGAAAGCCAAATAGCATCATATGTTATGTTGTGTGCAAACCGCCGGTCCGAGGACCGGCGGTTTGATCCCCAGCTCTGCTAGTCTATGTCGATGTGTCCTTAAGACCCTTAACCCTTTTTTTTAATATGAATATTCATACTCCAAATGATTCAAATATATAAAATGCATTTAAGAGAAGTGAAGATCAAATCCATTATGACCCAGCTAACAATAAGAGGGCTGTAAACATGTGACCAAATTGAAATAAGCAAGTCAATAATATAATACAGCAATGTAGAAGGCTATGAGGTTTGAACCAAAAAGGGATTAAATTAATTGTGAGAATAAAGAGCTACTTCATTTGAATTGATATGTAGGTTTCCTGAATTCAGTGGTATACATCTCTTATTTTATTGTTAATATGTTTTATGTTTATGTCAGAAAGACAAAATAGTGCAAAATTAGTCTGGGATATGTCTGAGCAGTTCGAGTGCGCTAGCCCTTTAAGAGATTGGTGTGAGGATGGTGAAGCCACGCAGCGTTAAACCAGAACAAACCGGAGGCGTTGTGAGTGTGCCTTCAACAAAATATCACAGTAGTTGATGACATGCAGACACAATTGTTACGATATCAAATGAGCACGTGTGGGACCACATAACTGGAATCAGTAGGAATATAAACAAAAGAGTGTCGAGTGTGAAATGAATAATATACGTTGTAAATGCCATCTATATATATGTGTAATTAGCTACAAAGGTTATGTTATGGCAATGTAACAGACTGTGTAGTGATTGCCTCGGGATTCACGCAACGGCGTCCTCATTTATTCAACATAGACTGAGTTTATGTAAATGCTACATACGTCGTTCACACTCGCGACGTTAGCAAATCGTAGTTTTATTTTGATAGCGGGACCGGAAACCAGCTCTCCCAGTGCCTGGGTCTTTACCCAGTGTGTTTAGGCTCCGGGAGCGTGCCGTTTTGTGATGAGGCTGTAGTAATTCATTCAGAGTAGCAGAGCAGGAGGAGAGGAACAGAGGCGGGAAGGATAACTGAAGCCGTGCTTTTAACAAAGTTCTCGGTGTTTCCTCTCTGCGCGAGGACTCCACGCACTGAGGCTGAAGCTGCCCTCAGCGGAGCTCGGCGGGAGGGTTTCTCCCCGCATGACAATTAGCGTGAAGACGGGACGGGAGGGCAACGGGGACCGACCGGGCGCTGCCTGCCACTCAAGCCGCCTCTCTCTCATCACCTGCGGCTTGCTGTTTCACGGACCAGCCGCCGGGTTCAGACGTATCAACGAAAACAAAGTTCCAATGCTTGAACCTGCGGTTTAACCTGACAGCGGCCGAGATGCTGCGTGAGGAGTTTGGTGCTGTTTCCACCCCGTAGCCTGGACGTCCTCGCGCGTCTGTTTGGATACCATCCGCTGGACAGCCTGTCCCCCCTCTCGTCCGGGATCTCCCTATGAAATGTGGATAATAATGGAGTACCGCCGGACTTCGATTCCCCTCCTGGTTTTATGTGCACTAACAACTTTGGCATATGGTGAGTTGAAATTGGCTAGTTGTTTTTTGGGTTTATGTTTGCACAGATGGGTCTTATGCTCCATATCAGTGGCTCCAACTAGGTCTCACGGACTCCCCTCGGAAGGGGGGTCTCACACCCAAAAAAAAAGAATAATTAATTAATAAACACAAATAAATACGTTTCAATTGTAATTGTACTCATGCAAAGTTACTTTTTCACGCCCCACTTCCTGGCCTTAATGTATGGAACCTTATATGTCAGCATGAGTGAGAATTAATCCCCCTGGATGATGTCATCTAAAAGGCCACTTAAACCAGCCACACCAGAGGGGCCCCTATGCAGCTTTACTGCGCGTCTTGCCCAAGGGACCGCGGATTCACACCAGCATCTGCTCCCCGCTGCGCCGCGTGCATCTCCATCATCGGGCCGTTAGGTGAGGACGGGTCCTCGGCACACAGTGTGCAAGTGTGATGAGGCCGCTGCAGGGTGCTGTCAGTGTGCGTGGCAGGTTTGCCCCCCCCCCCCCCCCATGATGCTAAGAAATGCATGATTTCCTTGCTCTCTTTCTGATTCTGTGATGGGTGCAAGCCTTCTCCAGATGCTGCGTTCTAAATGTTAAACTCATCGTCTATGCTTCCATCTGATTGCTCTCCTGCGTAGACCTGGATAACATGTGCAGGGATCTGGGTAAAGATGCAGTTCCCTTGGGTTCAGCCACCACTGAATCCCCACATACATGAGTACAAAGCCTCTGGGCCTTGTTGTTTCATTGCTTGTTTCTGATTCACCTATAGCTGTTCGATGCTCCACACAGAAACACCGCCCGCCTGTGACGCACAAAAGCATTTCTACACAAGTGGGATGTTATAGTCTGTGACAGCGTGGTGTCGTCGGGCCTGGACCCACTGCTGAGACGCCCCCTTTCTTTCTTTTTTTACAAGGCTGTAAACATTGGCTATGAACCCAGAGCATATGAACTCAGCATCTGTGAAAGTGCTCCTTCAGTGACTCCAGATGCTCCTCTGGGACGACACAGGCTGGATTAAAGCGTCTTATTTTCACTCGAGCAAAAACACACACGGGGACTTTGTAAGTAAGGACTAAGAAAAAAAGCCTGTACTGCTTTGTTTTTTTCTTCTTTTCTTTATCGTTGAAATATTTACATTTGAACACGCATGTGTCACATTAATATCCAGAGCTACTCAGCTTTAAAGGGGGGAAGAAGCTTCAGATCAGTGCTGGCGTGGAGATGTTTGCCATAGAAATGAGCTTTGTTTAAGAATTATCCCGACTGCCCGACTCTCTCCTTCTGGTATCTGGAGGGGCCTGGACCCAGAGTCGCATATCGGGGGCCCTGGTCTTCAGACTGTTTGCCCAGTAAGGCGACACTGGAGTGTGTGCCGCTTACTGTCAGTCATCTCTGTCACCATCAGTCAACTCCTTCGTCAGCTTCTCCCCAAAGACCGCCGCCGGGCTGGAGGGAGGGGGTGTGTGTTTGCCATGCTCTCACTGAAGTGGCGGGGAGGGGAGGGCTCAAGGACAGCTGCCTGGTTGTCCCCCCAAACGTACCGCTAATCAACCGCCAATCGCCAATCAACCGCCAATCTACCGGATCAAATAGCCCCGCGCCACACCGTGAAACCACCCAGTGTAGTTACAGTGAGGGAGCTCCCCCAGGGAGGGATGGGAGGTGGGGCTGAAAAAGCACAATTAACAAGACGCCCCATTGTTCAAGGTCCTTTCTCTGGTTTGCTGGTGTTTTGTTTTTCACTTGAGGGACTTAAGACACCCCGTCATCCACAGTGACATACAGTGGAGAAGGTTGGGGTGGGGGGGCTTCGATAATGGATCGGACAGTTTGGACAGTTTTTCACAGGAGTTCTAGCTGTTGCTGGGATTTAATATGTGGCATTCCAGTAGGTTCTCTATAAACATAGGATACATGCATCACTCCTTTTATCCTAAAACAACAACAACCAGAGAATCAGTTCCAAATGACAAAAAACAAAATACTAATAATGATTGTTTTTTTCTCTAAAACGCCATAAAGATCATTTCCTTTTTGTTTTGAGAACTCTGCCTTGAGCTCCGAGACATTGGAATTGAATGGAATTTAGTTTGAGAAAAAAACAATCAGCAGCCGTGTTTCTTTCCAGAAACAATGTCCCTGTTACTCTGGATCCTCAACAGGCTTCACTGCCAGCAGATTACATTATTCATATTATTATTTTCATTATTGGAAAATCTGTAATTTATTTTCCTTGATTAACCAATCATTGTTTCGTCTATAAAATGCCACAAAGAAGCAAAAACATTGCTCATTATGATATAATTTCTCGTGGATGAAGGGAACGTCCTCAGATTGCCAGTTTTTTTTTTTTTGCAGTCTGATGTCAGAAAGCCTCATGTTTGATAGCTGGAAACTGGAAATATTTGGCCTTTCTTGCTTGAAATATTGCTTAACAATAAGTCCAAACGATCTGCATATCATGAGAGAAATGTGTCAGTATTGTGATCAATATCCAGTTTGTCTGATTGCTTGTTGCACGTTTGATCTCACTACTTAATGCTCGTATATCATTGTTAGTGCTACAAAGAGTTCAACTAGGGACAACAATTTATGAAATGAATCCAGGAGTCTTGCTGGCGTTGCATAGTCCTCCTTCCTTCCTCCGCCATGATAGGTGCTGGTTGTTGCCACTGACGGGCTCAGATTGTTATTAGGAGTATCTGACCCCATCATGGAAAGGACCAGCAGAGAACTTGATCTGGCTGTCATTGGGATCATGTGACCCGTTACCGGAGTTTGTTGTGTCAGAGGACAGGAAATGTAGTTTTTCATTGTCGGGTGTTTGAATTTAATTTGAGTATTTAGCTCATTCCCACAATGTGGACACGATGCGAGATTGGAGAACGAGACTTCTCCTCGAGCGAGACTTTGCTCAACACAATAATGAACAAGAGTGGATCGATTAAAAGGTATGGGGAAATATTTGATGTTTCTGTAGGGTTCTCTCTGAGCCTGCCAGTGGCAAAAAGAAGCACTTTTAGTGGAGGTATCTTGATGGAGAGGATCTGCTCCGAGCACCATTATAACTCAGAAATGTGGAGAATAGGCTCCAGGTTAAAAGATACCTAAGCTACCTTTTAGTCTTCGTTAATGCGACATCCATTGAGTGCCTGTCTTTTTTTCCAGCAGAGACAGGGACAGCTCTGTAGTCCCTTTCTGACAACTAACACGCTCGGTGCACCTTCCTCCTCCCCCACCCGCCCGCCCATCTGTTCATTACAGATCAATTAGCCCGTCAATAGCTCCACACGCTGTGGTATGATGCACGACAAGCGGGCGGCACCTCCTGGAAGTCGCCGCGTGCGAGTGACTGAATAACACCACCGTAAACGTCCTCTTCCTGTCATCACGGAATCAGTAGCGCTAATCACGCGCTGGAATTGACGTTCGAAGCGTAGGTTTCTTTCTCCCCACAATTTGCTAAATTTAGAGCCGCGTGATCAAAAGGCTTGGGTTGAGCTGAGCCGCCACTCATTACGAATCCCCGTGATAATAGAATTTCACAGGCCTAAATATTCCTAATGCAGCGGCTTGATGACGCCTCGCGGTGCATTAGTAACGACTTATTGGTGCTTCTGAAGCAAAACACAGAAAAACACGTCACTTTCTCTATATGTCAAGGGGACCGCAGGGGTTGCAGTGCTCTGGTATCTGCCTGCACATTCCCACCGCACAGGGCCAAAGTAAACACACCCGGGTCACCAGAGACTCCTCCAAGGAGAAGGGGGTGAACTGAGCAGGGACTCTGTTCAGCAGCCAGCGCTGACAGGACAAGTCAGCTGCTCCCTCTCCTTAAAGGTCTGGAGTGCGACCGCCTGAGGGGCCCAGACTCAATGCCAGCCGGAGCGCGCCACCTCGGGCTGCAGACAGATGGATGGCCCCCAGACATTAGTTCCAGTGGTTCAGAGGGCGGACCCCTCGCCGGTCATAATACCGGAATAGAGGCAGCGATGACCTGTCGAGGCCGTAAAGACCGTGGGATGACACAGCGGCCAAGCGGACCGTGCAGGTCGTTGGTTTTGTGTTAGCACGCAGAGAACACAAACTCTGCCATCCTCGTCTCCAGAGAGGTGTCCTCTTTGCCCACAAAACAAACCCAAGATGTCTTCTTTCACAGAGGCCTTGTCCAATCCAATTAGTACCCGCCATTTCCTTGAACGAGACCTGATACTTTTTGCTCAGTATAAATAATAATAATTACGCCACATATTCATTCAAACTACGTCAACAAGTTGTCTTCAAGTTCAATGAACGTTTCACTCTATGTTTGATTACTGTCTTCACTACAAAGAGATGTCTTTTACTGTATTATCTACTAAGACAAATTAAATGAATCAATCAAAGCAGAATAGTTTATTCTTTTAACCCACAAATGCAAATATAACTTTTCAGCAATTGTGATTAAATTAAAAAGATTAACAAGTTACATTTTGAAAGGGATTAAGTTAATACAACAATCAAAATAGCACAATAATCCTGAAGATGTAGCAGCAGTGCTTTTGGTGTCGGACTGCCCGTCTAACAGGAGCACATGCTGTCCATCAAGCGGTCCGATCTTCATGTTTTGCCAGTTTCCTTTATTGTCCACAGACTCTTCCGACGTGCGGTTTGGAAGTGCAACAAAACTCTGCCGTCAAAAGGAAAGCCCTCGGGTGCATAGCTGCAGCCGTCACCGCCGTGGCTTTGCCGGCACGTCGGGTGCATTTGCGGCAGCCTGGCACTCCAAAGCCAAAGTGAGGAGAGAACTGATACGGGGTCGTTTTCAGCGCCGGTGCATCGAGGTGACGCTGCAGCGAAGAGGCAGTCTGACAGCCGTTGTCATTATTTAATGGCCGGCTTTCCAACTGACGGCGACGGCTCTCTGAGAAGTGACAGCTGCTGGAGACCTGTTATTAGGTGATGGGAGTGTTGGTACACAACAAGTGACTTGGCTACTGGTCCTCTGTAGCAGCAGTTCGATGATTGACGGCCTAGTGCGATGTCCTGAAGGGAAAGCGCTTATTAAAGAAATGTGACTTGGGCGACGAGGCAATTAGAGTCCTCTACTTGTTATCTCTTAAGTGCAGCTCAGTGATCGGCAGCCGGGTTTGAATCTTTAAACTTCCCCCTTTTACCTCGGTTCCTCCACTTCTAGTCTTAATTAGACTTCACAGCCAATGTTCCTCCAAATGCCTTCGACAGTGTGTGAAGGGAGCATTTATCAATTTTTATCTTTCACTGTAATGTTATCACGCTCTTAAATATAAGGGATCTCATTACCCCTCCAGTCACACATTGTTCATCTGTGATTCATATTAATTATGCTGTCATGATGTAGTCTCCTCTCAGTGCCTGCAGTGTATCATCTTCAGAGAACCATCAATGAAACTTTATATTTTGAAACTTTTAAAAGTGGTTTCCAGGCATCAGCTTTTAGTTGCCCAAACTGAAAATGGTTGCCATTTTTACATTTTGAGTAATAAAGAGAATATGCAGTTTTTCGTCAGCTAAATAAGGACAATGTGACATGTGCATGACATGTGTGTGTTATACATGCTTTGCAGCATCATTTTCAGTTCAGCTTAAAGCTGCCTGGATGCCTCTGATAGCTGCCAGAGACCAGGAGTTGGTTTCCAGTCTCTCAAAAGGGTAGCCAGTGGCAAATACCTGTCGAGCCCTGAACAAGCACACTGTACTAATTCATCGAGGACAGAGCAGTTGTCTCTATCTCAGAACTCATCAGTCACTGTCTAATTAATGTCTCTCATTTAGATCGACTTCAGAATGAACGATGAGCTCACAGTTCAAATTAGAAACGATTGTTTTTCTCCTGAGTTGTGGACGCAGGAAGTCCCTGTCTCGAGCCTTTCCACCCCGCTCAGACGGACGGAGCAGATAGCAGCCAGCCTGCGTATGTGTGTCCAGGCGGTCACAGATCTAATGGGAGCTAATCTTGAAATGTGCTGCTGTGGGACAGGAAGTCAGGGGCATTTCCCCACAGCTGTGTTAGGCCACCCGCAACCAGTGGCGAGCCCGTCCTGCCCGAAGCGAGGGGGGGGAGCACGCACACCGCTCAACCTGCACGGACTGATCATTAGTGAGGATAAATCCCACGGTCATCAGCGTACAGCCGCGCTCGATACGATCTAAGAGTAAAAACTCGTCCATCTCCATGTTTTTCTTCTGTTTGCTCCCTCGTGAAGCGTCTCCACAGCCAGATATTTTCTCCTCTCTTCACGTAGAACACTCGCAGCAAAGCGAGTGAGTAGTGTGAGTTTAGCCGCCGCATGCAGCTGCTGCTCTGCTGTTCTTTCAAAGCCCTGTCCAAAAACAAATCAACGGAATTGGTTACTGGGACGCAGACGCACAACTCTCGGCGGGGTTTGTGATAACTTGAAGGATGCTGGGCTGATTGTATTTATGTCCTCTGGGCTGCTTTTCTGAGTAGTTGAATTCAAAGTTCTCTGAATGCTCAAATATGTGAATAGTTTAGCCGAGCTCGTTTTGCAGATTATTCGTAGCAGAAATGTGCGGCAAAACCGTCCATTTCAAACCCGACAGTGGCAACGTGCGTGTAAAGGAGATGTTTTGCTGTCCCCTCTGAGTTGTTTCTGAATTTGGAACTAAATCAAAGTTAGTCAACTCCCAAGCCTCTCGGCCATCAGTAACCTTTTGTGTCTAAAAAGGTCCGCCAGGCTCAGCTGTCTGCTCCTGTCGCACCAGAAAAGACGGCCCTGCTCGCTCTCTATTGACTGCTGCTTCTGCTTTGACAACTTGCCAACCAAACATCCAGCCAGAACTCATTTCAGCTGCTCCGCCGGCGTGAGGGGCCACGCTCAGAGGGAGCGTGAAGCAGAGTTGTTAGTGGAAAAGGGCATTTCTTTGGAGCCGCCGTTGGAGTTTAGGTCTCTTTGCTCCCAATTTCCACAACCCCCTCTTCTAAAGGGAGGGCACTCATGAATCTGTTCATGGCCCCAAGAGAGACACGATAAAAACACCCAATTTCCTTTTGCAAAGTTGACCCTGCCCATTTAGATGCTTAGCATCAACACAGGCTCAATTAAAAAGATCGTCTCTTTATGGCTGCCACTTTGCATTCTCATGCGAGTGCCCCATTTTGTTGTCCCACAGGGTCAAAGAGTGGGAAAGCAGCCCCAGCCTGCCTCCCTCACTGCTGCCAATTTAACTATGAATGTGCATTTGCAAATCAATTCCTGTGGCTGTGGTGGAAATCGAGGAGAGGAGGAGGAGGAGGAGGAGGAGGAGGAGGAGGAGGAGGAGGAGGAGGCGGCAACAAAGCTGTAAAAACAACATATTCTGTGAGAGGGAAGCCAGCCCACTAAAAGAATTGCAGATGAGGGGGAGATGGGAGTGGGAAAGTTGTTGAATTCTCTTTGATCTTCATCTTAAACCCTTCCCCTCCCTCCCCCATCCCTTCTGTAAAGACGATAAAGCTCAGCCTGCTCACCAGTTTTATTGTACTGGAAGTTCAGCTTAAAAAGACTTTTCTTTGCCATTAACAGCTATGTCTTTTTTAAAGTAGAATTGAGTGGAGGCCGGTTATCTTGAGTGCAGGGTGAGGGTTAGCTCAGCTTAGCCTTAATTTGAGTTGCAAAGCCAGAGCATGGCTTAATCTTTCTTTTTTTACCCTAACTCACCACAGAGTGATAAGGAGTGCATGCTTCTGATGTACGGCGGTGTCTCGCCACCCGTGCTTTATGTCCTCTTCCCCTGCGGAGCCACAGGGAACAGAATGCGAGGTGACGCACCTTCCGTGAGCCGGGGTGTTGGCTCGGGGGGGTTAGCATGCTGCACCTTCAGCAGTGAAACAGTTGGTAAGGAGGTGTGACGGCTTTTTTTTAATTTCCGTTGACCTCAAGATGGAGCCGTTTTTTAATACGACAAAATGAGCGCCAAAGGGCCTCACGGATTTCATGGCACGAGTCGGGCCGTCATCTGAGCATGATACCATCTGTGTTTGGGAAACGTCATCTCTGATGTCTGGTGTCTGGGGACGAAGCAGGGGACGTGCTTATTTACATACAAAGCTGTTGAGGGGCAGCGTTTTTTACTGCATGTCACCCAACGCGACCGAAATGAAGTCGGGAGGAACTGTCCACAGCTCCTGCTATCCCGGTTCTGCATGAGAAACCAGCCTCCGACTTTTTTTTTATCAACTTCTCTGTCTTTGTTTTGAGCCTCAGTTTTCCTGTTTTAATGATTATCTGCCGGGGGCCTTTTGTCGACAGCAGCACATCTCTAATCTCATGCTCGAAGCAAGTTGACAGTCTCTCATTTGACCTGTGACTTCTTAGCAGGGGATTATTTCTGCATAATTGGAGCAGAATTGTTTTCCTGCCAGGAGAGGCTGCATCATCATCATCACTCTGTCAGTCACAGTAACCTTTAATGCAATATTTATTGGGTATGAACATGGAACAAAACAAATTCTCTATTTTAGGACTTTCAGCTTTATTTTAAAGTTGATCATTGCAGTCACAAGTATTGAAATCACTTTCCTCTATGTCAACAGCCCCCCCACCCCCACCCACTACTAGCAGCGTTTCTAGACGGCAGCGATGTGTGAGTTACTGGGTGTTGTTCTGGTGTTTCTGCCTGTTCTCAGGAAGTAAATCTGCTTAGTGATGAAAGCCCACTTGTGTGTTGTGGTGAAATAAAGCTGAGGAGTTGGCGAGGAGGGGAGGGGCGGTGGGGGTAATCCACTAGATCTTTGGCAGTGGTCCTCAGTTTTAGATTTATATCAGCATGACACAACCGAGCCACTTGTTCTTGTCCCAGATGAGAAAAAGTTCTG
Source organism: Cottus gobio (assembly GCA_023566465.1). Lineage (NCBI taxonomy): Eukaryota > Metazoa > Chordata > Actinopteri > Perciformes > Cottidae > Cottus > Cottus gobio. Next base: position 19,537,390 of record CM042229.1, on the reverse strand, counting down.
CCTCAGCACTTTGCCATCCTCCATTATATAAAGGACATTGCAGCAGGAGGCTGTGCTCCCCGCGGCTGTTTTGTTCAGATTTCATTCTTTTTTATTGTTTTTTCTGCACTTTCGTCTTGAGCACTATTTCTCTGTCGCCATCTCACACTTTAGTCTCTCTTTCCCACTAACCCCCAGTTAAAATTACTTTGAAGTTGTTGTTGACTCTGTGTATGCATCGGCCTCGATGTGTTAATGTAATCTACAAACCTTTTTGACTTTGTTTGGACATCGGCAAGGCTGGGGTGTTTGTGCTGAGTAGACAAGAGTTAATTAAAAAAGAAAGCAGTGCTCTGTTTTCTCTGCTGGATTAAGCAGCCATATAATTACACCAGAGAAATTCAAGTGTTTGATTTTGTAGTAAGAGATACTGTACACATTTCCATCTGAAGCAAGGGCCCAATGTTTTCTATTGGTGGGAATGGATCTCCCATTTATTTGAGCTTGGATCCGGTAACTGTAAAGGCTGTAGCATATGATCTCTTATACATTTTCATATTCAGCAAACCATTCACTGAGCCTTTTAGCCCCGTGTGGGCAGACACATGCAGGTCGTTCTATTCATTTGTCACCCTTTGTCCATTCGCATTGTCAAAAAATAAAGGTTGCACCTCTGAAGGCCAGATAATACATCTTCACAACCATCGGTGACTGACAGCTATCAGATACAAGGCTACAAGGGAAATCACACTTCTCTTTTGGCATGGGATTTTAGACAGTAAATCGTCTTATCTCCACGCACCATTCTTGTCAAACATCCTCTCACAGTCTGGACTCCAGCATCCCTGTGGTTTCATTAGCTCACATGCAGCTTTAAGAGTTGCTGCTATCCTGCTGTATCACACCACAGCCCGGACCTAATAGGTCCTCAGAGGGTCCAGACTTTCCTATTAGACACCCTTCTCCAGACAGCCAGTCGTACTCTTCAGACTCCAGCTGTCCATTTTACCCGATTTGAGTTCCTCTTTTCCAGCCCCGGCCTCATCTCTACTCTCACTGTGAGCTCTGTAGCTGGGGAATACAATGCCGCTTAGAAATTCAAATGTCCTTGAGTTGTGTGGCAGCGGCAGTCAGTCTCTATCAACATGCGGATCTGTGCGATTGCACTCATACTAATGTACAGCCTGTGGCGGCACAAAGGAGGCACATGCAAAGATCCCTATCAAGACTGGGGTATCAGTGTAGGTTCAGGAGATGTCTCATCGTAGCTGGGGGATCATTTCCTCAAGACTAAGTTCACGTGGATGATATCATCATATCGTCTCTCAGAGCAGGCGTTCACTGTATTTAGCTCAGTCAACGTGGTGGTCTTTAAAAGCCTTCGCTTTACATTTCCACATGGCTTGTTCTAACCAGCCTGGCCTGTAAAATGTATGAGTCAGCTCTTAAAGGCCCTCCCCCATCCTCCCGACCACACAGACTTGGTTCAGTTCAGCTTTCATTATTAAAGCTATAGATGAACACTGTCTATCTACGGAGGGTGTCTTTCATTGTCCTTTGTATAGAGGTATTATTTAGTGAGTATGTATTATACTGCAGATTTTATTCATCTCAAAAGGAAATTACACTGTTACATGTAAGAATCACAGAATAACATGAGGACACTCAGAGATGAGAAATGAAGTTAAACAGGACTGTTCTGTAATTCTTAATCCAAAGTAATTCCAGCTAATATTCTTCACGTGACTATTGCAAGTCAAGTACATATTCAAACATACATACCTATACGTATATTTGTATTGACGGTCAAAAGCAAAATATAGTATCTGTTTTCTGCAACTCTGAAATGTGGTATGGTTACTGGAACAAAGTAGTTGCTGAATCCATTTCAGTTTAACTTTTGAAAATTCAGATTAAATGAATACACTAGTTTGGAAACAATTGCATTACCATTCAGCCGATGCCAGCTATAAACCCAAGACAATTTCAAGGCAGTGAAATAAACCCCTTAAAGGTATCTCTGATCACATTCTGCTGGCTGCTGGATGTCAGACATAACCCCAGCTGCAATTTAAAAATTAGATGCAACTTCAAAGCCTCAATAGCATTTCCTCCTCCTTCAGAGCGTTCTATGGCTCCGTTATGGTGAACGTTTTGCATTGAGAGCAGGGCCATCAGATGGTATTCTATATTCCCATCAGCAACAAGAACTTTAGCTGAGTTCTTAATCCCCCAAAACCTCACAGAGGATTTGTCACTTTGAGGGCAGGAATTTTGACTGCTTTTCTTATCAGGTGTTATCAGGAAAGACTGAACCTTTGAACCCCTTCTCATTCATGCACCTGTGGAAAGAACAATTACGACCCTCATCCTTTATGTACGACCTGATTACACTGTTATACCTGTGCTCTAGGCACATTCTCAGCTACCTTCCCAGAGGAGAGGAAGAACACAGGAAACAAGCTGCTATCTTGATGACCTCCTGGAGGCTTGAGAGCAGGCCCCTTCTTCTTCTCCTCTGCCTGATCAGTTGTGTCACCGTCTTCTTGTTGTATTTATTTTTCAGTGTTCTTTGTTCACGGGATAAAACCCTACACCAAAAATACAATTCATCACAAGTTATGTTTCATTCTTATTCAATGGCTCAAAAGTAAGGGGACACCTGACCATCTAAATCCATGGGCATTAATATGGAGTTGGATGGCCCCTTAGCAGCTCTCCACAAGATTTATCCAAAATAATTGTCTTTATAGACCTCGCTTTTTGCACAGGTGTTCATGCTGCAAGGACAAAGGGCCTCCCCCAAACAGATTCCATGAAGTTAGAAGCCCCCAATTGGCTAACATTTCTTTGCATGCTGCAGTATTAGGAAGTCTCTTTACTGGAACAAATGGGCTCTAAGCATGAAGACCAGCCTGAGACCAATATCCCTCCTCCACCACACCTTACAGAGGACACTATACATTTGGGTAGGTCTCTACCTACCCAAATGTATACCCTGCTGATCTCCGCCAAACCCAGATCCGTCCATCAGATTGGCACACAGTGAAGCGTGATCCATCGCTCCACAGAACACATTTCCACTAATCCCAAGTGTAGTTGCAGCTTCACATCCCTCCAGCCGGCACTTGGCATTGCGATGTGAGGGTCGCAGGCAACTTCTTGCATTAGCACACAAACAGGATGCAGGATTGTATGCACCTGTTAGCTGTGGGCGTGTCTGAAACGCCTGAACTCAATGATTACTAGGGGTGCCCACTGACCTTTGGCTATACATTGTAGCTCCATCCAAACAATAACTTATTTCATGAGAACAGCATCCTACAGAGCTACAAAAAAACTCCTAAACGTTCAACAAAGCCATTCATGTTTTCTGTCTTCCTGTTATGTGCACAGTGCACCTGCTGTGAATGTTCTGAAAACACACATCTGCGTAATGTGGCACTACATGTCACAGCTAAAGCACGCAACTCTGTAACAGTTAAAAGTGTCTTAAGTTTAAAAACGGTATATAAAATCCCCCCCCCCTTCAAAGTCACGAATGTGTCAAGAGTTATCACTGGAACAAAACCTGGTTATAAAAAAACAATAAAAGAAACCGGGCAAGACGCACCTCCTGTTGCCATTCTTTCATATGCTCTCCAGGGGGAAATATCACTTGTGCCTCGTGGTGCTTCAGCTTGTGTCATTGCTTTTCATACATAATTGTACCGCCAACATGATGTCATTCAATTTGATGGAGGAAGAGGAAAGACAGAGGGGAGGAAAAAAAGCAATTTCAAAGCTTACAAATAAAACCTGTGGAAATTTCCTCGTGTCTGTCTGCTTCTGTCTCTGTCTTCATTTCTTCCTTTCAATCAGACTTTCCAAGGACAGCTAGCGAGTTGCAGACTCTGACCAGAAACACAACATATTATATTCTATTATATTGATAAGTAACATACAGAAACACACAGTGCTTTGCATATGATTCTGTTAAATAGAAAACACCCGTTTAAATGTAAGTATACTAAGTTTTGTGAATTGGTTTTATATGTTTGATATCTGAATATTTCAGTCCACCTACTTTCCCATGAGCTCATGCTACCGTTCTGCCATCCTTACTTCTCTCCTGCTTCCCCTCCACTGGCTTTGCTTTGATAGATGCAGAATGGAGAGCATTTCATTTCACACGTCCTCTAGATTTATATGTTGAATGTAACTGGGGCGTAATTGCATTACATGATCGCTTCGTGCAGCTGGGTAATCTGTGATCAAATTGTGTGTTTCTCTGGCCATTCAGTTGTGCCTCTCGCTGTGCCTCACTCGACTGCAGTGGCCAGGATGTTAAAAAAGGCTTTTCATGTTCCGTGTTGATTATACTCTTTACTATTTAAGAGTAAAGAGTATAATGAACACTCCTCACGTCTTTACAACTCTTTAAATACTCTTAACAACTCTCAATAACACAGACCGTTAGGTTTGTAATTTTCTTCTCAATCGGTTGTCTGTTTTCTCAGCTTTAAAACACCATATGGCTCTGGTTTAGAGACACGTTTGCTGTAATTATACTCCAAATTAATTTCCTGTTATCCTGTTGGTGACGAGCATATTTCAAAATTATGTTTGCACCATCAGAAAACAAAAAACGCTGCCCTGCCCTATGATGGACTCAACCTTAACCCTTCCTCCTCCCTCTGTCCCCTAGGATCCCGACCCAGATTAGAGGATGCGGCTCCCCGGATCGTAGAGCACCCGTCTGATCTGATCGTGTCCAAGGGCGAGCCGGCCACCCTCAACTGTAAGGCAGAGGGACGGCCGACTCCAATGGTGGAATGGTACAAAGACGGCGAGCGCGTCGAGACGGACCGGGAGGACCCTCGGTCCCACCGGATGCTCTTGCCCAGCGGCTCCCTCTTCTTCCTGCGAATCGTACACGGCAGGCGAAGCAAACCCGACGAAGGCGTCTACGTGTGCGTGGCGCGCAACTACCTGGGTGAGGCGGTCAGTCGCAATGCATCGCTGGAGGTGGCAAGTAAGTCTTACATGTTTTGCTATAAAGGCTTGTGTGTGTGTGTGTGTGTATGTCTGTGTGTGTACTGGGACATCTTTCTTTATGAAGGACCAATTTGAGTTTTCGATCCTTTGGAGTGAGGACTTTTCTTCGTCACTTCTTTAAAGGCCTGCTTAAGGGTTCAGACTTTTTAAGGTTCAGGTTAGATTTAAGTAATGGTTAAATTGGGGTTTTGGATTCAATGTCTTCAATGATTATTACCCATATCCCTTGTTTTTGAGTGCCCCTTGCTTTTCACTTGCCCCTCAGAATAGAGTTACAAGGAGAAGTGGTTGAAACCTACTCCTTTGAAACGGGACAGCCCTAAAAGGCCGTGATACGACGTCAGTATTCATTGGCGTATATGTAAACAACGCAACAAGCCAGTTCTCGACATAAAACCCTGCCAGAGGAGCGGTATCAACTTGTCAGCTGGACTTCAGTTAAATCTTTGGCGTTTAAAGTCATCGAAGGTGGGAAATGGAATTACATCAAATGCAGGTCTGTCCTGCACAAAAGATGTTGTAACGTTAGCCAGCCAGAAACATCGGCATGCTAGCAGTTTAATGAAAAGATTCTCAATGCATTGAAACAACACAGAACTAAGATTATATAATGTTATTATGATTAACAAAGATAATGACTTCACAACACGTTCAAGTGTGCATATGAGAAACCTCTTGGAGGGCCCAACAGCCCGACCACTTCACCCCAGCTAATTGGAGGAGTTGGGCTAAGTGGTGGGGGCAAGGGGTGTACTGGGATTGGGCCTTAGTTGTGATCAGTGAGTGTCCTCACAAAGAGAGAAGTAAAGCGCGTGTGTGTGTGTGTGTGTGTGTGTGTGTGTGTGTGTGTGTGTGTGTGTGTGTGTGTGTGTGTGTGTGTGTGTGTGTGTGTGTGTGTGTGTGTGTGTGTGTGTGTGTGTGTGTGTGTGTGTGTGTGTGTGTGTGTGACCAAAACACATAAATGGAATGCTGCTCTGCACTAACACATGGGAAATGGCAAAGGACAGAGTACATGTGACACTACCAAGACAGTAAAGACTTGGTAGAGGAAACGTAGAGCTGGAGACACGTCACCAACACGAAGAAACACAGTGTGTCATGCAACACAAGTCTGTGTGCAGGCAAGTGAAGATGGGTGCTTGTCCACATATCAGGTGTTTAACATCATGTCACTCCGTTAAAAAGAAACACATTCAATCGCAGATAGTTTCACAAGAAATAGTGATACAAAAGCAGAGGCAGCTTCAAAGGGCTCTGGTCTCTTATCACGGCCGTTTCTCGGCTGAGTTAACTGAAGACGCCACCCCTGACCTTGGTGTCAGATCTCCCGGCAGCTCGCCCCCCCCATCCTCCTCTCCGGCCGCCGACATTGCATCCTATCTCTTCCCGCCCCAGAGAGCCTGGCCTCTGTCATGTTGTGACCGGGCCTGTTAATGTAGATGGATGAGAGCTAGCTCCTGCGAAGAGATAACAGTTGTCGCCACTGGACAGGAAAGTAGGGAGGAGGAAAGTCCGTTGGTGTTTGGTGGCTTCTCTCTGGCAGATGATACTCCCTGAAAGTACGAGTCTCTATTCCAACAGACACCTTGTGATTTCCTCCTCTCTCTCCACGACAAGGCTGCTTGTGATCAGTGGCACTTTAGTGGAATGCTGATCAGGCCAATTAGATCTACTCGCCATTTCTTTTAGTTAGAATATCATCATAAAGTATATCTTTGTTTTGACAGAAGCAGCTGGACTACAAACTGTGAGCTGCTGAATTATGGATGATCATTATGTTGATGTTGACAGCCCTGTCACTCGAAATTCAGAGCGTCTTTATCTGCTGTACTGATACTGTTCATCAGTGAAACAGAATATTTGAGCAGTGTACACTTGCTAGAGGGATTTAAGTCACATTTGACAGGACGGGTAAAAGGTGGGCAGGCCTAGAGTGTAGTGCGATACGGAGCTGCAGAGGATGTGGAAACACACACAGCTCCCCTCACTGCAATTTGCAGATTGATGGCTGGATGGACGACACAATATCATTCGTTGAAGTCGGTTGGTTCTAACGCGTCGTATTAGTTTTTCAAGAAGAAAATATATTTTTGTATTAATATTTGTTGTTTTTTCCTATATTTTTAAATAGGCGCTCAATATGAGCTTGGTGCAATCTAAAACGGTTAAACATATTTTTTACATCTCAGCTTTGATTTCTGACCCGCGTCGCTGCTTGTAAGGACTCAGAAATCTCTAAACCCAAAAGCAGAAATTCGGAGAGCGGTAGAAAGAAAGAAATGAGGACGCTCAGGTGAGGTGAATGAGCTGATTGGAGGGCAGACAAGGTCAACAGGATCTGTGACGACAGGAGGCTTAGTGACCAGCCTGGTAAAGCCAGGGCAAAAAACATGATGATCACAGTGAAGGTGCACTTGTGTTAATAATGAGGCTGAATTTCCCCTGACGGCCTCCACAGGAAAACAGCCCATGACTCATTCTCCATCCTCCATCAACCGTCAGCGATGTGTGACGTGTGCTCGTCACTTTCTTTAGACGTACCTTTCACCTCGCTCCTGCCCTGTTTAGATATCAGTGCTTGTTGGTGATATAAGCAGAGCAGGTAGAAGAGGCTGAGGGTTGTGTAATACTCACAATGTGGCTGGTTAGTGAAAAGAGCCACGGAGCAGAGCAGTGGCCGATGCCAGGGCTGCCCGACGATGACCAAGAGGACAACCACGATTATTCTGGTCAATATTGAGATCACGATTATACTCCGCTTTTACTTCCATGTTATGCTACAAATCTCTGCAATAATTAATATTCAGAGTGCACCTCCCAGATGCATGAATTTATAGCCAACGTTTTTACCCCAAATTAAATCAACAGAGCCCTGCTTTCACTTTCACTTTCACAAGTTTCTCGTGGCGGCGTGACTCAAGATAAAACATCTCGATTCACCAGCTGCTGACTGGCTGATAGTTTAGGATGCACTGTATGTATGTATGTATGTATGTATGTATGTATGTATGTATGTATGTATGTATGTATGTATGTATGTATGTATGTATGTATGTATGTATGTATGTATGTATGTATGTATGTATGTATGTATGTATGTATGTATGTATGTATGTATGTATGTATGTATGTATGTATGTTTACTTTTAAAACAGCAACATTGTAGCCAATCCTGTTCATTTAATTGTGGGAAGCCCAAATTGTGACCCCGAATAATACTGGATTTATTGTGCAGCCCTGACTGAAGAACCCCTGATGGGTTTCTGAGCCCTGTGGGCTGTCATGGACTGGTCCTCAGACTAGGCTCTGTGGGTTTGTTGTGTCTTTCAATCTGCAAGCTTCTCTCCTGATGCTGTGGTCCTTCGGGAAGTGACATTCAAACACAAGGACACGAAGCGCTATAGGGGTTGTTTTGGCGGATAGGACTCTCTACATTGTGGCAAAACAACCACGATCCACCATCAAACCCCACTTCTGGAGCAGCGCCTCCAGAGAGAGAGCGAGGGGGGGGTTTTTGTGCCAAAAGCCGAGCCAGTGTCAGGCCCCCCTCCCCCTTTCATGTAACCAATGGGGCCGGAGATAAGGCCACGGGCACATAAGCCCGCCTGGAGCTGCCAGGGGGCTCAGCGAGGCACCAGAGCAGGCGCAAGATGGCACTTTGTGGCACGGTGTCACTTGGAAGCACCGGGGGCAAACGAGAGGGAGAAGCGTTGTGTATTGGTGTATATATTTGGTATCGGTTTGGGAGCCAACACAGTGGGAGTGGTGGAAGGTTTCGGGAGGTTTAACCCCTCACAGTCCATCTGCTGCAGGCTGGGGGGCAGGCAGGGCTGGGGAAGGCCACTGAGCCGCACGATGGAGGATGAACTGCCAGGATTGGGCAAGTGCTGACAAACAAACCCAACTGGAGTGTTTGTCTGGAAGTGGTTTATTTCACGCTGCGCATTAATCTCTTTGTGCGCGCACCGACGGGGCTGAGGACTCTCGCTGCAGACAGCCTGTCGAGGCATTACCATGTTGGGTTGAAGCGGTAGTTGATGAGCGAGTCCTGTGAAACGAGTCCTGTGAAACGAGTCCTGTGAAACGAACACTCCGTTGTCTTTGCTGTAGTTTTGAAAGTGTACTCTAGTACCCTCCTAGCAGAATGAGTTCACTGCTCATAAGCGACGATTGTCGGAAGGTCGGAAGGATGGCAGCCTTCTTTTGATTATTTGATTACAATGTCCTGCTTATGGAGGAAAATGTTGTTGTTTTTTACATGTTTTTATGCACGTTGTGATCTGTTGGAGGTACAATTGTGATGTGGTAATTCAACTTACTGTTAACCCTCATGTCGATACAGCACACTGATTAACTAGATCGTTTAAAAAGGCCACTTAGAACCCGCGGGGCGAGACCAACATGACGGACATCATTACGCTGACACCTTTGCCACTCGTGACAAAATAGTCCAATTAAGATGATGCACATAGTAATTGTATTTTGGGAATAATTTGACGGTCGACATCATGCCAAGGTTTTGGAATGATGAATTATTATAAATAATAAACACAGCTACTTATGGGAGCTGATTGTCTTTCAGTGGAAAGTACTTAAATACTATATGAACAGAAATTGTTAAGAGATAAAGACGTCACTCAATGAAGCAGTTTCAGACCAATGCTTGCAGTCTTTGGCTGATGAATAGACTCTATTTTGGTTAAACACGCTCTCATTAGTCCCTGTTATCTTAAAATGAACATATACATTCATGAATACTGCTAACAGGAAACACGCTACAGTGTGTTAATACACCTATTATAGAGCAGTGTCACAGGGTGGCGCCCACAGAGCCTCCAGGTTCTGCTGGCGTCTCTTCAGACCTCCAGTCCGATCCGAGTTTTTCTAGAGCTTCAGAAGGTCACAGTGTCCTTTCTAAAGCACAGACCATTAACGGTGACTCATCGAGTTTTAATACACATTACATTCGTTCAGAATGCTTCATACATTTTCATTAAGGTTGTCCCACTAGAAGTGTGTGCACACCAGTTCTTCCTTCACAATTAGCCCCTCAATAACTCATTAGAGACAGTTCTGCTTAGTTACATCTGGAACAGTTCCCACTTATTGTTAATGACACGTTTGCCGAATGGGTGTTTGACGCATGAGTCCTTTCAAGCGTCAGTGGGTGGAGCTTCACCTCGCATACGATGGAGCTGGCAGCCTGCAGCAGTTTCATTTCTTAGAAACATTGTTGAAGGGTTTTTAGAAAATGTGTCTCAAGCGTAGGATGAAAAGAAGTGCGTGTGAAGATGCGTGAGTGTCGCTGTCATCCAGCAGTAAGCCTGTACGTTCCATTATCTTGTGTTAAAAACGGATCCTGTACCACTTCACGGAGCATTTCCTTACTGAATGTGTGTGTTCTGCATCCCGATCCTCTCTGATTTCATGCATTAAAAGAGATTCTTTGATCCTGAAAACGCGGGCCCACAAAGCCCTGTGCCAGGAGCAGGGGCCAATTCATGTCAGAGGCATAAAAGTCAGTCAGCCACAATAGAACTACGGGGCCAGACACCCCTGGGTGGGGGTTTGACATTCAGAGCGACTTGGCCAAGCCCCTGGCGGCTTTTTCCCCTGAGTGTTTTATACCTCTGACGTTTTTATTATTCCTGCTACGTCTCCAGCGCCTGGCTTTATGGCTCATGAATATTCACGTTAACAGGGGAGTGAAGGAGGTGCTGCTTTCTCTAAGGTGCTTGGGGGCGGAGTCAGATGTATTTCAAATGAAGCTGACTGGGGTAGACAGCCCCCCCAGACCAAATCCACCCCCTGTTTTATTTTTCTTGCTAAGGTCGTCTTGAGGTCGGGCCTTTGAGTGTCGAGATTGCAGCTGCCTCGTGGAATTTGGGGAATAAACAGGTGAAGAAGGGATGAAACTCTCGGTCTTCCTCATCCCTCGTGTGGGCGTGCACATCCTGAGGTCTTTGTAACGGTGGTCCGGGCAACTTTCTCAACCGTCGTAATCCGAGACGCCAGTATGGGAGAAACAGCTGAGCAGCACTGTCAACACTCGGATCCTCCTTTCCCTTTCTGTCTCCTACACACGCACACGCACACACACACACACACACACACACACCTGTCACACTGAGCCCCCTGTGCACGAAAATGGATTTCAGGGTTTAATGGATTTGGAGATGGGGAAAGGATTTTGTGTGTTGGGGGGCAGTTTGGTGTTTGGAAAGAGTTATAGTAGGAGAGAAGCGTAGGCTGGTTGGCGCTGATAAAAGAGATAAAGTAAACCCCCACCAGCTCCTCCCTCCGCTGTCCGTGCCCTCTGTCCCTGTTATTAACCCCGGCGGCGTGGAGCCATATGGGCTGTGAGCGGAGCTCGGCGGTGCATGCGGTCAGACACAGTGGAGAGCAGTCCCACTGATCTGTACAGCCACACAGACCGTACCTGCAGGCTGCGGCTAAGTGAGCACTGACCTGCTGTCAGTTTCTGTAGACACCTGTTACTGGGGTGAATACTGGAGTATGTCAGTGTTGCTTGTTATTTATAAAGTCCCCCTAATCGCATGCCGTGTTTAAACAAGGCTTTTCCTGGAAGGGGAACATGTCTCCATGTGATAATGTTGGAATAAAGCCTTCACCCTCAAGATGAAGCGCCTCTCTTCCTATTAGCCTAAACTGTATAACTGTTATTTTTATCTTCAAACCTGCTCTCAATGAGCTGTTAGCCTGCTTTGAATGAGCTGATATTATCTGCTGAGATGTTGCCAGACTGGCGATTGCATCTGGTTATGGCTTTTAAATCTTTTTTCTGAGTCCGTCAGTCACATGTTGACCCGTGCTGCAACCCGATATTTAAACTGGACCTTAAGTGTTATCAGCACTGAGTATCTTTTCTTATAATTCTTCTATAATCAGTCCATAGATGGATTTAATAATGTGCGGTGCTCACATTATTCATCCTATTCGCCCAACTTTATGAACTGTAGCAGGTCAGGAGAGCTCTCTTATAAATGATTCATACGTCTGCCTTTAACCACATCAGCATCGTTACTGCTCACATTGATTCCAACATATTTTTGGTTTGCAATCAGTGAGCGCTCTAGCCCTCCCTGCATCCACAGGAGCATGACCATGTTTCCCCAGCTGTCAGAAGCACTTTGCCCATTCAGACCCATTTGTCAAGACAGCCACTGTCAAGACTTGTTTCCCTGCTACCTCCTGCACACGTCTGCTTTATTCCAGCGGAGACGTCCCGCGGACCCCAGGATGTGCTCATGCTTCATTGTGTCTGCGCATGAATGGGTTTGTGTGGATATGCATTTGGCCCGCTGAGCCTGGAGGGAGCGATACAGTAGTACCGTCACCTCTCACGCACAAACTCTTTGTTTTCAGTTACTCAGTGATGCATCCGGTTACGTCCGTGAGCTCAGAGGTGTGCTGGTGCTTCACTAATAGGATTGCAGGTCCCAGCCTCGTGGAGGACAGAGCCGGTGGCAGTTCTGGTCTGAAGCGAAGGGGATCAGATGGCCGGAGTGAGGCCACGGGCCTCTGGCTTAACCCCCCCCACCTCCCGTATGATCCGGCCGTCTGCCAGTCATTGAGCTGGACCCACCAGCCAAACCCTCCTCCAGAGGATAGCCATGAATTAATTAGACCATACTAAAGGCGAGTGCGACCAGTGGTGTGTGTGTGTGTGTGTGTGTGTGTGTGTGTGTGTGTGTGTGTGTGTGTGTGTGTGTGTGTGTGTGTCAGTCATAAAGGGTCAGTAGGACAAAAGCTGAAGGATGGGCTGTGTGTGTGTGGGGGGGGGGGGTGTGGGGCGTTGACAACAGGTGGTGTGAGGACGAGCTTTAACCACCTCCCCCCTTTAACGACAGTGCAGCACAGGGGCCACGGGGGCCATGGAGAACAATAAAGGCCCCTTGCTCCAACCGTTGGGTCCCCCCCCAAGCCCCCATTATCTCTGTGATCCGCTGATCACAGGCGCGGCACTGCCAGACTCACCAGTCCCTCTGTGCTAGATGACCACCATCATTGGTCGTTTCCTCGAGGTTGTTGCCCATGTCCTGTCTTTGTGAATGTGTATTCATATTTCTCTGTTCACCATGTCATTACCCCTACTTGTTGGAATGTATTATTCAACATACTTTATGGACAATAAAACTCAAAGAATGGAAACAATGGATTTTTTTTATATCCACACCATGAATATTTAATGTGTTTTTGTATGTTGTTTTTTTCTGAAGCATCTTGATTAAAACTGTAATTAATGGGGAGTCATTAGTCATGGTCTTACAGAATGCAAATGACCCCCTGTTTGGGCCCATTGAGGCCAACAATAGCCCTCTGGCAAAACTACACAAGGGGCTGAGTGGTTGTGGAGTGTTGCCTCGGGGTACAGATTAAGAGAAAGAAATGCAAACCAGCAAGTCCAGTTGGAAGCCTTATCAGACACACAGACAATGCGCAGCAGTTGGTTCTGCTTTTGGGCAGCGTTGGAACGGGATAGTTATCACATCGGTGCTTATTTGGGGCCAAAGTGGGTCCAGGATGAACCTTTTTTCCCCAGACTGCTTTGCATTCTGCAGCAATGTAGCGGCCTCATTGAAATGAATGAGGAGCCTGCTTTATTTTTAATGTATTGCTAATGTCGGCCTGAATGCGCCCGTAGGGGGCATCAGGATGAAAGGCAGCCAGTAAGGCATCGGGAGAGAAAGTAGAACAAAAGCCAACCGTAGTGTGATGAGATGCAACAGAGAACCAGACTGAACGTAACACACAACACACACCACAGCGGAGGCAAATGGCACATGGTTGAGCACAGGGAGGGGGGGGGGGAGGGCTCGAAATAAATCCATCAATTCATCAAATAACAGGAGAAGCAGGACACATCTGGGGAGTTTCAGACATCGTTAATGACGGACAGGCCAACGCAATCAATACGCGATGTAGACGAATCAGTCGAACGCGATCAGAGCACCATCAGAGTGCACAGCGGATAAAACAGGGAGGACATCAAAGCAACAGAGGGACAACGAGCTGGGCGTCAGTGGTTATCGAGCAGGACAATCACAGGAAGAGGTGCTGGTCAATGCAGCCTTCTGAGAATCACATTGGTCTGTGGACAGCAAGTTGCAGGTATTGAACCAATCAGTGGAGTTATTGGGAACATCATCAGCTCTGCACAGTAGCTGCAGGACGCTCGCTGCTCTTACTGGACCTCTCTGGGTTTCATGCCGTTGCTTCATGCAGTCGTGGAACCATCGAGTGTAATGATTTGTGTCCACTTATTCTGGCAATTGGAAAACTTCATTAGACAACCAATTGCAACTGGTGGGACTTATTCTGATTATTCTAGGTTTTGCCAGCTCATTTACATTATTGGACAATTTCTTCTGGTGGTTGGATGAGTCACTTTATTTTCATTATTGGGCTGGTTGTTGTAGTTGCAGCAGGATAACTGGCTCCAGGAACTGACTAGTCAAACCAGAAATTGGACACGCTCTCATTGGGTCACCTTCTTACATGGCTGCCCTCAAGCTAAAACTGTGGCGTATGGCCTAATTCGATGAAGGATGTGGTTTCTAGGAAGAGACACTGTTTTTAAACCATGAAATGTATTCCCTCAATAGTGATAGTGGGGAGAGTCGGGACACCTGGGGAAAGAGAGGAGCAAGTAGCAAGAATCTCCATCCACCATGTGGTATGAGCTTAACCATCGGGTCCTCCCATCCAGAGACATTTTAAGCATTATTTTCAACTCACTTTGACTTTGATGCCGCATCCTGTAAGCACTTGGTGGAAAATTAATATTTGAGTGGCAGAACATATCAGTGTATTCCAAATCACTGGTGGTGAATGTTAAATTAGCATTATGTAAATGACATGGTTCCCCTTCTGCATGTGAATCAGAATCAGAATCAGAATCAGAATCAGAATCAGAACCATTTATTGCCATGTATGCTTACACATACAAGGAATTTGTCCTGGCGGGAAGGTGCATACATTTAACATTTAACAATACACATTTAACAGTTAACGCAGTGCAATAAATGAGGATGAATGGATGAATGAATATCTACATTGAGACAGCAGCATAACAAAATACCAAAAGTAAGATAAAGTGCATGGAATGTGCATGAGTGTAAGTGTTGTGTGAAAATGGCAAGTGCAATGCCCAGGTGTCAAGTGTATTCAAGTCAAGTATAAGTATAAGGCTATGTGCAGGGGAGTGTCCGGTGGGAATTGTCTGGGGGTGACAGAGTCATTAGAGTCAGTGGGGGACCCGGGCTCTGTTGATGAGCCCGACGGCAGACGGGAAGAAACTGTTTTTGTGGCGTGAGGTCTTGGTCCTGATGGACCGCATCCTCCTGCCAGAGGGGAGGGACACGAACAGTTTGTGTCCAGGGTGAGAGGGATCAGCTACAATCTTCCTCGCCCGCTTCAGGGTCCTTGAAGCAAACAAGTCCTGGAGGGACGGCAGATTGCAGCCAATCACCCTCTCGGCAGAGCGAATGATGCGCTGCAGCCTGGCCTTGTCCTTGGCAGTGGCTGCAGCGTACCAGACTGTGATGGAGGAGCAGAGGATGGACTCGATGATGGCAGTGTAGAAGTGCACCATCATTGTCTTTGGCAAGTTGAGTTTCCTCAGCTGCCTCAGGAAGAACATCCTCTGCTGCGCCTTCTTGGCGATGGAGCTGGTGTTTAGTTCCCACTTGAGGTCCTGGGTAATGCTGGAGCCCAGGAAGCGGAAGGACTCCACAGCTTTGACGGGGGAGTCACACAGGGTGAGAGGGGCTGGTGGGGCTGAGATCTTTCTGAAGTCCACAATAATAATAAGGGGCTTATGCTCTTCCCTTGTGTGTGGAGGACTACAGTTTGCTGCAATCATGTCAGGAGCAGCATCCTGAGCTGTGACAGCGTGTTTAACATGAGAGACTGCTTAATCTTTAATGTCACCCTCGCTGCTTTCAGTGTGTACCAAATGCATCTATGGAGTCTCACCTTTCCAACTCCTTGACAGGTAACGGTAAAGAGACTGTTTCACATGCGGTCCCTCACCTAGACTTAACCTTTGGAACGTTGCTATCGACAGAAGCGCTCACCCTTGAGTATTTGTTATGGACGGAGTAATTCTGGTCGCCAGCTCTTTGTGGGGGAAAAGATATTCCAGGGGGATTTAGGTATATTTGACCTGTCTGCAAATGGTAAATACGAGGGCAAACAGCTGTGGAAAATGCTTATTGATTTCCACTCGCGTGTATTTGTACAAGATTCATTTCTCCTTAAGACGCGCCCCCCCCCCCGACTCTGAGTTATAAAAGGTCAGCGAATGGGGGCTTAAGCCATTCAAGTGGAGCTAAATGGATTTCTGCTCCAAGATCCATCTGTTTTTGGAGTTTGTTGACAGGGTGGAAAATTGGAACTGTTGCTCTTCCCTCCCCCAGTCGCACCACCTCCTCCCCTCCTTTTCAGTGCAGGGGTATGAACAGGCACGGCACCCTGGCCGGGTGAGGAGCGTGCTGGCCACGAGGCAGGAGACGAGGAATGGCCATCTGCTGCAGCTACGGGAACACGCCCGTGACCGTTTGACGGGGAGAGGTGCCGCATCTGGTGGGCTGGGGCCAGAAGCCGCCTGAGCAGTCAGGGACAGCTGAGGGGTTTTTGGGGGGGTGGGGGGGGGGTCACCTGACACGAGCAGACCGGCTCTCCTCCAACTGGAAGACGCTGATGTCAGACAGACCAGTCACCCTCACCTCTCAGGCATCTCACCGGCAGGGCAAGTCAGCAAACATGCTGTGTGTGGTGTTTGGTGTGTGGTGTGGTGTTTGGTGTCTGTTTTGTGTTGTGTGTGTGTGTGTGCGCAAACAACAAGAGACGAAGCTGAGAAAATTGACAGGAGTAACAAGTTGGTGAGACAGCATAGAGAACTGCTCACATACGTACAAGCCTCAGGGCTCTCCTGCTCTGTTCGGCTGTTATCATCTGCCTCCCAGCAAACATGTCTGGCTGCTTTTCCACCAATATAGGAGTAAATTTATCAACTCCTCACATGGTACATCGTACTGTACCATGTGATCCGGCAATGGAGGGCTGCAGAAATGTGTCCTAACACCTAGAAATGAGTCAGCATGTTTTATACTTCAGATTCCCTCCCTTGGAATGTGTTTTTGTTAGATGCCGAGATAAAGCCGCTGTTAACCCTTTGACTGAAAATACGTCCGTACATTTGGAAGCTTTCACGTGTCTTAATGTAGACAAGTCTAGAACACTAGTCCACCTGTAGCTTAGTGGTGTTCGTTTGTGAAGATTATCTTGCTGAACAAAAGTAAGTAAATCATTATTTTCTGTAATAATACCCAAACCGAAGCAAAAATCCCATCGGCCTTTAGTGGAGGGAACCAGTGTCATGCTAATGTCATGGGCGACTAGCATGACACTGGTTCCCTCCACTAAAGGCCGATGGGACCACTGATCCTCTGATTGAAAGACGGACCTGCTAACCACTGACCCACAGTCGTCATGGGCGACTGTCATGGGAGACTGTGGCTCAGTGATTAGCAAGTCCGATATTCAACCAGAAGATCGGTGGTTTGATCCCCGCTAGTCCATGTCATTGTGTCCTTGAGCAAGACACTTAACCCTCATTGCTCACCGTTGCTGTGTCTACGGTCTACTGTATAGCATGTAAGTCGCTTTGGATAAAAGCGTCAGCTAAATGTAATGTAATGTAACTTCCTGTTGGCCGACAGGAACAAGTCATGCCTGCAGCACGAGCATGCAGCCTGGGTTAAAAGCAATGGGCTGTGTGGTTGTGGGTGTTGTTCCAGGTACAGCTTAGCTTATTCACTTTGTCCAGTGTGAGTACTACCTGCATGAATCTAAAGACTTAAACGATGCTCTGCTAGTGTCATTTCTCTCTCCAGCGGTGTGACACAGTATTGAACAGCCAATACTTTGCAGCGCTCCATTGAACAAACCCCAACCTTCTCACATTGTTGGAGTGGAATTCTTGAAGGAGCTCATTGCCGCCATCCCACTGCAGTGGTCAATAATGAATGGGCTGTGTGTGAGTGTTGGGGTGGTGGACTATATCTCTGGTTTTCCAGATGGGTGAACTACAGTAGCCTCGATCGGACGGCAGGTTGACTGAGGGCAGATTGGGGCAGGCGGGTTGGGGGGTTGACACGGGGGGTGAAGGGGCCAAGGGGAGGGGGCGGTTTGCCTGACAATGGGCTCAGCAAGTCTCAGCGACCCTCTTAGCCTGCTGCTATAGGCTGCACGGCGTCGGCCATTACTAGATTAAAGTAATCCTCTTTTCAGGGCCAGACAATTGCTTTATTAGCTGACCACACACAGGAGCCCGACCACCTCGGTAATGGCATTGTTGTCGGGGGGCCCTCGGGGTCCCGGGGTGGGTGTTATTGGTGCTGGCCGGGCCGAAGGGGGAGTGGAGGTTTGTCGTCGTTTTTACGGCTCTCCTTAGCAAGGCCATGCATACGTTACCTCTCCTTGTTTCACCCAACGCACCGGACATTTTTTACAAAGGTCCACCCTCCACACCACATATTCCCACTTACTGGAAATATTGCCTGAATTACATTTTGATTAGGTGCGGGTATGGATGTGAATGTTTGCAAACCCCCCTCCTCTTCCGACAGCCTTCTTAGCATATGGTCCAGATTTTATTTTGTTTCTCCCTGAATCTCTCCACTGGCTTGTTTTTGCCAAAAAAAAAGAAATCCCATCAAAATGCTGTTTCATCTCCTCTCTTCCTCAGTTTCTAAAGGCATGGTGCATTTCCAACTGAGCAAAAAAAAAATCCTTTCAAAATCCATTCCAAAATGTGTGTTTTTGCTGGCAGATTGTTCTTTGTCAAAAGGGCATACGCCTTTTTTTACATGCCTGTCAATCAGGAGTGGACACCGTCACCTGATAATTTATTCAGCTTTACGAGGAGCGGGGAGCCGCTCAAACTGAATTAAGTATTGTCAAGCACTGTGAATATTTCATGACTAACCGGAGTAACTTGACGAGACGTGGCGTGTTTCTGTCTTTACATGGCGGTGTCCACGAGGGAGCCATACACTCATCTCACAGAGATGCATCTCTGCATGCGCCCTGAGGGATAAATGCCACCTTCACAACATCTGCGTCTGGGAATTTATGATATCAATCCAGGAATAATCTTCCGTCCCTTGGTTTTTTCATCACCTTTTGGACTGAAAACCTCCACCTTGCGAAAAGATGATATAGTAAATACACAGCTTCATTAAGTTGATGGATTGAACATGAACATGGAACAACCCACTCACCTTGACTGTACTCCGTCTCACACGTCTTTCCCCCTCAGAGGTCGCGAGCCTTCACTGTTCTTCATCAGTACCCATTAGGAGACTA
Source organism: Cottus gobio (assembly GCA_023566465.1). Lineage (NCBI taxonomy): Eukaryota > Metazoa > Chordata > Actinopteri > Perciformes > Cottidae > Cottus > Cottus gobio. The sequence continues at coordinate 19,517,980 of CM042229.1, read as the reverse complement.
AAGCGCGGGGGAGATAAATCCTCAGCTCGGCCTTTTCATAATGTGATATCATTGATCCACGCTGGGAAATTGTTCTGTTTTTTTCTCCCTTTCTCCTCGCTACAAGAGGTCAGAAAGCGGGGTCAGCCGGAGTAGGGAACAAATCATTGCATTGCCCCGAAGCTGCTTGAGCAGGGCGGATGCTTGTGGCACTAACCCAGGCGCTCTGCTTGAAGGACGGCTCTCTCACCAGCGGCCTGCCCGATGACATCCTTTACTTTCCTGGAGGAAAACCTTGAGCCACACTGTTACTTTAATTCCCAGAGAATTACAGAGTCCATACTCTGCTGACTTTGGTCTGCAGGTTGTCAGGGAGTCGGGGGGAGTCATGTGTATCCCATCAGGAATTGCAGAGATGAAACACACAGATGAAAGAATTGGCAGAACGACACATTAACACACACACACACACACACACACACACGCACACACACACACACACACACACACACACACACACACACACACACACACACACACACACACACACTCAGGGCCAACATGGCATGCCAGAGGAGGTTTGCGGTGGATTAACCTCAAGGTTGCAGGGTGGGTGAGCACAGCAACCGGCTCACAATTGGGATGGGAACCTGCCGCTGAGCCCCACGTAGGTGAACCCTCCCCATGCCGGGAGATTGGAAGGATTTACATGCAAATTGTTTGTGTGAGAGTTTGTGTGTGTGTGTGTTTACAGTAGAGCGGTTCTATCTGTGCCTGTGTGCATAGCTTCTGTAGCAGCAGGTTAATGGGGGGGTGGGTAAGGACTTCGATGTGAGAAGATTTTTCCCGCCTCCCTCTTGACTTGAAATCTGTCTGTTTCAATCCAATGGGCTCGGCATGCCTCCAGTTGGTTCTGCTCTCTGTGAGTGTGTTCACATGTGCACGTCAGTGGGCGTGCACATGTGACAGAAGGAAGGAAAGGAGAGGGGTGCAGATCCTGCAGGATGGATGGGAGGTCAGCCAAGGCCGTTAAAACCTCCACACACACATATGCACAAAGTGCAGCATGAGGCTCGCGGCCTGAGCAGTCATTAATCATTTCAAAAGTGACAATGATATTTCATCTTTAATTATCTTCTACTTTATCAGTGTCTTGACAGAACTGCCTGGACCAACCAGATGAACATGCACACGCTACTTCATAGAATCACAAAAGCTGTGTAATGAGAAGTCAAGGAAATGTGTGAGTTACCCAACGCTCAAGACGACGTCCTCAAATGTCTTGTATTGTCCTCAACTCCAAGTTCATCACTTTACTGTCTTAGAGGAGTACAACAAACAAAAACTATTCACACAAAATAAGCTGGAACAGAGAATTCTGACTGTTTTCTTAAAAGATATCTTAAACAGATTCATAAATTATCGAAATACTTGGGAATTAATTTTAATAGTTGACAACTACTCTTTTAATCTTTGCTCTAAAACACAAGTTTTCTTTCTATTTATCTTTTTTATGTACGCAGCCAAAGAAATCAAATATTTTCACCCGGAGAACATCTCGGGTGCAGCCCAGAAATCCACAGGAATTCAGTTTTTATTGAACAATTCTCCAGGACGTGATGTTCACCTCGAGCCAAATACTCAGCCAAGGCAGGCAGTAATGGGCCCTGTGGATGTATGCTTGAGGCAAAGAGTAGCAGGAGTGCAGCTGTATACCCTTAATATATGTATAAATACATACTGTATGGAGTTCACGCATTAAAGGCGCCTCTGCAAAGCTAGTCTTTGAAAGTAGTACGTGACTTTTCATAAACATGAACTCTGAGCTGACAGATCATCTTATTGTCACAGGACGGCAGCTCCACGCTACCACGGGCGCCTGCAAGGTCGGCCTGCCCGTCCTCAACCTCTGTTCTCCAGCTCGTGTTGTGTGCCGTGTGCTCTGTTAACACACACACACACACACACACACACACACACACACACACACACACACACACACACACACACACACACACACACACACACACACGCACACACAGAACAATCCCCCATGAGCACACCCCTCCAGTGCTGTCCCACCGCTACATGTGGGGCCCACGGTCATATTGGCTGCAGACTACACCACTAACAAGTATCCCCCCCCCCCCCCCCAAAAAAAAAACATGTCTGGGTGTGACAAGACACTGTGGAGGGGCCAGGCCCGGGCATTAATGAGCGCTTAAAAAGCCATGAAACGTCACACTTTGACTGATAACCTCATCTATTTCTTTTTTGCTCGGCGGCGGCGAGGGGGGGGGGGGGGGGGGGGGTCATGGCGTACCCTCATATTTTATCACCTAATTCAATTTCGGCAGTATTTTACATAACGTGACCACGGCGATAACACACAAACAGTATCGGAACATGACAGGAATATGAATTGCACGGCGTCGCGTCGGGCTCGGCTGCTGGTTGCGCCGTAAGAGGAGGTTTATATATGTGCCAATAACAGGTTTATAATCTGCATCTAATGCGTCGCGGAGACTTGTGGCTTTCATTCCAGCGTTATCTGAGCGCCCCGGCTAGTAATTGGTTTTCCTGCGGCCTCCGCGTAATGTTCATTTGCACTGCAGAGATTTTCTATCAACGCCTGGCCAAGAGTTTGGTAAACATTCTTCTCAAACTGCGAGAGAGCTGTTTTGTTTTCATTTGGAGGCTTGTTCTCTTTTCCTCAGCATTCATCGACCTGTAGGGCCTCGTGCATGGAACATCATTTTTCATGCTCCTGTCGTCGGCCCAGCTGCTTCTCAACCATCAGCCCTGGTTTTTGGTGGCAGCATGGGTGGGAGGGTCTCTGGATAAGGGTGCCGGGGGATTGGGTGGGTGGGTGGATGGGTGGGGTCGGGCCAGCTTTTGTGGCTGCTAAACGGACTCAGCTGACGGGACTAAGCAGCGGTGACGGCGGCCTAAATGGCCACGCCGGTGGACACACTGAGGGACAAAGGAAAATGGAGGGAGTCAATTTGAAGGGAGAAATGCGTTAGACATTGATGAACTGTGTGTGTGTGTGTGTGTGTGTGTGTGTGTGTGTGTGTGTGTGTGTGTGTGCTGGAGGTGACCCTCCTGGACTCGAAGAAGGAGTAATTGAAATGCCCCGTTGATGTGATTACTATTCATTTGGCTTTAGGGCCGACTCAATCTCGCCGTCGGCCACATGAGCATTTCCAGAGAGCAAAATCCTTGTTAGGTCGTTTACTCAAGGCCGTACAATACTTTCAGAGCCAGATGACAGCGCCATGAGAACAAATAATTGAATTACACTTCAAACCAAGTTGTTTTTTGTTTTTTTTTAGAAGGGAGGACATTACAGGTCAGCTGTCAGAAAATGTTGATAATGAAATAGTAAAGGCTTCTTGAGTGTGTGTGGATCGGCACACTGCGGGGGAGGGGGGGTTCCAATCTCCAGACAGCCTGTCTATTGGACTGAGCTGGTGATAATATGGGATGCAGACGTGTTTAGATGTATTTGCTGCTCCAGCTGCCGCGCAGCGTATCTGCGCCGGTGTCTGTGTTTGTATTGGGCGGGCAGGGAGGCGGTGGGTGCTTAAAGGCAGCACGGACATCTGTCTCCAACTGCGAGACCCTCCCTCCACCCCCTCCGGACCCTCCCAGACACACACACACACACACATAATATCCTGTGCGGGGCCGTTTCATCATGGTGTAATGGTTGATAGGGATCGGAGGGGGGCCACTCTGGATAATGAGAGTGGCTTCTGATGGGGGGCCCCTGTCGGGACCCAAGGCTCGGACAGATATTGCCTTGGGGACCAGGCTTCCCTTCCAGAGAGGACAGAGAAGACGTTCATGCGTGGGCCTAAGCAGCCTTGTGAAAGGGATAAGAACGTACGCATGTGCCCGGGCAAAGGGCTGAAGGGGCGGTGCGTGTTTGGCGTTGCGTTCACGCCAGAGCAGATTGCCCCGTGTCGGGGACAAGATGGGAGCTGACGGATGGACGGAAGACGACCTCCGTCCCCCACAACAGTGCTTGAACCCGAGGACGCCTCTCTCTCGGCTCCCCTCCCTCGGCCCCCCACCCCTCCATCCCTCACTTTGCTCTGCCTGCCAAGAGACTGACTATCTGTCATTCTCTCTCTGCCATCTGAATATGTATTCTTGAGGGGGTGCTGTCACACACACACACACACACACACACACACACACACACACACACACACACACACACACACACACACACACACACACACACACACACACACACACACACACACACACACTCACACACACAGTCCTTGGAACATTAACGACAGCGATAAAGCCATTTAATTAAAAGTGAGGCTGAGCTCGGCCCAAAGGTGTTTTTTATGTCCAATTAAATGCTCAAATGATGCCCTGATATACAGCAGGGCTGTGCTACTTTGACCATGTGGTAAATCACAAGTCCAGTGGTCATAGATAAATACTACTTACCTACAATAACAACATAGAATAGATTCTCTCTCCTCTGGTCTTTTTTTTGTTATTATTTTTTGTAATGATGTGGTGTTATTTGTAATTCACACATCCATCAGTGTGCGTCACAAGCTGATAAATGCTGCCTGCAGATGAGTGTCGTTTGTTTTCTTGTGAGTAATGTGCTTGTCATTGTGTGAAGATGCAGTCTGACAGCAATCTGTCGCTGACAGTGAAGCTAAAAGCCTCAAAGATCTCATTTGGATTATTAGATGTGTTGTGTTTGGGAGCGTGGTGAAATCTTCTCTCATGATACACCTGACTTCATATGTTGATTTGTAGAAATTAACCCGAGAAACAATTAGCACTACGACTCACAATGTATTTTCTCGATTCATCGGTTTGCTATAAAACTTGAATAAATAGTGAAAATGTTCAACCCAACAGTTCAAAACCCAAAGATATTCAGTTAACTCTCATATACGACAAAGAAAAGCAACAAATCCTCACATTCGTGTTTTGGGCTTTATGCAAGAAATAAAGGCAACAACTTTTAATTCATCATGAATAGTACCTGACAAATCCGCCCCCTTTAGGCTGTGATGGTGTCAATGAAACTTCCCGTACAGCCACAACATTGCACACAACCGTCCTCATACACTTGAGCCCACTAAGAGCTTTAAAGACCGCTCTTCCTGCTCAGCAATACTTCTTATGGTTCTTATGGTACAACATCCATGCTGGAAGACATATATTGTCTTTTACTATTTTATTGTTATATGTGAGACTCTGGTTGTAGGATGTATATTATGCATTTTTAGGGTTTTCATTTCAATCAGACATCATATTTTGAGCACATGCGCTCCTTATCTGTGTGTGTTACTGTGTGTCTGTGCTCTGATTAAAGCTCGCCTTTCAGGCCCAGTGGTGAGGATTACTTTGGCTTTGTTGAAGGGCTTTAGAGAAAGGGTCAAAGAGCACCCACTTAATATGGGCCCCAAAGGGCCTCATGGGTAATTGCCAGTGCCTAATAAACTTCTAGACACCCTCTTTTCGCTCAGATCTGGAGAGATCAGAACGGGGAAAAGATCAGGGGCCCCTGGAGCCACGGCCTCCGAGTGGTGTGTGACAGGTCATCGCGGCGGTCCTTTCACCCTGCCCATGGTAATTCGCCCCATTTCCCTCCTCGCTTTGCGTGATGGGTTAGGTTACTGAACAATTTAGTCAGGGTTTCGTAATCTGCCGTGCATAGTGATTGGGAGAAATGTCAGCGGCAGGTACGGATAAGGTCAGGGGTGTTGTTCGGCATATCATTCCAGGATTGGAAGGGCCAATGGGATTTGGAGTGCCCCAAATGCTCTGTGGCTAAGTAATTGGACATCAGGATATGGGCCCGACTGAAACCATAAGTGCCAATAAGAGACAAATCTTTTTTTTTTTTTAAGACTGCGACATAGTGGTTTAGAAGCCCACAACGAATTGCGTATGAGGGCGAAGGCAAGAGCAAGCTCCCTGCTCCTCAAGAGGAAATGAAAAACACCCCCTTAAACACAGACATGACCTTGATTATAAACAAAACAGGCTGATTTATCTCTGCGCATACACGCCCACGTTCTCCCTCACCCAAAGAGGACGCCACGCTAGCTTGACAAGAAGAGAAATGAGTCTTCGAGGCGCGTGGCCTGACATTGAGATACAATGCATTTTTCACACACAGCCAGGTATTTCAGATAGAGAAATGTCAAAAGTCTAGCGAGGTTATGTGGATGGATTTATGGACACATAGATATACGGATGGTGATGATAATGGTAATGTCCTGTGATGTCATTAGGGGTGGCATGTCATTAATTAGATGAGGCGGTGACTCCCCCCCTGCTAGCCTGTGTCATTACATCGGTGTTGTTTCCCACAAACACACCCACCCATGTATAAAGACATGCATAAATAAAATATACGAGCACACATCCAGTGATCTATCAGTATGATGATATGATGCTGAGGACAAAATGGAGGTATTTACTGTGCAAAGTCTCTGCTTTCCATAAACTTTGTTTTAGCCACTGGCACTAATGAAAGATGACTCGGGGCATCCAGTTTTTACACTTATTCTCATTTGTTTGCTTATTTGGTCCTCAAGGCCTCCCATATCAGGTGAACATGGGAATAGAAGCTTTGCAAATTGTTTTGTATTCTATTAATTCTCAGGGCAAATGTAAATGAAACCATGCTACTGGAGACACATTCAGAAGGACAAGCCTTTGAATCATATACAGAAGAAATACATCTGGTTTTATAGGGAGTCACAGGGCTATTGGTTCTTTTTGGCTGAATGGGGTTGGAAAGAATCCTTCCAGTACATACTGCTCATGTAGAAATGAAATGACGTGTGCTGGAAGCAGAAGCTCAGACTATCTTACATCCCTACGTGCCGTGTTAATGAAAAGGCCAATATGTATTCAATCCCCATCCATCAATCCATCTGACAACTCAGTGATGCTCCTAAATGTTGTGAACAGCTTCTCGGGCTTTCTCATTCCCCAAAGAGGACCGAGTCTCAAATGTTAATGGAATGGGGCCGGCTCATTATTCCAAAACCAAAATGTCCCAGTGGACTGGAAGCTCATTCGTCCTTCAGCCCAAAGGTCCATTCTTCCGAAGGCCCATTGCTCCGAAAATACATCAAACAGAAGCAGATGGCTAATGATTCATCAACTGTATGGAGATGGTTGGCCCATAACCGATTCAATGAAGGCTGCAAGGCTGTGATCTGTGCTAATATTTTACTTATGATCAAAGGTGTTCTTAGGTCTTTATGTAATAAATGTAGGTAAGGTACTAGAGCTGTAATCGGGCCTCAAAAGTTCGGCCCGATAAGGCCCGAGCCCGACAGAATTTGGCCCGAGCCCGACATGTACAATTTGATTGACAGGTTTTTACAAGCCCGAACCCGTTTACAGCCCGACATTATTAAAATGTGCGCACACACGTCGCACAGACACAGCTCTTTTGTCTAATTTGTCAAGTAAAGTCAAGTCAAGAATGAGTCATTTAATTTAGGCTATACCTTTTTTTTTATAATTTATTAGAAGTTGGAAAGAACAAAGAAATACAACAAGTCTTCTGTAACAACATTTCAGCATATGTCTCCATAATCACCAATACAAATGTATTCTTAACGAATTAAATCAAGATAAATTTTAAACTAAAATAGGTATTTGGCAATAACGAAATTTGTTTATTTTAATTTGTTATTATTGCAGAACAACATACACAGGGGAACACAGTGTATTATTATATATTAGGCCTACATTTATAATAGCATCAAAGAAAAAAGAATACAATAATAAAAAATATATATTTTTGGGCCTTAATAATATAAGGAAATTAAGATAAAGAAGCAGGATTTGCTTCGCCACTTCTCTCCACAATCTGGGCTGGCCTCAACGCGACAGTGACCAGCAGCTGAAATTTAATAAAAGAAGAATAATGTAGCCTATAGCCTATACTCTGCTGTTTACATTATGCATTTTAGACTCAATTCATATTTAGATATAATTTGAGAAACATTTACTCACCAAGATTAGGCTACATGTTTTTGTGGAGGAAAATTATCGAATCCACTGTGGATGGCTTAAGCGCGGTCCTGCGCTCGCTGATGGTGCGTCCAGCAGCACTGAACACCCTTTCACTGCTGCTGCTACTGGCCGGGATGCATAGCACCGATCTTGCTAATTTCGCAAGTTTTGGGTAGGATTTTTTGTTTCTCTTCCACCAGCCAAGAACATCCATCTCATTGTCCATATCAGCAGCCGTTTCGATGTAGCGAGTTACCTCGTCATCTTCCCAGTCAGCTTCCCTCACATTTTCCCACTCCGCAAAATTCGCCGTTTTTGCCGGAGGACTGTCACTGGCTTCGACTCTGGAGAGCTCTGTGACTGGGTCTCGAATCTCCACATCTGGTGCACCTGCAGCCATGGCTTGCAGAAGAGTGCGGACTTGAGCATGTATGGCATTCCTGTCTGAGTGTGACAACATTCTCAGCTGATTAAATTTTGGCCACAGGAATGTTGCGATCTTGTGGAGGTCCTGTATGATCACTTTACGCGCGAGCCAGTCTTCGTGCCGTTTACGCACGACAGCTTGCTGAGGGGAGTCCATGGCATTGGGCTGACAGTGGCGTTTCAGTTTCTCACTCCAGAGACACACACTATTAAGTGTTGGATACGTGTCTCCCTCAAGTTCCCGCTGTGCTTCATAGAACGGCTTCAGAAAGTTTAACAAAAAGTCCAGTGTGTCTGGGGCTATTTTCTCAATGCGCACGCTCTCCCCTCGTGCATCCAGCTTTTCATGGAGCTCATGATAAATGGCCTGTATAGAAGTCAGTGTGAGGTACACCGTACTGAACCGAGTGTCTCCCATTTGCAGCAATGTTGTTGACAGTTGCGCAGCCAACCCTGACTGTTTAACGTACCTCACTAATGATTTAGCAGCAGAAATGGTATCTCCTATGTCCGGAGCACCGTCGGCTTTGGATAACTCGGCAATGTCGAGTCCATGGCGCAATACCGTATTAATGAGATGGTCTATGCAGTCCAATCTCTGGTATGGCCGCAGAGCGAATTTAATGTTTGCCCCCTCATCGGTCACCCATACAATTTTGCTGAGAGTGGAAGCGTCAAGGCCAAACTTTGTGACCAGTAGTTTCAGTATCTCCCGTCTGATATTTTCTCCCGTCTTTGCCTCTTCCAAAGGGAACATTGTAGTTGTCAGGGTTTTATTTACCAGTTCCATATCCTCACTTATGAAATGGCATGTGATTGTCAAATAACTAATCTTCCGATAATCTTCTGTCCACATGTCTGTGGTCATTGCGACTGTGCCATCCTTTAACACAGTCTTAAGTTTCTGTACTAAAGCTTCCCTCTTTTCTTCTGCCATGTCAGTGCATCTCTTCGCAATTGTCACATGGCGGGGAATAACAGAATTTGCGGGAACCCTCCCATACGCAGCCCCGACATTAATTAGTTCTTGCGCCAGCTCTTCAAAACCCTTGCCATTTACGATATTAAAAGGCCTAATGTCTTTACAGCAAAAGCTGACACACTTCTCCGTCACTGTTTGTTTCACCTTTGCAGGGATGGGTTTTGATGCTGTAACAAACGATGTGATTGTAGGTTGTTGTTGATCCTGGGCACTGCCGGGTGTTGAACAGCTTCGATCAATATGCCTTCTCAGCGACGAATTCCCTGTCGTTTTGCTGTCGTACTTTAACAGAATGTCGCATCTTTTGCATTTCACATATCCCACTGTCTCATTGTTCTCATGCACAATGTCAAAACATTTCCACACATCAGACTTTGCTTTACTCTGTGCAACTAAAACATAATCACCAGAGGCCAGCCGCCGTTTCACCTCCTCAGCATCCATTTTCGCGCTAATCGAAACTCATCACCTGACCGCTCATTTACCGCGCAACCCAGAGCGCAAGCATAAGCCCGAGCCCAGCCCGAGCCCGTGTAAAATAATCGAAATTAAGACCGAACCCGCCCGAACCCGTCGGGTCCCGTCGGGTCCCGTCGGGTTCGGGCAAAGATCTTCAGCTCTATAAGGTACTGTCTCAGAAAACCTGCTTGAAAATGTTGCTCAATCGTAGGAAAAATACAATTTACTAAATTAATTGCACGTGTAAATATTGCTGCTGTTAACACCTGAAAAGTGAGGCATAATACTAAAAGTGTTAGTGAATCAGAATATAAGTACTTATTGAACAATGATATGGCCTTAAAGTGCTCAATCAGTTTACAGGGTTCATACGGTCATGGAAATCCATTGGTCAAAATGTTTTATTCTGCCTTAACAGACATACCAGTTATGAAACACTTATACACTTTAAAAATATCTTCCTCTCCAAACATGACGAGATGGACAGAGGGGTGATGGACTTGACAGCTTCTTTTTAGCAGCAATGTTCAGAAGTCTGTGAAGAGCCCAAACGAGAACAGCAGCTTCTGACATGACCTCTCTTCATGTCGGCCTCAGCAGCCCTGCAGAGCTCAGCACACTCAGGAGGAATTTGATTCAGGACATGAGCGGAATGTCATTACGTTGATATAACTTATTAATACCTCAATGAGACGTATCAATATAATGTAAGGGAGTATGCAAATCAGCCATGCTTTTCCTCTGACATCAATTAATCATCCGCCAACTCCTTGATGTCCAAATCTCACATCTTCCCATCGCTTCAAAGAGCACTTTGTAGAATAGTTGAGGGTTGAAATTTGATACCCTCCAAATGCTATTTGCAAAGCGTTGCTGCTCGTTTTCAGACATTTCCTAATAAATGCAGAGAAGAGATTGTGATGTGAAAGGGAAGTTTGCGGGAGATGCTTTTCAGATCAGTTTTGGTGTATTTTTGGGGGATGGTTGGGCCAGTTAGAAATGGAATAAAACCCGTCTCATTGGTTTATCCCCTTTGTACGTCCCTGGAGTGGCTGAGGCCAGACTTACCCTGCAGGCCTGCATGGCTTAGGTCTCTGAGGGGTAGACCGGTGTTGTCAGTGCATCATTCCCGAGTACAAAAGCATCCTCCACACCTGTAATCTGAGAGGTCAAAAAGCCTTAGAGACTGAAATAAGAGAGAGGAACTCCAATGCCTGCAGGTACCAGGCAAGATGTTGGCTGCAGAGAGTTGCATTTGGAAGTAAAAAAGACACATCTCTCATGTTTTATTCATGGCTTCCAGGGAAGTAAAAGAGAGTTGTTTTCTAGATTACACTGGCTTCTTGCTACATCACTGATTCATCAGAGGTCCCTGTTTGAACAGGGACTTGTTTTCTTGACCATGCATCCAAGTGTAATTATATATTTGCAAACAGTGTGTGTGTATCTGTGTGGGCCACATTGAATAATGCATCTATACTGTGTGTGTGTGTGTGTGTGTGTGTGTGTGAGCTAGAAGAGCCTCCATTATTGATGTGACGCCGCAAACATGACATCACTGGATGAAGACCATAGGGACGCCATGTTAGATTCATACATATATGCTTTGTGTTAGTCCACTCAGTCGAACAGTGGGAGATGATCCTAATTTGTGATTTGCACTTGTTTGGCATTCGTGTTGTGTTTTCTTTTAAAGGCCACATGTCAGTACAACTTAAACAGGACTTCCTGCAGCATAGACAGATAAAGAGAAGTATCATCCACAGGCTAGATGCCAGGACAGTTAGCAGAACAACACTGAATGCAAAGCCAGATAAGAGACTCATCAACAAAGACGTTCACACATATTCTAACCAAGTCTCTTCTTTTCTTCTGTGCTTTTTTTCACCCCCAGTTTTGAGAGATGACTTCCGTCAAACGCCCAGTGATGTGGTGGTAGCAGCAGGTGAGCCGGCTGTCATGGAGTGCATCCCCCCCAGAGGCCACCCTGAGCCCACCATCTCTTGGAAGAGGAACAACATCCGGGTCAATGACCGAGATGAGAGGATCACCGTAAGTTTTGTACAAATAATAACTTGTTTGCAAGCTCTTAGCTTTGTGTATTGCATTGTTAGGGTCACGTTCAAGTTAATTTTCTTATTTATTTCTAAGTTGTTGTTTTTTCATCATTTGACCAAGCAATAGGGTTCAGAGTATTTATTTTTTGATGAGGATGCGCTGATTAAGAATCCATCCAGCTCCATCATAGTTGATAATTGAAAAGCAGCATCACTATTGAACTGCATTGATTGCTGTTTAATTGAACCCTTCAAGGCTGTTCACCAGAAGACCACCTTCTGCTACTTGGGAGCATGCACGTGTGTGCACACTTTGTGCCCGGAGCTTGTCAAACAGTGTAAGGAGCTAGCAGAGGAGCCATCTGTCATGAGACACTGAAAGTGACGGAGTGGCCTCCCTCTAGACTAACATGCCTCAATATCCTGTTTCCAACCTCTTTCCATTTGTCTTCTTTCTTTCCCCCTCCTCCAACACCACCTCTCCACCACTTTCTTCGCCCTCCTCCTCCTCCTCCTCCTCCTCCTTACCTTTTCATCCATCTCCTTCTGTGCCTCTCGCCTTGGTCTCCGTCTCTTCTTTTTGTGCCTCAATTTTCAGATGCGAGGAGGTAAATTGATGATTTCCAACACCAGGAAGAGCGATGCAGGCATGTATGTGTGCGTTGGAACCAACATGGTCGGAGAGAAAGACAGTGATCCCGCTGAGCTGGTGGTGTTTGGTAAGTCATTTCTGCTGTGTCTGGTTACATTATGGTCAGCTTGCGAACACTGCATGGGAAATGGAACATATGGGAATTATATTGATTTATTATCACATCACTACTTCCTTTGAAAACAGAGAAGTCTGTATCTTGGAATAATAGGCAAGGTTATACAATGATATACAAATTACAGTGTTAATAGTCTAAATTGGAGTCATTGGATTTTTTCAAAAGTATTGGACTTCAATAAATGTCCTTTAATTTAGTAAAGGACAATCCTGTAGAGTAAGTAACTCTAAGGAAAGATGTGTACTGGTTATTATAGTAAGCCTCACAAAACACACTGGATTTGTTTTCTCCTGGGCTGTACTTTCTCTCCTCAGCTGATGCTGTTGGAGCAGAAGATGGATGTTTCCCTCCCAGCTGCCCTTTCCTTTGCTCCCCTGACCTCTCTGCTTCGTTCCCTGTCTTTGATTCTCTGCTTTGCTCGCAGCAGAGCGGCAGCATAAGCGCTCCCAAGTGTGTATTGATCCAAGGAAACAGATAGAAGATTGATATTTGCTTTTCAGGCCCACCAAACCCCTCCTCCTCCTCCTCCTCCTCCTCCTCCTCCCAGATACTGCTCTTTTCGAACAACAGTAAACCTTAACCCAGTGTGTACCACCTAATGTATCAGTGTCTGGTTCTTGAAAATGACCGGACTCTTCCCCCTTATATTTAATAGTACTGCAATGCGGGGAGTTTGCAAGATAATAGCTAGTGCCCATCTGCACTAATTTCTTTCGGCTGTCACCATTTTTAAATGATGATCACAATCAGAGCTCACAACACACATCTGTCTCTCTGGACATATGTACCAAGTTTTAATTGTCCCACCTGTTTGACTCAACGTTGTTATGCGCCTGCATCAGGCCTGTAGCTCCATCAATGATGATGCACGACCCTCCTTCCTGTTCCTGTTGAGTTGTGGTTTTATTTTTCACAATTTATTTCTTCTGCACTCACTATTCATTCTCATCTGCATCACAGGCACGGCTGCTGCAACAATGTAATTGCCCTGGAGGCGTCATTTATGTTCCGTACCAGGAGAAGTTGTAATCCTCTCTCCGTCCTCTATCTCGGTCTACTTTCAGAGAGGCCGGTGTTCACCAAACAGCCGGTGAACCAGGTGGTGTTGGCAGACGACACGGTGGACTTCTTCTGCGAGGTGCACGGAGACCCGACGCCGACTGTCCGCTGGCGGAGGGAGGAGGGAGAGTTGCCCCGGGGCAGGTACGGAGGAGAGGGCACCTGTTGTCTGTTAACTGCCCCACGCGCAACCACCACCATGGTGTCATCGTAACAAGAATATGCTGGTGGTCAGGGTGTTACTTAGCAATGTGTTACATGTCCAGTCATTTCACTGATGATACTAAATATAAACAGCTGCCAATGTTCTGTGCTTATCTAGGCAACATGAGAAAAGATTGAATTATGGATGATGTTCTGCGAGTGGATGTGTTCCCACATCTTGGGAGGGTAAAGTTAGAGAAACCATTAGAGAAGCGGCCCTGTACCTTTTAAGATGGTAATAGTAATGCCAGTGATGGTACATGCAGTCATGTGACATGGTAACACCTGGCATGGTAACACAGTGACTGTTGGAGCCTTTGTGGGTTTGACTGAATGAGACTTTAATGATCCCTCTGGGAAAACAGGGTAAATGTTCCCTAGTTGTCAGCGGGATCCAGATCACCACAGGGAGCCTATAACAATAAAACAACAATGTAAGATCCGCCAAACACAGTCTCATACTGCCGACTGCAGTACAGCAACGTTTCAGATAGTAAGAAAAGCAGCCTCATTCTCAGCCTGACAGCTCTGCATTTTGTTACATTTCAAAGGTTCAATGGACCCACATAACTTTGAAGTTTGCATAAAAAAAAGAAAAGAAAATCCCCAACGAGTGCAGTTTTCAGAGCGGTCTTCGCGTGTGTGTTTCAATGTCTTTCCAGATTTGAGATCCGCAGCGACAACAGTCTGCGTCTGACCCAGGTGCGAGGTGAGGACGAGGGCACTTACACCTGCGTGTCAGAGAACAGCGTGGGCAAAGCCGAGTCATCGGGGACCCTGCAAGTGCACGGTGAGACATGGGCATGCATCTGGAAAACGTTCCAGTAGAATTCCATGCCTGAAAGGTCCATCTCTGTCACTGACTGCAAGCTGGCTGCACGGGCACAATGTAGTTGTTAAAATCTGAGTGAATAGTGGACTCATTTGATTTAATGTTATGTGTGAATAATGAGGGGAAAAAGCGCCACAAGTCTAATTTCCAGTGAGGTAATGTTTTTGTAAATGTCTCATAGAAAGTGTCATTTTCTTCATACTTATAATAATTTCAATACACATCGTTCAACAATTGAAACTTCAGTGCTCTGGCACAACATTAGATTCCAACACTGAATACATGAGTAAATTATTTGCACAGATGGACAGTTTTGCTCTGACTCATCACAAAACACATCCCAGTGGCTTCTGTGTGAGATTTGCCATGAAGTTATTATCGGTGTCCAAAATGTGAATATGATATTGGCAATATGAAGTCAATGAATAGACAGCCAGACCACCGTGGCTGGTTCTGACTCCCCATTTTGTGCCACTGGTAACACGCTGTTAGCTGGAACTATAAGATAGAAGTGAAAAATGGATTTTGAGTTCCTTTCGAGTCTCGACTCGTCATCGCTCTGGAGAGCCAAGATCAAAAAGCAGTGAGATTGCATTAGAATAAAGTCTGCCCCTTGAAGAGAGGCACTGGGAAGAGAAATCTGTCATTTGTGATGATAAAAGGGAATATTTAGAGTTTTGTTCTGTAGCATTTAATCGTGTTAGCAGGCCCTCCACTTCTGACACCTGTCAACACACAAATGCTCACGTACTTTATCCATATATGCACTAACTCACAGATACACAGAATATTTGTTTCATGCATTATATTAATCAGTTAATTAATCAGTCCACTCTGTAAAAAACTTTGATTCTAATATGTTCACAGTTCTAAATGTATAAAAAGTATTACATATTTAATAGCATAATGCCTCATTTGCATATTTAAACATACATTTTCAGAAAATATTTAATACAAAATAATTGTCTTCCACTGGGGATGTTTGATGTTGATAGATATTAGTAAAACAATATATAATTAAATGTGAATAATAATACATCTAAGAAGATTATGATACTTGACCTTATAAGTCATACTACAATGGTGTATACTGTGTTATGATTATAGTTATAAAGCATTACTCTAAGTTCTTCTAACTATATGTTTATAATACAGCGCGTTGAAAGGGCTACTAAACGTAGCAACAGAATGAAGAAGTCGTTCAGCAGCAGCTGTTAGACAAATAGTTGGATTCATAGAGTGGTTCATGCAGCTGCAGTATTATGGGTAATAGCCCCCCCTTAACAAAACCACAGATCAATCAGAACACAACCTCTAATCTTCACCTCTATGTCCACATTCAGTCCATCATCCCTACATCTCCCTGTCCAAACCTCCTGCCTGTTTGGGACCGGTTCATTTACATATTTCACAGCAGCCACGTCGCCGTGTCATATCAGGGTAAACACAGGCGATGTTCATCATATTAATTATGGTCCTGTTCTACTTAGCGTGTCACAGTCATTCCAGTGAGACGGCACGCTGTACCCGGGCCCACCTAAATGGAACAGGGCCACTATTAACGTTATTAATTACACCTGCAATGACTATGAATGCTGAATAGACCTAAGAGTCTCACTCCATGTTGTTGTCCGAAAGTGTCACCGCTCACTGTGACCTCATCATCTCATTCATCTGCCTTTTCCCCTCTTTTCTTTTCCATCCTTCTCTGCATCACTCCATCGCAGTTGGCCCAACCAGTAAGTATTCCATTTCATCCCATTGTTTGTGTGTGTGTGTGTGTGTGTGTGTGTGAGTGTGTGTGAGGGAGAGAGTCTGAGAGAAAGAGAGGGAGACAGTCTTACAGATTTAGGTTGCCATGTCGGAGGTAAACCCCCACTACCACTGTTGCTTTTTTGTTGTTGTTTTAAAGCACCTCTAGAAACGCTGAGAGTAGGCTTTTGATTTTCCACAACTGAACTTCAGTCATGCTTCAGCTCATCTAGGTGGAGCTTCTATTTTCTTTTTTTAATATTATAAAATAAATAAATACATGACTGTTATATCATGGTGCTTCAGTAATATACTGATTAATCACACATGCTCTGACAATTCAATTTCCTAGCTGGTAAAAAAATGCCTGTGCGTTGACATGTTTTCCAGCTAACAGAGCGGTGAGGTTGGGAAGCTGACAAACTGGTCTTTTAACTCCAGGCTGCTGCGACACGATAACGTTACCAAGTGTTCTTGTGTACTTGTGGTGATTAAATGGCACAAAGCTGTGAGAAGAAACACTCCTTTTGTGCTCCGAAAGGTACCAAAGTCGACCCTTTTTAGCATGGAAGACAAAATGAGGAGCTTTTCAGACGTAGATGTAGTCGAGGGAAGTAGTTTTACTGAGGAGGACGCTGTCACAACAAGAACAATGTTTCGGTCGCACAACGGAGAGGACTGTGTGTTTTTGGAGAAAGGCTGACACCATTCCAGCATTTCATCGGTTTCCACCTCTCAGTGCCTTCATGTGTGTGGGCAGGGGCAATTGAGAGGGATGAAGTAACCCCTTTTAAGCTATGACACGCATTGGAGGGCATCAAGAGATGTATGTCCATTAGAGGAACAGTTCTCTGCTGCAGAGGTTTGGACTAATATGTGCTAATGGGGGTGACTAATGGCTCCACACCACATGAAATCAACTTTTCTTCACAACGCGACAGCCAAAGAGATTGTTTCCAATACTTAGTTGTCAGTATTGTTCATTGGTAGCCCTCTGCTGTTATTAAGGAAATGCCATTTTAAGACTAAATGAGCATACTTAACATGGCAACAGACAACTCCCCCCTCCACTCAAGATTTTCAGAGGAACTATTGTTGGGCTAGCGGATTGCTTTCCCCTAGCAGCTCGCTTTCGCCTAGCAGCTCGCATGCCGCTAGCAGCTGGGCTAACGCTAGCAACTTGGCTAACGCTAGCAGCTTGGCTAACTCTAGCAGCTCGGCTAACGTTAGCAGCTTGGCTAATGCTAGCAGCTTGGCTAACGCTAACAGCTTGGCTAACGCTAGCAGCTCGGCTAACGCTAGCAGCTCGGCTAACGCTAGCAGCTCGGCTAATGCTAGCAGCTCGGCTAACTCTAGCAGCTCAGCTAACCCTAGCAGGTCGGCTAACTCTAGCAGCTCGGCTGCAGTCCAAAGCAAGAAACAACCGTAAGAATCAATGCCACAATTGCAGTGAAAGCAAGGCTTATAGCAATCTTCTTAATGTGTTGTACTTAATGATAAGATAAACCATATAACTTAACTACTGACACTTTAAACAATATCATATTTTCTTCAGGCAAGGGTAAATAAAGGGAATAGAGTACTTTATTGTCCTCATAGGGACATTTGTTTTGGACTCAAATACTGCACACATCGGTATGTGGGGAGTGCTCAATATGGGAACTTAAACATCTCAATTATACAAGAAAACAATGTCATAGTGCCAACAGAAGAATGTGACACACACACTTTAAAAATGTTTAGGTGCAGAGCTCTTACATGTTAGATGGGTTTTAGAACATCTCACATTACCTGTCCATCATTTCCATGTCGACTTTGGTCAGAATAACAAATCGGTTCGTTATATAACTCTCACTAGAAGTCCTCGGACTAACACACCAAGCATGGCCGATACCCATCAGCACATCCTGACTGGTCTAGTTGCCCTTCTGCTTCCGAG
Organism: Cottus gobio; assembly: GCA_023566465.1. NCBI lineage: Eukaryota > Metazoa > Chordata > Actinopteri > Perciformes > Cottidae > Cottus > Cottus gobio. The sequence goes on along the minus strand of CM042229.1, from coordinate 19,499,490 downwards.
CTCACCCTGGACGCTGAGCAGGAAGGCCGAACTAATCAGAGACCAACCTTTTATTTGCTCCGTATTCCATTGAGATTGCTTTCTGAATCATAAGTACAGAGCAGGACCTGATGGGCTTTCAGACAACTTGAGTCGGTCTCAGCCTGACTTGACTAAGTCCTGTCTGTAAATGTGCAGCCAGGCTTGGAGGTAATGAAACAATTTGAAGGCAATTGTCCAGAGAAGGAAAACAACAGTCAGATACAGTAGACCGTAGACACAGCAACGGTGAGCAATTAGGGTTAAGTGTCTTGCTCAAGGACACAACGACATGGACTGGCTGAGCGGGGTTTGAACCACCGACCCTCTGATTGAAAGTCAGCCGTGCTAACCACTGAGCCACAGTCGCCCCGTAATACAGTAGTCTTGCCTCCAGAAATACAGACCCACTGCCATAACTTATACTATTTATAATTATAGTATTCTATTTAAAACTGCACCAGCTCTCCAATTCATGTATTGATGCAGGATAAGAGTTCTGGGCACACAAGTCCGCTCCAAATTAAATAATAAAAAAAAATAAAAGCATAGATGAATTATGGTCCGGCTGTAATTCATTATGCTTGGGAAATAACCACCTCCTCAACCATGATAGTCAAATAGAAACCGGGTCATGTAAAGGGTGTGTGTGTGTTATGAAAGGGTGAAGCTGAAGTCCCATGCAGCAGCAGCAGCAGCAGCTTGAGAGTGTGTTTACTCAGGCGTGCGTGTGTGAAACAGGCTGTCTGCATCAGCATGGGACTGTGACAGCTGCCTGTCACATCCAGGCCCCTGAGGAACTCTTGCTGGGAGCCAGTGTGTGTGTGTGTCTGTTTGTGATCCCCCTCGTGTGTGATAGCATCAGTACGTTGGAGCAAATCACACGTCAAGTGTGCGTTTAGGGCAGCGGGGGAGGTAGGACTCTCTGGTTGTAAGCACTTTGTCAGCCTTTGCTTGATTGAGCGACACACCGTGCTCACACTCTGATCCGTCTTGGTGTGAGCACAGTGTGTAGTGCACAGCCCGTTGAAACATGTGTCTGCTGTGTTTAGTTTGGGACTATCTTCCGAATATGTTTCTTCCATAAACCCAAATAAAGCTGTGATCAGCAAAACTATCACCGTACCAGAATGCCTCCATTACATAAGGTAATGGGAAAGAAAACGTTTACCCCAAAACAATAAATGGGGTCACCTCTCTATGCTCTGTGGTCCCAGACAAAGGTTTTCTTTTGAAGGACGTTAAACAAAGTGGAACGTTGGATAAATCAAATCAGTGCAACTGTTTTTGACAAAAAAAACTCCTGTGCTGCATTGTCCAAGTATCTTGTAAGCAAATATGGGCAAATGGAAATCCAATTTAATCTAGCTAAACAAAACCTTTCGCAATAATCTTCCCGGGAAGTGATTTTTTTATAACCTTTATAGATTTTGTATTTCTTTAGGACTTAAGTCTGTTTGCAATTGTTCACTTTGATTGTTTGACATGATGGTCAACAATCAGTTTAATTATCACAACACAATACAAATTAATCTGTAATTAGATTATATCTAAATAGGCAACGGGTCTTCACAGCGGATGGAACATAAACTGTAAATAACTGACCGTGCCAATGGCTGTGAAAGAGGGGATTTGGCCGAAAATGTCACTTCCCCCCCCAAAAAATATGTTGAACGTGGTCAATGGCACACGTAACTAAGGTTGCCTACCCCTGCACTCCATGATATAGTCCCCTAAAGGGCCCAAGCAACACACATGGGTCGCCAAAATTAGGAATGAGTGTTGGGCCCCGAAAATTGGTGTCGTCATGTTTTGACTTGGACGCTTTTTTATTTTTTTATCTTATTTTCTGTCACCTGGCCCGACAATGTAGACGTTCCTCGGCTGAACTTGAAATGGTTCTTTTAAAAAGTAAGGACAGGCCATAAGTCTGCTGCTTTTATGAGGACGTTTGCTCCTCATCACACAGTGAAACACAAGACCAGCCACTCCCCAGACCAGTGCTCCTCCTCCAGTCTGACTGCTCCTATTGTAAATGCTGTGGAAATGGAACTCATGCTCTTTGTTTATTTTTGCCGTGTTCAGCTTGTTCTGTTTTCTCAGCCCTGCAAGTATCCAGGCTCATCAGATTCCTATGTCAAGTGTTTCATTCTTTATTTAGACATCCCTGACTCTGCCTCCCGCAGCTATCAGTTTATGGGCCATCATTTTTGCACACCCAGTTATGTATTAAAAAAATTGGAAAATTAAGGTACTATGGTGTTTGATTAATAGTGACAGCATTTCTGTTTTTTTGTTGTTGTTTTTTTACAACAAAAGATGTCATACCTAAGCAAGAATCCCAGAATACGAAATGACTGTAAGACGCGCTGTGCAAACAGCTTCCACAGCAGGCAGGCATTGTTTTCCAGACTTCTGTCATGTATATTTCAGCTGCTCTGCTACTGTGCGTCTCCCTGTTTCCATCCCATGTATGGATGCTAATGTCTCCGCCTGCCCTAAATCTAAAGCTCAGTGTCGCGCCGAGTGCACCCATTATTGCTAATTATTTATTACAGCCTCAGGCAGTGTGCCGGCTTGCCTGCTCAAATCAAACATTGTTATTCTCCAGACAAGGCTGTGTAGCTCACCAAAAACAGCATTTTAATAGCCTGAATATTCCGAGCTGTCTCTGTATTTGGGTCAAAGTTATGCCGTTGAGTCAGGCGTGAGGGGAAGATGTTCAGGTGTTGACGAGCTTCTTTTTTATTTATTTTTTGGCCTGCTTTGGCACGGTACAAGTGTCTTTTCTCCCGTGTGTTTGTCACATCTGTGTAAGCCTAGAGTTGCATTACATAAGAAGGGGGTATTACACTGCATTTCTTTAATATTTCAGGCCTTGCATCAGTCCTGACAGGAAGCCCGTTATCAAGGTAGCAGTGGAAGCAGCGGTTCACATCCATGGCACCGGGAGCATGTTTGGGCTTTGACCTTTAGGGTTAGTGTGAGCAGGGGCGGATTGGCCATAGGGGATTCCGGGGAAATTCCCGGTAGGCCGGCCGTGTTGGGCTGGTCCAACTCCGACCCACGTCCTTCACCAACCGGCTGGCCCTCTGACATCGTCGACCCCGACTATACTCTCTGCTTCACAGAACACGTTAAATGTACTCTAACAATTAAAGCAGAGAAGCACTGACTGATTTTTATACTACTCCCCGCGATCTGTAATCATACTCATGGTTTTTATCTTCGTTACTCGTCTCATCTCTTCCATCAGTCTAACTTTAGGTGTTAATAAATGTCAATCACTCCAGCCTACTAAACACTCGCTCAGAGACCAAGTCATTTTTGTGCCGTTCTTATGTTTTTGAGCCGTTTTTTATGCACCTTAAACACCCCTACACACACACATAAATCCCACACCCAGCATGCAACACTATGGATACCACTGCTGTTCACACCCCATCGTATGTTCTGTTCGGTTCATTTCTACAATATAGTTCTGTGTTTCCCCTACCATTACATTAGGAGGGCACTATTTGCAGGTCAAGACAAACACCCTCTTGCAGCCTGTATTTACAATTAAATGACAGCGCTTGTGCATGCTTTTCCCCCAGTCCGCCCCTGAGTGTGAGGGGGGGCTGCATCTTTGACTGCATCAGGGACATGACCCTGCCCATATATGCAAAAGCCCCCTTAACTGTGATTCATCCTGAGGCTGACACTTGGATCCCCTCCTGCTGTGTGAAGGGGCCCGTGGTGGAAGCAGTCTTTAGGATGGCGCAGGGCTGGACATGGGGATGCAATGTGTACGCAGGGCATGAAGGGAAGCTCATGTGAGGGGATTGAGCAAGTCACATAGAGGGAGGCTCAGTAAACAAAGCGGTCCTGTGTTTCAACCCAACACAATATTTTCTCTCACTAGGCATAACTTTGGATTGGCTAATTTTTAAATGTTTACATATTGTAAGGAGGGAACACAACAACATTGCATACCATGTAATAAACCCCAAAGTCACTACAGAATATATGTCAAGGTGCATTACACATTTTCAGCCTTTGATCCTGTTTTTCATCCAACTTTTTACACTTCAAATAAGAAAATGCAAATTGAAACACTGGCGAATCAACGTTTCTTTCTGTTAGTTTAGTCAGTCTTTGTATTCTTGAGGAGGGCTCTCCGCCTCCCGGTCTCTCTCTTTCTTCTGTTCTAATTGAGACGGAGAGTGAGAGGGGAGCAGGAGATCAGGTGGGAAGATGAGAAATCAATTAGGACGGATGGAGGGCGTCATTATGCATTCACACCCCCCTCTGTGGAGGAAGGCCTGTCACTTGCTCCAGAATCAATAGAAATCAAAGATGTGTGTGTGTGTGTGTGTGTGTGTGTGTGTGTGTGTGTGTGTGTGTGTGTGTGTGCCCCTCCTGCCCTCCATCTGATTAGCCTGGTTCCTGGGATCATTAAGGGGACCCACAGACCTGAATCCAGGCTCCTGTGGGTTCTGGGCTGGTGGTTGATAGGCTCTCCGCCCACCCAAACATAGGAGATTGATTGTCATATAGTTTAACCAATAAGCATCTATCATAGGCGTCATCAATCAAAGCCCAACAACTCAAGGTCACAGATGATCTGTTTTGTCCCATTGGGGACAAATAGTCCTTTTTGGCCTAATAGTTCCATGTAGTAAGGAGCCCCGAGACTAAAGTCAGGGGTCATCCTCAGGGCTCCCTCTCTCTCTGGGCCGTTAGTGCTCTCAGCTGGTTCTCACTCACTCTTCAGTAGTAGGGGTGGTGGTGGTGTGTGGACACCAGGCGTGTTCACTCCACATTCTGGTATCCATGCTAGCCCCGTCCAGTACTACCCTGCTATGCGCGTGGCCAATCAGTGACGTTCAGTTCTGCAAGAACTGCTCCCATAGTTTCTTGAAGTTCTGCTTATTTAGTCCCTTTTTTCACCACAGGAACTTCAGCTCGTGTCCCGCTTCATTCATACACCAAGAAGACTGAGGGACGAAGAGAGAGCATTTCTCTTTGCTTGATAACATTCACAGTTACTTAAGAGAAAGAGATGAGCGAGCTGAGAGGGCGGCAGTAGGAGAGAGAGATAAAAAAAAAGCACAAATAAATAACCATCAAATAGTCGACAATATGTACTGAGGAGACAGACTCTCCGTTTCCTTTTCCTCCTTTGTATGTCTTTCATCACTAGCGCCTCAGTAAATACTATGCAGCAGTAGCTGTCGTCTCAGTGAGACCAAACAAAAGGTTTTTTATGTGAACACACGAACTTCAGTTCTGCAGACGCTGTGGAAATGCACACAACCACGGGCTGAAGGAGCCTATTAACTCATTGAAAAGCAGTCCTGAGACCAACAGGAACTTCTTGGTGGAAATTGGGTTTAGTCTCCTGGAAGTATCCTAGAGGAGCTGAATTTCCTCCGGTTGACACGCTGTGTTTCTGAGTCTGTACAACCCTGAAAGGTGAAGCTAGAAGCAGACAGCGCTCAGGCTTTCTATTGCCGTCCACGATACAAAGTAGAGGGGAAGCTTCAACCTTCATCAACGTGGAGTCTGTTCTCAGCCTTGTTTGAATTCACTTGTTTGAAATCGTCTGCATTTCTTCATCAATCTCTTTATTTATTTTAGCCTTCACAGCCATGACCCCTCTCTGAGCACGTGGTGTGTGTCGGCCTCAATATTTGCTTTTCAGCTAAAACTGTGTGTTACTTAAGGGATTCTTATTTTTTGATGGCTTCAAAGCATCAGTAATTCATACGTCTGTATATATGAACCCAGAGAGATGGGTTGATTAATTCATACAATTCTCTCATCAGCTCATCCGAAGTTAAAATGTTGAATCAAGAATAATTGGTTGACTGAATCTATGGACATGATGGATATTTAAACTGTGAGGAGCAGCTGATGATAGAATAACAGCTGGGTGATTTATCAGCTGCCACATAGCTGCTGACTTACAGTCTCCTCATTGCACTCACTGTTATTTATTTGACATTATTGCCTCTAAATCCCAAAAATAAATGTTTTGTGGCCTTTACTGTCCATGTTGGGGCAGTCAGGTGACCATCCACTACCTCCAGGTCTGTGTTTGTGGGAGATAAAGAGATGGAGACTTGTCAGTCCGTCGTCACTGGAGGCCTGTCCCGGCTTAATGCACTCAATGTCGCCTCTGGCACGTTCTCACCCTATTAAGCCTCACTCAGCAAGCAGGCAGACTTTGGTTCTGTTGTGCCCCCGATTAACGATTTCTCTCCATCATCTGCGTTGCAGTGCCCCCTCAGATCGTGGTCCGGCCACGGGACCAGATCACAGCCCCGAGTCGCACCGTAACCTTCCTCTGTGGCACCAAAGGAAACCCTCCGCCGGCCGTCTTCTGGCAAAAAGAAGGCAGCCAGGTAAGAGACTTGTTGTGACTGGTGTGGAGACACAACCCTGACAGGGTTTGGGGTTGTGCATGGTCATTTGTTTCACACCATTTAAAAGTAAGGTGAATGAGGTAAAATAATATAATAAATTATATGGCAATATATATTAGTTTTATAAATATACTTCCATAAACTTCCAGTTTTATAATTATACTTCCATAATGTGTTCCAGAGAACACATTTTTGGGATATTAATTTATCTGAAAATGATGCATTGTCTTATTAAATGTGTGCAAATATACGAGGGCGCTCGGCTGTGGTGGTGCTTCGGCTGCTACTTTTGCCTCCCCACCCTCTTCACCATCGGGTGCTCTCTGGTGACGGCGCGCAAGATCCGCCGCTTTCCACCTTTCCAGAACAGAAATCTGAACATTTGATAAAGTCAGGTTAAAAATGAAAAAAAATCAAGAGGGAATTTGGGGTATCTCATTGTGTCACTTTCAACATAGTAATAACATTTTGTATAAGTCAGGCTATGAATTATATATATAAACAAACCTTCACAATGTGGAAAGGAGATATCTGTACTTTTGAGGTATTTCCAAACGGATGAATCCGAGTAGGATGAGTATGAAAGCAGCTTAAAACAAAGACAGAGACCCTGTGATGAACACAGCATTCCATAATGTTCTGATGTTAGTCGCAGCTACTTTCCCTCACATGCCTCTCTGGTACACGTGCTTTAAAGAAAGCCTGCATCTCTGCTTCTCACCGTCATGTTCCTGACTCTCATCCTTAGCTTTTATCACTATGTACTTTAGTGCCAGGGTGACTCACACACACACACATTCATACACACCTCCTTTTCCCATCATCCACACAGGGTATTATTCACCAAAGTGTGAGTCTTCTCAGGCCCGTGTGTGTGTGCGTGCGTGAGTGTGTGTGTGGATGTTGTGCATGCATAAGTATGAGTGTGAGAAAGGCGAGCGTGTGATAAGCATTGCAGCCTGTTGGAATGCGCTGAAAGGCCCGACGAGAGTGCGTGGGTGCCTGTAGCATGGCTCCCAGGTACAGATTAGAGGGGGGGTGGAGAATGTGTGTGGGAGAGGGAGAGAACAAGAGTGGAGGAGAGAGATAAAGAGGAGGAAGCGCAGAGGACAAGGAGGGGGGGTAATATGTGGGTAGCATGTTGGTAGCCATGCGGCGAGACCCCATCGTTATTTACCAAATGAAAAGGGAGAAAATGAGGGATGAAGGTCGGAGGAAAACACACTTTTGGTGTCATTTCTTCTGGATGAAAGTAACAGCAGATGTGGATGCAATGAAATAAATGAGTTACAGGCACAACACAAGCATTTGTTTTCTTCGTTTTTATTTATTTAGTGTTTTTTCTGTTGTAAGTGTTGTAGTTTGAGGACACTCAAAGTCACAAAACATTTTGAGGTTTGTCGTTTGAACGAAAGGTCAGAGTTCATCCATCTTTCCGTGGCCGGTCCCGGCGCTCTCCTTTCCTCTCTGCAGGCTGCATTCAAACCATCCTTCATGTCCTCACCGCGTTATTTCCGCTTTGTTTTGTTATTCATCCTTGAGAGAGCCACATTTCTGAATTCCTATTATGCAAATTCATATTCTTAATAAAGCTGCCATTGGAATAGCTAATGTCTGGCATTGAGGTCTGTGTTGTAGCTGCAGGGTTCAAGGCTTTTCTTTCAATACTCGTTCTTTGAACAGAAGACAAAAACCAGAAGCCTATATGTGAAGCTGATTTAAAAAAATGCCCACGAGTTAACAAAAACTAATGAGATGAATTTCAAAGTTAATTTTAGCCATAAAGTGTGGACATGATCATGAAGAAGTGAAATGAAAAGACTAATCCCCCTCATGTTTCTCTCAGATCCTGCTGTTCCCCATCCAGGAGCCGTCACAGTCGGGCCGTTTCTCCGTGTCGCTGAGCGGCGAGCTCACCATCACCGACGTCCAGGTGGAGGACTCCGGCTATTACATCTGCCAGGCCATCAGTGTGGCCGGCAGCATCCTGACCAAGGCCCTGCTGGAGGTGGAAAGTGGTGAGTGTAAACATTACAACGGCCGTGGAGTTGCAGGATTACAGTCATCTGATTACACGGATAAGCAATCAAAGTGCCGATCTCATCAAAGATGCAGTGATTGTTCGCTACGATATATATATTTTTATTATTTGGCTTTTGACTGTCACTGTTTTAAATTCTGTTGTGTATATATTTGCTCAATATCTGAATTCAGTGATTAAATGGGTCACTTAGTTTAACAAGGAGACAGCCAGGCTGTGTTTACACCATAAATCTTCCATTGTCTTTCTGTTGATTGAATCCACCTCCAAAAGGACCCTCCTAGCATGTGGTCTAGTCACAAATCCCGTCTGACAATGACAACAAAGTTCATTGTCTGCCATCTATTTGGAACATTATTTTCAGAGGTTTTTGAAAGATAGTCCTGAACTAAATGACAAATAGATATGGACAGGTTTGGGCATCTGAGTGAGACATATACAGTATATCTGTTAAAGGGCCAGCGTGGAGTATGAGGCAGCATCTTGCAATGGGGTTAAAACCTCAGTCAATAAGGAAATAAAATAGTGTGTCAGCTTACAGCTAGCTTTACACACTAGGTTAACATTATGACACTGTCCTCTGTAAACTGGAGGAAGCTAAAAGAAAATGTCTTCTAATCTTTAGATTTAACGTTTTTTATCTGATTAATAACTTCTCCCAATCTGTTGATTAAACCCCGTGCAGCGATATAGATTCAGAAAGGCATCCTTCAAATCCGTCTCAAATTAAAATATTCTCCCCCGAATGAGCTAACAGCAGTAGTCCTCTCCACTCCTCCAAACTAAAGCGTAGCTCTGCTCGTACCACGTGTTTACATCGCAGGTTGACCCTATAGACAGAAAGGCATGCAGCGCAGCCTTATGTGTGCATGCTTTCTCTGTGGGGATTGAAGCAGGCTTTATCTGGAGGATACATATTTGCAAGCAGTAGGTGTAGCTGCACATCAAACAGGTGTGTGTGTGTGTGTGTGTGTGTGTGTGTGTGTGTGTGTGTGTGTGTGTCCATTCCGCCGATGTAAACGGAGCATTTATGTATTGCTTTTTATGAGCTAACAAGCAATCTCATCAGATCCTCTCACCGTTGACTGTTTTAGGAAAGTTTAGCGCACGGTTCAGTGGTCTGGTACCAGAATGTGATCCCAATCCCATTTCAAATCGGTCATCGGTCTGCATGCAGCGATGAAGCAGGGCTGTGCCATGAATGTTCATGCCACGTCTCACATGAGGGGCAGGCAAACATAAAGATTGATTGATGTTGACTTTATTACTGTATGTCTGTAAATAGGACTTCCAGGACAATGATAACAAAAACTGAGAAATTACCAGTAATGTATAACCCTCCCAAACAATACATCAATCATATCATACAGGCGTAATAGTTCAACATGTAATGGATTTGAAGCAGAACAATAGGAAATATGATAGGAATATAGAATAGGAAATATTTGAGTATTAAAAAAACGACATGCAGTTATGAGAGTACTTTATGATGATTGATGGTCGTTTCAGGACAGTTTGACTATGAGGGCTGCAGCGTGATTGCAGTGTATTATTGCTCTTATGTTTTGGGTGCTCTTGAGTTTCTCTTGCTATTTTAAAAACATGGATAGACAGCACTCCCTCACACTGTGTGCTACACACTGTACATTAACATCTGGATCACAACCAGAACACCATGAACGTAAAGTCAAAGACTAATCTGAGTAATCTGATGACAAGAGGGCTCAGGTATGGCCTTCTATTCATGTAGTGGACATATTGTGACCACACCCATTGGTTTTGAACATCATAATTTTGTGTTTTAGTTGTCGTCTTAGTTTCTTGAAACCAGAAGTGATACGAGAGGGTGGAGCTAAGTCCAACCGAATGCTGAGCAAGACATTTTTGGGTGACCAAAATGTTACAATTGACTTTCATGAACTTAAACACAGTGAAAGGGTTAAAGCTCTAAGAGGAAAACACTGCCAACTCCCAGACAACACCATGGTAAAGACCTGCCAATCACCTTGGAGCCCCGCCCTAAAGCATCCTCTGTTTGACTCTAAATGACCATACTTTACTAAATGAACATCATGCTGTATTGAAGAAGACTTGAAACTAGAGATTGAGACATAAACTCATGTTTACAATGTTTACTGAGGGAATAAACCAAGAGAGAAGTAGAGTCATTTATATAGACTTCTATACAACCAGATGAGTCGCCCCCTGGTGGTCAGTAGAGAGAATGCAGCTTTAACATATGAAGCATAGACTTCTATACAACCAGATGAGTTGCCCCCTGGTGGTCAGGAGAGAGAATGCAGCATATGAAGCATATACTTTTATACAACCAGAGGACCCGCCCCCTGGTGGACACTAGAGAGAATGCAGCTTTAAGACACTTCAGCATTGTCTTCACTTTTTAGACCTTGAGGTTGCCGCCTGGTTGTATCTCAAACCATCTAACTTTGCTCTCTGTTCCTGCAGCGCCCTCGGACCGCCTCCCGCCTATCATCCGACAGGGCCCAGCCAATCACACTTTAGCTCCTGGCTCCACCGCTCAGCTGCACTGCCACATCATGGGCAACCCCATCCCCAGCATCCAATGGGAGAAAGATGGCCAGAGGATCCTGGGAAACGACGGTCGAATCAGCTTGATGGAGAACGGCACCTTCCAAATCACCAACCTCCAGGTATTTGAATGAAAGACTTCCACTCAACAACTAAAATGCAGACACAGTTAATGTTATCCCATATGGAACAAGAAATGAAAAACTTTGTAATTGTCATTTTGCCTTTTAAATTCACAGCTCTTCTGTGATGACCTTCAACTTATTTAAATTAATTGTATTTTTTTTTTTTTTTTTACTGCTTCTCATTCCATCACAGCACAATTTCCAGGGAACTCATTAAAATGTATTCATGATCTTCGTGTATTGCGATTTGCACATCAAACATGATGCAGTACACGCAAGATAATCAAATTCCAAATCCCACGTGATAAAACACACCGTTTTAATTGCCGGGAATGCATCAGGACATTTCTTTTTTACCAGTGACTCAAATGATGAGTTTTTATGATAGAAGGAGAGGTGGGGAAAGTAGCAAAACCGCATCTGCGAGGCGTGATCACCATGATAATGAGCACGCCGGGCCATTAGCAGTCGTTAGCATCGTCTTACTCCGCGCTAATGAAATCCATTCCGCCCAGAATTCCCTCCCGGGTATGAAGCAGCACCTGAGGTCACCGCAGCCTCTGCGAGACTCGGAGGAGGCTCGCACATTAATTGATTGTGGGTTCTCAATGATTAACGATCGCTGAGACTTGTAATTAAATCCTCAATACATCACTGCAAGTGAGGAGTGGATGAATGGGAGCGGAAGATAGAGATGGAGGAGCAGGAGGCTGAGTGAGAGGAGAGGGAGGCGGAGTCGGGAGCCAGCAGCCCGAAGTGCATTTTGCGCTGCATTCATGTCATGTAGGAATAAAAGGCAGTGACTTGACAGCTGAGCACCAACTTGGAAGTGCTCGAGCGTTTGAAGCATGTTGAAGTTCTCTGTAGACTCTGGTTTGATCTCAATCTACACAGTGAGCAGACATGCCCTCAGTGATGGCGGCGCATTTGATTTGATTGTTCTACAGCAGACACAACAACACCTGGTATTAATGGCTTTGGATTTCACAGACAAGATCACAAACTGACTTGTCGAAATCAGCAGTTTATTTCAATCGAGAAACAAACAACACTTTAGTTGAGGGCTTGTCGCCAATGTCGGATGTTGGACGCCAGAGTCCATCACTGAGACGAAACAGAATAAAACAGCTGTAATGATGTAACAGCGGCAGCAAACACGACTCAGAGCCTGCAGCTGAGTACAAGCACAGCAGTTCTGTGAGCTAACATGCTCCCATTCTGACAACGCTAACAGGCTGATGTTAAGCAGGTAACGTCTACCATGTTTAACATCGTAGTTTAGCCTTAGCGCTAATGCTTGCTAATGAGCACTAAAAACTAGCTGGAGCTGTTGGGAATGTCTAAATTGTTGCAGGTATTTGTTCATAAATCAAAGTTACCTGAAGACAGCACTAGAGGCAAAGTTAAGTGATCAACTAAGTTATTACAATTCATTAGCAGGTGATCATGGATACTTCTAAGTTTCTACAAAGGAGTGCATCCAATAGTGGTGGAGACCTTTCTGTCAACCTGCTGGTGGCGTTAGAAGAAAAGACAACACATCATCTGGGCACCATGGATGTCTGGACCAAGTTTTTTTTTTCCTATTTTTGAATCAGTTATTACAATATTGTACACACCGAGTTAATTTCTCAGTGCGTACAATATTAGTCAGACAATCAGGCACATTTTAAACTTTGTGGAAGAGAATAACAAGGATAGCAGCACTGATTACATCCATCACAGAGACCCCAGGTGTTAACTTGGTGAGCATGATGAGTGCCAAAGCTACACGAATACAAGTTGTAATAAACTGAATAAACCGATTCATCAATTTCATCAATCTCTAAACATCTGTTTATGTCAGTTAGCTAAAATCAAAAGAGTATGAAACGCAAAGACTAATCATTGAGCACAATCTTCCTTCTAATAAAAATAAAACCCATTGAAACCTGAAATAATCAGTGTAAAGAAGTCGGTTTCACCGGGGCCCCTGGAGGGGGACAGATGGTGTGTTTGTTCCTCGTACCCTGGCAGTGAGGAGATGCCATTACCCTGGGATCTCTGCCAGACACACACTACCACGGCCCCTCTCCGGTGCCAAGACGTCCTGGACAGACGGGAAGTGTGTCTGTGTGTGTATTCTGGTGCTGGTGGAGGGGGTTAAAGAGGGTTTTCGCTGCCATTCTGCTAAACGGTTGCCGTGGGCGTGGGCTATGGGGGTGGGTGAGGGTATGGCCAAAGTAAAAAACGAAGCGTACAGAGGAACCCAAACAAAGCCTGAAGAGTGTGAGCAGGACTACGCGGCCAAAGAAAAGCGATTACTGGGAGTAATCACGTTAGAGGAGGAAATCGAGTTCATGTGTTGACTTTAAATCCCGGTGTACGCGTGTTATAGCCGGTAATCACATTTCCCTTCTGCGCCCGCCTAAAAAAAGGATCTGACATCATTATCAACCTTCTGTGCGCTGTAGTGTGCAGAAGGCTGATACCCGCGGTGAGTGGGCAGTTAGCAGGTGGTGGGCGAAGAAAAGGAAGCTCAGATCACTCTGTTTGACTGATTTCTAGAAAGTGGGCAACAGAAATATCCCAAAGATGGAGTCAAACTATAATGATGAATAATATTCCCTCTTTGAGTGCGGAGCTCCTCCCTCCCATTCTCCTTTCTTCCTCGCCCCTCATCCATTTTTCAGCAATCTGTTTTTTCCGCGCAGCGCGCAGAGCTGCCAGGCTTGATTAATAGTCAGGTGTCCCGGCTGTTTACCCCACCCGCCCTCTCCACCGATTCCCCATCCACCGAATCAAACGCCACCATCTGGGGACCCGCTTTGTACCCCCTTCAGTCAGCCGGCCCACAGTTCAACTCAAGGTCAGGGCCTATAGAGAGAGAGTGAGGAGGAGGAGGAGCAACGAGGGATGCTGGGTAGGATGGAGAGTCACCTGTCCCGTGTCCTGCAGGACGCTCTGACAAGCCACTTAGGCTTGAGTAATTCCTCTGTCAGCGTTACTGATGAGCCGGCCCTGGACGCAGCACACGCACACGTGCGTGTGCACGCACACACCGCTCAGCGAGGCATTAGTCATGATAGGCCGGCCTCGCACATCCTCTGCATAATGTATAAGGTTTTCAATGGGAGGAATACGGGCAGCGTTCGCACACTAAGTGAATAAGGGGAGGCCGATTGTGTTGGCGGCGGACGGGGTTCTGCATGTAAATTGCTGAACTACAGAGGACTGAAACCTCTTACAGCAAAACGGAGGAAAAACTAATTAAAATTCCCCGTAACGCTCCCGCGTAGAGTGCAACAGGAGAGCGATTTAGAGAGCCAGCAGTCCTCGCAGGGGCCGTTAACATTAAAATACAGTCAGTCCCCCTGCTATCTCGCCATGGGCGGTAAATGGAGCCCAATTTATAATTGATCTAGTTTTACAGCTTCTCTCTCTGGAGCTTTTATTGTAAACAAACAGGGTTTGTTTCCTCGCCACATTGTTTGAGTGTGTTTCATAGCTCGTAAAACCTTTGCAAAGCCTCTATTTGTGAATGTTTGGAATCCCGCCGTCTTGTTTCTTCTTCGCTGCTTGTTTTTCTGCGTTTAATGGGGCATTAAGGCCACCAGTAGTTACTCATGCACGACTGCCCTTTGCACTCAGGAACGTTTGTATTACAATGTTGTGGCATGAATGCCAGAGCTGGGCGATGATACAAGGGCACGCCCATCAAACAATGTAGTGGTCAAAATTCCACAGGGCTTTAAAGTAAACCCTGTACATTTAAAGTTTTATTTTAGTAAATGAGGAAAATTTAGTTCACATTCAGTGTCTCACCCAAACACAACCCACTGTCCTTGAGGCCTGCCAGACATGTCGAATCAAACTCCTTTGCTGGTGCATTGCTGTTTTTTTTGGCGCTTAGTTTAGTTGGCATCACATTGAACACATCCCTGCGTTGCAAAAGAGTTAGGTGGCGGCGTATTGTGGGATGATGAAATATTAATCCAGTTGGAGTAACAGATGAGTTTGAAGTCTTATCAGACACCATAGCTAGATCATGAGGTAAACCGTAATACGGCATTCACTCGACAAAGTAATGCCCCAAAACTTTGACGGCATTGCTTTGCACCAAAAGTTGGGCCTGGTTTAACTTTATTTCTCCGGAGCACTCGGCGCCGGAACCCATTTAAATAAATGAAGGGGTTACTTTTTCCACACAGTGATGTTGTCTATCTGAACCTTCTCGTCTGCATCTGCACTACAGTTTTACAGTTAGTCTGCACACTGACTAACTGTAAAAAGTGTTGTCCCCATTAGTCACTTAGAAAAATCCAGTCCAGGGCGAAAAGACGTAGAAGTTACCCTTTCAAAGAAGGATGAATTGAAGCTGAGAGCGAAATGAAAGAAAGCAGACAGAGAGAGCGAGACAAAAAGAAAGACCTGGAGCCGTGAAGCTAGAGCAACAGAAGCGTGTTCAGAGGCACAGCTCCTGCTAGCCTCTGAACTAGCTAGCCTCTGTACAAATGAAATGTAATGTAGCTCAGGGTCACGTTCCCCAGCGCGCAGACCCCCAACATCTCCCTCTGTTGTACGCAATTTCACAGCCCGTCTAGCTTCTGGCTTGCCTCCCCAAAAAATGTGATAGCCAGCAGTCACTTGTGCACGTCAACAGACAGACACATACACCCCCACACACACACACACACACACACACACACACACACACACCTCTTAATTATATCTGCTCATAGCATGTCCAGAATGCTAAGTAGCTGTTGAGTATAAAGACTGGCTCCTCAGACACTTCTCGACCGCTAGCTGCTCATTAAAATTCTGTCCTTTGATCCCTCCTTTAGCTCCCCTCCTCTGCCGTGTAGGAATCAGACGAGGAACATAAAAGCCACCAGCTTGACTTTAACTTCAAATAGGTCCACTGAGAATATTTCATTTATGAAAAATGCAATAAAATAACTACCAATGACAGTGGCCAGAGTATAAGCAGCTCATGAAACCTGTGTTACGGGTCAGCAGATGAGAAACAAAAGTGATGTACTTTTGTACTGTAAAATGTAGATAAGCATAACAAATGTATTGCCTGAATGCTGCCTTTTACTTAAAAAACATGATATTATTATTTTCATTCAGAAGAACCGAGAAATCCAAATAATTCTCAGTCATGATGTTACTTTCCATCCAAACTAATTAAATGAAACCCTTTCCGTTGTCTTCGGGCACTGTGTGTGTCCACGGGTCTATAGGATGTCCTCATGCTGCCAGCAGCAGAGAGGCAGAGCCCCTCCTCCTCCACCGTTCCTCGTTGGATCTATTTTTGGGGAAACAAATATGTGCGAGAGACAAATCATTTTTTGATTCTGTTTGAATTGTGGCATGATTATTTTTCATGTCAAGAAAGTTGCAGTTCGTTCTAAAACTGTTTAAGTATATCATCATTTATGAGACAGAAATCCACACAGAAGTCGTGCAAGGGTGCGATCCATCTGGAGCCAAGGGACTCTGCCTGTATGCGCTTAGTTTCCATCTTCAATATCTGTAGGAATGTGATTTCCACGCGGAGGCGAGAGGAGATGATGGCTGATGACTACAGTCGCACCTTCTTTCAACATGTTAGGCAAGCTGCTCCTGGCGGGTCGGAGCCCGCCTGACTGATGGGGAAGCGTAGAGACTCGCCTGCCTGGGTCACAGCGCTCTGCTCGCCAGCTTTCCCTCTGCTCAGTGTTCTGGGAGCAAACATTCTGGTTGGAGAGCTATGACATTTAGTCTTGATCAGTGGTAATGGGTTCATTAATGTAGCAGCCAAGGCTCACACTAAACTAACCACACACCTTTCCCTGTTGCCAGGAAACGGACTCTGGGGTCTACACCTGCCTGGCTTCCAGCTCCAGTGGAGAGACGAGCTGGAGTGGAGTGCTCACAGTCAAAGGTAAAGTGTCTCAGCAAGATTTAAATGCATGCAAATGACTAGCACCTCGATGGAGAACACAGATATATGAATTTACGTATATCAAATTATTTGTAATTTATTTTATTGAATCATTTGTACAGCTAAAAATCCAATCTGCCACTCTTCTATTTCTGCACTATTATTAATTTGGCTAACTTGGGGACATGCTCTGTGTAACCCTTACTTATAGATTTAAGTGACAGTTTAGAGCAGGGGTCAGGAGAGCTACTTCATGGGTACTGAGTCATACGAAGGGCTACCAGTTTGATACGCTCTTCTGAAATAACAAATTTGCTCAGTTGCCTTTAGTTATACATTATTAATAATACTCATCTATGTGAAGACACTAATCACGTAAATGATTTCTCACAATAATTAGCAACAATGACAATAAGGAGGGAAACAGATATCAATATTCAGCACTTTAATCTCAGTAATTGTTACATTTTTCGATGATCACTTACATCACTACATTTCATAGGAAAGATGTCCCATTTTCACTAGCCACTGACAAACCCTTTTAACAAATCATGAACTATGTTCACAGTCGTAAAAAAGAATTCCTCTTCCCATTCGTTGTGAAAGTGATACGTTTTCTTCCTTTTTTCTGCCATGTTTTGGGGGCAAGAAACTGCATTCAGCTACCATCTTTGTCGCGCCCGCGCCCGCTAGCTTACTCTCCACGAGCACTGGTTTTGTCTCGCGCAAAATACTTTTGAACTAGAGTAGGTCAGAGTTCACCTAAACTTATCTAAACTCATGAATAATGAACATATTTTTAAGATATTGTCATTTTTAAATGACAATATCAATATTTTAAATCACACAATAATGTGTGATTTAAAAAGAATAGCAACAGAATAAAATTTAATTTCAGACGCAGCTCACAAGTGCTATTTTTAGAACAGGCCTGCGGGCGACTCATATGGTCCTTGGGGGCGACCTGGTGCCCGCGGGCACCGCGTTGGTGACCCCTGGTTTAGAGCATAGTTGTCAATGTGAGACCTTTCTTTAAAAGGTCTGAGTAACGAGGCTCGTTGTGACCTCTTAATTGCTCCCCTGAAACAACCTGCAAGGTGTAATGAACCCCTGGGGTCCCAGACTGTTGCTGGGCAGACTGAAGGCATAAATGTGGGAAAGTGTATGAATGTGAAGCATGACGTTGACAAAGAGACAACCCTTTCTGGGGATAAATAAAGGTTAAAACACGCTAACGGCCTGCCGCAGCTCAAGGCAGACGCTGCTTTGTGAGGCTCTGCTCTTTATCTTCTCCACAAGCCATCAGGCTGGAAGAAAGACTTCAAGCTGGAGAGATTTCATTAGTGGCATTAAATACTGAATTTGTATAGCAGCTCTCATACAAGACATGCGGCACAAAGTGCTTTAGAACAAAGAGAACGAGACGGAATGAACATAAAAACAGGGAATTAAATGGAGTAACAAGCCGCTCTCATGACACAGAAGGTGGTTATTTGACTAATAGCGCCGTGATGGTTACTTAACATACAATAGTTGTTATGAGAAGCCAAAATTGCGAAGTCTGTTAGAAGTGAGGAAGTCGGCCCGCAGCGATGCCAGGGCGAATGTTTAGTCAACATGAGATTACACAGAGGGCATAATGAGACGCTTGATGTCCCTCCTCCCCTCCTCCATCTTTGCTTCCTCCCTCGCCCTCCAGAGAGCGCAGACCCGTCGGTCGCCCAGGCCACGGAGCCCTTCCAGCTGCCGGGTCCGCCGCACAAGCCCATAGTCACGGACGTGTCCAAGAACAGCGTCTCTCTGACCTGGCAACCCAACGCTCACGAGGGCGGGGCCGCCGTCACCGCCTACATCATCGAGGCCTTCAGGTGAGTGCCGCCAAGTCCAAGAACGCTTTCCCTTCCTGTTGTGTGTCTTCACGGCCGTAAGAGAGCTTCACTGCTTCGTCTGCTCTCTCAGACAATGCTTTGTCTCTAATCATCCCTCTTCTATATTTAACAGTCCAGGCTGCATTCCTCGTGTGCTGAATATTTTAAAATTCAACAATTTTAACATAAAAGCATCCTTCTTGTCAGAATAGAAAACCTTTTCAATTACAGGACACTCAAACACTGTCACTGACTAACCAGACTAATGCAATTATTTTATGCTTTGCAGCTCTTTAAAGAGAGTCGTGCTGCCACAGTTATTAATTAGTATTAGACCTTGAAAAGACAAAAAACTCAACAGAACAATTCCATGGATTAAATGTATGAGGGGAAGTGCATTTTACTTCAGGTTTGGCTAGGCGAAATCATTCCAACATGTCAGGAAATGTAACGAGCATGTGAGAGGACTCATCTGCACACCTGAATGCAGCGCAGCAGAAAGTCCAGCGTGGATTAATTAGGGGGGCGGCTCCACGGATGGACGGAGGCCTGCAGATCCCTCTGACCCAATACGGAGGAGAACACCGGCAGAGCCTAATCAGATCCAGAAGTCCACCGTGGCCCGTGGCAGCGGCGAAGCGTTTCCAAGTAACGCACGCCAAATCTTTCTAAAGCAGCTGGAGGGACCGCTGGGATGTGTGCAATAACACCGCTCTGCCTGAGGGGCTGAGATGAGCTGTGTGTGTGTGTGTGTGTGTGTGTGTGTGTGTGTGTGTGTGTGTGTGTGTGTGTGTGTGTGTGTGTGTGTGTGTGTGTGTGTGTGTGTGTGTGTGTGTGTGTGTGTGTGTGTGTGTGTGTGTGTGTGTGTACATATGCAGGGTGTAATAGTGTTTATTTAATGTAAGATGGCAGACGGTCCATTCTCCAGGTGGGACTGCATTCATTTTCTCTTTTCTGTAGCCACAGCCTTGTGTGTGAACTCCCAACTCCTCCACAAAGTTACCTTGAATACAGCTAGAGCACAGGGCGGCCTACACACGCACACACACACACACACACACACACACTCAGAGACTCACAGACAGAGATGAGTATTCATGAGTCGTTTTCTTTGGTCTAATTGTGCGGTTTAGCACAACTGAAGCTCCTTCACCACAAAGACCCACAATACCCTTGGGGTAATTCTAAAAGTGTCAAACAAATGGTTGTGGAGGCCTTTGTGACTGCCGCTCTGCCAAGGTGATGGAGGATTCACAGAGGAAGGGGAAGAGACGCCATGATGCATCTGGGGGAGTGCCACGAGGCTAAGAACATGCCCTCCTTTCCCGCCGGCAGCTGCGGCTTCTTCCAGGCTCCACGACATTATTCACCAGGACGGCAAATTGCATCACATGGAGATCTTCTAGCGAGCACAGACTTTTCTGAGTGACTTTGCTCGCATCTGCTGTTGTTTAGCAGAAGAGGAATATGAGACTGGGCCAAAAATAGATGCGACTATCGCCTGGAGATCTTCTCACGCCGTTAAGTTGTGCGGCTGCCCATCAAACCAGCATTGCACAGCAGCATGACACGAGTCAGTGGAATGTAACTGAAAGAGCCTTCCTGTGCTCAAGTATTGTCCTTAAGTACACATGTGATGTACTTGTACATTACTTGAGTAATAATAGCCTAATGACCTTTTGCAATCGTGATCCTGACACGCTGACATTTGTTTAATAACTGTTTCCATTCTGTTGGACAGATATGGAAATGTGCACTGGCCAAAATGAGTCACATATTGTTTATTTTGAAACAATTTGATTTCATTAAATGTTCTGATGAATCTATTTATCTTCACATACACAAATCTAAATATGTCTTGTCCCCCTGTTTAAAAGTGTTTTTAACAGAGTTTAATGCAGAAATATTGAATAAGACAAGTTTGTCTCCACTTTATTATAACCAGATATCTGTCGAGTACATCATTTTAGGACGCTATTCTGATGTTCAGAAGGTTCCAATGCAACAGCCAGCAGCAGACCTCATGCCAGGCAGAATGAAAGTGAAGGTTGCATGTTTGTGACTGAGATTTAATATCATATTGCTTTTTTTTTCTTTCTCCTCCTGTCCTTTCACAGCCAATCAGCGGGCAGCACGTGGCAGACTGTAGCCGACATGGTCAGGATGGAAACGCACACCATCACCGGCCTCCTCCCCAACACCATCTACCTGTTCATCGTCCGGGCCGTCAACGTCTACGGCCTGAGTGACCCGAGCCCCATCTCCGAGCCCGTCAGAACCCAAGGTCAGTCTCTCTCGGTACATCGAGACTCGCGTGGGGAACACCGCCGCGGTCATGTGTGCTAATGCATCGGCGGCAGCCCACTGAGCAGAATGTGTGTTTCCCCCTCAGATGTGAGTCCTACGGGGCAGGGAGTGGACCACAGGCAAGTGCAGAGGGAGCTGGGAGAGGTGGCCGTTCAGCTGCAGGAGCCTGCCACGCTGACAACAGCCTCCATCCGAGTGTCCTGGACGGTGAGTGGCTCTCTGCGGGTCTATGTTTTACGTGGGGGCGGTAGAGGGTTCAGTTTGAGTTCTCCACCTCTTTGTCTCTCACCCTTCTTTTCTAATTCCCCCACTGGATTCATCTAGGTTGACCGTCAGTCTCAGTACGTCCAGGGCTACCGTCTCTTCTACCGACCCACTGGGGGCACCTGGCTCCTCCAGGACATCAACTCCCCCTCCGAACGCATCACCGTCCTCACCAGTCTGCTCAAAGGAACAGAGTACGAGATGAAGATCCGTCCCTATTTCGACGAATTCCAGGGAAAGGACAGCCGGACGTTACTGGTCCGAACCCCGGAAGAGGGTAATGAATCTGGTGACTTCTGAAAACGCGTCCGTACCAGGAAGAGATTCAAAGAAACCTCCTCTGTTAATGAACTAGGCCAGGCCCTTCGTCTTTGACATCGCAGGGCCTTGGAAATGACTGTTCATTAGCCTGTCTGGCACCGCATGAATCACACTCACGTTATCTCATTTCGGGGTTAATTTGATATCCTCTGCAATTTTGGGTTAATTTATATTGATCCCAGTTTTTATTAAATTCAGCTTCTCCACACTGATTTTTGCAGCCCGAGGTTTTCAGCAGTTTGATACGAGTTGATCCAAAATCTAGATTAAAACAAAGATTTTTTATTTCTTTTTGCCAGCAGCACTTATAGACTTTGGATCGACCTGCCTTAGCTCAGTCTGGCAACAAAAAAAAATATGATTAAATGTTTAAAGCAAAAGATAAAACCTAGTTGTCTCTGCTGCTACAGCTCACTTTCGTGTTTCTCGACTTGTGTTTTATATCTCGCCGCTTTTATTGCCTTTGAAATTGAGTTTTGTACTTGCATGTCATCGTGACATTGCCCCGTGAACTTCTCATCATATAGTCTTCAACTCTCACACCTCTCACAGTCCCCAGTGCCCCACCCAGAGCTGTCGCAGTGGTAACAGTGAAGCTAAGCAACAGCTCCAGCATCAGCGTCTCCTGGGAGCCTCCGCCCAGCGAGATGCAGAACGGCATCATCCAGGAGTACAGGGTAAACACGCCTCAGTGTCACTGCATTTTCACCTGCAGAACAATCCTACGACTGCATGCTTCCTTTACACACAGAAATGTGTTTTCATCATTCTGAAAATGTTATGAATGATGAGGTTTCCTTCATTCAATCTGCACCAGTCCCAAATCAGGAAGCCAAGTGTTTGTGGAGGATTCGGGACAGTCACATGATGACCCTAATATTTTGTTCATTCAGGTTGCATGCAGAGATAAAAAAAATAAAAAAACACATTTCAAAGGGAAAGATAAATCCTTAAGCTGTGTTTTTTAGGACTTCAAACGTAGAGGCAAGCACACTGGTTAGTGGTCAAGTTCAGTGTCTACTGTACATTTAACACAGCAAGTATCTGACTGATCAAAGTGATGAAATATTGCAGCCTGTAGTTGGCTATTTCATCAGTGAATGATAATGCAAACGCACTCTGGACTGAGCACCAGAGACTGATAAGAGACTGCTTTGGTCACAAAGAAATGAACCGCCTAATGAATTGCATGCCATCTCTGTGAACCCCACCAGGTGTGGTGTGTGGGCAGCAGCGGCAGCGACAACCAGACGCGCTACTTCATCAACAGGACGGTGGACGGGAACACGCTGTCCGCAGCGCTGAAGGGCCTGATGCCCGGCGTGCTCTACCAGGTGGAGGTGGCGGCGGTGACCAGCGCCGGCATCGGCACCCGCAGTCAGCCGGTGTCTGTCCTCATCAGTGAGTCAGCTTTATTTTTTTGTTTTATATTTTGAACCTTGCTCAATAGATGTCCAGGCAGCAACCTCCGGTTTTGATAAGTGAAGCCAATCCTGAACTGTCTTAAAGCTGCCATTCTCTTAGATACAGTATATGGTCGGTCCATCACTTTAGAACGCACTGGAAAATCTCAAAATATCATCTGGTCTAAATTGTATTCCGATTGGAGAATTAATAACGTTCCCATCAGGCTCAGCTGCACTTTGTGCTTAGTGCTAATTAGCAAATGTTAGCATGCTAATATGCTAATTTTAGATCAGGAATTAGGTACATTATTTACCTGCTTAAAATCATCATGTTAGCATTGCCATTTTGATGTTAATGTAACAATTTACATGCTGTGACTTTCTTCTCTTTCAGTAAATTGTCAATAGCTCTTGGCTGATTCATGCATTATAATGGTACCACTACTGTGGATACATTGTCAGCTTTTTATTGGATGTTCTGTTTGGCTTTAAAGACAATAAAGCCATGCAAAATGAAATCCACTGGATGGATAAAACAACAAATTTATATAGAACTCCCTCATGATGTTGTTTTATTTTGCCCTCCACCCTCCCATTTACTTCCCCCAGAGCTGCCAGCTGAACAGCCCTCCATGCCAGGCGGCGGCGGCGGCGGAGGCGGCGGCGGCTCCAGCGATGGTGGCGAGGAGAGCAGCGTGAGTCTGGCCGAGCAGATCACCGACGTGGTCAAGCAGCCGGCGTTCATCGCGGGCATCGGCGGAGCCTGCTGGGTCATCCTCATGGGCTTCAGCGTCTGGATCTACTGCAGACGCAAGAAGAGGAAGGAGCTGAGCCACTACACCGCCTCCTTCGCCTACACACCAGCAGGTCAGGAGGAGTGATTCACATGTCGAGCAGCACACTTGTAGATGACTCTGTGTCTCTGGCATTTGGAAAGTGGCAGAGACAGATTTTAAAAGACAGGAAAAATGACATTCAATAAAAGTTGCACAATTCTGTGGAAATGAGAACAGCTGATCTTGAATAATAATTATGGTCTTAACTGAACAAAAAGACAAAGTAGGCCCCCAAAGTGTAACATCCCTGAGTCAGTTTACCCTTCTCCTCACTCTCTCGTTCTCTCTTTGTTTTCTGCAGTTGGTTTCCCTCATGGAGAGGGACCAGTACTCAATGGAAGGTAATTCAATTATATCTGGCTGTGTATCTGTAATTTGTTTAAGTTAACAGTAATCAATAGAAATGAATGAGTAAATGTTTCTATCCACCCTTTTACTTGCTGCATTTCCATCCAGACAGTCCCTGCTGTTGCACTGTGTCCCACCACGCCTTAAATTAAAGCCAGAATGTCTCTGTAGGCCCGGCGTGCTGGGAGGCAACATGGGCAACTACCCGTGGCTGGCCGACTCTTGGCCCACCACCAACCTGGTCCACAGCGGTAAAGAGGCAGTCAACTGCTGCACCAGCAATCACGACACGGCTGAGAGATACTACAACGGTAACTGAATAGTCTGTTTCCTTAAGTTAAAGCATCAAAGTGCATGGTGATTGGTAGAAGAAAAGCTAAACGTGACCTTCATCCCCGTGCAGACGCAGGAATCTCCAACTACCTGAATCAGACGGAGAAGTACAGCATGGGCGGCTCCACCGAGGGGCCCATCTACAGCACCATCGACGCCACCAACGAAGACTTGCACAACTTCGCCTACGCCCAGCACGCCTCCACCGCTCCCTACGCCTCCACCTCCATAATGCCTTTCACCAACCAGATGCAGGCGCCGGCCCACAGCAGCGAGCCACAGGAGGACGGGCACTGGATCGGCCCGCCGGGGCTGTCCGGAGCCCAGTACGCCCAGCCGGACCGCTGCAATGGTGAGGAGGGCACCGGGGACCGGGCACCGGGGACCGGGGCTGTGTTCAGTACCAGCAGAGCCTCTCAGCAGGCGGGGCTTGTTTTTAAAAGAAATGCATTGTGGGATCTCAAATACCTTTTCTTTGTGCCATCAGCTTTTTGCTGTTCAAATGTTATTCATTTTATGTTTTTTTCACATTTATCTATCATTAATTTTTTGTTTGCATTTTAGCTGAAAGGATCAGGAACTATTTTGATAATCGATAATCATTATTTCACCTAAATTCCTTAATTTTCCTAAATTATCTATAATTCCAGCTTCTCAATGAGACTTCCTCCTCTGCTTTGTTAAACTGAATATTTAAAGGTTTTGGATCGTTGGTCATAGGGGCAATATTTCAATATCATATCATTATCATGATACGAGAATAGATTTGATTTTGGATATTGTATGTTGGCATATGTATAGTGTAGTATAAATGATTATTTATCAGAAATATCTTTCAAACACCTGGATAGACTGGCGACTTGTCCAGGGTGTACCCTGCCTTCGCCCAATGACAGCTGGGATCGGCTCCAGCGCCCCACGACCCTAAACAGGATAAGCGGTTCAGATGATGGATGGATGGATCTTTCAAACATTAAAAACTACAATTTGAACATTAAGATATTTGGTCAAAGTTGTTGTGATATTTGATTTGATTTTTGATTCTATCAAACGGTGAAATAATTTATTGAGAAAAATAATGAGATTAGTGTATAAAGTAGCCAACCTCATATCCATTACTTTTTTTTTAATGTATTATCTACATTTTATATTTATATGGTTTTGATTCTACCCTCGACATTTACTGTTGTATAAATAAATTAACTTGAAAGAAACTTTCTTCAACGATCAAATGAAAATCCACCTTTTGCCCCCCACACACTCCTTGTGATATCTTTCAGCATCAGGCCTGCTGGGATATGAGCCCTGTGGATGACAGCGTCTCTGTGTTTGTTCCTACAGGTAGTAAACCCAAGCAGAAGGCGATGGGGAAGGCCGTCAAGACTCCGTCTCTGACCTGGATGGAGGCGCTGCCCCCCCCTCCCCCCGTTGGAGAGCTGGAACATTGTGAGCCGGACGACCAGCCCCCCGAGCACGAGGACATGGACATAGGGTGAGCCAGACACACACACATCTCTATAAATTAGTATCACACTGCTACGCCATCACTGAGACTAAGCGTCAGCTCCGACAGGCACATTGCGTATCGAACCCAACGCGGCTCTTTGGCCTCCGGCTTTAACAACTCATTTACCTCAGCTTCCTTTCAGTGATTAAGCTGTTGTCTCCACACAATTTGCTGTGTTGCTCCTTTCCAGTTGCTCTCTGTGGCCATAGAGCAAACTATCTCGCGCTCCGAGCAGCGAGTGCAAGCTGAGTCTCCTGCAGGGCTGCCAACGGCAAGGCCCTCCAACTCGCCTGAAAGAACAGCACTCATGTTGACGCAGCCTCGTAGCGAGGCAGAGCACATGCACTGTGTCGTCTCGCTGTGACATTGCTCATTGTCTGTGTAGCTCGGACGAGGAGTGGTGCCCCCCCCTCCCGGAGAGGACCTACCTGATGGAGGGCTGCGAGGAGGGACCCTGTCCCCCGCAGAGGAACAACGCCTCCTCCCCGGCCACCTCCTACAGCCACCAGTCCACCGCCACGCTCACGCCGTCACCCCACGAGGAGAGCCGAGCGCCCCACGACCTCCCCCGCCACAACCCCGCCGACGGCCAGCAGCTCTCGCGGTATGTCCACAGGCACGCCATTGACTGTGAGGTTGCATTTGTCTTTGAATCCACATTAAGTCGTGACCCTGAACTCTTCTCATGAACAAACACGGTCATCTGCTAATGTTTAGATATAATATTCAGGAAAAAGAAGATTGTCTGCAACAATGCACAATGACCATTGTTAGTCAAATGGCCAATCCCATAGCCAGATGTAAAACCAACCATTTAAATAACAATGATGCAGATGAACTCGAAACAGGAGAAGTCGGCCAAACTGAGGGTGAAAATAACACACAGTTTATTTTGTCTATGCAAACACTCACTCTGAACCACAGCTTAGCTCTTGCCTCCACTGATTTGTTCCCTCCAGTAACACGTTGTCCTCCCTCCCCATAGCAGAAGGTTACCCTGCGGTCCAGTGCCAGTTCCCCAGGCGCCGAGCCCGCTGCTCACCCAGTCCAACCCAAACCTCTCCGGCCAACAGCATCACGGCTCACCGGAGGTTGGCACGCTGCAATGCCAGAGTCCTGCCCATCGCTGCCTCCCCAGCCAGGGGCCACCTCTGAATGAAGACACCACCAGCGTGACTACACCCGGTAAAGAGGCTGACACACACACACACACACAGGCACAGTGGCAAACGAGATCATGAGAGCTGAACATTCATGTACGCATTCAACCTAGAACTGTGTTGACTCACTAATCCATATGCATTGAATACATCAAATGCTCTGTTGAGTGTGGCGGGAGGACCTCTGACTGTTCCCCTGTCTTCACACAGTGCACAGCCGCTCATCCCCAGCAGATGCGTGCACGCCTCCCAACCAAAAATCACGCGTGAAAAAAAAGGTGTCGAAGACTTCAGCGTACAGAAGAGATGCGCAAGGAGGTGAGTGGGTTCAGATCCCATCGCCTCAGGGATATGGGGAACAGTAACGCATCCATTGTTGACGTTTTCACCAATTCAGTACGTGTTATTGCACGTATCAGAAAAAGAGTAAAGATGCTATTGAAATGTTCTCAATGTTCTTACCTATTCATTGCTCTTTTGTCAGTGAGTGAATAAATAATAACCCGGCACGTACACCGTCTGAGTGAATACCTACAGCTGTGGCACAGAGGCGAGCGTGAGGCCAGTGTTCCTGCTTATATGCATGGCCTTGACTTGTGATCTTGGCTCACAGACACACTGCCCTCACCGAAACTGAAATCTAAAGTAGTGCTGTGTTGTGAATCCAGGAACCAATTAAACTGCACACTGGCAGCCCTCATTTCAATAAGCTGAACGTCAGTGGTTAAAATGTTCCCCTGTTTTCTGAAGGAAGACAACGCTGGTACTCGTCTCTCCAGTTCTCTCAGTGATGCACAAGACTAAAACAAAACATCTGTTTTTAATGTCAGACAACAGAAACCTGACACTAAAATTAGCATCAATGCATCGACTAAAAAAGGCAACCAAAACTCTTCATGCATGTTTGTTTCGTCCCTCCACTTCTCTGTGCTTAGACCTGCCCCCTCCTCCGGAGCCACCCCCAGGGGAGGACAGGTTGCGGGGCCCCCAGGGGTGCGTGGAGGCCGGCAACGCGGTGAACGGCGCCCTGTCCTCCTTGGAGAGGAGCGAATACAGCAGCAGCAGCAGCCACCAGAGGAAAGGCTCGGGACCAAGACACACCGACAGTAAGGCAGAGCGTAGCATTCCTGTCGTCATCCTGTTCTCGAGGGGAGTGAAGATGGTTGAGCACAGAGAGGGCGGGTCCTCCCTGTAGGAATCTAAAATGGGATAAAAAAGACAAAAGCGTGTCCGCTGTTTCAACCAGGCTCGGATGTTATGCTGTATCACGCCCTGTTTCACTGTGCTACCGTCTCCCACAGTGTTTGAGTAGAGGAAAAACACAAGTTGTGTCACATGTATAACATGCAGCTGTGCTCATTAGTTGGTGGCCATAAATACAAAAAACACAAGCTGTGGGTTAGAAAGTCCAAAAAGCCTGCAGCAAGAGGAAATAAGAGAAAATCCCCACATTTTGGCTTTTTCATTCTCATATAAAACAGTTACAGCTAATAACCATGCACAATGCCAGGATTAAATATGGACAAGTGGAAGGAATTCACAGCGGGTGTTTTTGCAAATCTTACCTCGAGCAGCTTTAAACTGTGGTTTCTCCAGCAGATATACTGTACATATTAACCATACTGACAGACTAAAACCCCTTCCTGTTAACCCCGCCTCGTCTCTGTCACTATCGCCTCCTCAGATGAGGAGATGGTGCCGTACGGCAGCAAGGCCGGATACCTCTCCAGGAGTCAGATGTCCAGTAACTGCTCGACCACAGGAAGCTCCTCGTCCAGAGGCTCCACGGGCTCCCGAGGGCTCAACTCGGCCCGGAAACACAACGAGGTAGGATCCAGCAACGCTAATGACTTCATAATTTCCATGCAGCTTTTTTTTTTATGCAAGAAAAAAAAAATCTCTCTTCACCTCAAACGTTTTTTAAATAATTGATGCTTTCAGATATTCATGAGCGCGGGAACAAAGACTCTTCCTGCCATGGAGAGGTTTATGTGGTTTAGTTTTATCTACACGTCATTACTTGCGCTCCATAAAACACACATAATCTTATACGTGCACGCACACACACACACACACACTCACTCACACATACAGATGTACCATTACATCTACTCAGGATGGGCTTTACAGTGAGAAGCGCTGCTCTCTCTGGAGTGCACTTCACTGCGGCGCTCCTTTAAATGCAGCCCCTGCAGGCTCCCTCGCCTCTTTCATGGCAGAACAAGCTGTGCCAGCCGCATGGAAAGCTCTGCGGGTATCTTGGTGCCGGGGAGGCGAGTCCCTCTACATTACTGTCGGTAGGCCGATAGAAAGCATAGGGAGGTGTGTAAATCAGGGCTCCGCAGAAGCCTGGCTCCCCTGTCCACCAGTAGAAGTGTCCTTGTGGGAGACTCATGGCCGCTCCGTCTCCACCAGAGTCTCTTGAATGAGTTTGGGAAGCGCTTCGTTTGCCGAGGTTTACCAAATGAAACCTATGGTACAGGAAAAAATATCTCTGCTGTAGTACTTCAGAGTTCTCTACTTGTCAGCAGAATCAGGTTGTTATGAAATGTTATCTGGATTTCTGGATATCAAAATGACAAATCGTTACAGTAATTTTCAATTGAACCTTAATTTCACTCTTAATCTCCATTTAAGATTTCAAATATTATTTCAATATCCAATTTAGTTTGAAACATTTATTCACAGCCTGATTATCCATCTTTTTATTCGTTAATTTGTGTAGCAATATCATACTTTACTACAGGTAAAAGTTCTGCCGATTAAAGAGGGGTTTCTAGCTGTTTATTTTGCCAAAGAAGAAACTCTGAACCCATAAAGAACAACTCAAATTAAATCAGCAAATTTGGAGATTTTTGCTTTACTGAATGAAATGAAAAGATGTAATCTGAGTTTACTAGATTACAGGGTAAGAAATTATGCATTTACCCCCACGGCCCATCTGTAATACCATTGCGTCCCACTAGAGGGGCACGCCCCACAGTTTGAGAACCACTGAGTTATAGGAACTACACATAGTGTAGGCAAATGAGTTCTGCTGCCAGTATAGCAACAACCATGAGAATGTACTTTGACAGGAAATGACATCGTGTTTATGAGAAACGAGCAGCGTGGCAGCTTTGATGTGCTGCTTTAGTGGGGTAGTTGTTAGCTTTAATGCTGTAACCTGAGGCATCGCCATAAAGCCTCCTGTGTGCAGAGGGAAAGGACGGGCCTGTCCCGGGTCGCTCCACGCTAACCTCAGCACACGTCCCACATGGGAATGTAGCAAAGCAACTTGTAAAAGGGACACACACACACACACACACACACAATTGTTGCTTTCACTCGCTCTCATATACACACAAGGCTCCCTTGTATCTGGAGCCTCTCAGGTCACCCCCCCTGTGGAGCAGTAAGGAACACCTCCCCCCCCCCCCCCCCCCCCCCCCCCCGTACTGACCCTAATTGACCGTTACTGGCCTTTTCACGCCTTCCCAGGAACATGAAAGCTTTGCAATAAAGTTTGGGGTGTTTCTCCAGGAAGCATGGGTTAGGTTACCCCGTCCTCCCGTGGTGCTGCTGACTGCTATCTCTGCCCTTTGACCCCGGTGGACAACCAGGCGGTTGTTGCTGTCCTCGGGTCTGTTACATGAGCTCTGAGGCTGGGACACAATAGCATGTGTGTGAAAGAAAGGGAGAACAAATATGGAGCCATCGTATTGGATGGGCATGGAGACCCCACTTTACGTGTGTGTGTGTGTGTGTGTGCGTGCGTGTATATGAAAGGGTTCCTTACATGAAACCATTGGAATATAAAAGGTTTGTTAGCACTCTTAGATGGTGGAAATGTTCTGGATAGTACCTTCAGAGAGGGTACAGTGTGGAACCATACACCATAAAATGGACTGTGGGTGGAACCTTTCAGAGATGGTTCCATGTATAACCCTTTGAAAGTGTTCAAGGTTGAACCTTTGCAAAACGTTATTCCTCTTTTCCCTCCTCGTCCTCCTTGTCCTCTTTTCCCTCTTTGTCCTCCTCGTCCTTCTTGTCCTCCTCTCCCTTCTTGTCCTCTTTTCCCTCCTCTCCCTTCTTGTCCTCTTTTCCCTCCTCTCCCTTCTTGTCCTCTTTTCCCTCCTCTCCCTCCAGTGGTCCTTTTCTCCCTCTTCGTCCTCTCTCCCTCCTTGTCCTTCTCTCCCTCCTTGTCCTTCTCTCCCTCCTTGTCCTCTCCCTCTTTGTCCTTCTCTCCCTCCTTGTCCTCTCCCTCCTTGTCCTCTCCCTCTTTGTCTTTCTCTCCCTCCTTGTCCTCTCCCTCCTTGTCCTTCTCTCCCTCCTTGTCCTCTCCCTCCTTGTCTTTCTCTCCCTCCTTGTCCTCTCCCTCCTTGTCCTTCTCTCCCTCCTTGTCCTCTCCCTCCTTGTCCTTCTCTCCCTCCTTGTCCTCTCCCTCCTTGTCCTTCTCTCCCTCCTTGTCCTCTCCCTCCTTGTCTTTCTCTCCCTCCTTGTCTTTCTCTCCCTCCTTTTCCTCTCCCTCCTTGTCTTTCTCTCCCTCCTTGTCCTCTCCCTCCTCGTCCTCCTCTCCCTCCTCGTCCTCCTCTCCCTCCTCTCCCACCTCGTCCTCCTCTCCCTCCTTGTCCTCTCCCTCCTTGACCTCTCCCTCCTCGTCCTTCTCTCCCTCCTCGTCCTCCTCTCCCGCCTCGTCCTCCTCTTCCTCCTCGTCCTCCTCTGATAGAATTTATTTCTGTCTTGTGGCTGAGACGTTCCTGATGTTCTGTTTCTATTTCCCCTCTCTGTGTTATATTCATGTTGTTTGAGGGATGCTGGTGCAGTGTTCAGTAGAACTAAACAGGAAGGGAGGGCAGAATGACAGGAACATGCATGTCATCATCTGCTACATGTGTGCTGCAGCTAAAGCTCCCCTTCGCAAACCCACTTCCACCCAGGAACATGACTTATCAAGGGAAGGAGCTGTAGAGGGTTCACTGAGCAGCTTTATCTCCACACTGGATGATTCCAAGTATAAGACATCCCTTTGTGTGGTTTACAGCATCACATTGATTCAGTGAGGCATGTATATTTGATATATATATAGATATATAAAGCGCTTCACAGTGGGCTCTTAAATGCTGCTTGGGGAAACGTGTCAAAATGTAAAACACTGACCTGATGTGATTCTAAACCCTGCAGTCTGCCGACTGTATTCTTATTGTGTAGAAAGTGAAGCGCGAGCAGATATCTGCATTGATTTATCGTGATGTTCTATGTCGTAGTTTTCATTTGTATTGAAGTGAAATACTTTTGTCTTGCCAGGAAATGAGATAAGGACAGCAGTGATGTCAATGCCTCCATCACCTGCCATCTTTCCCCTGTGGACTCCAAGAGCTGGACGAGAGCAGGAGGCTGTGATCCAGGATGCTCCACTCTGTCCACGCTGTGAAAGAAAGCAACAACGGACTTTACATCATCATGTTTTATTTCTTTTTGGTATTACTACGATTATTTATGGTTTAAGTTCATGCCTCTGATTTGTAAATATCTGTGTCTGTACTGTTATTTTGTGGGCTCTGGATACACGGAAAGAGACGTATATTGTATTTATGAGGATAGAAAAAAAACAAAACAAAAAAATAGTCTGTTATAAGAAAAAAAGAAGAAAAAAAAAGCTCATGTCTTCTTGAATGTGCCAACTTTTTTTGTCAAAATATATAGTTTTTGGGGAAAAAAAGCATTAACTGCTGTTGCACTCTCTTGTTGTCATGGCAAAAACAACAGAAAATATGAAGCACAAAGTGTGTTTGCTGGTCGAAAAAGCCAAAACGAGCGGGTTCTCGCTCCCGGGAAAGAAAGCCTCTCCCCCCCCACCCCCTGAGCGCTCTCCCAGCGGGACCCCTGCACCCATCTAGTCCGCTAAGAATGTCGTACTTTTCTATGTTCCTCTGCAGCGAAACGGTCCGGTGTGCCAGCAGGCAGACAAGCTTTATAAAAGTTTGATTGTAACCCCCCCTCACACCCCCTCCCCTTGGTCGTCTGAGGGACTGTTTGCTACAGTTGTGAGATCACATTTGCATATACTCCTTCCAAAACAAACAAAAACAATGTCTGTGGACTGACTTTTTTGTACTCTTGTTGTTTTGTAAATGTACAATAAAATGCATTTGCTGATCTGAGTCTGTACTCGTTTCTTGGGAGCAGCTTTCAGGAGGTGCAGAAGTGAGTTCCACGCTCATGCTGTGAATCCTTACCTTCCATCATCTGGCAGCATTATGTCAAGGACAGCAGGAATCACATGAGTGATCCCGCACTTCTTATTGGAAGCTGTAAGGAAAGGCTAAAAATGACATAACATTTGCTTTTGACTTATCACAAATATGTTTCAACTGAGTCTGCAGGAAAAAACTGTTTCCATTTACAACATCAACCACGTGAGGACTACGTTTCCCTTAGAGCCGAACAGAGAACCCCATTATTTTGTCGGAGAGCGGGTTGATATGAGCGGCGTGCGCCCAATGAGGAGCCGAAAGCAGGTGCGTCTCCGTGCATCCTCTCATGCTCCACCGCTCTCAGGGTCACGTCCGGCCTAACCTATGCGTGAAGATCCCGATCTGAGATTCATCTTGATACACGGAATGCAGGCTGAGAACCGTACGCTGGTGGGTTGGGGTTAACCGCCACAAGCTCCTGAAAGCACATCCAAAACATTCCACACCTAAACTTCTTGTAGCCTTCAACACTCTGACTGTACTTTCCAGTCAGACCGAAATAAATAAAAACTGCCTCGTTGCTGAAGTTGTGTTTGCTTCTTAATCTCCCGCCGCCCCGGTCGTCCTCCCACGTCACATAGCATTGCACCTGGACTGCCGCTGCACGCCCTGAGGAGCATGAAATTGCCAAGCTCTCAACTCTGAGGGTGCACCCCACTCTCCCTCCTGCTGTCTGCCTGAGACAAGGCATGCATCGTCCTCTGGTGCTCTACAGATGCTCGCTGTGCCGTGGCACACACAAACACACACACACAGACCCTGACACTCAGCTACAGGTCTGGATTGAGAGGCCCGGGGGGTGTTCCTCCTCTCGGTGCTCCTTGATCAGCTGAAAGGAGCCCGGTGAGATGCTGCAGCACCGGCCTGGTTGCGGTCCACAGAGGGAGGCGGCAGCAGAGGGAACACTTGGGGAAAAGAAAGAGAGTCATAAGACGAGGGAGGAATGTGTTGAGATTTGATTGACGTGGCTGTTTAGGGGTCTCATATAACAAGGCACCTTTTATCACCTGCACTTATCAAAAGCTTTAGTTTCATTTGGTCTCCTAATGGTATTTCTTTACAAATAAATACATATGAAATATCCCCAGCCTTATAGTTTGATTCTTCAGTGTTAACATGGAGCACAATATAGTATTTCTGTTTTTAACATAAATTGGACACAAATAATCAAATCCAGAGTAAACAACATATACTTTTTATTCATTATACGATATCCCATCTACTGGCGGACCTGTAAAGGTTGAATAGGTCACGTTCTATAGAATGTATTGAGCATCCAGAAGCCAGGCTCAGCCTGCTGAGCACTACAGTAGGGGCTCTGACCCTGTGACCCTCAGGACGTCACAGTTGGGCTCAATAGAACTTCACAGCAGCTTCATGTTGGTGAATGTGGGGCAGATTAACAGATTACGTGTCTTCTCGGGGACAAACACGCTCTGCATCCAGGAAACATCAGCACAGTACTTGAGGTTGATGTATTTGACCTGTGTATTTATTTTATACAACTTTATACTTACATTTCAATCAGAAATATGTTTTACACCACAACATTTATCACCTTAAATTACTAATTACATATATAATACAAATGCAATGCAGTGTTAAAGACTAAACTAGAGGCTCTCAACCTTTTTATATTTCACAGAAAGAAAAGATTAGAAAATAAATCCATAATGTGAATACCTTCTTCTTCTTCTTCTTCTTCTTCTTCTTCTTCTTCTTCTTCTTCTTCTTCTTCTTCTTCTTCTTCTTCTTCTTCTTCTTCTTCTTCTTCTTCTTCTTCTTGTATACACTATTAATATCTCACCACCCCTCAGATTGAGGGCCCAACCTGACCCCTTTTGGACTAAACTAACTGTATATGAAGTAGCTAGAGCAGCTACAACAGAAACACACTGCTAATGCACTGATGCATCATTATTAACAATCTAATAATACCATATCTAATATTACATCACTCACAGGGCACATTTTGCCTGCAAAGCCCCTACGTTTACTTTGAATACATGAAGTAAAAGTAGGGAGAACACTTTGCTGTTCTTTCACCTGAATGCAGAACGTTATATCAGTGCTTTTGCTTCAATAAAGAATAGCTCTTCCATCACTGGCTGTATTACTAGAGAATTATGATTTCAAGTTTGATGTTTGCTTTGAGAAATAATCAAGCATTGCTATTAACGGTAATTGATTTGCGCTGAAAGGTTTTTGAAATGCAACTCAAACTAGCTCATTGCCCACTGAATGCTGTGATAATCTCAAGAGGTCAACAACAGCAACATTGTTTATTTGGCATCTTCCAGATTTTCAGAGGGATTTGATGTTCCACTAAATTGTGTCTTGGCGGGGAGTCACTCGGGTCCCACGTCCTCCCACCGATCATGAAGCATACGAGGTCGTTAGCATTCATGAGCCTGTTGAATTAAAAAACAAACAAGAGCAAAGGACAGCAGATAAGAGCAATGGGAAGATTTACGTGACTGACCTTCTACCAGCGTGACCGGGCACCCCTACCCTTTCCATGCCCCGCTTCACTTCCCTCCCTTCTCCTCCCTTTCCCTCAGCCATAAATCACCGCTCTCATTCATTAGGCCGTACGCCCAGCGGGCCTGGAGGAAGAGGGCCGGCGGCCTGAGAGGAGAGAGAAGAGACAGAGGCAGAAAAGGCAGGATGAAAAGGAGGGGATGCATCATTCAGAGCGCTACTCCCTTATTCCAAAATGCAACACATCAATTTCCATGTTAATTTTCCCCATGACAGCGGAGATGGATGTTGGTGACTTTTTGGCTAATGTGATGCATACATGCACGTTAAGATGAAGCCATTATGTAGGCAGCAGGGTCAGAGGATAGAGACGGTATATGATTTAGAGGCTTGCAGTGCAACAAAACACTCAACACTTTGAAGTGATGTAACAGAAGCATCAATATTTTTACCTTTTATTCTGTGATAATATATATGTTTAAAGATGTAATTGTCCAACAGACAGCACGCTGCAGACCAGATCAACTGGCTGCAAGTCACCAGCGTTTCCCAGAGTGAACAAACCTTTTGAGCTTGTTCATCATGTGATCGTCACCTCAGTATCTAACGTACCTGTCGGTGTTGAAACCACCTGAGAAGCGTCACATCGCACCCCCTCCAAAGAAGTAGTACCAACTAGTTCAAAGATTACCAAAAATGTTCTGTTTGTTTGTTTTGTTTGCTTTGTTTTTCAATTTTTGGGGGGTTCTGTTTGTCTGTGTCTCTTGTCTCCAGTGTAAAGCGTCTTTGAGTATCTAGAAAAGCGCTGGATAAGTTTTAATTTGTATTATTATTATTAGGGATGCAGCGATACCACTTTTTTACAAACCGATACGAGTACGAGTATTTTTATTTGTGTACTTGCCGATACCGAGTACCGATACCGATACTTCTTAGATTTTGTCTCCATGAAAGTGCAATTAATTTGGAGGCAGATTTTATTTGATCCTCTGCAGATTATGTCAAGCCTATAGTACAAAATTAACAGAAGGCTATCCCAAGCTTTAAACTTCTTGTGGAAGTCCCTCTAATGTCGGACCATAAAACGCCCCCGTGTCCGGGTTCATAATATCATCCGTAGCCGCACAACAGCGTCTGAATGAGGCCGCTGCCAACAGTTTGATTCAAACCGGCAGGACGGCAGTGATGACGCGCAGAGCTTCTCAATTATAGATATATTAAATATGGAAAATTTCAACTCTCGCGTCTAATGTGCCGCCCGGTGTAAATTTGCGTCTGTCGCAACCATACGCGTCTGTGCATAGACTTTACATGTAATCTGGTCGCGCGAAAAATTTGCGTCGCGTTGGGTGTGAACGCACCATTACTCTACACACCTTGCCGCAAGAGCCGCAAGAGAGCGACGAAAGACCCGCATTCGGCTCTGGATCACGGGTTGCCGACCCCTGCCCTAGACGATGAAGTCAGGTAGGACAACAAATCAAATGTTTTCTCCACAAAGCGCGACCAGTTTGTTGTAGTGAAATACTGTTGAGTGGTATCGGTTCTTGGTATCGACAATTGAAAACGAATACGAGTACGAGTATTTTAATGAAGTATCGGCCCTAATTATTATTGTTAAAAACTAGGTTTAAAAGTTATATAGGGCGACTCCTCTGGTTGTATAGAAGTCTATGCTTCATGTGTTAAAGCTGCATTATCTTTACTGACCACCAGGGGGCGACTCCTCTGGTTGTATAGAAGCCTATGCTTCATGTGTTAAAGCTGCATTATCT
Organism: Cottus gobio; assembly: GCA_023566465.1. Lineage (NCBI taxonomy): Eukaryota > Metazoa > Chordata > Actinopteri > Perciformes > Cottidae > Cottus > Cottus gobio. The sequence continues at coordinate 19,461,593 of CM042229.1, read as the reverse complement.
GACCACCAGGGGGCGACTCCTCTGATTGTATAGAAGCCTATGCTTTATGTGTTACAGCTGCATTCTCTCTACTGACCACCAGGTGGTGACTCCTCTGGTTGTATAGAAGTCTATGCTCCATGTGTTAAAGCTGCATTATCTCTACTGACCACCAGGGGGCGACTCCTCTGGTTGTATATAAGTCTATGCTTCATGTGTTAAACCTGCATTCTCTCTCCTGACCACCAGGGGGAGACTCCTCTGGTTGTATAGAAGTCTATATAAATGACTCTACTTCTCTCTTGATTTATTCCCTCAGTAAACATTGTAAACACGAGTTTATGTCTCAATCTCTAGTTTCAAGTACTCTTCATGCAGCATAATGTTCATAAAAGATATTCACGGCCAAAATGACCAACTTGAGGCGTTAAAACCAGAGTCCTCAAAGCAATAGGAGATGTCACAGTGAATACGAACATTTCTCATGGACAGTTTGTGGCGTGCACTGGGGCCATAGACTTTGTGTAAGGAGCGGACGTAGTCGTCTTGACGACGACTGGCCCTGTGTGACTGACAGGGCAGTATTGAAACCGATCAGCCATATTGGGACCATTGATTTCCAGTTAATTGAATGATTACCTCTTTGGCATGCAACGCCACAGTTAACCACTGCTGTGGATCGATGTGAGCGTGTCACCGCCACCTGAACTGCATGAGAGCAGGAATTAGTTTACATGGACACAGCCCGGCTCCTCTCGTCACACTGGAGCGCTGCTGCCTGGATTATGTGCTGCCATATCTCTCTTATCTATTTTCCTCTCACGCTATATTCTATTTCTGCTCTTATACTCTATTTGCGTCGATTCCCTGTAGAATTCTATTACGTTTGTGGCCCAAAAGTAACATCATTGCCACGCAGATCAATACAGTTTCATCGTGTTGTGTAAATAGTGGCATCTGTAAAGTAATTGGATTGAAACTAATGCCTTGAGGTTTGGACTACAACAGTATGTAAACATTATATTGTAAAACTACTAAATGATTGAACAAGTTTCACATAAAATATTAAATATAAAGTGCTACAAGGGTCTAGTTTCATGACCAGGGTGATGTTCCAGGCTGGACTGGCTGTTTGGCATTAAAGCCAGAAGCCAGCTAATTACACTCACACGCCGCTGCCCGAGTGTTCAAGTCTGGTCTTAGAATGTAATTATCCAGTGTGTGTGTGTGTGTGTGTGTGTGTGTGTGTGTGTGTGTGTGTGTGTGTGTGTGTGTGTGTCAATGGTTTCAGGCCATGTATAATATGGGTCATTGGTTTGCTGACTCGCTATATAAAGCTGGTATTTTGGCATACACCAAAATCTGTGATGCACAAATCCCAAGGGCCATGGACATGCATGCATGTATCTGTATCTGTATGTGTGTGTGTGTGTGTGTGTGTATGCAGTGTGTGTGTGCATATGAAAGAGAAAGACAAGTAGACATACAGTAGTGCTTGATTTATGCTATGTGAGCCTCATAGCGTCTGCTCTGGTCTGTCAGTGAGTGTGTGTGTGTGTGTGTGTGTGTGTGTGTGTGTGTGTGTGTGTGTGTGTGTATGTGTGTGTGTGTGTACATACAGTAGTACTTGATCCATTGCTATGTGAGCCTCAACGCGTGTGGTCTGGTCTGTCAGTGAGCGTGTGTGCTGCTCACAGGAGCTGGGGGCTTCATGTAGAAACATATGGCCTTTAGTGAAGGAGACATATGAAGGATAATCTCTTTGGCAGTCCACTACACACACACGCACACACAAATAGAGAGAGAGACACACACACACACACACACAGAAATAATCCAATACTTGCTGCATTGCATAAAGATTAAATACATTTGACATGATGTGAGAGTTTAACGTGGTTCAGAGCTTGATGTTTGTGCTGAGAGTCTGATCTGTTTCTGTAATTTTTCATGTTTGCAGCCGGCGTTGACATCACTCCTAATTGCGGGTGTGCCTGACTTCATCTGACAGCTGCAAACGAAGCAGGCTGATTATCTACAAAATTAAATTCAAAAAGGGAGAAGACGTGAAAAAGGCTCAACCTTAATTCTTTCATGTTTTTGCAGTGGAACAAAGTCTCCTCTCTTGCACCATATTAGTGCTGACACAATTCCTCAAAGAGCCTTAGTTCTTTCCGACCCACAAATAGGGAACAGAACACGTGTTCTTTGGCATAATTGTAATGATGATGGTCGTAAAAATAGCATATATTATGACATAAATAACAACATAATGCAGCAAAACGTGATGTTTTCACATATTGCCTTGCTTTGAGTACATTTGGATGAATAGTGTCGTAATATAATAACCCCATTTGGTCTGTAGCCCATTCAGTACGGTGTTGTGCACCATATTCTGCAGAACATGTCATGAAGGTGCCGAGCTGTGCAGCACTGTAAATGATGCTTATTGGAGAGGTCTGAGTTAGAGGTTGACTGAAGTGTGCGATGACTAAAAACACAAACAACCACCCCACAGTGAGATCTTCTGCTGCTCAAAGAACCTCCTCATGATTATTTATAGATACATGGCTGCATGATTGAATTATTCTGCCACTATATATTTGATAGGAACCGATTGAATTCAAATAATAAATTAAGGCCAAAATAAATGTAAATTAAATAATTTTAAAGATATTATCAGTGCAATATACATCCAGGTTGGATTGAATGTGTGTGGCATGTTCAGCCTGCAACACAACATTCTGAGAACACATTATTTTCTGTTTCATTGAAATGACGGTTGCAGGTGGACTGTTGGTGACTTGGTCTGGTGGAACCATCGAGGAGCCGTCAGGTTGGTCCATATCTGGCCTTTTTCTGCCATTTTACTTGTTTAAATGATTCAGTGGTCCACTTTATGTTTTAATACTAACTCCATATTTTGTGACAATTTCATTGCATATTATGTCTTGAAATATCATACTTTTCTGTAGCATATTATACTATTTTTATTGTATACTACTTAATTTATCATGGCATTATTATGGCATGCTATACTATGGAATTATTTGCATTACATACTATTAAGACATTTCTAAAGGTATTTCATAACATACTTATGAATCTTGTATGTCATTCAATACTCTCATATTTTTATAGCATATAATATAATTATATGTGTTATGTCCATTTCATGGCAAACTATATTATGGCATTATTTATGACATTTGTTATGCAAATGTTTGGCATACTATAGCATACATTATTAATGACATTTGAATGTCATACTATACAATGATATTTGTTATGGCACACTATGAAATTATATTTAAAGTGCATTAAAATCCACCTTGCATCCTGTTTCCCCATGTCTCTCTGCATTTGGGTCCATCCCCTGCAGCCATTTCTGCCCCACGTGTTCCTGTTACCCTATACTGTGGTATTTATTGTAATTAATGGAATACTAATCTATTATATTTATATGGCATACTATATTATGAATGTATGATGGCATTTTTATGGCATGTTAATGTCTTACTATGGCATTATTCATTTAATTTTAATGGCCTACTATAGTTTGACCGTTTTAGTGCACACACTACTATGATTATAATAATAGCATTACATTAAACAACATAATTTATGGAATTTAAATGAAAGTTTTTACTATGACATTATTCATTTCAAGGCATAGCCACAGTGATTCTCAAATGGGGGTAAGTGTACCCCTGGGGGTACATGAGTTTTTTTTTTATATATTTAAAATTAACATCTATTCAAAAATCCTTTACAAATAGTAATTTAATACATATTCAATAAAATATAAGTGTAAGTTCAGAAAATGAATTTTATATATTTTATATTAAATCAGACACTTGTGGAACAGCGCTGTGTATTACATCTTTTTTTAACCAAAAATGCTTTGTGCTGGTTAGGGGGTAAAAAGATTTCACAAGTGAAAAAAGGTTGAGGACCACCGTTCTAGAAGATGACAATATTTATGACATGTTAATGGGATATTATAGTTTTTACGTTTTTATTCTGTACCATATATGACATTTGTCATGGTACTATGACCATAGTCACTATACAATGGCATTTTATTGCATACCATACCATATAATTATACTTTTTTGTTACATAATATTTCCAATGTTCAAGCAACCAAAATAAAAAAAACAATTTCAACTTAAGAGTTAAAGGGAATTTCATTTACAATTGTATTCTGTTCAACAACATTATAAATGAAACATTTATAAACTAATTAAACATTAGCACGTACAGTCAGCTTTTCACTTCAGACAGAAACAATAATGCCGACTTTAAACTTTAAAATAGACAAGCTTCAAAAACGCTGCAGTACATGTGTTGTCAAATAGGTCACATGTCAGTTAGCTGTGTTTGTCACCTCTATTTGTGGCTCATATGCTGTTGGCTAGTGTCAACATCTCAACATGGGAGGGGCCTTCGTCACACCTGTCTCTGTGGGAGGAGCCTCTGTCACACCGGTCTCTGTGGGAGGGGCCTCCGTCAGGGTTTGTACTAGGGATGCAGCGATACCACTTTTTTACGAGTAAGAGTATTTTTATTTGTGTATTTGCCGATACAGAGTACCGATACTTCTTAGATTTGGTCTCCATGAAAGTGCAATTAATTTGGAGGCAGATTTTATTTGATCCTCTGCAGATTATGTCAAGCCTATAGTACAAAATTAACAGAAGGCTATCCCAAGCTTTAAACTTCTTGTGGAAGTCCCTCTAATGTCGGACCATAAAACGCCCCCCAGATAGCAAACTGACTCCGTTCCGGATCCGCGCTGGAGGTATCATAGGCTCTGTAACGGATCAGCGAAATGGGTCCGGATCGGAGTCTAGATGCACAGCGGGACGCTGGATCTTTGACGCGCATCCATTCCGGATCCCGGTCAGATACGTCTGGATCCGGAATGGATCTTTGACGCACATCCATTCCGGATCCAGACGTATCTGACCGGGATCCGGAATGGATGCGCGTCAAAGATCCAGCCACCCATATTAAATTTGGACTCATTCATAAAGCGGCTCATTTGGCCCAGATCCTCCATTACTCAAAATAACTACAGAAAAATCTCATATTTAAAATGGAAAAAAGAAATGAAACCATAAATTATATCAAAAAACATTTTTTATTAAAAGGACAAAATTATTTTTAGACTTGTATGTATCATTATGAACAATCACTATTGGAGAACCAACAAGTCTCTGTGTTTTTTTCCATTTTATTCAGTGAGGGGTTTATTTGCAGCACGCCGCCTGGAGCTACCCCGGTCTGATGCCAGGTTGAACCACCTAATTGCGTGTTTCACAATGTCATCATCCGTGGCCGCACGTGTCACATTATTCTTTCTGACGGCATCTGTAAACACACAAGCAGATACAAAATCTCATGAATCCTCAGTGCAACATACAGCAGACATGCAGTCTAAAAGCTATGGCTGTCTGACACTTAAACCGTTTGCTATGCTGCATTCAGAGGTAATATAACATAACTATTATCTATAATATATAGTTGAGTAACATCTACCTGAGCAGAGAATGAAGTTGCAATTCAAATAATAAATTTAGCACTGTTAAAAAGGATCTGGGAAGTATGCTAATTTGTAAGTTTGAACACTACCTAAGACCTCTGGGGGACTTATTTTCATTAAATATTAGTTACTTACGCAGGAGCAAAGTCTGGCTGAAGGACTTTTTCCCATTCACTTCTTTCCAATTGATGCCCTTCCCTACATCATCGCTAAACATGTGGCCGAGGATGTTCCATGTCACCCGCTTAGTATCATGTCCTCCAATGGTTGCCAGAGAGGAAATCTAAAATGGATTAAAAAAAAATACTATTAATATCTCATACTTTACAGTATGTTTTAGAAAATTCATCCATCAAACAGCTGTTATTTACATACAATAGTTAAAATAAAGATACATTTTATTCAGATTTTCTGGAGATGCTAAATGAAACAAAAAAACTCACCACACGCTTCTTCAGCTGAAAGTTGGAGGGATCTTTGAGCTGCTCCTCAAAAAGGTTCACTTCCTCCACTGAGGTAAATGGAAAAGGAATGGTGTGTCCAGTCACCTCGACTTCTTGGCCAGAGGGTTGCTGACTTGTGAAATTGTCAAATTTGACCATCAGTTGGTCAAGCTGCTGCTTCATATTTTCCAATAAGTTCATCATCTGAACTTGTGCAGTTAAAATATATTAGAATAAGGTTAAAAAATCATTTGGACAACCGATTTAACTTAAAATATGGAAACGGTGGTTTTATACAGTTCCAGTAATGCAATCCTAATAATCATATTTGCTTGGATTCAATATTGGAGTGAAAGTGAAGTGAAATGATTAAAGGTTCAATTTGAATCCCATAGCTGTTTGAGTTATTGCTCACCACAGCAGGCAATGGTGTCTGATCCACACCTTCCCCCTCGCCAAGTTGGTCTGTACCCCTGGCTTGCAGGTGTTTGCTGTCCTGCTGGTGATGAAGTATGTGGAAGAGGGGGAGGAGGGGCAACAGTTGGAGGGGCAACTGTGTTGCTAGTGGATGGACCTCTGGCAGGGGGAAGAGGGGAAACAGTTGGAGGGGCAACTGTGTTGCTCATAAATGGACCTCGGGATCTTTTTTTGGGTGGATTTTCCTCACTGTCATCTGAGTCCCCATAGTGATGTCTATAAAGAGGGTTAGAAAAATACTCATTCGTCGTACTAACACTGAATGACAGATGCATTTGTTTTTTAAATTAGGGTAAAAAAGATCTAAAGAAAATTAAAAACATATACTGATTTACTCACACTGTCACTGGCCTCCTCTTTAATGGAATCATTTCTTCCCCTTCCAACTGAAGATCAGATGTGTCGCAGGACATATCTTTTCATCCATATCCTTGCCTCCAAGTAATCGCCTAAAAATGAAGTAAAATTAACAGAATAAAAAACAAGTACAGAATTATAAACAGAATATTAGAATATGAATGTATAATTAGCATACCACAATGATCTAATTAATCTGACGACATGTGCCTGCCAGTCAGATCCAGGCTCTTCAGTGTTTCTGACAGCCTTGTCCACTCTCTCGTCCTTCGAGTAATTAGGCCAAACGCAGTCACCATCCTCGTACCAATTTTTTGGCACCACTGCAATTGTTTTGCTTGTAATGAATTCAATTAAGTAGAACATCCTGAAAAAGGAAAAGAAACAATCAAACAGTGTCATCAGTCCCTATAGGCAGGAGTATGTGAATTATTGTTTGAAAAAAAATTTGATTAATCATATTGTACTCACATAGATCACAGTGATTATATCACAGTGATTATGGGGATGCAGTCGGTCAGTTTTTGTCAGTCTTTGACCCTTATTTCACACCAACTAAGTAAAAACTATAGCTTAAATTTGAACTGCTCACATTAGAACACAAGAGCTACAACTAATACAACCATGTGTACAATGTGTACAATACGCCATTTGGTATTTTGATATGCTACTGTTTCAATGTAAATATTCATTCATCCATTCATCCTCATTTAATGCACTGCGTTAACTGTTAAATGTGTATTGTTAAATGTTAAATGTATGCACCTTCCCGCCAGGACAAATTCCTTGTATGTGTAAACATACATGGCAATAAATGGTTTTGATTCTGATTCTGATAAATACCTAACCATAACCCCCAATACCATAGTTATCCCGGGGAATATGCAGATTACATAACTAAAAAGAATGAAATAGGGGTATAGCCACAAAACCATCCCTATGAGGCAAAAGAGCACATTTTTGAACAAGCTCTGAAATGTTAACACACTTAAGTGTATCTGATGTTTGGTCAACTTTATAAATATTCAAATAGTCTGAGTTGAATGGGTAAGTGAAGAACAAATACTTCTCTGAACATTCCTTGTATACCACATGCATTCTACAATGTTATGTATGTAACAAATGTTGTTTCCAATGACAAAAACATTATCCCCGGTTGAAACTTTAACAGTCCACTTGTCACAGGCCATCTCACCATACTGTGCTTTCACTGACAGTCCACCTACAATTGGTCCAACAAAGTGTTGTTTTTTAAAACGGGTTACATTTAAAGGAGTGTCAGTAATTCTCTTCTCTGACAATCGACGGATAATTTGTGCAAGGGGAAATTCTAGTTTTCTGACGAACTTTTTCAGCTGGTGCAGGTAACTCTCATACGGAAATGCAGAAAATGAGTCAAGGCAACCATGTCGTTGTACTTCATCTGCCAGATGGACCAAACCGTGAACATTATAAACAATTTGATCTTTGCCATACATCTCACTAAAGTGACTGACAAAAGATCTAAGTAAGGTGTGAGCATACTGAGCGTTACTACAGAGTCTAGGACTTATTAAAATGGCAATACCGGAGAAGAGAAGCATGAAATTGCTGTACATATTTCTGTCTAGAAAGGTTCCTAGTATTATAGGTCCTGTGTACAGTAGAAACTGCCTTAATTCTGTGGCCTTCCACCGATCTAATTCTCGCAGCTATCTTGGCTTTCGGGCAAACTCCACAGGAACATAAGGACGCATTTCTAGCAGTTTTGTTGACATTCTATCTACAATTCTTGCAGGCAATCGGAAGTTTAGAGGACCCCTGAGCCAGATATGTAGCAATCGTCTAACAACACCTAAACAAACCAAATGCATGTAATCCGAAGGGAATTGAGAAACCATGCCAACACTGCTGCCAAGAAATGGATGTGGCCCCTCATGATGATGACCCTCATCAACCATGTTTTCAAATGATTCGTCTGTCCTTAGAGCAAAGTCTGTACATGGATATGTCATGCGTCTGTTAATGTATTTCCCAGGCTGCATACATTTGTCACAACCATGGTAGCCATTGTGGTTCTTTGTGTTCTTAACAAATGACCTGGCTGGTGTGTCACAAATGACTGTGTCCAGTTTGAGTTTCAATGTCTTACCCTCAATATCAAAACCATTTTCAAGCTGTTGCAACTCTGTAACAAAATGTTCAAGGAACTCTTTTGCTGAGCTGGGTTTCTTTGGTCCACAGAATAAACCTATCACGACTGGTTCTTTCATGGGAACATTTAATAGCAGACCAAGAATGGGCCACAGTTGCAGACTAGAGCTTTTGATTAAAGGAAGTCCATCTATGTTTATTTGCAACTTCAAAGTGAAACTGTCTGCCAGTGTATGCACATACTTGAACAGTGTACTTCTCAGCAAAAGCAGAATACCAAGATAGTGGTACTGTCCCCCAGCCCTTTCCAGGATTGAGTATTTTGTCTTAGTCCTAAGAAGGGTCCTGGCATCCCTTGGAAGATCAGGATGGAAAATACGAAGTATGCCCAATAGTGCTGTCAAAGCAACCAAAGAAATGCCAAAGTGTATGGCCCAGTTGGAAATACTTTCAGAGAGGGAAAATGTTTCATGTTCATCATCAGACTGTTCTGAATCAGATGTCAGACTTTGCCCATCACCGCCAACGACAAAACAATCAATTACGTCTGCATCTACTTCCATGCCACCTTCTTCCTCACTAAAGACTACTCCAGTTGGAGTGTCTAGACAATTTGTATCGTCTGTGCAATTTAAACTTTCCAAAAACTCCTCACTGGCACCAACATGGCCCCTTTCTGGTGTCAGTTGAAAGTCAGTAAAATTTGTGCAATCCTCCATAATTTGTTCGTCTTTTTTCAACATCTTGATGTGCCCTCCGTTTTATGGTGGAGCTAGAGACAGCCGCGGTCTTTCTATACATCTTATCTAAACAGAAAAACAAGTAGATAGTGTTAATAGATTACATGTAGAGCCAATCAGCGTTGAGAAGCTCAGCGCGTCATCACTGCCATCCTGCCAGTGCTGAATCAAACTGCTGCTTGACCGCCTGAAAATGCGCTGGCAGCCGCAGTCATTTAGACGCTGTTGTGCAGCTGCGGATGATATTATGAACCCTGACACGGAGGCGTTTGATAGTCCGACGTTTGAGGGACTTCCACAATAAGTTTAAAGCAGAACTAGTGGTTAGTTCAATGGTGGATGGCGGAAACGGAGATAAGCCCCGCACCCTTTCATTCGCGCGCTAAAAGCAAGCGGATGACGCGTATTAACCACATAAAGTGGTTAACAATCACTAGACTAAGATAGTATTTTAATGGATTAAAATTAATCTGGTCATTATAGAACCATATCATTAAAAATACTAGTCTTAGAAAGTTAAACAGGTTATACAATTCCCTCTCGAGTTGCTGTGAAAACATTTCCCTCCAAAAATGTGTGCAATAACATTTCTTACCTTAAATATGGCGGGGGTCCGTTTGAGTCACGTCTGTAAAATTCTGAGGATGACATTGCAAATTGTCAAGACACTAGACACCTTCATTACGCCATGACATAAATTAAAGCTTTTCCTTACTACATTAAATAATGTGCAATGTTCCCCTTCTCTGGCAGGTCTACAATAACCACAAATAGTCCAGCGAGTAAAAACTCACGGGAGTAAAGCGCGCTCACTGTACTAAAGCGGGCGAACACAGCGTTAGCTCAAAAGTCCAGGATTCAATTAGTTATAATTAAAAGTATTTAAAAAAAAAAAGATTAACAGATTATACGATTACAGCTCCTGGACGAGGGCGTCTCGATCTCTTCAGACAGTACACAGTCCACTCAACAAATCAAGGTTAGCTAGCGGCAGCCACAAAATGAGTGAAATGTGGTGCTTACAGGTACCAATAATATATTATGATATACTCATGGTGTGAACACACCATAACGCGCTGCCCGGCGAAAATTCACGTCTGTCGCAACCAAACGCGTCAGTGCATTGACTTTACATGTAATCTGGTCGCGCGACAATTTCGCGTCGCGCTCGGTGTGAACACACCATGACTCACGTATATCCAGCAATCTCCTACAACCAGGGTTGCCAGGTCTGTGTGACAAAACCAGCCCAATGGCCAATAAAACCAGCCCAAAAACCAGCCCAATATCAGAACTCAAAATATGCCCCTGCCAAACCATATACACTGCTTTTAACCCTAGAACACTAACGTCGGGTGATTTTCACCCGAGCGATTATATTTACGTTATTTTCATTGTGTTGCTTTTTTCTGAGTTGCGCGGGTCCTTGTGTAGCTTCCTGCTTCTCACTGACGTTACTGAAAGTGGGCGTGTCTTTATGCTCCGATCCCTGTTTTTTTCAACAGGCAAGTGTTCGGGTGATTTTCACCCGACGTTTGTGTTAGAGAACTAAAAAAAGGAACATGTGGACCAAATAACAACTTCATAGCTCCATTATTTATGTTTTTAATCGTGTTTTATTGACAATTTACCTCATTTTTCACCCGATTTTGAGCCTTTTTTCACGGTCCCACCATGATATCTGTTTTTAATTTTATGATAAATTATATAGGTTAAAATAATAGAAGAGGACTTTGTCGTGTTCGCTTAATAATGCGCGTGAGACTGTGTACTAAGGTTGACATGTTTAATCAGATGCCCACTCCGTATCTGTTTCCCCGCCCTCACATTCACTCCCTCATCCTATTGGTCCCAAGCCTATCAACATACGGCTTCCTATTGGTTAAACATACATGTCAATCAACTGTTATCCGTAACATTGAACAATACCACATCTTCCCTTTTAAGATAACAAAGAGTAAAACGTTGTTTCCATTAGACCATTCGAACCCTGTAAAGAAAACAATGTTAGGCACTTAAGTGAACATTGGAACTTGTATGAAACAAGTGCATTAATTAATTCTCACGTTGTAACATAAAGTGTTTTAACTACGCTTATTAGCTTCAACTAGCTTTCACATATCCATGACACCATAACACAACAATAACTCAACATATATTTCAGAGATTTCTTTCACTTCTGTTCACTTTCAGTTCACAAGTTAAGCCTAGCAGGCTCAATGACGGCTCTCCCAGACCTAGTTCTGAGATTGGGAGTCTTTGCAGGTAAGACTGGAGGTGTCACGGCAGGTGACATGGGAGCCTGCTCTGACATGTGCTGCTGTGGTGGTATCCTCTCTTGTGTAGGCGTCTGTAGAGGTATCAGATGCAGGCGGTTGCGTCTCACCACCCCCTGAGGTAAATCCACCAAATAAGATCTTGGAGTAGACTGGTTCTGGGTCACAGTTCCAGGCGTCTTAGCGTCGGTGACCCATACAGGTTCTCCTGGTGACAAGACACTGAGCATTTTTTCACGGTGACGCCTGTTGTAGTGTGCAGCATCTGACATCCTCTTCTCCTTTTCCTTCTGAGCCAGTGCGCTGTTGTCAGGCAGTGTAGGGTCCAGATGAGAGGGAACAGTTGGCACCGTGGTGCGTAAACGTCGGCCCATGAGAAGCTGAGCTGGGCTGTATCCATTCTGAAGAGGAGTGGCTCTATAAGCGAGTAGAGCAAGGTAGGGGTCATCTGCCTTCTTTAGAAGGTTTTTCACCGTCTGGACCGCTCGTTCTGCTTCGGCGTTACTTTGCGGGAACCTCGGGCTGCTGGTGACATGTCTGAATCCGTATGCAGCTGCAAACAAGTCGAAGGCCTGTCCAGAAAACTGAGGTCCGTTATCTGACATCATTACCTCCGGGATGCCATGGCGAGCGAAGATCGACTTTAGATGAGTGATGATGTCGGTGGACCTGGTGTGAGATAAGAGTGCAATCTCAATATATCTCGAGAAGTAGTCTACGACAAGTAAGTACGTCTTACCTCCCAGGTCAAAGAGGTCCGCCCCCAACCTTTGCCATGGTCGGTCAGGGTGCTCTGAGGGCATGAACGGCTCATTGTGATTGTGTCTCTCTTGTATGCATGTTCTGCATTTGAGTACCATGTCGTTTATCTGCTGACCGAGTCCCGGCCACCATACAGACTGGCGTGCACGTGCTTTACATTTCACAACACCTTGGTGTCCTTCATGCAGCTTGGCTAGCACATTGTTCCGCAGTGTTGCAGGTATTACCAGCCGTGAGTCTTTTAGTAGCAAACCGTCTTCCACTGTGAGTGTGGCTCGCTCCAGCCAGTAGTTTTTCAGCACCGATTCCTGTTTTACATGCGCTGGCCATCCTTCTCTGCACAGCATCATGACCCGTGAGCAGACACTGTCAGCTTTGAGCTGCTCTTTCAGATTGTCTATGTATGAGGGACTGGCAGGCAGATTTCCCATGATACAGTCCACATATATGTTTGTGCTCTCCATCAGTTCGTTTTCATCTGGGGACATGCTCGCTTTCACAGGCGAGCGTGACAGTGTGTCTGCTGTCCAGAGTGACTTCCCTGGCACATGTATGATTGTATATGAGTAGCGCATGAGCCTCATTCTGAAGCGCTGAATTCTTGGCGGCAGAAGATCGAGTGCTTGGGCTCCAAGTAGGCTGAGAAGAGGTTTATGGTCGGTCTCCAGGATGAAATGCTTTCCCAGGAGGAAATCCCGGAACTGTTCACAGGCCCATGTGAGGCCCAGAGCCTCCTTTTCAACTTGTGCATAGCGTTGTTCAGTTGGAGAGAGTGATCGCGATGCATAAGCCACAGGACACCATTCACCGTCCACCTTCTGGAGAATAACACCTCCCAAGCCATATGATGATGCATCGGCTGATACCTTAGTGTCTCTGTTTGGGTCATACATGGCCAGCACTGGGGGAGAAGCAAGTGCCTCCTTCAGCTCCTTAAACGCCATTACCTGGTCAGTGTCCCACACCCAGCAGTTCTTTTTCGAGAGGAGGTCACGGAGTGCTTTGTCTTTTTCAGCCAGCTGAGGAATGAATTTCCCGAGTTGGTTGACCATGCCGAGAAAACTCCTCATCTCACTCACATTTGTTGGCTCCTTCATCTCCGTGATAGCCTCAGTCTTCTTCGGATCGGGCCGGATGCCCGTGACTGAGATGATGTGGCCCAAAAATGCCATCTCGCTCTTGGAGAGTTCACACTTTTCCACATTCAGGGTGATGCCTGCTTTCTCCACTCTTTGCAGCACAGCATGGAGTCGTGTGTCATGCTTGTCTTGGTCCCGCCCCCACACTAGTAAGTCATCAATGTGGCAGACCACACCCTCCAACCCCTCTATGACTTCCGCCATCATGCACTGAAAGTGTTCAGGTGCTGAGTTGATGCCGAAGGGAAGGCGGTTAAAGTGGAACCGCCCGAAGGGTGTTATGAATGTGGTGTACCTGACTGACTCTTCAGCTAAGGGGATCTGCCAGAACCCCATGTTAGCATCCAATTTACTGAACACTTTTGCTCCAGCAAGCATTCCGAGAGACTGATCCACTGACGGCAGAATGTACTTTTCACGGCGCACATACGCATTCAAGCCAGTATAGTCCACACACAGTCTCAGGCGTGAACTGTTTTTCTTTGGTACGACCACCATACCGGCACACCAGTCTGTTGGCTCCTCCACACGGCTGATGACGCCCAGCTCTTCCATTCGCTGGAGCTCTTCCTTGACTTTCCCCATCAGCGGCAGAGGAATTCTCCAAGGGGTTTTCAGTGAGAAAGGCACAGCATTTGGTTTTAGTTTTATGTGATATGCCCGTTTCACCTCACCTAGCCCATTGCACAGTCTAGGGTACGTCGACTTGAGATTGTCCAAATCTATGCTGTCAACACGTTTGAGCAGGCCAAGGGCTGTAATGGCTGGAAATCCAAGCAAGGGCGTGCTCAGATGTTTGACCACATAAACCTTCTGCATGGTTTGCTTGACTCCACTCCTCAGCTGCAGTCTGGCGAACCCTGACACATCCAGCGGAATCCGTCCCGGACCAAGCAAAGGTCTCTCTGCTTTCTGAAGAACAGGCTGTTGTGTACCGGAAAATATTCTGTTCATATCAGTCTGTGACACAGCAGTGACATCCGCTCCGGTGTCGAGTTTGAACTTGATTGTGGTGTTCTTTATTCCTATGTTAGCGGTCCATGCAGCTTTGTCGGACGTCACAGAACCCAGGAAGAAACTTTCATCCTCCTCCTCCGTCTCAATACCGTCCACGTGTTCGCCTGCACGACAGACACCCTGAAAGTGACCTTTTTTTCCACATGAATGACACTTTGCATCGTTGGCAGGGCACTCATGTCTAGGGTGAGGTGGGCCACCACATTTGTAGCACTGGGAGCTATGTGGATGTCTACTCTGGCTGCTGAAGTGTGACTTTTCTCCATCACTTTTGTATTTGTTGAACTTGGGCTTCTCTCTTTGCTTTCTGCCTTCAAACACTCTGTCCACAGTGGCGGCGTCCATCTGCACTACACTACTGACATCACTCCTCAGTGTGTTTTGTTGCTTTTTTATTGTGGGGCAGGGGCGTGGTTAAGCGCAGCTGCAGAGGGGGAGAGAGAAGGGCGGCTCAGGGAACAGGTGCGGGCATTGAGGGCAACGAGCCGCACCTGGGCTGAGATGTGTGTGTGTGTGCGCGTGTGTGTATGTGTGTGTGGGTGTGTTTGTGTGTGTGCAGGCAGCCTGGGAAGGAGGTCCTTAAAAGGACACCGGAGGAACCGGAAGGGGTTGGTCCGGGCGGAAGCAGGAGCCGGGAGCTAGCGGAGAGCTAGCGAGCACAACGGAAAGAAAGACGTGTTGTGTTGTTGCACGGGAGGGTGGGACAAAATAAAGTCCGTTCAAGCATCATCCCAGAGTCTGTGATCCTTGGGGACACGGGGCACAAGGCCGAACCACACGACAGTGGCGCCCAACGTGACTTGTGCCGTGACTGTGCAGACGGGATGGACGCGGCTGGCCAGCCGGTCGTGGCGCTGGGCCAGTTGGTGGCGAGCCTCGCCGAGATGCAGCGGGCGCAGTCGGACGCGACGCATCGCCTGCTGGGGGCCATCCAGGACCAAGTGGAGCGTCAGACGGAGGCCCTGGACCGCATCGCCCTCAGGACGTCCGGGTCGCCGGGGGGGTCCGCGATGCCGCTGGGGTCCCTTCCCCGGATGGGGGAGGGGGACGACGTCCGGGCGTTCCTCGAGGCCTTCGAGGACACTGCGCGTGCCTGCGCGTGGCCGGGGGGCGAATGGAGCGTGAGGCTGCTGCCGGTGCTGGCGGGGGACGCGCTGACGGCGGCCATGGGGCTTCCGGCGGCGGCGCGGCGGGATTACGCGGCGGTGCGCCGGGCCATCATCGACCAGTTGGGGCTGACGGCGGAGGACTATCGGCGGCGATTCCGGGCGGCGAAGCTGGGGCCCGCCGACCGCCCCTTCGCCTTCGCCCAGGCACTCCGGGACGCCGCGGGCCGGTGGCTCCAGCCGGGGGACGAGGCCACGGCGTTGGCGGTGACGGAGCAGGTGATCCTGGAGCAGTTTGTGGATGGGCTGCCTACCCGGACCGCCTCCTGGGTCCGTTGCCACAGGCCCAAGGACGTCGCTGCCGCGGTGGTCCTGGCGGAGGACCACCTGTCAGTGTACCCGCCGGACAAGGGGAAGCCGGGAGGAGCCGAAGGTCCCGCCCGTCCGGCCGCAGGCCCGAGAAAGAGGTGGACGGGGCCGACATCGCGGGACCCGGAGCCGGGTCCGCCGCAAGGGGAGGCCCCACCGGGGACCAGGGACCAGGCGCCCGCCCGCAGCCTTCCCAGCCTGCAGAGGGTCCCTCCACCGTCAGGGCAGGGGTGCTGGAGGTGCGGCCAACCCGGACATATCCGGCAGGACTGCCCCTTGATGGAGGTCGGTCAGGTGGTCCGGGTGGCCGGGCCTCCAGCCCTCTCCCCGGATCCAGGAGCGACGTACCGCGTTCCGGTAAGTCTCCAGGGGGGTTCGTACCAGGCGATGGTGGACTCAGGGTGCATGCAGACCATGATCCACCAGAACCTGGTTCGGCCCGGGGCATTGGTGGAGGCTGCACGGGTCGGGATAAGGTGTGTGCATGGGGATATTCACGAGTATCCCGTTGTCCCAGTGGAAATTCGGTTTAGGGGGAAAAAGCATAGGGTTAAGGCCGCGGTTAGCTCCCGCCTTACGCACCCTCTAATTTTGGGGACGGATTGGCCGGGGTTTAGTAGTCTAATGGGTCAGGTGACGGGGGTGCGACCACGGCAGATAGGGCAGTGGGATATGTGTGCGGTGCTCAGCGGCGACGCGGGGCCCTCCGACACTGCCGTGAGGGGGGGGGAGCCGGCGGAGCCGCCTGCGGCGACGCCGTCGGCTCCTGAGATTTCCCCCCTGGAAGATTTTCCACTCGAGCAGTCTCGGGATGAGACCCTGCGGGCAGCATTTGACCAAGTGATAAGCGTTGATGGTCAGCTGGTGAGCCCGGGCGCAGCGCGGACATATCCCCACTTTTGTATACTTAGAGACCGGCTGTATCGGGTGAGCCGTGACGCCCAGGCCGGAATAGACAACACCCAATTGCTGGTGCCGAAGAGCCGCCGGGAAATGATTTTCCAGGCGGCTCATTGTACCCCGATGGCTGGGCATATGGGATATGATAAAACATTGCACCGGATCATGGCCCGATATTATTGGCCGGGGATCTGGGCGGACGTGCGCCGCTGGTGCGCGTCCTGCCCAGAGTGCCAATTGGTAAATCCCCCGGCCATTCCGAGGGCGCCATTGCGTCCCCTCCCACTGATGGAGGTGCCGTTCGAGAGAATTGGCATGGACCTTATCGGGCCATTTCACCGGAGCGCACGCGGATATCGCTTTGTGTTGGTCCTAGTGGATTACGCAACGCGATATCCGGAGGCGGTGCCGTTGCGCAACATCTCTGCGAAGAGTGTTGCGCAGGCACTGTTTCAGGTCATCTCCCGAGTCGGGGTCCCGAAGGAGATTCTGACTGACCAGGGCACGTCGTTCATGTCGCGCACACTGAGAGGGCTTTACGGGTTACTGGGGATCAAGTCGATTCGAACCAGTGTCTACCATCCTCAGACCGACGGGTTGGTGGAACGGTTCAACAAGACGTTGAAAACCATGATCCGTAAATTCATTGGCGATGATGAACGTAATTGGGATAAATGGCTTGACTCTCTTTTGTTCGCAGTGCGGGAGGTTCCCCAGGCCTCCCTGGGATTTTCTCCCTTCGAGCTGCTGTATGGCAGGACGCCGCGGGGGGTGCTCGACCTGATTAAGGAAAACTGGGAGGAGGGGCCGAGCACCAGCCGGAGTGAGCTTCAGCACGTCCTGGACCTGCGCGCAAAACTGCACGCCTCGGGTCGGCTGTCACGGGAGAATTTGCGCCAGGCCCAGGAGCGGCAGAAACGCCTGTACGACAGAGGGTCTAAGCTGAGGCAATTCGCACCGGGGGACAAGGTACTTGTGTTGCTTCCTTCCTCCAGCTCCAAACTCCTCGCCAAGTGGCAAGGGCCCTTTGTGGTCACACGGCGGGTTGGGGAGGTCGACTATGAGGTGGCGCGGTCAGACCGGGGCGGGAGCCCGCAGATATACCACCTCAACCTCCTGAAGGCGTGGAGGGAGGCGGAGTCTGTCTCGCTGGTGTGCGCAGTGTCGGAGAGGGAGGAGCTGGGGCCTGAGGTGCCAAAAGCGGGAGTCCCCGCCTCACTCCGTTGCGAAGCCCACCTCTCCGCGGCCCAGCAAGCAGACGTAGCCAGGTTACAGGAGCGTTTTGCCGGCGTGTTCTCGCTCCGGCCGGGCCGCACCGACCTCATAGTGCATCCAATCGAGACCACCCCAGGGGTGACGGTACGTTTGCGGCCCTATCGGCTCCCGGAACACAAAAAGAAGGTGGTTCGGCGGGAGTTGGAGGCGATGCTGGAGATGGGGGTGATAGAAGAGTCCCACAGCGCTTGGTGTAGCCCCATAGTTCTTGTTGTCAAGAAGGACGGGTCTATACGGTTCTGCGTGGATTACCGTAGGGTGAATGCGGTGTCACGGTTCGACGCTTACCCGATGCCCCGGGTCGACGAGCTCCTGGATCGGCTTGGCACTGCGCGCTTCTTTACCACACTGGATTTAACCAAGGGCTACTGGCAGATTCCCCTGTCGCCAGAGGCCAAGGAAAAGACGGCCTTCTCAACTCCGTACGGTTTGTTCCAGTTCACCATGCTTCCCTTCGGGTTGTTCGGGGCGCCGGCGACGTTCCAGCGGCTCATGGACAAGGTCCTGCGCCCGCATGCCGCGTACGCCGCCGCCTACTTGGACGATGTGATCATCCACAGTACCACGTGGGCGGAGCACGTGCGGCAGGTGGGCGCGGTGCTGGAGTCGCTGGGGGCGGCCGGCCTCACCGCCAACCCGGGGAAGTGTGCGATTGGACGGAGGGAGGTACGGTATCTGGGGTACCACTTGGGGGGGGGGCAGGTGCGTCCCCAGGTAGACAAGACGGCGGCGATTGCGGCCTGCCCGCCACCCAAGTCCAAAAAGGCGGTGAGGCAGTTCTTGGGGCTGGCGGGCTACTACAGGCGGTTTATTCCCGGGTTTGCGGAGCTGACCAGCCCCTTGACCGATCTCACCCGTAAAGGTGCTTCAGATCCGGTCCAGTGGACGGAGCAGTGCCGGCGGGCGTTCGAGGCGGTCAAGCAAGCCCTCTGCGGGGAGCCGCTGCTCCACACCCCTAACTTCTCTCTCCCTTTTGTTTTGCAGACTGACGCGTCGGACAGAGGGGTGGGGGCCGTTTTGTCCCAGGAGGTGGAGGGGGTCGACCGGCCCGTCGTGTACATCAGCCGCAAGCTGTCAGAGCGGGAAGCACGGTACAGCACCGTGGAGAAGGAGTGCCTGGCGATCCGGTGGGCGGTCGACTCCCTGCGATACTACCTCCTGGGGCGCCAGTTCACCCTCTGTTCGGACCATGCTCCGCTCCAGTGGCTCCACCGCATGAAGGATACCAACGCCCGGATCACCCGGTGGTATCTGGCTATGCAGCCCTTTCATTTCACGGTGGTCCATAGGCCGGGGTCGCAGATGGTCGTGGCCGACTTCCTCTCCCGCTCCGGGGGGGCGGGGGGGGAGTTGGTTAGGCCGGTGGCTCCCCGGCCTAAGTCGGGCGGTGGGGGTATGTGGGGCAGGGGCGTGGTTAAGCGCAGCTGCAGAGGGGGAGAGAGAAGGGCGGCTCAGGGAACAGGTGCGGGCATTGAGGGCAACGAGCCGCACCTGGGCTGAGATGTGTGTGTGTGTGCGCGTGTGTGTATGTGTGTGTGGGTGTGTTTGTGTGTGTGCAGGCAGCCTGGGAAGGAGGTCCTTAAAAGGACACCGGAGGAACCGGAAGGGGTTGGTCCGGGCGGAAGCAGGAGCCGGGAGCTAGCGGAGAGCTAGCGAGCACAACGGAAAGAAAGACGTGTTGTGTTGTTGCACGGGAGGGTGGGACAAAATAAAGTCCGTTCAAGCATCATCCCAGAGTCTGTGATCCTTGGGGACACGGGGCACAAGGCCGAACCACACGACATTTATCTCCTCTGATTGTCTTGCCATGTTAATGGCTTTTTCCAGATTTAAATCCTTCTCCATTTGCATGCGTTCGGAGAGCCTTGCATCAGCCAGTCCCACTACAATCCTATCTCTGATTAGCTCGTCATGCAATGTCCCATAATTGCAGTGCTCTGCTAATGCATGTAGGGCAGTTACAAAAACGTCAACGGTTTCATTTGCCTCCTGTTTGCGCATGTTAAAACGAGCGCGCTCATATACAATGTTCTTTCTAACAATAAAGAAAGACTCAAATCCGTCTCTCACTCTTGAGTATACCTGCAGGTCTGTAGCACTTAGTTTTAAGCCTCGCAAGACGTCATCTGAGTCATCTCCCATGCAGTATATCAAGGTATTCACCTGGTTGACTTCGGAGCTTGCAGACAGGTTACTTGCCTGACGGAATCTCTCAAACCTCCGAATCCATTTTGTCCAGCCGTTCGGCTTGGAAAAATCAAAGGGCTCCGGCGGTTGGATTTTAAACGTAGCGCTGGGAGTGTTAGCCGCCAGGCCAAGGTTAGTTGCCTCCCGGTCCTGCTCGTTATCACTCATCTAACTTCACCGAACACTTCTTCCGAACTTTTACCTACGTCCCTACAGTAGTACAACTTTCATATGTCCTGTTTTAGCTACACAGCACTTCTGACACCATGTCGTGTTCGCTTAATAATGCGCGTGAGACAGACTGTGTACTAAGGTTGACATGTTTAATCAGATGCCCACTCCGTATCTGTTTCCCCGCCCCCACATTCACTCCCTCATCCTATTGGTCCCAAGCCTATCAACATACGGCTTCCTATTGGTTAAACATAAATGTCAATCAACTGTTATCCGTAACATTGAACAATACCACAGACTTCAATTTACCTTGTATAGTTGTATTTTAACATATTTTGATCAGAAGTATTTTTGATCAGGTATTTTATGTCGGGTGAAAACCACCCAACGTTAGTGTTAGTGTGACTATTTTTAACGTTAGTGTTCTAGGGTCCAACAGCATTGCTATCATTGCCAAATGTATTGCAATATCTACAAAGTAACACCAACTAACACTAACTACCAGACCAGAGTTGGGATCGAGCGGGAGACTGAGAGCATTAGGTGCGTGTGTGTATGTGGGCGTGTCCCATGTCCATGTGTGTACGTGCTGATCTGGAGTCAGTTTGGTAGGATTTGGGCATAAATAAATAATTTCATTTAAAATATGGATTTTTATTTAAAGATATTCATGTAATTTGCATTAGGGATGCACCTCGGGGGTCGATACTGCGTTAAAATACTCGTACTCGTATTGATTTCAATTGTCGATACCAAGAACCGATACCACTCAACAGTATTTCGCTACAACAAACTGGTCGCGCTTTGTGGAGAAAAAGATTTGTTGTCCTACCTGACTTCAACGTCTAGGGCAGGGGTCGGCAACCCGTGATCCTTTCGTCGCTCTCTTGCGGCAAGGTGTGTAGAGTAATGCTGCGTTCACATCCAACGCGACGGAAAATTACTGCCGTTCCGCCGGTTTGAATCAAACTGTTGCTGGTCCGCCAGAAGTAGCGCTGGCAGCGGCCACATTCAGACGCTGTTGTGCAGCTACGGATGATATTATTGTAGCCGAGTGTCTGTTGTGTGTCTATATTTGTAATTCTAATAAAATGAAAACATGCTGCAGGGTAACTTGAACTTGAACACTTTTTTATCTCCTTCACACACGTATATCCCACAATTCCACTCCTCTTTTCCTTTCCGTTTCTCCCTCCACAATAAAAGCACCGGAAACATAACTTGGAACACAGCTTCCTATATAATTGCTCGATCCCTAATATTATCGCTTACATTATGAACCCGGACACGGGGGCGTTTTATGGTCCGACATTAGAGGGACTTCCACAAGACGTTTAAAGCTTGGGATAGCCTTCTGTTAATTTTGTACTATAGGCTTGACATAATCTGCAGAGGATAAAATAAAATCTGCCTCCAAATTAATTGCACTTTCATGGAGACCAAATCTAAGAAGTATCGGTATCGGTACTCGGTATCGGCAAGTACACAAATAAAAATACTCGTACTCGTATCGGTTTGTAAAAAATGGTATCGTTGCATCCCTAATTTGCATGCAAAATAGGTCTACCTGAACCAGCGGACAAAAAATTCAACCCGCGGCAACACTTCAAAAGTAGCCCAATTCCGCGGGAAAACCGCAGACCTGGCAACACTGCCTACAACCCACAACACTGTTCGCGCCACTGGCTCTTTAAATATACGTGCGTAAAGAAAGAGGGCCAACGTGATGACGTCATCAAGTACGCTGCCGTTCCAATTCATCATACTTTTGGAGTCTGGACTCGAAGTCCGGACTGCAGAAGTTCACAAGTCCGTACTTGTGTACTTGGGTATTGAGAAAGAACTTAAATAAACCCATATTGCTGCTATGAAGCTTATCCTCTCAGCCACACAGGTGTGTCAGACACGCCCTCTAAACGTGACGGTGAGCCAGCGGTTCAGAGGCCCACGCAGTTACACGCACGGCCCGTTCAATGAGCAACGCAGAAACACGGTACACGGTAACTTCATGAGAACCGTGTCAGGCTCTTAACTATCCACGGTTCAGACTTAGGGTCAAGTATCACACTACGTGACTAACGTTAGCTGGGGAAACTTCACCGCGCTGTCAGCTTCACGTGCCGTTTGTTTGTTTGTTTACCTCGTGGAGTAAAAGCGGATATAGATTTACGGCCGTGAGACCGCAGCACGTTCACACACACAGCGCTATAGATGCATACCGACCCGCCGGATTAAATTAATTAAACATATAAAGCTTTCTTACGTGTATCACGGAGGTT